>CM050519.1:29517974-30996724 GCA_027563665.1 Antrozous pallidus
CTCTACCATCATTAGTACTAAAGATCTCCACAAAAATCACTTCATAATATGAAATGGCTGACATAGCACCATCAATTACATCTCTATTCCAGGCAGTTGGTAGAGAAAAATGTTTTCCCTACAGTTGAGTCAAACTCTTTTAAGTAGGAAGGATTTCTATATTTTGTTCAAATGTTCTATTGCCATCGACTAGAATATAATCACATTATCACTTCATTATACAAGGAAAACAAGGTGAAGTCTTTAATGTTTTGTTACTAAGATGCAATGTGAGAATGGATAATTAGGTCAGTAATAAATGATGACTGCCACAGTTTCTATTTTTTCCCCCCAGAATAAAGTTAAATCTCTACAATAGCTGTGAATTCCTGGATGTTGTGGATCTCACCTCATCTTGCACATCATTCCTCCAGCAGCTCTCTGGCTTAAGATAAGTTGGATTTCCTCCAGATCTCAAAGGCAGTACATGTTTTCTCTTCTATTCCTTTAAAATAGTTACATACATTCAAAATAAACTTACTACTCAACTAAAAATCTCAGCTAAAGCACATTGCTGAAGGGAATGCTGTTCCTTGATCCTTCTCCTTATTCAATGAACACTCTGATTATTCTCATTATACTACATAAATTGTCTTCATATTACCTATGTTTTAATTATTCATACATCATTTTTATTATATAATAAAAAGGCATTGATTGCCATGAGAGCCAAAATTACGTTTTTGGTTCATAATTGTATTTCTGGAATTAATCAAATTAACTTGTACTAAAGAAAATGGGTCATTAACTGGTTGCGTGAAAGGCTGAGCAAACAATTGAACAAAGTTTGAATCAAAGATATAATTTATAAGTAGAATTAGAAGAAATGTGAGCAAGATAGGGTCTCCTATTAAAAGCCAGAAATAGACTATATAAACTTGCAAAACTTGATTATATAAGTTTTACCAAAAATAACATAGATGGAGAGGTAAAATAATAAGCAAAGGGTTACTAGAAAAATGTAATTTGAAAGAATGGAAAAAAATCAAGCCTAGTAATATCCTCTATAATAGATGGAAAGGCAGAACAACTGGAACAACCAAACAACCAAACAACTGGTTACTATGATGTGTGCTGGCCACCAGGGATTGTGCATGAAACAGGGTGGGTGCTGGCTGAGGTGGGAAAGTAGAGCAGGTGAATGTGGGCGCCAGACCAACCTGCCGCTCACACCCACTGTCAGCGCCAGACCTGCTCACATCTGTTGCTGGTGCTGGCACCAGTCCTGATTACTCGGCACCATCAGTGGGTGACAGAGATAGCTGCTTGCCCTGATCACTCCTGAGGGCTTCTCCACTTCCCCCTGCTACTAAGGGGCAATTGGGGCAGCAGCCAACCCTGGCTCACACCCACTGATGGCACCAGTCCCTCTTGCACCCACTGCTGGCACTGGCCCCAGTTGCTGCCCACTGTAAGAGGATGTGAGCAGAGCCATCAGCATGAGGGAGTAGCGGTGGACCAGGGCCATGGTGAGAGTGGAGGATGGGCCAAGACCCAAACCTGTGCCACTGCAGCCTCAAGGCCCACAGTTCCTTTTATGGTGCACAAATGCATGCACTGGAACCGTACTTAGATAAATAATAGGATAGAATTTGTTACAACAAATAAACATAACAAAGAGGTATGTAATATAAATGTATGAAGTGTATTATTTGAAGAAGATGTATAAATATGAAACTATATGCAATAATACACATAGAAAGTAACTATAATAAAATTTATTAGATATGAAAGGTTTGAAATTATAAAATGATAAGAGGATAGTTAATAAAATACAGTATGAGAAAGATATGATAGGATAAAAAATAAGAAAGTTAAATATTTAATATTTTGATTGATATAGAGATTTAGTTATTCAGAGAATGTACTATTTTTAAATAGTATACACGTTCACATGTACATAGTATACTTACAAAACTTGATATTGTAATCTGATATAAAGGAAACAACATATGTAAAGAAGGAACCTATTTTAAAGGACACAGCTTAAAATCTAACTCCCAAATATACTATTATAGAGTGAATACTATTTTAGGTATTGAATGCATTAAATGCTAATATTTGCAACCATTCTATGATATTACTATCCTTTTTCATGGAGTAAGCAGCTGAGAGAGATTATAAGTCACTTACCCAAGTACACTCAGTCTGTAAGTGCTAAAACAAGAGATCTCAATCTAGGTAAATCAAATCCAGAGACTTTGTCTAAACAACTATCCTATCTAATAAAAGAGTAATGCGCAAATTAACCATCACTTTGCTACACCCACTAGCCATTCAAGCTTGAGTATGCAAATTAACTCCAACCAAGATGGCTGAGGCCATGGAGAGAGCAGGAGGGAGGTTTGGGTTTTCCTGGTAATGGAGGAAGCCAAGCTTTCTCGACACCCTGGCAAGCCCAGGCCTCTGCTTCAGGCTACAAAGTTTCAATTAAAATGGCAGTAGCCATGGAGCTGGAGAGAGCAGGGAGGCTAGGGATGCCCCCTGTGAAGGAGAAAGCCAAGCTTTTGACACACCCTGGTTGGACTAGGCCTCCACTTAAGGGTACAAGATGAAGAAATCCTGGGGGAGAACCAAGATGGCAGCATAGGTAAAACACCTATCTTGCCGTCACTCTCAACAATTTTAATACTACAGCTTAACGAAAGAACAAACACCTTCCAGAATCACCAGAAAGCTGGCCGAGTGAAAATTCCACAAATAAAAGTGAAGATAAGACACTGTGACTCGGAAGAGCGGCAGCAGACAGCATTGAAAGACTCGCGCAGAGAGAGGTTTGGAGCGCGCCAGCGGAGAGGGCGGGCGGCTGAAAACCGGCCAGTTTTCTCGAATGGGGACACAAAGACGTCCCACTGGACTGATTCTCCAGCTTTGGACGAAGTCCAGAGAACCCACTGTCATATGGGGTGAAAACTGGACAGTGGGAGGGCGCGCCGAAGCTCGGGCGCTGCAGGGCTCTCCTGGCTTGTGGAGAAGGCAGCTTGCGCGAACAGCTCGGCTGCATGATTGCGCAGAGAGCGATCTGCGACTTGTCTCTCATTCGGAAAACCATCAGTCTGCTTTGTTTTACAACCCTGGGTGAGACATTGGGTGTGCATACTCATTTGGGGAGAGTCTGAATTCCCCGGCAGCCGGTGGAGCTCAGCAGCGGCTCTCTCTCAGAGGTGCTGGTAGCCATTGCCCCCGGCACAGAGTCCCTGGGGCTGCACAGGGCAGAGCTAACGCTGTCTGCTTGGTGTGGAGACTCTGCCCATCTAACCTGAGCACAGCTGAGCTTCACAGACAATTGGCCTGGAGGTCAACCCCCCCCCCCCCAAGTGCTAACAACGATTAACCTGAGCTTAACTTCAGCAAGACTGTGCAACCCATATCCACCTCAGGTAACTGGGGAGGCTGAGCCACTGTCCCTAGTAGGAAGTCTACCACACAAAGCTAATTGACCAACTCAGGGAAGCAGCCACGATGCAGAGACATGGAAAGAAATCAGATGTGAAAGAAATGGAGGAAAAAAACCGACTGGACATGGAATTCAAAACCACGGTCATAGGGTTTTTCAAAAGGCTCCAACAAAAGGTCGAGGCCTATAAGGAAATAAGCAAGACCACAAAGGAAATGAATGAGTCCTACAAGGAAATGAACAAGACCAATATGGAAATGAAGGAGACCCTCAAGGATATAAAGGAGACTCTCAAAGGTATGCAAAAGGACCAACCAGAAATTAAGCATACACTGACTGAAATAAAAAATATTATACAAAGACCTAAAAGTACTCTGGAGTACCCCAAGAACCAAGTTAAAGATCTGAAATACAAAGAGGGAAAATCCACTCAGCTGAAAAAGCAAAAAACCAAAAGAATCCAAAAAATTGAAGATAGTGTAAGGGGCCTCTGGGACAACCTCAAGCATACCAACATCCGAATTATAGGGATCCCAGAAAAAGAGAGAGAGCAAGACAATGAAAACCTATTTGAAGAAATAGTGACCGAAAACTTCCCACACCTGGTGAAAGAAATTGACTTCGGAGTCCAAGAAGCGCACCGAACCCCAATATATAGGAACCCTAAGAGGACCGCACCAAGGCACATCATAATTAAAATGCCAAGAGCAAAAGACAAAGAGAGAATATTAAAAGCAGCAAGAGAGAAACAGTTGGTTACCTATAAGGGAGCACCCATACGATTGTCAGCGGATTTCTCAACAGAAACGATGCAGGCCAGACGCGAGTGGCAAAAAATATTCAGTGATGAACAGCAAGAATCTACAACCAAGATTACTCTATCCAGTAAAGCTATCATGCAGAATTGAAAGTCAGATGAAGTGCTTTGCAGATAAGAAAAAGCTAAAGGAGTTCATCACCACCAAACCAATATTATATGAAATGCTGAAAGATATTCTTTAAGAAGAGGAAGAAGAAAAAGGTAAAAGTGTAAATTAGGAACAACAAATACACATCTATCAACAAATGAATCTAAAAATCAAGTGAATTAATAAGCTGATGAACAGGATAAACTGATGAATGTAACAGAATCCCGGACATAGAGAGGGAATGGACTGACAACTCTTGGGGAGATAGGGGGCATGGGAAGTGCAGCAAGAGACTGGACAAAAATCATGCAACTATGGGAGAGGACAGTGGAGGGGGTGAGGGCGGATTGTGGGATGGGTACCAGGTGGAGGGGAACTATAGTGGGAAAAAAAAGGGAACAATGTAATTGATATACTGAACAATAAAGATTAAAAAAAAAAAAGACGATAAAAATCCCAACAGAAATGGCTGCCACCAGGAAGGGAGCAGAAGGCTTGACTCCACTCCAGGCTAGAAAGTTTCAATTATAGAACATAAATAAATCCCAGATACCAGGGCCTCCACTTGAGTTGCTGTGGGGTGTGGCTGGCCTGCAAACCACCACAGGCCTCTCGCCCAAGCCACCCCAAGCCCCAAGGGAACCCCCACCCCGATCTGGGACACCCTTCAAGGCAAACCAGCTGGCCCACACTGATGCACCAGGATTCTATCCTTTCTAATAAAAGATTAATATGCAGATTGATCATCACTCCAACACACAAAATGACTGCCCCTATGTGGTCAAAGATCCTGCCTCATATGGACACAAGATGGCCTCCACAAGATGGCCACCAGAGGAGGGCAGTTGGGAGGGACCAGGCCTGCAAGGGAGGGCAGTTGGGGGCAATCAAGTCTGCAGGGGAGGGCAGTTAGGGGTGACCAGGCAAGCAGAAGAGGGAAGTTGGGGGCAAACAGGCTGGCAGGGGAGCAATTAGTCATCGATCAGGCTGGCAGGTTAGTGATTAGGGCGTGATCAGGCTGATAGGCAGAAGTGATTAGGGGCAATCAGGAACACAGGCAGGCAAGCAGGTGGGATCCAGCAGACCTGGATTATGACAGGGATGTCCAACTGCCCGTTTAGGTCTAGATTGGAGAGGGGGCAGGCTGGGCTAAGAGACCCCCACTCCCCTCATGCAAAAATTTTGTGCATTGGGCCTCTAGTGTTAATAATAAGGGGCATAGTATGGCATTTTCTTCTGTGACTACCATAATGAATCACTTCTCTTGTGAGACCTTTTACTCATCAATAAACCCAGGCTCTCCTTTCCTTCCTGGGTTTATGCACAGCTAGAATGACTCTTCAGCCTCTCTTGGATGATCTATGTCACTGTAATTGATCTCTGGCTATGGAATGTGAGGGAAAGCAATGTCAGTTTCAGGGCAGGCATATAACATCCTCCTTTGCCATTTACCTGTTGAGTTAGAGAAAATCCCAAACATCTACAAGAGGTCACAGAAACAAACAGAAGAATTGTAATTCAAAAATGATTGTGTGAAGCAGGGTTCAAAGAGTTACTTTTGACTTTTTTTGAGTAAGAAGTAAACTTTTAATATATTAAGCCACTAAATTTGGGGGTATTGCTAATTGTGATAGCAAATAGCTTATCATAACTAAAACATTATTTTCCCCTAGGTATTTTATTCTAGTGAGTTTTTTCTTAATGAAAGGACATTTTAGAAATGGAAAGGAATATTCCCTTCAAGCATTGCACATATTTTTCTAATCCACATGTATTGAACTTAATTGCTTTGGACATGATGAGCTAGCGATATAGCCATCTTTCCTCAGAGGAGTCCAGCAGCCTATTAGCTCCTTACATATATTTGTGAGGGGGTTCTTTCAGTATCATCCACTGATCCTTTGGCTTCATCCTAAAATCACTTAAAACCAGTGCAAATGCTTCTGAATTAGGTCATAATAATGTGTTAACTAGCATTTTCTCAGTCATATGTCCAAAGTCAAAATTATGCATCCTTCAATTCCTCATCCATATTTTTTTCAAATATTATGCAGTACAATCTCAAAGGATCTGCAAAATATCAACTTATAATGTTAAGATATTCCAATAATAAATGTCAAACACTGGGTGTCCTCTTATTGTATTAAAAAAAAAACACTAATCAAATTCCCAGGGAAAGGGAGTCTAAAATTCAATTATCTTGCAGATGAAAATATAATAATGTCAAACATGAAGGAATTAAAATCTCAAACCAATGTTTAACCACTTTTGAGTTAAAAAGATAGAGAAAATTCAGTCCATTATAAATTCACCTTCTGCTCCATTTTCCTGAGAAAGAGAATAATAAGAGGAATCAGGTTCTTTCTAAAGTTACTTCTCACTCTTTCATTCCTAGAAATGGGTATGGTTCTCTCCAAAGCTTAGAAGCTGAATTAGTTTAGTTAAAAGTGACTGTTGAGTTTTATGTTTCAAAGAGCTCAGAGATTTAATAAGATACGTGTGTGTGTGTGTGTGTGTGTGTGTGTGTGTGTGTGTGTGTGTGTGAGTTTGTGTGTATGTATTTTAGTTGTAATTCCCGTTTGGTCCTGGGATCCTGACTGTGTAGCCTCCACTTACTCTGCCACCATTTTTTTTTTATTTAAATTTAATTTTTTTTGCAGTATAACTTAGATTTAATAGTAGTACATATGTTTTCCTTCCCTCCCCCACCCCCATTGTCCTACTCCTGGCCGGAGCACATGTCTCCACAAGCCCCCTCTATCCCACCCCAATATCTTGCATCCATTGGTTACGCTCATATGCATGCATACAAGTCCTTCAGTTGATCTCCCCCAGCACCCGCTCCCCATACTCCCCAGCCTTCCCCCTGTAGCTTGACAGTCAGTTCAATGCCTCCCTTCCTCTGTATCAGCCATTCTCCCCTGTTTCTTTTCTTCAAAAATATATTGCATCTGCATACTAGAAATAAACGTATAAGAACAAAAAATGTTTGAGTCTCAGTTTCAATGTCCAACTGTTCTGAGTCTCAGTTTCAATGTCAAATAGTTTTTTATGTGTACATGTCAGCAATGATATCTGGATGGTGGACACATGGTGGCAATGCAAGTTCCATCCTCTCTGATTTGGTCCTGGGCCGCCTGCAGCAACGCACAGCTGCCAACTGCTAACATGGCAAGGTGTCGTCAGTGTCCCCCATCTCAGGACCATCCTCGAATCTGCCATCATTTTCAATCTTTAATCTTTTGTTGTTGTTTGTTTTTCTCAGCCCTGGCACCACCCATGCCAAATGTAGGAAATAAGTTAGTTTTCAAGCTCTAGTGCAGTTTATCCTAAATAAAATTTTCCAGTCAAAATAATGTTACCCCAATATTCCAACTTAGTATTAGCCTAGTAGATTCCAAGGAGCATAGCAGAGTCAGAATCTGATAGAAGAGGATAAAGCAAGGGAAAAAGAAAGTCAAAATATGCCAGTGTGAACTCAAAGTAAACTGGAATAAATTTTCAATACAGTAATAATTATGACATCATGTATTTTTAAATTGGGGTTAGGAAGTTTCCCATCAGCATGGTCTGTGTTGTTCCTTCTGAGACTACCATAAGAGACATCACCACCTCCTTCTAAATGTTAGACCTGAGCAAAATGAGAGTTCCAGGCAACATATCTTATGTGAGTACATTTTATTTCTATCTAGTATATTCAGACCTTTATTTTTATTTACTCTTGCACTCCATGTTTTTGCAATCCTCGTTTTAAGTTTCAGAATTTAGATGATGTAATAATTTCCATACCCACGTGTGAGTATACATGTTTATTCCTATGCTATAATGGATCTCTTCCCTCTGACTATGGGTTTGTTCAGCTTTAAGATTATATTTATGTTGTATATGCTAAGCACAGGATGGACTCCAGAGTTGGTGAATCCGTTTAGTTCCTTCCAAAGTTCCCTTCTTGGCCCAAACAGAACAGTATTTGCGCAAATAAAGATGCCTGCTTAGGCTCATACGGAGAATTTTCAGGAAGTATTTCCCTCGAGTTCTTCAGCCTAGGAAATTCAGCTGTTTTGAAGTTTAAAGGCAACAGTAATGTCCTTCTAACTGATACCTAAATTAATCTAAGTCAACCTTAGCCTCATCTACAATGCTAAGCCAAATTTTATCCTTGTGCAAGGTCAGCAGCCTGAGAGCTAGACAGTCTGTGTCTGCTCAAAGTCTAATGCTTTTAAAAAATACTTGTCTTTGCTGAGGTGAATGCCATTGGCTTGTTGCATCAAAGGCTTTTGCAAAACAAGCTTTTGTGGTTTACTTTCTGGACCCTGATCAGCCATCATTTCTGAGGCAATCATCTGGATATTCCCCCATGGTCTTTGCTTTTACTGTGTTCCTCGATTATTTCAATGTTACCTAGAAGCAAGTATTTTTGTGAGACCTGAAATCTGTGCTATATTTGAAGCATTCATCCATTCTTTTAAGTCCTTTTGCCTGCACAAAAAGTACCCACTTACCCTCATTCAAAATTAGAAGGCAATGCAGCAGAACACCAAGATAAAGCTTTCATGTGGTCAGAATCTTAGTTATACTATCAAAGCTAATTGACACAATTTTCAATCACTTCATGTTAGTGATTCTACTTTGTCTATTTTCTAGTTTGCCTTGTCCGCACATATGTATTTGGGCCATATCCTGTATCAGTATAATTTTCTATCCTTTATTTCAATTCAGTACTGAGTACTGAATTAGCTACAAAATAAGTAAAAGTTTATATTGCTGAACACATTTTTAGAGGAAGGTTAATTTCCAGACAGTGTGTAATCTGTCATGTTAATAATTATTTAACATACAAAAGCTAATTCTTGTTCTTAGATAATGGAGTTTGCAATACAAATATAACTGACTATAAGAAACAGAAAGTAATAGTAACATATTTTTATTGTCATCCTGAGCACATTCATGCTGGAATTTTTTCCTATGACAGAACATGTGTTAGTCAAACATCAGCTTTGCCTTCAACTTTGGACATTAGTCTTATTGGGCATCTCAGATTCATCTGTTAAACTGCCAGGAGACGTATAAGAATATGTTGCCTTTTGTGGACAGCTGGAACCCCTAAAATTGCAGCTATAATGAAAATCATAGAAGTTGCATTTGGAATAATCATCTCAGCTATATTTTATTCTCAGGTTGGCATGACATTTGAAATATATATTAACTTGGTTATTTCTGCTTACTATGCTCTACCTGAGTAATAGTACTCTATATTTACATAAACCATATCACTTATTTAACTTTTATAGACAATAAAAATCCTTCATCTTGTGAATTAAGGTATTCCAAAAAATATTGTTGTAAAGTCACTGCACGGAATCCTTTGAAAAGTATAATAATTTGTACCTTCTCTAATTAGCAAAAGTTCTTAGTCAACTAAAATTGCTTATTTTGACATTTTAAGCCAAAATACTTGAGGTAAGTTCTGTATTAGTTGTCAGATCACATTTTGCTATTCTCTGTTGTACTCTACTTCACTGACCTGTTTAAACATTTTACTTCCCCTAATTTGTAAGTACTTAATTTGTTATCACATTATTAATGGTTCCATTTTATTTTACCTTATTCTAATAGTCACAAAATAATTTCCTAACAACACAGAATCCTATATAATAAAAAGAGAATATGCTAATTGACTGTCACACTCTCACAAGATGGCAGAGCCCATAGCCACAAGATGGTGGCACCCAGTCCCCTCAACCCCATCACGTGCCTGCCATTGGAGTCCCCAGTCTTCTCAACCCTGCCAGCAGTGAATTTTCATGCCACCATTACCTTTTTAAAAATTTTTTACCCAAGAGTATGATTATTTCTTTTAGATCATCTATTCTCAGGGAGCAGGACTAAGCTCCCCCAAGGGTCCCAGACTGTGGGAGGGCATAGGCTGGGCTGAGGGACCCCTCAAGTGCATGAATTTTCATGCACCAGGCATCTAGTGATTAAATTTAAAAAAAACCTTGAATTAATATTTATTTTGTATACTGATATTATATTATTTTTTCTACATTGCTTTACACTTTGAATAGAAATTTAGTTTATGTTTTCTTGTTAAACCACTATCCTTGTGACAGGGACATAAGACACTTATGAAGTGAATTTGGGGGAAGTAAAAAACTATGTCTCAGTGTCCTCCTCATAGGATTATCTACCTCATATGATTGTTATAAAGTTTAACTCATCCTCTATAAGTGTTAGTTTTATAATTATTACTGTAATTATCCTTACTACTGTATGTTGCAAAATGCTAAACTGAAGGTCATTAAATTTAAAAAATTCTCAAGATAAATTTTAAATTACAATTTTTATTTCAAATATTTATCATTTTTATCTCCTGTGAGGAATGCAAAATTGCCAATCCTGGAATGTTGGAAATAAAATATGTAGTTTAGTTCACATTACTGACTGAACAGAGATTTTTTCTGAAGAATGTGGTGGAACAATTAGTAGAGATTTAATTTTCCAGTGACTTAATAAAGAGGTTCTACCTGTAAAGCAATTTCTCTGGTATGAGAGATTGTTTCAGTCAGACTCCTTACCATAATTTCTAATATCTGAAAATTTGCTTCATACAAATTTGTGGGTATTTTTAAGAGATCCTTTTTGTCTGTACTTCCTTTTGTGTTTTTCTGTTTCTCAGAAATCCCCCTGTCTAGTCCTCCTTTTAGAAAACAGGGACTTAATTATCCTACTATTATGTACATTTTCCTTCAATTCTTAAGACATAGGCACATTAAGGGAAGAAGAAGAGAAACAAACAAAAAAGGCAATAGGTATTTGGAATCACATCTTCTTTAAATGTAGAGAGAAGTTCCACTTTCTTAAAGATTTCAGATTTCTACATTCCATAAGATTGGTTAATGGCTGGGGTTGGGAAAACAGAAATACTCTTTTTTTAAAAGAAAAAGAAAAATATGGGAAATTTTTGCTCTTTCTCTGTGACTTCCTTCTTCATTTTTAGGTCAGAACTATTGGAACTCTGGTTTTCTTTCTGTCTACACCAATACCACTTTTGAATTTTGTGAATGCAGTGAATTCAACATAAGAAATGCCAGAAGAGGAGAATTAGCAAACTGAGTAGTTAGTAAAATAAGTTTCTTGAGTTCTCAATAAAATTTGAGAAAAAGGTACAGATATTTCCCATATAGTTTCTCCCATTGTCTACATCACTCACCAGAATGATATATTCCTGACAATCGAGGAATCTACACTGGCACATTATCATCACCCAAAATCCATAGTTTACCATAGACTTTATTTTTTGTGTTGTACATCCTACAGGTTTAGACAAATGTCTAATGACATATATCCATCATTATAATAGCATAGAGTATTTTTACTGCCCTAACAATTCTCTGTGCTGTGCCTGCTCATCTCTTTCCCTCAGCTCATCCCAAGCAATCACTGATCTTTTTATTTTCTCAGAATTTGCCTCTTAAAGACTGTCATACAGTTGGATTAACATGGTGTGTAGCTTTCTCAGATCAGCTTCTTTCATTTAGTAATATGCATTTAAGATTACTCCTTGTCCTGCCTAAAAATAGTATTTTTAGCAAAAAAAATACTATTCCATTGTCTGAATGTACCAGAGTTTATTTATCCATTCATCTGATGAAGAACCTTTTGGTTGTCTCTAAATTTTCAATTAATAAAGCTGTTTAAACAGCTGTTTGAGGATTTTTGTGTTGAAACACGTTTTCAACTTCTTTGCATAAATACCAAGAAGTGCAATTACTAGATCACATGATAAGAGTGTATTTAATGTAAAATACCACCAAAATATCTTTTAAAGTAGCTATCCCATTTTGCATCTCCACAATTAGTGAGAGTTTCTGTTGTTCCACATTGTTGCCAGCATTAGATGTTGTCAATGTTCCAGGTTTTGGTCACTCTTATAAGTGTCATAGTTTTGAAAGTGATATTTAATTGAAAAAAACTAAAAAATATATAAATTATACTATTAAAACCTAATCTAACTCCAGCTGGTTTGGCTCAGTAGATAGAGCGTCAGCTTGTGGACCAAATGGGTCCCAGGTTCAATTTCAGTCAAGGGCAAGTACCTTGTTTGCAGGCTCCTCCCCAGCCTAGGCCCTGGTGGGGCACCTGTAAGAGACAATCATGTGTTTCTCTCATATCAATGTTTCTCTCTATCTTTCCCTTTCTCTAAAAGATCAATGGAAAAATATCTTTGGGTGATGATGAACAACAACAACAAAAAAACTTAATCCAGGTGTAATTCAAAGTTCTCTCAGATGAATATACTGATATGAAAACTCTATTGTTGTAGAGTGGGAATTTTTTAGCACTATTGAGGCATGGACTATGCCCCAGATAGAGTTGTCAGTGCTGACACCAGACCAGGCCTTGAGATATGGTCTCATGGCCCCTTCCCAGCACGTAGACCTTGCAAGATAAAACACTGTAGGCTTTCTGAAGAACAGGATGACTCTGTGGGTGGCATGGTCGTCAATGGCATGACTCTGATGTTGCTTGGAAACAAAAACCTGTTTTGTCTTGGGTTGCTTGTTGTGCAAAAACAGGATGTGGTTAATGTGTTTAAAAGTGGTCTTGCACAAAGGGTCGGGGCTGCTCTCTGATCTCCCTGCATGGAGGATGGCAGAGTAGTCCCTAGGCTGGCTAATAAAGGCTCCCTAAATTTTAATTTGGTCTTGGCTCCAGTGGTCTTTCACTCGCATCCACTTCACAACATTTGGAGATGTCCCAGCAAGATGCACCAGCCTTTGACTGGTCCTGTGATTGGAGCCCATCAGGGTCCCTGGACTCTCCGACCCAGGGGGAGATCTCTGAGAGATGTTTCTCAGCCCTGAGACTGGTAGAGGTTGGAGACCCTGCCTGCTATATTTCCTGATTGACTCTGATTGGAGCCGCCTGGATCTGGTTCTTACTGGTAAGAAACTTGTTTCTAGTTCTGTGGGCACCCATCTGGGGTCTCTGGAAGGCTGGACGCAACACTACTTCTGAGATCAGATCCCAGTGCACGATGGTGCCTGGTGAGCCTCAGTTGGTGGTTATAGTCTTTGTTATTCTGTGTTACTGTGGTCTAATTGTCTCTATCATTAGAATGGGTCAATCTGCTTCATGTTGTCTGTACTCTTCTGCAATGTTTTTTGAAAATTTTTCAGGAATTCAAATGGCGAGCAGATGATGACAGAGCCTCCGTTAATGCTTTTGATTTACAGAAATTTTGTGAGCAGGAATGGCCAACTTTCCCATATCCCAGTGAATGGAAGGAAGAGCTTGATCACTTCCCCAGAAGTAAAAAACTTAGACTGTCTGGTGTATAAATGTAAGTGTGAAAATCTGTGTGAAGTG
Source organism: Antrozous pallidus (assembly GCA_027563665.1). Classification (NCBI taxonomy): domain Eukaryota; kingdom Metazoa; phylum Chordata; class Mammalia; order Chiroptera; family Vespertilionidae; genus Antrozous; species Antrozous pallidus. The sequence goes on from CM050519.1 coordinate 29,531,691, forward strand.
AAAGCTACTTTGTGCTGTCTGGCTGTACACATGAGAGTATTTATCTCTTTCTATTGTATAATTTATTGAAAGATAGTGCAAACCCTGCTTTAGAGGGAAAATAGTAGAGAACTTTTAATTGCTTTTCCATGATTTATAATTTTGCTGTGTTAGTTTAAAATTTTGGGATTCTAGGGTTAATTTGTGAAGGTTACCAATCCAGAAAAGTTTAAACAAAGGTTTGTTGGGTTAAGATTAGTCATAACTAACTGCTTCATAGACTACCTTTTTCAGCCCTCCTAGCAAACAGAGAATCATGTGGTCCCTAGATCTGTGACCTGCCTGCCCTTCCTGATAGATTTACAATGAGTCCTCTGGAGCCAAAAACTGCTCCAGAGCAGGTGTCAGAAAGGGTGGAAGTGGCAGAATTCACTCTCAGCCTGAAGAGATAGAGGAGCCATAGGTTACAGGATAGGGGATAGTTGAAGATATCAGAAGTGGTGAAGGAGGAAGAGTATTTGAGATCCTCTGGAACCTTGGAAGAAAGAAGGAAAATCTGGGAAGGAGAGAAGCTCTTCCTTAAGTGTAAAAAGCCTGGTTATACAGGATCTCAGACTGCTTGCCTTATTTCTCCTGCTAAGGACAGAATAAATGGTTAATGCAGAAAAAGGTGAGAGGGGGCGTCAGTGGGGAGAGCAGGGAGAGACAACCCGCTCTGCTGGTATCCTTGGTTTCTTACTTATCAGAACTATGGTGGCAAAACACAGTAGATCTGCCTCTGCCCCATTTACAACTGAATACTTCTTGGGCAGTGGTGGAATATTCAGCAAAGGAACTTTAATATATAATATCTTTAAGGCTGATAACTAGTTTAAGTCTAGTTGTCTCACAAAAAGAAATATTTTTACCTGATCTTAGTTTTATCATAGAAGGTCTAAGTCATAAATGTTAAGCTAAGAAATTCTGGCTGTTTACTGTTTAGGAATCATTAAAGGATTGAGGTTTCAAAGAATAAGGAATACTGAGTAGAAGGTCTGAGGCATGGTTATGCATTTTTAAAGGACATAGAAATTAGGTTTAAAGGCTAATTTGAAAATATTTATAAAGGTGATTGTTTATGTGATAAGAAGGAGAAGAGATATGTTGTGAGGAAATCAAATAATACAGGCCAGTAAGCCAGAAAGAGTAATTAATTTCAGAAAATATTACTTTAGGAAGTCCATGAAAAAGACTGGCAAGGAAAATTCTATCTTAAAGTAGGTCAGTGTGTTTTTCTCCTTATACAGTTTCTCTGAAGTTTGGCAGTACTGAATTAACAAATCATGGCAATACAGTTCTTTGCATAAATTCAATAAGACCGGTTTCCAATAGTGGTTTTATTAACTAGAAACTTTGACTGGAGCATCATGTTTTAAAGAGTCCTGGCAGAACTCTGAAGACTTGAAGCCAGTAAGAGTGCCATAGATAAAGCTTGGTATAATGCTTGGTAGTCCTGAAAATAGCTGGTGCTTGAGCATCAGGCCCATACCCTACCATCACTGGCGGTTGGCCAGAGTAGAAGGGGAACAATAAGGGACCCATAGGCACCTCTGAGCCGCAACGGGCAGAAGGGCTGAGATGGGCCTTGAAGCCTAGGGCATGGGCCCGGGAAGAGCATTACAGGTGAGGACTTCACCTAACTCAGCAGATACTGCAGGCAGGTCTGATGGCAGCTGGATGGCATAGCTTCCTAGCCCTATGGGGCACATTAAGATTCAATCATGAATTTCTGGCAAAGGTAGTCAGTTACCATTCTTGTTATATTTATGCAAACAATCAAACCAAATTAAATACAATAGATAAGTTAGTCTTGATTTGGCTCTTTTGATAAACATGGGGGTAATTTTGAGGAGAAAAATTCTATTTCAATAGAAGTTATTAAAACTGAAAGTTTTCTTTTCCTTCCACCAGACCATTTACACAGAAAAATCAGGGATATTTAGTCCATATGAAGAGGAAAAGATAGTTTTTTAGATATTGAAATTTGTAGGAATCATGAAATATTTCTAATCATGATAAATTAGCATTTGTTGATTATTAGATGCAAATTCCAAACAGCTTCAGAATTTATTCATGTATGTCCTACATGTGTTTTAGCTGTTGAAAGTGCAAAGAATCCTGACCTCTTTGGCTCAGTTGATAGAACATCGGCCTGTGGACTAAAAGGTCCCAGGTTCAACTCCAATCAAGAGTATGGACCTTGGTTGTGAGCACATCCCTGATAGGAAGTGTACAGGAAGCATCTGATCAATCCTTCTCCCTTCCTTTCTGTAAAATAAAATCAATAAAATATATTTTTAAAAAAAGGAAAGTGCAAAGAAATATAACAAAGAAACCCATTTTTATTTAAAAAATGCTATAGGATGAGGATTTCTACATAACATTATTTACGCATTGATATAGATAAATAGATAGATAGATAGATAGATAGATAGATAGATAGATAGAGATAGATGATAGATGGATATGTGATATGCTAGTAGTCCTGTGCATGAATTTGTTCACCAGTAGTTCGCTGCTTCCCTCCAGTAGCTCTCTGCCCACTGTCCCTCCCTCCAGTAGTTCTTCCTACCACCACATCCTCATCCCTCTTCATAGCCTGCCTCCCTGCTCCCTTCTGTAGCTCTCCACTGCCCACTTGTAGGTCGCTGTCCCATCACCCTCCTGCTGATCTGTGATTGGGTCATCACACGGTTGGTCATTTCGCTTCATGTAGTAATGACCATTTGTATATTACATCTTTATTATATAAGATATAGATATACAACAATTGGATATGTTAAATAACAAGGACTAGATGGTATAGTTATTTAAACATAGTTAGATCCTAACTTTATAATTTGAGTTGTATAACCTTTGGCAAATAACTGAAACTCTCTCTGCCTAAGGTTTCTCATCCATAAACTGTGCATAGCAATAATAGCTACTTCATAGATTTGTTTTAAAATTTGAGTTAATATATTCAGAGTTCTTAAAAAGTACTTTCTTTAGTTAACATTTTATTACTATTTATTTAGTAAATTAAATACATACATATACAATATAGCTATTGTTATATTCCTATTTTACAAAAAAATAAATTAAAATTTCTTAATGTTCACTAATGTCACTAATATCCCACAACTATTAATTAGAGAAGGCCAACCATAAATCTATGTCTTTTTAAAAAAATTACAAAGGTCGTGATCTTTGCCCCCTTCAACTTTTGATTAGCAAAGTCAGAAATAGGCATGTTAATATTTATATATCAGAAAATTTTAGACCATGTATATTCAGAAAGTCTGAATTAGTGTAATAAACTTCTATTTAATCATCATCACCTTAAAATTAATTATTATCAGTCTTTAATTTGGCATCTGACTCAAAACTCCACTCTATTTTATTTTAAAGCAAGTGGAAGATGTCACATTATTTTACCTAGTTTTATTTTTAAGTGTTTCTAAAAAAGCTCACTTTTTAACATAACCATAATATAATTATAAAACATATAAGTAATGAACAATGATCTCTTTGTATTTAGCCAGTGATAAAATTTCCTTGATTATTACATAACCATTTCTTGGCATATTATTGGTCAACAATTCTGTCATTAATTAGGTTTTAGATGTCAAAGTATCTCTACAATATGACCTACATTTTCTTAGCATTTCAGTCCATTCTTGTAACTTCTGTTGCCACACAAAGCATAGTTATTTTATTGTCTCCACATTAAATGAAGAAAAATAAAAAGGTAATATAAGAATAATCAGTATTATTTTTCTTTTACCATAGTAGTCTATTTATTTCACAATGATCCATTGTTTATGTAAGAATATTTTTGAATATAATATAAATGAAAATGCACCTTGCTATAGTCATTGATTCCCAATCTTATGATTATATCTTTTATTAGACTGAAATCTTGGGGTAGTATGAAAACAATAAATTTAGCATCTTACTGCTTGAAATATAAAAATAACAAAAAGAGTTTAGTTACTAAAAAGATAGTCTTGAGAGACTTTTTATCTTGATACTGTTTACTGTTACAACTAAAAAGTCAATAGGTGTTTATAGTCACATTTGAAATTGTCCTATTATTGTAAAATATATTTAAATAATCATACAATTGTTAGAAATGTTGAAGAAAAAAAACAGTCAGCTTCCATGTAACATTTTAGGAATAAGAAAGAATTAAATGAAATCGAAATGTGGATAAAATCACAATTGTTAAAAATAACTGAATTATCTAGGTGCTGGGCTGAAAATACCAACTTGAGACATAGTAGATAAGAATGACGGGGAAAAAAATCCCAGTTGCACTGTAACCATCAAGATTGAGGAGTATTCTACCTTATAATTGAGTCTCAGTGGCACAACTCTCACATCGCTCACTATGACTGTTCCAATAAGCTCCTGTTAAAGTTAACAGACTTGAACTCCACTGAAAATTCATCAACTAAAAGTGAGCACTGGCTTAGTAGGATGAAATAAAAAAAATTGTGTGGAAATGAAATGCTAAATTCTAAAATTTATGCTTTATCAGAATTTTAATGTTAGTATATGGCCTAGAATTCATTCTAAAGAAAATTAGTATGAAGTAAAATTTAAAAAACAGTCCAAATATCTAGATTTTCTAAAATAACTTTTACTTTGTATTTATAATACATAATCCATACATTTTCTTATCAAAAGAGTGTTGTATATCAAATTTTATCTATAAAAATTACTCAGAAAATCATATATTTTGCATCTATATTAATCTTAATAAATTTGTATTTCTAAATTCATTTACATAGTATTTTTAACCTAAAGTTTTCTCAACTAAAAGTAGTATTTAAAATTGGAAAAAATCTAAGCATGAGAATAAAATCTACTAGAACCTGTAAGTTTTTAAAATTTAATTTCTTAGGATAACATTGGTTGATAACATTACATAAATTTCAGGTCTACAACTTCATAATTCATTGTATACAATGCTCTGTATGCTAATCATCCAAAGTCTAGTCACCTTTCATCACTATATATTTGACACCCACCCCTTTACCTCTGGTAACCATCATCCTATGGTCCACATCTATGAGAATATTTATTTTGTTCATTTATTTGTAGCTTTTAATTTTATATCATACATATGAGTAAAATCATGCTTTTTGTCCTTTTCCATCTGACTGATTTTAGGCAGCATGATATTCTTATAATCCATTAATGTTGCCACAAATAGCAATATTTTATCTTTATTATGACTAAGTATCATTATATTACACATATTCTGTATGTGTAATACAATCCTATGTAATAAAGGGGTAATATGCAGATTAACCCTCATGCCCTCACAAGATGGCTTTCTATGACCAGGCCAGCAGGGGGCTTAGTGAGGGATGACCAAATGACTGAACAAGCATTAGGGTTAGTGAGGGACCACCAAACAAATGAATAGCAGTCTGTGTGGGGTGACCAGGCCAACAGAGGGTTAGTGAGGGACAACCAAACAACTGAACAAGCAGGCTGTGTGGGGTGACCAGGAAAGTGGTGGTGGGGGGCATGAGTGTGACCAGGCTGACAGGCGGAGAGTTGGGGGCAACCAGGCTAGCAGAGGTGGGCAGCTGTGGGTGACCAGACTGAAACGGGGGACAGTAAGAGGCAACCAAGCTGGCAGGTGGGAAATTTAAGGGCAATCAGGCTGGTGGGGTGGGGGTGCAGTTGGAAACAACAAGGCTGGCAGAGGGGGCAGCTTGGGGCAATTAGGCTTCCAGAGAGGCAGTGAGGGATGATTAGGCCAGCAGGGGGCTAGTTAGGGGCAATCAGAGCAGCAGGGGTCAATTAGGGGTGATCAGGCTAGCACGCAAGGGCAGTGAGAGACAATCAGATTGGCAGTGGGGGGTGGGGGAGCAGTTAGGGGCTACCAGGCAGAGAGGCAGGTGAGTAATTAGGAGCTAGCGGACCAGGATTGTGAGAGGGATGTCCACCCCTGCCTCCAGAGTGGTCCCAGATTGGAAAGGCTGCAGGCTAGGCTGAAGGAATCCCACCCCCCTTGTATGAGTTTTGTGCACCAGGCCTCTAGTATGTATACAAAATATCTTCTTTATTCAATCATCTGTTGAAAGAACACTGAGTTTTTTGTGAATAATGCTACAATTAACATAGTGATACATATATCTTTATAAATCTTTTTTTTAATTTTGGGGGTAAATATTCAGAGCAGGGATTGCTGGGTCATATTATTAATTTTTTGAGAAACTTACATGCTGTTTTTCATAGAGGCTGCACCAATTTACTTATGCACAAACAGTGTGTGAGGGCTTCCTTTTCTCCACATTCTTTCCAACACTGATTGTTACTTATCTTATTAATAACTAGTGACCTGGTGCATGAATTCATGCACATTGAAAGGAAATAAATTAAAAGGTGGCCACAGGGAAGGACTGGGCCAGAAGGACCAACCTCTCATAGTCCCTCCCCAGCCACACTATGGAGCCAATTTCTTGTGGTCCCTCCCCAGCTGGCCACAACTGGGGTGGGCTCAAAGGGCATCTGCGAAGTGAGTGGGGTCCCTCAGCCTAGCCTGTGAAGATCAGGCCAAAACTGGATCTCTGACATCTCCTGAGGGATCCCAGAGTGCAAGAGGGCACTCTGAAAAGTTGCTGTCATACAGAGTATGGAACGTAAATGCTACTGTGTAGTAAACCAGATTTGGGGCTTATATATGTACTAGGGGCCCAGTGTACAAAATTCGTGCACTGGGGGTGGGTGATAGCTTAGCCCAACCTGCCGCCTCACAGGGGGAGCCCTCAGGCTGAGGTTTTAGGCTTTGGGCACCCAATCATCACCATGCAATGGGGCAGATGGCTGGCTCCATACCAGCCCTGCCCCCCACACACACACCTCCAGCCAGGGCCTTAGCCCCAGCAAGCTCGACCCCAGCTAGAACAGGCCTCAGACCCGCCACCCAGGCCCTGTTCACCTCAGACACACACCCCCAGGCCTCCCCAGGCCCAAGCCGCCTCAGCCACGCCTCCCTGCCACACGGGCTACCTCAGACACTCCCTCAGGTGCCCCTGTAGCCCTGGCCACCTTGAACAAGCTGCTCCAGGCCGCCCAAGGCCCTGGCCACCTTGGCCCCACCTCCTGCGGCCTGGGCCACCTCAGGCATGCCCCCACGGGCCTGGCAGCCTGGAACATACCCCCTGTGGCCTGGATTGCCTCAGCTATGCCTCCTCAGGCCCCCCAGGCCTCGGCCACCTTGGCCACATCCCCCTGCCCTAGTCTGCCTCTGCTATCCCCCCCACAACCTAGGCCACCTCGGCTATGCCTTCTCAGGCACCCCCAGGCTCCAGCCACCTCGTCCATGCACCTTGTAACCTGGGCCACTGTGGCCATGCCCCCCATGGCTGGTGGGCATGGCTGGTGGGCATGGCTTGTGGACCTAGTGAAGGTACTGTCAAATTTGCCTATTACTCTTTTATTAGATAGAATAAACTAGAGGCCTAGTGCATGACATTTGTGCACAGAGGGGTGACCCTCAGCCTGTTCTGTACCCTTTCCACTCTGTGACCACTTGGAGGATGTTTGACTACTGATTTACACCCGATTCCCCATCAGACAGACATCCCTCTCACAATCTGGGATGCTGGCCCCTAACCGCTTGCCTGCCTGCCTGCCTGCCTGATAATCCCTAACTCTTCTGCCTGCCTGCCAGATTGCCCCTAACTGCCTTTGTCAGCCTGATTGTCTTTACTTTTTTCCCCTGCCAGCCTGATCAACCCTACCTTGCCCGCACTGTTGACTTGATGGCACCCTGCTCCCCTGCTGACCTGATCACCCTTACCTTGCCCTCCTGTTGGCTGGATCACCCCTAACTACTTTGGCCTCGGCCCTCAGCCTAAGCTGCAGTCTGGCTTCCCTCAGGAGAAGGCACCGCCCCCATCACCCTTCTGTTGCTGCCACTGGCGGCTACCATGGCTGCCTGAATCTGGTGCCTCACATCTTTGTGCAGCTTCCTGCGCCTCACGGTGGCCCTGGGAAGCAGAAACTGCCATCCACAGCTTGCCTGAGCCTCAGGCAGTCGCTGCAGTTTTGTCTGGATGGATATGTGGAAGACATCTGCCCTAATTAGCATATTACCCATTTATTAGTATAGATGGTCACTCTAACATGTGTGAGGTGGTATCTCTTTTAGTTTGGAGTTTGCATTTTCCTCCTAACTAGTGATTTGAGCATTTTTCATATATCTGTTGATTATCTATGTTTTCTTTGGAAAAGTGTATTTTCAGATTCTCTGCAAATTTTTAAAACTATGAGAATTTATTGTCTGTTGTTAAATTGTATGAGTTCTTTATGTATTTTGAATATTAGCTGCTCATTGTAGGTATTGATTGGAATACCTTCACCCATTCAATTAGTTGCTTTTCTGTTTTGCTGACAGTTTCTTTTGCTGTGGAGAAGCTTTTTAGTTTGATATACTAGTAGACTCAGTGATTTATCTTTGCTTTTACTTCTTTTGCTTTTGGAGTCAAGTTCAACAAAACCTCTCTGAGACCAAGGTTTATAAATTCAGTGCCTGTGTTTTACTTTATGCATTTTATTTTTCAAGTTTTATATTCAGTTAATTTTGTATATGGTATTAAATAGCAGTCTGGTTTTATTCTTTTGCATGTGGCTTTCTAACTTTCCTAGAATCATTTTTTAAGGAGGTTTTTTTTTTCCTCCACTATATGGTTTGGCTCCTTTGTTGAAGTTGAAGATTAGTTAGCTGTATACATGTGGGTTTATTAAAATACTAGGGGCCCAGTGCATTAAATTCATTTACTGGGGGGGTGGTGGTGGAGGGAGGTCCCCTCAGCCAGGCCTGCCCCCTCTCACATACTAGGAGCCCTCAGGGGATTTCCTACTGATGGCTTAGGCATGTTTCCCATGGCCACAGTCTGGCCTTCCTTTGTGAGAGGCGACTGGGCTAATCAGGAAAAGGTACCAGCCCCATCACCCTGCTGCTACAGCCACTGCCATGCACTGCAGCCACCAAGGTGTTTTCATCAACTCGGACTCCAGTCCCTTCACCATGAAAAAAATGACGACTTTCTTTAGGCTTTTCACGATGTGTCTTTCATAGGATATGACATTTCTTTATTTTTCTTTTTTTTATCCTCACCTTAGGATATGTATCCATTGATTTTTAGAGAGTGTGGAAGAGAAAGGGAAAGACAGAGAGAAACATCAAAATGAGAGGAACACTTTGATTGGTTGCCTCCTGCATGAGCCCTGACCTGGGGCCTAGCCAGGGAGGAGCCTGCAACCTAGGTACATGCCCTTGGTCAGAATCTAACCCCGACCCTTTTAATGGCAAACTTAGGCATTATCCACTGAACCAAACCACCTAGGGCAGGATATGACATTTCTTAGCCCTCCAGCAGTGGACCTTTGTTTTTTTTTCCTTCAGGAGTGTGGTAGAAAAACCCTAGATTACTTTTTTGGATTCTTATACCCACGTTACTAAGAATATTACCAGTAGCATACAGGGAACTTAGCCAATGAGAGGTCAGAAAAGGTATTTCCTCTGTAGTTCACACCTATTTCTCCTGATCTCCAGCTCCACCCTGCCAAGGCCTAAAGCCTCTGGCCCTGGGTGGTGGAACACCAGCTTGTTGTGATCGCCCTGCTCCATCCCGGCCAAGGCCAGCAAGGGCAGGTGGAAAGCTTGGCTTCCTCCATTGCCGGAGAGTCTCCTTCCTGCTCTCAGTGGCCATAGTCGTTTTGGTTAAGTTTATTTGCATATTGCTCCTAATTGGGTTGTGAGTGTGGTCTCTGGGTGTAGTGGAGGCATGGTCAATTTGCATATTACTCTTTTATTAGATAGGATTAGAACCCAATAGTTCTAACCATATCAAAACATTGCCCCCCTGAACTCTTTCTTTAGTGATCAGATTTGACTGAAAGTAAGGTATGGAAAAGCTTACCAGAAAATAGAGTTTAAATGGAGGCAACTTAAGAAGATGAAAATAGGAAGATAAATGGAAGAAAATGAGACAGAAAATAAATAGATGAGAGGTGACTTAGAGTGTTTCTCTCTTCCTGGAAGTGACTGGACATAATTTCAAAATCTTTAAGTAAAACTGAAGTCATCCCCCTCCCTAATATATAGCAGATCAATTCCATGCATCCTATATAATAAAAGCTTAATATGCTAAGTGTCCAGTTGTCCTGTTTGCCGTTCAACCAATCAAAGCGTAATATGATAATGATATGCTAAGATTGCTCAACTGCTCACTATGACATGCACTGACCACCAGGGGGCAGACACTCTGACTGGTAGATTAACTTGCTGCTGGGATCCAGCCGATTGGAACTGAGTAAGACAGGCTGGACAGCCCTTTTGCAGTCCCTTCCCAACTGGCCTACCTCCCGTGTCCCTCCCTGGCCCTGATTGTGCACCAGTGGGGTCTGTCAGCCTGGCCTGCACTCTCTCACAATCTGGGACCCCTCAGGGGGATGTCCAAGAACCAGTTTTGGCCCAACAGTGGGACAACTGTTTGGTATGACATACCTGACCAAGAGGGGGCAGAAGCTCAATGCAGGCACTGCCCCCTGGTGGTCAGTGAGCTCCCACAGGGGGAGCACCACTCAGCCAGAAGCCAGGATCACAGGTGGGGAACGCAGTGGCGGTGGTAGGACCCTCGCCTGCCTTCATGGAATCACTAAGAATGAGCCATCAGCTGGACATCCCCAAGGGCTCCAGGACTGTAAGAGGCTGCAGGCTGGGCTAAGGGATACCCTCCACCCCCAATGCACTATTTTTTTTTTTTGCACCCGGCCTTTAGTTTGTTAATAACTTTGCAGTCCTAGAATGCAGGAGATAGTTATAGAACTAAGAGAAAGTGACCTTAAGGTGGAAGGTTTCAAGTTTGGATTAGAGCCCAAAGAAAGGAAAGTCACTAATACAATCCAGAAAATGCATCTGAATGCTAATAGCCTCTTATTCTCATTGCTATGATTAAAAATAGGGCTATGAGAATTGTGAGGCAAAATCTCAGTTTTAATAGTCTACCCATAAATAACACGTATTTTAGAGGGTAAACTAACAAGAAATAATGTTTATGAGACAACCAATACATTGATATGCAGTGATAAAATGATCATAAAAAGTTATACATTAAAAAAACACCTTATAGACTATTTAGAGCATGTACTCAATCCTTTTTTGGTGAATTAAAATAAACCATAGTTGTCAACTATACCACTTTTATATCCCTGACTACTGTTCCATGAGTGTTATTGCTACTGTAACATTTAATTGGGGCTAAATGTATCATTAGAGTTTTGATTGGTAAGATTGAACTCATAGCCTAGAGAATAAGATAAAGTTCAAAATGATTGATATAATAAGACTAAAATTAAAGAAACAAATATGTATGTAGAGAAATGTGGCCTGGTGCATTTGCTATTCATGTTCCAAAATACTAGGTTATAGGCTAAACTCAGAATAATAGTGCCACAAAAGATTTTAGGTGAAATAAAATTCAAGTTTTCTTAAGAAACTACCCTCCTTCATGTACTAAAGACTTTTAATGTATGGAATTCTCAGGAAAATTATCAGTGTGTGGGAAAAATGAGCAAATATAAAATTACATAAGGCATTATGATCTAGAACTAAAGCAGATCTAAGAAGATTTCAAGCTCAACAAATTCAAAGGAGGATAAATGTAAAGAAATCAACATTAAATCTCAGGAATGCATAGCTGACAAAGTGATACCAGTGCTGCTGGCCTGAAGGTGACACTTTGAGAACCACTGGCAGAGAAAATAGAGCCTGTAAAAGGCAAGAGAGGATCAAAAGGACAGCTTGAGAAAATAATTGTTGCTCTAATGGAGTAACACTTATTTGCACTAGATTTGGGATAGAGAACATAAATTTCAAAAGTATTAGGGATAATTAAATTATATATATATATATATATATATATAAATACTTTATCCCAATAGGGCAAGAAAGGAAAAAACAACTATAAAACAGAAAGAAAAATAAATAGTATAAAATAACATATAAATTAAACAAATGTATATACTAGTAACTATGATAACTGTAATTGTATGTTGTGCATGCTCCAGTAATAGATAAATTTAGTGAACCACATTTGCTAATCTGACACATTTGGCAAATTTAATAATTTACAAGGGACAAATATGAAACATAGTTGTGCACAAAATTTGAATTTAAAGCAATAAATCAAATTGCACCAAGAAAATTCTAAACCCCCAAAGCCTGGTGTTTGTATTGATCTAAAGCCAAATAGCCTAATTTTATATCTAGAAAAGTATAAAATATTATTAAGGAATATATTGCAATAAAAAATACTCCAGTTAATAAAGTGATACACATTTTGGAATGCATAAAATAATTTTAAAATATTTAAAGTAAGTCAACAAAAATACTGGAGGAAACACAAAAACCTGTCTCACAGTGGGAGATAGTAGCACAGCTCTCTCAGTAATTAATAGAATGTAACACAAAATGTCAGTGATAATAAGAATGATTTGAATAATAGAATAAAAGAATAACACATTTGTTTTAATAGGCTGAATAAGCGAATACTGTACTCCACAACAGCAGAATCAGCAGTTTTCAGTTATGCATAAAATATTTACTCACATTTTCAAATTATTTGAACATAAATTTTAAGCAAATATAAAATAATTTAAATAAGAATAAAATTTTGACAAAAATATGTTTCTTAGAAATTAAGTGCATAATGTGAAGGAGGAAATTCATGTGATTGAAAATTAAATGCATCAGAAGAATCATATTGTAATTAGAACTTGTTTTTAACTTAATAATAACAAGAATGCCACAAATCAAAAACCTGTGAGATGAAACAAAGAGCTTATTTAGAGGAAAAGTTCATCTTTGGTGTAGACATGATGAGTCTCTTTGTCTTCATCAATAAATGTGTTTTGGAGTGGTCTCCAGGCATTTCGCTGTGAATTCTATACTTCAGCCCTGCTGTTCAACTGTATCATCAGATAGACAACAGTTTTCAAAAGTTTCCTAACCTCGGCAGTGACCAGTACTGCCTTAATTTCCCTAAGTTTGATTAAACTTTCTTTAGGCTTTTTCTACCCCTCACATCCCTTTACTTAAAACATTTACTTCAGAAATAAAATACTTTATTTTGATTAATGGAGGCTTTTGGAAATTTTATATTGCACTCTTGGTAACTTTAAATTTAAATTTTTGCACAGAAATATGACTGCTTTAGGATCTTTGCATGTTAGGCAATTTTACGATGAGATGAACTACTAATAGAAGTTTTAGTTAATATTTTAGGAACAGCTTTTTGTCAAGTACACTTAAATTTTCTTGGGTATTCCCTTATTTCAATTGGCCAATTTTTAAAATTAATCTGAAAACTAATAGAAAAATAAATAGATGAAAGGTGACTTAGAGTGTTTCTCTCTTCCTGGAAGTGATTGGACATAATTTCAAAATCTTTAAGTAAAACTGAAGTCACCCCCCTCCCTAATAATATAGCAGATCAATGCCATGCATCCTATATAATAAAAGCTTAATATGCTAAGTGTCCAGTTGTCCTGTTGGCTGTTCAACCAACAACCAATTTGACTATTTTAATGTCAAATTTAATACTCAAACAATAATCTTAGTTTATCCTGTCAAATATTGGTGCAAAAGATTATTTGGATTCTTGAGTGGACCCTGAGCATTCCTGGTTCTATACTGAGTTTAGATATATGGCAGATGTTTCTGACCAAGTCTCTGTCTCCAACCTGGGTCCCAAACTGAGCTGGCAGGGGCTGTAAGAGATCGACCGAAGGACTTGTGTGCATGCATATAAGCATAACCAATGGATACAAGACACGGGCGGGGTGGGGGGGCGGAGAGACAGGTGAGGGCACATGCTGAGTAGTAGGTGAGGTCACAGGGAGGTCAATGGGGGAAAAAAGGAAACATATGTACATATATATATATATATACATATATATATATATATATGTATATGTATAAAGTTATACCCAATGAATGTCTTGATGAGACATTCTAAGAAATAAAAAAATATTTTACATGTAAAAAAAAGAAATAAAATACTTTAGAAAATGTGGAATTATAAATTCTTGCTCTGCATCTTTGAAAAATAAATCCTTAAAACTCTGGAATGTGTTTCCCAGGATCTGGGGCCATCCCTTTGAAATGGAATCAGTAAGAAAGATAGCACCCCAGGTCCAAGTTTCTATGGGGGGAAGGAGCCTAACTCAAAAGGAACACTTAGCAACTACACATGGCCTCATCCCATTGGCCAACCTCTCTTTTAATCCATGTCCTCTAGTACTTTGCCATTAGCTTATCCCACTATTTAAAAATTCTCCAACCTTTTGTTTTAGTGCAGTCGTGTTGAATATCTTGCCTCTGTCTCAATAGTCTTAAACACAGTCTTCTTTACTTGTATAATTTGTGTCAGCTGGTCATTGGCTACCAACATGAATTTAAAACTTCGGAGAGATTAAAGTCTATTAGGAAGACAATAATAATTATTAGCAACAAAACAATGCCCATGCTTTGGAGCATGCCCCTTAGCCAGGTTTCCAATGACCCAAGTCAATTAGAACCAAGTAAGTGTTCAAAATGCCCCAGGGAGGGGGACACTTCTTTAAGCAGTGGCCTGTTTAAGTATCTCATGTAACTGTGTTTCCAGTCTGCCAGAAGTGTTTACTCAGCAAGCTCCTGTCCGAGAAAAGGAGCCATTGGAAATCAGGGAAAATGTCTCACTGGGCAGAACAACAGGATCACCAGCATCTACCAAATACCATTCCATTGGAGGTTGGAGAGTGAATTACCCCAAGGTATTGAACAATGGCATTATTTTTCTGAGAATAATATATATATATATATATATATATATATATATATATATATTTCAATAAATTTTGTTTCAATTGGAGAGCTACATGTTAGGAAGCAGAGCTCAAATCTGAGGACCTTACGCCTACAGTCAAAGTGTTCCATGGGCACTTCTGTGCATCTCATTGTCCTGTAGGTTATTAGTTTCGGGTTCCTTACTGGTAGCCAAAACACATTTAAAATGGTTAAAGAAGACAGTTTAGATGATACAAACTTCATTTAACACTTTATGATGCAGACAGTCTCCCCATTTAGAGAACTGCAAAATGGTGTGGAAGACTGAAAGCTGTATAGAATAAAGAGTCAGGAAGGAAGTCTGGAGCACAGGGTCTGCTTGGCTTTGGGGATTGGCTAATTGGACACACTGCATTTCAGGTCAAATGCAGCATTCTCAGGGATGCCAAGGTTATGTAAGTTTCAATTTGCTGATGTGACACCCTTAGCAAGAGCAGCTACATCTTATGCTTATAAATTTATGTCAATGCTTGTCCAATGTAATTTTTCTTTGACAGCAGCAGGCAGCAGCCACTTCCTGGTATTCTGAACCCCTGTTGTACTGATGGGTCTTCTTAAATGTTACTCCTGCAGCTCATATGACAGTCATGTATCTAATTCTCTATGTGAAATATATTTAATTTTTAAAATAATATCTAGAGCACTGTTATCTTTCTGAATCCCTATTGAGTCAAGAACTAAAAGGAGTACAAGATTGCTCTGGAAATTACTATAACATTTTATGGAAAGCCATTACATAATAGACAAATGTGAATATATGTTCAGTATTTTATCAGTAATCAGTAAGATATATGGAAACATCAACTAAAATGGTAAAAGTAAAAGTCTAAAAATACTAACTAAAACAATAGGAAATCTATACATGAGTGTACAAATTGGTACTACTTTGGAAAATAATTTAACCTGTTAAAATTGTACATGTTAATTTTCACTGCAGGATATGTAAGGTATCATAAAAATGTACACATATACTTTAAATAATTATAAAGGTAATGTTTATTAAAATACATTTAATTTTCAAAATTAAGCTATGAGCTGTTAAAGTGTCTATACATTTTTTGAGGGAGACCCTGTATAACTGAGAAAAGTTGTACATATGTGCCTCAGGAAACAAATAATAAATATCCAAAGTGAGTAGTCTGTAATAGTCAAATGTGAAAATAATATAAATTACCATTTATAGCGAAAGGGCAAATGAATTGTGGCAGATTCATGTCATTTGTTCAAAACTGGTAGCTTTTTCTTTTCTTATAAAAAACTGCTCAATTAAAATTCAATTTACTGGCTGATGTGGCTTTGTTGATTGGAGAAGTGCCTATGTAGTGAAAGGTTAAAGGTTCTATTCCCAGTCAGGGCACATACCTAAGTTGCCAATTCCATTCCTAGTAGAACCATGTATAGGAGACTGTAAAATTCTCTCACATTGATGCTCCTCTTCCTCTCTCTGCCTTCCTCCTTCTCTAAAATTAATTTTTAAAAATTTAATTAAGTGAGCTAAAAAAGTAAAAAAAAGTTCAAAATTAAGTAAGATGCAATTTGTAATTTGAAGAATATGATGGTTGAAATCAGAGTAAATGGATAAGATTGAAGTGGGAGGGAGAGTATTTTCAAGTAAGTTAGAGTAAAAATTATTTTGCACTTACTGCATCAAGATATTTATGAATCAACTATGTTAAATTATGTTTACATAATAAATGCTATTAAACATATATGTTTATTTTATACTAGAGGCCCAATGCATGAAAATTGTGCAAGAGTAGGCCTTCCTTCCCCCGACTATGGGCACCAGCTTCCCTCTGGCACCAGGGACCCGGGTTTCCCTCACAGTCCTGGATTTGTCTGGTATAATTAGCATATTACACTTTTATTATTATAGATGTTATCTATTTGTCTAACCTCCAGCCAGATTACAAGTGTTTGAGATAGAAGTAGGCATATATGTATACTTTGTACTATGTGGAACTGTTACTTATTCATGATTTACAAAAAATATTTGTTGAATTTAAGTAAAAAAGGAGAAAGTATACTTTTCCAAAAAGAAGTCATCTTAGGATTTTCATATGAAAACTAATTTAGTTTTAAAATATATTTTCTTAAGCTCTTCTTTTATCCATCCCAGGGAAAATTTCTGGAGACTAGTGTGAGCATCACTTCATGTAACAGAAAGTTCTTGAGTTGGTGAAGCATTCATGTGAAAATGTCCCAGAAAAACTCAGCATATTTAAAAAAAATTTAAATAAGCTGGGTAAGAACATCATTTCTCAATGTTCTAAGACATAAGGAGCCTCAGCATTTTATTTTATTCTGTTAGAATAAGAATGCATAAATCAAGATGTTGGTATTAGGAAAAAAATACAATTCAAAAAGCCCTAGCCAGTTTAACTCAGTGGATAGAGCATTGGCAGCAGATTGAAGGGTACTGAGTGCAATTCCAGTCAAAGGCATGTACCTCCGTTGCAGGCTCCATCTTAGCCCTGGTCCTGGCACATGTGGGAAGCAACCAATTGATTTGTTTCTCTCACAGCAATGTTTCTCTCTGTCTCTCTCTCTTCTTTCCATTCTCTCTAAAAATCAATAGGAAAATATTTTAAGGTGAGGATTAACAAGGAAGAAAGGAAGGAAAGAAGAAAGGAAGGAAGGAAGGAAGGAAGGAAGGAAGGAAGGAAGGAAGGAAGGAAGGAAGGAAGGAAGGAAGGAAGGAAGGAAGGAAGGAAGGAAGGAAATGGAGAGGGAGGGAAAAAATTCCCAGTAAGAATGGATGAGAATTATCTCTTAGTTAAAATATAAATTTACTCTCTAAACTCTTTATGTTAACATCTAAGGTATTATTTCTCACATTTTTAGTTAGCATACTGGGAGTTTAAGGAAAAATTTCTTCCTGCGAAGCTTTCCTTTAATTTCTCTCAATAAGACAGCAAGTATTTCATCATTAGGATGGGTGCAACAAACTTATACAATAAAATAAGAAACATATGACCATAAGCCAATTGTAAGACTACTGTAAAAAATTATCAACTAAAAATTTCATCTTCTTTACCCAGATTTTAACATACTCGATTTTGTTTTGGGCTCAGAATGGCTATATCATGGATTCTTCTTTACAGAAACTGTCAACCTACTCAGTTGAAATGTCAGCTCTTATTGCATTTTGTTGCCTTAAATTTCTTATTAAATGCAAATCTCCATAAGCAAACACCAACTTATCCTTTATTCATGTAATAAGCAGGTGTTTAGTAATACCCTCAGATATATGTCATCTTACTGATACTTTTACAATATGCACAAAGATGTAAAATTAAATAGAAATAGCTGTTTTATGTCCCTTTATTTTTTAAAAAATTCTTTTTAATTGTTATTTTTGAGAGTATTCCTCTTTTTCCCAACCCTAACCCCATTGCCCCTTTTCAGGCAGCTCCCACCCAGCCCCAGGCCTTCCCCATCATGTTGTCTGTGTTCATGGGCAATGAATACCAGATGTACCATTAATAATGCAGATTTTTTAATAGATGGAGTTACTAGCACACATATGCTGATATATATGCGATTTGATATGTATGCTATTTGTTATATTGACAACAAGCTTCATAATTTCATATGCCAACTTTTCAGAAGGTGATAACATCATAGATAATTTACACTTACAAATGTCAAATTTCATGCCACAAAAAAGAGCATTTATAGGAAGTTTTAATTCATTACTTTATTTTGAAGGAAACTGCTGCTGAATACTTCAGGAAGCTTATGGTGAACATGCTCTCCATCTCAAGATACTTGTGAACAATGATTTAAATGCTTTAAAAGTGATGATTTCAATGTGAAAGACAAAGCATGTCCAGACCAGTTCAACCAAAAAAATTTGAAGACCAACAATTAGAAGCATTATTGGATGAAGATGCATGTCAAACTCACAAACAACTTGTAGAAAGATTAAACATTGCTCAGCAAACAATTTCTAATTATTCACAAGCATTATAAAATATTTAAAAAAAAGAAAAATGGGTGCCACATTGACTGAACAAAAGACAAATGGAAAACCAAAAAGTCATTAGTTTATTGTTGCTTCAATGGCATGAAAGTCTTTTTTGCATTGAATTGTGACTGGCAATGAATAGTGGATTTCTTTTAAGAATCCCAAATGCACAAAATCATCATCAAATGCAAAGCCAAATTGCTTTGGAAAGAAAGCAATGTTCTGCTTTTGGTGGGATCAGAAAGGTGTGGTATGTTATGAGCTTCTAAAACCAGGTGAAACAATTAATACTGATCAATTCTGACAACAAATAATCAATTTGAACCACACTTTGATCATAAAAGAAGCAGAATGTGCCAGAAGACATGGTAAAGTAATTTTGCTTCATGATGAAGCCCCATCACACACTTCAAAACCAGTTAAAAACATATTAAAAGATCTTGCCTGGCAAGTATTAACCCACCCGCAGTATTTACCAGAACTTGCTCCTTCCGATTGCCACTTGTTCCAATCGCTGGCACATGCATTTTATTAGCAGCACTTCAAAATGTACAAAGAAGTGGAAAATTGGGTCTCTGAATGGTTTGCTTCAAAACAAGAAAAATTCTATTGGGACAGTATCCACAAATTACCTGAAAGATGCGGAAATGTATAGCAAGCAATGGGCATAACTTTGAATAAAGCACTTTTGATGTTTCTCTTAAAACTATCTTCTTTTCTTAGATTACAAAATCCACATTATTAACTAGCATACCTAGTACAGTGGTAGGCAAATTCATTAGTCAACATAACCAAATATTAATAGAACAATGTTTGAAATTTCTTTTGATAGCCAATTTTTTTTAAACTTAAACTTCTTCTAATGCCACTTCTTCAATATAGACTCACCCAGGCCATAGTATTTTGTGGAAAAGCCACACTCAAGGAGCCAAAGAACTATGGTTTGCTGACCACTGACCTAGTATATGCATATAAATTCTCTTGTTAATCTCTTCCTGCCTTCCACCCCCTTACCTCTGATATTTATCAGTCTGTTTCATGTTTCCATGCCTCTGGTTCTATTTTATTTGTCAGTTTATTTTGTTCACTAGAGGCCCACTGCATGAAATGTGTGCTTGGGGCAGGAGTGGGGGGGGGTAGTGTCCCTCAGCCCAGCCTGCACCCTCTCCAACCTGGGACCCCTTGAAGGATGTCTGACTGCCCTATTGGGATCAGGCCTAAATGAGCATCTTGGACATACTTCTCATAATCCATGACTGCTGGCTCCCAACTGCCCTCCTGCTTGCCTTCCTGACTGTCCCTGATTGCTTCTGCCTGCTAGCCTGATCACCCCCCAACCACACCCCTGCCAGCCTGATTGATGCTTAATTGCTCCCCTGCCAGTCTGTTTGCCCCTAAGTGCTCTCCCCTGCAGGCATGGGTACCCCCCAACTGCCCTTCTCTATAGGCCTTGTCACCTCCAACTTCCCTCTTCTGCTGACCTGGTTCCCCTAACTGCCCTCCCCTGCAGGTCTGATAACCCCAACTGCCCTCCCTTGCAAGCCTGGTCACTCCCAACTGCCCTCCCCTGCTGGCCATCTTATGGTGGCCATCTTGTGTCCACATGGGGGCAGGATCTTTGACCACATGGGGGCAGCCATCTTGTATGTTGGAGTGATGGTCTATTTGCATATTACTCTTTTATTAAATAGGATTAGATGTAAGTGAAATCATGTGATATGTGTATTTATCTGGCTAGTTTATTTCACTTAGCATAACAACCTCTAGCTCCCTCTCTACTGTCTCCAAGGGTAAAGATCTCTCTTCTTTTATAGCTGCATAGTATTTCATTGTGTAAATATAACACAGGTTTTTTGTTTTGTTTTGTTTTGTTTTATCTACTGATGGACACTTGGGCTGTTTCTAGATCTTAGCTATTGTAAATAATGCTGCTGCGAACATAGGAGTTCATATAATTTCCATTTCCTCATAAGCCTAGCCTTGTAGAAAGCAATTGTAGATTGTATGGAATAAGCAAAAATAGCAAAACTTATAGAAAAAAATAATTGGCTTTATTTTAGGACAATATACTGATATTTAAAATAGTGAAAGATATCTTAAATTACTTTTTTTGATGAGTAAAGCTTGAATGAAAACTTGCTGAAAATTAAAATTCAATTAAAAATTTTAATGAGTATGTCTCATGTGTCAGACACTCTTCCAACTGCTTTTTGTTAGGGGAAAAATATATCACCTCAAAGAACTTTATTATATTTAAAAAGAGACACTCATAAAGAAATAACTGTAATATAAAGTGGTATCTATCATAATGGAATTATTTATAAATTAAGAATACAATTCAACCTTGGATTTTTAAAAATTATATAAAAACATAACAAATTAGGCTTTCAGTATCAAAAGAAGACTGAAAAGAAGCTGAAATATGAAATAAAATGGGGTAAAAGGAAGTTGTTAAACTTTTCACATATATAAAAAGAAAATTTTTAAAAATCTGATACATATAGAACTGTAGTAGTAAAGACCAGTGAAACATAATTTACAAATTATCTCATTATGTTGATATAGCCAGTCTGACTTAATTCTGAAAATTTTCCCATCTTTGATGTATTTATAAATATGAATTTGTCAATTATGTAATGTTACTATGCAGTCAAGTCCTATTATTTGTTTCCATTTGCTTAACCTAGGATACCTTGGCTTTCTACTCAATACTTAGTGTATCCAGTCTTGTGTGAAACTGTAAGCATCCTTGTTTGTGGGAAAGAATAAAACTATCAGCAGATTTCAAATGAGGAAAAGCATGTGGTTTGGATAAATAGATAAATAAGATCTTTTAATTGAGAAGGAATAACTTTGCAGTTTAAGACAAAACAAATGGCCAGAGACAAAAGACATATATAGCATCCTTCATGCAGACACAATCCAACTAATCACAGTAACAAAAAAAGGAGAAATGTGGGACTAGATGAGGGATATGCATCCTTATAGGAATAAGGGCATGCACACATCTACATCTTCTGTTGTTACAGCCAATCTCTAGTGAAGTTATAAAACAAATTTATCTTTGGAATTCTCTTGTTTCATTTTTTTTAAATTCCTTGTGAAGCAACATTTATATTTCCTGTTTTTATTATGAATATGTCATTGACTACTATCATGTTCCTCTTCATTTTCCAGATTTACTAGTATCTACCTTTTACATATTTCTCAGATTATTAAATAGCAAATATCCTCTCCTGCTTGTCTTCCTATACTATATATAAGTTCTCAGTCTGTCATATAATTGTCTAGAATATATTTGGTCTTAAAGAAGTAAATCTTGGAAGTGACACATAATAAATATTTCTTGACATCCATGTGGAAAAATGAGCTGCTTTTCTGTTTCAGTGACTTTCATCAAATTGAATTAGTGCTATATTGTATTACTTCACTTTCACAGTATTATAAGAACTTGGTTCTTAATAAGATAATTTTGTACTGTATTAGACAAATTTAATATTCATGCCTATAAAAAAAACACTGTTAATATGATAGAAAACTGCTAGCGGAAGAAAATGATATCATTAAAACTTAAACAAAGCTCGCTTTGCATTTTTCCCCTCCTCAAATACCTGTCTGTGCTAATCAGATGGTCGGAAAGGCATATTGGGCCCTAGAGACTAGGTAGTACATAGTCCATATTCTCACCACTATCTGATGTCACCTTTGAGACTTAAAATCTTTCTACAGTACTGCAGTTAAAATGCTTTAGTTTTAAAATTTAGGATGTTTTAATTTAAAATGACTTGCTCTCCTTTGTCTTGGCCTTGCTGATTTTGTCTATCATAACTGCAGAAAGAAGACATTTGTGTTCAGTACAATAACACACTGAATCTTCATGAATCCGAGTCAATAAAATGATGACTCAAATTTCACATTCCTTTAATGTGACATCTGCTTCATTGGTTGAAAGAATTATAATCCTCGCTTTGAAGGAATCCTAATGACACAGATAAAAATTTAATAGATAAGTATCTAAGATGAACACACTGTCTACTTCCATGCATAAAGAGAACACTATTTTAATTGGAACTGAATTAGAGTGTATGCTGGATTTTGTGGCTTCTCAAATATTTTACTTAATTTGGGTTTATTAATTTCACACACAATTATCAGGCAGGAAAATTATTGGAAAACCAAAATGAGTATATATTTTTTATTCCAGATTTTATTGTAAATTATCTTTCTACCCAAAATATTTGGAAGATTTTTTAGTCTATGTGATTCAATAAGTGCACAGTAAAAATGTAGGAAATATATCAAAAATAAGTTCTAGCCCTAGCCAGACACCTCAGTTGGTTGCAGCGTGTGATTCAATAAGTGCACAGTAAAAATATAGGAAATATATCAAAAATAAGTTCTAGCCCTAGCCAGGCACCTCAGATGGTTGCAGCATCATGCCATACACCAACAGGTTGTGGGTTTAGTTCCAAGTCAGGGCACTTACCCAGGTTAAGGGTTTGATCCATGGTCATGGTACATATGGGAGGCAAATGACCGATATTACTCTCTATAACATCAATATTTCTCTCTCAATCTCTCTCTCTCTCTCCCCCTCTCCCTCTTCCTCTGTCTCCCCCTCTCCCTCTTCTCTAAAATCAATAAAAACATGTCCTTAGGGGAGAACTAAAAATCAATCAATCAACCAATCAATCAATTAACTTTTAGTTACTGTCTATCATACAGACAGATATTAGTACTGAAATACAATTGGGAATATGCCCGAATAACAATTGGTAATTTGACTTCTGGATTATAATTTTTTTATGGACAGAAACTATTAAGAACTAGTATACACATACTAATCTTCTGAATAATACCTTATAGTTAGACTTTGTGGAAAGTTGCTTTTCAATTTGTATGTATATTTTATAAAATCATCAATGCATAGTATTTTTTAAAAATATATTTTATTGATTCTTTACAAAGAGGAAGGGAGAGAAATAGAGAGTTAGAAACATCGATGGGAGAGAAACATCAATCAGCTACCTCCTGCACACTTCCCACTGGATATGTGCTCACAACCAAGGTACATGCCCTTGACTGGAATTGAACCCGGGACCCTTGAGTCCACAGGTCAATCCTCTATCCACTGAGCCAAACTATAGGGCAATGCATAGTATTTTTCCAAAATTTAGAGTCATGCAGATTTTTCTCTCAGCTACAAGTTTGCAAAAACATAACCATGCTGCTGAGTTTACCAATCATTAAAGACCAAGGAAAGAGTAAACCATGTTGCATTCATAATGGTTCTGACAAATTTGAAGATCCTTGGGAACTCATTCAAAATGGGCTTTACATCTAAGGCAAGCATATTAACAAAACATAAAGCTTAGAAGCATTAATTAAAAAGCAACACATTGCCTCTCAAGTACTACAGCCAAATCAATATCAATTACACACATATAACATGTTTGTAGATATTTGTGTTGATGGCCAAACACTCAAATGGGAGAAACACAAACAAACAAACAAATACTATTGATAGTGAAAATTAAAGAAAACACACAAATATTTTTATTACTATATTATTACTTCAATTCTTACTTGGACTATTCTTCAATGTATGCTATTTAAATTACTCATAAATTCTAGCTAAATGTAAAGTTAAACTGAGTATGAGGAACAGGGAATTATAAGACTACATTTTTAAAGTTTTTCATGTAGTATTTGAACTTAAAGATTTTATAAGTTATTTAAAAATATTCCATTGTACTTAAATAAATTAGATATTAGCTATACCCAAAGTATTATCATATACTGTGTTTTTCTCACAACCATGAATTATCTGATGTTAATTGCAGATGCATGGTATTTAAGCTACTCTATGTCTTATTCTAAATCCTTTATACTTCTAAAGAAATTTACAAGGTTATGTAAGTCAAAATGTGCATTTTTTTATGTTGAGCTCTAGAAGAATTTACTAAACAAATTAAAGAATTAATTTCACCTGTTGTGATGTTGAGCTTAACAAACAAAATTTGGTTAAATTGTAGGGGGATAATAACAAAGACAAAAATAGTTTTCAGAAACAGAAGGCAATACCATAAAGAATGACATCTATTCAAAATAGAAACATGGCAAATCATTAAACTGTTAATATATAAATAAGCTGGCTGACAATGATGTAAAAGAGGTTGCTACTCGCCCATCCATGGTGCCTCAGTGGTTGAACATCGACCTATAAACCAGGAGATTACTGTTTAATTTCTGGTCAGGGCATGTGACAGGGTTGTGGGCTTTTTCCTGTATCAATAATTCTCTTTTATCATTGATGCTTATATCTTTCTTTACCTCTCCCTTCTCCTCTGAAATCAATAAAATCAATATATATATATATGTCATCGCTCTTCCAGATCTTTTGTAATTTCATTGGAATAAATTTTGAAGTAAATTACACAGTGTGAAAAATAACAAGATCAGGTGAATAATCTAGTCTATCTTGTACTTCCTTAAGAATGAATGTGATAGACATGATCTTGTTGATATAGGTCACCACTCTGTAATTCTTTTTCAATTCAACCTTTAAAATATGCATATATTCTTATTTTGATTATTTATTTATGGTTAGCTGCTCCAATGATAGTAAAGTGTAGCATCTGTGGTTTCATTTACGGTGTTGAAGAAAAGTGATTCCTGTATTATGAGGCAGCCATACTCTAGAGTATAACTAAACATGAAATACGACTAGGTTGAGCAAGTTCTTATTTTCCAGCAATGTGGTTTCCTCTGAGGAGCCACGTCTTGTAGTTACCAGATGTTCCACAACAACAGTAACTCTGGAGTTGCTTAGTTGTTATAACAAGATGATTTTACTACACAAGAAAAGATTGGCATTTTATCTGCTGGAAGAAAATGAAATTGGCAATTTGAAAGGCTGCTTCAATTGAGCTATGTGGTTTACATTGATTAATATATCTCATTAGAATATTAGCCAGCCAATCAAAACCCATTCTCATCCATTTTATAAATCTATGACATATGTCTAGGTCATAAAAAAGCATTCTCTATCATTTTGGCTACTCTGGAATCTCCATTTGAAAAGAGCCACCAAAAGTTTGGGGAATAAAATTTATTATTTTAGGAAATATTTTTGTTGTGGTTTGAGGTACTTTGGAAAAAGAAAATGAAGACAGCTTTGAAAAATAATCTTATTTTTCTATTTTACTTCTACTATCATCTCTTCTTATTTCTTGGTGGCCGAGTGCAATAATATGCAGTGTTCATCATCTATGAACTGTTTTACATATACTCATCATACAAATTTGAATGTACGTAATATCCAAAATAATGGGAAAAATAAAGTACAAATCTATTGATCTGGAGAAATATATATTGTGTCCACCATGGCCAGTCATGAACCTGATGGGGGGTGGTAAAGGATTAAAGGAAACAGACCAGAGAATATAGCTGGAGCCAGGTAGGACACTGTTCTCCAGTGGAGAGACAGTGACACAGCCTGCCTGCAGGCCGAGTCTTTATTTTATAGTCAGATCTCATGAGGCAAAGCAAGGGCATGGTCAAGATGTTTACAATGTTCTTGCAAGTTTTGAATCTACTTAACTACATACACCTGAGAACTCTATCAAGCTTTGTTTTGGCAGCACTTGCTGCACCTCCTGCAGGCCACATCACTGAGCCACCTGAGACCACAGTTTGGACCATAAGGTAAAGCTTACAATTATAGCCTTTGGCAGTAATTGTGCTGGGAAGGCTTTGCCATATAAGCCTGGACCTACATGTGGCTTTGCCATGAGAGGACTGTGCCCTCTCATTATACATATTAAATATATATTTAAATTGCACATAATTTTATTTATTTTTTTCAATATATTTTTATTGACTTCGGAGAGGAAGGGAAAAGGATAGAGAGATTGAAACATCAATGATGAGAAAGAGTCACTAATTGGATGCTTCCTGCACACCCCCTAGAGGTGATGGAGCCTAAACCCAGGCATCTGCCCCAAACTGGACTCATAGCCGGGGCTATTCAGTCCACAGGCCAAGGGTTTATCCACTGAGCCAAACCTGGTAGGGCTAGGAAAACTATATAATATGATTTATGTAGTGAATAAATATCATAGACACATAATGGAAGACTTCCAACACTTAATTCCTATAAATATACTTCCTTTTAATGACATTGTAGCATAAAAAAACAGGGTGTGTTGTTTTTGTGAGACAAAATAGGCTAGAAAAGGGGAGGAAAAACTTTTCTTAGAAGATGTTCAAAGAAGGTTCTCCTATTGGTGGACATATGTCACATCCTGGCCATTTTGTAAAGGACACTGGTAGTACCTATTTAAATCACAATGACACATCCAAAATCCCTGTGGTTAGATTTCATGAAAATAAGTAAAAGGATGCATATAAATGGTTCACCAAAATATGTTCAACACATTTTTTTTTCATTCACAAAAACTGAAATGAAAGTAAATGTCCAACAATAGGAGGATGGCTGAAACATTCAATGCATGGAATATTATAAATTCATTAAAATGAATTTGATTATGATATTTAAGCTAAAGAGAGTTTTCCATGATACTTTAAACAGTATTCAGGCTGACATATGTGTGTGTTTGTTTAGATGTTATAGAAGCACTGAGAATAGTGTGAAATAAGCTATAGTTGAAGGATGAGTGGTAGCTAACATGAAGGCAAATATGGTTGAAAAAAAAGGAAGAAACAAAACTACCAAATTTTGAAAGATTCAACATAAATGGTTATTTTAAAATAATAAACCACAATATTAAATCAGGTGATTTTAAGAAACTTCTGCATTCATTTGTTATATCATAACAATAAATATCAGGGTATAGGTGTATAGATATAAATAAATTAAGTAAAATATACAATAAAAATAATTTTTAAACTGAGCTTTGCATTGACTATTCTATCTAAAACTGTCTTTTCCATTAGTTCCTTTTTTAGCATCCTGATATTTTCCTTTACGGCGGTCTTCACAATTTGTTTTTATAAGTTTTATTGTTATTTGCACTTCTCCCTCCACATTCTAAGATGAAAAAGGCCAGTGAAAATTTTATTTAGTTCAGTATCTGGTGCAGCTTAATAAACACTTTTTAAAACATTGTATGAATGAAAGGAAATGTAGCTGTTATATGTATATTATGAATGGAAGATATATAATCATATTAATGTATGTCATGAGAAAACTAAAAACAAAAACAAAATTGGAGATCAAGAAAGAAAAAGATGAGGTACTGTATATCCTTACGAGGATTACAAGACAGGGAATAGCCATTGGTGACAAACATAGGCGAAAAGGCAAGTTGGACGGGTAAAGAAAATGAGCCACAAATATGGCATCATGGACACAGCTAATTACATGGATATATGGAAAAATAATATTTAACATAAGAATCAAATTAGCAACATCACCAATCAATCAAAATAGACACTGATCTGTTCCCAGAACAGAATAATAAGGATCTTCTGTATTGCCAAGTATCAACTCTTTCAGTGGGTTTAAAGGAGGTCTGATATATTGAGAGAGGGCCTGGGATAACCCACGCAGGAGCTCATGGCATTTACCAGTGTGACTGTCTCTTAATACTTCAGCAAACTGTAGGGATATAGTTGTACACAGCAGCTGAATAACTGTTTAGTTAAGCAAGCACAGCAGATGAAGAAAACTGACTGAAGTCAGTTATAGAGAGGATGCGGAACTTCTTTCTCTGACAGTGTAACAGGCTAAGTGGCATAAAGATCATTAATAAAATGATCAGCATGTCGCTATCTCCCAGATTGAGAAATAGAACATTATTTGTAGTTTTGCAATTATCTGCTTGGCTGCAAATAGCTCATTCTTCTTTGTCTTTCCATTGCCCTTTCTTGAATCTTGTGTTTCATTTTCCAAGATCCCCAGTGAATACCTGAAACTACAGATGCTATCAAATTCTCTATATACAATGTTTTTTATTTCTTTCTTTTTTGTAACCCACCATTTCTGTCTTTCCTTGATATCTAAAATTTGCTTCTCTTTTCATTTTTTAAAAAATTAAATCTATTTGGGTAAAAATGGTTGATAAAATTACAAAGGTTTCAGGAGTACAAGAGTATGACACATCATCTACATATTGAATTGTGTGCTTACCAGCCAAATTCAAGTCTTCCATCGCCATTTATCTCCCCTATACCCTCTCTACCTCTTCCCCATCCCCCATTCTCTCTAGTAATCACCATACTGTTGTCTGTGTCTATGAGGTTGTTTTGTGTATGCAGAGGGGGTTTCTTACTATGCTTTTTTCTTATGCATACATACATTTTCACTTAAAGGAAGCACTGTAAGTCTTCTCTTTAGCATATCTGAATTGCCAGAATCACTACTATTACACTTTGGGACAATTATTAAAGTAAAACAAGGGTTACTTGGATACAGACACTAGGATACCAGGACAGAAGAGTAGAGCTGGTAACTTAGATGGCTACTGGGTGGCTGCAGGCAGGTAGTAGCCAATACAGAATAGATATGCTGGACATACAGGTGGGATGATGGAACAGAACTGCGTGAGATTTCATCACACTACTTAGAACAGTGCACAATTTATCATTTATGAACTGTGTAATTCTGGAATTTTCCATTTACTATATGCAGACCATGGTTGACCTCCAGTAACTGAAACCAAGAAAAGTAAAATCACAGATAAGGGAGATGACTATTACCTATTACTTGGACATCTGTAGTCTGTAATGAAACACTCTCCTTTCCTATTGAACTCTCTTCCATAGGCCCCCCAGCCAAATAACCTTCTTATAATGGGACCAGACATAATGCCTGCTTATTGCTGACTAGCTGGTGGCAGTGCCCTGCCAGCCTGCTGAATTGCTTAATGGAACCAATCATGACTTCCCACAAGAACCAGGAAGAACCTTACTTTTTGGTGCTATAAGGCACACTCCCATAGTTTCTGCTTGTGACTGTTCCAAAGAGCAGCTTCCAGGTGGCCCTTTGTGGTGTGCAGCCTGGGCTGTGAGAACTTGTGACTAATAAACTGCTATCAGTCTTACCTGTCTAGTGCTGCCCATCACCCTTTAACCTGAAAGCAGCTATCCCTCCCTTCCCAACCAAATGAGTAGGAGATAACCAAAGCTTATAACCAGTCAACTCATTGTGTTCTTTTTTTTTTTTTTGCAGGATTGAAAATATAAGTCATGTAATTTCCCCCCCCCCCAAAATTAGTACATTGACTTCTCCATGAGGAAAAATATTCTATTCTCTTTGAAGTAAGCACTGAATATGAATAGCTGAATAACTAAAAATATCCTATCTAATAAAAGAATAATATGCAAATTGACCATACCTCCGATCAAGCCATGTCCACAAGCCATGCCCACCAGCCAATCAGGAACTAGCTGGTGAAGCCAACTAGCAAGCGCGAGACCTGGGATGGGGGGTGGGGCCAATGAGGCCAGCACATGCTGCCTGGGGCACACAGGACAGGGGGGTGGGGCCAAGGTGGCCAGGGCCAGGGAGGTGGGGCAGAGGCCCACACTAGGTAGGCGCAAGCTGGCTGGGGCGAAGGCTCAGGCTGGAAAGGCGAGGCTGAGGTGGAGCCAGCCATTGGCCTCATTGCAGGGTGATGGCTGGGTACCCAAGGGCTAAAGCCTCAGCCAGAGGCTTTAGGCCTTGTGGTCAATAGGACATCCCCTGAGGGCTCCCCGTACATATGAGGGGGAAGGTTGGGCTGAGGGATAACCCACCCCTAGTGCACAAGTTTTGTGCACTAGGCCCCTAGTTATTTTATAATAGCCATGAATTACTTTTACTATTTAGAGTTTTTGAGGGTATTCATTTATTTTTTATTAAATTAGATTTTAATATAATTATTAATCAGATAAGTAATTTTATAAACTATAATTGCAGAGGTTTGCTGTATAAATTAAGTGTATGTGCATATATATATATATATATATATATATTTCCCATTTCCTATATTTTAAAATAATTATGGTTTTATTTTCTTCAAAATTATTGAAATAATTAGTAGTTTTTATTTAAAACAGAAAATAAAATAAATACTGTGCCAATAATTATAATATGTTTTTCATTCTATTGAAATAGTAAAATAAATATTTCATTTAATCTTTTAGAGAGAGAACAAGGAGGGGATGATAGAGAATGAGGGAGGAGTAAAGCAGGGGAAGAGAGGAGGAGTAGGAAAGAAGATTCTATAAGAGACAGGGATAAAGGAACAAAGTTCCCATCTATTGCAATTTTATTCATAAATTTCAAAAAGCAAAACTGATAGAAAAATCAGTGATTTCTTTGTAATAAGACTTTCTCTTTATGAGAGTCAATGGACAATGTTTGCAATCATAAGGAAGGGCATTTTACAAAAACTATGGGATTGATTTACTATTTCACAATAATCTTGCTGTCATTCAATATTTGCACTAAACACAGAAGAGACTGACCTATGAGATAGGTCAGTGGCAACTAGATTGATAATTAAAGTGCAGTTGTACATGTATAACCTAAAAATGTAAGCAATCACCAAGGGAACAACAGAGGGGAATTGTTATGGTTTACATTAGCATGAAATTTGGAAGTAAGAGGTTTGAATAAAGGTATGTCCAGAAGGATATCAACAGACAGATGTTAAAATGGAGTCAAAAATCTCACAGAGCCCAAGTATTCAAAAATGTAGACAAATTCATTATGTTGATGTAGAAACCACATTTTGCAGAAAGAAAGAAAATACTGTGGAAATCTAATCTGCAAACATCTGACAATTGACATTACTATTCATATCCAAAGCCACAGAAATCCCTTTACTATAATCAGCCAGTGAGTGGAAATTTTTAGAGAGCCAAATTGTCTGGGATATTTCCATGCATTTACCATAAAATTTATGGGAAAACTGGTACTTGTCTATACTGTAAGAGTTACATCCAAGTCAGATAACACATTTGGGACATCTGAACATGCATTAACTTCAGGTAAGAAATTTCGAAGACAGTCAAAAGAGAAGATAACTAATCATAAAAGTATGCTAGTAATTTTTACTTGGTTAGCCATATGGGGGCGGGGAACTTTACAATTTTATTAATTCGTGTTTTACCATTGTGAAAAAAAATGGCAAATGCCAGTATGATAGTTGGACATTAATTTTATTGACTGAAAAGTCCCACGAAACTTTGTAATTTAAGACTCTAAAGATTATTATAAATCTTTTCCAACTAAATAAAATAAACAAAAATCACAGGAATGAAACAGACAACATCACTTTACTATTGATTCCAAAGATATTAGAAGTAATATAAGAAAATATTATGAACGACTTTATACCCATAATTTTCACAAGATACAACAAATACTCAATCCTTACAAGTTACAAAGTAACAAAACTAACTCATAAACAACTAAATAATCTGAATTACCCTATATTTATTAAATAAATTGCATTTGTAGTTGAAAAGCTTCCTTTAAAAGAGTATTTGTAGTCAAGACTGTTTTACTAGTATATTCTACCAAAAATTTAAGAAACAAAAAACACTTCTAGCAAATAAATGTGAAATTGATTGCTAATATGTCATAAGGCCAGTATTATCTGAATACCAAAACCACACATCACTCACACACATCACATCACACACACACACACACACACACACACCCACACACACACACACACCCCTCGATCTATTTATAAACCATTTGTAGAAGTGCTGAAGCAATAGTGGATGACTTAGGTGTCTGAATTGCTTTCCCATGTAGATTACATAGGATGTTTGATGCTCATGTTTATTATTGATATACCACTTCTATGTTCCTATAAATTACTGCTGGGGTAGTCCACCTTTATGACTCTAGGGTCTAAGAATTCAGTTTATTACAAACAATTTTGGTTGTATGAATATTTCATGTCCCCTAGTCAGGTTCTCCCTGTCTACCAGAACTACCAGCTTACTAATGTGTTTTAAAAGGTGCTTAATACTCTACCTCAAATGGCATAGCCTTGCTCCATAGCCTAAGAATTTACACTGTGAAATCTCTATTGGTGATTGCCATAAATTCTATGTTATCTTATTATATATACCAGAACGTTATATTTGAATACTCTAAGTATGCCAGGTTACACAGCCCAGTATAATGGTTGCTTGTAACACAACATAGTCTCGCTCCAGTGCACTTTCCTGTAATAGCTAAAACTCAAAGGTGGCAACTTTGCTCATCACTCTGTAGATAGGTCAAACAGTTTTCCTCTGTGTAGAAATTTCTGACTCCAGAAGTCAAAGAGAATGTCCATACTGTGATATTTTTTACCACTTAAAGCAAAGAGTGAAATTATTTGATATTTTTGTAAAAATAAAACTATTTTAAAAAATCAATTTGACATTTTAGTGTATATTTCTATGAATTTCAACAATTGTGTAGTAAAAGTCATGATGTGATATTATTCCATTATTGACTCAAATTCCATTTATAACACTCTCTACTACTCCATAAATTTTTAGCCACTGCTAAATTATTTTTCACAGCAGAGTTTTGTCTTTTTGAAATGTTGTACTGAAATCCTACAGCATGTGACCTTCTTTAACTCAGAATAATTCCTTGAGATTAATCTAATTTGTCACATATATCAATAGGTGAGTCTATTTAATTGCCAAGAAAATGTCATTGCATAGATATATCACAATATGTTTATTTACTGAGCAGTTGAAAGACATATGGGCAATTTCAAATGTACTTTTGACAGCTAGTTAGAATAGATCTGCCATAAACATTTGTGTACAGGTTTTTGTCTGAATATGTATTTCCATTTCTCTAGTGTAAATACTCAGAAATTTCTTATTTATCTTTTTAAGACACTTTATTTTCCAGGCTGGTTGTAACTACTTGCAATCCCACCAGCAGTATATAATACTTCCAATTATATAATTTTACCAGCAGTGGATGCCTGGGATGGCCTAAACCACTGCTGCGTCATTAACTGCTTCACTGCTCTAACATTAACCTGAATATTTTATTTTATTTCCCAATCTGCAGAACATGTGTTTTTGTTTTTGTTTTGTTTATGTTTTTTTTAACAAGAGTACTAAGGCTACTTTTCACTGTTGCTCATTGCCAATTAACATACCATCAGAATATCCTGATGATTCACATCACTTTGTATGATTCTTTATCAAGAATGAGATAAATAACATAGCTCTGTGATAACACTATCAATAAATGCTATTGTCAGCTTTTTTTAAAAGATGAAAACTGCTTCTTGTTCTTATTTCTTATGGATAGTATAGAACATATTTGTTTAATAAATGGCTTCTCTACTGTATCTGAGGCCATGTTATTCTATTCCAGCAAATATAACACATTTATCACTGCTATGGAAATTAGGATTGCTACTGGGTTGAGTTTCTTGAAGTGCACTGTTATCTTCCAGCATCCATCTTGCTTCTCTGGAGGGGAGAGACAGTGATTAAATGGGATTGTGATGGGAAACATGAACCCGCATTCTATA
The DNA here is from genome assembly GCA_027563665.1 of Antrozous pallidus. Classification (NCBI taxonomy): domain Eukaryota; kingdom Metazoa; phylum Chordata; class Mammalia; order Chiroptera; family Vespertilionidae; genus Antrozous; species Antrozous pallidus. Next base: position 29,566,096 of record CM050519.1, read on the forward strand.
TGTATTCAAGAATAACTGTTATTCAACCCGGGATATTAATTTTTTTAAATTCAATATTCTGACCAGGCTGAGAGATATATCAATCATGGATTTCCATGTTGCCTCCCTACTGCTAGAATTCTGACTCCATAGGCCAAGTAATCAAAATGGGAATTCTGCCGCAACTCAAGTATTTCACTACATTGATACATCTGGGTATCATGGAAATGAATACTGTATGGATCTGTGTACCCAGAGAATCTATTGTGAGCTGTACTTCAGCTATGTTATGCCTTCTTTAATGGGGATGTTAACTATCTTTATAAAATTAAAATAGTGGGAGCAACTTAGTAAGTGCTTAATACTCATGTATCACTTTACTGACATTTGTCACAAGATATCTCAGTCACATTTCAGAATCTTATTCAAGAGCTACAATGTCAGCTTGAAAACAAAGATGTCTCCAGATGTGTATAAAATAATTTATCATTATGCAATCTAAATTTGTTGATAAATGCTTCCAATTGCAGTCTTACATTTACTTTTAGCCTCTATTGTTATTTTATGCCTAAATTTTAGGTTTATGTTTCAATTGGTTGTTTTCATTCTCTATGTTTTTTCCCTAGTTTCACTTTATATTCTTCACTTTAATTTTAAGCATATTTCAAAACCATGAGTAATCAAAATGTAAAGAATGTCGTTACTAGCGGTATAATTGTGAGAGTACACAGATGGCTTGTTATGAGAAGAGAAGAGAATTGAAAGAGCCCGAGCAAAGCCGCAAATGCTAACTTTCAAGCTGGGAATCTTTCTTTCTACAATATAATTTCACTGCTAGCAACTTGTGTATACGGAAAGCACAGGAGCAGCTGTAAATTAGGATCAGAGGATTTTAATGAGACTGATATTGAAACTGTATTGATATTTAAGTATAATTATGTATCTCTTCTCCATTGAGATAATTTGAAAGTATTCATTTCTCTTTAAAGTGTGTTGGTGGATTAGTTGGAAGCTACATTCACCTCCTCCCAGGACCAAATTGGAATTACAATTAGGTATAGAAAAATCATCTTGAACAACCAATTAAGGACCAGCTGGAGAGAAGCCTTATAACCAATGACTTAGAGGGGCCACATCAAGATGGTAAGGAGGTATTGAGGTTCACAAGGGCTGGCCAGGCACTCAATGGGAAGCAGCTGAAATTCCAGAGGGATATCTCAGCTATGGGGGTACCACCTGAAAAGTGTGGGCTCTAAACCCTAAGCCAGTCTCCTAACCCCAGGGCACCAGAATGAGGAAATACAGCCAGATAATATCTGGATATGTAAAGCAGAGGGGTTTCTGTTTTCCAGGGAGAGATGGCTAGAAATGCAGTAACAATTTTAAAGGCCCATCACACAAAATTTTGTTTGGAGCCACTCACTCTGAGCTCCAGTGGAGGGAGAGCAGGGCATGGCAGCTCTGAGGAGAGAGCTGAGAGGTTCAGCTGCCAGAATTCCTATGCTGACTCATTCCTCCATCCTGCAGAAGCCACCTTTCTCAGGAAGATAACCCTTATGCAGCATTAGCCTGGAGAGGAGCAAAAGTCCCAGCTGTTAGAATCTCTGTCACCCTACCCTGTGGAACTTACACTTTTGCTGAAACCTAATAGACAGCCTGCAGGCAGAGGCAGATCTCTGGGTGCTTTGAGATTTTTGTTGACCTACCTGTGGGGCCAGTGGTAGTAAAAGCACACCTTGGTGCACAAATTGGTCCTTTCCACTTGCACCCTGGCCCAGAAGAGGGGCCAAAAGCTGTGGATCATTGGTCATTCCAAACAGGTTGCCCAGCGCTAATCACAGACAGCATCTGATATTGACCTGTATCAGATTCTCTCCAAAGAGACCCTGAACCAATACACCCAGTGGATAGTGTCAGACAACAGGATCCAATAAGCATCACAAGCAGGATATCCACAGGGAGATTATGGCAGATACCAAACACTGGCAATGTTTGGCAATTTTTTTTGTGTGTGATCAGTACCTATACAGCAGCTTGTATGCTATATTGGGGGTTGAGCATCACAGTCAGCCAGCCTGAGGGTCAATCCCTTGCTTATTCAATGATTCAATAGCAATGAAAACTCAATGACAACAGTAGGGCCCACATGAGTCCCCAACTCAGGTGATCATGAAGACTGTACCACTGGGTCCCACAGGTCACCTAATACATAAAACCATGGCACCAAATCTGGGGTCATATAAGATGTACCTAATACATAGAAACAAATACATAGAGGCAGCCAATATGGAGAGACAAAAAAAAAGAACCCAAATGAACGAGCAAGAAATTTTTCCAGAAGAACTAAACTAAATGGAGGCAAGCAATTTAACAGACATAGTTTTGAGAGCAATGATTATGAGGATGCTCAACACCATAAAAAAGGACCAGTCAGAAATGAAGAATGCCATATCTGAAATAAAGATATGGAATAAACTGTAGGGTCAGTGAAGTAGAGGATCAAATCAGTGACTTGAAAGATAAGATAGAAAAAAAACAAAACCCAATCAGAGCAGCAAAGAGAAAAAAAAAACATTAAAAAGTGAGAACAGCTGACGTGACCTTTGGAACAATATAAAGCATAACAATATCTGTGTCATAGAAGTACCAGAAGAAGAAGAAGAAGAGAGAACAAGGGAACAAGAGTTTGTTTGAAGTGGAGCTTGGCAGCAGCTCTCTCTCAGAGGTGCTGGCAGCCATTGCCCCGGCACAGAGTCCCTGGGGCCGCACAGGGCGGAGCTAATGCTGTCTGCTTGGCCCGGAGACTCCGCCCATCCAACCTGAGCACAGCTGAGCTTCACAGACAATTGGCCTGGAGGTCAACCCCTCCAAGTGCTAACAACAATTAACCTGAGCTTAACTTCAGCAAGACTGTGCAACCCATATCCACCTCAGGTAACTGGGGAGGCTGAGCCACTGTCCCTAGTAGGAAGTCTACCACACAAAGCTAATTGACCAACTAAGGGAAGCAGCCACCATGCAGCGACATGGAAAGAAATCAGATGTGAAAGAAATGGAGGAAAAAAAACGACTGGACATGGAATTCAAAACCATGGTTATAGGTTTTTCAAGAGGCTCCAACAAAAGGTTGAGGCCTATAAGGAAATAAGCAAGAGCACAAAGGAAATGATCAAGACCAACGTGGAAATGAATGAGTCCTACAAGGAAATGAAGGAGACCTTCAAGGATATAAAGGAGACTCTCAAGGATATGAAAAAGGACTAACCAGAAATTAAGCATACACTGACTGAAATAAAAAATATTATACAAAGACCTAAAAGTGCTCTGGAACACCCCAAGAATCAAGTTCAAGATTTAAAATACAAAGAAGTAAAATCCACTCAGCTGAAAAAGCAAGAAACCAAAAAAATCCAAAAAATTGAAGATAGTGTAAGGGGCCTCTGGGACAACCTCAAGCATACCAACATCCGACTTATAGGGGTCCCAGAAAAAGAGAGAGAGCAAGACAATGAAAACCTATTTGAAGAAATAGTGACTGAAAACTTCCCACACCTGATGAAAGAAATTGACTTAGGAGTCCAAGAAGCGCACCGAACCCTAATATATAGGAACCCTAAGAGGACCACACCAAGGCACATCATAATTAAAATGCCAAAAGCAAAAGACAAAGAGAGAATATTAAAAGCAGCAAGAGAAAAACAGATGGTTACCTATAAGTGAGCACCTATACGATTGTCAGCTCATTTCTCAACAGAAACGATGCAGGCCAGACGCGAGTGGCAAGAAATATTCAAAGTGATGAACAGCAAGAATCTACAACCAAGATTACTCTATCCAGCAAAGCTATCATTCAGAATTGAAGGTCAGATGAACTGCTTCGCAGATAAGAAAAAGCTAAAGGAGTTCATCACCACCAAACCAACATTATATGAAATGCTGAAAGATATTCTTTAAGAAGAGGAAGAAGAAAAAGATAAAAGTGTAAATTAGGAATAACAAATACACATCTATCAGTAAATGAATCTAAAAATCAAGTGAATTAACAATCTGATGAACAGGATAAACTGGTGAATGTAACAGAATCCCGGACATAGAGAGGGAATGGACTGACAACTCTTGGGGAGAAAGGGGGTGTGGGAAGTGCAGCAAGAGACTGGACTAAAATCATGCAACTATGGGAGAGGACAGTGGAGGGGTGTGAGGGCGGAGGGTGGGATGGGTACCAGGTGGAAGGGAACTATAGGGTGAAAAAAAAGGGAACAATGTAATTAATAAACTGAACAATAAAGATTAAAAAAAAAAGAAAAAAAAGAAAAAAGCAAGGATCTGAAACAAAAATTACTCCATCCGGGAAAGCTATCATTCAAAACTAGGAGCTGAAATAAAGATCCTCCAGTCAAGAAAAGGCTTATTACCACCAAGTCAGCAATTCCAGAGACTACTGTAATAATAATAATAATAATAATAATAATAATAAGAAGAAGAAGAAGAAGAAGAAGAAACACAGGGAATAAAAAGCACAGGCATAAAGAATAAAAATAGCGATAACAATGAAAAGATAACCCAGTGAATGGGAGAACATATTCACGAATATATCTGATAAGGAGTTAATATTATAAGTTTATAAGGATCTTATAAAATTCAACATAAAATAAAAAACAAAAACACAATGAAATAACACACACACACACACACACACACACACACACACACACACAATTATAAAATAGATATATCTGCAAAGAAGACATACAGATGGCCAGTAGATATCAAAAGGTGTTCAATGTCACTAAACATCAGAAAAATACAAATTAAAACCAAAATGAGATATTAGCTCATACCTGTCAGAATGGCTATTATCAATAAATCAACAAACAGCAAGTGTTTGTGAGGTTTTGAAGAAAAGGGAGCCCACATGCCCTGTTGATGAGAATGTAGATAGGTGCAGCATTATGGAGCTATGCCAGGAGCCAATTCCAGGATCAGCAGGGCTGAATCATCTGGAGATGGCTTTGCATAGATGATTGCTTGCTGCCAGAAACCTAAGGGCATTTCAATCTACATGTTATTGCCTCCTGTTGGCCAAACACCTGAACAGCCAGCCAAAGGCAGTTTCTCCCAAACCTGATAATTTGACAATAGATTCTGTGTACCAAACCCTGGCTTTTGAAGTATATATGTTCATCTTGCCTTAGGACAATTTGTGTTAATAAAAAGCAAGAGGTCCTGAGATAAGAAAGCACTTGGTTTCTTTAGCCAAGCTCCTCTGACCCCCCATATGCTTTCCAAAATTATGTTTCATTTCTGAATTCTTATTTAATTTACACACAGCACTTCTCCAGATTCCTGAACCTTTCTAGATACTGGATTAAGACTACCAGCTGAGCTACCTCAAAAAATTAAAAATGGAACTATTTTTTGACTCAATGAGTCTATTCCAGGGAATATATATAAAAAAACTTGCATACTTTTTGAAAGAATATATATACACATATGTTCATTATAGTGTTATTTACAATAGCAAAGATTGGGAAGCAACCCAAGTTTCCATCAGTACATGAGTGGATAAAATAACTATGGTACATTTACCCAATGGAGTACTAGTCTGACATAAAAAGGAAGAAAAATTTACCCTTTGTGACAGCATGGATGAACCTGGAGAACATTATGCTAAGTGAAATAATCCAGAGAAAGGTAAGCATCACATGTTCTCACTAATATGTGGAAGTTACTGGACAAACTGAACTAACAAGCAAAATAGACACCAACTCATAGATAGAGAGCAGGCAGACACCTATGGTTGGGGGGCGGGTGATGGTGGGGTGGAGGGATTGAGGGAAAAAAAGAGAAAAAACTCAGGGACATGGACAACAGGATTGTGAGTAAAAGAGGGAGAGGAGGTAGAAAAGACTAGAGGGGTAGATAAATTGTGATGGTAAAAATAAAATAAAATAATATAACAAAATAATAAAATAAAGCAAAATAAAATAAAGAAAAACATTAAAAATAAAGTCTATTTTTCAGAAATCAACATATTAAACAATAGAAACTCAACTAAACAGTATTTTTTTCCTAGGTGTCTTAAGAAATCCTTTGGAAAATATAGCACAAAATATATTATTCTTAAATCTAAACGAAAAATAACTCTCTATCTACTTCCTCTTTGTTAAAAAAATCAATAAAATATATTTTAAAAAAGAAAGGAGATAAGGTTTCAAGTGTTTTGAAAGATAAGAAGTTTTAATATATTTGGGAGTAACTGAGTGAACATAAGTGAGAATATGGCTACAAAGTATTATATTTTATAGAGTTGTAAATTATAAAACATCAAATGCTTTAATTATTTTTACTTATATATCCTTTAAGTGTATATTTATTATTTAAAAATATATTTTATTGATTTTTTTCCCGGTGGAGAGAGAGGGATAGAGAGTTAGAGACATCAATGAGAGAGAAATGTCTATGAGCTGCCTCCTGCACACCCCCTACCAGGGATGTGCCCGCAACCAAGGTACATGTCCTTGACCAGAATCGAACCTGGGATCCTTCAGTCTGCAAGCCAATGCTCTGTTCACTGAGCCAAAACAGTTAGGGCCTCTAAGTGTACATTTAATTTTGTGTTTTCATTTTAATGATTATATATATATATATATATATATATATATATATATATATATAATGCCAACCATAATTTGTAATGGTGGTGAAATTTCATGAATTCCTCATGAGGGGGCCATCTGATAGAGTGACTATATGCTTATGTATATATATATTTATGTTCATACATGTATATGTATATGTATATGTATATGTATATGTATACGTATACATATATACATGCATATGCATAAGTATATGTATATACATATAAACATATATACATATATACATACATACATACATGCATGCATATGCCTCACTCTATCAGATGGCCCCCTCACGAGGAATTTGTGAAATTTCACCACCATTACAAATTATGGTTGGTTTATCATGGTTGGCTTCAAGTATACTACATTAATTTTGTGAGATATTATAAGGAAAATAAATTCATTCTAAATAAGTTAACTTCAAAAATCAGTAATACTTTATCCACACCTTTGACCATGACATTACCACAAGTGGGCTGACCTGATAAAATGAATATGCATCACATTAAACAATTGAAGTTTTAGGGAAGATTCAGGAAAGCAAGTTTTCTTCCCTTTTTATTCTGTTAAGTTGGTCATAATATCTAATGGCTGTCATTAGATATGTGTGATGCTTCATTAGAGCAAGATCAACAAAATTTTCAAACAAGTGTCAACTACCTCAAAAAAAGAATATGAGCTTCTCGTACCAAATATTTTTTTGATTGTTGAAAAAAATGGTAAGTGCATCAAACCCAGTCCAGTAAGTAAAAAAGAATGGTGATTTTTTTAAATATATATGTTGCTAGAGTGACCATAAAGGTTGTGAAAACAAAAACAAAAACAAAACCAACCAAAGGAAACAACAACAACAACTATTTGGCTCATGTTTCTTGAAAGGCCTAGAAAATTTTCTTTGACAAGACAAATGACTCTTAATGAATGACTTCAATATAAAAGGCATGCTTCTTTCATTATACATCCATTTTAGATTATATAAATTATTTTAAAAATAAGCTTCAACCTTGTTTTAGGTATGATCACTTAGAAAAACAACCATATAATGATGACAAACTATAAGAAGCTAAATTTGCCCAAACCAGTTCAAGAGTACATTAGAATCTACATGTTTGAAGAGGTTTGGTGGACTTTCATAAGTGATATCTAGCCACCCCAGATACATTTTTCATTCTGAAATATGTTGGTCAACTTTTAAAAATTAATCTGTATTTGTACTTTATATTGTTATTTTCCATTTTAATATCACATAACCATATTCACATAAAATTTCAAATTCTTCATTTTAATAAATATAATTTTCTTTTTATCCTTTAGCATTCCTAGGTTATTTTCATGACTTTCTAAGTTTGTTTAACCATGATACTAAAATTTACAAATACTCCACCATTTTTCTTTAACTTTGTTATTATTCCTCACCTCTCTTTAATCTAAAATCACACCTCCTTCCCAATTGTTCTATTTTATATGATAGCCTTTTCATTCTCTCTGAATGCTTTTATTTGCAATTATTCATTTGCCTTTTCAGCGACTATCTCCATGAAAAGTTTTGCGTTGTGGTGTTCTACATTTTTAGAAAGATTTTTCTAATCATCAGTTCTTTTGATAATTAGTACAAAATACTTAACAGAATTTTTCTCTGATTCTTTAATTCCTAAAAATTAATTCTCTATGTAACTTATGTAAGATAATGTTTCGTTTCCACCTAGTTCTTTTAAAATGAACTAGAGCTGCTATTCAGATACTATATTAGATACCTACTTCAAATTTACCACATAATTAAAATATGCAATTGAATCTCAGAGAAAAACATATTTTCCCCAAGAATATTCCATGAGCAGCCAAGGTACATGCCCTTACCACAATCAAACCCGGAACCCTTCAGTCCGCAGTCCGACGCACTATCCACTGAGCCAAACTGGTCTCGGCTGTTTCATTTCTTTTAAAAGTCAGGTTTCAAATTCCACAAAACCGTCCTAAAAACAGTCATTTATTTCAAAAGAATTAAACACAATGTACTAATAGCACAATGACAACTTGGGACTACAGAATAGAAAGACAAGATAAAAGGAAAGTGTTAACTATGCTAACTCCTACTACCACACTGTGTGTGTCCACATGCACACCACACACACACACACACACACAAACACACACATACACACACACATCACATCACATTATTAGCAAATACTAATTAAATACACAGCATTTGAGAAATTGAGTTGAGCCGTAATTATCTCAGTATTTAAGTAATAAAGTAATTATTAAGGCTTAGGTTTTAATTATATATTTTGCAGCTAAATAAATGCTAGTATATGTAGGACTAAATATCTAAAAGAACAAGAGACAAAAATAAAATAAAGAGAAAAGAGGAAAATTTTTCACAAGGGTCAAGTTTTCACACCTTGAAATTTTATTTGACTTTTTAAAATCAATGGGCTCTGAATTCTAGAAACTAAACATATATTGTCATGTTTATACACAATTTTGAAATATATGAAAGTGGCATTTTTTAAAAAGTGATTTTTGCATATATTAAGATGGTCCATTAATATTTAAATAGAAGAATTAAAAAGGAGATATCTACTAGGTGAACACAAGGAAGTAGAAATAATTGCAAGCAGCTATCCTATATAATAAAAGAGAAATATGCAAATGTGACCATACCTTTGCTCCTGATTGGCTATGTTACTAGCCAATCAGGAGTGGGGGCAGGGCCAAGTGGCACGAGCGCTGGGCCTCAGGGATGGAGAAGAAACGGCAGTGGCGGCAAGTACCCAGCCCCCGGGGGCTATGCAGGGAAGCGGTGGCAGCAGTAGCAGTGGTGACGGTGTCAGGGAGCACCTGGCCCCCTGGTGCTGTGAGTGGAAGTGGTGGAGACCACCAAGTCCCTGGGGCCGGGTGGTTGCAGGCAGCCGGGGCTGAGCTGAGCAGGGTGATGGCTGGGTGTTGAAGACCTAAAGCCTCGCCAGAGGCTTTAGGCCTTGCGCAGTCTGGGGGTGAGCCATCAGCTGGACATCTCCTGAGGGCTCCCAATATGTGAGAGGGGGCAGATTGGGTTGAGGGACCACCCACCCCCAGTGCATGAATTTCGTGCACCAGGCCCCTAGTTTAGAATAACGGAAGTGTGGAATGTTGTTTTTGAACCCTGAGTCACTTAGACTTTGTATAAATTTATTGCATCATTATAAATTAAAATATTAATTTAATATTTAAAATGGTGATTACAAAGTAACACTCAACACATACTGCTATTATGAACATGTGCTTTTTTTCATAATAAATGAAAACTATTTAGCCTCATACCTAACACCTATTAAAAACTGAATAAAGAAACAACTATTTTATTATTAATAATGTCTCTAGGACCTTCTCTAAATTGTCAGTCAAACTCTAACCATGAGACAAAATTAGAATAAAGCATTTTGAGTTCTTTCAAAGAAAGGGATTTTAAAGATGAGACATATTCCACTGTAAGGTCTTTCACCCCAGGCACTCCTGCCTTTGTCTTTCCAGCAGCGGATTGGATACAACACAATGCCTAGCATGCATTAGTACCACATTATTTATTGTAAGATGAAATATAGTCCATGTTGTAAAAACTTATGCTTAATAGGATATGGTTTATATAATAGGTTATCTGAAATAAAACAATACAATAAGATAAGTCATGTCATTTTATTGAAAAGTAAATTGAAAAAGGGAATGAACTCATATTAATGAAAAAATATACAGTTCAACTCATACTTTGTCCTGTGTTAAAAATATAAGGCAGAATATAATGTTTTCTATACATTTATTTTAAATTGTGGCTAGAAAATCATTACCACCTGACTAGTAAATTTGCTTTTTATTCAAATGCAATTTATAAACTGACACATTGTTAGAGATTCACAACTCTATATTACAGAGAAATTAGAAAACTATCATTTCAGATAAGTGATTATAATCTATGTTGACTTTATACAACCAAAACTTCAGTTTTTCTTATCTCATTTTATTTATCTAGTATTGTATGTGTTATAATTGTTAACAATTTATCATATATTACATCATGTGTTAATCAGGATTCTGCAGAGAAACAGAACCAAATATAGATGATAGGTAGATAGATAAAGGTGATATAGATATAGATTATATAGAAATAGTAGATGATAGTAGATTAGAGATAGACATGAGAGAGGCAGAGATAGAGATAATATAGAGACAGAGAGAGATGATGATAGAGAGACAAATATAGATGGAGATAGAGATAGAGATAGAGATAGAAATAGAGATAGAGATGATAGAGATAGATAGAGATAGGTATCTAAAAGAGGTGATATATTATGGCAATTGGCTCATGTAGTACAGAGGTGAAGAATCAAGAAGTCCAACTATCTGCAAATGGGAGAACCATTTGTAAAATATGCCATTAGTATTTTAATATGTTGTCGCAAATGAAAGATTTTATTCTCTCTTCATAACTGAATAATATTCTATTTTATATATGTATCATACCATATTTATCTAATTCTTTATTGATGGACATTTACATTGTTTTCACGTCTTGGTTATTGTAAATGATACTTCAATAAACATGGGGATGCATATACCTTTTTGAATTAGTGTTTTGTATTTCTTTGGATAAATATCCAAAAGTGAAAATGTTGAGTAATGAGTTTGTTCTATTTTTAATGTTTTGAGGAATTTTCATGGTGTTTTCCATAGTGATGCACCAAATTACAACCCCAACAACAATGTGTGAAGGTTTTCTTTGCTCCACCTCCTAGCTATTTTGACAGTTGTGGGGTGAAACATCATTATAGTTTTAATTTGTGTTTCTCTGATTATTGGGAATGTGGAGCATGAGTATGTTTTCATATGTCTATTGTCCATCTGTCAGTTCTATTTGGATAAATGTATATTTAGGTCTTGTGCCCATTTTTTAAAAATCTTCACCTGAGGATATTTTTTTCCATTGATTTCTGAAGAGAGTAGAAGTGAGGGAGGAATAAGAGAGAGAAGAAGACGAAGAAGAAGGAGGAGGAGGAGGAGGAGGAGGAGGAGGAGGAGGAGGAGAAGGAGGAGGAGGAGGAGGAGGAGGAGGAGGAAGAGAGAAAAACAGGGACATGAGAGACACATCAACTGGTTGCCTCCCACATGTGTCCTCACTGAGGTTGGGGAACATGCAACCAAGGAATTAAATTCATGACCCTTTGGTCTAGAGCTGTTGCTCTAACCACTGAGAAAACCAGCCAGAACTTCCTATTTTTTAATGGGATGAGGTTTTTATATAATTTGGACATCAACTCCTTATTAGATGTATCATTGGTGAATATCTTCTGGTAATTGGTAGATTGTTTTTTTATTTTTTTATTGTTTCTTTTGCTGTGCAAAACTTTTAAGTTTGATGTAGTCCCATGTATTTATTTTTCCTTTTGTTTTCCTTGCCTGAGAAGATATATCCAAAAAATATTACTACTAGAAATGTCCGAGATTTGACTTTCTGTTTTCTTCTAAGAGATTCATGGCTTTGCATCTTACATTTAAGTTCAATCCATTTTGAGTTTATTCTTGTATATAGTGTACAGAGGTACTCTAGTTTCATTTGTTTGCATATATCTGTCCAGTTTCTTTACCATCACTTACTGCATCGCCTGTCTTTACCCCCATTCTACATTGTTGCCTTCTTTACCATAGATTAATTGGATATATTAATGGGATCCATACAGGCATGGATATATTTCTTGGATCTCTGTCCTGTCTCTTTGATCTACTTGTCTGTTTTTATGCCTTTCCCACCCTCCCCCATCCCAGACCCAAGAGAACAAACTCCCTCAACAATAGTACTGTCTCAGTGGAAGGAGAAAGAAGGCAATAGGGAGTATTTGAGAAATCAGGTGTGAAAACAAAGTCACACAAAGACCAGTTTGGCTGAGGCTCTGGCAGCAGCAGTCTCTTTAAATCCTTCCCTCAGTTATCTCAGGGGTATAAAGGGGGAAGTACCCATGGCTCTAAGCACCCAAAGACCCCAGGCTAATTCCCTGCAGCTGAAAATGTGTCCCAAGCTCACCACTCTGGTAGCTCTGGTCTTCCCTCCTCACTCCTTCCACATACCATGCCATCTTAATTAAAAGTGTTTTAAATGTTTATTTGCTTAATAAGAAAAAAAAGAATTAAAATAAAAATAAATCATAACAGTTTGAAGTTTTTTTTTTTTCCAAAACATAAATCATATCAATTTGAAAATTTTTATGTAACATTTTTGAGGTACTAGAGGCTCAGTGCCCAGATTCACGCACCAGTGAGGTCCCTTGGTGAGGCCTGAGGAGATTGGCCTGAAACCAGCAGTCCAATGCTGGCTGCTGCCCCAGCTTGTCGCTCTTGCTCATCTCGACCCTGCTGCACCTCCTGCTGCTGCTGCTCAGTAGACTCACTGCCGCTGTGGTCTCCAGGCTGCAAGCCATGAGCCCAGCATCTGGCACCCATGGGTCACCTGAACAGTGCTCCTACTATGGGAGTGTACTGACCACCAGGGGCAGCTTCTGCATTGAGCATCTGCCCCCTGGTGGTCAGTGCATGTCATAGTGACCTGTCGTTTCTCTCTTTGGTCAATTTGCATATTAGCCTTTTATTATATAAAATAGATAATTTATCCAGGATACTACATCCCTCAAAGTAAACAATTTTTTAGAGTTGTGCAATCTTAACCAAAATTACTTTTAGCATATTTTTATTGCCTTAGAACCTAGTAGCAGTTATTCATTATTTCTCCAACCACCTATGCCTATCTATTCTACTTTCTTTATCTATAGGTTTGTCTATTCCAGACATTTGTTTAAATGAAATCTTATCATATAAATATCTTGTTACTTAGTATAATGTATTAAAGATTCACCCATATTGAAGCATGTAACAATACTTCATTAATTTTATTATTAAATGATATTCCAGTTTATTTACTGTTAATTATCTAATGGAGAATTTTATAATTTCCAATATTTGGCTATTGTGAACAATGTTGGTATGAAAATTCATGTACAGGTTTTATATAGGTATAGGATTTTTTCTTTATTTTTCTTGTTGACACTCTTACAGGTTTTCTCATTCCTCCCTGCACCAAGCCCCTAATCCCCTTTTGCTCTGGTCATTACCACACTGTTGTCTGTGTCCATGGATTATAGACTTTTATTTGTCTAGAGAATACGTTCACTTTTTACTGAATGGTCAGGCTGTGCCACAGATTAGAATACAACATGAATGCATTGTTATCGGAAAGTAACCAGTGTATGACCTGAGGCCTCTGAGACCAGGCAATGTTCATACTAAACTCCAGCAATACAGTGTTTACTTATATGTAGGAAGGTGTACTGATGTTGATCTTTGAAAGAACCAACTAATTTTTTTAAATTTTATTTATCATTTTATATTTTATTGTTTATTAATTTCTACTCTAATATTCATTATATTCTACCTTTGATTACCTTTAGGTTTAATTGTTTTTCCTAGTTTCTTACGGCAGAAAGTTAGAATCCTGATTTGCGATATAAGATGCAAAACACATCACCTGCTAGAACTGAGAGTTAGTCTCAAAGATAGTACAAAATTAGGAGAAACCTATAGACCCCATAATTCTACTGGCAAGCAGCAGACATGTTATGTTTCATGAAAAAAATAAAGACAGAAAGATGTTTCAGAGTATGGTATCAAGAGGCCTAAGGTCATTAACTGAAAGCCAGGGAAAATTATTTCTTAATATTGAGACTTAATTCGAGTCCTGCCAACATTTGCCTAACTGGAAGCCAGATTTCCTATGAATTATTTCCTTCCTTTGTCTTCTCAATGTTCTCTTTCTGAACTAGAATGCCTATGACTGTAATTCCTATCCTATACCTATCTCAACATTATGTTGGGTGTTTGCTGAGAACAGTGAGGCAGAATGCCTATCTGTTTACCGCACAGATCCTTGGATCTGGAAAAGTTGGACTTGAGGTCCTGTACTTAAGGAACTATATAGTTGTTTCATTCATACCTAGGACTGATTTAGATAATGAGACTATGGAATGTGAATTTATGCAAGAATGGAATGCAACTTTTGAGCTAATTTAGTGGGGGTAGAGTGTATTTTGCATATTAGGAAAACACAAGTCATTGCAAAGCAAGGTTAAGACAATGGCAGGCAGACTCTAGGATGGCCCCAATGCACCTTGCCTACTGGTATTCATGCTCTGATGAAATTTCTTTTCTTTGAAAAAAGGCTGTACTTTTTTTTTAGCTGTATTAGTGAATAAATCATGACAGCAGTGATGAGATATCTCTTCTGATAATTAGTTTGTTAAAAGTTTGTCTTCTAAATTGGGTATCCTTCCTTCCACTCTCTGTCTCTATCTCCAGCTATATCTCTACCTCTATCCTTATGTCTTATGTTTCTTTGAGGAAAGAAAGATTCCCATAGTGTTTGTATTTTTTCCCCTGTGGGGCTGGGGAAATGGTAAGAACCTGTTGTCTTTAGCCAACAGCTGCTGAAGACCTGAGGCCTGGCAACAGCCATTTGAGTGTGATTGGAAAGCAATTTCCCTTCCAAAGGAGCCTGCTCTTACTACAGTCCCATTCAACACCTTGACTGAAGCTTTGTGAAAGACAGCTAGGTAAATCTATACAACTGAATTGATACCATATCTCTGCCCTGCAGAAACTGCAAGCTAAGGCAGGTCTATGCTTTCAAATACTAAGTCTTTCAAAACCTCAGCTCTGGGTTCTATAAACCTTTTAAACAACAAAGGATGAGAAAAATACTACCTTATAGCTTCCAAAAAATTATGTGTTTTTTAAAACAAAATATATTTATTTTGCTATAACCCAGAAAGCCAGCATATTCATTACCCATGACACTCATAGTAAAGTTATATTTTATTTGTAAATACTACCACAAATTTCAAATGTGTTATCCAAGAATCTGCTCAATGTTAACAAAGCTATTCTTTAGTTGTCCCAGAGGAGATTTTTGAAAAGATAAGATTCAAACTCAAATAAATTGCTTAACAATATCGCATGTATATATACCAAAATGATAGAATAATAAAACTCTCAGTCAGAATTCATTGATCATCTGAGAGACTGAATTTCATTTTCTGTCTTCAGATTTTAAAACTATATATTTCATTGTGGAGAACATAAAAATGGATCAATCATATCAATAACATTTTAAAAGTATTGTAGCCTTGCCTACAAACTAAAAAGCAAAATCAATTATGTCACCCCAAATCTTATGTTAACATAAAAGTTAAATGACATAAAATAAGTTCACTAAGTTCTGATACACTTCTCATGCTTTTAAGAATGTGGGGGATATATATATATATATATATATATATATATATATATATATTACCACTTATTTGGGACAGAATTATTTGAATTTAGGCTACAGTACTCAATAGGAATATTAGCAGTGCATGTATTATTTTGTTTATTTATTAGTTTAGAGTTTATCGAGAAAGTATAACAGCACAATACGGTAGTTAAGAGCACAGAATAGAAAACCAGATGCCCAACGTTCTGATCTAGCCCTAGTCTAGCTGTAATGAAGACTGTAGCATACCTCCCAGAACACCCTGGAACTTGATGCCTTTATGCTCATTCCATACCCATCATGTGCTACTTGCTTCAAACTACTATACCAGGGACTATATTCAGAGGACTCCCATTTACATTGGACAGCCTTTTTGTCTACAAGTAGATATTAGGTTGCGCCTAGAAGCTGACTACTGTCTGGGGTATTGTTAGCCAATGAATAACTGAAGCAGGAGGGGAACATTTAGCTCATGTGTCTGGGGAATAAAATATAAGATCTAATTTATATTCTAGAGCTTCTCTGTGGGATAAGGCTACACTTATCAGGAAATTACATCTTACTTGGTTTCTTTACCTTTCCCACACTGCTCCCTCCATTTCCTACTGATTTCTCCTGGGAACACTTTCTAGATAAATCATTTGCTTAATAATTCTCATTCTAGAGTCTCCTTCTGGGAAAACTGAGTAAATACACCCAGTTTCTCATCTCCAAAATTAGAATTTAGTCTTTAAGTCAAAGGCTGCCACGAAGGTTAAGTGAGGTACTGCAAGCAAAACACATAAAAATAACTGGCATATATTATGTGATAAATGTGTATTAGTATATTAATTATAAAATAGTAAACCAAAATATTTCAATCAATACAACAGATAACTTGTTAAATGCTTACTATATAGTACACACATTGTATGCATGAAAAAGAAGAAATCAATTACTCCATTTGTTCTCAATCTATCTACATAGAAGATTAAGCCAATATTAAAATCGCAATATAGTCAATATTCTGGCAGAAGTATACACATAATGTAATCATTGTTTTTTTAATATAAAAGATTCATCTTGGGCTCTTAACTAGTCCAAGTTGTTAAGAAAGTCAATCATTCAAAAGGCTAAGTAGAAATTATACAATTTGAAAAATGAGGTGACTAATGGGAAAGTGAAATAGACAGAAACCACAATATGTGCAACTTTTTAAATATTTTAAAGAGTTTATTATCATGTGATTTGTGTGCAGGTTGTATATGTGTATGGGTATAAAAGTGTGTGATGGTATGTCTGTTTTAGAGTATGTTTTGTGTGTGTGTGTGTGTGTGTGTGTGTGTGTATGCAAGTTTCTATTTTGAGGTGTATTTGGGAGAGCAGGATTAGCATTGAAGTTGAAGAGATAGATAGAAACTGTAATAGCATTTTATAATATTTTAGGAGTTTGTTCTTCCTCTTAAAAGCAATGTTAATTCAACAAAGGATTTTAGTAGGGAAATGGTATGTTAGAAACAAGTTTGGCAACTTGTTAAGAATGGAATTGCAGGCAAGAATGGTAAACATCTTTTCAAATCAAATGTCAATCCCAATTAATTGGTAATAACTGCATGGATGACTTGTTGAGAAGAATTTTGAGGTCATGTTCAGGCCAAGTAAGAAAGAACACCATGATTGATTATTAATATCATGTCTATTTCCTACATTCTAACCCTTTCTTTATTGAATATGTGCTCTACAGTTTATATCTGGTTTAAGTCTCAGATGCATATCAACTAATAGCATTATAAAAATACAGATGGAAAAAACTCATATTTACTAAATGCTTCTAACCTTAAAAATGCAATGATATTCTTACTTGTCTTAGAAATAAATATATGGGTTAGCACAAATACTAGTGCATATTTAAGTATTTATTTAATTATTTCAGGCAATTTTGTAAACATTACTTGGAAACAAGCCTATGATAATCTATATATGTTTTAGTATCATCATAAAAGGAAAATCAAATATATAAATAAGGAGGAAAACACAAAGACTATTTAAAGATTATGAGTGACTACTTGTATTTGTTAATATATAGATTTTTCACAAACTTTTCCCCTTTTCCACTTCAATTAGACTAAAAGAGTTTCCTTGTATAGTTTTATGTATTGCACTAGTGATTACAATTTAATTGATTGATTGTTATAAAATATTTAAAAGACAACTTTGAGTAATAAATACTTACTGGTAGTGTAAAGAATAAAGCACTTAAAGTCAAACAAGCCTGCTTTATAATCCTTACTTTGTCACTTACCAACAGTCAGTACCTAGGCAAGTTTTCTTGCTGTGTATTCTCCCTAAATGTATAATAATTTGATAAAGTTTCTGATTTCACATTAATTAATGATTTTCATCGTGCTGTGTGTAACTATGAACTTGTGATTGGTTTGAGATACATTCAGTTTCTTTCTACTCCTTCACGTGCTGCATTAACATAACAACAGGGGCTGGAGTCTTTAAAAACCTGAAAAATAGAGCAAAACTTGTTAAGAAAATGACCCCTCTAACAGTCAAAGATTTGGAAAAATGTTGTTCTAAAAACTAGTGTTTTTGATCTCCTGCGTTAAAGACTATAGTGAATTTGGTAGAAACAAACAAAATATGAAATCATTCCTCTAATACTGACACATATGGTAAAAAACTTTCTTTTTTCATCAAGCATTTCTATTAATTTTAAAGAATATCACATTCAATGGTTAGCATGTAATGCAACATTAGTGTATCATTGCTCAATTATATAAAGACCAACATACTAGAGAAATGAGACGTTTTATGAATTTTTGACAATAGATTCTGAATTTTTACTTTATTTAGAATTAAAGTCTGTCTGTTTTGTGACCTCTAGGAATTTTATGTCACACATTATCATCTTTTTTCATTTAACAGAAGCATGGGGAAAGAAAATGTACTATCCAGTCATGGTTGAATTTCTTTATGTTTCACTTCAGTTTTCTGAGCATTACTAGTAGCTTTTATTTCACAGTTGTTTCTTGTTTAAGTCTCTCACAAGATGAGAACAGCATGGGGCAAATCATTTTTGGTTTAATTTGAAATGGTGTATTCAGGGTATTTTAACAGCAGCAATTCTCATATAAGCAAGTAAAGATCATAAATGTCCTCTGTATCTCCCCAGATAAGTTACAAATAGAAAAACAACAGAATTTGTAAAGTTATAGAGGAATTTAGTATGTCTCAGTCATGCTAGTAGAGTTTGATTATAGACAAAATCCATATTTATGAAATTTGACATACCCTGAAAAGGAACAGGGTAAAAAAATAAGGAAAAGAAATGCTTGCAAATCAAACAAACTCTACAATTTAAAATCAATATAAATTTATGCTCTAAAGGTGAAATATGTACTAGGTGTCAAAGAAATTTAACAATTACAAGCTCATTGTTATGTGTGAGCGCGCGCGCGTGTGTGTGTGTGTGTGTGTGTGTGTGTGTGTGTGTATGTATGCAGGTGGATGTTTTTTAAAGATTTATTCTTTAAACAAAAACAAGAAAAAATATCTGGTTAACTAAACACAAAAAGTACTGAAGTTATTTCAACAAAATAGATTTATATATTCTTGGGAGCACAAACTGGGTCTTGAAGATTCTTATATCCTCTACCTCAAGCAAATAAATAACCATAAACCTGGTGGTTAAAAGAAAGAATGAGCAAATGGAATAGCCAATCCATCCACATTAAAGGTTAACCCCATTCAATATTGTTTTATATATTAGAAAAAGTTTAAATCAGGCAGAAATTATTTTTGCTAATATAATTTCAGATAATAATACACACCTCAGTTACTATGTTTCAAGTGCAAATCCTGAGTGATTCACTCATTTCATCAGTGTTTGGAAATTTTGGGAGCCTCTTATATTCTGGTCATAGTCTTTGAGACTTATAGTTATTGATATCTGATGCAGAGTATTTTAAAATATTTGGAAAAGTATTTTCATTTCCATACCATCTCTAACTAACATTGTTAATTAATTCTTTGCATAGAGAATAAAGAGGCATGCTTAGAGTAGCATTTTGATGCAAATGGAAATAAAAAATAAAAGCTGGGGTACCATCCAAATTAGAAAGGGGAAGTAAACCTGTCATTATTCACAGATGACATGATATTGTACATAAAAAACCCTAAAGATTCCACCAAAAACTAATGAATTTAATATATAAATTTGGCAATGTAGCAGGATACAAAATTAACACCCAGAAATCTATGGCATTTTTATATACCAATAATTAATTCTCAGAATACCATTTACCATTACAACAACAACAACAAAATAAGATACTTAGGAATAATTTTAACTAAGGAGGTAAAAGACATATTAGAAAAACTATAGAATGTTGAAAAAAAGAGATAGAGGAAGATATAAACAATTAAAGTAATGTGTTGCATTCATGGGTTGGTAGACTTTACATCATTAAAATGTCCATACTACCCAAAGCAATCTATAGATTCAATGAAATCCTTATTAAAATATCAATAGTGTATTTCACAGATCTAAAAAATCATACTCTAAAACTTTATATGGAACCAAAAAAGAACCTGAATAGCCATAACAAAGAGAAAGAAGAACCAAGTTGGAAGGATCACCATTTCACATATTAAGTTATACTACAGGGTCACTGTGATCAAAACATCCTGGTATTGGCACAAGAACAGGCATATAAATCAATGGAACAGAACAGAGACCCTAGAAATTGACCCAAGCCAGTATGCTCAATTAATATTTGACAAATGGAGTTAAGACATGGTGTTGGGATATTGGACAGATACATGCAAAAGAAAATGAAACTAGACCATCAATTTACAAATACATCAGAATAAACTCAAAATGGATAAAAGACCTAAGTGTAGTTCATGAAACTATCAAACCCTAGGAGAAACCATAGATAGCCAAATCTCAGACATCATTCATAGCAATAGGTTTGTGGATACATCTCCTAAGGAGAGGGAAACTAAGAAGAAATAAACAAATGGGAATACATAAAAATAAAAAAGTTTCTGTCCATCAAAAGTAACCATCAACAAAATGAAAGGGGTCCCACTCTATGAGATAACATATTTGGGAATGATACAGCTGATAAAGGGTTAATATCCAAAATATACAAGGAACTCGTTCAAGTTAACACAAGGAAGTAAAACAATCCAATTACAAAATGGGCAAAGGACCTAAATAGATACTTCTCCAAAGCAGACATACAGATGACCAAGACACAGATGAAAAAGTGCTCAAAGTCATTAATTAGTAGAGACATTAATTTAAAACAACAATGAGGTATTACCTCACACCTGTCAAAATGGCTAACATCAACAAATCAGCAAATGACATATGCTGGCCAGGATGCGGAGAAAAGGAACTGCTGGTGGGAATGCAGACTGGTGGAGCCACTGTGGAAAATAGTATGGAGATTCATCAAAAAATTAAATATATAACTGTCATTTGACCCAGTAATCCCACTTCTTGGAATGTATTCTAAGAAATCTGAAACACCGATCAGAAAGAATGTATGCACCCCTATGTTCATAGCAGTGCAATTTACAATAGCTAAGGTATGGAAACAGCCCAACTGCCCATCAGTAGATGAGTGGATAAAAAAGCTGTGGTATATTTACACCAGGAACTACTATGCAGCAGTGAAAAAAAAGAATCTCTTACCCTTTGAGACAACATGGAGGGACCTGGAGAATATTATGGTAAGTGAGATAATCCAGGCAGAGAAAGATAAGTATTACATGATCTTACTCATATATAGAATCTAATGAACAAAATAAACTGATAAACAAAGTAGATCCAGAGACTTAGAAACATAGAACAGACTGTGAAATATCAGAGGGAAGGCAGAGATGGGTGAGTGGGTTGGAAGTGATCAACGAAAGAACTTGTATTCATATATGCATAAGCCATGAACACAGACAATAAAGTGGTGAAGGCCTGGGGCAGGAGGCAAGGCTGGGGAGAAGGAGTCAACGGGGAGAAAAGGGGGACATATGCAATACTTTCCACAAAAAGGTTAGAAAATCCTAAAAATTCTGAAAGAGAATGCTGAAATGAGGAGAGGAAACCTTGGGAAATGATTCTTCCTTCTTTTTACTCCTGGGAGAGAGGATTTCCCATCCTCCATCCCTTGGTCTCTTTGTTCATTTTCACTTTCCTCCTTAATAACAATCCCAGCCTGCACTGAGGGAGAAAAATGGGTTTTTGAGGACTGGCAAAAATCTCCTAGCTTCTCAAGACGCCAGCACTGGAAGAGACCTCCTTCCTTTATGAGCAATTGTCTCACAGTGTGGCTTTCTTCGCAGAGGCAGCAGAATCTGGATTCCATAACATTCTCATACCTGCGGCCACTGAAGGTGCCTTCTACAGCATTACTCCAGCTTGCATTCTCAGGCAACTTGCTTTGACACCAATAGGAGGTTTTTTTTTTGTTTGTTTGTTTGTTTTGTGTGTGTGTGTGTGTTTTTTAAATTTCTGTGTTTGTCAAACACTCTTCAAAGAGATTTGAATCTCAATCATTGGGCATATTTTTTTTTCTCATCATTCTTTCCTACTCAATAGATAGTAGTTTCAAGTTTGCATTTGCTAATTTGGATTTATGAGTATTTTCTTACCTCTTTTAGCAGTTAAGCACCTTTGTCTTGTTAAACACTCTTTATATTAAACTTCCCTGTTCCAAATTATGTGCATTTTTTTGTATCCTGATATTAGATCTGACTAACATAGAGTGGACACTGAGAGTGCTCCCAGGAGACAGATTCTCTACCATGGGATTGGATTTGGTTTCAATGTGGTGCTGAGCTCCTCCAAATGGTCATGGAGACATAGTAATCCATAGCATGCAGTGCTTCTGATTTATCAAGTTGTTACATCTGGGTGACTGTGATAAAATTCTAATGGAAACAAGTGTCTTGAGAGCCCTAGAGGCTGTTCCACTTGCCTGCCATAGAAGTTAATGATGGGGAACTGTCTGACTGTGATACTACATGAATTCTTTTAAATACACTGCATCCCTTAGAGAAAGAAAAATTCAGTCTTCACTTTCAGTTTAAATTCAGTTCTAAAATGAAGAGCTTCTATGGTAGCCATAAAATAATCGATTTCATATATCTACAGAACTAATATTGCTAAAAATAAGCAGAAAATATAATTGTGTACAGCAGAAATACAATATCAACTAAATTCACCATCTCACCAAATTTCTCCTGTGACAGTGTGTGTATTAGGAGAAAAAGGGGGCCCTGAAAGTTCGAATGAAAATTTGGACTCCAATGAAACTGAGCTTTGAGACTCAGGGATTTCTCAGTCGTCCTTGCATTGAAAGTATCATGCCTTCTGTTTCTTCTCAGCCACTTGTCAATGCTCATTCTCCTCAAATTCTATCTCAAATACCTTCCATTACTATGAGATTCCTACTAATGTCCCCTCCCTACCAAGACAGTTAACAGAAGTAAGTTATATTCTTGGTGGAACTTCAGGTTTTAATCTTATGAGAGATGTATTCAGAAAATCATTGGTGGTTACAGCCACCAAATTCCATTTATGCCAAGAATCAGACTGTGCTTCAATGATAATTGAATTACTTTCAATGTTAATCTACTTTTAGCTTCAGTTGCAACTGTTATTTTGACGTAGTATCTTTTTTTGGGTAAATCATCATGGCTTCTAGCATTTGATATGTAGCTATTGACTCGACTGATAATATTTTCTCTATATCAATATGCAAAGTTTATTAGAATAAATTTTTCTTACCTAGTAGAACCAACAGCACAGCTTCACAGTTTTTTCTCAGGGTTAATTATTTCATCTGCAATAATATTATCTGCCAATAGTTTGATCCTTTTCACATTCTAAAAATCATCACACTACTCATTCTCTGATTCTCATTTGAGTAATGCTTCCACCAAAGTACACAACAATGGTTCCAGTAAATTAGAAGATGAGATGAATACTTTTTCATTTGTGGGTTCTTATACAAGAGCAGGTAAATAGAGAGTCCAATAGTTCACAGATATTGTTACTACTGGAGCCATATTGCATCTCTGAGATCCCCTACACTATTATTGCCTCTGCATCTGAGTGTAGAGTAGAAATTACTGAATCACATGTTTGTACCTCATGGTACCAGAATGTAGTTTCTTTTTTAAAAATATAGTTTTTATTGATTTCAGAGAGGAAGGGAAGGGAGATACAGAAATAGAAACACCAATGATGAGAGAGAATCATTGATCAGCTGCCTCCTGAACAACCCCTGCTAGGGATCGAGCCTGCAACCTGGGGATGTGCCCTTGACTGGAATCAAACCCAGGCCCCTTCAGTCCACAAGTCAATGCTCTATCCACTGAGCCAAACCAGGTAGGGCGAGAGAGTAGTGTCTTGATAAAGAAGATCTTCATGTAGAGAAGTGTTAGTGAGACAAATTTCCTTGGAATGTTTTCTTCAAGTTGATAAGTCATAACCTAGCATGAATATATCTCTGAGGTGCTAAGCTGTCACTATATAGATGATGACCCATTAGTTGGCAAGTCAGAAGCCTCGGCTCTATCATCCATAATTGTATTACTATCAAACCTTTACAGCAGAGGTAGAAGATAATGTCTGATACCTGCTTTTCCAATAAACTTTCTTGGGGCTATTTGTGGATATATTTGTAATGCTAAACCCTTCTGCCAGTAAAAAAAAAAAAAAAAAAAGAAAAGAAAAAAAAAAGGCCACAATCCAAATCTGATCACAATTTTTCTTTTAATTTACTTTTTATTGAATTTATTAGGTTGACAATGATAAATACAATTATATATGTTTCAGATTCATATATAATTGTGTCTTGATCACGCCAAGTCAAGTCTCTTTCCATCGCCATGTATCTTCCCTTTACTCTCTTTACCTTCCTCTACTCCCCTTCCCTCTGGCAATCACCAAACTGCACTCTGTATCCATTAGACTCCACATATAAATGAAATTATAGGGTACTTGCAAACAAAATATGATGGCTCCAGATGTCTCTCCTCTGCACAAATGGCTGGCAACAACTCAGGATAGCTTTTCTACTCACATTTTCCTTGTACTTTCTCCATCTTTTCATGGGATGAATGAAGTCATTTGGCTGTTGATTTAAACAAGTTAGGGAGGTTGGAATAACTACCCTTAGGTAAGTCCTCCAAAACCAAGAACTAGATTCAATCATTCAATTCATTGGAACCCCAGGTCCTACTAGTCATCTGAGAGTCCCATGTTGGAGGCACTGTCGACTTGTACCTCTTAGCAGATGTTGGTAAAAATTGCAATATGTGGAACCAATATTTTCTTCCTATAGGCCTTTGAAGTTATGCTTTTTATTTGGAACCAACTTTAAGTATGAATTTATTTTCTTTCTAAAATCATGGTGGCATGGACCTTAAAGTGGTAATAAAGGCTTCCAATGTTTAGGAGAGATTCTCTGTAGATCATGTAGCCCTCAGATGAGCCTACATGTCATTCCTTGGTGAACTTCCCTTTGAGAGATTCTACTGCTTGGAGTTCTTCAGAGGGTAGTTCAAATTATGTATTACGTGACACAAATAGAATATATGTAATTTCAGCTTTCAGCCTCTGTTGGCCATATTATTGAAAATAGTCAAGAACAGTTTTCACTGTTCATGATAAAATTCAACTAAGTGCTATAGAAACAAATAACTGTTATGGGGAGGCACTTGAATATATTACATTTCTGCATGTCTTGTGAATAAAGACTATTTTTTCTAATATGTTTATGTAATGAACAATCTTGAAAAATAGACATCATGTATTTTTCAGAACAAAGGACAGGTATTGTTTTCTTTCTTTGTGTTTGTGTGTGTGTGTGTTTGTGTGTTGTGTGTGTGTTTTACTTCCTGTTATAAAAGATTCAGGTTCATAGTGCTCAGAGTTCCTCTTCTGCAAGTTAACAAACTGTACAGGTAATCTATCTGGGCTGAGCAATGTTGCCCCCATGGGACTCTGGTTTAAGCAGAACTGACACAAATATGTTAATGCTCATGATTTTTGCTATGCTATCTGTAATAATATTATTTATCTCTGCCCCGGAGTCTCATCTGTTCAATCAATACCCATAACATTGTGGCAAGCTAATATGTTTGTTTGCCAGCAAAGTAAATAAACAGGGTTGTTTTTTTAAGAAAAACTTCCCGGTTGCAATAATAACTAATGTTTATTAAATAAAACTTGGGAATTTTAAAAGGAATCAGTTTTCCATCCAAATGCTATCACTGTTAATCTTTTGGTGTTAAGTGTTCTAGACATTTCTATGTGTAGATTTTTTTGTGTTTTTACATAGTTGTTATTCTACTGTAAATAAATTTTATGTCTCTTTTGTACTTAATATAAACATTTTTCCATGTTTTCTGTCTTAAATAGAATTTTATGGCTATAGCCACTTAAAAAACAATAACTCCACCGATGTGGTTTGTATTAGACTACAAGATTCAGACCCTTCATAGTTCTGGACAATCTTGTTTTTTTTTTCCTATTCTGCTGTATGTTCTTTTCCTCTTAGACTTTATCACTCAATATATTTTGCTCCTTTCCTTGTTTTTCACTTCCAAATTCTTTTCTAAAATCCACAATCATTTAAAGTAAGACCTTGCATTGATTTGACTAACTGATATATTCTGTTATTAGAAAAATACCTGGCAGAGAGCAGGTGATATATAAATACTGCATTTATTGAATGAATGAATAAATTCTGTAACTGCAGATATAATAAATACTTTTCTGAGCCCTAGGCAGTTTGGCTCAGTGGATAATGGTGGCCCACAGACTAAAGGGGCCTGAGTTTGATTCCGGTACCTGGGTTTTAGACTCAATCCCTGGCCCTGGTCTACAAATATCCTAGAGGAAACCAATGGCTGTGTCTGTCAATCATGTTTTTGTCTCTTTGTACCTCCTCCTCCTTTTCCCTCTCTCTGAAAATCAATAAAAAAATATCCTCAGTTGAGGATTAACAACAACAAAAAAGAAAAACTTTTCTGAACAATAAATATAATGTTTGTCTTTTCTTAAATTATGTAACTACCAAAACACAATAATCTACCTTATATGCAAAAAGACCAAAAATGGGGGGGGGTGTAGTATAAAAATCTCCATATTATTAAAATTAACTGAACAAAATAATAATTAGAATAATTTGAAAGCAATTGATATTAAATTTTGAAGAAGTACTACATACTAAAACCTGCTAGATAAAGCATATTTAGAGAAAAATTAGACACTCCCATTTTCATAATATATGTTTATGTATTTAAGTATATAAATATATAAAAAAAACTTGACAATAATAGAAATAAAAAAAGTTAAAATCCAATGAAAGAAAAGAGAGAATGTAAAGATATTAGCTTCTCCATGTTATAAATATTACCATAGTAGAATCTTAATGGGAAGACTTGGAATTTTTTAGCAGTGTATATGACCCAAAGAGTAAGTTTATCTAATTTTGTCTGGGAGAATAAACAAGAGAATATGAGAAAGAAAAATAAGCCACAGTATCCTACACAGTTTTTACTGTTAATATAAATTATAATTTGATTTTCATATGTATTCCAAATCTATAAACCAAAATTATTTTTCTGATTGTTTAGATGAAAGACAGAGGTGTTTCTTATTATCATTCTAAGCATCTACAATATCAAATTCAGTAGTGTTTTCCTGAATAAGAACAACATTATTCTTAATGTTATTAAGAATAAACATTAGAACATTTAGTAATAAACTAGAGGTCCAGTGAACGAAATTCATGTAGAGGAGGGGGGTTGTCCCTCAGCCCAGCCTGAACCCTCTCCAATCTGGGACCCCTTGAGGGATGTCACATTCAGGATTGCTGGCTCCCAAATGCTCACCTGCCTGCTTTCCTGATTGCCCCTAACCGCTTCTGCCTGTCAGCCTGATCACACTCTAACCACTCCTGCCAGCCTAATTGATGTCTAACTGCTCCTCTCCTTACCTGTTTGCCCCCAATTTCCCTCCTCTGCTGGCCTAGCCACCCCTATTTCCCCTCCCCTGTAGGCTTGATTGCCCCCAACTGCCCTCCCTTGCAGGCCTGGAACCTCCCAACACTTATCCCCCCTGCTGGCCATCTTGTGGTGGCCATCTTGTGTCCACATGGGGGCAGGATCTTTGACCATATGGGGGTAGCTATCTTGTGTGCTGAAATGATGGTCAATCTGCATATTAGTCTTTTATTAGATAGGATAGAAACCCGGTGCATGGGTCGGGACCAGCTGGTTTGCCCTGAAAGGGGTCCTGGATCAGTGTGGGATTTCCCTTGGGGCGTGGGGGCAGCCTGGGCAAGGGGCATGTGGTGGTTTTCAGGCTGGCCATATCCCCCGGTGCCCCAAGTGGAGGCCCTGATATTTGGGATTTATTTATATTCTACAATTGAAACTTTGTAGCATGGAGCGAAGCCAAGACTTCTGTTCCCTCTGTGGTGCCTGCCATTTCTATTGGGATTTATTTAACTTTTATAATTGAAACTTTGTAGTCTTAAGTGGAGGCCTGGACTGGCCAGGGTATGCAGAAAGCTTGGCTTCCTTCATCGCTGGGGAAACCCAAGCCTCCCTCCTGCTCTCTTCATGGCCGCAGCCATCTTGGTTGGGGTTAATTTGCATACTAACTCCTGATTGGCTAGTGGGCATGGCCTGTGGGCATGGCTTGTGGATGTAGTGGATAGATGTTTAATTTGCATATTACTCTTTTATTAGATAGGATTATACTGCCTTAGTTGAATAAATATAAAACATGAAGGTGAAAATCAAAATGACTAATGTTAAAATGCATACATAATTTTTAAATATATTCTATCCATGGTTGGGAATTGTGTATGCAAAGGTTCAACTTAAATTATATGTGAATTTTTTACTGTACCGAGAGGACAGCTTCTCAACCCCATGTTGTTGAAGGATCAACTGTAAATACATATTATAAAACTAGAAATAGAAGAATACTGTCTTAGCTTAGTGAAGGGAACCTGAAAAAAATCAAACACTAATATGATCCCGTGGTCAAACTTCACAATCATTCCCATTCAACTTAGTGGGAACAAAAACAGCTATATTCTAATCATTTCACATTATAGTGGAAGCCTTAGCTAATTTCATGAAATAAGATATGAGAAACTGGGATCACAAAAACTAACAAGAAAGAAATGAAAACATCACTTACAGAAAATATAATTACTTAAAAATATTTAAAATAATTTGATCAATAGAGAATAAGCATACAAAATTAATATTGATTATGTAAAACTGCAATAACTAATTAAATGATAAAATATAATACATTTTATCAACAATAGTTACAGGTCTTCAGAAGAAAAATCAAATTAAGATATGTTAATGAAGAAATTACAAATATTACCCTTTTTGAAAACTGACTATACAGTGAAATTTACAATGTTAATAAATGATATTACCCAAAATTATCAACAGAATAATGTATTATTTAAAAAAATTCAGTTAAAAACCTAATACTACTTTTTTTTACAACACTTTGGAAAAAAAGTATATATTATATTAAAATGGGTAAAGAATATAAAAGCCCAAGACAACAAGATCTTTATTAAGTTTAAAAAAAAAAGATGTGGAGAATTTTCCCATCTAATAATAATATATCATAATACTACTTTTCTTTAAATATTGCTTCAAAAAATAACAAATTACATTTTTGAAAACCCTTTTACAATGAAAGCCCAGTAATACTGTCATAAGATAAATGTTGAACAAGGCAAATATCCTTTAAGGTGGGTATCTAAACAAATTAGAAAGTAAGAGGAATCTGCAAGTACCTCCAGAAAGCAGTGACTGAACTCAGGGTGTTAACAAACATTGGGAACATGATTTGTTTAAAGTAGACCATTGCTTCTACACATCTAAATGATGGAGAAAGTAAAGCCTCTAGCCCATATCAGGGACGGAGTAAAGACTTAAAAACCAATTTAGGGTGAAGGTCACATTTTTGTAGAAGAGATAAATCTGGAGGTAAAAGAAATCACATGTAGTCAAATGAAAACTGAAACAAAATGGCAACTGTCACTGTACCAGTTTGTACAAATATATGTATTTAATATATTAAATATTTATGCCATTTATCATACATGTTATTATATATATACTAAAGGCCCAGTACATGAATTCATGCACCAGTGGGGTCTCTCAGCCTGGCCTGTGGGATTGGGCTGAAACTGGCTCTCCAACATCCCTGGAGGGGTTCTGGATTGAGAGAGAGCACAGGTCAGGCCAACAGACCCCACCAGTGCACCATCAAGTATGGGGAGGGATGCAGGAGGTTGAGCAGCCACAGAGGGAGCACAGTAGGGCTCCCTGTCTGGCTTATCTCACTAAGTTCTCATCAGCTGTACCCCAGCAGCAAGCTGACCTACCAGTTGGTGGTCAATGCATGTCATAGTGACTGGTTGACTATCTGCAACCTAGTGGTCAATAAACATCATAACAAGTGGTAGAGCAACCTTAACATATCATTAGCATATTATGCTTTGATTGAATGGCCAACCAGTCGACCAGACACTTAGCATATTAGGCCTTTATTATACAGGATATCATAGAGCAAAAGAAACATGAGGACATTCATTGGGAAGGTAGAATCAGTTCTCTGGGTATAACACACTAGGATTTCAATGTAAAAAATACTTACCTTTATGTCATGGGAAAATGTTTTTCAGAGTCTCAAGAGAGCATATCATTAGCATGTTACACTTTGATTGGTTGAACAGACAACTGGACAATTGGACTCTTAATATATTAGGCATTTGTTATGTAGGATTTTATTTAGTTAACTAAAGGCCCAGTGCATGAAATTTGTGCATGTTGGGGGAGAGGGGACCCCTCAGTCCAGCCTGCACCTTCGCCAGTCTGGGTCCCCTTAGGGAATCTCCGAATGGTGGTTTGTGCCCATATTTTTAACAGATGACAGCTCTATTGTTATTTCTTTCTTTTCATGCTTAAACCCATTGAAATTAGTAGATATTCAGAGTGTGTATACATTTTTGGGGGACACCCTGTATATCTCTAGTCAGCTGTGAAAAGAACCAATGGCAGCTTTGGAACCCCCAGACAGGGAACCTCACTCACTCCCCGTATGTCTCCCACTCCAATTTCGCGGGCAGCAGAAGAATCGTTTTCTCTCATCAACTCAGAAAAGCACATCCTATCACCCACAGCCCAGCAGGAATGTTCTAGGCCCCAGGCGAGTGAGGCTCAGTCAGGGCAGCCTTTGCTCATGGGTGCTGGCACCCAAAGTGCACATTCCTCCCCTGCACTCACTCAACTCTTCCACCATTTCACTGAGAGGATGGAACTCCTCACTTCCTCTGGGTTCCGGATCTGTAGGCAATCTCGTCGCCACACTGGCCTCCTCGGGAACAGGGCATAACCACTCAGCCCTCTCACTGATATCTCACAAGTGCCCACCCTCAGCACCTAGAACACCCAGACATTCTCCAAAGGATGTGAGCATGCCAGAGGAGATGTCTGTATGTCCTGTGGGGGATGTAGGCATACTGGGGTTGATGGAAGTGCTGAGAAAGAGCGAGGGGCAGAGGGCAGGTAAACTTGTGCACACCATGGTCTAGGACTGTTGCAGGTGTGTGTGGGTAACAGAGTGCTGGGGGACCCAGGTGAGTGATGAGAGGAATCGTGCACCGCACTGGAGGCTTGCAGTTGTGCAGATCCCCACACCTCTGGGGTGCGGCCAGGAGATCGTCAATCTGGCCAGCCATGGTGGCTGTCCCTGCAATCACACACCTCCTGGACCAGGAAGCTGGACTTGTGCAACCACTCCTTGGCCCTGCTGATGTGCAGGCACTACTTCAGCTTAGTCTGCAGGCTCCACTTGGTGTGCTCATGGCTGCCACTGCAGCCATGTGAGGAGTACTGGCTGCTCTCCACCAGCTAGCTTCCCAGAGTCCCTCTGTGCTGCCCACAGGCCCGGAGCAGTCTAGTTGGGGTGGGATGCTTGTGAGCGCTGCCCACCAGCCACTCTGCACCTGCTGCCTATGCCCGGAGTATGCTGCCCAAGGCGATGAAGGTAGGCATCTCACCCCACCCCTCCCACTGGCCTGTCCATATCTGTGTACACTACCCACAGGCCCAGAGATGGGCGCCTGGCTTCATCCTGCCCAGCCCACCAGCAGCCCCTCACCTCCAAATGCTGCCCACTGGCCCAGAGCTGCCGGGGCGGGGGGATGCCTGCCTTAGTGGCTTGGCACTTGGCGACCCAGGTGTTCTGCCCAGCCCCCAGCCAATTTGTGCCTGCACCCATAGGCATTCTGGGACACTGGCGACTTAAGGTTTATGTGCAGGCCACAGGCCACTCAGCGCCTGTGTATGGCAGGTTAATTTGCATACTCCTCCTGATTGGCTGGTGAGTGTGGCGAAGG
Organism: Antrozous pallidus; assembly: GCA_027563665.1. Taxonomy (NCBI): domain Eukaryota; kingdom Metazoa; phylum Chordata; class Mammalia; order Chiroptera; family Vespertilionidae; genus Antrozous; species Antrozous pallidus. The sequence goes on from CM050519.1 coordinate 29,598,510, forward strand.
TATGGTCAATTTACATGTTTCTCTTTTATTATATAGGATATCTAAATAATAAAGAGCCAGGGTCATAACAACCTTTACAACCAAAGGCTCAACCAGATCAGAAGTCAATGCTGGGTTGCCATGGTGACCTAGCACTGACTGGAGCCCCTGCCATAGGGGCTATGGATAAGGCCTGGAGAGAAGCCTTCAGAGATAGAGGGAGGTTCTGATCTGTAGCCTCTATGGCAGCCATTGATCAGAACTTGCCTTTCTTTCTCTCCTGACCTGGCCAATAACTATGCCTCCCATTCTTTCCAGACCTCCAACAGGGCTGCTGATCAGTCTTGCCTTTTTGATTAGGCCGTGTTGATAGGCCCAGAAACAATGGCTGGAATAAAAACTGACCAATCAGAACCAAATCTGGGTCAACTGTGAGGAGCCAATGGCTGCCTAGAAGGTGAAGCTTTTGAAGTTGACTGGCATAGAAACTTGCCAATCAGAACCAAATTGGTAAAGAGAGAAGGGCAGTTGTGTGTGAGATCAGGCCAACAGGGGAGGGTACTTAAGGGCTATCCGGAAGGCAGAGGCAGTTAGGGGCAATCTAGGCCAGCAGGGGAGAGTAGTTAGGGACAACCAGGCCAGCAGGGGAGGGCAGTCAGGAGTAATCAGGTAGGCAGGCAGAGGCAGTTAGGAGTGATCAGGCAGGCAGGTGAGTGGTTGGTTAGGAGTCAGTGGTCTCAGATTGTGAGAGGGATGTTAGATCACCAGTTTAGGCCTAAACCCCCACAGGGATTGGGCCTAACCCAGAGGTCAGATATCCCCTCGAGGGATCTCTGATTGGAGTGGGTGCAGGGTGGGATGAGGGACACCCCCCATGCACGAATTTCATGCACCAGGCCTCTAATATTATATAAAATACTGGGACCCCTCAGGGTTGTCTGACTGCCCATTTAGGCCAGATCCTGGACATCGTTCTCACAATCCAGAACCGCTGGCTTCCAACTTACTTGCCTGCCTGCCTTCTTGATTGCCCCTAACCCCTTCTGCCTGCCAGCCTGATCACTCCCTGGCTGCCAGGTGTGCAGAGAAGGGAGGGATGAATAGGTGGGCCACAGGGTGATCTTTAGGACAATGAAACTGTTCTGTCTGATACTTCATTAATGCTAATTTGTCAAGATCATAAGATGTTCAACACAAAGAATGAACCTTAATGTAAACTGCAGATTTTGCTTTTGTTAATAATGTGTCGATAAAGGCTCATCAATTGTAATAAATGTGTCACATTAATTTAAGATGTTAATAATAAAAGAAGCTTTAATGTGGTGTGGCCTGGCCTGAGGGCAGCAGCGCGGGTTCGGACCCCCTGCTGGATCCGGGGCAGCCATCGGGACCCCCACTGCCACCTCAGGTTTGCAGAGGCTGGACCTCAGGGTGGCAGCACGGGTCCAGACCCCCTGCTGGGTCCAGGTCCCCCGATGTTTGCCGAGGCCAGGCTTTGGGGCAGTGGTGTGGCTCTGGACCTCCTGCTTGCTCTGGGGCTGTGATGGGACCCCCGCTGGCCCAGCGGCCGCCTTGCCCTGTTGGCGCCATTGCAGCCCCGCCCCTCATGCCACCCCTTGCCTCAGCCCTGCCCCCCACTCCTGATTGGCCAGTAGTGTAGCGAAGGTACGGTCAAATTTGCATATTACCCTTTCATTAGATAGGATACAATACTTAATTATATTCATTATGTATGTTATGGAAGAGTATGTTTTCCAGTCACATTAAGGATTCATAATTCTAGTACTGTTTCTTTGAAGTTTTTTTTATTCTATTTGCATTTTTGTTCTGATCCAGTAAAAAACTTTAAGTCATTGTTTAAGTTGGTAGAATCCCTGGTATAACAGCAGTAAATAGCTTTTTTTCCCCTCACTACAGCTTTTCTCAATAGAGTTTATGTTACCCTGTGCATAGGACTTTATGAGATCCTGAGAAATTAATTGTAACTAAGAGAAACAAAATATTTTTTTTAATTATGGCTGGATATTTACCACATTTAAGAATACGATTTTTCTAAATATATATATATATATATATATATACATGTGTTTGTTATTCAGAGGGGTGTTCACACTAACTTTTAATTTTTAATTCCTTAGTAATAACAGAACAATGAAAAAATTTAAACATATATTACTAAGAGAAAATGTTTAATTCTTGGTGATTTGTAATTGATCTGTCTTGTTCAGGTTATGGATGGAAATTATCATTATGAATGGAAATTGTGAGTATCCAAGCTCAAAATCCTTCCCCAATTGGACAGAAATATGGGCATCATAATACTCAGTGTCATTCCTTTTCCCATTAGCACTCTCTGCTAAAATGTTTATGAATGTACTTACTAGATATATAAAAACTCATCATGAAATACATTATTTAAGATAGTAGCATTTTAATTTGTAACTTGTTATGGAAAATAAAATAATAAAAGCCTATTATTTGCATTTTTCTATACCTTTTTCTGTTCAAACTAAAACCTCATTACACTCTTAATTATTTTTCTCTATTTACATAACTAATTTACTGTCTGAGGCAGAAGGCAAGACACATGCAAAGTCTTCACTGTGTTAAGGTCAAGCAATCAATTTCCCATCCCAAAAGACAAACCTAATAGTACAGAGGATTATCACTAAATACGAGCAGCTGCTTTTGTAAGACTGGAGCTTTTCTAGGGAATCCTGCAATAATGGAGCAGGTAGGAACAGAATCCCATATATCTCTATCTTTGAATTCTTAAAAGCCGCATAGGTATTTTTTTAACTACAGATAAAATGAGGATTAATTTTGCTTTGATCAAGTAATTGCTATTAAACATAAATGCATTTGAGGTGAAACACAGACTAGTTATGGGGAAAAATATTCTCTTTGTTTTGAATCCCATTTGAGATTTTTATCCTTAATAAATTTAACCTTAATTTTTTAACATGTAAGAATTTCAAAAAGTGACCTGCTAGAAACCATGTAATACAATTATTAACTTTCATATTTGCTATCTCTAAATATTATCATCAAAAGCTAACAGACTTTAATCCAAACTTATTTAATAGAATTGATAAGAGGATCATGCATTATTTCCATTTCATAAGTTCATACAATATTATAATACTCTGTAAAGTCTGATTAAATAGAAATAATTCCTAAATTTAATTAATGCTATAGATCAGTTTTATTTCATGAGAAAACATGTGTTCGAGTTTATTTTTCTCTAATTGCTTTATCTTAAAATCTATTGATGCAATCCAACTCATTAATATTTTAAATCCTCTTTAGTTTAATTCTAGGCATGATAACATGCAGGCAAATTATACAAGTCTCTGCCTAGAATATAAACGAAGAAATAAGTTATCTTAATATTTAATTTATTTCTTTGCATAGTTAGCCATTTTGTCTGCTATCTCAGCAACATTCAAACCAACTAAATGAACATTTCTTTTGAAATATTCTCTTTTCTTAATTTCCTTCATATTGTAAGTTTCTTCCCAGTTTTCTTTCATAGCTATATCTACTTAACCCAATATATCAATACTGGAATTCTTCAAGACTGTCTTAGATTTTCTTGTATTCTTATGTTCAGTATATCTTCAGGTGAATTAATTTATTTATATGTCTTTATACCACATGGCTTATTTCTTAAATTATATTTTATCTATAAAAATTCACCCATATATTATACCATATTTTTGATAACTCCAGCTATACATATACTTCTTAGCCATTTTAAAAGTATAATGTTCATAACTGAATGCCAATTCATGTCTCTTCCTACCACTTTCCTTTTCCTACTCCACACATACCTCTCCACCAAACTAGTGAAGCAATTTATTACACTTGGGTTCTTCGTTTCAATAAGTCTTATTTCATTTGACAGGTTGATTCACCCTGAAAACTAAAGATTATCTTTGACATAATGTTATTTGTTCTTTTCCTGTCTATTGGATCTTTAAAATATCACCAGTTTGTATACATCTAACATCTAACATACATTTACATATATTTACTGTTCTCCATAACGCCCACCATCCATCTATCTATTCATCCATCCACCCACCCATGTAGGTAGCTATGATCTTTGCAGCCATTTGTTTAGAGACTTCATTAACTTTTAGCATCATGCTAGGGTGTTTATCTGTTTTAGTTTTGTTTATCATCTGTTCCCAGAGTCTTTCAATGTTGAAGGATAGTCAGAATATATTAAGTATTATTGTTAAGTGAGTGAAAAATTGAATAAAATATTGATGAATGAACAAATTTGTTATATATACCTGCAAAAAAATTGTCAAATTTCCTAATTCCCAATATATTTATACTTTCTGATAATACTCATTACATTTTCAAAATTTGGGTCAACAGCAAAAATTGAATACAGTCATCATCAACATATATTTGATGCCAAGATATGATTGCAAAAACGTTTTTTTTTTAAGTATTTATTTATTTATTTATTTATTTATTTTATTGATTTTTTACAGAGAGGAAGGAAGAGGGATAGAAAGTCAAAAACATCAATGAGAGAGAAACATCAATCAGCTGCCTCTTGCACACCCACCACTAGGGATGTGCCCACAGCCAAGGTACATGCCCTTGACTGAAATCGAACCTGGGACCTTTCAGTCCACAGGCCAATGCTCTCTCCACTGAACCAAACCGGTTTCGGTGCAAAAAAACATTATTAAAAAGACATAACACTATTAAAAATACAATAAAATTACATATAAAAGGATAACATTACCTTAAATAACAAACATTTGGTTTATCTTAAATTTGTGAGCATGATAGTCTCATGTATTGCAAAAAAAAATTATAATATCCAGCCAATGCTGCATTTTTTTTCTGAAAAATTATTACCTAGAGGAAGTAACTTTTCCAAATAACTTTGGAAGTAAAACTTTCAGCTTTCAGCTTCACATAACTATTGGGTAAACATTTTGCAATAAAACAGAATCAGAGAAAAATACATGAATGAGTATGTATAATCTTCTAGAGTTTTAAATATTTTAAAAACTTGTCATACATTTGTAGTCAGCAACATTTATTGTCACTGAAAATACCAGTGATCCTCCACACTTACAGTAAGTTTCTATTATCATTTAATGTGTAGGTTTATCCACATTTTAATAAATGATTATTGATTTATAATCATTATTAATAACAAATAAGTTTTAAGTACCCACTCACATATTCAAAAGTATTTTGTGTCACTAAGCCAGCAGGAGACTTTGAAGATGTTTTCCCTTTCTCCTAGAAGTAGCCACTTCTACAAAAGTTCATAGCAGAGAACTATCAAATATGGCTTGTAAAAACATCAGGAATGCGAACAGGGACACTCAAATAATCTGTTTATGGCATTATCCCATTGAAAGGTGAAAAAGGGTAGACATTTATTATTAGAATATGATATGTTATCATTATTATTTTATTGTGTTATCAATAGAAAAATGTGTATGAATTCAAATTCAGCAAAGAACTAATCAAAAAGTAAAGGGATTAAAAGTACCAATTGATAGTTACAAAATAGTTATGGGATTATAAAGCAAAGCACAAAGAATAAAGTCAACCATATGGTAGTAACTATGAATGATGCCAGATGGGTGGTTGAAATATTAGGGGAACACTGTTAGGCATTTTGTTGTCTAATGGCTGTGCCATACACCTGAAACTAATACAACATAAGTTTGAATGTAAACTGTAATTGAAAAGTAAAATAAATTAACACATTTTTAAAACGTTAAAATGGGTTCATTTCTTAAAGGTCTCATTATACTGAGATCTATCCCACTGATAGAATTAATAGAAACCAAGGAAAGGAGATGGGTGTGTCCCATCACACTTTTAAAACTATCAACTGATTGAAGGAAATCTTGCTTTTGCTGCTACCATCTTAAGAGTTTAGAAGGTGCTAGTAATGGAAGGATGAATGCTCTTCTGAAAGACATCACATTTCTGATAAAATAGAAGCTAAGACTGTCATCCATACATTTTGGAGTCCACATACACACAGAGCACGTAGCAGAGAAGGTTCTAAACTCTATTTAGAAAAAAATTGTCTCATTGCTTCACAATAGGGACAATTAAGTTGTTTTTTTTCTAATTGATATGACTCACTATGGTGTTTTTTAATTCTTCCTGCCCAATAATCTCAATAGGTTGCAACTCAATAAAGATAAAGCTTCCAAGGACACAAATGATGTTGGAGTGAAGATTCGGGTTACTTCACTAGGTAAATACTTTGTCCAGCTGAGGTTAAATGAAACATGGAGGATGTAGGAAGTGATTACAATATTGAGCTTTATAACTAAGTATAAAAGAAAGGAGTATGTCAAAATTATTTATACTAATACATAAGTAAATTCTCTCCTGTTACCTATATAAAAAACCCTAAAAAGAATACTTTAGGTTTCAGGTAAAAATATGATCAAAATAACATCACCTATGATTACACCATAAAGTGTGAGAAATTGTACTGGGAAGACAATATTTCACCTCAATAAATAAAAGGAGGAGATGCTGAGGGTAAAAAAGGGTTGATGGTGTGAGCTGTCATTCACTTGCCTATCCAAATTAACTCTCCACCTTGCTGTATATTGCTCAGCGCCACAAGATTATTTAATATATTCAATTTGACTTCATTGCCTCCTTGCCTCCAAATAGTTTAAACCAACATCTAACACAGAAAGTCAAGTAGGAGATCAGAGGGTGGGCAGAGTGGAGGCTGTGTTACTATTTTTTCCAGTTTCCTTTCTTTGGGTTTACATTGGTTCATTAGATAACTTTACCAGCTTTCTCTCTTTCTTGGTTTCATCAATCTTGGTTTCATCCTCTCCTTGCCCTTTTAGGCCTCATCATGGTATTAGCACTTTCTCCATTCAACATCTATCCACACTGTTACTAGTCCCTGTAGTTTCTCTATACTTGTCTGTAAACTTTTTTTCCTCTTGTCTATAAACTTTGTGAACTCTGTGTTTTTGACCAAGACACTAATCTTGCTGGATTGATCTTGTCTCTTTATAAAATAATAAAATGGATTATTTTGACCTCTAAATTGACAAAGCTAGAGTTATTATATATTGTTTTGTCTATTTTTGTTGTCAGCAGTTAATTAAGGGTTGAACAATCTGTAGGACCTCAATATATATCAAATACATATTTTTAAAGTCATATTATTTGGCTGCATCCTTTTGTAAAAACTCCAAGTTTGACAAATGCATCTGTGAGTTTTCTCCTATGCTGCACTAATCAGCATTAAAATACATATAGTGTATTGAAATATTCAAACTATTACTGTATTTATTATAGTGCTGATGAATTTAAATTGATAATTTTGTCATAAGTTGCGTGCAGAAACTTTTTTATGGCTTGTTCAGTATTTCAAATGTGGAAATCATTGCCATTAACTTACTATAGGTCCCTAGAGTTATTTACTGTATCTATGCTTTCATTTTCGCTTTAAACCTTACACTATCATTAATATACCAGACCTCATTGTGATACTTTTGTACTTAGCCCTATTATCCTATACTAGAGGCTCAGTGAACAAAATTTGTGCATGGAGGGGTCCCTGAGCCCATCTGCAGCCTCTCCAATCTGGAACCCCACTGGCCTAAACTGGCTGATGGACTCTCACAATTTGCGACTGCCGGATCCTAACTGCTCACCCACCTGTCTGCCTGCCTGATTGTCCCTAACTCCTCTGCCTGCCTATTAATACCCTTAACTGCCTCTATCTGCTTGCCAGCCTGATTGCACTTAACTTCCCCCTTGCTGGCCTGATAGCCTCTATCTTGCCCCCTCCTGCCAGCCTGATCACCCCTACCTTGCTACCCTGATGGCCTGATTCCCCCTACCATGGCCCCTACTGACCTGATAGCTCCTACCTTGTCCCCCTGCCAGCCTGATTGCCTCTACTTTGGCCCCTGCCAGTCTAATAGCCCCTACCTGGACCTCTTGCCAGCCTGATCACCCCTAACTGCCTCTGCTTCGGTCCTCAGCCAAAACCTAAGTATAGTCTCCCTCTGCCTGAGGCAACCTGCCAGATCAGGAGAAGGTGCCACCCTTATTCCCCCCACAGCTGCTGCCCCTGGCAGCTACCATGGCTGCCTGAACCTCAAGCAGCCACTGTGGCTTAGTCCAGAAGGATGTCCAGATGTTCATTTGGAAGATGTCTACCCTAATTAGCATATTACCCTTTTATTAGTATAGATAATAAAACAATAATATGCAAATTATCCCTTCGACTAGAATTTCAAGTGGGAGTTTGATCAGGGTCAGGGCTGGCCCACCAACTATCCACATTCCCTTCCCCTGGCCAGCGTGGCCCAATCAGCCCCAATCATGGAGGGCCTGCCAGACCCCACATGGGCAGAAATTTGTGCACCAGGCCTCTAGTTAATTAATAACAAGAATGGAGAAAAGGGAAGCTGCAAATTAGATGCATGTCCAGTAAAGTCTAATAACAGAAAGAGGATACTTACCTGTCAGCCATACCTGGAACAGGCCAGAGTACCAGTGTAGGCATGGCCACTACAAGCATAGGAAGATGTGATATTTAAACTCCTAAAAAGGGAGGGAGGGTCTCTCCCTTGGGCTTCTTGCTCTCTTGGGATTCTTATTGCAGAAGGCATACTCTCACTCTGCCCTCACCAACATGACCCACAGCCATGTGGACCCCACATACAATGGAATAATGTACTATTACTAGCCTGATGCTCTGACAGACACAGCTTCACCATGGAACAGAAACTTGGACACTGGATTTGCTTTTAGCTCTGTTGAATCCCAGCTGCATCTTTTCCAGGACTGGTATAAAGGAAATTGGGCTTTTGAAACTGAAGAATATAACTTCACCCATGTGAGTCTCAGAAAAAAATTTTCTCAAGATATGGTAAGAACCCCAGTCCCACTAGAAACGGTAAAATTCCATCAATTCAATTCTCCAATAACATTTGCATGTGTCATTTTATCAAAGATTATTAAAAAGAGTCCTTGAGAGAGATTAAAAATAAAATAGAAGTAAATATAATTTGTAGAATCAACAAATATTATTTTTTAACTAGAGGTCTGGTACACAAAAATGCGTGCACTTGGCGGGGGGGGGGGGGGTCCCTCAGCGTGACCTGCTCCCATGAGAGTCTGGGAGCCCTCAGGAATGTCCTACTGATGGTTTAGGCCTGCTCTCCATGGGGAGTGGGCTTAAGCTGCAGTCTGGCCTCCTTCTATGGAAGGCAACTGGGCTGATCAGAGGAAGGTGCCACTCCCATCACCCTGCTGCTGCTGACACTGCTAGCCATGGCTCTGCAAGGCCTGAGCCCACAGCTCCCTGATCCCATGGGTACCATGAGTTACGGGTCTGCCAGCTCCTGTGACTTTATCTGGATGGATGTCTGGATGGACGTCTGAAAGATGTCCACCCTAATTAGCATATTACTCTTTTATTAGTATAAATTAAAGCTTATCCAATAGCAGCATATTTTAGTTACAAATATTATCTATATTTATAGATAACTACTTACTTGCTGTGTTTACTGAATTGAGTATATCTCAAAGGGAAACAGAGAAACAAAAAGAGGCTGATACATGATGAAAGAATATTTTAAAATATTGATTTGGCCCAGCCAGTGTTGCTCAGTGGTTAAGAGGTTAATTTATGAACCTGGAGATCAGGGACCAATTCCTAGTCAGGGCACATGCTAGTTTTGTGGGCTCAATCCCTGTTAGGGGGCATGCAGGAGACAGCCAATCAACGATTTCCTCTCATAATTGATGCTTCTATCTCTCTCTCCCTCTCCCTTCCTCTCTGAAATCAATCAATCTATACCTATCTATATATATATATATATATATATATATATATATATATATATATTTGTTATTCCCTTTAGTTGAAGCAGAGATCATTTTGTTAAAAAGCAAGTCCCCCAGTCACAAATTCTCTCTTTTAATCTTGTTTATTTCAACATTAAACTTTACAAGTTCAACATTAAATTTTATTTATTTATTTAAATTATCTATTGTTCAGTTTATTAATTACATTGTTCCTTTTTTCCCCCCTATAGCTCCCCTCCACCTGGTACCCATCCCACCCTCCACCCTCACACCCCTCCACTGTCCTCTCCCATAGTTTCATGATTTTTGACCAGTCTCTTGCTGCACTTCCCACACCCCTTTTCTCCCTAAGAATTGTCAGTCCATTCCCTCTCTATGTCCGTGATTCTGTTACATTCACCAGTTTATCCTGTTCATCAGCTTATTAATTCACTTGTCTTTTAGATTCATTTGTTGATAGATGTGTATTTGTTGTTCATAATTTATACTTTTATCTTTTTCTTCTTCTTCTTCTTAAAGAATATCTTTCAGCATTTCATATAATATTGGTTTGGTGGTGGTGAACTCCTTTAGCTTTTTCTTCTCTGCAAAGCACTTTATCTGACCTTCAAGTCTGAATGATAGCTTTGCTGGATAGAGTAATCTTGGTTGTAGATTCTTGCTATTCATCACTTTGAATATTTTTTTTGCCACTTACATCTGGCCTGTATCGTTTCTGTTGAGAAATCAGCTGACAATCATATGGGTGCTCCCATATAGGTAACCATATGTTTTTCTCTTGCTGCTTTTAATGTTCTCTCTTTGTCTTTTGCTTTTGCCATTTTAATTATGATGTGCCTTGGTGTGGTCCTCTTAGAGTTCCTATATATTGGGGTTCGGTGCGCTTCTTGGACTCCTAAGTCAATTTCTTTCACCAGGTGTGGGAAGTTTTCGGTCACTATTTCTTCAAATAGATTTTCATTGTCTTGCTCTCTCACTTTTTCTGGCACCCCTATAATTCGGATGTTGGTATGCTTGAGGTTGTCCCAGAGGCCCCTTACACTATCTTCAATTTTTTGGATTCTTTTGGTTTCTTGCTTTTCCAGCTGAGTGGATTTTACCTCTTTGTATTTCAAATCTTTAACTTGGTTCTTGGGGTGCTCTAGAGTACTTTTAGGTCTTTGTATAGTATTTTTTATTTTAGTCACTGTATGCTTAATTTCTGGTTGGTCCTTTTTCATATCCTTGAGAGTCTCCTTCATATCCTTGAGGGTCTCCTTCATTTCCTTGTAGGACTCATTCATTTCCACATTGGTCTTGATCATTTCCTTGCAGGTCTCGTTCATATCATTGAGGGTCTCGTTCATTTCCTTGCTAGTCTTGCTTATTTCCTTATAGAGCTCGACCTTTTCTAGGAGCCTCTTGAAAAGCCCTATAACCGTGGTTTTGAATGCCATGTCCATTCTTTTTTTCCCTCCATTTCTTTCAAATCTGATTTCTTTCCATGTCTCTGCATGGTGGCTGCTTCCCTGAGTTGGTCAATTAGCTTTTTGTGGTAGATGTCCTACAAGGGACAGTGGCTCAGCCTCCCCAGTTACCTGAGGTGGATATGGGTTGCACAGTCTTTCTGAAGTTAAGCTCAGGTTAATCCTTGTTAGCACTTGGAGGGATTGACCTCCAGGCTAATTGTCTGTGAAGTTCAGCTGTGCTCAGGTTGGATGGGTGGAGTCTCTGGGCCGGGCCAAGCAGACAGCATTAGCTCTGCCCTATGCGGCCCCAGGGACTCTGTGCCGGGGGCAATGGCTACCAGCACCTCTGAGAGGGAGCTGCTGCTGAACTCCACTGGCTGCCGGGGAATTCAGACTCTTTCCAAATGAGTATGCACACCCAAGGTCTCACCCAGGGTCGTAAAACAAAGCAGTCTGATGATTTCCCGAATGACAGAGCAAGTCGCGGGCACTCTCTACAGGGTCATGGTCACGCAGCTGCGCTGTTCCCCAGGTCCCACAAAATCCTCACAAGCTCACCTTCTCCACAAGCCGGCAGATCCCTGCAGCACCAGAGCTTCAGCGTGCCCTCCCACTGTCCAGTTTTTACCCCGTATGATAGTGGGTTCCCTGGACTTCACCCAGAGCTGGAGAATCAGTCCAGTGGAACGTCTTTGTCTCCCCCGTTCGAGAAAACTGGCCGGTTTTCAGCTGTCCACCCTATCTACTGGCATGCATGCTCCAAACCTCTCTCTGCCTGAATCTTCAATGCTGTCTGCTGCCACTCCTCCGAGTCACAGTGTCTTATCTTCACTTTTATTTGTGGAATTTTCACTCGGCCACCTTTCTAGTGATTCTGGAAGGTGTTTGTTCTTTCGTTAATTTGTAGTTTTAAAATTGCTGTGTATGACAGCAGGATAGGTGTTTTACCTATGCCGCCATCTTGGTTCTCCCCTCAACATTAAATTTTAAACCATTAATTATTAGCATGAACTCATTATAGCATTTTATATATGCTTATAAATATTCTAAATTTAATGCATATAAAGAATGCAATTTTAATACAATAGCTATTATTTTTCATAAATATGTTACTATTATATTTATATACCTATATACATATATTCTTACATGTTTGCTATTTTTTACTTGTGCCAAATTTCATGGAATCCTTCAATATTTGTGATTGATATATTGTATAGGATAAAATGTATAAATAGTCTAAAAATCCACCTGCTTCCTCTGAGACATACACGGGAGAAACAATATACTTGAAGTCCTATAAGCTAGAACTTTCACAAACTTATAAATACTAATTTTTAACTTTTTTTCTGTTATTTCCCCAATGGGTAGTATATTAAGTGGGCTGATCTCACCTGAGAAATAGCGAAATCTGAACTGATATAATAAAGATATCTAGTGAAAATATAAATTATTTTATTATTAGGTAAGGATACAAAATATACATAAAACACATTATTTTATTTGAAAATTTCTTTTTTTGGTACCTATTGTGTATTTCTTTATTACCTCAAAGGCATTTACTTAAAAACAAATTCCAAGAATGACATTCAGGTATATGTGACTCTAAAAACTAATTTTCAGAACAACAGTTTAGCAAAAGCCCCTTCAGAAATATCTCTGAATAAAAGGAAATTGATAAATCTATACTTTCCACGTCATTCAAAATCAAATGAGTTTGTCGCTGAATATTGAAGAAACTTGGCTGTAGACTCCTTTTCTGTTTATATCATTCTACAAAGATATGCTTGTTTGTGTATTTCAGTTTCTTAACATATTGTATAACTGATTCTTTTCTTTTTTCATTATGTGAAAGTGAGATTAAGAGATCTTTTTATTTATTTTTATTTTTTTATTTTTTGGTTTTCAGCCATTTCATTCAACTTTTAATTTATGCCAAATTGTTCATGTACCTAGCTAGTTATTAATAAGGAATGAGCAAAAGGGCTTCAGACATTATTAAGCATGTTCAGTTGGGGAGCAAAGAAGGGCTTGTTTGTTTCACCTGAAAGCTACAGCTTTTCATACCCTAGGAGAATTTAGCCTTGTCCCTCCAAGGGAATCAACACTCTACCCTTCCCACCTCCAGTAATGGATTGTTGAGGGAATCTTGGGGAAATAAGGACATGAGCAATAAAATCAAAATGACACAGAACTAAACCATAGAGGACTCTCAGTCTAATCTGGGAAACAAATTGGTTTTTTTTGAAAAGCTCCTGGTTAAAACCTCTCGAAAATAAAACCCTCTCTCTCTCTCTCTCTCTCTCTCTCTCTCTCTCTCTCTCTCTCTCTCTCTCTCTCATTCTCTCTCGATCGCCCCCCCCTCTCTCTTTTTCTGGACCCACACTCACTGCATTTCTTCCTGTTTTCTCTCCTTCTGGATCATGTGATCATTGGGTCTATAGCTACTGTGGCCAGTATACCATAAAGCTCAAAAGGACTATGAAGCAGAAACTCTGGACAATCCTTTGCCTTGACCTTGTTGGACCCTTTCCATGGCTGCAGGGAGCAAGATGGGGCATTGGAAGCCAAGGGGCAGGGGCAGCTATCACAAATAAATCATTTTGTCACATTATAATCTCACATGCAAGGATCCCTGGAATTCTTTCCTTGAGATCCTGTGAAAGAGTCTAATTATTTTATTCCAAGGACAACAAAATGGGTCATAGTTTTTTTTTTTTTTTACCTAAATTCTTGCTAGCTTATAATATACCCTTGACATTTCAACAATGACTATTAATACATTTAAGACATAAAAGTTATACATAAAGCTAATTGTCATCTCTTTTTTAAAACATTTTTATTTATTATTTTTAAATATATTTTTATTGATTTAGGAGAGGAAGGGAGAGGGAGAGATTGAAACATCAATGCTGAGAGAACCATTGATCGGCTGCCTCCTGCACACCCGTTAGTGGGGATCAAGCCCACAACCCGGGCATAAGCTCTTAACCAGAATCAAACCTGGGACCCTTCAGTCCACAGGCCTATGCTCTATCCACTGAACCAGACCAGCTAGGGCCATCATCTCTTATATTACAAGATTATCTTGACAAAATCTTGAAGTCATAATGTCAACACTCTGATATTCTAGAAAATATGTCAAGCTCTCAAAAAATATTTCTTATATACCAGAAGATCACTTTTAACAATTTAGTTTTCCCAATGTAATTATTTTTAATTTCTTTAAAATTTACATATTCTGTTTCCCAGAAGAGTATGATTCCTTAAAAATGATGATTATGTCATGTTTTACAGATAAACTAGTGACCCAGTGCATGGATTCATGCACCTGTAGAGTCCCTTGGCCTGGCCTGTGAGGATGGTATCAAAACTGGCTCTCTGACATCCCCCAAGGGGTTCCTAGAATTCAAGAGGGCACAGGCCAGGCCAATGGACCCCATCGGTGTACTATCAAGGCTGGGCAGGGGCCGCAGGAGGACTCCAGAGCATGTCTGACCATTCTCACCCAGTCCCAACCGGCCAGACCTCAGCAGCAAGGTAACCTATTGGTCAGAGTGTCTGCACCCAGGTGGTCAGTAAATATCAGAGTAACCAGTTAAATGATTGAATACTTAGCATTTTAGGATTTTATTATATAAGATTATCAGTCTATAATATACTTACTTTGGAATTTAGCTTATTTTAAAATAACACTGGCAAATATTACCATATCAACAAAAAATCTCCAAAATGTTATTATTATTGTTGTTGTTATTATTATTTGCAAATACGGAATGCAAAAGCACTAAGTTATTCATTTCAAATCCCATATGACTCATTCAAGTTTGAATCTAATTTTGAAATCAATAGAAAATATTTAGAGATCAAACACAGATGCATGAACAAAAATATACGGGTTTATAGCAAATGTGACCTTTTATTCTTTAAGAATAAACTCTGATGTCACATATAAAAGACAAACTGATATTGTCTTTTTATTAGAATTAAACTTCATAGGTTCAGAAATAGAAATCTCAAAACAAAGGATTACAATATGAACAAAATATGCAAAATCTTGTGTGTGGCATTTCTATTTTAAAAAGCATGTTGCACATTCATAAAAAAAAACACACAAAAAAAACAATGAAGACCTAAATTAGACCTTAACACATGTACAAATGCGTGAAAGAGTGTCTCAGTTTTTATGCTAATTGCAAAGCACAACAGCATTACCACTGAGTCTGAAGAGCAAAGTTACAAATTCTCCTTTTCTTTAATTTTTTTTCTTCAGTTGCTTGTTAAAAAATATCCCTCACCCTATCAAAGTCACATGTACATTCTTACAAACACAACTCTGCCTCAGGCACTTTGTGGTGTCAGAGGCTACCATCTGGAAGGTGGTTGTGTATAGTAAATGAGCTTTAACAAAACCAATTGCATTTGTTTCCTCCACAGGGAAGAACCCCTAGCTGTAAAGATTCTTAGAACAGCACTGCCTTTTGCAGAAGGAGAGTCTGGCCTACCTATTTGCTATATACACACTGGCCACCAGCTGTTAGATGCACTCCTGGCTCCCCAGCTGAGACAATTAAGGGAATAGGATTTGGCATTCTGTATAAGTATGAGTTAAGACTCTGGAGCTGTTTCCAGGTTGGCAGAGCATGGGGGAAAAATGAAGGCTTTGCTCCCAAATAAAGACTTTTTAATATCATAGCCAATGATTGAGAAATGAAAAGAGGATCATGTGGAGAAATATGGAATTCTGGCTATCAGCAAATTAAATTAAATCAAGTACAGAGGAGTAGCTGCATCCTGAAAAATAGGAAAGGAGAGAACATGCCAAATGCTTGTGTAGGGTTAGCAGGTTGGGATATTTTGCTTTGTATTCTACTTTTCCTGCATCTTGCTAAACCCATACATTTTAAGTAAATTTCCCTTGTGCTTCCACCATCTACTGGATTGCTGAGTCTGAAGTCCTGTAAAGAAATTGACACCTGCAATAATGCCAACATTAAAATTTTTAATTAAAAAATAGTATGGGGAATGGGGATTTTGGAAATGATCCATAGGATGAGATTGTGTTCTTTAACAGAACTATGCTTGGAGTTACAGAAAATAAATTCAACAAAAAATGTTTGGTGATATTGTAGCTTCAATAATGCTATCTAGTGAACTATACTTTATTTTCAACATTGAAAATTTAAAAACGAAATACATCAAAATACTAATTTTGATGTTTAGTGGTATATGCATTGAAAATATTGCTGATTTTACTTTAAAATTTCCTGTGTGCTATTTTTGTCAATGTATTATTTTTTTTCAATAGAAATAAAAATAGTATTTTTTCTCATACCATATAAAAACCATAATTGAAACTAATTTTAGGTAGGCATATATTTGTATCTAGAGAAAAAAAATATATATGCAGATGATTCCAAACACTATATTTCATATTCTAGCTTCTAGTTCAAATTCTAGACTGATATCAATAAATATTTCCTTATACCTCAATAAGACAAACATTTCAAAACTGAAAGAGCCAAAACAGAGACCTTGATTCTGCTATTATTTAAATTGTATGTCTGCCAGTCTCTTAATTTTGCAAAAGGCAACATTGGCATCAAGTTATCCAAGGAAACACTAGCACAACATTTTCAAGCTTAATATGACGTTTTCTTGATAATTCTCTTAACAACAGTCTCCAAAATTTATTTCATCAGAAAATCCCATTTACACTACCTCTAAAGGTATATGGACTCTGTCCATATCATTAGGTATATTTTACTATGATCCTAGTAAAAGCCATTTGCAACCGTTACTGGGATTTCAATAATAATGAGGAGGAGGAGGAGGAGGAGGAGGAGGAGGAGGAGGAGGAGGAGAAGGAAGGAAGGAAGGAAGGAAGGAAGGAAGGAAGGAAGGAAGGAAGGAAGGAAGGAAGGAAGGAAGGAAGGAAGGGAGAAAGGAAGAAGGACGGAAAGGACGGAAGGAAGGAAAAAAGAAGGAAGGAAAGACTCACTTTTCCTAGCTAATGAAATCCTTATGTGTTCGCATGTATCTCATCACTTTTCATTTTATCTACATATTAAAACCATAATACAATTTTAGATTTTCAAATGTGATAAGCTCTTAGTCACTTAAAAGGTTTTGAAATAGGCATTCTGATTTCCTGGAATATTCTTTCTTCTCCTCTATGCTTTATTCCTTAACCTTGAAATTTCCTCATAAATATCATCCTTTTGCTCATCCAATTCAGGAAAGTCACTATCACATAACAAATTCTCTATACAACACTTAGCACTGTTTCACATCTTTCACACACACACACACACACACACACACACACACACACACACACACACACACAGGCACAGTTTGTATCTTCCTATTAGCACAGAAACTCTTTAAGACCCAAGGCCTTAATTGCATTGAGTACCACTGAAGTTTGGGAATTTAGACAGGGACTAGCAAGTAATGTTTATTCGATGAATATTTTTATGTAAGTGAATGAGTGAATAAGATTGGAAATTAATAATTCCAATACCTTAAAAATTTATATCATTTTGGTAATGAATAATGTCATTATATTTTATCCTAAGTTTCAATCAAGCCAGTCATACATGCAATATAATTTTTTCATTGAGAAACCAGAAAATTGTTCTCATTTTTAAAAATATATCATAATACTTTTAATTAATCTTAAAATATTTTATTGCATTTATTTAAATTAAGAAAACCAAATTATATGCTTATAAATATAGTATATAAAATATATTAGTATTTGCCTAAATAGTCTTATTTCTAGTATCTTAAAACCACAGTTAATTTCAAAATTCCAATTGCTTTCATATTTTTTTAGTTAACATTCAATGAATGTTCTTTAATATTACATGACATCCCACTAGTACATATCTTGCTTTTATAAAAGTTCTATGCTTTCTCCTAAATAGATTTGTTGGACTAGAAATAAGCATAAAATAGATAATAATATGCAACTATTGCAAAATAAAACAAAGAGTGGCAACCTCATGCAGAATAGATTTAAATAATGACAAGAAATGCAAAAGAGTAGGAAATATCAGAATAATCTAGTGCACTATAATCAGGAATTGATCAAAATGTTTTCTTCTAGAAGATATTTTATGAACAATATATGTTATTTTCATATGATTAACTGTGTTTATCATCTAAGTAATGCTTAACATATTACATTTTGTTTCCCTAATCTCTATATGGCTTAGCTCTTTTCTATCAGAGCAATGTTAATAACTTGCATTTTGTAATATAAAGATGATGGACTTTGAAAGTCATTTTTACAAAGTGCACTCAATCTTCATTGATAAAAAATAGATTAGTTCTAAAGATTGTCAGCAATTAAAGAGCAATTAAGTGGAATGTTTTAACTGTTTTAAATGAAGCATTTCTGGCAATTAACACAAAAATTACTTCTTGAGACATGGTGAAAGTATTAAAATATCAATCTGTTAATACTGCTAGAAATACTGTTTAATACTTAAAAAAATGATATTAATGCTTTTAGTCATTTAGACCTATCTTCATAGACTTTCATAGCTATTCTATCTGTAAGTGTTAATGTCCAATTGTTATAAAGATGTTTTATTGTTGTGAATTGCTCAAAATGTAAGCTAGATGGTGCTAAAGAACACACTTCTATTTATTTTGCAATTATATTTAAAACATAATGGTTTCTGGTAAGAATGAATGAAAAGGTTGAGATTCATTACAATGACCTGCAATTGGTATTGCACTTTGAATAAAATATAAAAGTTTACAAATAAGTCTGATTCAATAATGGGGTAATATTAAAAAGTAGTACATATTCATAAGCTTATATTGAAGTACAACATAAAACATTCACAAAATACTCATCACTATTTATATCAAGGATATGCCAATTTCTACAGCAGATATGCCACTAACTATACTTTTAATAAATCTGTGCTAAATGGTTATTTCAGTTCTTCTTGGAAATTTTTCCCCCTTGCATATAATTTAAAAATCAAGTTGTGGGTTTATATTAATAAACTACAATAGCAATATGCCAAATGTTTACTTAGATAGTATCAATAACTCATCTTGATATTGCTATTAATCCCACCTATACTTATTTCTAAAGGAAACATTTTTTTCACTTAAAAATAAGTCATTTTTTCCCTCAATTAAAGGAGTCTCTTTGGATTGAATCAACTTCCCTGGGGTTTCCTCAGAAGCATCATTTGCTGGTTTGAACGTTTTGCTCCAACCTGAGAAGGGTTCTAAAAGGCAATGGGCTCATTAGGCTTCAACATCAGCTTTCTGGGACTCACGGTCTTTATGTCTAAAAAACAATTGTGTGGTAACACTTATCATCATCAGGCATTATAAAACTATGTGCCATTTTTCAGGTTAGTGATAAGTTTTTATGTGCATTTTGTATGGATAGAGGTTGTTATAATGGAGAAAATAAAATGAGCATTGCTAAGAGAGTTGCTTAAAATGTAGTCAGGAGACTATTACGTGAGGCCCATGCAACTTATGCACACCTCGGGCCTCAGTTCCTAGAGCTGCTATTAAGTTGCTAAACCTGTGACTAAACTTGGCTCAACACATCCTGGATCCATAAACATCCTGGAATAACAACTGCTACATGGGCACATATGGACTTTACTTCCTTCTTTGTAGTTTTTGCTCACTTATTTGCATATTAGAATTAACCAATCACCGATACCCTAACCAGCATGAAAGAATTACCTTTTGTGGTTTTGGCCTTTAAAAAAACATGCTTTTCTTTGTTTTTTGCAAATTGAAGTTTGAGTTAGTATCTAAATATATGTATCTCAGATTCTCAGCCTGCAATACTTTTGCTCAATAGATTTATTTTTTTGTGTTACAGCCTAAACACTTATTTTTTGGGTTAATGGTTGATAGTATATAAAATATTCTTAAAGGTGTTATAGCTGTTTGGGAAAGAGAGGCTGTTTATGGAATTGAGGAAATAAATAAATTTCTCTAAGATTAACCTAAATTTTACAATAACAAATGTGGATTCTCTCATGATTTTTGTGTTAAAGATATTTAAAATTTGGCTACTTGTAATAATTCTAGATTAAAATTTGTATGGACCATTTTGACAACAATAGAGTGTAATAATTGAAAATTACTAAGGAAGTTAGGAATGTGAAACACTTCTATACCATATATATATATATATATATATATATATATATATATATATAGGCTCAAATCTACAACAGTTCTACAACAATAGAGTGTAATAATTGAAAATCGAGAGAAAAAGAATAAATTCAAGGACAAGCAGATTTTTCAGTTTTACTGAAATTTCCACATGACAAAACAAACTCTTATGTAAGATGCAGTATGGTTATTAAATACCCCTTCCCCCAAATACCACACAAGGCTGTCTTCATGCTTATCTTGATTTTGTTTCATTCATTATAGTTGTAGGAAGTTTTCAAAAGTAGAAGTTTGTGGTTGCTTTCTCCAGTCTCCTCAATCCTGTACATGAAAAAACAGATGAATAAACTGACAACATTTTCTTATTCTGTTTGAAAGGTAACCAAAGCTTTTTGCAGGAGCCAGAATGTGAATGAAACACACACATAGACATATAAAGTGAATTGTAAAGTGCAAGAAATTGAGAGCAGATGGATCAGTTCTGCTAGTGAGTCCATAACAAAATCATCTTCTCAGAGTTGAGGCTGTTGTTTGTTCATTCTAAGCATGCATCACAGACCATCCCAGAAGTTTAAAATCAAATATACAGTTTAAGCTGGGTGAAATGTTAATGATGTAAAGCAAAACGGAAGGATTTAAGTTTCACACAGCAGTATGCACCATATGCATGTTAAATATTAGAATACAAAAATCCATCTAGCTAATTGAAAAATAGATATTGAATAAACTTTACATTAAGGAACATATCATTAGAGTGATGCCCCCCAAATGCTTGATTTACTTAATGAGAAGCTGTTTAGCAAGATGAACTCTTACAATGGAGTGAATATTATTAGAGATCAGTTCCATATCCTAATTTCCCTTTTATATCTTCTGCCTATGAAGACATCTTAAGAAGAACTAACAATGGTGATAGAATTGATCTGGATTAATCTTTCTAAAATTTTAATTCTGAAAAAATCTACAATTCTCATATAAAATTTTAATAATATAATTCCTTCTAAGATACTTAATGCTATAATTAGAAATATAATCATGTTCTAAAGTGCCATCAAATAGCACTTTAAGTAATGAAAACCTAATTTGGTAATGCAATAATAAATCAGAAAATCATAGATCATATTCATTCTTGCTATTTAATTTAGGACCAAGTAGTGAAAAGCAGAAAGATAGAGCTCCCTACATATTGTTTAAATAAGTTGAGACTAGTAAGTGTACTGCATGTAACAGAAAATTTAATTTAGAATTCTCCCTCCACCTTTAGGACATTTTCTTACTAGATAATGGAAGAGAATTTGGTAACATTATAAATAAGAGCTCACCTAATTTCATTTCATCCCAACTGCATTCAATAAATAACTTTTACCTTCGTGAGGTAAAAGTTATTTAAAATTTCTTAGCACATTTTTAACAAGTTGAAACATGTGAGAAAGCAGTGCTTTGATTCAATTTTGTTCCCTTTCCCTAAGCCTGAAATTTTATTTACCTAGTGGAGGAACTCTATATCATTTTCATATGAAAAACATTAAATGTTTAATTACCCACCAGACTTTTAAGCATACAGTGTAAACTTCACAAAATAAACATTTTCATTTCATTTGCACATTTAACTTCCTGAAACAATCATGTTAAACATATTGTTTTAGATGTGTCCTTAAAACTCATATAGTAGGCAGGATTCTAATATGACCACAAGAGATCTTCCCCTTGGTGTACATGTCCTGTATATGTCCTTCCTATTGAATGGAGTTGGCGCATGTGAGTAAATAATAGACATTTGGTTTTATCCAAACATCTATGGAGACTTATGGTCCACACCAACCCATCTACCTAACCCCATGTGCCACTACCAGCAAGGCTACTGAGACAAGATGGGTTACTATTGGCAATACAACCACAATGAAATAATGAGACTAATAGAACATGATAGCATTTTTATATGTTAATGCTCTAAACCAAAAGTATAAACAAACATAGGAGTTATGTGATCCCAGGAAGGTTTTTGAAGTGTGGATGTTTTGGACAGGGCCAAATATCATAGACCATTTGATAAGTCCAAATATGCCCATGGTCATTTTAAACATGCCCAAATTTTAAGGACTTTTGGCATGGACCAAATGTCTCCACAGAGATTTTGAAGAGGATCAAATATTCTGTAGGTCCTATAAGTAAAATGGCATAACACGCCTTTGCTTAAATTACATTATATGGTGCCATGGCTGGTGTGGCTTAATTGGTTGAGCATCATCCCATGCACTGCAAGGTCACCAGTTCGATTCCCAGCCAGGGCACATGCCCAGGTTTCAAGCCTGATCCACAGTACGGAGCATGCAGGAGACAGCAGGTCATTGTTTCCGTCTCTCATCAATGTTGCTCTCTCTTCCCTCTCTCTCTCTTTCTCTCTCTCTAAAATCAAAAACATATTTTAAAAATTACATTACATGGCAAAGGTAAGTGAATTTTTCAGATGTAACTAAGATCTCTCATCAGTTGTTGTTAAGCAACAGAAAGATTATCCTTGATTGTAGTTGTGGGATGGTCAGGTGAGCCCTGTAAAAGAAGCACTAAAAACAAGAAGTAGACACACTTATTCACCTTGAAACAGAAAACTTCCATGTTGTGAAGAGGGCTATGTAAATCAAAGATTTACAATAACCCATGAGCCTTGGGGGTCAAAGGAATCTACAGCCATTGCTGCCATCTTGCTGGGCTCTGGGGGAGGACATTGAGCCCAGGATCTAGTGAAGCGATATCCAACTCTGCCTTACTGAACCTGGGTCTTGTTAAAAGCCACAAAATTAATGTTTTAGTGCATAACAAAGATAACTTTTTCTTTAAAACAAATATGTATTAATAGACAAAATCATTCATAACTGATGCACTTAAATAGGATATTCCAGGAATAGATAAAAGTTGATGAAAATATAAAGACTCAAAAGGACATGTTGAGAATGCTGAATAAAATAGAAATAGACATTTACAAGTAATTTTTTTTCTGGAATTTAAACTGCATTCACATCGATAGTCCTACATAGAATAAGAGTCAGAAATCTGGAACATGAGCAAATATGATTTTTCAGTTTGGTGGTCTGTATAGATATACTCTAAATTTCTTCCAGAGTATGTGAAAATCCTTAAATATAAACCCCAACTTTATTTTTTGAGTAGATCCAAAAATCTTGAAATACACGGAAGCAATTCTATTCTTAGAAGTAGAAAAATTGAAAGCATTCAGTAACTCATGCATTTGTAAATCACCTCTAATTAAATACTTATATATTTGACTGAATAAGAGTAAACAAGAGTTTTAAAAACCAGTAGAAAGAAACTCACAATATAAAAACAGTGAGCTGCTGCTTGGTGAAGTGGTGCTTTGCTAATCAGTTGAAGCGTTATTCTTATTTTTAAGTTTCACATTCCACTTCTATTCTTTCTGCTTATTCATAGATTAGTATATCCTGCCTCACTGAAGAAACATTACCAGGTACTAATTGATTTTATGTGATTAAAATAGCATGAGAATGTTCCAATTTTTATTTTACAAACAAAACATTTTCTATTGGTGGTTACTCTATATTCTCAGATCTAGATTTGAGCCTATATATATATATATATATATATATATATATATATATATATATGGTATAGAAGTGTTTCACGTTCCTAACTTCCTGAAACTTTTCATCAGCTCTAGGGAACTCTAGAACTCAAAAACAATTCATTAGTTCAAAATCAATAGAGTTTTTTGGGTCTGCTTCATGTAGACCTAGAATCACCAGAGAAGTGGGCATACTTCCTTAGTTACAGTGTCAGAGAACACAGTGTCACTCATCCTTAGTAGTTTGAATAACCTGGTAAAATCTCAGAGTATTACAGTGTTAATTTAAATTGACAAATGTTTGAAAGGAATCTATTATTTTGATCACTAATGTTCATAATAAAATTATTTTAAATCTAAGCATGCCTTAAAATAGGTTAGAAAATGCTAAGAAATGCAAAATGTATGAGCATTCTTAAATTTATTTTTAACATGAAATTCCTAGCCAAGATCTTGAAAGCAAAACAAAAAGCACATTCTGTTTAGTTTAGTGAATGGCCTCCACTTGCTTAAAAATGCAGCAATTCAAAATATTTTTATTTATTGAAAAAAATACTTAACCTAATCACCATAATTAACAGATGCTGGAGATAAGAATGTATGATTCTTCCATAGTACCTAAAATTAAACTTTAGAGTACTGCCATTTGTTTCCTATAAAAAAAATCAGTTTCTAACTCTTATATCTCAATGGTAGATTGTTACGTTTCATTATCATTTTAGAAAAAAGATCTTTTCAATGTCTTCTTCATCAGTCTCACATTGAACAATCAAAAATTATAGACTTGAAGTAAATAGAAACCAATTTAAAATAATCCTTTCTGTTTACCTAACTTTAATATCATTATATTAAGTTAATATAATGAAAACCAGTCATTCTATATTATGGCTGTGTTGTCAAAGATGATAGAAACTTAAGAAAATCAATTTAGCTTTTGTGCCATTTGATCTGATTCCTGTTTCTTATGAGTGCTGACACATGAAGAAAGGTCTTTGGAAACCACTTTAGTAGCAACAGTGATAATTAAAATTTAACATGATTCTAAGTAACTTGTGTTGTAATCAGCTCTTTTGTAGGTTGAAAAGAAAAATCCCTTTGTATTATTTAAATCACTTAATGCAACATATTGCAGATGTATTTAGAATACATCTACATACTACATACTGTAATGCGCTACATGCCACCATGAGGTATCACCTCACACCTATCAGAATGGCTACAGATATTAAACAACAAACAACTGCTGGAGAAAATGTGGAGAAAAGGGAACCTTAGTATAGATATATTTGTGCAAATATTTTCTCCCAGTGTGACTTATCTTTTCATATATATATATATATATATATATATATATATATATATATATATATTTCAGTGAGGAAAGGAGAGGGGGAGAGTGATACAAACATCAATAATGAGTGAGAATCCTTGTTTGGCTGCCTACTGCACACCCTTCCCCCCCGTCCCCCAGAATCAAGCCCACAATCAGGCATGTGCCCTTGACTGGAATCCAACCTGGGACCCTTCAGTTTTCAGGCTGATGATCTATCCAAACCAGCTAGAACTAACTTTCCATTCTTAACAGTATTTTTCATGGAGCTAATTTTTAAAATTATAATTAAACTAGAGGCCCAGTGCATAAAATTTGTGTATGGGAGGGGTATGTGTTCCTTAGCCCAGTCTGTGCACTCTCTAATCTGGGATATCACTCTCACAATCCAAGATTGCTGGCTCCCAACTGCTCACTTGCCTGCCTGATTGCCCCAAATTGCTTCTGCCTGCCCCTAACGACTCCTTTGCTGGCCTGGTCACCCCCAACTGCCCTCCATGAAGGCCTGGTCCCTCCCAACTGCCCTCTCCTGCTGGCCTGATTGCCCACAGCTGTCCTCCTCTGCTGGCCATCTTGTGGTGGCCATCTTGTATCCACATGGGGGCAGCCATCTCTTGTGTTGGAGTGATGGTCAATTTGCATATTACCCTTTTATTAGATAGGATACAGTTTATCAATTATTTCTTTCATAAATCATGCTTTTGGTGTTATATCCAAAAAGTCATCACCAACTTAAGATTATATAGATTTTTCTCCTTTGTTATCTCCTAAGAGATAACATGTTGTCTGTATGCATCTGATTCTGTGATACATTTTGGGTTAATTTTATAAGGGTATGAAGGCTTTGTCTAAATTAATTATTATGTTTTTTTGCATGTGGAATGCCTTGTTTCAGCACCATTTCCTAGAATGACTATATTTCTCCTGTTGTATTGCCTTTGCTCCTTTGTAAAAAATCAATGAATTATATTTATGTGTATCTATTTCTTGGCTCTCCATTGATCCATGTGTCTAATATTTAGCAATGCAACATTGTCTTGATTATTGTAGTTTCATAGTAAATACTAAAATTGTCTAATAACAGTTCTACAATTCTGTTCTTCTGTAATATTGTGTTGGCTACTTGGAGTCTTTTATCTCTCCATGAAACTTTAGATATAGTGTATCAATATTCAAAAAATAACCAGCTATGGTTTTGAATGGGATTGTTTTAAATCTAAAGATCAAGTTGATAAATCTGATATCTTAACAAAGTTGAGTCTTCCTATTCATGAACATAGCATAACTCTCCATTTATTTAAATTTTTATTCTTTCATCAGGTGTTTATACTTTTCCTGATATAGATCTTGCATATAATTTTTAAAGAAATAATACCTGTTTCTTTAAAAATGTTTTATATTTGGAGTGCTAATGTAAATGATATTATTATATTTTAAATTTTAAATTCCACTAGTTTATTACTAATATAGGGGAAAGTGACTTACTTTTGTATATAAACCTGCTATTCTTCAAATGTACTATAGATGTTTATAAGTTTCAGGAATTTTTAAATCAACTCTCTGGAATTTTCTAGACAAAAAATTATTTCATTCCTGAACAAAAACATGTTATTTCTTCTTTTCTTTCAGTACTCATTTTATTTCATGTTCTAGTCTTGCTATATTAGGTAGGACTTCCAGTATAATGATGAGAGGTAATGCTCTTTCTTTTTTTCTGATCTTATTCAGAAAGCATTGATTTTCTCACTATTAATATGATGTTAACTGTAAATTTTTGTAGATATTCCTTAGTTGAGGAAGTTTCCCTAGTTTGCAAAGAATTTCATCATTAACAGTATTGGATTTTTTCAAATACTTTTTCCTGCATCTATTGATATGATCATGTGATTTTTATTCTCTTACCTGTTGATGTGATGGAATACATTAATTTTTAGAAGTTGAACTAGCCTTGCATACCTGGAATAAATTCAAAATATTGTGGGTAAATAATTATTTTTAAACAATATTTACTTTAATTTACCATTTTTTAATTAAGGATTTTTACACAAGGTTCGTGAAAGAAACCAATCTGTAGTTTTCTTGTTATATATCTGTCTAGTTTTAGAATAAAATAACTCTGGCCTCTTAGAGTGATTCAGGTATATTCCCATTGCATTAATCTTCTGAAAAAATTGCAGAGAATTGATAAATGTATTTCTTAAATTACTTATCTGGGCCTCGTGGTTTCTTTCTTTCTCCTCTCTCTTCTTGCAAGCATATGGGCAAACTATCTTCTAAAAAGTTGGCTCATTTAACCTGGGTAATCAAATTTTTGGTTATACAATAGTATGCATTCATACTATATTTATTATTCTTTTAATGGCCGGGAAATTGAGAATTATATCCTCTCTTTCATCTTTTATTTTAGTAATTTTGCCTTCTCTTTTTTATTAGTTAGCTTGGCTAGAGACATATTGATTTTATTTATTGTTTCAAAGAAATAACTTTTGGTTTTGTTAATTTTCTCTATTGATTTCTTATTTTCATATTTATTGATTTCTGCTGTGATACTTCTTTTCTTCTTAATATTTTGCATATACATTTTGCATATACATTTTTCTTTTAATGTGTATATGAAGTGAAAATCTAGATATTTGATTTCCCATCTTCTTTTCTAATATATGCATTCAATAGGTGCTTCTATATATGCATTTCTAATACATGCATCTTTTCTAATATATGCATTTAGTTGAATCCACAAATTTTGTTCATATGTGCTTTCATTAGTTCAAAATATTTTGTAATTTGTCTTAATACTTTTTACATGTATTATTTAAAACTGTGTTATTAAATCCTCAAAGACATGAGGGTGTTATAGTTATATTTTGGTTATTAATTTCTAGAGTATTTTCATAATGTTCTGAGAATAAGTTGTATGATTTATGTTTTTTTAAGGCATGTTATATGGCCCCAATGTGATCTATTTTGGTGAATGTTTCTTGTGAAGTTGAGAAAAATATGTAATCTGCTATTGATGGATGAAGTAGTTTGCAGATTATTGATTAATTAAAACATTAACAGAATTTTAACAGTATTTTTTCTCACTCTGAAGCCCAAATCCTAATCAACTAATCTTTAAAAAAATAAATCATTAAACAAAATAAAACCAAGGTAAATTACATTTAGGAACTTATTATTAATTTTAGTTTTAATTTTCTGTTAAATAGTTGATATTATATTTTAGAGAAACTTATTAACAATCTATCTCTACATTTTATCAAAGAAAAAAGAATATAGCTAGAAAGCTATAAAACTTTAATATATTTTTTCAACTTCTAATAAAAACATATTCTATTTTAACTACAATTGCACATTTAATACTTTAGTTTTATCAAAGTTGAGGTAGGAAGATGATTTGCTGAATTAGCAGATATCCTAAATATTTACACATTATGAACTGCAATGTATTGTACAATATTAAAAATCAAATTTATCAATATCATTATTGAACATGTCAGAAAACTCAAGTATTGAGAAGCTTGAAAGCTCTCATTTTCATATTGAAAGCAAACACTGCGGTTGTTTTTTATAAAGTGACAGTTTCACCTTGTTCATTTTAAGAAAATGTCTGCCAGATACACAGGACTGGATAATAATAGATTTTCTGTCAACTTATTTTTCAAATAAAAATGTCTGACCATTGCAAGAAAAAACATGTTTGAACTTGTTACTTAAACCAGGTCTTATGTACTTTTCCTAGGAAATGCTATCATAATTTGTCATGAAGCAAAAATAATTTCCTCACAAAATATTTTAAATTAAAAAATTAATCAAAATTTGACATTAAGGAAATTAACAACAAATATGTATTCAATAGGAAGATTTAAAAATAATATTTGTCTGTGCTTCAAAATAACACTAAGTGTTATATTTATTTTAAGCTGTGTATATATAGTACGCCCTCTCTCTATATATATCCTCTATTCTAAGCCACCAAAAAGGTACCTGCTACTGCTTTTGCATATTCAGGGAAATATCAACACAATAAAAAAGGCAAGTAATTCTTAGTATCATAAAAAGTTTTGATTTTATGACCACCTAGTAGAGAGTCTCAGGGTCCATGAGATGTAAAGTTTAAAATCTATAATAAAAGTGTAGCTTTGCCAAACTTATTCTCTTTTCTTCTGAACAAAAATCACTTCTAACATATTTATGTTTTATATGTCAACATAAACTATAGCTTTGTCATCCTAAGCAATAGTAAATTTTTGGTCTAGCAAAT
Organism: Antrozous pallidus; assembly: GCA_027563665.1. Taxonomy (NCBI): domain Eukaryota; kingdom Metazoa; phylum Chordata; class Mammalia; order Chiroptera; family Vespertilionidae; genus Antrozous; species Antrozous pallidus. Next base: position 29,628,161 of record CM050519.1, read on the forward strand.
GCTTATCCATCCATACGCAGAAGATAATATGAGACTTATTGTGAAGAATTTATGTGATTACATTTAAAATGTAGATATAATAAAAATATACTTACAAAAATATAAATTATCAATCTGAAATAAAAATTGAAATATTCCCATAAACATTAAAAATTGGAATCAATAATATAAAATACATTTTTAAAGGAAATGCCAACCACATTATTTTTAATGATGAGTTCTTTAAAATACATCATAATCAGTTTCAGGTTTATACAACCTCTGAAAAAAGGAACATAGAGATGTAAAAGATTTAAATAAATGTGATTTATTAAATTTTGACATTTAATCAATAGAAAATCCTGAATATAAATTATTAAATGTTACCTATCAAGTTACTGAGGTGATTGTATCTAAAATGGACTTAATAAAGATTATTTTAATAGAAAAATCTTTAGCACATACATAACCTTCACACACAAATATATACAATCAACAATATAATAGAAGCATTCAAAGCTAATGCCAACTATTTTGTTACTTGCTTTGTAATAGTCTGTGTGGTATAGAAAAAGAAGTGTTATTCAGCTGTCTCTCCAATGAAGAACTTGTCATGCATGATTTTCCAAGAATTGGAACAGCCCTTCCAAGAATTGTTCCATTGGAGAGCCACCTTGCAATACCCTTCACCATAACAGGCCCTGGTTCTTCCTACCTCCTTCACATTGGGCCCACCAGGATGCATGGTGCTGCTACTCCTTCCAGGCGCACCCACATTGGCAAACCTGGTTGACTGGCCCCACTGCCTTGATGTGGGTCCCCAGGCCTGCCACCATGATGCAATGCCCTCAAACTCACAGACCAGCCATCCTGAATCATGAAGAACCTGGACAAACAGCCCTGCAACCCTCCTACCAGCCCCATATTGGTGACCTGACATCCCTAAGTTGTTTAAGCACACTTAAAACCATTATCTTTTACTAGCAACCTAGTGCACGAAATTCATGCACGGGGGTTTGGAGGATGTCCCTTAGCCCAGCCTGCACCCTCTCTAATCTGGGAACCCTTGAGGGATGTCCAACTGCCTGTTTAGGATCGGACCTAAACAGGCAGTTGGACATCCTTCTCACAATCCAAGACTGCTGGCTCCAAACTGCTCACCAGCCTGCTTCCCTGATTGCCCCTAACCGCTTCAGCCTGCCAGCCTGATCACCACCTACCACTACCCTGCCAGCCTAATTGATGTCTAACTGCTACCCTGCCAGCCTGTTTGCCCCCAACTTCCCTCCTCTGCCAGCCTGGTCACCCCCAGCTGCCCTCCTTTGAGGCCTGGTCCCTACCAACTGTCCTCCCTTGCAGGGCCTGAAACCTCCCAACAGCCCTCCCCTGCTGGCCATCTTGTGGTGGCCATCTTGTGTCCAGATGGGGGGGCAGTATTTTTTACTACATGGGGGCATCCCTTTTGTGTGCTGGAGTAATGGTCAGTCTGCATATTACTCTTTTATTAGATAGGTTAGAGGCCTGGTGCATGGGTGGGGCCAGCTGGTTTATCCTGAAGTGTGTCCCAGATCAGGGTTGGGGTTCCCTTGGGGCAAAGGACGGCCTGGGTGAGGGGCCTGTGGAGGTTTTCAGGCTAGCCATGCCCCCCAGTGACCCAAGAGGAGGCTCTGAGATCTGGAATTAATTTATGTCTACAATTGAAACTTTGTAGCCTAGGGTGGAGCCTAGGCTGGCAACGGCAAGTTGAAAGCTTGGCTTCCTCCATTGCCAGGGAAACCCAAGCCCCTGTTCTCTCCAGCTCAGTGGCTGCCACCATTTCTGTATCTTTTATAACTGAAACTTTGTAACATTGAATGGAGGCCTAGGCAGGCAACTGCAGGCGGAAGGCTTGGCTTCCTCTGTTGCAGACGAAACCCAAGCCTTTCTCCTGCTCTCAGTGGTGGCAGTCATTTTGGTAGGGGTTTATTTGCATAATCTGCTCCTTATTGGCTGGTGACGTGGCTGTGGGTGTGACTTGCAGGTATGGTCAAATTTGCATATTACTCTTTTATTAGATAGGATTCTTTATCTGACAAATTGCTTGCCTCTATTTCCTTTACTTTCTTTTCTGGTAATTCCTCCATTTCTTTAATTTATGGGTTGTTTCTTTGTCTCCCATTTTAGCAGTCCTGTAGTCTGCAGTACCAGGTGTGTGGGGGCAGGTATGTGTATCTGGTGGTGACGGTTTGTGCTGCATCACAACCGAGAGTTCAACCTTCTGGTGGCATCAGTTTAGGTGTGTTGTGTTTTTGTGACAAATTCACCCATGTTTCTGTGATATCAAGTCACAGTGGGATCTGGGGAGGCATGTCTAATGGAGGAGGCAAGTCCATGTGTCTAAGGGTTGTTCATAAAAAAAAAAGATGCTGAATAGTCAAAGAAGAACAAAAGAACAAAGCTGGGGGGTTCACAATACTGGATATCAATCTACAAAGAGACTGTAATCAAAACAGTATGTTACTGGCACAAGAAAAGGAATATAGATCAATGGAAGAGAACACAGAACCCGGAAATGAACCACACCATTATAACAATTAGTATTTGACAAAAGGCACAAGACCTTAAAATGGAGTAAAGTCAGTCTTTTCTGAAAATGGTGTTGGGAAAACTGGACAGGTACATGCAAAAAAAAAATAAAACTAGACAACCAACTTATACCATACACAAGAATTAATTCAAAATGGATAAAAAACTTAAATGTAAGCTGTGAAACCATAAAAATCCTTGAAGCAAACTTAGACACCAAAATATCAGACATCTCATGTAGCAGAATTTTCACTGATACAATGCTTAGGGCAAGAGAAACAAAATAAAAATAAACAAATGGGACTATATCAGAATAAAAAAGCTTCTACACAGCAAAAGAAAGCATCATCAAAATTAAAAGGAAATCTATGGTGGGAGAACATATTTACCAATGATATATCTGACAAATAATTAATTTCTAAAATACATAAAGTGCTCCTAAAACTCAACAAAAGAAAGACTTACAATTTAGTTTAAAAAAATGGACAGAGGACAAATACAACCCTAATCAGTTTGGCTCAGTGGATAGAGCTTTGGCCTGCAGACTGAAGGTTCCAAGGCTCGATTCCGGTCAAGGAAATGTACATTTGTTGTGGGCACATCCCCAGTAGGAGATGTGTAGGAGGCACCTGATTAATGTTTCTCTCTCATCAATGTTTGCAACTCTTCATTCTTCTCCCTTCCTCTCTGTAAAAAATAAATAAAATAAAAATATATATTTTTAAAAAATACAATAAGGCCAGAGACATGAAAGAATGGAAAGAGACTGATATTCTTAGAGAGAGAGTGGGTGGGGTAGGAAGAGATAACCATATATGTAAACCCCATATATGTAAAACCCAGGACACAGACAATAATGTCGTGAAGGCCTGGGGAGGGGGCAGGAGTGGGGAGGGGGGTTGTCAAATGGAGGAGTTCTGGAGAAAGAAGGAGGGAATATTTATAAAACTTTCAACAATAAAGATAAATTTTTAAAGATATATATTGGAGACATGTCAAATAGGGTATACTTTCAATTATGAATAAGTGCTTTGACAGAGAGATATTCTTATTAGAAACTGTGTTAGAAAGATGATATTAGCATTGGGAAAAAACTCAATTTCAAGGTACATAATTTACAGGATTTCTTCTGAAGGAAAAAGAGCATTCATTTTCTTATAGAAGTTCTTTCAGTGACTATACTATTGGTTATATTTAAGAAATCCTCAACTAGTATTAGGTAGAAGTAAACTCTACAAATATATTCTTTTTTTTAATTATACTATTGAGATGAAATGTATAGTCATCACACATTTTTATTTCACGCTATGATCTCCAATAAAATTCATCTTAAATATATATTGAATAAATTATATTTATCATACTAATATACAATAAAGAAATGTAATTTATGCTCTAATTTTAAATATCTTTTGAACTATGTAATATTGTTTTTTAAAATGTTATTTTTAGGTTTCTAAAGGCAATTCATTAAAAATTAAACTAACTGGTGCCTTTTAAATTTGACTTACAAATAAATATATCAAGAGAAATTTAGCAGCTTCTAGGAAATAAGAGCAAATTTTTTAGTAAATACCCTGAATTATAGTAGTCTAATATACACTAAAATCTTCTATATTATCTATATGTCTATGCCAAAAAAATAGAAGTTTTTCACAAAATTTTGGAGGCCATATATTTCATGCAAAATATATGGCATGTAAGAATAAGTAACTATTCCAATGTTTCAAATTATATTTTTATATTACAAATATAATATTCTTCACTTCATTTCATGGCTAAATAAACAGGAAGCTGTTGGAGATAAGAATGGTGAAAAGTTGAAAAATTTGGGATTGTCTATCAAATATTGTCATATATTTGCTTAACAATAAAATAAAGATGTTATTCATTGAAAATTGCCATTTTATTGAAAAGGTATTTTCCTTGTAAATAATTTCGGTATCAAGTATATTTCCACAAAACCCTTGCATATTTTTGGTCTATTTCCTGATATTTAAAATTTTCATTGTTATTTTAATAAATTATTTTATCAACTTCAAAATAAACTCAACATTTCCAGAATGAACAATATGCAGATGTAATAAATGTAAGCTGCAAAAATATATATGCAACACCTACTTTATTTTTTTAATTTTTTAAAAATATATTTTATTGATTTTTTACAGAGTGGAAGGGAGAGGGATAGAAAGTCAGAAACATCGATGAGAGAGAGACATCAATCAGCTGCCTCTTGCATGCCCCCTACTGGGGATGTGTCTGCAGCCAAGGTACATGCCCCTGCCAGAATCAAACCGGGGACCCTTCAGTCCACAGTCCAATGCTCTATCCACTGAGCCAAACCAGTCTCAGCATGCAACACCTACTTTATTACTTAAGTTAATACATCCTTTTAAATCTGTGTACTATTGGTCAAAGTTGCTCATTCAGTTTGTTTTTGTTTTCTAGGTTGCCACAGCTAAAAATAAATTATAACTCTTTTTATTCTTTGTGTTGTTAAGAAAAAAAAATGTAACTATTTATATAAATATAACATATGCATGTACATAATTAGAAAGTGATTCTAATTAGCATCTTCTTACTAGTAACAACAATAAAGATATTGTTATTAGTCAATAATATAATTTATTCTAACACAATTATTTTAATAACTGGTGTACCGCTACATGTAATTGTTACAAATAGACTATACAGGTAAATCTCACTTTGGATACACAATATACTTTTTGTCAGATTTATTTTATAAAATAAAAACTTGGAATAAGTAAAATATTTGAAGTTACAAAAATAAAAATTCACAATCTGATGATTATTTTAATTGGTAAAATACCATTTTTTTACTTATAGTATTTACTATCTAGAGAAAAATAAGAGGCAGATGCAATTTAGCACACATAAAATATCTCCACTGCTAGCAGATGTGTACTTCATCCCAAACATCTGTTTAATCTTTTTTCTTTGATGCTTATTCATGTGTGTGAGTATATAATTTATATTAATTTATAAAATAATCTTAATAAATGTTAAGTATTTTAAAGGAATTGAAGCTTTTAGAAAAATTGTGTGACATTTTGAATGAATTTTGTATAATGGAGTAGCTTGTCTCAAAAATTATCAAAATGTTTATATGCCTTTGAGATGATAGGAGTATATTGAATATATGTACAATCCACTCATGTCTGGAAAGTATTAATAGAATTTGTTTGGAGTCATAGATTTAGTTTGATAAAAAAAAACTTTAATGTGTTTTAGTAATTATTTTCTGTGAACTCTTCTTAAAAAATGACAATGAATCACAAAAATTTTGTACTTCCTTTGAGTCCTAAGTAATAGAGTTTTTATTAATTTTGTTAAAATCAAGCTAAATTATTTTTTAAATTAGCTGTTTTGAGGATGAAAATACTTATGCCATATCCTATGTTTAATTAAACTTCAAAATTTTCTGTAAATTCAATATTAATCAATGAAAAATGATATATATATTTAAATTTCATGATTTTAGTGTCTAAAAATAATTATTAATCTAATTAAAACATTATTCCCATTAACATTATTCAAGTTTTTTTTATTTATTGTCTGTCACTTCTGCAACTTCTCTTTCCCACCTTCAACAGATACCTTCAGAATATGAATTCCTTCATGTTTACAATATACACGTTACAAATGAACAATTTTTGATTCATCTATCATTTATTCTTAGACTAGTGGTCAGCAAACTCATTAGTCAACAGAGCCAAATATCAACAGTACAAGGATTGAAATTTCTTTTGAGGGCCAAATTTTATAAACTTAAACTTCTTCTAATGCCGTTTCTTCAAAATAGACTCTCCCAGGTCATGGTATTTTGTGGAAGAGCCACACTCTAGAGGCCAAAGAGCTGCATGTAGCTCGCGAGCCACAGTTTGCTGATCACTTTCCTAGACCAATGTTGCTTTATTAAGTACTAAAGGCCTGAAGCACAGATTCCTGTACCTTCTCCCAATCCAGGGGATGTAACAGTGCATGAAGCAGCAGGTCACCAGGGAGGAGCCACACTGCTCCTGTTCATCGTGGCCCTGCTGCACCTGCCACCTGTGCTGTTGCTTGGTGGTGCTGCCTCGGAGGCAAGAGAGGCTCCAGCTGCCACAGCAGGGCTTGCCAGCCATGAGTTTGGATTCTGGCTGAGCTCACTGATCACCAGGGGGGCAGCTCCTGCATAGAGTGTTTGCCTCATGGTGGTCAGTGCATGTCATAGCAACCAGTCAATCAGTGGTAAGGTCAATGGGACGTAATGGTCGCTTAGGCTTTTATATATAGAGATTCCAAACTTTTAGCATATTACCCTGGCTATTTAGTTAGCAATTGATTTTCTCAAGTGGTAATTGTCCTTATATGTTTCTCCACTCCTTCCTGAACACACGGAAAAATTTCTCTTGCATTCATATGGAAAATATGACTTAGATCTGAATCTTTTCCTCATATTAAAGGGTCTCCTAAAGATTCACTTAAATAGTGGCAACTGCCTTACAGTATTTTACTTCCCTGACCCCTTCTCACTCCTCACTTATCACTGAGTCTTTTCAGCCATTTACATTCTATTTATAGGTCCTTGAAGGAAGCAGCTGGCACCACATGGTTTGGGGGCCATGGCATTGTTAGGGTCCATCTGCCGAGAGAACTTCATCTGAGCTCCTGAGGTACTTTATTTCCCTTGCCTTCATCCTTCCTTACAGTATTTTCCCTTATCTATTTTCTCATTTAACTTGCTTTCTGCTAAATTCCTGTTTACTGAAGGAGATAATTAGCTCTGGGTGATTATGATAATTTTGTCTTCACTCTCCAGTTATCCTCCCAATAGACAAGCAGAAAAATGCTTAGTAAAGTGGTATCCCATGCCTCTTGGAGAAATACAAGCTTTGTGTACAGCTTCTGTTATTAGGATGTTTTAGATTTATTCAAAATTAGAAGTAAAAGAAATTTCAGGATTTCTGTCTGATTATTATTATATTTTTACTTTCACCTAATTTTCACAAAATTCTATGAAAGGGGAGAGTGGTCAGGATTAAGAGCTAAGAGATTTCTTTTTGTCTTTCTTGTTTACCAATCCACTTAAGAAAGTAGAGTGATATGCATTTTTATATGTATTGCTGAATTATGGCGATATATGTATATATAAATATAAATATATATGAAGATAGATAACTACAGATGTAAATAAGTAAAGAGACATAGATTTAAATCAGTTATATTTTTATTTTTTTACCCTTTTCAATTATTTATTTATTTATTCATTCATTTTGGAGAAGGAGAGAAACAGCAATGATAAGAGAGAATCACCAATCACCTGCCTCCTGCATGCGCCAATGTGGGGATCCAGCAAGCAACCCGGGCATGTGTCCTGGACCAGAATTGAGGGACAGATTCTTCAGTACTCAGCCTGACACTCAATCCACTATGCCAAACCAGCTAAGGGCCTTTTTCAGTTTTTGGTAGTGATGAGTAGGTCTTATTTTGTGTAGTTTTACTCTGTCAGCATAAGCAATAATTTTGTATGGGATTTGGAATTAAGGAATTAAAAAAAAAAAACTGGATTAAAATCTGGTGTTTTCTTGTACTATGTGAATTGTGTCTTTAATTATGTGTGTTAATACAGAAGGACTTGACTCTTGCCTCCACGTGGAGAAGAGAAGGCCCTCCATTCTGGCCAGTGCCCCCCTATGGAGAAGACAAAGCTGACCCAGAAGGGGAAGCTGGCCAGATGGCTGAGCAGGCCCAGCCTTCCCAAGACCTGAAGGCCGTGAGAGAGCAGGTCCGAGATATCCCACGAGAAGCGCAACCTGCTTTCAGTGGCCTACAAGAGCAGGGACTCCCGTCCTCCTGGAGGGTCATCGGGAGCATCCAGCAGAAAACTGACTTCTCAGACAAGATATGGGAGCTGGGTAAGGACTATTGCAGCTGGTTAAGTGTGGGGGGTGCTCTAGGCAAGATACCTTGAGTATTCCTTAACTATTTGTGGGCTAACTCCAAGGCATCTGGCTATTCCTTTTGTTCAAGTTTGGGATACACCCATTGCCCTTAAGCAGGCAATTCCAGTAACAGGCAGATTATCTTATCAGTAAGGATTTACATGATTGTTTGATGGGGAAGCCACTTTAATTAACAATGTTTTAGCTCTGACCTTTCAGAGCCAATTAAGTTTGTTTACCAGCCTTCCTGGTTTCCTATCCACATCTTTCTATTGGTGAGACAGGGATTAGATTCCAGCACCTTTGTATTTTTGGATTATAAATAAACTGCTGCTGTTTGGATGTCAGATGCTGTGTCTCCCTCAGAGAGAACAGACATCTCACCTGGCCCCAGCTATTTTTTCTATTACTGCATCTTCGTCTTCTATACTTTTATTTCTTAATCCCCAGCTCCTCTACTCAGAAACTGGACCCAATCTCTCTCTCTCTGCACTGGATGTGGAAAAGAGAGAAAAACACCCACAGTTAAGGATTATTGTAGCTGGTTAAGGACTATTGGGAGAAAATGAAGTCTAAATGGAGGTCCATCTGCATGCACCAGAAGTTGCACGTGGTGACAAAAAAGATAATTTCCAAGGAGCTTTTGATGTAAGCAAGAAAGAAATGCAGCCCACACACCCAATTTATCTAGGTCTGGTTCTTAACTTTTATGCATTTTACTATGAGATCCTTAATAACCCCACGCTAGCTGGCACCCTGGCTAAAACTGAGTTTCATTAGCACTGAAGACTCATACAAAGACAGCACCTTCATCACGCGGTTGTTTAGGGACAGCCTCACATTATGGACATCAGACAGTGCAGGAGAAGGATGTGTTGTGGCTGAAGGGGCAGAAATCTAACTGCATACAGAGTGTCCTTCCTTCAGAAACATTTGCACACATCTCCATTCCTTGTTCCATTGGGATTTCCTCAAGCAAAGAAACCTATTCATGTGTATTCAATCAACTGTTTATAGCTTTCTCGCACTGCAGCTGTGGGAAAGCTCCGTTCCTTGATTTGTGTTTGTCTAGGCCTTCCTGGTGTGCCGTAAGCTGTAGAAAAGTGTTAATAGCTTCATAAACATAAGTAACTTCCAAACACTTACATAGAGGACTAAAAATGTATTTGGTATTTAAGTGATATGAACCAGTTCTGCAAGTGACTGTTTTGTATTACTGTGAAGATACGAAAAGTTAGTTAATTACAAATTAAAGAATGTTTTGCATAACTTCTTCATTTCTACATTCCCTCCCTTACTCTTCTTTGGGATTTCCTTTCAATGATCAACTTCTCCATTTCTTAATATATTTCTTTATGGTAGGAATCCAAAAGTATTAGATTGAATGGGAAAGCATTTGACATTTCTGGATTGGGGTCCCACATTGAAATGTTTCCTATGTCACATATGGTTGAGGTCTCAAGCATCTGAGACAACAGGGAATTTCCTTATTCACTCTTTATTTGATGCTGTTTCAGGTGGCAACTTTCCTTCCTAATAGAAATTCATTACATCTCCAAAAAACAAAATACACAGTGACGATTAAGTGAAGATAAGAGTCATGATGTAATGGTTACTCATTAATGAAAATAGCAAAGCAAGCATTTTGACATGAGTATTTCAAAAAGTCGTAGAGAGTAAACAGCATTTTAATGCCATCTTTTAAAGATAAAAAGGTTTAATGTGTATTCACATTGTCTTTTCAGACAATGAACTGCTGTCAAGAGTTTCCTAAAGTAGTCTAATATCATAGGGATGAAGATAGTGCAGTATTTGAGAGTTCTGTATGTTTTTGATTGTCAAATTTGCATTGACTTAAAATATGAAAAGTAAATTATGCATAATCCTCACAATTTCGTAACTTAATTAATCTATTTCCATAATATATTTTATTTAATTTAGCTCAATGAATACAATAGAATAATAAAATTAAGCATACAATTAGAAGAGAATTTAGTAATCCTCATTTTAATGCAGGAAATGCTCTGCCAAATTTGTGATAGGTGATTGTCCAGTGTTTGCAAAATAAAATGATTGTGCCAATAAAAAGTACCCTTTGTAACAGTTTAGAGGAGACATGAAAAACAATTTAACATTAAATAAACATTATCAGATGTGCAGGCATGTAAGTTGGCACAAAAGTTACTACAAATCTAAATGGGATATCACACAAATTTAATTAGTAAAATGGAAGAAAGAAAACTTAAAATGCCCTAGATTTTTGAAAAACAAATAAATACACCAGGTCATTGCCTCATATACATTATTGAAGGTTAATTTCAGGGTTATGTATACATGGCCCCATGAATCAGAAAATCTTGAACCTTGCATTGTAAAACAAAACCCTTGGTCTCTTGTTTGACCTCACCTGCTTTTAAGGAGACATCCTACAGAGAGATGAGTAGAACTGCAAGCTGCTGCCTCACCCTCAGCAGAAATCTCTGAGTCCATAAAAGAGGAATTATAATATTCTTGGCTTAATACCTAACTTCTAGTGTGCCATATAGTGAGCATTGGAAAATATTTGTATTATTTGATACATGTAAAATTTTACCAATATTCCTGTTATAATATTATGTTCAGAGAGGAAGGGATGCCCAGTGGAAAGTATGGACCTTAATTTCTATAAGTCATACACTTTGCTAAAATTTCCAAGCCTTGGGAAGCATTGATTTTTCTACTACTGGAGCATCATGAATGATTATGCTCTGCTGTAGCCGATTGTGCTTACCTCGATCTTTTTAACTTCTATTTGGTTGCATTAGCATGGACTAATACATTTTTCATTAGAAACTGCATCTAATGCTCATTTCATACTTATTTTTGCCCTATTAATGGTTTTTATGTTTTGAGACCCAAGCAATCTAAGGACTGGGTAATTGTATAAATGGAAGATGATCAGTTTGATGCACAAATCACTTTTGATCCAATGTTATAAATGTTTAATTTCCATGATTTCTGAAGTGACCTCTCTACTAATACAGCTTAATTGCACTCCTAAGGGTAGCACCATACATCAGCTGGAGTAGAAGTACTACCTTTTAAATTAGAATCTGCCTCCACATAATGAAGCTGCAAATACCCTCAATTCCTTTCTTAATTTGGAACTATGGAGGCTTTTTTCCTTAGGCTTTGATTGAAATAAGTATTTATAGCATGGTGTGTTCAGCTTTTCTGCTGGATTTTTACAACAGAAATAGAGTAAAATGTATGGAGACATGGCTTTCAATTGGAGCAATTGAAGATTGTGAGAACAATTGAAAAGAAAATGGGGCACAGAGCCAAAACAAGTTTAAGTCTTAATGCCTTAGAGAAGATGCTCCCCTGAGAAAATTTCTGCATAAAAATAAACCATAGTGCCATTGAATTTTTTGATATTCACTTGTGTATTTTTTAAACAATGAAATACTACAGAAGTATGAATTAATAATATTTTCTAACATCAACTAAAATTTGAATAAAATATATATAGAAGTACCCTGCTGAGAAGGAAAAAGTCATTATTTTTTGTAAAAAATTACACAATATAGGGATGTGGAAAGGTTCAATCTATAAATAGAAATGCATAAAATATAAAATATGAAGATTGAAATGTTTTATCCTGGGTTTTATAAAACATTTGAAAATAGTCCTATTTAAACTATATACACCAAATTAACTTTCATTAAAGCATTATAAAGTACAGTAAATTTTCAATATTTTTTTCAGATGAGATTTTAAAGGAGGGTGCTTTTAGATATTTTTGTATTAAAATTTTAGTAGCACATTTTACAAAACGTGGACCATATAGCTGTCTTTAATTTTCAATTTTGAAATGATTATTATAGCTGATTCAAATATATGAATTGGTTAAAATAGCCCTTTTCACATTATGCTTTATCATAATACTAGAGGTCTGGTGCACAAAATTCATGTACAGGGTGTGTGTATGTGTGTGTGTGCGTGTGCGTTTTGTGTGTGTGTGTGTGTGTGTGTGTGTTTGTATGTGTGTGTCCTTCATCCCAGCCTGCACCTCTCCAATCTGGGACCCCTAGAGGGAAGTCCAACTGCCTGTTTAGGCCTGATCCCCCCAACTGCCTTCCCTTGCAGGTCTGGTCCCTCCCACTCACAATCCAGGACTGCTGGCTCCAAACTGCTTGCTTGCCTGCCTGTCTGATTGCCCATAACTACTTCTGCCTGCCAGCCTGATCACCCCCTAACCACTCCTTTGCCAGCCTGATTAACACCTAACTGCCCTCCCCTGCAGGCCTGGTACCCTCCAACTGCCCTGATCCCTCCCAACAGTCCTCCCCGGTAGACCTGGTGACCCACAACTGCCCTCCCCTGCAGGCCTGGGTTCCCCCCAACTGCCCTTCCTTGCAAGCCTGGGTTCCCCCCAATTTCCCTCCCTTGCTGGTCAACTCCCTTCCAACTGCCCTCACCTGCTGGCCTGATCACCCTCAACTGCCCTCCCCTGCTGGCTATCTTGTGGCAGCCATCTTGTGCCCATATGAGGGCAGCATCTTTGACCAAATGAGGGTGGCCATCTTGTGTTGGAATGGCAATCAATTTGAATATTACTCTTTTATTAGATAAGGTGTCTCCTATTACTATTTCTTATGATAGTTTTCATGGTTAAGTAAAATAAATTCAACACATTTTATATATGTTTTAAGCATTTTGTCTGATTCTATGTTCAACCAATTAAAAGTTATTGAAAATTATGAGTGTATGATGGTTTTCTGGAAACTGTAAAGAAAGCTAAGAAATAATGATAATATAAATGTAGAGAATGAAAAAAAGCATCTTGCATAGTGTTCAAATACATACACAGCAAATACTTAGAGGGAAAAATCCAGAAATCAATTCTGCAGCAGGAACATACACAGATTTTTAGATCTTTATTTATTATTTTGATATGTTTTAGCATGACATTTTTGTAAACAACATAACTTTTTAACATATCTATATTGTGTTTTCATTAAGATTTATCCTTAAATCCCTCTAATCCTCCATTTCATCCAGTAAACCTATTATTCACAAAACACAAATAATTTGAATCTAAAGGGACAATGAAAATAGGCAAAGTTATTTAATTTATAAAGAAGATAGATGATGTCTTTTTAATGGTATTCTATCAGTACACTAAATAACAAAGACATATTAACCAAGAAACTGTAATGTGGAAAGGTATACAACTTTAGGTTCTGTAAGAATTTAATGCAAAATACATTGCAATTGTACTTTTCTGGACTATAAAATTGGTATAGTTAAATCTAGTAAATTTTGAATCAATTATTAAATGAGTTTCTTAAGCTATAAAAATAGAAATTTAGACAAAAGGAAAAATCATTGAAATTGGATTAGTTGGATATATTTTTTAACTTTATAAGTTGGAACTCAAAATAACAGTGAACTATGGTTATATGAAGTTACCATTTTAGTTTTAGGGTTTGGCATAATCAAAGAAAGAGGTGCTGTGTTTTGTTAAAATGATACACTTACTTTGTTTCATATATATCCATATATATGATTATGAAAATATATGTAACAAACCATTGGTTTTTAAGTAAGACTTTAGAAGTGAAATATTTGTTGAATATAATCCTTAAGTTTTGATCAAGGTTTTTCTGATAAGATTTAAACCATATTCCTTTTAAGAATGATCAATTAAGCAGCAGTACTCTAGTATGGATAGAGAATAATAAGAATGGATGAGGTATTGGACTAAGGACTGGTAGCAAAATCATTTTAATGGTGAAGCATTGATTATCAGTGAACTTTAAAGATGGCTAAAGGTTTAAAGATGAAATTATAGGTAACCAGAGATCCTATAATATTTCCCAATATAATATTTTCTTTATTATATTGGGAAAATAAAAAGAAAGCTTTAAGAATATAAGATTAGACAGTCATTTGTTGAAAATCAAGATATTATTAATTTGACACCCATGGCAAAATAAATAAATACAAAGGTAAATTAATGGCACTATATTAAACTAAAAAGTTTCTGTACAGCAAAGAAACCACCAACAAAACAAACATGCAACCAACTAAATGAAAGAAAATACACATATATGCAAACAACAGCTCCAAAAATGGTTAATATGAAAACTATGTATGAGTTATGAGTTATTTAATTCATAAACTCAACACAAAACAAACAACCCAATAAAAAAAATGGGCAGAGTACCTGAACAGACATTTCTCTCAAGAAAAATGGTCAACAGATATATGAAAATATTTTCAACTTCAGTAGCTATGAGGGAAATGCAAATTAAAGCTACAATGAGATGTCTCCTCATATTAGTTAGAATGTTTATTGTTAACAATAAAGTCAATAACAAGTGCTGGAGAGGTTGTGAAGAAAAAAGAATCCTCATTTACTGCTGGTGAGAATATAAACTGATATAGCCACTGTGGGAAACAGTTTGAAGGTTCCTCAAATAATTAAGAATAACATTACCATGTGACCCAGCAACCCCCTTTCTGGTACCTATCTGAAAAATTTGAAGACATTTATTTGCAAAGATAATATGCACCCCAACATTAATTGCAGCATTATTCATGGTGACCAAGACATGAAAACATTCTATATGTCCTTTGATAGATGATTGCAAGAAGTGGTACATATATACAATGGATTACTACTCAGTCATAAAATGAAATACTGTCATTTGCAACAACATGGATGAACCTTGAGAATACCATGCTAAGTTAAATAAGTCATAAGAAAAAGTTAACAACCATATGATTGGATAGTGGGCACACCATAAAATTACAGCGTGGCAAGATGGGGTTGAGGTGGTGAATTGGGAGAAAAAGGAGATACCTGTAATACTTTCAATAAAGATTTTTTTTTAAATGTTGGGCAGTTAGACCCATAACAAGATTAATGATAGAAATAATTATTCAAGAAGAGTGCCTAGCCAGTGTGGCTGAGTAGTTGAGTGTCTACCTATGAACTAAGAGGTCATGGTTTGATTCCTGGTCAGAGCTCATGCCTGGGTTGCAGCTCCACCACCATAGTGGGCCATGCAGGAGGTAGCCAATCAATGATTCTGTCTCATCGTTGACGTTTCTATTTCTCTCTCCCTTCTTCTCTGAAATCAATAAAATTTTTCTAAAAAAGGGTATCCTTAGGTGAAAATAAATTTTATTTTTCAGTAGTTTGAGGAGAATACAGGAAAAAAAACTTACAGAAAAATTGGGTATGTAAAGCAATCTATACAAGTAACTAAAACCTTAAGATGAACTGAAATTAATAAAAACAGAAGACATATACAATTATTTACTGCAAAAATTCAAGAAAATAGTATTCCACAAATGAGATTCCTGGTCCACATTGGACCATGCATAACCAATTATTCAAACACTTAAGAAAAAAATAATATTTCATAAAATAATTTTAAGAACAGATGAGGAAGCATTTTCCAACCAACTTATTAGACTAGTATAACCCCAATATCAAAAACTAAAAAAGTATATTAAAAGGAAATAAAATAATAGGTCAATATCTTTTATGATTATAAATACAAAAATGTTAAGCACAATCTAGCAAATTGAGTTTTGTGGCATAAAGAATACTATTTCATATCCAAAACAAGTATATTTCAGAAATGTAAGTTTGGATTAACTTTTAAAATTAATCAATTTAACTTAGTAATTAACTAAACACATGTAATATAGTGGCTTTTTGTTGTTGCTTTGCTTGATTTAAAACATTGTCTTGACTCAATGTGGAGGCCTTAGTACAATTTAATCACTTCCTTTTATTAACCAACTGAATAAGGCACATCCCATCCATTTCCCTTACCGGGACCTTACAATCATGGGTCATAACACATGCTCCACAATTGCCCCTGGTGCTAAATACCAGACAGCTAGGGACATCCCTTATGGACATTGGGAAATTAATCAAATTAGTCAATTGACAGTGAGCACATTCAACCTAGCTAACCTTACCTCACCTATTATATATAAACTTTCTCCTATAGCTCTACCTTGTTATTACCGTGTGGTGAGGTACAACTCCATGTGTGGCCCTACCTGGTGGCCATCTCTCACTTGTAAATAACAATGTTCTGCCTTTTATCTAGGTAAGTGTCAGTGCCTTTTGTAATATTATCAAAAGAGTCTTTGAATCTTACAAAGTATTACATTAGAATGTTGGAATTTTACATTTTGGACAGATCACATTGAGGTGTGTTTTTTTTTTTAATTTAAATTCCTGAACATTGTATTATTTTATATTTTTATATTTTACTAGAGGCCTGGTGAACAAATCCCTCAGCCAGGGCTGTGTGGATCAAGCCAAAACGAGCTCTCTGACATCCCCCAAAGGGTCCCAGATTGCAAGAGGACCCTTTTGCAAGAAGACTCAGGCCAGGCTGAGAGACCCCACTGGTGCAGGCTCGGGGCTGGAGAAGGACCATAGGAGGTCTATGTGTTTGAATCATCTCACCCAATCCCAATCGGCTGGACCTCAGCAACAAGCTAACTTACTGATTGGAGTGTCTGGCCCATGGTAGTCAGTACATGTCATAGTGACTGGTTGAGCGGTAGACCAAAAGGTCTACCGAATGGTCAGACACTTAGTATATTAGGCTTTTATATAAATAGATTAATCATCAGACATACACACAACTATCATATAGTTATTATTGTCATTGACAGTTTACATATAAAAATACTAAATCATAGAATAATAATTTGTAAAACAACATGTTTTTATTATTTATTTATTTATTTATTTTTTTTTTTTTTTATTGTCTAAAACTAGAGGCCTGTTGCATGAAGAGTTTTGTGCAATAGGCTTTCTTTCCCTTAGCTTCCAGCATTAGTTTTCCTCCAGTACCCAGGACCCAGGCCTTTGCTCCGGCCACAGTCTGCCTTCGTCGTTTTTGCTGCAGACTCCAGCCTGACTCTGCCATCTCTGTGTTTGCTGCTTCACAGCAGACTTTGACTGAAATCTGCCATCTTTATCTTCACTGCAGACCTGGGTGGAATCTGCTGTCTTGGACTTTGCTGCAGACTCTGGAGTCTACAGTCTTTGTTTTCTTTGCCAGAGTGCTGCTCCTGTAGATTCCTTCGCCTTTTGGCCTCCATCTCATAACAGGTATCCTACCTGACCTGGCCATTCCACACCTAGTGCAGCTGGGTGGCTGCCACCTTTGTCCTTCTAATTTGCATATTCCCTCCTGATTGGCTGGTGGGTGTAGCAGAGTGATGATCAATTTGCATGTTTCTCTTTTATTAGTGTAGATTTTACATATGTCTCCTTTTCTCCAATTGACCCCTCCCCCATCTTTCCCAGCCCGAAGAGGCCCCCACCGCCCCAGTGTCTGTGTCCATTGGTTATGCTAATATACATGCATACAAGTCCTTTGGTTGTTCTCTAACTGCCCTACCCTTCCATTTGCCTCTGGATTGACCTATTTTGCTGCCTATGGAGTCTTGTAGGATTTTTATGATTTCCCATCTTATATACAAGTTCTTTAGCCATTTTGAGTTTGTTTTTGAGTATGGTGTAAGTTGGTGGTCTAGTTTCATTTTTTTTGCATGTATATGTCCAAATTTCCCAGTGCCATTTATTAAAGAGACTGTTTTTATTCCATTGTATGTTTTTGCCTCCTTTGTCAAATATTAATTGAACATAATGGCTTTGGTCGATTTCTGTGTTCTCTGTTCTGTTTCATTGGTCTATGTTTATTCTTGTGCCAGTACCACGCAGTTTTGAGAATTGTGGCTTGGTAATATACCTTGATATCTGGTAAAGTAATCCCTCCAACTTTGTTCTTCTTTCTCAGGATTGCTGTGGCTATTTGGGGTCTTTTTTTTTTTTATTCCAGATGAATTTTTGGAGAGTTTGTTCTAGATCTTTGAAATATGCCATTGCTATTTTAATGGGAATTACCTTGAATCTGTAGATTTCTTTGGGTAGTATGGGTATTTTAATGATGTTGATTCTACCAATCCATGGAAGTGGTATGTTCTTCCATTTTTTTCATGTCTTTCTCTGTATCTTTTTTGCAATGTCCTGAAGTTTCCCTAGTACATGTCTTTTATGTATTTAGTTAAGTTTATTCCTAGGTATCTTAATTTTTTTGGTGCTATTGTAAACTGGATTGATTTTTTTTCACTTCTCTTTATGTGGATTCATTATTGGTGTAAAAAAGGTCACAGATTTTTGGGTATTACTTTTGTGTCCTGCTACATTGCTAAATTCATTTATTATGTCTACTAATTTTTTATGGAGTCTTTGGGGTTTTCTAAGTTTAGTATTATGTCATCTATGAATAAGGACAGTTTTACTTCTTCTTTTCCAGTTTAGATGCCTTTTACCTTCTTGTCTAAGTGCTATGGCTAGCACTTCCAGCACTATACTGAACAGGAATAATGAAAATGGGCATCTTGACTTGTTTTTATTCTTAGGTGAAATGAGTTTAGTTTTTGGCCATTGAGTTTGATGTTGTTTGTAAGTTTATCATATAATGCTTTTATGTTGAGGTAAATCCCTTCTATCCCACTTTACTGAAAGTTTCTATCAAGAAAGGGTGTTGGATTTTGTCAAATGTCTTTTCTGCATTGATTTGTATGATTATGTGATTTTTGCCTCTCTGTTTATGTGATGTATCACACTAATTGATTTGTGGATATTGAACCATTTTTGCATCTCTGGAATATATCTTATTTGGTAATAATATATGATCTTTCTAATGCAATGTTGAATCTGATTAGCTAGAATTTTATTGAGAATTTTAGCATCTATGTTTATCAAGAATATTGGCCTGTAGTTCTCCTTTTTTGTATTGTCTTTATCTGGTTTTGGGATTAGGGTAATGCTGGCTTCATGAAAAGTGCTTAGAAGTGTTCCTTCCTCTTGAATTTTTTGTAATAAGCTGAGGAGGATAGGTTTTATTTGTTCCTTGAATGCTTGTTAGAACTCCCCTGTAAAGCCTTCTGGACCAGGGCTTTTTGTTTTCTGGAAGCAACATATATTTTTTAAATGGTGAATTCTTTGTATTATTATTTCTTTTTACATTTTTCCATAATTCTGCCTCACTCCCTCTCACATTCACTCTCTCACTCTAACTGTATAACTATCCTGTAAGATGTTAGGTATTAGAGATTTTTTAGATTTTTTTTATACTGACACTTGCTACCTTCAGGTGCCTCCCATGTATTAAGTCTGTGTTACCTATTTAAATTTAAATGAATGCATTCGATGAATAGTAAAAGTCGTTTCTGTATCTTAATGGATAGTAATATATGAAACTGTTTAACTACCACCAAGAATTTACACTGAATTCTTGAATACCTGGGCTGTATGTTTTTCTTATGACCTTATTTAAGATTATTCAGCTTAGTTTCTTTGGTCTTTTCTTTAGTAATAAATTACCCATATATTTCTTTCAGAGATACTTGGTAAAAGAAGACAGCACTTATGAAGTGATATCCAGGGACCAAAGTTTCAGTGGTTAATGTGAAAGATAATTATAATTACATTCTATTATAGCATTGATTAGAGTGCTTCTGTGAATTAAAAGTTTCATCATTCATTGAGGCTTATCATCATGGAAATATATTAGATGAATCTCTAGCACGATGTCTTACTGAAGTGATTTTAAACAAAAGGTCAAATATGCTTGCAGTTAAAATTACTTGTATCTAAAGGAAACAATTAAAATTTTTATATACACATCCAGGTACACATTTATTGAATTATTTAAATATCACATTCAAATATTACCTAAGGCCTAATTTATCATTTTAAAAATTCTCAATTCTCTAGAGAGACTACTAATTAATTTTTTAGGAACTTTTCTTTATAGTTTTGGTATTATAATTCAAATCAAAGTAAATTTGAGAGGTCATTTTGTTTATAGGTAACATATTTACTAATATTTTCTTTACAAGTACTAGTATTTTTTTCATCAAGGTATTGCTGACTTTTTTTTTTTCATTATAGGCTACTTGCAACCCAAATAGGAAAAAGAGAATTACTTTTTATACATATGCCTGGAAAATTTCTAAGATACATTTAATTTTATAATCCTATAAAAAGTTTCATTAATACAAACATAGTGAAGATCACAGATGTAAAAATCTACTAAGTATTGAATTGACATCTTTGAGTATGTATGTATATATGTTTCATTAATGAATGACATATTAAGCATTAGAGAAAACAATAACATCCTTAATTAAATGACTTTGTAGATGGCTGCTGAGAACCTAAACCATTGAAACAGGAAATGTTACTTCAAATCTTCCAAGCATTGCACAATCTGACAGGCATTGCTGAAGCAATGCTCATTTCATAAAACTTATCCTATTTCTTACAATGTTATCACATTGTTGTGAATAATGAAATCTATCTTTGTGAAGAGTATCAGTTTAACACTTGAATAACCCATGTTTTTTCTCTGGAAGCAGCTATGTCAGCATGTTTGGGGAATTATTTTCCCCGTATAAATTACTTGAAAGTTTATTTATTTTAATCAAATGGATTGTTTTCCTTTGGTAGTATTGACTGCACCTAATCACAATTATATTTGATTCTCAGTTTATGTGGTGAGATATGATTAAACAACAACAAAGACCTAGACTCTACACTTAATTATATTAATGTTTCCTTCTATCAATAGGAGCAACCATCAGAGCTGTTTATATTTTACTAGAGGCTCAGTACATCAAATTTATGCATTGAGGTGTGTGTGGGGGGGTCCTAACAGCCCAGCCTGCACCCTCTCACTGTCTGGGAACCATCAGGGGATGTCCAACGCAGAGAGTGGGCTTAGGTTAGCAATCGGACATCCTTAGAACTGCTGTGGAGGTGGGAGAGTCTCCCGCCACTGCTGCTGTATTCCACAGCTGTGAGCCTGGTTTCTGGCTGAGCGGTGCTCCCTCTGTGGGAGCACACTGACCACCAGGGGGCAACTGCTGCATTAAGCATCTATGCCCTGGTGGTCAGGTGTGTGTCACAGCAGCCAGTCATTCTGCTATTTGGTCAATTTGTTTATTAGCCTTTTATTATATAGGATTATTTCCATTGTTATAGATTCAGGACCAATATTTAAGTTATCTAATTTCTTTTTTAGTAAAGATCCTAAAATGGTGGCATTACTAAATAGTAAGGATATAGGGGTCCATTTATAAATACATTAAAGAATAAGAGTATTATATATTGTCTTTTTTATTGCAACAGGTTTATCTACAAATCTTAATCAAATCTTATTATTAGGTAAACAATATAGTTTTGCAACATATGCACTGACTTAATTTAATAAAAATGAAATGAATTGATAGGTATTAATAACTGATCTGTAATTATATTAAAAAGCATATGAAGATATAAAGAAATCACCCATCTTATATTTATTATTAAAATATTGTGTTGGTGTCATTTTTTAATAATAAAAATTAATTGGGTATCATGAATGTAGCTATATATTGGACATAGTTATTTAATTTTAGTTAATCATTATGAATACAAGCACAGAATGCATTGTGAACAAAAGACAATGTATGAAATGATCCCAGTCTCAGTTACAAAATAAAGAAATAGGCATCTTATATAAGGTAACTTTCTAGGGAGAGTAAAGACAACTAAAATAACCCATGCTTCTTTAAGTAGGGCTCATTCATTCACAGGTATCATGGATAAATTTTTCAATGGGCAAAGAAGAACCTGAATATCTGGAACACTCTTGAATGAGAAAGATACTGCAAGATTAAATGATTTCAGTGTTTGTAATAAAGACTGACAAAAAGTTGACCAATAGATATTCCCTAACTTAAAGTATTTTGAACAAGGCAAATGTTTCTACATCTTTCATATAAAAAACTAAGTTCAGGAGCAAAAATTCTCCAGGTACCATATGTTGAATGCACTAAAGTAAATGCCTCTCAAATATTTAAAAAATAGCATGTAGCTTGTCTCAATTGGTTCTTGATAACTGCTAAGATTCTGTTCAGAACCTAGTAATTACCATCATTTACTTTTGTTTTTTTGTTTTGCATTAAGAGATATCTAGATTTTCTTAGGTTTAATTTATAAATATAACGGCTGTTTAGGAAAAGTTGTTGCATTAATCAGAACTCAGGATTAATTACAGAACTAAACTATAGCGATAGAAGAGAAGGAAGAAGTAGAGAAGATGCTTCATAAAACAACAATGACTACAACAATAAACTGATGATAAACCTCAATAAAGACAATAGTAACAGCAACAGCAAGAATAAATTGATGATAAGTCTTTTGGAGAATAAAAATGAGTAATTCTGGATTGTACAAGGTGAGAAGTGGGGATTTTAGCTAACAACAGATGTGGCCAGGAAAATAAAAAATATGGGGACATTTATGAAGAAGATAATCTAAAGATAAATTGTTAGAAGATTCATAATAAAGAAAAACAAAGAAACTGGACAATGTCTATGACTAAAATCTCTGGAGCCAAAACAAATGAAACAAGGAATAGAGACTAATTCTGTTAACCAGATATAAAAAAATATCACAATGATATTTAATGTTTGCAACAAAATAAGGATGTTTGCCCTAACTGGTTTGGCTCAGTGGATAGAGCGTCAGCCTGTGGACTGAAGTGTAGCAGGTTCGATTCCTGTCAAGGGCATGTATCTTTGTTGAGGGCACATCTCTAGTAGAAGGTGTGCAGGAGGCAGCTGATTGATGTTTCTAAATTTCTATTCCTCTCCTTTCCTCTCTGTAAAAAATCAATTAAAATATTTAAAAATATTGATATCCATCATCACTATTATATTCATACATAATGCTATAAAACCATAAATATTCCCTAATTGATTTGGCTCAGTGGATGGAGCATCAGCCTGTCGACTAAAGTGTTCTAGGTTCAATTCCAAGGGCATATACCTTGATTGTGGGCATATCCCCAGTAGGGCGTGTGCAGGAAGCAGGTGATCAATGTTTCTCTCTCATTGATGTTTCTAGCTCTCTATCCTTCTCCCTTCCTCTCTGTAAAAAATCAATAAAATATATTTTTAAATAAAATAAAAAAGAAATTTACTGATCATGTTAATAAAATTAACAAAAGAATGTAATTAGTATAAATTTGAAAATGAAAAGTCAAAATTATGTTGTTTGGCATCATTATACTGCTTTAACTGGAAAACTCTAGAGAATCAACACAACAGTAACAACATTAAAATATATATATATAAATATTATAATTAAATCTTTATAGAAAGCATTTAGAAATTCCACCATTATATATAAAGAACATTTGAATACCAGAGAGACATATATTGTTCTAGGATGATTAAATATTATAAATATACAAATTGCCCTAAATCAATCAGCAAGTATAATTAAATTAATATCAGAAATCCAGCAAAAATTTGAATAACCTAGACAAGCTTGTTCTAAAATTTATACCAAGTCAAAAAGGAGAATAAGGAACTGATACGGTTTTGAACAAAAATAACAAATGACATAAGTCTCACCGTGTCATAGATGACTCAGAATAAGTTGAACAAATAACATATGTGGTCAAGAATTACAAGCATATTTGGGAACTTGAATGTAATCAATATGGTATTACAAAATCATAAGTGTTCACAGAACTGTGAATCAAAATAGCATCAAGACATCACTTTATAACTTCTTCACATTAGAAAAAAAAAGAATAATATTAAGATTTAGAGAGGGTGTTTAAAAACTACCTCAAAAGTACAAATGGGTAATATAATTTTAAAGAGTAATACAATCCCATTTTGTAAAATTATGAACTCAAATATCCGACATACCAGCTACTCCATTTTCAGGTATTAGCCAGAGAGAAACTAGCAGAGATTTTAAAGATGACTCATCACAGCATTGTTTGTGATTGCAATAATTTGAATATAATTTAAGCTTTCATTAGTAAGCAATAAGCATATTACATATTTATGTGTGATGGGTGTCTATTCAGCAGATAGAAGGGCTAAGTTAAGCCTACATACAATAGCGTTAACTGATCTCAAAAATAAAATGTTGGGAGCATAGTTTATAACAGAGCACAACTTGTGCAAATTAAATAACACATATATAAACAAACAACAAAAAAAACCCTAATTTTTAGAATACTCCACCAGTATATTTTACTACATATACACATGCATGTATTGATTTTTGTGTGACCATGCATATAAATATTTATATTTATACACATCTACTTTATAATATATACATAGTATAAAAATTTTATAAGAATGAGATTACACATGTACTCTCTATGTGTTCAGTGAGAAATAAAATCAATTACAATGTCTCTGACAGTGATATCTATCACTCCAACCCAAGAATGAACAATGCATCTCCAAGTTAAGCGTTTCTCATGCTTTTCAAATATAATAACAGATTCACTATTTACTCATAAATACCCACATGTAAAAAGAACAATTTTTCCAAAGATGAATCTGTCTACCATTTGAATCAGAATAACTGAAATACTTATTAATTGCTTATCCAAGGTCATGACCTCAGATCTATCCTATCTAATAAAAGAGTAATATGCAAATTTTACCGTTCCTTTGCTACACCCACAAATCACACACAACAGCCATGCCCACTAGCCCATCAGGAGCAGGGACAGGGCTGAGGCGGCCCAGGCCATGGGGGGTGAGGGCGAGGTGGTCAGTGAGCGGGTGAGGTGAGGGACATGGCCGAGAAGTGCGTGAGGCAGCCAGCAAGCGTAGAGGGGGTTGGGCCCAGGACCTGGCGTTCACCAGCGGCCAGGGCAAGACAGATGGCGAGTGCATGAGGCAAGGGGAGGGGCGTGGCTAAGGTGTGTGAGGTAGGGCCGAGTGAGCGGCAGTTGAGCCACACACTTGAGGCCACCGTAAGTGCGCGGTGCCCTCGGGGTTGAGCGATCGCCGCTGGGGCTATGGCCTGGGCTGGGGGAACGGGGCTAAGGTATTTGGCAAACACGTGGTCCTGGGGGATGGGCAGTCACCAGGTGGTTGTCAGTGGCCGGAGCTAAAGCTGGGGCCGAGGGGACTGGGCCAAAGCAGCCAGGGCAGAACCAGTTATTGGCCCCATTGGGGGTGCAGGTTGGGCTGAGGAATCACCCACCCCCAGTACATGAATTTTATGCACCGGGCCCCTAGTCTAATAAAAGGGTAATGTGCTAATTAGACCAGGAGACCTTTTGGGCATCCTTCTGGACAAAGTCATGGTGACTGGGCCAACACAGAGGCTGTTAGGGGTAATCAGGTCAGGAGGAGGGGCATTTGGGAGTGATCAGGCTGGCAGGAGGGGGCATTTGGGGGCAAGCAGTCCAGCAGGGAGGGCAGTTGGGAGCGAGTAGGGTGGCAGGAGGCAGATGAGGGTAATCAGACTGCTGGGATGGCATTGGAGGCAAGCAGGACAACAGTGGGGACAGATTGAGCAATCAGACCAGCAAGGGAGGGCAATTGGAAGCAAGCAGGCCAGCATGCAGAGTGGTTAGGGGCAATAAGGCAGGCAGGCAGGTAAGTGGTTAAGAGCCAGAGGTCCCATATTGTGAGAGGGATTTGGCAGATGGACATTCCCCAAAGGGTCCCAGGTTAGAGAGGGTGCTGCCTGGGCTGAGGTATACACCCCCTGGGCATGAATTCATGCACTGGGCCACTAGTTGAATTATAGTTTCTAAAATGAAGCCCAAAAGCATCTAGACTTTTTAAGCATCCTTGGTGACTGGTAAGCAGCCAAGTTTGGAGCACAGGTATTTGTCAATATTTACTTTAAAGATTTAAAACTATGACAAAATAGAAAAAATAATCTTTCCATTATGGAAGTATTACATGTCATTTGTTTTATTATTATTGTCATAATTTGTATTGAAGTTAAGTGTATCTTAATTAAATATTAAGAACATTTAGGCAGTGATATTCAAATATGTATGTAATTTCACTGATATCTAAAATATATATTTCTTCCTAATTTTAGTTATATAGGTATTTTGTATTATTTAAGAATGAAACATTCTTTTTTGAGGAGGGTTATGTTTAAGGGAAAGAAATATTGGCAATTTTGCTAAGTGAAATTGAAGTAGCCTTGGGGAAAGAAAGATTTCTCCTTAAGTTAGGTAATTTTGCTTTTTGTGACAAATTTTCAAGAATGAATAATTGCCAATTATTTTTCCTCTAGTCTTCAGAACAACTTCTAGCTTAAGCATGCATGCGCACACACACAAACACACACTTCTTTCAGAGAAGAGAGCTCAAGGTCAAGTGATAATTTGTAGAAAAGGCATACATGTATTTTAAAAGCTGATCTAAAGTGGTTGTAAATGAGGAAAATTTTTGGCTAAAAATTGGAAATAATATAATAAAGATGTGAAGTTTTAAGTCATATTTTGAGTAGCTGAGTGAGGTAAATATACATTAAAATACATAATTTACAAATATTCTGAAATTTTAATAATACAGAAGTTGGATGAGAGGCACAAACTGAATTGAAAATATAAAGACAGATTTAAAAAGAGAATATTGAATAGGTTTTATAAGTAAATAAATACTGAGATATGATCAATTTAAAATAATGCATTTTTGCCTGGCCATTGTGGCTGAGTGATTGAGTCCCAATCCATTAACCAATAGGTCATAGGTTCAATTCTAGGTCAGGGCACATGCCCAGTTTGGGAGGTCATTCCCCAGCAGGGGCATGCAGGAAGCAGACAATTCATCCATACTTTCTCTCATTTATGTTTTTATCTCTCCCTATCCCTTCTTCTCTCTATAAAGTAATTTTTAAAAATATTTTTAAATGCATTTTCATTTACTAAATAATTAACATAATTGTTTATACGTCTTAAAATCACTATACTAGTAAAAAATATGATTTCAAGTAGGCTCTTAAAAATGTTTCCTTGCAAGAGTAGAAAAACTGGTACGATTTGATAAATAATTTCTTTGACTAATATATATTGTGCATATATTAGGCTCTAATTACTGTACGATATTTAGAAACTCCAAAAAAGAAAGTATAGGAATCCTGCCAGTAAGCTCCTCACAGATTAATGTGGAAGATTCACTGAAGAACAAGCCATATTTAATAATAATTACATTAATTAATACTTGTAATGAAAACAAGTAATTACACCTTGTGTAATTACATCTGGTACAATATCTATCTATCTATCTATATATATAAGCCTAAGTGACCATTATAATTGATTGACTAAACAACCAAGAGACCAGTCACTATGACAATGCACTGACCAACAGGGGGCAGATGCTCAATGCGCCCCTGGTGATCAGTGCACTCCCACAGTCAAGTTCCCACAGCCAACCTCCTGCAGCTGACCAATATCACTCCCCCGAAATAGGGACTGAGAAAGACAGCCCTGATCAGCCCTGATGGCAGCCAGGCCATGTGCACAAATTTGTGCACCAGGACTCTAGTATAGGAATAAATCTCAAATGACACTTAACTCTGGGTGTAAAGGTTGCCAGTGATATAAGAGAAGGATTTAGAAAAGAGGTAATTTTTAATTCATGTCATGAAAACTAGGTAGAGTTTTGTTAAACACACACACACACACACACACACACACACACAAAGAAATAAGCATATTTTAAATAATAAAGAGCATGTATTTACAAAAAAAGAAACTCCTTGAAAAATTTGAGGAACTGCATAAAACCAATTAAAGATATAAGAAATGTATTCATGTCCAAAAAGCATGACTTGTTCTTCTATCTCCAACACTTAGTAGTATTGCCAAATAAATCATTAGTAAGGGGAAAATAAGTTAAGCAACTCAGAAGAATCTAGTGTGCAGGTGTATTGAAACAGTAGAAACCATGAAGAAGCAAAGGATAAAAGTCTGGAAAACTATAAAGGATCTTTCAAAGGGAATAGAAAATTAATGTTTCCCCTTCAAAAGAAAGTCAATAAGCTCCATTTATTGATAGCATGCAGTGCATGAGGTATAATCACTGACATAGAGCTTCCTTTCACCATGATTAAGCCATGACCATACTTTCCCTAGCACCTTACATATGCTGCTCTTCTTTGCAGGCAATTATGGGTATTTATGTGCATTATTTCTAACTCCTGTTTTTGAGATTACCTGAGTAAATCTGTTTCTTACTGCCATAAAACCTAACTAAGCAAGTAGATATGGTATCTATATTAATAAGAGCATAATATGCTAATTAGACTGGACAGCCAAATGACCTTCCAGAAGTCATTCCAGATACTCTTCTGGCAAAGCTATGGCAGTGGGGGCTGAAGCAGAAGAGGTTAGGGGTGATCAGGCAGGCAGATGAGCACTTAGAGGTGATCAGGCAGGCAGGCAAAGGGTTAGGGGTGATCAAGCAGACAGTTGAGTGGTTAGGGGAGATTAGGCAAGCAAGTAGTTAAGAGCCAATGGTCCTGGATTGTGAGAGGTTGCAGGCCTGGCTGAGGGATCACCCCTCGCCCCCCCCCCCCCAAATTTCATGCACCAGGCCTCTAGTAGAAAATAAGAGTGAAAGTTTTACAACCAGTCAAACATGAATTCACATCCAAGTTCTTGCAAATACTAGGTATTTGGCTTTGGCAATATAATCTTATAGAACGTTAGTTTTCCACTCAGTAAGAATAGTGATGCTCTAACTTGTTTGGCTCAGTGGATAGTGTCGGCCTGTGGACTGAAGGACCCTGGCTTCAATTCCGGTCAAGGGCATGTAGTTGGTTGTGGGCACATCTCCAGTAGGGAGTGTGCAGGAGGCAGCTGTTCAATGATTCTCTCTCATTGATGTTTCTAACTCTCCCTCTCCCTTCCTCTCTTTAAAAAATCAATAAAATATATTTTAAAAGAATAATAATAATATACTTTTCATATTGGTTACTATATTTTATATTTGATATCTGGTTTAAAACAAGCTAATAATAAATGTTATTCAGTGCCATTCAATTAACAATATTTATTTACTGAAGAAATAAATAAGCTGAGATAGAAAGGATATTTATTTTCAAGCCCCAGAGTCAAATCACTAATCCTATCTTTCTTGTTCCAAGTATTTGTGAATGTTTTAATAGAGATTTAGATGGCATGCTTATCAAATTGACCAATCACATAAAGTCAGTAACACCAGTTAATTCTGGGTAGTGATTACATTTTCAGAATGATCTTGAAACAAACTAACAGTAAAAAATTAAAGTTATGTGTTTGAACTATTTTTTTAAGTGAAGGAAAAATTTCAGCACTAATATGATTTTAATCCTGGATTGTGAGAAGGATGTCTGACTGATTAGTTTTCTAGCAAATACTCTTTAAACCAGTACATAAATGCTTTTCCTCCAAGTATCCTATCTAATAAAAAAGTAATATGCAAATTGACTGTACCTCCAATGAAGCCATGCCCACAGCCACGACTATCAGCCAATCAGGAGCAAATTATGCAAATAAACCCCAACCCTTGCACCACTAAGAGCAGGAGGGAGGCTTGGGTTCCCCAGCAATGGAGGAAGCCAAACTTTCTGCCTGCCATTGCTGGCCTTTGCCTCCACTCAATGTTACAAAGTTCCAGTTATAGGAGATACATAATTCCACAGAAATGGCGAAGCCATGAAGGTGGAGAGAACAGAGGCTAGGCCTCTCCTCTAGGCTACAAAGTTTCAATTATAGAATTTAAATAAAACCAAACAGAAATGGCTATCGCCACGGAACGAGCAGAAGGTTTGGCTCCACTCCAGGCTACAAAGTTTCAATTGTAAATCATAAATTAAGCCCAGATACCAGGGCCTCTTCTTGGGTCACTGGGTGGTGTGGCCGGCCCACAAACCACCGTAGGCCCCTCACCCAGGTTGCCTTATGCCCCAAGGGAACCCTCAGCCTGATCCGGGACAGCCTTCAGGGCAAACCAGCTGGTCCCCGCCCATCACCAGGCTTCTATCCTATCTAATTTGCAGATTGACCATCACTCCAACACGCAAGAGGGCTGCCCCCATGTGTTCAAAGATCCTGCTCCCATGTGGACACAAGATAGTCATCACAAGATGGCCAGCAGGAGAGGGCAATTGTGAAGTTCCAGGCCTGCAAGGGAGAGAAATTGTGGGTGATCAGACCAGCGGGGCTGGGTGGGGGGGGGGGGGGTGGCTGTTGGGAAGGTCCATGCCTGCAAGGGAAGGCAGTTGGGGGCAATCAGGGAAGGGCAGTTAGGGGTGACCAGGTCAGCAGAGAAGGGAAGTTGGGGGCAAACAGGCTGGCAAGGGAGCAGTTGGGCATCAATTAGGCTGGCAGGGTAGTGGTTAGGGGATTATCAGGTTGGCAGACAGAAGCTGTTAGGGGCAATCAGGGAGGCAGGCAGTTGAGCAGTTTTGAGCCAGCAGTCCTGGATTGTGAGAAGGATGGGATCCCTTGAGGGGTCCCAGATTGGGGAGGGTTGCAGGCTGGGCTGAGGGACATCCCCTGCCCCCCATGCATGAATTTCATGCACTGGGCCTCTAGTTATTTATAATGCTGAAAAACTGAAGACAACTAAAAATCCATCAATTATAAAAGTTGTACATTTATTATGATGCATCTATATTATACAATGGCAGACAGCTATTAAAAGGATAAGTATGACCTCTTTGTAGAAATTAAATATAGGGTAATATCTAAAAGCAAGTTCTCTGGAGCCAGATTATCTCCACAGAATTTCAGCTAGGCTTCATGGACTACTTACTTAAGCTCCCTCTGCTTGTTTCCTCCTCTATAAAATATGAATGACAGACTACCCCATTTAGAACAATATTGAAATATAGCAGGTTATATATGACCATTCTCCTTTATTAATAGTGTTAGTATAAAAACTGTTCACAACATATTTAAAAATAAAAGTGATGAATAATATATATATATATATATATATATATATATATATATATATATGATTGTGTTGTATATAGAAATAAGTAAATATAAAATTAGGTAAGGGTTGAGAAGAGGATGAGAATAAAATGTAAATAAAATTTGAGAATAGACATCAAGTTATAATTAGAGGAGAGATTAATTGTTAGAAGCCTTTTGGCTTTTATATTAGAGTCCCATGGAAAGCTCTCAACCTAGGGAGACACTGATTTGGAGGTGACTTTATTTACATGTTTAAAAAGAAAATGAAGGTGAAAAATGTTTTTGACAATTAAGCAATCAGGAAGTACAAGAAAAAGGAAGCATTACATGAATGCTATAGTTTACACAGGGAAACTAATAGATACAGGCAAAAATGTCTTATTCTATTTTTTTTTTTTTACAAAAAGCTATGTACAGTAGCTGGGAATATGCAATGCTATTACTCATTAATATACTTTTATTTACTTTAAAGAAATATTTACAGGAAATCTAGTTTTTCTCCTTTTGTTTTCCTTTTTCTTTATTTCCTATTAGTAGCATTTTCTAGAATTAAAATAAACTTGGCAAAACATATCAATTTTCACACAGATAGCTAAGGTACTCTATTTGATTTTGTAATGAAGTGAAACATGGTTAATATGTTTTGGTTCATTCTATTAACATGGAGGTGATCCTGAGACTTAATAGGAAAGGTGACTATGTCAAAAGACTGAAGAAAAACAGATAAATGATTATTACAGAGCACTTAGAGGATAATTAGCATCAACGCCACTCATAGACTAGAGACCTCCTGCAGTTACCTATGTCCAATAAAAACCTATTTTGTCTGTTTGACACAGGTGCAATAAAAATTCTTCTGAAAGTTTGACCCTCGGAGTGGAAACCCACTTCTCCTTGGTCAATACACATTACTGGACTCAATGGGACTTAAGAAATGGCAGTGATTCCCTCCATAGTCAGCTATTTGTGTGCTTACCTAGATGCATATTGTGCAACTGATGATCTGCCTTTTGGCATTTCTGCTGGAAGAATATTTATTCCACTGTGTAAATCAGATAAGTCAAGTATGGTATGGCACAAAGGCAGATTATGGCTTATGGTTTACTTATTGAAAAGAAAAAGGCTTTCCTTTTCTTTGTAAAAATAAATTTGAGTTTACCTTGACCTCAATGTAGCGGTGTGCATTAAATACAAGTTAGCTAATAGGGGGCCAAGGAAAGGATGTTCATGCTGTGGATGCGATTAAGAACTAAAACTCACAGAGAAAAACATTAAATTTATAAACATGCTAAAAATGGTCATAATTCTTAATTATAATTATCTCATTGTCCAGGTGAAATATGCTAAATTAATAAAAATGCAAATTTAATATTTGATCTTCCATAAAAATAGAAGAAATTGACAATGTAAAATATTGCAAATTTAATAACCTAAAATGTTCTATGGAAAATAGCATACAGTAAACCCTCTATTTTGTGGTCTTTGATTTAATGGACTTTGGATTTAATGAACAAAATTTCCAGTTCATATGTCATATGTGAAAATTAACACCCTGTTAATTTTAAAATGTTTTTAACCAAGGTTTGCTTATTTTTAAATTAAAAGGTTATTTTTTGTTATTAATTCACTGTTATTTTTAACAAGTTTTAGTGAATAGGCCATATGTTAGGAAAAATACTCTAGAAATTTCACTGACACAAATAAATATTACATGTCTACAACCATAATCTACATACTTAAATCCAAGAGTCACCACTCATAAACAATGCTGGGAAATGATTAGCTTGTGATCACACTGGATCTCTCTAGGAAATTGCTTCTGTTGTCCCACAGCTTGACTTTCTGTAGCAGTTTTAATGTGTTCTGATGGATGTAGAGGACCAGCCCCCAGGAAGGGCATCTTAGCATTTTTTTAAATCACTGTCAGCTGAATACAAGGCACCAGGCAAAGCCACCTCTTGGAAACACATCCAACAAAAGGGCAGGATGAGTTACTCAGTACTGACTTTTAACTTTGCTTCAAGTGTCAGGGGGAGGGCCCTTGAGATGTAAATTCAGTGGAGCCCTGGGAATGAGGGAATCAGTGGAGCCTGGGACCACTTAAACTCCTTTTATTTTATGTCTCTTCATGCGAAACACCTTTCCATCTATATATATATAAAAAGCTAATATGTAAAGTGTCCCCTATGGAGTTCGACCAGGAGACCATTAATTCTATCACTTGCTATGATGTGCGCTGACCACCAGAGGGTGGTGCAGAATGAAAGAAGGCCCTGGCCAGCAGTTAGAAGGCCTCAATTGGCCCTGATCACTGGCTAGGCCTAAAGACCTTATCTGTACCTGTGAATGAATTTCATGAACCAGTCCTCTAGTTTTAGTATAAATAAATACACTGTGTTTGGGTTGGAATTTTCTGTCTCTCCATCAGAGAGCAGAGATTCCACCTAGCTCCAGCTTTATTTTCTGCTTCTGTGTAATCTATTCTTTTATATTATTTCTCAATTCCCAGCTCCTCTACTCAATAACTGAACCCTATTTCTCTCTCCACGCTGGCTGTGGAGAAGAGAGGAACCCCTCTTCCCAACAGATGGATGTTCTGATTGGTAACACCCCAACTGTGTGCACTGGTTTACTCTTGGTGGCTGGTGAATGCACGTGTTTACTAGACTTATTCAGTATAAACTTATTTTTATTTTTGTTAAGTCTCACCTGGGGACATTTCTTCCACTGATTTTAGATTGAGTGGATGGGAGAGAGGGACAAGGAGGATAGGAGAGAGAGAGAAAGAGAGGGAGAGGGAGAGAGAGAGAGAGAGAGAGAGAGAGAGAGAGATCAATGTGAGAAGGACACATCAGTTGGTTGCATCCTACATGCACCTCACCTGGATTGTCAGAGGGATTCTGACTGCCCATAGAATTGGGCCTAAACGGGCAGTTAGACATCCCTCAAAGGGTCCCAGATTGGAGAGGGTGCAGTCCCCCTCCTCCCATGCATGAATTTTGTGCACCGAGCCTCTAGTTGGGTAATATTTTTTCACCTCGCTATTCACCTAGTCTTTACTACGGATTTTTTTCATGTAAAATTATCTTTAAAATTTCTAATATGCATTCTTAATAAAATCAAGTCTTTCAGTTCTTCAGCTTAAATAATTCCTCTGTATTATTATGGGTAATGAAAATCTTTCTCCTAAGTTTTTTAATATATGTTAAACAACTGATAATTTATAAGGAATAGTTACTCTTTCAGGCTTAAAAATCATTTACACAACCAAGAACATTTGCTGATTTTTTTTCCTAAGAAAAAAACACAATTTAAGTAATCAATTCCTCATTACTAGAATTTCAAAAGAGGAAACAGTGTATTGACTTTTGGACTTGAAAACTTTGATAGATGTTATGTTTGTATTTTTCACTTGTAACTTTCACAGAATCCACTTAGACACAACAAAGGAAAATGCAACATTCTCAGAATGCTACCATGAAATAAACTCCAAATCCTAGAGAACTCTCAATTTATTTAGTTATTATATTTATTCTTTCTAAACATTATTTATTTATTTTTATTTAGTGAACACTTAGAAATCCTTACTACAAGCCAAACAATAGACCTGGCTCTGGACATACAAATATTACCAGCAAGGTCTCTCACATAAGTTTGCAATTTACACCCCCAGTTCCTAAGCATGGGAAATGAACATTTTCATTCATTCATTTGTTTCATTTAAGTGTGTGTTATTCTTTTTTATTTTTGAAAAATAAAAAAATGATTTCTATTAATTTATGTGCTAAGCACTTCATTAGTATAAAATCTTTTAAGTTTGAAACAGTATGTCTTAACTATATATGAAAAAATAGCTTTGAAATTTTTAGATTTATTTAACATAGTTAATGGATAACAAGGAAACCATATACATCTCTGACTTAAGAAATCCTATAGAATGAACCCTACAAATCTTGTCACACGATAACAAGACAGTGGTTCATAGATATGATCCATAGAGAAAAGTGTATTCATGGTCAAATAATTTATGAAAATATACACTTTACCTCTTCATATACAATTTAATGTCATACCTGTAGAAATATTGGACTGAAAATGCCTGTTCAACTCTTTTAAATCCATCATGAACCCATTTTTACTTCAAGCACATATTAATATTCTCTGCCACTTGTAATACACAAAGAAACACTTATATAAACATTGATCTAAAATAAGAGTTATGATTATGACATCTCATTGTGAAAAAATGAGAACTGAAGAACAGAGAAAACCAACAAGAAACCCATAAATTCATTGGGCAAACAATGACTATTTATTCCGATCCTTCCAGTTTAAAATGTCTTGGGGAATTTTGTAACAGGTTAGAAAAACTACTTTGATCATCATTATTTGCTGTGTTCCATTTAACTGTACTGTAGCATAATCTTACACTCTTCTCTGATACCAGGATGTCTTGAAAAATGAGTTTTTAATTACTAGAAGTAATAGAGGAAAGTAAACCTTTGACTCATTAAGAATCTGTCACCACTACCAAAAGCAAAGTTAAATTGCTTGTGCTTCTAATAGAGATCAGTGGATTTACCATCTTTGTGTAAAAGATACTGAACCTTTTTGTACTATTTTACTTTTATTATTGTAAGCAAGATTATTAATCTGGTAGATGGTGCTCAGAAATTCTATATAGCCAACTGTTACTTTAACATTGTACTAAGTAGTAAGTAAGGATCAAGCATAGGATTCATTCTTATTGGAGTCTTTTAGGACTGAAGAGTCTTGTGAAATAATGGTAAAGAAAGTGAACTATTATTCCCATTTCAAAAGGTAAGATTTAATCATTTATCAAGTCCAAAATTATGGTAATGCCTCACTAAGAAATCCTTCCTAAGTAACTCAATATCTTTTTGCTCAATCGCTCCCAGAATTTGGAAGGATTAGAACCATTCTTTATTCCTTGAAGGGTCAGTTTTCTAAGTTTATATCTCATTACTTCCTTTTTTTCTGAAGAGTCTTAATAGCAGCACTTTTCTTTCTAAATTTGTGTAGTTTGTCTTATCCCTCTCTCTCTCTTAATCCTCCTCCTCCTCTCTGGCTAAAATGTATGGTTTTCCTGCTCCTGTGCAATTGTGTGCTTCTCCTTAATCTGCAGTAAAACAAATGGGAAGCAGTGCCGATGAAATTATTCTGCAGTGTCTTAAACATCCTTGCTTTAAAATTGAAGAGAGATCTATAATGAGGTTCCCACTGTCATGCAAGACAGGTGAATCTGTAATTTCGTGACACATTCAGAAATTATTTTCCATTTCAATGGACTAAGAGAAGTGTTCCTCATTTCTGGGAACCAAGGAACTCTTCGCTGGCTTCTTAACAAAATGTGTTGAGTAAATTTAGCTCAATGAGCTGAAGGGGAAAAAATGTGGAAGTCACACTAGTAGACAAAATGGAACTGAATCATTTTTTGTAGTGCATTAGGAAGTACTCTTTTTACTCATTACCCATATTTTCTTTCACTATATTCAGAAAAACCTAAATAATGAATGTGTTATAAGCTTTTAGTAAGGAACTGATTTTTATAAGGTGAAAGGAATTCAGAAGGAAAAGTGATGTAGTTTTTATTAGTTTGGGGAGAGGGAGAAGTTAATCAGCAAATTAACCAGACTTATTAATTCTTCCACATTAGTTGCGATTTTTAAACATATTTTATGAAAACTCTAGTATAAGTCTGTCTTCGTCTATTCAGGTTGCTATAACAAACCATGTTGGACGAGTGGCTTATAAACAACAGCAGCATTTTTTTCTAACAGCTCCAGAGGCTGGGAGGCTGAAACCAGTGCCAGTGTAGTAGGGTTCTGATGAGAGTCCTCTTCTGGGTTAAAGACTGAGAACATCTCACCATGGATTCCAATGAAGGAAGGGGCACGGGAGCTCTTTGGGCTCTCTTTTGTCAGGTCACTGATTCCACTCATGAGAGCTTTGTCTTATTACCACCCAATGGCCCCACTTTTAAATACAATTCCATTGTGGATTAGGTTTAAACATATAAATCTGAGGGTGGAGGGTGGGCACAAAGATTCAGTCTACAGTACTATGTTTCTAGAGATAACTCCTCAAGAAAAAAATACAAATATATCAACATGTTGCTTTCCTACTTGACGATTAGCATTGTTCTTTATTTATATAGTGGAAAACTTAAATATCTAATGTCATTCATCAATTATCCAATCATATTATCAAAGTATTGTATACTAAGTGACAAAAACTTCCAACTGGGTTTTCTTTAAACCATTATAGTAAAATATTTTAAAAAGTTGAATATTTATCAATTAAAATATATGAAATGGAGAATTGAAAGAAAGAGGTAAAATACAGCCATTAAACAGAAGAATTTTGACATATAGCTAATTCAGGTGGAAAAG
Source organism: Antrozous pallidus (assembly GCA_027563665.1). NCBI lineage: Eukaryota > Metazoa > Chordata > Mammalia > Chiroptera > Vespertilionidae > Antrozous > Antrozous pallidus. Next base: position 29,665,907 of record CM050519.1, read on the forward strand.
TTATGAGTATTTTAGATTTTACTTTATTAAAATTTCTACAACGGGTATGAAACAAAAGCAAGGGATTTTCATAAAATATAAAGAATAAGATATAAAAGTGCATTTTCTATATTTTAAAGCAATTTTTCCCTTTAGATGTGCCAATTAATATTTAGTTAGGCATCAAAATGTGTTCACCTTCACTAAATTTCACAACTTATATGTTTCTTTGTCCCAGTTATTTATAGTTAAGATTTTCTTTAAATACTAAGTGAGGATTTGGATAGAAGATACACTGTATCACAAAGCAACCAAATCTGATTTTTTATAATATTCAGTGCCATATTTATTCTATTCATTATTCTATCATCGTATTCTACAATTGTCTTTTCATGTCCCTTTTCTGTCTGAGTTCCTGAAAATCAAAGCAAGATTTTATGTATCCACAAAATGTTTCTAGACCTGAAAATGATGCCTTATTTATCTAGCATTAGAAAGAATTAAAATCAGGTAAAATCCCCAAGGACTTAAAGCTAACATATATTTTGATCTAAAACATTTTTATCTTTTGTTTCCTAGGGAGCAATGTCTAAGAGATTAATGTCTTACTAGTATAAAATGGCATTTTTCTCCACTTTCATTGCCAACAAAGTCTGAATAGTAAAATAATGGTATTGTTTTTAAGACTGGAAGTTCCTATGGGAAAGTCCTTCAAAAAAATTATTTTGGGCATTTGTACAAATAGTTTAGAAAAGCTTCTGAACTAACATTCTCATTACAGAGGGTAAGTTATTTTGATGTTGAAGTTAGTTTAATGGTTTTTCTCCACAAAGTATCCAATTATGCCTCAAACCCATAGTTTATTTTATTGAATTCTATTCTAAATTTTATAAGCCAGACTAGTGTACTATATACTAACTACTTATTTCTTGTATGACCTAAGAAAAGCATATGGCTTATTCTGGACTTAAAGTTTCTTCATTTGTAAAATTGGTGGTTTTATTTAATAATGAATAATTTCCTCCATTTTGTCTACGTGATGATCTTAAGGGGTTATATGAATTTTGGTTTATTTAAATTAATGTCAGGGTGGCTAGTGAATTCAATAGATAATGTTGAGATTGTATAATTTTTAAAATATTTACAGTTCCTCAAATCTTCAAGTTAAAGTAATATACATAATATGAGGGGCCCAGTGCATGAAATTCATGCATTTGGGAGGGCCCCTCAGCTCAGCCTGCCCCCTCTCACCTATTAGCAGCCCTCAGGAGATATACTACTGATGGCTCCCAGAGAGGGGCCTAAGCCACAGTCTGGCCTTCCTTTGTGGAAGGCAATGAGGTTGATCAGGGAAAGGCACCAGCCTCATCACCTCCACTGCTGCAGCCACTGCCAGTCACTGCAGCCACAAAGGTGTTTTCATTAATACCGACTCCAGTCCCTTCACCAAGAAAAAATGACAACTTTCTTTAAGCATTTTCAAGATGGTCTTTCATAGGATATGACATTTCTGTCTTTATTTTTCTTTTTATTCTCACCTAAGGATATGTTTCCATTGATTTTTTTTTTCTGCTTCCCTCTGATTGCAGGCTTGGCCCCTTCCCAAGCCTAAAGCCTCTACCCCAGGCTTTAGGCTTGGGATGGGGGCCACTAAGCTCCTCTGATCACAGGCTTGGCTCCTTCCAAAGCCTGAAGCCTCTGCCCAATGGCTGGCTGGGAGTGACCTGGGTGCCAAGAAAGTTGCAAATTAACTGTCATTTTTATTGGGTTAATTTGCATACTCATTCTGATTGGCTGTGGGCATAGTGGAGATATAGTCAATTTGCATGTTTTTCTATTGTTAGGTAAGAAATTTTTCTTTTATCAGATGGCATTAATCTAGTTATGAAAACTCTCAGAATTTAGAAACCCATAATTTAGGTATTCAAAGAAAACAAATTTTTTATGTGTTCACTTTTAGAACATTCTTTATATCTATTTTTGAATGTTGTAAGTTAATATATTTTTTTAAATGGTCAATACCCTAAAGACTCAAAGGTGAGTGTGAGTCTAACAAAAGAAAAATTATCAGTTGCTAAAATGTGGGCTTCTGCAGTTAGAATTATTCAAAGAACATTTCCCACTTATCTTTAAAGTCACTAGAATGGGACTACTTTTTTTTTCTCACCTTCTCTTCATAATTTATATTCTTTGAATTCCTTCTTAGAACTATCCATGAACAACTATGGAAAAGGAACTCGATAACAAAGCTACTTCACAAAAACACTTGTGGAGAAAAATGTTTAGTATTCAGATTGTGTTAAACAGAGTACCAACAAAAGAAATGCTTAAAAGTAACTGACAAAATTAGTAGACACATTTTATGTTCCAAAATGTGTCTGTGAATCTTATTATGATAAAAGAAAAAACCCTGGGACAGGAATAGAAATATTTCTGCTTCTGTTCAAATGATCCTTAAGTGGCTTCATTTAATGATTTATTGGAAGGTAGTAGAGTAAGGTAATGAGATAAAAAAAATCATGTATGTGGATAACAGTGTAGTGATTTTGGAGGGAGGTGGGTGGAGTGAAGTTAAAGAGAATATATGGGGGATAAGTAGTGATGGATGGAGACATGATTTGGGGTGATGAACACACAATACAGTGTACAGATGATATGCTGTGGAATTGTGCACTTGAAGCCTGTATAATGTTGTTAACCACTGTCATTCAATAAAATCGATAAAAAGGAAACAAAAAATAAATAAAAAGTAAACTAAATACAAAAAATCTGGACTGCATATGTGGTGACAATATAAGCTGCGATCTGTACATAAAACAATTACATAAAAATTATACACAAGTTAAAGATGCTTGAATTTACAAAGGCAGAGCAATAATGCAAAGAATCCGAAGGAAAATGTTTCATTTATAGTTCTTATTTAATAGTTTATCTTTCTCTGGACATATTATTCTTTATCTTTTGTTTGGGCTTTTTTGTATTACTAAAAAGCAGAGCCAATTTTTGAGGTTGTTTACTTTTCAATTTCTGTTGAAAACAAAAAGAAATGAAGGGCAAAAGAATGAATCAGGAAAAATATCCCTTCAGGCAAATCTTGAACTCACCTTGTTATGTTATTAATTCATTAACCTCAAAGGAATCAATAGTCCTTTGAGGTTAACATATTAACAAATCTAATTTATTTTTTTTACTTGAAGCTGTTATAGAAATGCTAGTTATGTGAACTATGGTGTTGGAATTTTAATTCTCCTATATCTGTATAGTAACTTAAAGTTTATAAAATACTTTAATAAGGATCATTTAATTTTTATCTGTATAACACTGTTATAGGAAGGCAGGAATGGGATTATATCAGATTTTATAGAAAGAAAGGTAAAAATGAAAGATGGGAATTTCTTGCTCAAATTGATGGAACAAATAAGTGAACCCACATTCCATGGATCTAAGCCCACCCACCATATAGTATGTATTCCACTAATAGAAACTTTTAAAATACACTATAGCCTCAAAGTCCATTTCCCACATACACATTTTTTCCCATGAAAACATTTTGTAAAATGAAACTGAATATGTTTCATAGTTTGAAAGGTAAGAAGCAAATATATTGGACTAGAGACCCATTGCACGAAGATTTGTGCAATATTCCTACCTTCCCCTGGCTGCTGTCACTTGTTTTCCTCTGGTACCCAGGTCTCAGGCCTTTGCTCTGGTCATAGTGTAGAAGCCAAGCCTCTTCAGTCTTCAGTCTTCAGTCTTCAGTCATCTTCAGTCTTCAGTCTTCAGTCTTAGCTGGGGCCAGACCTTCAGTCTTTGCTCACCGCTTGCAAATTAACCTGCCATCTTTGTTGGGCTAATTTGCATACTAACTCCTGATTGGCTGGTGAGTGTCATGGAGACATGGTCAATTTGCATCTTTCTCTTTTATTAGTGTAGATGTCTTACTATAAAGTACTTTTTGGAATACTTGTTAATAGCAATTTCAAATTTTCCCATAGGTATTTTTATAGGTTACATCACATTAGCATTTTGTTGAAACCCACAAACATCTGTTGCAGTTTAATGAAAAACACTATATATAAACAAGGGAAGGTAAACCATTTTTAGTAATCATGCCCTGTTCATTTTCCTTGGCTTAAATATATATTAACTACTAGTTTAATACAAAGACTAAACCAGAAGTAATTAAAACTCAGAAGAGTAATGTGCATATTTTAAACATTAAAAACAATTAAGTATCAATCCATATACTGATGTTTTTCTTTAATATCTTAGAAGTTAAAAAAATGAGAGGAGGAGCTATGCATTATTCAATAGCATTCTTAGTGGGTGAAGTTTCATGGGTGTTGATATACTGACCTTGTGTAATTTGTGTTTCAATAGGTTAATAAATTTATCCACCTTCTCCCAAATTGAACTACATAAACAACATGCCCTATAATTGATATAATTAATTTATATCTAAACTATAAATGACTTACATTAGACAAGTAACCACAGTTTGAAAAAAAAGCTATAAAATGTATAAAATTAGTGCTATGCCTGGAAGCATAAGCACTTTTAATTTATAAGTGCTTATAATTTATATTTTATTATTCAAATTCAGTTATAGTAGTTTCCAATTACTACACACAGATATAATAAAAGTTTCTTTTTTAATATATATTTTTATTTTGATAGTATTACAGATATCTCCAATATTTCCTCCTTTTCTCCCCCTCCTCCCAGCCCCTACTCACCCTCCTGGGTCTATACCTTCCTATTTCCCATGTCCATGGGCTTTGTCTATCCATCTATCTAATAAAAGAGTAATATGCAAATTTGTATACCTCTGCTATATCCACAAGCCATGCCCACCAGCCAATCATGAGGGAGTATGCAAATTAACCCAACCAAAAGAGGCTGCAACCAGAGAGAACAGGAGTCTTGGGTTTCCCTGGCAATGGAGGAAGACAAGCTTCCTGCACACGCTGGCCAGCCCAGGACTCCACTCAAGTCTACAGGTTTCAATAATAGAAGATAAATAAATCCCAATAAAAATGGCTGTGGCCACAGAACGAGCAGGATGCTTGGGTATCCCTAGCAATGGAAGAAGCCTAGTTCCTGGCCTGCTCTGGCCTCTGCTGAAGGCTACAAAGTTTTAATTATAGAAGATAAATAAATCTCAGATACCAGGGCCTCCGCTTGGGTCGCCAGGGGGCATGGCTGGCCTGGAAATCACCACAGGCTCCTTGCCCAGGCCACCCCTTCACTCAAGGGAACTCCCACCCTGATCCAGGACATCCTTCATGGCAAACCAGCTGGCCTCCACCCATGGACCAGGCTCTATCCTATCTAATAAAAGAGTAATATGCAATCCAATACACAAGATGGCTGCCCCCATGTGGTCAAAAATGGCTGCCTCCATGTGGACACAAGATGGTCACCACAAGGTGGTCAGCAGGGGAAGGCAGTTAGTTGTGACCAAGCTGGCAGAGGAGGAAAGTTGGGGGTGACTGGGCCTGCAGGGAAGGGCAGTTGACTAGGGACCCAGGCCTGCAAAGGAGACAGTTGGGGGGGGTACTAGGTCTGCAGGGGAGGGCAGTTAGGGGTGACCAGCCCTACAGGGGAGAACAGTTAGGGTCAATCTGGCTGGCAGGATAATGGATAGGGAAGTGGTTGGCAAACTCATTAGTCAACAGAGCCAAATATCAACAGTACAATGATTGAAATTTCTTTTGAAAGCTAAAAACCTACTTCTGTACAAAGTCCATGAAGGTGCAATTGCAATGTAAATGTGCACCCGCACATGTTATTTTGTAGATTAGCCACACTCAAGAGGCCAAAGAGCCACATGTGGCTCATGAGCCGCAGTTTGTCAAACACTGGGTTAGGGAGTGATCAATCTGGCAGGCAAAAGCAGTTAGGGGCAATCAGGAAGGCAGGCAGTCTAGCAGCTGGGAACCAGCAGTCCTGTATTGTGAGAGGGATGTCCAACTGCCCATTTAGGCCTGATTCAGGTAGTCAGTTTCAGCCTGATTTCCCAGGCCAGACCAAGGGACCCCACCGGAGCACAAATCTGTGCAGCAGGCCTCTAGTAAGTGTATATGTTCTTTGGTTTATCTCTTCTTGTACCCTTAACCCCACATTGAGAAAACTTGAGGAAGAGATTGAATTTTTCAATAGTATTATACTGATGCACACTGAAGATTTATGTGACAAAGAAGAATCCAAAACACATACATTCATAACTTATAGGCATTCTACATAGAAAGTCTCTAGCTCTAGAAGATATGAAGCCATAAGCTGACATTTGGCTAAATAATCATCCATGGGACAACAATAACACACAGCAATGGTCCCACAGTGACTCTCTATAGTATATCTGAAACCCTGTATTCTGGATGGATATGTATTTATGTGTGCCTATAAATAAATTTCTCAAAATTGAAGGCTGACAAATGTCAGCAAAATTAATCCAAATTTAATTTTGACTCAATCAAAAACATTCTCCTTCATCTGGATTAAATAGCATCTCATAATTTATTACTGCATAATTTGTTAAAATTAAATACTTATTTCAAAAATCCACATTAATGTATATACATACATATTTATTTCCATATTAATACATGCACTCATGCACATTTCAATAGGTATAAAATTCAACTGTAATATTTAACTAAATATTAAGGTTAAAACTAAATTATTGGGAAAAAACTAAAATTAAAAGCTTGGCATATCATCTAGAAATTTGAACATTTCATTCACTAGGCTTTTTGTGTTATTAAATTTTGATAGAATTAATAGATAGCATTTTAATAATAAGGTCTCTCATTATCTCTTAATTCTGATTTCTATACAAATAAAATAGCATAATTTTATCATTGAAATTATTAGGGTCTTAAGGCTAACTGTACACTGTGTAAATAATTTTTTTGAAGTTTATAAAATATTTTGACAAAACAGATAATAAAACTAAAATGTAAATATTTCTCATTTATTTTTTCTTAGCAATGAAAACTTACCCAAAACAAACATGCTGAAACATATATTAATTGAGTAAATAGATAATGTTTAATAGCTAAAACAAAAAATTAATTCTCTAAAAAAAAATTATTTAATTATATATTAATTATATATATAATTAATTTAATTATATATAATTAATTTAATATATTGAATTATTTAATTATATATTAATTAAATTCACATTGTTTAATAAGCAAGTTAACTACATTGTCATTGGCATAATCAGCCTAGCAAGAGTTATTCCATATCTACTATATGTCCGAGAATATATTCTAAAAGTTTGCTAGCTGAGAATAAATAAAATACATAATAATTTCTGCTATCCCAGAGTTTATATTCTAGTAGGATAAGACAGACAACACAAAAAATATATATATTTTTTAAAATGGTCATGAGTGCTCTGGAGAAACTTAAGTGAAGGGCTTAGGTTATGCCAAGGGTTTGTGTGTTTGTGGAGGGAGGGGGGACGTGAGATTCTATATCAGATTCGAATGATATCTGAAGCCAAAGAGAGAATGTCATGTGAGCAGAAATATGAAGATGATGGCAAGCCAAAGAAAAAAATAACAGAGCATTCCATACATAGGAAATAGGAAACAGGAATTGCTAAACTTTGAGGCTGAGGTTTTCCTGTTATATTCAAGAACAAATGAAGAGGTGTAGGTAGGAGGTGAGTAGCAGAAATCAGATTGCACAGAGCATACTAGGACATTGTAATTCCGTGTCATTTACTCTAAGCAGCATTGAAGGGCTTGAGGAGAGGGTTGTCTTGTCTTTGCTTAACTTTGTAAACAGGCCAGAGTGTAACTGTAAAAAAAACAGCAGTATTCTGTATACATTTTGATATTAAATTTGAATTTATTTAATTGAGCATAATATAAACAATGAATTCTTAACTCATGCTACTGCTACCAAGCCATCCTTGGGGTATGAAAACATGCAAAACTGTGTTTTATTTCATTGCTATGTATGCAAGTGACTATTTACTTTTTAAGTTTGAATTGATTTGAATCATCTAAAATATTTATGTATAACTAAATTGTCAAGATGAGTTACTTTAATAAAGATTTTTTATATTTAAACTTTGTGGTTTTTTTTTAACTTATTTTAATACTAGTTTGATAAAAGTTATCTAGGACTATGGAAGGCACAGGCATTAGTCCTATTCAACAGTAATACACAACACTTACAAATCGGCTTACACATATCAAAATGGAAATGTTCAAGAAGTCACTTATATAAATACCATATATGTTCCTAAAGATGTTAAAGATATATAATAAAACATGGAGAAATTGACTAAAAATCCCTTTCATATTGCTACAGTTCTATACTGAATTATCTGTATGCGTTCCAAAATCTACTTTGTACCAAACAGCAGGTCTCATGAGAGTGCTTGTGAGCTTTGATTAGGAGCCAGGATATATGGTTGTTTTCATCTAATGCATCCCTATAGCTAAAACCTAACATGAGTGCACACTGTTATCTGCTCTGAAAATAACATAGCACAATAACCAGAGGTCATCTTCCAGACAAGTCTATCAGCAGGAATGTTTGGGTCCAATGAGAATCCAACGGAGAGGCAGTCATGGCATGCAAGCTGCAAGCTGAGAACTTGTTCAGTTAAGGGGACTGCAGTAGATTTGACTTTGCCTCTAGGTACCAAAAAACTCATACTTTTCATTAGCTATTTTATGTTAACCTGATTCTCACTATTGGGTTTATTGGTCTTAATTTTTTTGGAGTATATTTTCTTTAAAAGACATGATTATACATTAGTAGAACTCACTTAGAATATACACAAGAATGTACAAACTGAAATGTGTTTTTTTCACTGTGATAGTTCCCCTTAACTTTCAAATTTTATGTGAATTTAAGCTCCCGTCTTGTTCTACTACCGTGCAATCATAAAGAAATGATGATTTTTTCATCAGTTGCTTTCTTATCATAGCATAGGTAATGGGTCACTGGAGTAGAAGTCAAAATAATAATTGCTATATTTTGGTTTTGTGAATTGTCACCCACATAGCCTTGGAAAATCTCTTTGACCTACAATTTCTTAGTTTATAAAAAATGGGACAATTAACATTTGTCATTTATCTCCCAGAAATATGGTAAAATATTTTTAATTGTAAAAATGCTAACATATGCAAGGTGTTTAAGTACACCTCCCCAACTATGTATGTCTTGTGTATAGATATAGATAGCCCTTAAATAATAAAATGTGAAAATTTTCAAACATAAAATGCATTTCACTTGTTTCAGATATTATCCATTGCGTGTAGTCTAGGTAAATGTCTTCCACAGATATTTGGCTTTGTATTGCTCAACTCTAACATTAGAGATCTGATTATGATTCATTACTACATTACTAAGTATTTTCAAAATGAATTACTTGAATACATTAATAAATGAATCACAAATTAAGAAATTAGTGGTTTATTTCTGCAGTATCTGTATTATTACATATATTTATACAAAATGTGGATAAACACTATTGAATTCATACATTGATAAAACAATTTCAAAATACTTATTTCCACAGGAAGATTTTTGAGGGGGTTTATGTTTATACTAGGACCATTTTGATCTCTATATTTTCTGGGCTGCTTATTTAATGGTGGATACCCGTGAAACTATCTACCAATTGATGACTAATTCAAATTTTCTGATCAAATGACACAATTGTAAGTAAATAAATCTCAACAAGAAGTATGGAAAAAATATACTAATATGTTATCCTGCAGGATTTATGTAAATATGTCTTAAAATAAAGCATAGACAATATTTGCAGGGTGACATTTGTTTGACAAAGGGCAGAATTTTAGCCTAGGATCACCTGTCTTGATTGAATGCATAATTCCATTTTAAATATACATAAAATATAATATTTAAGTATAATAAGAATATCATCTCAGATTTTATAATGCTTTATAGTTTCCAACTTTCCCCCTTAAATGAATAAATTAATCTCCAGTTTTAATTAAAATACATATTTTTATTGATTTCAGTGAGGAAGGGAGAGGGAGAGAGAGATAGAAACATCAAGGATTAGAGAATCCTTGATTGACTGCCTGCATGCCCCCTAATGGGAATTGAGCCCACAGCTGGTCATGTGTCCTGGACTGGAATCAAACCTGGGACCCTTCAGTTGGCAGGCCGTTACTCTATCCACTAAGCCAAACCAATTAGGACTCTAGCTTTCATTAAATACAAATAGTAGCCATTAATAAAGTCCTAAGGAAATATAATTAATATCTAATTGAGATGGTTAGATTTCTAGCATCTGCAATTACCTTATAGACCATCCAGAAACTTTCACAAACAATATTGTTGTGTCTGTACATGCATATGTGTACACATTGGCATATAAAAATATATACATATATACTCTGTATACATACATACACACATACACACATGATTTTTCTAGAAACATCTGCTTTCTCCCATAAGTGTAATTATAACATGTGCTGCATGTCACCTTGAGAGACTGTGTCCCAACAGTATTGACAATTAAGAGAGCTGGAATATGTCCATATGTTAACTTAAAGAGTGGAAGAGAGATTTGAGCTGTAATAAATAATTTGTCTAATCTTATTCAACTATGAGGACAGCTGGTTCAGAAACTAAGCATATCTTTGAATTCGTTTTGGTATACTCAAATAAATTAGCTTGAAAATAGCATATAGAGCTGCCAAATTGATACCATTTAAGACTCTTACTCATATGCTTGATCCTCTTTACTATTTGCTCTTTCCTACAGATTGATACCAATTCTTAAAAAAATCTTTGTGATTTTGTCTTTTGCCATTGATCTAACACTCTATATGTACATTGATTCAAGTTATAACTATTTATTTTTGTTTGTAATTTACAAATTTATGCATTTGGATACTGAAAAAGACAGAACTAAATTGTTTATTTTGTTGTTGTTGTTGTTGTTATTTCTCACCTGAGGATATTTTTCCATTGATTTTTAGGGAGAGTGGGAAAGACAGATAGAAACATCAATGTGAGAAAAACACATCAATTGGTTACCTCCTGCATGAGCCCTGACTAGGGCCTGGGCCAGGGAGGATCCTGTACTAAGGTAAATGCCCTTGACCAGAATCTACATCACTCATACTCCATGACTTCTCTACAAATAATTTGAAAATTTATGTCCACAAAAACCTGTTCACTGGTCCTGGCTGGGCGGCTCATTTGATTGAAGCACAATCCCGTACACCAAAAAAAGGCTTCAGATTTAGATTCCCAGTAAGGGCACATGTCTAGGTTGCAGGTTCAATCCCCTGTCAGGGCACATACAGGAGGAAACCTATCAATGTTTTTCTCTCACTTTCTCTCTCTCTTCCCCTCATTTCACTCTAAAATCAATAAAAACATATCCTTAGGTGAGGATTAAAAACAAACAAAAATCCTCCTAATGATATATATAGCAGCTTTATTCAAAACTGCCAAAACTTGAAAGCAACCAATACATCCATCAGTAGGTGAATGGATAAACTGTGCTACTTTCAGGCAATGAAATGCTATTCAGTGCTACAAAGAAATAAGCTATCAAACCATGAAATGATATGGAGGAACCTCAGATGCATATTACTAAGTGAAGAAACCAATCTGAACAATATTGGTCGATTCCAACTATATAATATTTTGAAAAAGGCAAAGTTATATAAACTAAATGATTAGTGGTTGCCAGGATTTTGGGGGGGCGGTGGGCTGGTGGTACATAGAAATGAATGGACAGACCACAGAGTATTTTTAGGAAAGTGAAACAACTCTATGAGACTATAATGGCAGATACATGTCACTATGCATTTTTCCAAATACAAAAAAAAATGTTCAATGCCAAGAGTGAACTCTATTATAAATTATGGACTTTGGGCATCTATTTTAACAAATGTACAGCTCTGGTGGGAGATGTCAATAAGTAAGGTTGTACATGTGTGGGAACAGGGTTTATGCATAATCTCTTTCTGTTTTCTGCTCACTTTTACTGAGAAACTAAAACTGTCCTTAAAAGTAAAGTTTATGAGTAAAATTCAATGTTAGTTTCTCTATTTTTGGTTCAAATAGTTTGATTGACTGAGTCACCCTTCATTTAAGATGTATATGTTAAGAAGGAGAGTTGATATAGGTGTCCGGCCTTTAACAGTGTTATCATTACATTACACGATGGTCTTTCAAAAGTGTGGGACCCACGGAGTACCACGAAAGTCATCTGGCAGCTTGTTACAAATGCACACATTGGACCCTTTCCCAGACATACCGACTCAGAATTTTTGGAAGTGAGGCCCAGCAATCTGTTTATTAGAAAATACTTCCAGGGCTTTTATGTAGGCTGAAGTTTGAGAACTGATTCACAATATCATATTGTCATACTAGACAATAACTTCTACTACTATATCTTCTTAGAAGTTCAACATAGCACATGCAGAGTTAGACATGTAGACATGTTCCCTAGCAACCACAGGGGAAGTGAGCTAGACTTTGTCCCAGGCCAGAGGTATATGGTCAAATAATATGATAGGAATAGTTTATTAGAAAGGCACCTGGTTAGAGATTGACCAATGATAAATAAGCCTCTTATTTGGAAATGTGGCTTTTGGATTCCCTTGCATAAAGAACTAAAGTTAGCATTCCTGGCTGTTGTCATTTTCAAATAGAGTCTGGAAAGTATAAAATTTAGTCTGAAAATGAAGTAAAAAACAAAGCTGAAATGAACAAGTGTTTCCTTTTTTTTAAATGTATCTTTATTGTTGAAAGTATTACAAATGTCCCCCCCACCACTTCATCCCCTAACCTTACACCGCCCCTCCCAGGCCGGCCTTCACCACACTATAGTCTGTGTCCATGAGTTATACATATATCCATATAAGTTCTTTGGTTAAGCTTTCCTCCCCCTCAACCTCCCACCCCACCTTCTCTCCGAGATTTGAGTGAGCAATTGACGCAGATGCTTTTCTGTTTTTTGTTTTTTTTTTTCTGTCAGTGACTCTGGTCTGTCTATTCCTGAGTTAAAGCTAAACTCCCAACTTTATGTTCTTCGCTAAAGTTATGCATCTTTAGATAAGATATAATTTTTTCTCAAATTATCGTGATTGGTTTTCTTATTTGAAAACTGATAGTCATGAGAGCAGGTAGGAGATCATCTCGTCATTATTAGGAAATAGCTCCTTCCTGCATAATATTGTCTGATTTAATTTAAAAGAATACAAAATAGTTTATATGTACTATAATGAAGAGCTCAAATAAAACTAATAGAAAAAGACACTACAATACAATGTATGTGTTCCTGTGAAAGCAAATTGGAGAAAAGGTAGCATCATTGTAGATAATTTACTGGGCAATATTGACAGGTCCTAAGATGGGTCGGTATAGCATCATGAACCCAGTTATGTGAAAACCTCTCTGGACTGCAAAAGCATCTCTAGACACACACACACACACACACACACACACACACACACACACACACTAACTTTTCTACAGTCCTAAGCACCTGGAGACTTTACATAGTAAACTTTTATCTGCTGAGAGATTTCCATTTCTCTGGGATGTCTTCCTGTCTTTCAATTCAGACATAAATGAAGACTAATACAAAATATATGTTTCAGATGTGTATATAAAGGGTGGAGCAAAAGTTGTGAACATGTGAAACACAGAGTTTATTCTTGCATTATTTATTAACTGTTATATTATTTTTAATATAGGTTACCAAATGTTACCTCCAATAATTTATGTATCCATCTGACATCATAGATAATTATTATACTACTAGTGGCCCAGTGCATAAAATTCGTGCACAGGGGGTGGGGGTGTTTTTCAGTCCAGCCTGCACCCTTTCCAATCTGGGACCACTTGGGGGATGTCTGACTGCTGGTTTAGACAGAACTCAGGGATTGCACCTAAACTGGCAGTCAGACTTTGCTCTTGCAATCTAGGACTGCTGGCTTCTAACTGCTCACCTGCCTGCCTGCCTGAATGCCCCTAACCACTTTGCCTGCCAATCTGCACACTCCCAACTGCCCCCCCCACTCCAGACTACTCACCCCCAAATGCCACCCCTGCTGACCTGATCTCTCCCAACTGCTCCCCCTGCCAGCTTGCTGTCCCCCAACTTCCCTCCCCCTGCTGGTCTGCTAACCCTCAACTGAGCCTCCACCAGCCTGATTACCCCCAACAACCCCCACCCTGCCAGCCTGCTTGCCCCCAAATGCCACACCTGCCAGCCTAATCACCCACAAATGTCCCTATCCTGCTGGCCTGCTCATCCCCAACTGACCCCTCTGCCTGCCTGCCGACCCTGGCAAGGCTTTGTGATGATGCTGCACACACAGAGGGAGGCCCTCCCCATGCTGCTGGGTCTCTACAAACAATGACAGAGCAGAGTCAGACGTTTCCCACCTGGCCTAGGCTCTGCCATTAATCCCTACCCACAAGGAGGCCCTGCCCACAATGCCTGAGCTCTGTGATCAGTGGTAGAGCAGAGGCAAGCATTTCCCACCCCACACACCCAGAGGCCCTGCCCACCCTGCAATCAATTGCTGTCCACAGGGAGGCCCTACCTGTCTGCCCACCCTGCCAGGGCTCTGTGATCAAATGCTGCACAGAGGGAGGCCCTGCCCACATGACTGGTGCTCTGCAATGGGCCCTCACAGCCTTTCCTCAGCCCTCCCAGCCATGGCTTTGTCCAGGATTTCTGGAAATTCTTCACTAAGGTCTACCGGTTTAATTAGCATATTATCATTTTATTAGTATAAATTGTTATCTATGTTTCCTATGTTTTACCTTACTTCCCTTGACTGATTTTAACTCCCACTAGTACTTCTTAACCTCATTATGGTTTTTTTTTCCTGCCACCAACACTCCTTCCCTCTGGCCTTAATCAGTTTGTTCTCTGTATCTGTCTTTTTCTATTTTGTTTGTTTCTTTATTTTGTCCTTTAGATCTCACATATGTGATATCATATGGTATTTATATTTCTCTATCTGGACTATATAACTTAGCATATTATCTTCTAGATCCATCCATGCTGTTACAAATGGTAAGATTTCATTTTTTATGGCCAAGTAATATTTCATTGTATATATGTACTACAACTATTTTATTCACTCATTCATGGATGCTTCTAGATAGCAAATAGACATATATGATGTTGCTCAACATCAGTAATCATCAAAGTAATGAAAATTAATATCATAATGAGGTACTACCTCACATCTGTCAGAAAAATTATCATCAGTGAGTCAACAAACAAGTGGAGAAAAGGGAACCCCAAAGCACTGTTTGTTGGAATGCAGATTGGTACAGCCACCATGGAAAAGAGTATAGTTTCCTCAAAAAAAAAAAAAATAGAACGGTGTTTTGACCAAGGAATTCCACTTGTGGGCAGGTATTCAAAGTAACCCAAAAGGCAAATTTGAAAAAAATATATGCACCCTTCATGTTTTCTGCAGCATTATATACAGCAAGAGGCCCTGTGCACAAAATTTGGGGGTGGGGTGTCCCTTGGCCTGGTCTGTGCCCTCTCCCAGTCCGGGAGCCCTCAGGGGATGTCCAACTGCCATGGAGGTGAGAGAGGCTCCCACCACCACTGCTGTGCTCGCCAGCTGTGAGCCTGGCTCAGGTATTCTGGGTGAGCAGTGATCCCCCTATAGGAGCACATTGACCACCAGGGGGCAGCTGCTGGATTAAGCGTCTGCCCCTTGGTGGTCAGTGCATGTCACAATGACTGGTTGTTCCACTGTTCAATCAATTTGCATATTAGTCTTTTATTATATAGGATACTCAAGAGATAGAAACATTATTTTTAAGTGTACAGTTCAGTAGTGTTGAGTGTTTTCACATTTTTGTACGACAAATCTCTGGAACATTTCATCTTACAAAACTGAAAGTCAATAGCCACTAAACACCAGTTCTTCCTCCTTTTTTTCCCTAGTCTTTGTCAATCATATTTTTACTGTGTTTTTATGATTTTGACCACTTAGGACCTTATGTGACTGGCACTCTACAGGATCTGTCTTATATTAGCTTATTTCACGTAGCATAGTGTCCTTGAGGTTAATCCATGTTGTAGCATATGAAAGATTTCTTTTAAGGCTGCATAAATTACCATTATATTTATATATCTCATTTTCTTTATTCATTACCTTACCCATATGCATTTGGGTTACTTCCTCTGGAATTTCAGTGCCACTTAGAGTTTACAACACAAATTTGTTGTACACTGATCACATCATTCATGACATCAGCTTTATTGAAGAAAATTGGGGGATCCAGATTATTAGCAAATATTTTTCATGTTTTCTATGTACAAAATATGACTTGATTCCAGTCATCCTAAGAACTTTTTTACTTATTCTTAAATTATATTTAACTTGTCAGTCTGAGATGAGACTTGCATATTCCTTTTATAAAAATAAAAATTTGAGAAGTTAACTTTGATAAAAAGCATTGAGCACATAAATATAGAAACTAAATGTAGAAACAAATAATTGGACTCATTCAGAGTTTCCCATACTGACATTGAATTCACATAAATGTAGTTTCTTTGGGATACCAAATTATAAGTAAGAAGAGTGCCAAAATATGTTAGGGAGATGAGTTTTTTCGATTAGTGTGTGTGTGTGTGTGTGTGTGTGTGTGTGTGTGTGTGTGTTTTAATTAGTGCTGTTTATATTTTAACTAGAGGCCTGGTGAATGAAATTCATACACGAGGGGAGTGGAGGTTGTCCCTCTGCCCAGCCTGCATCCTCTCTAATCTGGGCCCCCTCAAGGGATGTCCAACTTCCGGATTAGGCCCAATCCTGGTGAGATCGAGCCTAAATGGGCAGTCGGACATCCCCTTCACAATCCAGGAATGCTGGCTCTCAACTGCTCTCCTGCCTGACTTCCTGATTGCACCTATCCACTTCTGCCTGCTAACCTGATCACTGCTTAACCACTCCCCTGCAAGTCTTATTGATGCCTAACTGCTCCCTGCCAGCCTGTTTGCCCCTAACTGCCCTCCCTTGCGGGTCTGGTCATCCCTAACTGCCACCCCTGCAGGCCTTGTACCCCCCAACTACTCTCCCTGGCAGACCTGGGTCCCCCTCAACTTTCCTTCCCTTCAGGCTAGGTCACCCACAACCTCCCCCCTCTACCAGCCTGGTAACCCCTAACTGATCTCCCGTACATAACTAGTCCCTCCCAACAGCCCTTCCCTGCTGGCCATCTTGTGGTGGCCAACTTGTGTTCACATGGAGGCAGGAGCTTTGACCACATGGGGGTCATCTTGTGTGTTGGAGTGATGGTCATTTTACATATTACTCTTTTATTAAATAGGGTGTGCTTAGGAATCACCAGGGAACCTTATAAAAATGTAGATTCTAATTCACTATATCTGGATTAATAAAATGTAATGCTGTCATTTTACCCAAGCTTAGGAAAGCTACTACCAGACACCAGGCAACATATTTGACTTTTTAAGGAGAAATAATCTAAACTTAAGTTAATTTTACAATGTCATTTTAAAAGTATTAATCAAAAATAAAAATAAACTGAAAAATCTTCTTTTAAATAACACAAAAGTTATTCTTACACAAAATAAACAATTCAGACAACTGAATATTCTTTAATATAGTGGCTTATTTAAGATGTTAAAATTTATCCTTACTAGAGATATGGGTGCAACATACTAGGCAGGCATATTGTATACTGAGTGGCCACATTATTATGACCACCTGCATTTGTAGGCAAATTAACTGTACACTGCATCATATAAGATGGAAGCCGAAGGCCTGTTCTAACACCTTTGCTATCTGCAGTTCCCAAGATAAAACATCTCCAATTTGCACAGGAACACAAAGATTGGACAGTTAAGCACTGGAAAAAGGTCATGTGGTCTGATGAATCATGTTTCCAGTTGCATCATGCATATGGTAGAGTGAGAATTTTTCAGAAACAGCATGAAAGCATGCCCCCCACATGCTTGGGTAAACCCTTAAAGCTGGTGGGAGCAGGGTTATGGTTTGAGGCATGTTTTCCTGGCATGATTTGGGCCATTTAATTCATGTGGAACAACATCTGCTGAATAGCACAACATACTTAAGTACTGTTGCTGATCAAGTTCATCCTGTCATGTTGGTGACATATTCCAATGGAGATGGCTTCTTCCAACAAGACAGTGAGCCATACCCCGGTGTTCATATTGTGCAGGAGTGGTTTCAAGAACATGAGGGAGACTTTATCTTGCTTAGGTGACCCCCACAATCACCAAATCTCAACCCAATGAGCATTTGTGGGACAAAGTTAAATGAGCCATCAGGCAGCTGGTTCCACAACCATCAAATCTCATGGAACTGGACAGTGCTATTCATCAGGCATGGTGTCAGATTCCTTGCATTATCTTTCAACATCTCATGGAGTCAATGCCAAGAAGAATTGCTGCAATATTGAAGGCAAAAGGTGGCCCAATGAAGTACTGATGGCGTGGTCATAATAATCTGGCCACTCAGTGTATATACAATTTTATTTTATTTTTAGTTTATGTGCCTTTGTGTGACATATCATGTCATAATACACTTTTACACTTTGCATTATGCTGGAATGGTAACAATGGTGAGTTAATGATTTGTTAGGAATATTTCCATATATTTTTAGTGACTGTGTCATCAAAATAGATCTTCATTAGGAAAGTCATATTATTTTACATTATAAAATTTATTGAAAATTATTTCAAGCCAATATGATCACTATATTATATAATGGAACACTCATATTAGTATTTTATTATATATATATATACACACACACACACACACATATATATATATATATAATTAATTAATTTAGATAAAATTTTTGAGATGCTAAAGTGGTTATTTATGCAAATTTAAATTGTAGCACATACTTGAAATTAATTTTATTTTTAAAGCTAAGTCTTGATCCAAGATGTAAGCAGAGTATGTAGAAGGTATACTTACCTCCTTCCACGACCAAACTTGAATTATAACTTAATTATAGAACAACTCGAGGCCTGGTGCATGAAAATTCATGCTCTGGAGAGGGGGTCCCTCAGCCCAGCCTTCTTCTTATCACAGTCTGGGAGCCCTCAGGGGCAGGAGGCGACCTGGCGATAAAGAGAAGGAGATGCCACTGAGACCGGTTTGGCTCAGTGGATAGAGCGTCGGACTGGGGACTGAAGGGTCCTGGGTTCGATTCTGGCAAGGGCATGTACCTTGGCTGTGGGCACATCCCCAGTAGGGGGCATGCAAGAGGCAGCTGATGGATGTCTCTCATCCATATTTCTGACTTTCTATCCCTCTCCCTTCCACTCTGTAAAAAAAAAAAGAGAGAGAGAGAGAAGGAGATGCCCTCATTACACTTCTGCTGCTGCCACTGCCGGCACTGCAAGTTTCAGCCGGCTCTGGTAACCCGAGTCTTGGGCAGCCCTGGGTGGCTGGGAAGCCACCATTCAAGGCTTACCTATGCCTCAGGCAAGCCCTGGGTGGCTAGGGGGCTGAGGGGAGTGGTGGATGTTAGAGGTAGGAACATGGAGCGACTGTGTCCGCCTGGGGGTAGGCCCGACTTTGCTACGCACCTGCCACCCTGTTGGGGCTGAGGGGACTGAGTGCAACCATCTTGTGGATATGGGCACTGCCACCTTTGAGGGAGGAACAATCAATTAGCATATTCCCTCTTATTGGTTGTGGGCACTGCCATCTTTGCAATGGCATGAGGGTCAATTAGCATATTCCCTCTTTATTAAATAGAATCGTCCTATAACCAAAGATTTACAGAAGAAGCCACATAAACATTGGTACAGACGGTAGAGATATGAAAAGGTCTCCTGGATCCCAGGGGTGCAGTTAAGGTTCCAAAGGAATACCTAAGCTGCAGGGGCTTCCCTCTGAGAAGCATGGGATCTCAACACCATGATTAACTCCCCATCTCAGATGATAAAAGCCAGAAAGAGGTGCACACATAACATCTGACTGTGAAAATCAGTGAGGATTCTATAGGGAGAGACAAAAATCCACTAGAGCCATAAGCATACTCTTAATGGTCAACAAAATTTTGTTCAAAGCCACTCAGTGGAGGGAGGGCAGGCTGGACTAAAGCTGTATGAGGAAAGCTGGGGTTTCTGGCACTGAGGAGAGAGCTGAAGGGACAGCTACCAGGATCCTTATGCTGAGTCATTCTCCAGTACCACAGATACCCTCTTTCTTGGTTGGAGCTTTCCCTTCCATATGGCATCAGGCTCATCCTCTGGACTCTCTCTTACATCACCCTGCAAATCATACATCCTGCTGAAAAGTCAGCTGCCATGGCCAGGGCATAGAGGCCTGGGAAAAGTTAGGGAGTTTCAGTGACTGAGTTGGGTGGCTTTGGGATGGGAGTCATTCTACCCAATTTTTTGTGAACCTAATTAATGCTTGCCCTTTAAGGGAGACCCATTAGCCCCACTCTCTAGGCTTAGGGTGGACCCACCCTCCAGGCTCGCAGTGGCCCCACATACCCAGCTTCTGGTGGCTCCTCCTGGCTTGAGAGCTGGGTAAAATCAGATACAGACTGAGTTGTGTGATTTTGGGATGGGGACCACACCCCTTAAGTTTCCCGAAGCACCTCCTCCTCACAAAGATTCACTAGCCCCATCATCCTGTCTCTCCAAGTCCTCACCTTGCTGAGTTCTGTTTCCTCTCAGAAGAACTGGGGCAGACCAAGCTGTATGGCTCTAGGCAGGGGCCATTTTCCCCTTGCAAGCCTAACCAGTGCAGAGCCCTCCCTTCACATAGTCAAATATTGGTCTGTTTGGGCCTGATAAACCCAGCTGGCCTTATCCTGATGACTACCTGAAACCTACTCCACTACTTATGTGTGCATACACCAAGCAGATGACAAGCTAAACTTGGTACACCTTGAGACTTTTGCTGAGTAGCCTCAGACCCAGCACTGGCGCCAATATTGAATCTGTATCAATCTGGTGAACACCACAAACCCCTACCTGATGATTCTCTGAGAACCTAACTCATGCAATTTGAGTACCACAAGAGGCTGTTTAAGTGACTGAGCCTAAGAAAGCTGCCAGCCAAAGGCAGGTGGAGGCAGATCTGCAGATCTCTTGGGACTTTTGCTGACATACTCCTTAAATCTGTGCTGGTAATAACCAGCCTTGATACATATCTTGGTCCTTCTTGCACACACACAGGTCCAGAAAAGGCAGCCACAAACTCTGCAGCACTTTATAGGTTCAAAAAAATAGCCTAGGGCTAGTAATAGGCAGAGTCTGACATTGGCCCGCTCTAGACTCCTTCCCAAGATGTTCCAAACTAGTGGTCAGCAAACTGCGGCTTGCGAGCCACATGAGGCTCTTTGGCCCCTTAAGTGTGACTCTTCCACAAAATACCATAGCCTGTGCGAATCTATTTTGAAGAAGTGGTGTTAGAAGATGTTTAAGTTTTAAAAATTTGTCTCTCAAAAGAAATTTCAATTGTACTGTTCATATTTGGCTCTGTTGACTAATGAGTTTGCCGACCACTGTTCCAAACCAACATGTGCAGCGGCAAGCTTCAGACAACACCAAAGCATTATCCAATATGCTTTCAAGGGGCATGCCTAAAGGGATATTTTGGTATGCACCATGCCATGCTGAGATGAATTATGGTCATGGGGTCAGCAGCTATATAACTCACACACCATGGTTGGCCTTGAGCTCACAGTAAACCAGCTTGAACGTTGATCCCATATACAATAGACCAATATCAATCAAGATTCAATTACAATGGAAGGGCCCAAATAATCTACACAAGAGACATTCCTGGAGTACCAGTAGCAGGTGATCAAGAAGACTGTACCACTCGACCCCTCACGACATCTACATCTACTACTTAAGGTCACCTCACAAAGACTGAGAGTCATAGAAAATCTGTTTAACACATAGAAACAAACAGCCAAAATGGAGAGACAAAATGTCAGGCCCCAAATGAAAGAATAAGAGAAAACTCCATAAAAGATAGCTAAATTAAATGAAGTCAAGCAATTTATCAGATATAGAGTTAAGACGAATAGTTATAATGATGCTGAAAAATCTTATAAGAATTACAAGGAACTTAGTGAGAACTACAACAGCATGATAAAGAACATAGAAACCACAAAAAAAAAGTCAGAAATGAAGAATGCAATATCTGAAATGAAAAATACATTGGAAATAATGAACAGTAGACTGGACAAGGCAGAAGATTGAATCAGTTATTTGAAAGACAAGGTAGAAAATACACCCAATCATAGCAGCAAAAAGAAAAATAATATTTTTTTTAAAAAATGAGAATAGTTTGATGAAGCTTTAGAACAACATGAAACATAACAACATCTAAATCATGAGGTAACCAGAAGTATAAGAGAGAGAGTAAGGAATCAAGACTTTATTTAAAGAAATAATGAACAAACATTTCCCTAACCTGGTGAAGAAAAAATGCACACAAGTTAGGAAGTGCATAGAGTTCTAAACAAGATGAATGCAGAAAGGACAGTAACAAAACATATCATAATTAAAGTAGCAAAGGTGGAAGACAAAAAGAAATCTTAAAAGCAAAGAGAAAGACAGTAGTCTACTAAGCAGCTCCTATAAGTCTGTGAGCTGTTTTTTCAACAAAAACATTTCAAGACAAAAGAGATTAACATGAAATATTCAAAGTGATGAAAAGCAAGAATCTACAACCAAGACTACTGTAATCAGCAAAGCTATCATTTAAAATTGAACATAAATAAAGAGCTTCCCATATTAGAAAAATCTAAAGGACTTTGGTTCTAAAAAATCAGTATTACAAGAAATTGTAAGGGGCCCTCTTTGAGAAGAAGACAATAGAAGAAAAAAAAACTAACAACAGAGGCACATAGTTAAGTGAATAAGATAGCAATAAATATGTACCTACCAATAGTCACTTTAAATATAAATGGATCGAATGTTCCAATTAAAAGACATAAAATAGTTGAATAAGAAAACTTGACATATATACACTTTCACAAGATACCACCTTAGAACAAAAAATACACAGGGATGAAACTTTAAGGATGGAAATATATATTTAATGCAAATGGAAAGAAAAAGGAAAGCTGAGGTAGTAATACTTATATCTGACATAATAGACTTTAAAACAGAGATTATTGTAAGAGACAAAGAAGGACATTACAATGATGATAAAAGAAGCAATCCAACAAGACAATATAACCCCATAAACGTTTATGAACCAAATATAGGAGCAAATAAATATTTAATGCAAATCTTTATGGATATAAAGAAAAAGATTGATAGTAATATAGTCATAGTAGGGGATTCTAACATCTCATTGACATCACTAGATAGATTTTTCAGACAGAAAATCTAGAATGGCAACCTTAAATGACACATTGGATCAGATGCATTTAATTGATATCTTCAGAACATTACACTCCAAAGCAGCCAAATATACATTCTATTTAAGTGGACATAAAATATTTTCTAGGATAAACCACATATTAGAACAAAAAACAAGTTTCAATAAATTTAAGAAAATTGAAATTATATCAAGCATTTTCTATAACCACAATGATATGAGATTATAAATCAATCACAAGAAAGATACACAAAGACTTGGAGACTAAATAACATGTTTGTAAACAGTGAATGGGTTAACAATGATATTAAAGAAGAAATAAAAAGATATCCTGAAACATATGAAAATGAGAACACAACAAACCAAAATCTATGGGACACACTGATAACAGTAATCCTAAGAGTAAAATTTATAGCATTACAGACCTTTATTAAAAACAAACAAACAAAAAAAAAACAAGAAAAATCTCAAATAAATAATACAACTTCACAGTTAAAGGGGCTTAAAAATATCTACAAAGCCCAAAGCAATTAGAAAAAAGAAAATAATAAAGGTAAAAACAGAAATAAATAAACTTGAGTCTAAAAAAATAAAAACAATCCAAAAGATCAATGAAACTTAGAGCTGGCTCTTTGAAAAGACAAATAAGAATGATAAATCTTTAACCAGACACATCAATATAAAACATAAGATAATCCAAATAAGTAAAATCAGAAGTGAAAAAGGAGAAGTAACAACTGGCACCAAAGAAATAGAAAGGATTGTAAGAAAATATTATGAACAACTATATACCAACCATGTGAACAATCTGCACAAAATAGGTACATTTCTAGAAATAACTTCCCAAACTGAATCAGGAAAAATAATAGAATTTGCACCAACACATTACAACTAGTGAAATTAAAGCAGTAATCAAAACATTCCTAAAAAACAGAAGTCCTGGATCAATGACTTCATGGATGAATTTTACCAAACATTCAAAGAACAAATATATTTCTTAACTATTCCAAAACAATTCAAGAGGAAGGAAAACCACCAACCTCTTTTATAAGGCCAACATTATTCTAATTCCAAAACTAAATAAAGACACTAAAAAGGCCAATATCCCTAATAAAGTAGATGCTAAAACCCTCAACAAAATATTAACAAACTGAATCCAGAAACAGTTTAAAAAGATCATAGACCATTATTATTTTTCTGGGAATGCAAGATTAGTACATTATCTTCAAATCAATAAATGTTGTATACCACATAATCAAAATGAAGGAGAAAAAACAAACAAACACCTAAAGGTTGTGAATTCGATTCCCAGTCAAGGACATATACCAAAGTTGCAAGGTTGATTCTTGCCACTGGTTGGGGCATGTGTGGGTGGCAACTAATTGATGTGTCTTTCTGAAATGATGTTTCTCTCTTTTTCTCCTGCCTCCCTCCCTTCCACTCTCTCTGAAAAATCAACGGAAAAAATATTGTTGGACGAAGATTAACTGAAACAACAAACAAAAAAGAACATGATCATATCAACATATGTAGAAAATCATTTAATAAAATCCAGCACTCATATATAACAGAAACTCTCAAAAAAGTGGGACTAGATGAAACATACCTCCATATAATTAAAGCCATATGTGAAAAACACAAAGCTAACTTCATACTCAATGGAAAATGACTACAAGTGTTTTTCAGAAGATGGGGAACAAGACAGGGATATCATCTTTCAACACCTGTATTTAATACTAGAGGCCTGGTGCACAGATTAGTAACTGGTGGGGTACCTTGTCTTAGCCTGTGGGGATTGGGACAAAACTGGCTCTTTAACATCCCCTGGGTGGTCTTAGATTGTGGGAGGACAATTCTTGTGTGATGCACCCCAGAATTCAGATCCCTCCTTTCTGGGTCTGGGGTGCAGGTGAAGCACATTCAGAGCCAACAATGCCCCAGCAACAACCTAACCCAAGGCCTATTCTATGAGGAATCAGGCTCCCTCCTCTAATGGTCAGAGCACCTGTCTCCTGGTGGCCATTGCATGTCATAGCTACCAGGCAAATGATTGAACAGTCAGACAGTTGCATATATGAGAGTGAGAGAGAGTTAGAGAAGAAAAAGATATAAAAAGCATCAGATTTGGGAAGGAAGAAGTAAAACTGTCACTATTTGCAGAAGACAGTATATAAAGAACACTATAGAGACCGGTTTGGCTCAGTGGATAGAGCGTCGGACTGCGGACTGAAGGGTCCCAGGTTCGATTCCGGCAAGGGCATGTACCTTGGCTGCGGGCACATCCCCAGTAGGGGGTGTGCAAGAGGCAGCTGATCGATGTCTCTCTCTCATCGATGTTTCTGACTTTCTATCCCTCTCCCTTCCGCTCTGTAAAAAATCAATAAAAATATATTAAAAAAAAAAAAAAAAAAAGAAAAAGAACACTACAGATTCCAACAAAAAACTACTAAAACTGATAAAGTAGCAAGATACAAAATTAATATCCAGAAATCAGTTGCAATTTTATATACCAATAATGAACTATCAGAACAGAAAACAGAAAACAAACCCAAGATTTTAAATACCTATACTTAGAGAAATATAAGATATTAAAGAAAGACAAAAGTAAATGGTAGCATATTTATGGATAGAAAGAACCAACATAATTAAAATGTCTATGCTACCCAAAGCAATCTATCGATTCAATATAATTCATATCAAGATACCAAAGCTGTATTTCACAGAACTACAACAAATATCCCTAAAATTTATATAGAACCACAAAAACCCCAAATAGCCACATAAATATTGAGAAAGAAGACTGAAGTTTTAGGAATCATGGTACCTGGTATCAAATTATACTACAAGACCAGTAATCAAAGCAGCATTATATTGGCATAAAAACAGCCATATCAATGGAACAAAATAGAAACAAACCCATGCCTTTATGATCAATTAATATTTGACAAAAGAGGTAAAAAAACATACAATGCATTAAAGATAGTCTATTTAATGAATGGAGTTGGGAATGTTGGACATATATGTGCAAAAAAATGAAACTAGACCACCTTACACCATACATAAAATAAACTCAAAATGGGTTAAAGACTTAAATGTTAGATTTGAAACCATAAAAATCCTACAAGGCAACATAGGCAGTAAAATCTTGAACATTTCCTTTAGCAATATATTTTTTTATATATTGCATTTGGCAAGGGAAACAAAAATAAACAAATGGGATTACATCAAACTAAAAAGCTTTTGTACAAGAAAGGAACCAGCAGCAAAATGAAAAAAACAAAATGGGAGAACATATTCACAAAACATACATCTGATAAGGATCAATACCCAAAATTTTATAAAATACTTATAAATCTCAACACCAAATAAGCAGACAATCTATCCCTATCCACATCTAATAAAAGAGTAACATGCAAATTGACTGACCACCTCTACACCCACAAGCCATGCCCACAAGCTACTCAGGAGTGAATATGCAAATAAACTCCAACCAAGATGGCTGCAGCCACTGAGAGCAGGAGGGAGGCTTGGGTTTCTCTGGCAACAGAGGAAGCCAAGCTTTCCGTCTGCCATTGCCAGCATAGGCCTCCACTCAATGCTACAAAGTTTCAATTATAGAAATACACAAATTCCAACAGAAATGGCAGCAGCCACGGAGCTGGAGAAAGCAGAGGCTAGGGTTGCCCCTAGTGATGGAAGAAGCCAAGTTTCTGCAACCCTGGCTGGCCTAAGCCTCCACTTCAGGCTACAAAGTTTCAATTATAGAAGGTAAAAAAATCCCAACAGAAATGACTGCCATCATTAGTGAGCAGAAGGCTTGGATCTGCTCCGGGCTACAAAATTTCAATTGTAGAAGATAAATAAATCCCAGATACCAGACCCTCTGCTTAAGTCACGAGGTGGAGTGGCTGGCCTGCAGACTACCACAGGCCTCTCACCCAGGCTGCCCAAAACCCCAAAGGTAACCCCCACCCTGATCCGAGACACCCTTCAGGGCAAACCAGCTGGCCCTCTCCCATGCACCAGGCCTCTATTATATCTAATAAAAGAGTAATATACAAACTGACCATCACTTCAACACACAAGATGGCTGCCCCCATGTAGCCAAATATCCTAGCTCCATGTGGACATAAAAAACGCCACGACAAGATGGCCAGAAGGGAAGGAAGTTGAGAGGGACCAGGCCTAAAAGGGAGAGCAGTTGGGGGCAATCAAGCTGGCAGGAGAGGGCAGTTAGGGGTGACCAGGCCTGCAGGAGAGGGCTGTTGAGAGTGGGACCAGGCCAGTAAAGGAGGGAAGTTGGGGGCTAACAGACTGGCTGGGGAGCAGTTAGACATCAATCATGCTGGCAGGACAATGGTTAGAGGGTGACAAGGCAGGCAGGCAGAAGCAGTTAGGGGCAATCAGGAAGGCAGGCAGGTGAACAGTTGGGAGCCAACAGTCCTAGATTGTGAGAGGGATCGGGCCTAAACATGCAGTCAGACATCCCTCGAGGGGTCCCAGATTGGAGAGGGTGCAGGCTGGGCTGAGGGATACCCCAACCCTGTGCACGAATTTCGTGCACCGGGCCTTTTGATTAAAAATATTTGTCAAAGTACCTAAATATAGGTGCTTTTTCCAAAGAGGGCATACAGATGGCCAAAAACATATGAAAAGGCTCTCAATGCCACTAATCATCAGATAATTACAAATTAAGACCACAATTAGATACCACATCAGCTTTGTTAGAATGGCTATCATGAATAAATTGACAAACAAGTATCCATGAGCATGAAGAGAACCTTTATGCACTTTTGAGACTGTGGATTGGTGCAACCACTGTGGAAAGCAGTATAAGGTTACCTCAAAAAATTTAAAATGGGACAATGTTATGATCCAGTTATTCCACTTCCTGGAATATATCTAAAGAAACTTGAAAAACTAGTGAGAATGAATATATGTATTTTCATTGTGCTGTTATTTATAACAGCCAAGATTTGGAAGCCCCCTAAGTGTACATTATAGATGAATGGATAAAAATATGTGGTACATTTACACAATAGAATTCTACTCAGCAGTAAAAAAAAAAAAAAAAAAAAAGAAAATTTTACTGGTAGTGACAACATGGAGGAACCTGTAGAGTATTATGCTAAGTGAAGTAAGTCACTCAGAGAAAGACAAGTACCACATGATTTCACTCATATGTGGAATCAAATGAACAAAGAAAATAACAAAATTAAAACGTACTCATAGCTAGAGAACAGGCTGACAGTTGTTAGAGGACATGTTGTTTGCAGGGTGGGTGAAAAAGATAAAGGGATTAAGTGAAAAACAAGAGGAAAAAAAAACCAACAACAAACACCTCATAAACAGACACCAGCCTGGTGATTACCAGAGGAAAAGAAGTGCAGGAGAAGGTAAAATAGAGTACACTGGGAACAAAGTGTGATGAAAGGATACTTGATTTGGTGTGGTAAACACACCATACAATATCTAGATAATGTGTTATAAAGTGATACACCTGAAATGAATTCATAAAAATCTTTTTGCAAATAATAATTAAAAGTAATTTATTCCTCTAAAAGATTTATTAGAAAAATATTAACATCTTAAGTATGTACATGAGAAACTTTTAGCCTAATATTTTTATTCTTTTCTATTATCTACATTTTAAACCATTGACAAGCACAGTGAGATGATCTTTTAAATCACTCATTATACATGATATTCTATTATCTTACATCCATTATAACTTGTTAGAAACTTTTAATAATGCATGACTCCAGAAGGCAATTCCCCTTAATAGATACAGATACTTAAATATTACTCCATCTATATTTTATTATTTTATGAAGCATACTGGCAACCGAGCCAGTAATTTTGTCAGAAATGAAGGGTTACTAAGCAGTTGTAAATGATCCAGAATATTGACTATGACAGCATAAAATAGCAAGTCTATTTCATTTTCATTTCTTTTTTTTTTTACATTTTATTTTTCCAACAAAGACAGATATTTGAAACTCATAAACTTCAAAACTCAATTAAAGGTAATATAATAATTTAGACTTGTGAAGTACCTAATATATACCATAATATCTCAATTAGAATGCTACAATTTAATGATTATTGAATCTAAAACATCATTGTGACAGAATCTATTATATTATCTTCTCACAATAGAATGAAATTATCAACATAAAGAATAAAAATTAATCTGATCTTTGTTTAATTATAGGATATATTATACAAATGACACCTAAAATATTTTTAAATGTTTCAGTTGCAAAAGAGGAAGAACTTTATTTTTCTCTTTTGGTATAAAATTATTCTATTTTGAAGCTATTTGTGGGACCATCTTCTAAAAATAAATAATATGAAATGTATAGGAGGAAAAAAGTTCCAAGATAGGATTGAATAATTTTATAAGAAAATTAAAATCAACATTGCTAGTTCTGAATAATGTAGTGAATTTATTTTCAGAGAAAACTAATTCAAGAGTTTACTTGCTACCTATAAAATGTTAATTTTATATTATACATTCAATAAAGAAGGGTTACCTGGAGTGTAAGAATTTGGCTCTGATAATATTTAATGCTTTTGACATTGTCAAAAGAATAAGTAGATAAATCAATGTGACTATGTATTAATACCTCAGTCACATTGATTTATCTACGTATTCCGAAAATGAAAACAAATGAATCATCTCTAAATTAAGACTTTCCATGATATGGTAGAAGGTGCTACTTCTTTCTTGATAATCCATTCTTACGTTTAATTTTCTAGTCAATAAATTTACTATACACTTTAAGTATGATTTAGTACTGTCACAAAATTTATCAGGCAACAAAACAATACACAGGGAGTATTTGAAGATCAAGGATAAATCCTTGTGCATGGGTGTGGGTTATGTGTCCCTCAGTCCAGCATGCACCATCTCCAATCTGGGACCCCTCAAGGGATGTCCAATTGCTCGTTTAGGCCTGATCCTGGTGGGCAGTCAGACATCCCTCTCACAATCCAGGACTGCTGGTTTCCAATCACTCACCTGCCTGCCTGTCTGATTACCCCTAACCACTTCTGCCTGCAAGCCTGATCACCTCCTAACCACTTCCATGCCAGCCTTATCAATGCCTAACTGCTCAACTGCCAGCCACATTGTCCCCAACTTCCCTCCCCTGCCAGCCTGTTCACACCCAACTTCTATCCGATGCAGGCCTGGTCACTCCTAACTGCCCTCTCCTTCAGTCTTGGTCCCCCAACTGCCTCTCCTGCAGACCTGATTGACCATAACTGCCCTCTCCTGCTGACCTGATAGCCCACAACTGCTCTCCCCTGCAGGCCATCATGTGGCAGCCATCTTGTGACCACATGGGGGTGGCCTTCTGGTGTGTTGGAGTGATGGTCAATTTGCATATTACCCTTTTATTCAATAGGATGTCTCACAGGTACTAGTACAGTGACTCATGGGGTCAGTTCTCCAAATCCCTGCGTCCATGAATATGGAGGAAGCTTTTCCTTTATACCCTTTGGTTTCTTTGACCCCCAAATATGAATCAGGCTTCCGAACCTTTTGTGGGCTTGGATAAAAGCCCCATGTGTTGGGATTGGGGATGTGAAACCACACCCACTGGCCTGGCCCCAGCACTGAAAACCCCCTTTGGGGGTTGTGCATGGTTCATAGTTTATAGCCTCTATAAAATAGGAGTATTTAGGTAAACAGGTCTTGTAAGATCAGATAATTAAGGAAGGGGCAGAGACTTGATTGTAGGCTAACAAGAAAGTGCATTAGAAATACTGACTAACTAGATAGAGTCAGGATGCTAGCCTCCTACATTATTTTGCAAATGGAGTTAATTATCAGCTAGCAAAAGTATGCATTAGAATACAGGTTACTAGCATAGGTTCATATTGCTAACCCTCCAAAAATGTTTTTTTATTCCCCATCAGTATCTTTTAATTACTGGTAATCCTATATAATAAAGAGGTAATATGCAAATCAACCATCACTCTAACACACAAGATGGCTGCCTCCATGTGGACATAAGATGGCTACCACAAGATAACCAACAGGGGAGGAAAGTTGGGAGGACCAGGCCTTCAGGGGATGGCAGTTGTGGGTGATCAAAACAGCAAGGGAAGGCAGTTAGAAGCAACGAGGCCTGTAGGAGAGGGCAGTTAGGGGTGACCAGGCCTGCAGGGGAGGGCATTTAAAGTGACTAGGCCAGTAGGGGAAGCCAGACAGGGGCAACTGGGCTGGCAGGGGAGCAGTTAGGCTTGATCAGGCTGGCAGGGAGTGGCTAGTGGGTAATCAGGCTGGCAGGCAAAGCAGGTAGGGCCAACCAGGAAGGCAGGCAGTTGAGCATTTGCTAGCCACCAGTCTTAGATTGTAAGAGGGTGCAGGCTGGGCTGAGGGACACCCCCCCCCCCCACCCTGTGCACAAATTTTGTGCACTGGGCCTCTAGTAAATAATAAAATAATAATATAATTTGACTGTGTATGTAATTGCCATTAATATCTCAGATGAGCTAAGCACTGAGGCAGTTTCTAACAATCAGATATCATGCATCTGGACTTTAGCAAAATAAGTATTTTTACATGTCCCACTCAAACTTGAAATTATTTTTTCAAGTTATAATGTTTGTCTTAATGGCAAGTTAACAGGTTGCTGCATGCCTCCCTCCTAAATGTACATTTAGTACAC
Source organism: Antrozous pallidus (assembly GCA_027563665.1). Lineage (NCBI taxonomy): Eukaryota > Metazoa > Chordata > Mammalia > Chiroptera > Vespertilionidae > Antrozous > Antrozous pallidus. The sequence continues at coordinate 29,697,936 of CM050519.1, forward strand.
ATAAAAGTATAAACTATTTCTAGATGGTTTTGTTCAGTCGTTAGAGCATCAGCCTGCAGACTGAAGGGTCCCAGGTTTGATTCTGGTCAAGGGTACATGCCTGGGTTGCAGGCTTGATCCCCAATAGGGAACATAGAGGAGGCAGCTGATAAATAATTTTCACTGATGTTTCTGTCTCTCTTTCCCTCTCCTATCCTCTCTGAAATCACTATAGATATATATATATACTTTTTTAAAAGTACAAAGTTCAGCAGGTGACAACAACATTCTCTAATGTTCATTATAAAGCAGATTTAAAATAACTGTCTGATGGGAGTTTTATAAGGTGTTATTCTAACAAATGAACCATTTTAAGAAAAACAAATTTTCTAATTAGGCCATTGTTATAACTCTTCTCTGTACTTTCTCCAAATTATTTCAATGTATTATAAAACATTGCTACTCCTTCTAGTATATGATATGGCTTGACCTTTCCAAATATTTTTTCCTTCATGAATTTTAAAATTTCAATGTGTTATGTTATATAGACTTTTCTCCATTACTTTTCATATGGCATTCCACATGGGAAAATTGCAGTTTTGATTAATTTGAATGTAGAGAAGTCTCACACTGAGAAAAATACATTCCTAACTGAAAATATAGATAGTAAAATCCATTACATATCATTCTCTGGGTTTAGTAATATTTGTATTATAGTTTTTGTACATTTAGTGTAAAATAGATGCATCATTTTGATACAGGATTTGCAATTTAATATGTAATATAACTGAGTATGAGACCTGGTGAGGCACTTTATCATAAGGTTTAACTCTATGTTTACATAAAATTCAAATTATTATAATCTAATGTTTGTTTTGATACAGATGCAATCATTGAATCTAGGTAAGGATTAGTTTAGTGCACAGATTGAATTTGATGCTATACATGCAACTGAATAGTCCTGTCATGTTTTCTTACCAAAAACTGAATTGAAATACTTTATTCATTTCCCTTGTGAAAAATATATTACACAGCTTCATAGAACAATAAAGCTGTCAATATAGCATTCTTCATACTACTAAAGACTATTTTTGTATTTTAATTTAAGTAATAGGAAATTGTCAAGAGAAATATTAAGAGGAAAAACATCCAATTCATTTAAATATTTACCCACTTCCAGCTAGTTACAAAGGTTGCCTAGTTTTAAAAACACCTATCTTGGAAGACTTGGTTCAATGTAGGTTTTCAAGGTCATTTATTTTATTTCTTTTTAATTAGATAAAGAGAAATAATTCATCTTATAAAGTAGAGCTTTAAAAAAGTCAGAGTTTTTCTGTGATTCTTTAAAACACATTGTCTAGAAATATGAGAATAGAATTCCTGGCAATTTTTTTTTTTTTCTTTAACCTGAGATTAAAAGTGCAGATTTTCCAATCTCGGTACTACTAGAAAAATGTGTGTAATGTTCAATAAAATTGCACTACATTAGTGACTGTGAATAGCATTCAATAAATGGTTTTAATAAGCATGTTTAGCAAATATGCATAAAATTATATTAAAACTGAATTACTCACAGAGGACTCATTTTTAACATTTGAATAAGATACATTAAGGCACCAATTTTGGCACATACTTTCATTTTCTCTTTCCCTTGCCCTGAAATTGACTAATTCAGCAACAAGTATTGATTTCAAGCATTACTTTGTTAATTCAGGGAAGGTGAATAATAAAAAATCTATTAAAATATAATTAAAAAACATTACAAATATATGTACATATATATTAGAAATATCACTATATATTAGTAATAGTTTGTATAGTATCATGATATGAATATCTTCTTAATTAGCACTGGGTTGTTAACTACTAAAATAATATTTAAAAAGCTATTTTTAGCATATTTGCAATTTTTACTCTGTAGATTATTGAAATAATAATTAATGGTAACTGAAAATGCTTGCTATATATTCAGAATGAAGTTAAGTCATGTTTAGAACCTATATTTTTTACTAGTATATTTAAATTTATCTATGAAACATAATTAAATTAGAGGTCTGATGCATGAAGATTCTTGCAACAATGGGCCTTTCTTCCCCCTGGCTGTTGGCACCACCTTCGCTCTGGCTGGAGCCACCTTTCTGCCTTGGCTCCGGCCCAGAGCCGCCTTTCCACCTTCCCATGTTGCCTAGAGGCCCAGAGCTGCTGGGGCATTGTGGAACACCTGTGAGTTGGCCTGGTTGCTTGTCACCTGTGTATGCAAATTACCCTGCCATCTTTGTTGGGTTAATTTGCATACTCACTCCTGATTGGCTGGTGGGCATCGTGAAAAGTCAATTTGTCTCTTTCTCTTTTATTAGCTTAGATTGTTTGCAAGATTATTCAAAAAGTCTGATTGTGAAGCAGACTTTTTGGACTGGAATCTGAATTCTTTGTCCACTAGAGTCCAGGGACAGAAGATGGTATAGCAAAGGTGTAAATTTATTAAAAAACAAGTCCAGACTCCCATGTGGGGAGGGAGAAAGGGTCCCACTGACTTCCCTTTCCCTACAGCTTAGAAAGGCTGTAGGTTTTTGTGCCTTGATAGCCCCTCTGCTTGGTCATTATTCCCTTAGACTGGAGCTCAAAGGTAAAAGTTCACATGGGACATGTGAGGTTCTCCCCTCCTACTTCCTTATTGTTTTTCTATTCCCTTTGGGTTTTCTTCTTCTCCTTCTGGATGAAGGCCTTTCTTCTCTTTATTTTGTAAATATAAACCTTTTGCTGTTCCCAGCTCCCTCATTCTATGGAAATGTACTTGCTGCAGCTTTTCAGCTTCCCTATTCTATGGAAATATACCTTCTGCTGCTCTGCAGCTCTGTGTTTCTGCCATGGTCCTCTTAATTTCTAAAATTTCCTAAAACCTGTCCTTTTCTTTCAATTGCATAATATTCTTAAGGTAGAAGTTAAATTATATAAGTAAAGTTCTGTATTGTAGTATGGACAGATATATGTTGGACTTTAAAGAAATTATTAACTAAATGTGTTTTTGTTCTCCATAATCATATTGCACTTATTGCAAAAAGTTGATTTCTATTGGATTAATCCTACTTGATATTCTATAAACCAATCTTTAGAAAAGTAGCTTAAAATTCTTCTTAAAGTTATATTACTTTAAGGAGGACTTTATTACATTGCACATTGTTATTACTAAGAAGTACCCAGTAGAATTTTTCTTTTTCTTAGAAATAGTAACATGTCTGAAAAGTACATTTGCTTTTTTCTGAAGGTCATCACAGACTCAAAACCAATCATGTTTAGGCTTTTCTATTGACTTCTAGAAAACTGTTACATCTTAATCAAAATTATTCTCTGATCTCATCAGGTGATTCACTAATTTAATTATTTTATTTTATTTTTATCAGAAGTTATTAAGATGTCATATCAAGATTCAAAAATAAAATAAGGTAATATGAATAACAATAGGAAGGAAAAGCAAGAAAACCACAAAACTAGTTTGTGTGATGGGGTATAGGATATATAAATGCTCATATTTAATTAATTAACCAAGAATTAAAAATAAGAATATACTAACAAACTATAGTCTACAATATTAATAGTATTGTTACAGAAGACCAGAGAAGAATCAAGCAATGCTTAAAGAGATGGAGTTACACTTCACTATTATTATTATTATTACTACTACTACTACTGCTACTACTACTATGCATGGGCTTAGGGAAAACTGTATTTTAAATGCTGGGCCCCAACATGGAGGAAGTTTCTTTTTTATGTCTTCTTACTCTCTTTGTCTTCCAAATATGAGGTTTTTCAGTCCCTCTTGGCAAGTTCTTAAAGACCCCTATGTGTTGGGGTTTTCAGACCTCAACCAAAGGCTTAGCCTGGCGCCTGCACTGATAGCATTATTGGGGGAAGATTTATGGCCTCTCTGGAATGGGAGTAGTCTTATTTTCCTTATTATTTAAGAAAGCAAGTATTTACAGAAGCCAAAATAGCGGGGTTAAAATTTCAAACAGAAGATGGATGCTTCAGCATAATATTTAAGCAGGCTACAGGTAGCAGCAGTTCCAGTTCCCTTTTTGCTGGCCTTGACCACAGAAGTGTATGTAGCCTATCCTCATCCAAGAAATGAGCAATAAAACCTCAGGGAGAAAAAATGCCAGACTCACCCAAAAGGGAACGTCTAAACCATGTGATAGCTGGAAGATGAAACTGCATGCTGATAAACCTCTTTCATTCCGTCAGCATCTATGCCATGTGTTAGGCTTCACTGAGGCAGGCAAAAATCCTGAGGGTGGTTTTGGCCAGTTTCAGTTAGACTACTATACAAAGTTGAATATGTAGCTACAATGGCAAATGATTTTATGAAGATAGTATTAGCTGTCTAAGGCAGCCAAACCCAAAATGTTACAAAACTCACTGTAGGCACAAATTTAAAACCAAGTAATTTCATAGTAGCTATTGCTATTCTTGGTCCATAAAGAGTTAAAACATATCTTACAATTAAAACAAAAATAAAACAGTCTATTGTAAACTGTTACAGAATTTACCAGGTGACCAAAAATATACAGAAGTACCTAGAGTTACAGGAAAAACCCATTTATTTCCAGATGTACTAGTACTGTGACTCAATGGGGCCTGTTTCCAAATCCTCAGAAAACCAACATGGAGGAAGCTTTTTCTTTATACCCTTTGGTTTCTTTGTCCCCCAGGTAAGGATCAGATTTCCAGACCTTTCACAGGCATTGGGATGGGGGACATGAGACCACAGATAAAGGTCTGGCCTGGTGCCAGCACTGATGACCCTCTCCAAGAGTTGTGTATGGTTCATGGTTTATAGCCTCTGTAAAATGTGAGTACTTAGGTAAACAGGTCTTGTAAGACCATATAATTAAGGAAGGGGCGGAGACTTTATTATAGGCTAACAAGAATGTGCATTAGGGATACTGTTTAACTAGGTACAGAGTCAGATTTCTGGACCCCTCCCAAAATGTAGTTTTATGCTCCCTATCAAAACAGCATTATCTTTATTTAAAATACTAGAGGCCCGTTACAGGAAATTCATGCATGGGGGCGGATGTCCCTCAGCCCAGCCTGCACCCTCTCACAATCTGAGACCTTTCAGGGGATGTCTGACTGCCAGTTTAGGCCTGATCCTGCAGATCGGGCCTAAATTGGAAGTCGGACATCCCTCTCACAATCCTAGACTGCTGGCTTCTAACTGCTCATCTTGCTGACTGATCGCCCCTAACCACTTTCCTGGCTTCCTGATTTTGCCTCGAAAACTCAAGCTTCTTTTTTTTTATTTTTAATATTTATATTTCTTCTTTACTTTTTATGTTAAAAGTGAAGCTTCTTGAGAACATGAGGCAATTAACATTATTCTATATTCCTTACAGAGACTTAAGTATGGTAAACACAGCAAATATTTAATACTTAAGGGCTTCTATGCAAGCACTTTCCAACCAGGAATGTTTTAATAGGCAGTCTCCGAAAACCTGAACTGGAAAACCTAAAAGTAGAGCACTCAGATTTTAGGTATCAGGTGCTATTAGCGGGATTTCTATCCCAATTAAATGCTAATTCTTAGCTCTCAACAGTCTGAACAAACTGCTCTTCACTGTCACCAAAGTCTCTTATTCTTCACTATCTCATTTTCCTTTTTTTTTTTAGTTCAATGTTTTATATCCACATCAATATCAATGTACCATACAAAACCCACCTGCTAGCCTAGCTGGGCAAGCAGGAGGGGTGGGAGGTGAAGGTCCATGCCAGTATAGAAAACTGGAGTTCTTGTCCCAAAAGAGGAGAAAATGGATTTACAGTCAAGGAAACAAAATCAGAATCCAACATGATCAAGGAGAAGCGTTGAAACTGCATTGAGCGGAGGTGTTATGGGCAGCAGTGCATCTCTGCTGGCCCAGCAGTACCTGCAGCAGCCTCTGTTCCAGGGAAGCCTGGGACCAGATAGGGCCCAGCTCTTGAAGTTACTTTCAATAATTTTGCTTTTGGGGGAGGAGGGCTTCTGGGCAGCAGCTCCATGTGGGGGTAACTGGTATGGGTTTCACTTTAGGATTTGGAGGGAAAGTTGGGTCTGTGGGGTGGGACCGTCCAGCCCCAAATGTCATAGCTGAGGTTCTTGGAAGTTCCTTCCTGCCTCCTTCCTGCCCTGACCCCAGGTCTATGGCTTAAAATTCAGGGCACCAGGCTGAGGCTGAGCTCCCCAGAGGCCTTTGTAAACATGGCAGGTGTGGCGTCTCTGGGTGGGTGCCAAAATGTGGGAACCCCTTTTCAAGTCCTGCACTATTCAGGGTTCCTGGTTCATGGTTCAGGTTTCTGGAGAAGGCCACACACAAATGAATAAAGAGACTCAGAAAAATATTAATTTGGAAAATGGGGGCCAGGTGGTAGTTCAACTCTAGTGGCAGAACTACTCTCCACTCTGGCTTCACCATTTCCTTTTATTAAGATTAAAATCATAAGATACAGCTGTATCTCCCAGGCCAGAAACACCAGTAACAGTCAATTAGTAGGTCTTCTTAGGACTAACAGGTAGGGGCTGCTTCAGCCACCAACATCCCAGTAACCTGCTCCAGCCCTGCATAGCAATCAAGGTTGACCAGCCCTCCAAACTCCCTGTCCAAAGCTCTTTATTATTAAAGCAATGATTGGCTTCCAGCAGGCAGGTACAGGCAGGGGAAGCTTGAGGGAACTATAGAAACTGGTGGGGAAGCCAGGGCCAAGGGAGGGCAGTACCCATAGGAGAAAGGGGTTATGGGGTATAAGAGGTATGCTCCTCTAACAGAGACTTAAGAGGTACAGAGACTAAAAAAGACAGAGGACAGAAATGGGGATAGCAAAAGTGATAGAAAGAGAAAGACACAAAGAAGCAGGAGAGATTGAGACAGAGAAAGATTCACAAAGAAGAGAGACAGACAGACAGAAAGATGAAGTCCTGCTCTGTATGAGTTAGCAGGCTGGGGGGAGTGTGGGCCTAGGGCCAGGGGCTCAGGGCTCTCATGGGATGTTCCAATGTGATGGTAAGTGCATCATTGTATTGCACGAGGGAGGTGTGCTGGTAATGCAACACCAGCTCCTTCAGACACCCATGTAAGTTGTAGGGCTCTGCAAAACCCAAGCCAGTGGTCATGTGGTAGAGGATCCAGTGCTTGGGGTCACTGTCTACCACTAGAGAGCAGGCATAGCAGCCCCACTGGCTGCTCTCACGGATGAGAAAGGTATCATACCGCTTGCCTTCAGCATTGTCTCAGCCTGCGTGAGGTTGATCTTGCTCACATACCAGGTTCATTCTTCATGGTGGGGGAGGTCATCCTCATCCTCCATCAGTGCATACTGGTCTGCAGTCTCATTTTTTATTCCAAACCACTGGTTGATTTTCTTCTGCTGGGCACCTTTTTGGGTGAGCCATACCAGGTACTGGTCTCAGATCTTGCACAGCTGCATGAAGTCTGGCTTCAGGCTGTTCATGCACTTATCAATCTCTGGGTTGTCTAAGGCCTGTGTCTGCAGCTCCTGTTTCAGCTTCAGGGGACTATCATGGATCTCAGGGATGGGAGACTCGAGCATCTCTGAGTTCAGTAGAATCCTCTGCATTTCTTTTTCATTGCCCTCACGTTCCAGATACTCCTTGCTGCACTTCTCTTGAGTCTGGTCCTGCTCTTGGCTTTATGGTTTCATTGAAGGCTTTTATTGTGATGTGCATCTGCAGTCCCTGGGAGGTGCATGTGCACTCCTCGTCGAGCTGGTCATACTCGCGACTCTTGTTCTCGCGACTTGGCCTCCACTTCAAACCAAGGTAACCAACAAAACCTTTAATTCTGATCTTCCTCACCGCAAGGGAATAAAACAACTCAATAGAAATAATTTTCTGCCAGAAGTCATATCCAAATACTGTGGGACTGGTAACTATAGGGCGGACTATGTACATGTACAACAAACAGGCTCACATTCTAGCTGTAGGCGCCCAGGTGTCCTCCACAATCCCACAATCCTGTGGTCGCATACTTCCAATTTTTCTAGCTCCTCCTTTAATGGTGTTTCCTTCAGTTGATTTGCAAGTCCGGGGCTTCTATTTAGAGAGAATTTTTTGTTCTTTGATGTTGTTAGCTGTTGACTGTTTAGAATCAGTAAAATTTGGGGAGCACTGCCACTGCCATGAACATGTTGGTTCCAAGCACACTCATGAAACAATGGCCTATTCATTCCAGGGCTGACGCTGCCCTAGTTGGCAATGAGAAAGGTATTGTGCTGACCGCTGTGGCACGCTTGAGACGTGAGGGGCTGCCACAGTGTGCACAAGGCGTGAGGGGTGGGGCTGAGGTGGTGTGTGCAAGGTGCAAGGTGTGGGGCTGCTGCGGCGAGAGTAGTAGTGGCGCTGGCACTGGGTGCCCCTGGACCTGGGCAGTTATCGCTGCTGGGGCTAAGGCCTGGACTGGGGGAGCAGAGCCGAGGCGTCTGGCAAGTGCAGGGCCCCTGAGGCCATGCAGTCGCCAGGAGGTTGTCAGTGGCTGGGGCTAAGGCCAGGGCTGGGGGGACGAGGTCAAGGTGGCCAGGGCAGAGTCAGCCATCGGCCCCATTGATGGGGCAGGTTGGGCTGAAGTATCACCCACCCCCAGTGCATAAATTTTGTGCACTGGGCCCCTAGTGTGTGTGTATCTCTCTCTCTCTCTCTCTCTCTCTCTCTCTCTCTCTCTCTCTCTCTCTCTATATATATATATATATATATATATATATATATATATAAAATCTATATATCTATTTTATATATATATATAAAATCTGTCCAGATTGCTTAAGACTCATTTCTTGGAGGGTTTTTCAACATGGGTTGATGGCATCTAATGTAACATTATTCAATCTATGGATATTACTACAAGAATAATATAATATTCCACTCTGAAGATCTGTGGAAACCTAGAGTTGTATTTTACAGAAACAAGACAAAACATGATTTTTTATAACCTTTAGGCAATCCTTTCCACAAATATTGTTTCTCTGAACTAAGCTTTTGATGACCAATGAATGTTTCTAAGTTTGAAATTATCCCCATTGCCTAATGCCTGTAGTGCAGGTCTACTTTACTGTTCATGGGTTGAAATCTGTCTCATGTTTCTGACCAGATATCCTGGGTCTATGAAGTTAAACAGCCTTTTATGAAAGCTATTCTAACCATCAAGGGCAAAGGATAAAATAGCATGTACATTATCTCTACATAATCTCAATTCCTAATTCAGTAAAGAAATATAGGAATATAAACATGGAATTTCTTTACAAAATTAAATCTTACACATGGACACAGTAATGAAACTATATTTCATATTGTTTATCTATATGTAACACAAACACAATTATTGGTATAATTTTGTTTCAGGAAGTAGTAATAAAATGTCCCAATTCTCTAGCAAAGCCGAATCTCAATAAATTATTAAGATAACTGGTGAAATATTAGTATGGATAAATGTAGAAATAGCTGTCATGAAAGCAGAAAAAGGAAAATACTATAATGAAAAATAAATATATATCTGCAGTAAAAAGTGCAGCTTTTTGAATACACACTTTGTATGTTCTAATCCAAATTTATGTAGTTATGAGAATTTTACTTAATGTTATTAAGCCTTGGTTTCTTTGTCTAAATATCAGAATGATAATTGATTTGAGGCTTAAATAGGATAGAATTTCAACATGATCTCTGAAAGGAATTAATTTTTTAAATTATATTTTTATTGACTTCAAAGAGGAAGAATGAGGGAGAGAGAGACAGAAACATCAATGATGAGAGAGAATCATTGGTCAAGTGCTTCCTGCATACCTCCTGCTGGGGATCGAACCCACAACACCAGCATGCGCCCTGACTGGGAATTGAACACTGACCTCCTGGTTCATAAGTCGATGCTTGACCACTGAGCAACACTGGCTGGGCTAAACTTTAGAGTTTGAAGTTAGAAGTTACTAACTTTAGAACAGGATTATAAAACATGCATTTACTCCAACTCAAGTTAAAATAATGATCACTAAAATAAATTGAATGGAATTTTTTTGGGGGGAGGGGGGACGGGAAGGAAAACAAATATTAGTAGAAAGTTCGTCCCTTAAAGAAAAATCTCCCTGACTAAAATTTGGAAGACTTCTCAGCTTACCTTGTAGGAGAAGCTTTTTTTTTTCCCCTCTAAATTAGAAGACTTTCAGGTAATCAGCATGTTCCAGATATATACAAGCTTCAGTCATCTTTTTCATTTTGTTAAAATAATGATTGGCTAAATTCTTAATTTATTCAACAGAGTGATCTAATCTTTATCAAAGAGAATGGACCACCTAAATTTAATATGCTTATGAAAAAAATTAATTAAAAATATGTTGAAGTAAATAGTCAAATGAACACAAAACTATGGAAATTTTCAGAAAATCAAGAGTAAATATCTGTTAAATTGATAGGAACCAACAGAATAAGAAAATGCTCTTAAAATTTTTGAATATTTAGAAATAAAAATTCAGTCACTGTGTAAGGAATTAAATTTGAGAATATGACACAGAACAGAGCAAAAGCACAGATTTCAAAATATGAAATAAGATGGGCACTAATTCAGATTGTGTTACAGATAATTACTATGAATGTTAAAAACAGAGAACATGGAGGGGGAAATTATCAAGGCAAGAACAATAACAACAAATTTTTTTCCAAAATGAAGAAGTTCCTTCATCTTAAGACTAAAAGGTTTTATTGAAAATAAAATAGGATAAACATAGAGTGCTCAAATTATTCTTGAATATTTTGGGTGGGAGTGAATTGTTAGCAATACAAAATAAGTGAGAAATTTATGAAAATAATGTCCTGAGGGAAAATGCTCGCATATCTTTACCAACCAAATTATCAACAAAATGTAAGAAAATACATTTTAGACACTTATTAAAGCCCAAGATAACATGTATGATAATCCATTTGTATTACAGAATTAAACTGTACTTTTTTATATAGTTATATATCTTTTCTGAAGAAATTGCTTGAGAATATTTTCCAGTAAAGAGGGAATGAAAGCCTGGATGAAACTTAAGCTTTAAGAAATAATCTAGTTCAAGGGTGTTCAAAGAAATTCAACCTCTAAGTAAAAAGTGATTGATCATAACAAGTCACAATTTTCATTACTAGCAATTGGAAATATAGACACGTTTAAAAATGTTATAACTTTAAACATCATAATTTTGTAAGAGAAAAAGGAAAATATGGAATAATGTTTCAGAAAAAGAAGACCTATTTATAAGTGAGGTACCTACCTCCTGTGAAATCATTTGTTCAAATTGAAGGTAATGCCCTAGCCCAGTGGTCAGCAAACTCATTAGTCAACAGTCAAATAGCAACAGTATCATGACTAAAATTTCTTTTGAGAGCCGAAAACCGATTTGTGCGCATGGGCCACAAAGTTTCAATCGCACTATATGTGAGCACCCACATGTGGTATTTTGTGGAAGAACCACACTCAAGGGGCCAAAGAGCCGAATGTGGCTCATGAGCGCAGTTTGCTGACCACTGCTCTAGTCAAATTGGCTCAGTGGATAGACCATTGGCCTGGGAATTGAAGGGTTCCAGGTTTGATTCTGGTCAAGGACACATGCCTGAATTTCAAGCTTGCTCCCCAGCAGGAGGGAGTAGGGACATGTAGGAAGCCAATCAATGATTCTTTTTCATCCTAGATCTTTCTATCTCTCTTTCCCTCTCCCTTCCTCTCTGAAACCAATAAAAATATTTTTTAAAAAAAATCAAAGGTTAATGATCAAGGCTAAGAAGACACTAGCAGGTGGGAGAGAAATCAGGAAAGGTCACATGATGTTGCTTCAAATCCCTAGATATTAATGTCAGTTTGGAAAATGAGTCCACAATCCCCAAAAGGTTTGTATATTCCCTTTTCCCCAGTGCAATTTTCTGATGACAGTTTCTTTGTAGAGCAGTGTTTAGTACCATATACACTCATCATAGTTTTGCAATATCCTTAATACTGAGGATCCAACCTCTTTTAGTCATTGTGTTCTTTGAATGAAAACTGGATTCAGGTCTATAAAGTGGTTTGAGCAACTGTCCCTTTGCCTATCATTTATTCACATATTTGTTTATTTATTTACCATGCTATTGATGTAAAGCCATCCATATTGCCCAGGATGTGCAATAATCATTTCCAAAACATTCTTCAGGTCATGCCTTTCTGGCTGCAATTTAAATGTCATCCATCATTGTAATTTCTCCCACCTTGCTTCAGACAATTAAACTTGCATGCTTAGGCTTCTGTTACTTCAAGATTCTCTATTTTGAGAGCAGCAAGCCTAACCCTGTAAGAGCATCCTCTGCCATCCCTGGGATTGTCTATGTAGAGAGCAGTCATTCACTGCATGTCTCAATTATACTTTGTCCCTCTCACCAGTCCATTTATCTTCACTCAAGTGAATGGATTGACTTCAAGGACCTGCAGCAAAATTCTGGTGAGTTTCCCAGATTTACTAATCTACTATGTTCATTTCCCTGCACATTTTAATCTCTTCTAAGCACCACCTTCCATGGCAAATCTGGCATTTCTACTTCACTTAACCTAGAGAGAGCATTGCTTACCAAGCTTCTAAGAGCCTTTCTAATAGTGTGTTTACATTGATTCTAGTTTTTCCAAGGAATTCAGCCTGTATCATGAGGAAATTTTCTCATACTGGTAAGATTTCACTTATCTCCACTTATGTTTGACCTAGTTGATCCAGACCTTTCAAACCCAATGGCATTCGTATTACTTAGGCTCCAGCTGTTACATGTTAATTAGTTTCTAAAGCTCCTCCAGGATGCAGTTACTTTTTTCTTTCACTAGATGTAGAGTGTGGGCCAGGTTATGTTTTATAACCTTATAATCATAATTATTTTAGTGGCTAGGAAAAGAAATGTTCTTATATTGAAGAAAACATGTGCTGTCTTGCAAGCAGAGACCTTGGCATCCTTGTTAATCTGGTGGTGGGGCGGGGGGATACAATCCTTTAGAGCAGGGAGTAGGTCTTTTTCATAGCTACCGCATGTACAAGAGTTCTGAGGATTCAGTATTTTCAGGTTCACAAGCCCAAGTACCCACATATCCAAATTCAAAGTCTTAGTTCTTCTTAATTAGACCTCAGACTTTGTTACAGAGTGCTGGACAAGATTGAGAACTCAGACTTTTTTAGATTTCTGTTATATAAATCATCAGCTTTGTTCCCCCATCAAGCTATAAGAAATAATACTATCTTTATGCTGTCAAGAAAGCCTTCTCATCATTACATTTGGTATTTAATTGGTGATTAATCATCCTTGGCCTTTTATTGTGAGTCAAATTTGTGTGTGTGTGTGTGTGTGTGTGTGTGTGTGTGTGTGTGTGTGTGTGGCAAATACCACCACTTAATTCCATAATATTTACAATGAAAGTTTTCACTGTAGTCCTTATATGCCAGATTCCTTTGTCCACTGTATTCCTGCCATCTGCTATCCCTTTCCAGGCTGCCACAGATGAGCACTTTACAAATGGGGTGGCTACCACAAGCCATGGGTTATCCCTTCTCTACCTACTTTCTTATTACCAGTGGCTTACCAGTAGATGAGCTAGTGCCATTTCCCACTATATAGTTCACTTTTGTTTTATAATCTATTAGATTTTGATCTTTATAAATCAAATACAAGGGCAGATTCTTATACAAGATGATTTAGGGAGGTCCTTTCAGAGTCAACAAATATGAGTGAATGAATGCAGCAGGACTGAGGAAAAAATAGAATTGTGACAAGATTAAAACAAAGGCCACCTCAAATCCTGTAGGTATTATAGGAAGGCTCTTTGGAGATATTCCAAATGGAGGAAAGAAGAGAAAACCTTTATATCTTTACATCAAATAAACATTAGAAGAGTGTGAACCCTAGCAAGTTACACAGCTTTGGGTGAAGTGATTACTGGAGAGAGAGAGTCATCTGAGAGCTGCTAGGCAAATGGGGCAATAAAGGCTTTAGTCGTGAAAGGAGGACCTGGGTGCCCACACTCACATGAACTACATACTCAATTCTTAATAATAAAAAAGCCAGGAGAAACAACTATTCTTATCATCACTTAATCTTCTTACAACATATTAAAAACATTGCACTTTCATTTCAGATTAAAAAATAATTTCTTTTGAGAAAGGATTTTTGTATGTAGTTGAAAGCCTGCATTCAGACTAACATTTTATGTATTAAAAAGGGTCAATAATTATTATTCCTGATTAAACTACCACAGTTTTCTAAAACTCAATTCTTGGTTAAAGAAAGGAAATAATTAAATTTTAGTATGCCTGTTCATTACTTTTTATTACGACTTTTGCTAGCTTAATAGTCATCCTGGATGGTAGAGTGAAGACCTATTCATAAGACATTAAGAGAAAGAGTATAATTTCAATAGGAAAATTAAGATAGCATTTGTTCTGAAAATGTTTTGATCATAAATTATGAATTTTTAATTTTACATTTTCCTTATATGGAAATACACATGGGAGTCTTTTTTTAATCCCTTAAGCAAGTTCTTTTACTAGAGTTTCCATACAAAAAGACTTGGATAATTAAGGCACTAATCCACTAAAGTAAGTAATCAATGTAATTCCTTCTCATTGCTCAGAATTCTTATCAAGTCAGTATTGTTTCTTTAGTATTGTTTTGCTACTCACATAAAGACTGCTGAAACATTTCAGACAGTGATTTCTCTAAATCTGATCACCTTTACTAATTGTGCATTAATGATAGTTTTCCATTTTGTGAATAACTATGTTTAAATATTCAGATAACACATTATTATTATTTTTTCCCTGTATGATTCATACAGGAACACTAATTAGAGAAGAAGAGAACACACACACACACACACACACACACACACACACACACACAAAAGACAGAGTTGCAATTTTCCAAATTAGAAACTGTGCCAGGTGAATTGGAAAAAAAAATGTTTCTGCTAACTGGAACTTTTATAAAGAAGCTGGAAAATTATACATACAATAACATTTAATGTCTTTTTCTGGAAATTTAAAGATGAATTGTCTACTACAGGTCAGGACTGCTAGTTCTTATTCTAAGTTCTGTCATTCACAATTTCACATGATTGCCCTTTAGTAAGTATTTGGACTTATTTCTGTCTTATTTCTCCTCTCAAAGTATATTTTGGGATTATAATTAAAAGTAAACAAATAAATATGCTTGGTAAAGTGACAAAAGAAAAAATATCCTTTAGTTAAGCGGTTTTGATGTAAATTTTGTGTTTCTACATTTAATATTAATTAAATCCAATAGCACCCATCACTGTGAAAAGAATGTCATGTTATCATGGCATTTACTCTAAAAAGAAAATATCCTCAAGGTCATTCTATTTGGAGACATTTTTCTCTCCGAAGAGAATAACTAATTAAAATATGTGATGAGTTCCAAAGTTTTACATTAAAGTCTGAATGTTTAATAGCAAGCACAGAGGCCTGTACATATGAAAGCATATAGTGGGGGAAATATACTTATTTTTTTCCTGTTCATACTGGAAATCTAGGAGCCCTCTGTGGTACCCCTGTTTTCTTTCTCTCTTCCTTTTTTATTGATTAAGGTATTGCTCCCTCCTCACTCCCTCACTCATGCCCTCACCCCCTTGGTGTCTATGTCCATTGGTTAGGCTTATATGCATGCATACAAGTCCTTTGGTTGATCTCTCCCCCTTACCCCCACCCTCCTCTACCTTCCCTCTGAGGTTTGAAGATCTGATTGATGCTTCTCTGTCTCTGGATCTGTTTTTTTGTTCATCAGTTTATGTTGTTCATTGTATTCCACAAATGAGTGAGATCGTGTGATATCTGTTTTTTTTTAATTCTGAAACAGAAAGACAGTAATAACTTTCCTGATTATTTCAAATTAAATTATTTAAAATTAATATCCAAAAGTATTAGAACCCCTATATAAAGGGCTTATCTTAGTTTTCTCTTTTGCAACTGAAGTGCCATTTTTCTTCAGTTGTGATACCTGATGTCATAACATATCATTTCATATTACCTCATACCCCACACTTGAGCCCTTCAGCTCTCTGATAACAATTATGCAGCCCCATTGACACCCTATTTGCCCAGTTTGCTCAGTTGTATGTTTGTGCCTTTTTCTATGTGCAGCGCCACCATGTCTGATAATTGTCTGTGCTCATGACATTTCCAAGCAAAGACTTTAAAAGATCATTTCTCTCAACACAAACATCTTTAGAGAGATAGGAAATTTACTTAAGATCACACTGTCCCTTGTTCAATCTTTGCTAATGCTGCAGCATTTTGAAATCTTCCTGAGAATAAATTGTGTGATGTTTTTCTACAGTCTGCAGAAAGTATTATACCGGAAAGATTACACTAGTCAACTCAGCACATAAAATTCCTTTTCTAGCACCAAACTAAGCTTCAAGGAAATAAAATCATTTGCCCTCTTTACAGTATCTTGCACATAGAGATGCTCATTAACTATTTGGAGCCAGAGAAACTTTTATCCCTACCCTTATTGCTGTGGTAATGTCCCTGCCATTGACTATTCAGTTCATCTAATTTTTCACTGTAACTCTCAGGGCCATTAAAAATACCACCTGCCAAGTCACAAGGTACTTGTAGGTTTATAATAAATTCAGCATCTCTATTTCATTTGTTAGCAGATGTTGAAACCATTCTGGAATGAAATGATTCTTTGTGGTATCTTGTAGCAATTAAATGTGTGGTGTTTTTACAAAGTGCTGAAAGATCTAATTTTTCATTTACTCATTTACATAATTATTTGTTCTAGTTAGAGAGTTGTTCAAAATTAAATATTACACAAATACATGTAAGGAAATAATATAACATTAAGCAAATCAGCAACTTTGTAGTTTTTTTTTCATTTAAAATTACACTGCAACATTACAATTTTGGATTTTGCATCCTCTGAGGCAGGAACAGTGCGGTTTACCTAAACCAGCAACCTAATGATTTCCTTATCCTCACAGAGAGTGGGAGTAACAAAAGTTTACATGAACCTTTACTAAATATACTTATTTAACATGGACATTACTACTCAAAGCCTTAATATGGACATATATAATTGATACTGTAGAATGGGCATACACACTCAATCCCTTAGTACAAATGCATAATTCCATTGTTCAGCATGGCTATCCCCGCTCATTGCCTTAGCATGGCAATATTGATGTGTTAGGACAGACGTGCACACTCTATTCCAAAGACCATATGTGAACTTCTGAGAATGCCATTTGAAACATCATAACTGAGGCAAATGGCCCAGAACTACAAGAGCCACCCAGCGGAATCAGGAAAGTAAAACCTTTATTATGTAGCACTGCTAGTTCAGGGGACTTTGATCCAAAGCCTGAACTGCCAATGTGGGCAAGTTTTGATATATCTCTTCTTGTGGTGGTCTCTCAGGGTGGGCTTTGCAGCTCCACCCAAGTCAGTTAAAGTGGCAAAGATTACTGTATAACTAGATACTGAACTAAGCTGTAAGCCCCCAAAGTTGCCCTCCTCATTTTCCTTCTTAATAGAAGGTCTTCAGTCTCACCAAGTATCTTCTGTGCTATCCTACTAATATCAATGTTGCCTGAAATTTCTAAAATTAATTAATTTATAACTGTTATATCACAATCTTCTTGGTCAAGATTGCCATATTCAACAGACAATAGTTCAGAATACTTTCAAAGCCTGTCAGTTAACCAAAATCAGATTAATTTAACAATGGAAATTTTAAGATTTTGGTCTATAGTGCTGTTACACTTTTCAGGTAAGTTGTGCCTAATTAGGAAGAAAAACAGACAAAACAATTAATAGTTATGGTAGTTAGACAGTTAGGAAGTAGGTTAGAGAAAAATATAACATAAAAAAAGTCTCAACTTTGCTATTTTATGAAATTTACCCTATGATACTTCTACACAATTCTACTCAATAAGTGTTTTTTGATATATCCATATAACTAAGTTAGTGGCATTCCCCACTCAATGTTGCTTTGTGTATATTTATATTTTATTTTAGAAAATTTTAAATACATACAAAATAAAGTAGTATAATTAACTCTTATGTGCATATTATCATCAAGCTTCAACAATTGTCAACTCTTGGCCTAACTTATTTAATCTGAACCCAGACCTGCTTACACACTCATTTCCCTTATACCAGATTAATTTGAATTAAATCACACACACCAGAATATTTCATCTAAAATATTTTAATCTCTACCATCAAAATGCAAGAAATCATATGTATATTTATTTTAACTAAATAATATGAACACATTTAAAAATTAATTACAAACTTTCCTCTGTTTACCTTGTAATGTTTTTATAGATTTTTAAAATATAAATGTATATCCAAATAAAGTCCTCATAGATGAGTTGATATGTCTCATAAGTGTCTTTTAATATGTAGGTTATCTTTCCATCTTAACTTTTCTTTTTCTTACAATAGTCATGGACACAGACAGTAGTGTGATAAAGGTCTGGGGTGTGTAGGGCCTGGGCAGAGGGAGGTAAAGGGGTTAGGGGGAGGTTCTGCAATACTGTCAACATTAAAATATATATATTTAAAATAAATATTTTAAAAATTCTGTTGGTTGCCCTGTGGCATTTCCCGGAGTCAGGATTTTGCAGATTTTCTTTTCATAGCACTTTTTAGCATGTTTTTCTGTCCCTTGCATTTCCTGAAGTTGTTAGCTAGATGTGGAATAGGGAATGGCAAATTATAGCCTGTGGCCAAATCTGGCCTTGAGCTTATTTTTGTAAATAAAGATTTATAAGAGCACAGTTACACCACTTATTTACTTAATGCCTGTGGTTGTGTTCACTTAAAAAGGCAAAGTTGGTAGTCATAACAGAAACTACACGGCTGAAAAAATCTAAAATATTTGCTCTCTGGTTTCTTGAGAAAACATTTGCTGTTTCCTAAGTTTAAGAATTGAAGTTTTTATTTATTTATGTTTTGTATTCTTCATATATAGAGTTATAGACTTCTTAGGAAGTACACATATTTTAGAAGTGGTTTAAATTTCTAAGTAAGATAGTATTGCTAAGTATAATTCAATATTTTAACAATATATAGATTTTCTTCCTTAAAGAAGAATGAAGATTTAACTTTGCTTTTCCCCCTATAACTACAACATACACTGATCACTTTCCACTCACCAATCCATCCTCTCATTATGGTTAATTATAATTTTGGTTAGATGAATATTGATATTTATTTAATGACTACAGGCATGGTGCATGGCATCCTTGCACTGGTAGGGTAGTCCCTCAGCCCAGCCTGTGCCCTCTCACAGTCTGGGACCCCTCAGAGGATTTCTGTTGAGAGGTCCTTAGCACTGTTATGGAGGCAGGAGAAGCTCTCACCACTGCTGCTGCGCTCACAAGCTGTGAGCCCGGCTTCTGGCTGAGCAGCACTCTCCCTATGGGAGTGCATTGATCACAAGGAGATAGCTCCTGAATTGAACATCTGCCCCGTGGTGATCAGTGCACATCATAGTGACTAGTTGTTCCACCCTTCAGTCAATTTGCATATTACCCTTTTATTATATAGGATTATTATATGCATACTATTCAAATCTAACTAATAAGTGCTAATTTTTTAGTCCTTACATATATACAAAAATGTCTATATTATATTGATAATTGAGTGATTGTTTGGCTAATTATGGCTCTAAGTTAGATTTAATTTTTCTTCGGGATTTTAATGTATTTTCAATTTCTTATAGTTTTTACAATATTTCAGTTAAAGCCTGAAGCCATTTAATGACTGAGTCTAATTATGTAGACTATTTCTCTTTTGTTTGTTTTTCATCTGGAATATTGTAGGATCTTTTTGTTGAACCCAATATCCTGAAATTTCACAGAGATATGCTTAGGCATTGGTCAAATTTTCTCTACTCTTATGGGAAGTTAATGATTATTTGCAGTATAATAATGCATGACCTTAATAGCTTTAAAAATTCTCAAATTGTTTATTTAATATTTTCCTTTTAATTTAATTTATTTTTTTTTAGAAAGGGGGCTAGAAATGAGAGAGAGAGAGAAACATCCATAGAAGAGCAGAATATCAGTAAGCTGCCTTCTGCAGGCCCCTAATGGGGATCCAGCCTGCAACCTGAGCATGTGCCTTGCCTGACTGGGAACTGAACTAGAAACCTTTCAGTGTACGTGATCATGCCCAGCCCACTGAGTTACACTGTCCATGTGGCAATGTTTTCCTTTTTAATTCCCATGTACTTTTTCAAAATCCAATTATTTGGATATTTGAATTAATGGAATATCTCATTTTGCATATTTTTTCTATCCTCTCCTCCATTCCTTTTTCTTTGTTGTTTTTCCTTCTCTCAGTGAGATGTTCTCAGATCTATCTTTCAAAACATACTACAGAGTTTTTTTCTTTCTTTCATTTTTTTTTTAGTTTGTTTGTTAATTATCACCCAAGGATATTTTTCCATTGATTTCTAGACAGAATGGAAGAGAGAAGGAAAGACAAAGAAATGTCGATGTGAGAGAAACACAAAGTGGTTGCCTCCAGCAGGAACCCACACTCACCAGGGCCCAGGGAAGCCAGGGAGGACCCTGCAACCAAAGTACAGGCCTTTTACTAGAATTGAGCCCAGGACCCTTTGATATGCAGGCCCATGTTCTAGCCACTAAGCCAAACAAGCTAGGGATAATAATAATAATAATAATAATAATAATAATAATTATTATTATTATTATTATTATTTTCAGATTGCAAAATAAATTCACAAGAGTTATGCTACTAATGTCTTGTTAAAAACTTGGAACTATCCCTTACAAAATGGACATACTTAGACAGCTTTCTTTTGTTTCTTCATTTATACAATAAAGCTTAAACAATTTCCATACAAGATTTTATTTGAGAATGTAATGGGGGAAAAAATGCATAACACTTAGGAGAGTACAGAGTAAGCCCCCAAATGTTAATAATTATATTTCCAACATTTACACTTGATGGCATTCTTAAAATGTCAAAATATTCAGACTAATAAACCTACATTTTTTAGGGGGAAGAAATGTGTATTAATGTGGCTACATGTAGCAAGTTAACAAAAAGAAAATTTATTTAACTATCTGAAGAATTCCAGACTCATTAGTTAACAAATAATGTAAAAATTTAATGAGCAAAAAACTATCCCAATCCCAAATTTATCTCAATAATCTTATAAACCTCTAGTCAATTTTATAAGTGTAATACCTTTTTTTTTTAACTACATGAAGAGTATGGAGCAAATAATAGGTTAAAGTGCATATGAAACAGATCCACAAACCAATTATTTGATAGCATATTTTGATAAATACTTAGGAGATGTTATTGTATTTTTTTTTTTTTTAGAGAGAGATGAAGGAAGAAGAAGAAAGAGTAGAAACATCACCATCAATCAACTGCCTCCTGCATGCTCCCTGCTGGGGATCCAGCCTGCAATCTGGGGATATGCCCTGATCAGGAATCAAACAGGCTACATCCTGGCACATGGTTCAATTGCTCAACCACTTATCCACACCAGCTGGACTACCTAGGAAATTTTAATTAGACATTTATATTTTGAAAGGTACCTATTAATGATGATTACACCTTCAAGCCAGCAGAAGTTTGAAAAAAACAAATATTGGTAGACTCTTTTTATGCAGACTTGTATATTTCAAAGTAAGTTGCTCCATCTGAACAAATGACAGATGTTATTTCTGATAACTGAGCAATTTAACAACTTCTGTGTAACAGATGCACAAATCCTAATACATTCAGAATATAATCCTGCCAAACACAGAGAATCACTGTTTATTACATTTTCCTTTTGTAAGTTATATTTCAATTTTTTTTGCAGGTTTTAAATGGCTGAAGTTTTAGCCACAAGATGTCAACTTTTTTTGCATCTATTGATACCAACTCCAAATTTTTATAAAGCATATTATTTTAGTTTATTTTTAATTAATATTTTTCATGTAAAAATCGGCACTTGCTGAGTAATGTATAATATAGGAAGTGTTGTTTTTGCAGTTTCTACGAATGAAACCAGTTCTGTATGACTATGGCTATAATATTAGCTGTAATTTTGATGTATGGCTGTGAAGATATTTTTAAAAATCAGGGTTTTAGTAGTTTAGTTATCAGACTTCTAAATTAGATAATACTCATTACCAGTAGCACAGAAATGGCATCCTATGAGACTTACTCAAGAACATGTTTAAGATCACTATTAAATAAACATAATAAGTTCTGCAAAAAAAACAAAGCATGAAAAACATGCCATTTTAAGTAATTAAAACAATCACCCTAATTCCATACAATGGTTTAAGGAAAGACGTAGTTATGGTTTGATCTGGAAAATGCATCTAAAATAATATAAATATTTAAAACCATTCCAGTTACCTTATTTATAACAGAATTGGGTTATTTTAATAATTTATTTGAGTACTTCAATAATACATTAAGCTAATTTTTGTTTGTGCATCTGAATAACTTTTGCAAGTTTTGCCAAAATTTAATAGCATGTTAAATTGTGATTTTTTGAGACCAATCACAAAGAAGGCCATTTCTGCTAATATATTTTAGGGCTTCATCAATTTCCTAAGAACCTCTCTCAATTCTTTGATATTTAAATCACATATTCAATCATCATACTTACCAAAATATTTCTTCAATTTTTAACCAGTCTAACTCCGCTATACTATTCATTTGTCAAAGATTTTCTTTTTCTGTGACTCAAATAATACTAACTTTACTTCATTGACTTCATGAGATCACATAGTTTATACAAGATTGCATTTTCACTCTGTGTTATACTGTGTGTCTTTATCAGATGAACACATCCTAAAACCAAAAGAAAAATGACTGAAAAAAAAAAAAGATGTTTCCAGAGGAGAACTAAGATGGCGGCATAGGTGAGCACCTATCTTGCTGTCCACGCAACAATTCTGAAACTACAACTTAACAATGGAACAAACATCGTCCAGAATCACCGAGAGCTGGCTGAGTGAAATTTCCACACATAAAAGTAAAGGTGGGACTCAGCGGTGACTCAAGAGCAGCAGTGCGCAGCTTTGAGGTTCAGAGCATGAGCGAGTGGTGAGGGACAGGCGGCAGACAGCAAGCCTGGCTGGTTTTCTCCAGCGGGGAGGGCGGAGGCCTCCCACAGCACCGACCCCCCAGTTCCAGGCGAGCTCCCAGGTTGGGTAAGGAGGATCCTGGGCAAGGCTGAGGTCTGTGAGTTTGGGGAGAGTGCACGAGTAAATTGGAACAGCAGTTTCTGGAGTCCGCAACCAGGCAGAGAACGCGCGACACACTCACTTGTTCAGAGACCACCGTACTGCTTTGTTTTACACCCCTGAGTGAGACTTTGGCTGTGCAAACACATTTGGGGAGAGGCAGAGTTGTCTGGCAATGGGGAGACCAGTGATGGATTTACATTGCCACCCAACACCGAGACCCGTGAGCCGCACAGATAAGCTGACGCCGTGAGCCCCATTGACGCTGAAACGGTGCGCCAAGAAGGGTGGACCTCATGCTGACGCCGCACACCCCTTAGACGCTGACTCTGTGCACCATGTAGGGCAGACCTAAGGCTGACGCCGTGCACCGCATAAGGAAGCTGAGTCACTGTTCCTTAGAGGATACCTATCACACACTGCTAAGGGACCAACTCAGGAAAGCAACCACAATGCAGAGAAAAGGAAAGAACTCAGCTCTGAAAGAAATGGAGGAAAAAAGACGACTAGACATAGAGTTCAAAACCACAGTAATTAGGTTTATGAAGAGGCTACTAGAAAAGGCTGAGAAAATTAATGAGAACTACGACGAAATAAATAACACCTACAAAGAAATGAACAATGCCTACAAGTATATGAAAAAAGACCAGCTAGAAATTAAGCATACACTGACTGAAACAAAAAATATTATACAAAGACCTAAAAGCAGTCCAGACGACCACAAAAACCAAGTCAAAGATTTGAAATACAAAGAAGCAAAATCCACTCAGCTGGAAAAGCAAGAAGCCAAAAGAGACCAAAAAATTGAAGATAGGATAAGGGGCCTCTGGGACAATCTCAAGCATACCAACATCAGAATTATTGGAGTGCCAGAAAAAGAGAGAGAGCAAGATAAGGAAAACCTACTAGAAGAAATAGTGACTGAAAACTTCCCCCACCTGGCAAAAGAAATTGACTTGAAAACCCAAGAAGTACACAGAACCCCAAAATATAGGAATCTAAAGAGGACCACACCAAAGCACATCATAATTAAAATGCCAAGAGCAAAAGATAAAGAGAGAATATTAAAAGCAGCGAGAGAAAAACAGTTAGTTACCTATAAGGGAGCACCCATACGATTGTCAGCAGTTTTCTCAACAGAAACGATGCAGGCCAGACGGGAGTGGCAAGAAATATTCAAAGTGATGAATAGCAAGAATCTACAACCAAGATAACTCTATCCAGCAACGCTGTCATTCAGAATTGAAGGTCAGATAAAGTGCTTCACAGATAAAGAAAAAGCTAAAGGAGTTCATCACAGCCAAACCAATACTATATGAAATGCTGAAAGGTATTGTTTAAGAAGAGGAAGAAGAAAAAGGTAAAAATATACATTATGAACAACAAATACACATCTATCAACAAATGAATCTGAAAATCAAGTGAATTAACAACCTGATGATCAGGATAAAATGAGGAATAGAACAGAATCATGGACATAGAGAGGGAATGGACTGATAATTCTTGGTGAGAAAAAGGGTGCAGGAAGTACAGCAAGAGACTGGACAAAAATCATGTAACTATGGGAGAGGACGGGGCGGGGGAGGTAAGGGCGGAGAGTGGGATGGGTACTGGGTGGAGGGGAGCTATGGGTACTGGTGGAGGGGAGCTATTGGGGGAGCTATTTTAATTAATAAACTGAACAATAAAGATTGAAAAAAAATTTAAAAAGGTGTTTCCAAAAGTATTGGAATAAATATGAAGAAGCAGAAAAAAAAATTGAAATGAGAAACAGTTAAATCAGTTATATTAGCAAATAATGCCATATTATGATGACTTTTGTAACAAAATTGTACATAATAACTACTTGGGTACTGAAGAATTCTTAAACATCTGGAAATTTGAGTAGAATAATTGCCTTCAATTTGATTTATCATATTTTTCTTTTGTTTTTCTAAAAAGGACAAAGTAATTTCTATTTTTTTAAATATTAGTTACATTTGAAAAAGCTAGTGATTGAGGCATCTTTGCCTGTAGTCCACAATTTGAGGACACTCTGAAATCTAATATTTAAAACACTATTTGAAAACATGCATTTATTCATTTCTGTGTAATTTTCCTGAAAAGTGGTCAACAATCGTTCATTTGGATAACAATCAAGAGCTGTTAATTACCCACCAGGTTAGTCCATTTTATCTTTAACCTTTCTCCTTGTCAGAAAATATATACTCACGGTTGTTTTATATTTCAAAGTCTTTGCTGATTTTACTTTAGAATTTTACATCTATGTAAACTAAGCCAAATTTCCTTTTCATAAAGCAATGTTTTATATATGAAAAACATCCAATTGATATGCTTTAAGTGTTGTTTCTTCCAGGCTAAAGTTCTCCTATTTCTTGCATCATTCTTCATGACACCTTTATGCTCACTGTTACAATGTCTAGTTTCAATTTGGTTGTCCATCTTAAAATGAGGTATCCAGAACTAATCAAGTCCAGTAAGAAACATCCCTCAAGGGTATAAAAGGCTTGGGCTATTTTTGTGATGGCTCCCTCAAATAATAAAGCATTCTTATTTTCTCAAGTTCCTGCTTGTGCTGAAACCGACAAGGGGTGATCTATTATAACCCTCTCCTAAGATGACTTTTGCCTCATGTCATTTCTCTTACCTCAAATTTTACATGGGAAAAAAGAGAGTGGCTTTTCTCAAATGACTACATTTTATCTCTACTGCCATACTCTGTCTATTTTTAATCGGTGTGTGGCTATAAAATACTGAGTGTATGCAAAATAAAATACACGTTTATTTTGCATACACTCTTACAAAAATATTCCCAAATAACATCTAGTCATAAAATAATGCTTATGTTCCCTCTAAATTTAATATCTGAAATGAAAATTTTAGAACTTTATGTTTTATATATCCTAAGACATTCTCTTTCATTCCTAAGAGTGGATCACAATTTTCTCATATATCCAACTCTTTACTAATAAGCTAATTAAAAATCTGATTTAAATATATTTTCTGAAAGAAAAAAAACAGATGTAATACACATACATTTTTTAATTTAAAAAAATATTTGATTTAACTTTTGATAGCAAAATTTTCATGGATTGCATCCTCCCGCCAAATAAGAATAATATAGAAGTAAAAAATATATATATATCTTTTTTAAAAAAGATTGATTGATACTGTAAGATTAGGAATCACAATAAGTAAACAGAGTATCTGAACTCATAGAATTAACATTCCAGAGGGAGAAATATAAAATAGGTATAATTTGTTTTAATTTGTTATACATACTATAAATACATAAAATTTAAACTGAATTAAAAATAATTAACTGAGGGACATATTTTTCATTTTGATTAGGAAGCAAATCAGGTAAAATCTAAAATCTAAATAGACCAGTCCTAGAAAGTCCCGGTGCATATTCTAGAAATAAGAAATCACATTTGTAAAAACCACTATTATTTGCTTAAGTCAGCCAATAGAAGTTACTGAGATACCTTCACATTTCTGTGGACAAAAAAATTCCAAAAAATAAAATTCTAGACTCAGAAAACTTGCTATTCAAAAGTAAGGACAAACTAAACATAAATATAAAATTAGTAAGTGAAAAGATTGACCGCTTAAAGATTTTAGATAATTAATTACCCTATTGCTAAGAACAAGGAGAGAGGCTGAATGCACAAATGGACAATGGCCAGACCATGTGTGAGAATGGAACTCTGACCCACAAACTCTATGGCAATTATTTCAGCAACCACTGAAAATGGTCCAGACCTAGTCACCAGTGTAAAACAGACAAAACCAAATGTGCTTTTAAAGCTTTCATGTAAGATGTCCACTTCTACTTACTATTTCTAGTTTCCCATGCCAACAGTCTCAGAGCACACCTGAGTTTTTTTTTTCTTTCCTTATAAAGTTTGCCCATTTTCCTGACTTTGAGTTTGTGCCAAAGCAAATGGTGGTGATTTAGTTACCTGCTATGATGATGTATGAATTAACAGTTTCTGCTTATTCTCACTTATAAGATTCTAGTTTATTTTCAAAAAAGAAGTAGAAAATTTAACACAGACTCATTTTGCATGAAAGAAGGCATGATGAACAAAAACTGGTAAAAATATAGGCAAATCAAAATAGATAGTATTAGTAAAATAATTAAAATAGTTTTATCGACTAATTAAGTCTAGAATTAAAAAAAAACACCTAAAAAATCAAGATGGTAAGAATATAGATGGCATGATGAGATCAAACAACCAAATAACATAGGTCATCATATTATTCTGACAGAGGAGTTATAGTTATATTCTGTTAAGTGAAGTGTACTAAAACAATTTAAGAAGTAATATGCACAACTTATGAAATATTTGAGAACAAAACAGGCAGCACAATAGGATATAGACATATATTTAGTATAATCCTAGAAAATGCTAGAGAAATCAAAAACCTAAGGTTATTTAAATCTTATTTTTTCTGTTTTTTTATCTTTATTGTTCAGATTATTACAGGTGTTCATCTTTTTTTTACCCATAACTCCACTCCACCCAATCTCCCTTCTCACCCCATGCCCTTACCCCTAGAAACTGTCTTCATCCATAGGTATAAGATTTTTGTCCCATCTCTTCCCTCACCCCCCATACCCTGAGAATTGTCAGTCTACTCCCTTTCTATGTTCCTGATTCTATTATATTCATCTTTCCATTCTGGTCATCAGATTTTTCATTCACTTGATTTTTAGATTCACTTGTTGGTAGGTATGTATTTGTTGTTATTTTGTTATTCATAGTTTTTATCTTTACCTTTTTTTTTACTTCTTCCTCTTCTTAAAGAATACCTTCAGCATTTCATATAATCCTGGTTTTGTGGTGATGAACTCCTTTAGTTTTTTCTTGTCTGTGAAGCTCTTTGTCTGACCTTCAATCCTATCTAATAAAAGAGTAATATGCAAGTTGACCATACCTCCAATCAAGCCATGCTCACAGCTACACCCAGCAGCCAATCAGGAGCAAATTATGAAAATAAACCCCAACCAAGATGGCTGCAGCTACTGAGAGCAGGAGGGAGGCTTGGGTTTCCCCAGCAATGGAGGAAGCCAAGTTTTCTGCCTGCCTTTGCTGGCCTAGGCTTCTACTCAATGCTACAAAGTTTTAATTATACAAGATAATTTTCTGGGATCCCAACAGAAATGGCGGTGGCCACGGAGCTGGCGACAGAGGAAGCCAAGTTCCTGTGGCTCTAGTGAGGCTAGGCCTCCACTCTAGGTTATAGTTTCAATTATAGAATTTAAGTAGAAATGGCTATTGCCATGAAGCTAGCAGAAGGCTTGGCTCTGCTCCAGGCTACAAAGTTTCAAATGTAGAACATAAATTAATTCCAGATTCCAGGGCCTCTACTTAGGTCACTGAGAGGAGTGGTCAGCCTGCAAACCACAACAGGCCCCTTGCCCAGGCAACCCCATGTCCCAAGGGAACCCTCACCCTGATTTGGAACACTCTTCAGGGCAAACCAGCTGGCCCCCACCCATGCACCAGGTCTCTATCCTATCTAATAAAAGACTAATACACAGATTGACCATCACTCCAACACACAAGAGGGCTTCCCCCATGTGGTCAAAGATCCTGCCCCCATGTGGACACAAGATGACCAACAGGGGAGGGCCATTGGGAGGTTCTAGGCCTGTAAGGAAGGGCAGTTGGGAGTGATCAACCCTACAGGGGAGAGCAGTTAGGGGTGACCAGGCCAGCAGAGAAGGGAAGTTGGGGGCAAACAGGCTTGCAGGGGAGCAGTTAGAAATCAATTAGGTTGGCAGGGTAGTGGTTAGGGTTAGAGAAGCTAGACCATCCAGCTTCTCCCCATATGAGTCTGGCTTGCCAGCATCTCCCCAGAAACTTAGGTTTTGAGTCATCAAGTGTCCGCTTCCCTTCAGGTTGAAAAAAAAAAGCAGCCCATCTCCTGCTGTCAGGTTCCCGTGCCTCCAAACCTCAGGTTTTCAGCACTTGTGCACATCTTAATGCTCTCCTCTTTCCTTCTAGGCTGTCAGGCAGAAGAAGTTAGAGGCAATCATGTAGGCAGGCAGGTGAACAATTTGGAGCCAGCAATCCTGGATTGTGAGAAGGATGTCTGACTGCCCATTTAGGCCCAATCCTACTGAGACATCCTTCTAGGGGTCTCAAATTGAAGAGGGTGCAGGCTGGGCTGAGGGACACCCACCACACCCCATGCATGACTTTCGTGTATCTGGCCTCTAGTTCTAAATAATAGGCTTGCTGGATAGCATAATCTTGGTTGTAGGTTCTTGCTGTTCATCACTTTAAATATTTCTTGCCACTCCCATTTATGGCCTGCATAATTTCTCTTGAGAAATCGGCTGATAGTCAGATGGGTACTCCCTTGTATGTAACCAACTGTTTTTCTCTTGCTGCTTTCAAGATTCTCTCTTTGTCTTTTGCCCTTGGCATTTTTATTATGATGTGTCTTGGTGTGGTCCTCTTTGAATTCCTCTTGTTTGGGGTTCTCTGCACCTTCTGGACTTGTCAGTCTATTTCTTTCACAACATAGGGAAAGTTTTCTGTCAATTTTTTTTTCTAATAGGTTTTCAATATTTTGCTCTCTCTCTTCTTCTGGGACCCCAATAATTCTGATGTTGGTGCACTTAGAGTTGTCCCAGAAGCTCCTTACCCTCTCTTTATAGTTTTGGATTCTTTTTTCCTTCTGTTTTTCTGGTTGGGTGTTTTTTTTTTCTCCTTACATTTCTGATCTTTGGTTTGATTCTTGGAGCTCTTTGATCTACTGTTGAATTTCTGTATATTCTTTATTTCAGACAGTGTATGCTTAATTTCTGTCTGGTCCTTTTCCATTTTCTTGGCATTCTCATTAAAGTCCTTGAAGGTCTCATCAAGTTTCTCAGCGGTTTTTAGAAGATTCTTGAGTAACCTTATGAATGTGGTCTTGAACTCTACATCTGATAGTCTGCTTTCCTCCATTTCTTTCATTCCTGAGATGCTGCTCTGTCTTTGCATTTTGTGGCTTCCCTGTGTTGATGGAGTGGAAGAGCTACTGTGTGGAGACACACCTATGGGGGCGGACTTGCTTCAGTGAGGCTTGGTGCTCACTGAGTCTGCCTCTTGAATGTTTCACTTATGGATGTGAGTAGTTGAATTCTGGTGTCCTCTCACACTGACCTCTATATACCCTCGCTTCTGGATCTCCACTGGGGTGCAATTCAGCTACTGTCTGAGGCAATCCAGCAGGAGCTACAGTGAGTTCTCCAGATTTCTTCTTGTCTGACCAGAGCTGCAGTTTTGGTTAAACTGGAAAACCATAGGCCATTTATATGCAAAAGCCCCTGCTCTCAGCTTGGATGGTTTTGCAGATTTGGCTGGATGGGATTTTCAGGGCATCACTAGGCTAGGGTGTGGCAAACAGCAATCTCCACTACTCTGTATCTCTGGGTCTCTAAGTCCCTGTGCCCTGCACCCCGTGCCCCAGCACCCCAGTGCAGTCAACACCAAATGCTGTGGGTGGCTCTGCAAAGGCTCCTCCCTTGCTTCTGATCTGATGGCAGACCATCCAGCTTCTCCCCATATGAGTCTGGCTTGCCAGCATCTCCACAGAAACTTAGGTTTTGAGTCATCAAGTGTCTGCTTCCCTTCAGGTTGAAAAAAAAAGCAGCCCATCTCCTGCTGCCAGGTTCCCGTGCCTCCAAACCTCAGGTTTTCAGCACTTGTGCACATCTTAATGCTCCCCTCTTTCCTTCTAACTGATGAACCTCCTTTCCGCCACCTCTCCTGTGGTTCTGCGTGATAGATGTCCTGTGATTTGGTTGCTGTACGAGGCAGCAGTTCAGGTGTTTACCTATGCCACCATCTTGGCTTCCCTTCATTTGATTTTTTCTGTTTTTAATCTTTAAAGGACTTGATATGCCCATCAAGATTTCTATCTTAATTGCTATGAAAGTTAGTACTCTACCTTTTCACCATCAATGACCACATCATTTTCTTTGTGCCATGCATGCTTCATTCCAAAGTGGATTTCATTTGAGCTTGACATGGACAGATGAGAAAGAAGATTATCACTATGCTTATTACATGCTTGGCGTATTAAACTATATATAATTTAAATCAATTCTGTAAATAATTTAACACAAATGGGAGAATAGCTACTAGTCCTTGGGTAGAGCTTAAAACACTATCTATCATTCTGTGCAGCAATCTAGTTGCCTCCAGATTGACCAAGCTATATGCATTATTCTCCAAACAAGTGAGGCTGAGAGCAAGACATATCCAGCATATTACAAAAACAATAACGTTCTTAATGTTGAACAAAAAGGTGCCATTTTTACATTATTATTCAATTAGAAAAACCTCCTATTAGCATTATAAAAGTCTTTTAAGACATCCACCAGCATATTAATCAGATGTGATCTGATTGTCTCAAGCACTTTTTGCCCCTGTTGAACTTGACCCTTTAGCTGGGTGGAATTAAAAAAAAAAAAAAAGATGCTGGAATAAGCACTACAAGCCTTGCAAACTGCAAAGTGGATAATTCAATCTTGAGACAACATCTCAAAGTAATATTTCTTCCATAACAGACAGATGACAAGAATAGTTCCATAGTTGAAGCCCATGTTTTAAAATATCCCTTTTGAAATTTTATTTTCTGAACCTTTAAATGCTCTTCTTACTACAAAAATGTATTTTTCTTTGTTTTTAAGAATATAAACATTATACAGATTTTATTGTGTCTCATCCATTTCTACCTATATGTATTTTATTAAGAGACTTATGATTCTTAAAATACTGTATCTGATATGTTTATTGCAAGTAACTTTTAAAAAAATATTTACTTTTTGGCTTCAAAATTATTTTAAAATTTCAACTTCTAAAATTAGTATGCTGGGCTGCCATTTTATAATTATTTCTTAACTTCTAGACAAAATTTAATATCAAAGCTCTCATTATGAAGACTATTTAGCACTATGAAATTAAGTTATAACTAGATTATATATCTCAGCTTAAATTTCCTTATATATAAACACAAAATAACATTATATTACTACTATCATATTTAATGTATTGCACATAAATTACATTTAAATATGTGGCTATTAAACATGAAAAACAATATTTATAATTAAGCAGTTTAGACTAAAACACAATCTCTAACTTACATATTTGATAAGGAAATCAACCTAAATAATCCCAACATATAAATCCTTTCATTGTCTGTCTTTGAAAGAAATTCAAACATTTTTATGATCAAGTTTATTTTAGATAATATACAGGATTTCAACTAAAATTAAACAGAGAAAATATTTTATTTCAGATACTTTGTTGTGAAAACCAATCATGCTATGATGGTAAGTTTGAAACTGCTAATATATGCTAAAAATTAAAATATATTTTTCTACTTTATTGATCAATTATTGATCAGTTTTTGAATTCTAGTTTTGTTTGCTTCTTTTGAAATCTCAAGATGTTTTTATTTATTTATACATTCACCCTATGTAGTATGTTTAATGATTAGCCATTATATGCTAGGGTCATATTAAAAAGTAATGTAGAAGATAAATTTAGACTATGCCTTTATGGGCCAATGCTATGATTTCAAAGTATCTAAATTATCATTTTCTCAAAATGTTAAATAGATTTAACTATAAAATAAATTTCAGCTCTCTCACTCAGTGAACTCTAGAGATAAATATACATTTACCTTTGAACACTTAATTATTGCATATCAAATAAGAATATGTAATTTTTCTGAATGAATATAAACTACATATTTGGTTCTCCTTTTTGAAAATTTAAAACTGTATCAGATACATGCACAACTATCCAAATACATATTGATTCATTTGTATAAATTTCTAGTGTTATTTTATTTTTTAAAAATTATTAGTATAAGGGGGAGATGTATAATTTTATTAAATACACAGTATTCTTTTAATAATTTTATAGCAAAATAATTCTGTTTTCAAATTTCTAAAGTTTATCAGTCCACAATTATATAATCATATATATATGAGTAGCTGCCTTAATTTTTTAATGATGATATGTTATATACTAC
The DNA here is from genome assembly GCA_027563665.1 of Antrozous pallidus. Lineage (NCBI taxonomy): Eukaryota > Metazoa > Chordata > Mammalia > Chiroptera > Vespertilionidae > Antrozous > Antrozous pallidus. Next base: position 29,731,241 of record CM050519.1, read on the forward strand.
AAAATAATATTAAAAGCAAATAATGTATATATGTATATATAAATGTTGAACAGATTAGTTTTACAGTAGTTATTAATCCTTTACAATCCTCTAGTTTTATTATATATTTTACAAAAATATTTTTAAAGCTCAGAAATTATAATTTAAAATTTTTATAAAAATTACAAATTACTTTTGTTCTAAACCTTCCACCTAATTGGAATTGGTTAAAAAAGGCAGCAGGCAAGCAAATAATTCTTACTGTGATGTAATTATGGTAAATATGCAGATTAAAAGCTATTTATGATTATATTTGTACCACATATATTTGCACCTCATCTTATATAATAAAAGCCTAATATGCTAAGTGTCTGCCCAATCACTATGAAGCACTCTGACAACCAGGTGGCAGACACTCCAATCAGTAGGTTAGTTTGCTGCTGGGGTCCAATCCATCAGGACTGGGCAAGAGGGACTGGAAATGCCCTGGAGCCCTCCCACGGCCGTTCCATGGCCTCTAAAATATTTATTCTATTTGATTTCCTTTCAATGTGCACTAGGCCTCTAATATATTTATAAGCCTCAAATTAAATGCTGGGGGAGGAACCAAAATGGCGGCATAGATAAACACCTATCCTGCTGCCCCACATAATAATTTCAAAACTACAACTGAACGACAGAATGGACTTCATCCAGAATCACCAGAAAGCTGGCTAAATGGAAATTCCACAAATATAAGTAAAGATAGGACACTGTGACTCGGAGGAGCTGCAGAAGTGCAGAGTTGCGGATATGCGCAGAGTCAGAGGTTCGGACTTGCGTGAGAGTGAATAGGGCAGGCGGCTGCAAACCTGGCTGTTTTTCTCGAACTGGGAGGGAGACAAACGCATACCACTGCACTGATTCCTCAGTTCCAGGCGAGGTCCAGGGAACCCACACTCATAGGGGTGAAACTGGACAGAAAGGAGGAAGCGCGCTGAAACTTGGGAACTGCAGAGGTCAGGGACCTTGCAAAGAGGGCGCATAAACTTGGGAAGTGCAGAAGCACATGAGCACGCAGAGAGGACTTGTGACTTGCTCTCTCATTTGGGAGAAGAAGAAAAAAAAAAAGAAAGAAAGAAGGGAAACCACCACTCTGCATTGTTTTATAACCCTGGGTTAGACTCTGGGTGTGCAGACTCATTTTGGGAGAGGCTAAAATGACCTGCAGTGGGTAGAGCTCAGGGACAGCTTTCTCTCAGAGGTGCGTGTAGCCATTACTGCCAGGCACAGAGACCCAGGTGCCACATAGGGCAGAGCTGACTGGAAATCAAGGCTGCCTGCTCAGCCAGAGATTCCCCTCATCCAACCTGAGCACAGCTGATCCTCACAGCCAATTGTCCTGGAGGTCAAACCCTCCTAGTGCTAACAACAATAATCTAGGCTTAACTACAACAAGACTGTGGAACCCATAAAGGGTTGTACCAAGAGTATCCACCTCAGGTAACTGGGGAGGCTGAGCCACTGTCCCCTAGAGGACATCTACCACACAAAGCTAATTGACCAACTCAGGGAAGCAGCCAAAATGAAGAGACATTTGAAAGAAATGGAGCGGGAAAAAACAACTATTGGACATAGAGTTCCAAATCATGGTTATAAGGTTTTTCAAGAGGCTCCTAGAAAAGGCCGATGAACTTAATGAGACATTCAAGGATATGAATAAGACCTTTGGGGATGTGAAAAAGGACCAATTAGAAATTAAACATACACTGAATTTCTGAAATAAAAAAAAATATTATACAAAGACCTGAAAGCAGTCTAGAGGACCGCGATAGTCAAGTCAAAGATTTGAAATACAAAGAAGCAAAACCCACTCAGCCAGAAAAGCAAGAACCAAAAAGAATCCAAAAAATTGAAGATAGTGTAAGGAGCCTCTGGGACAACTTCAAGCATACCAACATCCGAATTATAGAGGTGCCAGAAAAAGAGAGAGAGCAAGATAATGAAAACCTATTTGAAGAAATAGTGACAAAAACTTCCCCCACCTGGTGAAAGAAATTGACTTACAAGTCAGGGAAGCGCACAGAACCCCAAACTATAGGAATCCAAAGAGGACCACACCAAGACACATCATAATTAAAATTCCAAGAGCAAAAGACAAAGAGAGAATATTAAAAGCAGCAAGAGAAAAACAGTTAGTTACCTACATGGAAGCACCCATATGATTGTCAGTGGATTTCTCAACAGAAACTATGCAGGCCAGACAGGAGTGGCAAGAGCTATTCAAAGTGATGAATAGCAAGAATCTACAACCAAGATTACTCTATCCAGCAAATCTATCATTCAGAATTGAAGGTCAGATAAAGTGCTTTGCAGATAAGAAAAAGCTAAAAGAGCTTATCACCACCAAACCAGTATTATATGGAATGCTGAAAAGTATTCTTTAAGAAGAGGAAGAAGAAAATGGTAAAAATAAAAATTATGAACAAGAAATACACATCTATCAACAAATGAATATAAAAATCAAATGAATTAAAAACCTGATTAACAGGATAAACTGGTGAATATAATAGAATCATGGGCATAGAGAGGGAATAGACTGGGGAGAAAAGGGGTATGGGAGGTGCAGCAAGAGACTGTACAAAACAAATACACTTATGGAAGAGGACAGTGGTGGGGAGGTAAAGGCAGAGAGTGGGATGGGTACCGGGTGGAGGGGAGCTATAGGGGGAAAATAAATGGAAACATTGTAATTAATAAACTGAACAATAAAGATTAAAATATTTTTTAAAAAATTAAATGCTAGGTTCTACTGAGATATGTCTGTGGTTTTGGATGTAATGAAGGTGATGGTTATGGCCCACACTGTAAACAAATGAGGCAAAATAAAATCTTTCATTATAAACCTTATCTTTATATTGTAAGAATTAATAAAATAACTATAGTTACAAGTATAAGTTAATTTGACTTCACAATATTTTGGAATATGCCACGAGCTGATAGGTTATAACTTGTTCTTCAGATGACCTGGCATTTAGGATATTTAATATACTGATGAGGGTGATGTAAATGACTGTGTCTTCCAGAAATTTAATACAGTCACTTGTTTGTTTTTTGTTAAAATGACAGTTTAACAGGATGTGACAATTTATAAATTAAAATGAATTTAGAAGCCAGAGTGCTCATTGTTTGTCAATAAAGCTTTCCCATTTTTTCTGAAGTTTTTAATTTGTTAAACAGCACCTTTTAAATGTATTTGCCTATGTCTTTTGAAAAATAACATATTTTCACTTTCTTACTATTTTTTAAATTATCTACTTTAAATTTCTTCCATAATTAGGAAAAATATAATTTATCCTATAAACAGGGGGAGAAAAGCTATTCCTAAGTAAACATAATTAAAAAAACACTTTTTTTTTAAAATTTAGTACCTATTGCGGTCATATAGATAAACCCACAAAGCAGTTTGTACTGAGAAGCAAAGATAGATATTTCTGCAACAATTTGAGTTCATTTGACATGTATGAGATATGAGTATTTGTGACATTATTTTCTTGCTTATGGTCCTTAACTCCTCCTGAGTATTGGTTGTTTGCCTGCAATCTTCAGCATCCCTTGGCTTGAATGTGCATAACCCCGCTCTCTGACTTCCTTGTTCCATAGTTCATGGTCATCTTGCTATAAGGACAGTTAGTCATATTGAATAAAGGGTTCATCCTACTTAATAATCTCATTTTATGTAATTTCATTTGTCCTTTTCCAAAAAAAGGTCACAGTTTGAGGTGCTGGGGGTTAGGATTTCAACTTGTATTTTTCAAGGAGACAAAGTTCAACCTATAAAGGACAGACAGAGCTCACATAATGAAAGTGAAGAATGGATTATGTCAAGTAGAAAAACAAATAATGTTAACTTAAAAATATAAGCTAAGTAATCAGAACAGGTCACAAAAATGCTGAGCCAGAAAGCAAAATTTTCTTAATGTGGAGCATTAATAGTGGATTGCTCCTGTGCAAAAATTTGAAAGACTTTCAACTCTCGTGCTTGAAGGGTTCAAAGACTGGAGTCAGCAAGATACACAGAAAGAGGGGAGCATGCTCTCTGGAGCCTGGCTATTCCAAATGCATTCAAGCTGCAACTGCATTCCTGGGAGCCTACTAGAATCCTGCTCAGATTTGTAATAAGATCTCCTTGGAATCCATATACACTTTCAATTCTGAGAAGCATTACCTCCCTAATTTAAAATATAGATATACAAAAATTCTCATTTTTACAGTGCTACATATTTGTTATTTTGCCTGAAATATATGTTTCTGCATTGATGGAAGTGGTATTTGAACTGGTAGAGATATTCAAACTTTGTGGTTTATTTTTATTATTCTTAATAACTAGAGGCCCAGTACATGAAATTCAGCCCAGACTTTACCCTCTCGCAGTCTGGGTGCCCTCAGGGGATGTCTGACTGATGGCTTAAGCCCACTTCCCATCCAGACATCCTTAGCACTGCCGTGAGGCAGGAGAGGCTCCCACCACTGTTGCTGCACTAGCCAGCCATGAGTCTGGTTACTCGCTGAGCAGCACTCCCCCTGTGGGAGCATACTGACCACTAGGCTGTTGCTCCTGCATTGAGCATCTGAACCCTGGTGGTCAATGTGTATCATAGTGACCAGTTGTTCTGCTGTTCAGTCAATTTGCATATTAGCCTTTTATTATATAGGATTATCGCACCACCTATTGTTTCTTAAAACAATAGGATTTCCAAATATACTAGTTCAAGTTAGATAAGGAATCAGTTACATGAGCAAGAATAGGCTGATGATTTTATTTACAGCAGTGTTTTACATTTTCTAGAGGTCTGTAAAGAAAGGCAAATTTCAGTCTTGCATTCAAATCAAACTTACAGTCAGTTATGAAAAACAAGGTGCATAAACTAGACCAGAATCCAAAGGTCCCAATGTTGACATGCTATAATAGACAAGAACACATACAGCATATTTTGTATATCATCTATCTATCTATCTATCTTTCTATCATCTATCTCAGTCTGATTTTATTGGTCTAATTGCAAATAAAACAGGTCTTTCCTATGGCCATCAAAAATTTTCCATTTGCCTTGATATTGATTTTTTAAGAAAATATTTATGATAATTATGTCAACAGACATATTTTTTCTGTTAGTTTGCTTGTTTGTTTTTTGTTATTGTTTTTCTTCTTTTAGAGAGAGAGAGAGTAGAGAGACATTGATTTGTTATTCTACTTATTTATGCATTCATTGATTAATTCTTGTCTGTGTCCTAATTGGAGACCAAGCCCATAACTTTGGTGAATAGAGGCAATGCTCTAATCAACTGAACTATCTGGCCATGGCCAACAGACATAATACGTTTTATGTCCACAGACTAGTCACATATTTGTGCTCTGTCATCACAAGAGTCCTTCTTGGTTATTATTTTGTAAGGCTTACCAATATTTGGACCTACATAATCTGCTTAGAGAGACTGGGAGTTAGGGGTAAAAGAGTTCCTACTATATATTTTCAGTAGTAATTGAAAATTATTGAGAGGTGTTAATAAACATAACAAAAAGACTACCTGGAAAAGATTACACATCAATTATAAAACAAATTCCATTTAGTTAAAAAAGTTAAGAATGTTGACATAGCTACATCTATAATTGATTTTCTTTGATTAGTCAGAAAACAGATAGTGAAAAAGATGCTTAGTTTCATTATGTATTTGCTTAGGTAATAATCTTAAAACTCCTACAGCAGTCTGACTTACACTACAAAATTTTTTTAGCAGAATTTCTATTGTTCAAATTTTTATTTTCTAGTTGATTTCTCAAAATTCAGAAACTTCTTTAGACACAAGGTTTACCTCATTACTCATGTATTTATGTATACAGCAAAAATACTTCTAAATAAAGATACTGTTAAATAAATTTATATAGATATATATTTATGTAGATATATAATTATATATCTATATATCTATATCTATATCTATATCTATATCTATATCTATATCTATATCTATATCTATCTATATCTATTTATATAAATATTCTTTCACTTGAATGCTACCTAAAAGAAGATTTTTCTTATCTTACTCAAAGTTTTTTTTTTGTTTTTTTTTTTTTGGTATGGATGATTTTTGTTTCTGTTGAAAAGAGCATTTTTCCAACTTTAAGATATTTATGTATCACCTAGGGCTTTGCTGAGATAGATAATTGAATTCAGTAGATCTGGGGTGAGCTCTTCGATCTGCATTTCTAACACACTCCAAGGTGATGCTAATATTGTTAGTCCACAAACCACACTTTGAGTAGTACCATTCTAAGAAAGCTTCTCTCCAAAACTTGCAATTAAAACAACTTAGAATAAAATTTTCTCCTAGACATCTTACTGGGAAATAGAGTAGATAATTTTTTACATGGTCATTCCATGAGGAATAAACATATGTATGCACAGGAACAAGTCTGATATAGTAAGAAAAGAACTATTTATTTAATGAGAAATATTAGTTCCAACATTAAATTTATGTGACATTAGAAAATAACATTTTGGTTGCTTTTTATGTAAAACTAGAGGCCCAGTGCACGAATTCATGCACTAGCAGGGTCCCTCAGCCTGGCCTGTGGGACTGGGCCTAAACTGGCTCTCCAAAATCTCCAGAAAGGTCCGAGATTGCAAGAAGGTACAGGCCAACCCACTGGACACCACTGGTGCCCAATCAGGGCCCAGGAGGGATGTGGGAGGTTGGCCAGCTGGGAAGGGACCATGGCATATCTGGCTCATCTTCCTCAGTCTGGATTGGCCAGACCCCAGCAGCAAGCTAACCTACCAGCAGAGCATCTGGCCACTAGTGGTCAATGCACAACATAATGAACGGTTGAGCAGCCTTGGCATATCGTTAGAATATTTTGCTTTGACTGGTTGAATGGACAACTGATGACCAGACAATTAACATATTAGGTTTTTATTAATATAGGATTGAAATTATCATACCATCGAGGAGTTCCTAAAAACAAATTAAAACTACCATATGAAGTAACAATCTGTGTCCTCCTCTCCCTTCCTCTCTGAAATCAATGGAAAATATTCTATACTAGAGGCCTGGTGAACGAATTTCGTGCATAGGGGGCGGGGGATGTTCCTTAGCCCAGCCTGCACCTTCTCCAATCTGGGATCCCTTGAGAGATGTCCAACTGCCCGTTTAGGCCTGATCCTGGTAGGATTTGGGCCTAAACAGACAATAGGATATCGTTCTCACAATCCAAGACTGCTGGCTCCAAACTGCTCAACTGCCTGCCTCCCTGATTGCCCCTAACCACTTCTGCCTGCTAGCCTGATCACCCCCTAACCACTCCCTGCCAGCCTAATTGATGTCTAACTGCTTCCCTGCCAGCCTGTTTGTCCCCAAATTGTAAGTTCTTTTCTTCCTCTGCAAGCCTGGTCACCCCTAACTTCCCTCCCCTGCAGGCTTGATTGCCCCCAACTGCTCTCCCTTGTGGGTCTGGAACATCCCAAAGGCTCTCCCCTGCTGGTCATCTTGTGTCCACATGGGGGAAGGATCTTTGACCACATGGACACAGCCCTCTTGTGTGTTGGAGTGATGGTCAATCTATAAATTACTCTTTTATTAGATACGATAGAGGCCTGGTGCATAGGTGGGGGCCAGCTGGTTTGCCCTGAAGAGTGTCTTGGATCAGAGTGGAGGTTCCCTTGGGGTGTGGGGCAGCCCAGGCGAGGAGCCTGTGGTGGTTTGCAGGCCGGCCACACACCCCAGTGATCCAAGCGGAAGCCCTGGGGTCTGGGATTAATTTATGTTCTACAATTGAAACTTTGTAGCCTGAAGGGGAGCCAAGCCTCTTGCCTGCTCCTTGGCCACAGCCATTTCTGTTGGGACATTTACCTTCTATAATTGAAACTTTGTAGCATTGAGTGGAGGACTAGGCTGGCAACCGCAGGCAGAAAGCTTGGCTTCCTCCGTTGCCAGGGAAACCCAAGCCTCTCTTCTGCTCTCAGTGGCCACAGCCTTCTTAGTTGAGGTTTATTTGCTCCTGATTGGCTGGTGGATGTGGCTATGGGCGTGGCTTGATTGGAGGTTTGGTCAATTTGCATATTACCATTTTATAAGTAGGATAATAAAACCCTAATATGCATATTGTCCCCTCAACAAGCAGGTCAACCTGGAGTTTGACCACCAGAGAGCAGCACAGAACATGGTGGGTGTTGGCGACAAGGCACTGGGAGCCTGTGGCAGTGGAGGCACAGCCAGTCCCAATGGATTTCTGGGTGAGCAGTGCCGCCGATGCTTGGACCCCAGGGGCCAGTCAGGAGATGGTCTGCCAAGGTTGGCTCAGAGAGAGTGTGCTGCCCACCTGGCTTCTGTGCAGCACCACTGGGAGAACGAGAGTTCCATGCTGTGCCCCAGCCAGTGGCATTCAGCTGAGCTTACTGCATCTCTGCGTGTAGACTCAGGTGCCACAACTCAGGGAGCGTGGGGGCCCAGGGACCTAGGTGCTGCCCAGGGTTCAGAGGTCAGCTGGTACCTGCCCTTCCACACCAGACACTCATGCCAGATGCTCAGGCCTAGGGACTGCACCCATGCATGAATTTTGTGCCCCAGGTCTCTAGTAAATATATAATAATTTAGCCATGAGAAAGAAGGAAACTCTGGTATTTGTGAAATGAATGGACCTTGTGGGCATTATGGTAAATGAGATAAGTCAAAGATAAATAGTGTATGACATTATTTTTATGTAAAATCTAGAAAAACAAATTCATAGAAACAGATAGTAGAAGGCTGCTTACCAGGGACTGAGAGTAGGGGAATTGAAGAGACATTGCCCAAGGGGTACAAACTTGGAGTTCTGGGGATCTGGTACACAGCATAGTGATTATAGTTAACAATGCCATATTATATACTTGAAAGTTGTTAAGAGATTAGATCTTACATATTCTCACCACAAAAAAAAAAAAAAAAAGGATAAGATATTTGAGAGACCTGGTGGGGATGTTAGCTAACGCTATGCTATGGTGGTAATCATATTGCCATATATAAGTGTATGAAATCAACAGGTTGTGCACCTTACACACAATGTTATATGACACTAGAGGCCTGGTGCAAGAAATTCATGCACGGAGGGGTGGGGTGTCCTTTAGCGCAGCCTGTACCTTCTCCAATCTGGGGCCCCTCAAGGGATGTCTGACTGTCTGATTAGGCCTGATCCTACCGGGATTGGGCCTAAACGGGCAGTTGGACATCCTTCTCATAATCCAGGACTGTTGGCTCCAAACTTCTCCAAACTGATTGCCTCTAACCGCTTCTGCTGACCAGCCTAATCACCCCCTAACCATTACCCTGCCAGCCTAATTGATTTCCAACTGCTCCCTTGTAGCCTGTTTGCTCCCAACTTCCCTCCTCTGCTGGAATGGTCACCCCCAACTTCCCTCCCTTACAGGCCTGGTCCTTCCCAACTGCCCTCCCCTGCTGGCCTGATTGCCCACACCTACCCTCCCTTGCAGGACCTGGAACCTCCCAACAGCCTTCCCCTGCTGGCCATCTTGTGGTGGCCATCCTGTGTCCACATGGGGGGCAGGATCTTTGACCACATGGGGGCAGCCCTCTTGTGTGTTGAAGTGATGGTCAATTTGCAAATTACTCTTTTATTAGATAGGATAGAGGCCTGGTGCATGGGTGGGAGCCAGCTGTTTCACTCTGAAGAGTGCCCCAGATCAGGGTGGGGGTTCCCTTGGGGTGAGGGGCTGCCTGGACGAGGGACCTGTGGAGGTTTGCAGGCTGGCCATGCCCCCCAGCTACCCAAGCGGAGGCCCTGGGATCTGAGATTAATTTATGTTCTACAATTGAAGCTTTGTAGCCTCCAGGCTTTGTAACCTGGAGCGGAGCCAAGCCTTCTGCTCGCTCCGTGCCGACAGCCATTTCTGTTTGAGACTTTGTAGCCTAGAGTGGAGGCCTCAGCTGGCAATGGCAGGCACAAAGCTTGGCTTCCTCCGCTGCCAGAAAAACCCAAGCCTCTGTTCTCTTCAGCTCAGTGGCTGCCACCATTTCTGTATCTTTTATAATTGAAACTTTGTAGCATTGTGTTGAGGCCTAGGCTGGCAACGGCAGGTGGAAAGCTTGGCTTCCTCTATTGCCGGGGAAACCCAAGCCTTCCTCCTGTTCTCAGTGGCAGCTGCCATCTTATTTGGGGTTTATTTGCATAATCTGCTCCTGATTGGCTGGTGGGGATGGCTGTGGGCATGGCTTGTGGGTGTAGGAAAGGTATGGTCAAATTTGCATATTACTCTTTTATTAGATAGGATTGTGTGTAAGGTCCACAACAATGTTATATGACATTGTTATATGTCTCACACAATGTTATATGACAATTATTTCTCAATAAAATAAGGGTCTAAGATTTGAAAAAAATGATATACATTGACAGTGCTTCTTACACAACAGAAGACTACAGAGGCATATTATATTGTTATTGTGTGCATTTAGGTACTTCCAGCACTCCTTGCCCATCAGTGTCACAGTCATGCCCTCTTTTTCTTAGCTGTGCAAACTGCTTCAGAAACTGTCACTTGGCTGCTGCAGAGACTGCCAGAACCAAACCAATTTGATAGAAAGATCCAAGAGGGAAAAGGACAGGGGATTTTTTTCCATCTGTAGTTCTAGTTATAAAGCTCATATATAAAATGAGAAAATTATTGTGGTATGGCATATGAATTTAAGATGCTTTCATGAGTTTCATTCATACTCTAGTGTGATGTCCTTGAGATTTTCTTTACCATCTTAGCAAGTAAAATATGTTTATATATGTATATGCATGTGTACGTATGGATGCATATATATCATATATAGTTTTTTAAAAAAATATTAAAAGGAATATGTCATTTTTATAAAAATGGGTTATTATAGTGATTGATCATGTAGCTACATAGATAAGATTCTGGCCTTATTCATAGCTAGCTAGCTGCAGACCAAGCAGCAACTTCATATTTGATATATAGATGAAGTGAAATTGCTTTAAAACTAATGCAGAATTTATTTGTAGTGTACAATTTATTAGTATCCATGAAGATGAATTAGAACCTGCAAGCTATATTAAATTTAATGCATGAGAAAGGGAAGTAATGAATTACTTGAAAATCATTCTAAAGCATCATTGCTAGCACAGCTGCTAACCCATAATAGTACTAACTGCATAGACAAATAATATTAAACCTTCCAGAGTCCCCTAACTGTTTTACACAACTCCTTAGAAAATAAGCAAAGGCATTCGGCTCCCAGCTTCATGTATAAATACAACATGAAAGCATATGTACCAAATCAGCAGAAAAATACTCTCAGTTAATTTAGGATTTCCATAAAAGAATTCTTATTCGAATGGTTAAAACAAAAGTTGGTTTTAACTTACAAAGGGATGATACATGGAATTTATTAACCTCATATTTCTGATGGATGAAAGAAAATGTAATAAATGAAGAGATGAGCCTGAAATTGCATTCAATCAGCTTTCTTTAGTGTTGGTGCTCAGTTAGCTGGGTTCAGTCTGGAATTGTAATATTGCACTAAGCCTTTTAGTGTGCCCTAAATCCTATCCACATAAAAGTGAAGCTAAATAGTATTTACAGGTCTTTTTCATACAAAGTGCAAACCAGCATTCCATTTATAATCTTATAATAACACTTTGCAATCTGCATAGCAATGCAGTGCAAATAACACATTTACTTTAGAAATGAGCATAATTAGATTATATAGATCACAATTGAATTAGACTGAGTGACCTTTTGCTAGCATTTTCTGATAACTCAAGAAAATTTTACTTGGCTGCCTTTTCTCTTTTAATCTAAATAATCAGTTTTTGGCTTAAGCTCTAAACTCTTCAGAACCTTTCATGATTTGATTTATATGAATATTTTTCCCCGGCAAAGAGAGTTGTAGTGTTGAGCACTGAGAGCTAGAGTGAATGTTATTTATACACACTTGAGATAAGGAGAAACACATAAAACACAACATGAAGAATGATATAAATATTTTTTATAATTGGGTTGAGTATGGTTTTTGTAATTAAATTTTTAATTAAATTTTGAAGATGTGCATAACTTTTCATGCCTAATTTAAATTAAAATGATACTGTATTATATATTATATAATTCAAGCCTACTTTTTCCAGTTAACAATATATCAGAAATTTTGTATTAGATGATTATGTGTTTTCTAGTCCTTTATTCACTAAAATAAGTTTGTGAACCTATTATGGGTCTCAAACATTAGGATAAGTGGTAACAATTGCATGCGTGTTTCTAAAAATTTTCCTCTTAGATACAAATGGTAATCAAAGATAAGGAATATGTGGTGATCACAACAATATACTAGTAAGCCAATTATTCACCAAATAAATCCAAGCTCTTTCTGATTAAGAAAATGAATATGTAATAAGAGGCATTTATAACTTTAATGCCTTTATAATTTCACTTCTAAGTGCCCCCAATAAACTGAAATCCATAAAAAGTAAGCCTATATTTCTGCGTGTATGTTCCTGACATGGACTCTTGTCCCTTCAGGGTAATGAAGAGTTAAATTCAGAGCATCCATCGATCCATCTCTGCATTCTTTCAACAAGAAAATTTTTTAATGTAGGTAAAACATCACAGAGACAGATTGAGACAGATGGTTTACAGTTGTGAGTACACAGTTTATTCTTGTACTATTACCTATTAATTATTGAATTATTTTGCATACAAACAACTGTAAACCTACCTTTTCCCCACACTATATATCACCCCCCAAAAAAACTCATCTGTAAATTCCACAAGGGAAAAACTTGTTTCAAGGTGACCTCTGCTCAGAAAACAATCTCAAAGTAAATATACCTCATTTGGTTGGGTTAAACCAACTGTATTTACAGGATGGTAAAACATATCTCAAGTTTGTAATAAATATGAAAAGCAACCACAACTGCCATATATGCTACTTCAGAGTCCTAAAAAACAAAATATTTAACAGATGTGCATGAATAGCTCTGTATCTAAATATGAATAGGTATGTGTATAACAGCATACAATTGCAAACTAATTCTTCTATATTTTACATTAAGTCTAATAAAGCACAATATTCTCATTTTCTTTTTTTCTCACCTTCTTATGCTCCCTTATATTCATGCAATCTTAAAGATATATTTTGAACTTCCATTAGTATCATTTTAGCCCAATTTTCCCTAGGGGGTCCTACACACTGCTTCTGATTTCCTGTTTCCATTCTTGTAATGTTCAAATAATTCTTTATACTTTGGCCAGAGTGATATATTTTTTTAAATGACCTCTTTTTATTTCTACTGTGCAGTGTATTCTCATTCCTATTGCCCTTATATAAAAATGCAATGTTTAATTACAGCTATACAGTCATGTGACCGTTTCTCATCTCTGCAAACTCCATCTCAACTATTTGTCTTTAATACACTACTCTCATCTAGACACATGGTCTCCTTTAAGTTCTCTAAACACAGACTTTTCCTCTCAGCCTTTGCATCATTTACACCTGCTAAATGAAAAGTTGCTTCTTCAAAGGCTAACTTTTGGAATTCTTCAGATCTCAGCAAAAAATGTTACTTCATAGAGTATGTTCTGTATTTCCTTATTTAAAGTGACTTTCAGCAGTTCAGTTTTATCCCATCATTTGAATAGTTGTACTTCTTTATGTCATTTGCCACAGTCTCGGATAATCATATTTATTGTTTTACTTGCTTACTGTCTGTTTCTTGCAATAGCATAATCAGAGGAGTAGGGTTTTTGACTTCCTACTTCACTTATTAAATTTTTGTAGCTGCATAGTGCCTGACATCTGATAGCCACAGTTCAATGCTGAGTAAATGTGTTGTACATACTGGTGGCAATGGGAAGAGAGCATGCTTCAGTAGTGGGATGGTTGTGGATCTATATAGCTTCTGCTTAACATTGTATTTAGATTTGCATAGCTGTCTATAGAATATGTTATTTTATATCTCTTGGTTTAATAAAGTTGCAGAAAGTATTTGCATAGCTCAAGATTGCTTTAATATTTAAATATACTTTTAATTGCATGAATTATTATGATCCTAGCATCTGCATTCCTTCGGCATTCTGATTCTTTGAGTCTTTTCTGGAACTTTCTTTTTATTTCAGTTGGATCTACTGGTTGTAACTTTTGTCATATTTCTTCACTTTGATTCCTATCTTTCTACATTGTTAACCTCTGTGAATTCACGCATTTATATTAAAAATCACTTGCCCAATTTTGATCATTTATATACACAACTGCGACCTAAAACCTTGAAGGGCAGCATGATTTAGATAATAAACATTTATCTCAGTTTTGCCAGATTTTAAAAAATTAACTTTCTTCCTTAAATTGTTTTCTTCTTACATATTGTCTGTTTTGTTTGTTTGCATATTTGTGGGTAGTTTTTTTTAGTATATATGTCTGAGACTAGAAATCTTAGAGCCATTTTTAAATTAATAGTCTTTATTTTATCTCTTTTTGCTGTGTTCCTAGCATTTCCTTTATAATTGCTCTTGGACTTACAGTTTATATTTATTTTCCCATCGCCCTCACTCTAATCTCTAAACTCACTCTTAAATACTATAAATACTTTTGATAAAGCTCAATGCCCCCAGATTTTTTTCTACTCTCCACCACTAACATATTACATTTTTATAACCCATTTTTCATCATTTTACTTCCACATAAGAACCCAGAATGGTTTAGGGTAATCTAGTTAAAACTGACACACACACCCCCCACACACACACACATAGCTCCCAAACCATATTTTTAAATATTATTGATAAGTGTGCCTCTTTAAAAAATGAACTTACAATTTTATTTTCTTGGAAGCAATGGAACAAATTTATTTTCTCCTCTATATCATTATGTTAGTACTCCAACTTCAAATTCTTAAAATTTCTTCCCTTCTGTACACCCATATGTTTGCTATATCATTTAGAGCTAAACTCCAATACTTCTATTAATTCACCTTCTGTGTTGAGCTTCTTTAGATTTAATACTCCCTTATATCTTCTATCATAAATGTGACTACTTGAATATGCATCTCTTGTTTTTGTACTCACTTTTTGTATTCTTAATTATGATCATCAAGAAAATAAAATTTTAAATGTCTTTAAAGATTAATGTTGGAAGATAGTCTACACTTTTAAATGTAGGTAGTAAAACAAAATAATTTAATAAAATACTAATATATAAATAAATATGTGTAAAAACTACATTTGTAATAATTCCTTCATGCCTGCACTAATGTAAGCATTACTCTATAGAGATATTTTTAAAAGCACCTTGAGACAGTATATAGTCATCCTTTTACATGACTAAATGTTTAAAAGTTTCCTGGTGGGTTTCAAACAGGATATAATGAAATGTCTTTATATATTAGAATCCATTATCTTTACATATTTAAAGCACCAGATGTTTTATAATTTTACTTAAGAATATCATATAATAATTTTAATAAATTATGTTAATGGGAAAATAAATAATATAATAAATCCTTCAATTCCTCACTGAATTCATTTTATATCTAAAACTGTTCAAACATTTTTGAGTCTACAATACAATTGCAAAATATTTTATTTTTGTAAAGCTGCTCAAGACAGGAGAGACAAATAGTTTACAAAATGTTTGTAGTTAGGAATGCAGCTTTCTCCTCATTTTGACACATCTGGGGCATGCAATTATTCACAAAGGTCACATTCTAAAGAAGAAAAAGAACAATGACCAAAGGCAGCATTTAGGTTTCAAATCAACTATGACAATATAATCAATGACAAACTCCCAATGTCAAGAGCCATCTTATTCTAAGTAGACAGAGAATGACATTTCATCAGAACTAAGTACAATTGTTCACATTAAGAAGTAGCCCCCACCCCAAATTACTATAAATACTCAAACTAAGAATTAAAGAAAAAAATGAAAAATACCAAGTTATTTTAAGTTTAAATGTCTTTCCTAAATAACATTTTTTAACTGTTCTTATGAATTAAGTGATGTTTAAAATATTTTTTTTGTTAATACTCTAAGGATAAGGATATATTTTCCATTAATTTTTAGAGAGTGGAAGGGAGGAAGGGAGATTAGAGAGAGAGAGAGAGATCGATGTAAGAGAGACACATTAATTAGTTGCTTCTTGTATGCACTTCAACAAGGGATCAGGGGATCTGAGACAAAACTGCAACCCTTGACTGGAATTCAAACCAATAACTCTTCAGTGCACAGGCTGACACTCTACACACTGAGCCACTCTGGCCAGTGCAATACTTAAATCTCAAAGGGATATGAAATTCAAAGTTTGATTGAGAGATTTACCGCCTTTCCCACCTTACTAGTACTTTTACTTTTCTAATCCTTACTACAATGAGCTGTCAGAGATATTTAGCATCGTATGCTAGCCCTTTTGCCTGTTTTATTGTTTTGTTTTGTTTTTTTTCCCAAGTCAAAAAAAAGTCTTAAGCCATGCATAAAATGCATTTTAAATTGTTCTGAGGCATAGCCTAAGAATACCTTTGTAGAAATATTCTAGGATGTCAACTTTTATGTTTGTTTTTAAAATAATACTGCTCAGCATTATTATCCAACAACCATAACCACTTCAATCTATGTATATCTAACCTCTAATTGGTATTAATATTTACCTAGGAGACCACCATTTTAAATGATATTTCAACTCTCTAAAGCTCATTTTCTCCAAAAATAATATAATGCTTTAATAAACATGAGGCTTTGAGACAACACAGTACCAAAATATATTCAAGCCCTAATGATGTTTTGGACATATATTTTGCAATATATATTTTTAATGAGTAACTCATTATTATGTGTTTAATTTCTATTCTGTAAAATGTATAACTTCATTTCTACAAGATACTCTTGGGTCTTTCAGTGAAATATACTAAGATGAGGCATGAGAAGATATTTGCATAATTTGTTCACACACTTGCAAAACAAAACTTTAGGAGAGTAAGAAATGAAGACAATGAGCCTGAATTTAATGGAAATAGCTAATCCAACCACCATGTGATAACATGCATATTGATGCTGAAGATGATGAGATTTCTGAAACAAACAGAAAGACCTAAAAAATGAAATTTGTACAACAAAAACAGATTTTACTATGTTTTTGCATACTGAGATGCCTGATTCAGTTTTACTAAATCATATCATTTTCATTTTATATATATATTTTTAAATTATGTTATAGATAATCCTGGTTGGTAAAATAACATGCTCTTTCCCCAGGCTACCACTAGTAGATTTGTTTGGGTGTGGGCAAAATAGGTGAGGGTAATTAAGATGTAGAAATGTCCAATTGTAAATAAATACATCTTGAGGATGTAATGTACAGCACAGAAAATACATTCAATAATGTTAGAATAATTATGGAGATAGATGAGTGCTACTAGAATTATTGTGGTGATAATTTTGTTATGTGTATATATATTAAATAACTATGATATACATATGTAAGTAATAGAATATGAATGGATATATATCTCATAAGATATCTAATCTACTTAAATTTATTATATTTTATAAAATGTAACCAACATCAATGACATCTTTTTTTCATCTTCCTAATTCATTATGTATACATTAAAGGCCCAGTGCATGATATCATGCGATACCCAGACCTGCCAGGCAGGAGGCAGGACCCAGGCTAACTCCCGCTACTTTGGGGGGAGGGGATGTGGAACCCAGAATTAAGTCCCTGCCCACCCGCACACACCTTGCTGTGAACACAGTTTCCTGGTGACCAGTCTTTTGCCATTCTGCCTTTATGGCATCATGACCACAGACCTTTTATGATATAGACTAGAGGCAATAGGCTTTCCTTCCCTTGGCTGCCAGGACCAGTTTTCCTCTGAAAACTGGGACCCAGGCTTTCCCTCTGGCTGTTTCCTTCCATTTTTGCTTTGGCCAGCTGGAGGCTTCACTCCAGCCAGAGCCTTCAGTCTTCTCTGCTCTGGCTGGAGTGCCATGCCGCTATGGCTTTGTCTCTGTCCCTGGGGGCGGGTGCTAGCCGCCACTGCTGCCACCTCGTCTCAGCTCCTAGGGCCAGGCACTCGCGCCACTTGGCCCTGCCCTGCCCCGTCCCCCCACCCCCGAACTGGCTGGTAACATAGCAAAGGTATGGTCAAATTTGCATGTTTCTCTTTTACTATATAGGATAATATCAGAGTATATATAGATAACATAAAAAGGATTAAAAATCTATTTGCACAGTTCATATTATGAAAACCCCCCAATAAATTTTAGGTTTTCCAATGATGCATATATAGGGTAGGGGAAAAGTAAGCTTATAGCTCTGAGTATGCAAAACACACAATTTATTCTTGTATTATTATTTATTCATTTTTGTATTATTTTCTATATAAACAACTGTTAACCTACCTTTGTCACACTTTCTAAAGGTGTAAACAATTTTAATACTTTATACAATTAAAATAATAGATAACTGTAGTTTGTTGTGTTTTTTTTTAAATAACAAACTACCAACTAAGAATATAAAATTCAATACCCTGATTCAGCTTTGTGAACAGGCAGAACACATCAACACTTTCTGTTAATTCAAAAAGTCCAAACTGGGTTTAATTTTGAGATTAGTCTTTTTATGCCTAGCTTTTGATCCTTATTAAAATTTAAATATGATCTCACTAATGTGTGGAATCTAATGAACAAAATAAATTGATGAACAAAATACAACCAGAGGCATGAATCCATGAAATAGACTGATGTCAGTAGTTAGGGATATGGGGAAACCTGGATAAAGGAAGGTGAAAGGATTAGCTAAAGGATTAGCTAAAGAATAGATATGCGTAGGCCATGGACACAGACAATCCTGTGGTTTGGGCCAAGGGAGATTGCATAGAAGCTGTATGGAGGTGAGCAAAGCGGGGAGGGGGCAGATGAGGGACATCTACAATAGTGTCAACAATTAAAAATTATAAAGATTCAAAGATACCTTGGAGAAAGAATGCTTTATCAACCATAAGTAATTAAGTATAAACAAAATGTCTGAATCTAAAAGGCAATGGAGGTTTCCCTAACCAGTTTGGTTCAGTAGATAGAGTGTCAGCCTGCAGACTAAAGGGTCCTGGGTTCAGTTCTGGTCAAGACCACATGCTGGGGTTGTGGATTTGATCCCCAGTAGGGGGTGTGCAGGAGGCAGCCCATGAATGATTCTCTCTCATTGACGCTTCTATCTCTCTCTCCCTCACCCTTCCTCTCTGAAATCCATAAAAATATATTTAAAAATAAAAGGCAATTGAAGTATTGCAATAGATATTGGAAGAAAGAATTTTAAAAATTAGGATGCATAAGAATAAAAGAAAGTCACATTCACTTTTTCCTTTAGGTCAGTAGTTGACAAACTCATTAGTCAACAGAGCCAAATATCAACAGTACAATGATTGAAATTTCTTTTGAGAGTCAAATTTTTGAACCCTAACTATATAGGTAGGTACATTGTTATTAACTTAATTAGGGTACTCCTTCAATAGCGCTGTATGGCATTTTGTGGAAGAGCCACACTCAAGGGGCCAAAGAGCCACACGTGACTTGCGAACTGCAGTTTGCTGACCACTGCCGTAGGTCTTTAGATGTCAAGCAATGAGCAAACTGACCTTTGCAACAGAGATAAATACTAATAACTTCAGAAATTTTACCATTGTGCTGAAATATGTAGAACTGACTTATTTCAATATTTCCCCATGTATGGGTGGTGGATGCTACAAATCTCTTAGAATTTTCTCTTGATTTCCCAAGGCTCCTCTTTTAACCAATGCCAGTATTAGACAAGAAGATGGAAGATGGTTATAATGAATAAGCAAGGAGTGAGATTTATATTTATGCATTTGTAAAATACATAATATGGTTGAGAATAGCTACTCAAAACCATTAATTTGAGCACTGACTGGGACAAGTTCACTTCTAGTCCCTGGACACACAAAGTGGATTAATCCTTGGTGACTGAATTCCAATTATAGTTCTGACGATTCTAATATAAACACCAAAACCTCTAGCTATTTATTTTAGCTTAAAAGTTCTTAATTCAACTTTTTATCATTTTATTTTCATTAATATTTAGAAATCTGTACTATAATTTCCAATTTTTTTGGCATCTACTTCAAGGTATATGCATTGACTTCCAGTTCCTAAGATAAATATTGACTGTCATATAAGTTATATAATTTATGAATGGTAAAGATAAGTTCAATAATTTTATAATGTCTAATAAATCACATCCTCTAGGGCAACACATTTTTTTCTTAATTCCTGAATTTCAAAGTTTAATTACATTACCAAATTGAGTTCTATTTGATTTAAAAAGACCTGAAAGACTTGAGTGGAATATTTTGTAAAGGATTACATATGTATAAACCAAATTTGCAATAAATGAAATAAATAAAATATCTGATATTTTTATTGTCACTTATAGGTAGTAATGGGAATTAACATATTGCGATAGCTTTATTGTTAACAAAAACTATATAAGCCACCCTGGCTGGATGACTCAGTTGGTTGGAGTGCAGTCCCATACACCTAAAGGCTGTGGGTTTGATCATGATCAGGGCACATACCTAGGTTGTAGGTTTGATCTCTGGTTGCAGCATGTATGGGAGGCAACTAAAAGGATATTTCTCTCTTACATTTCTCTCTCTCTAAAAATCACTTTCAAAAAATTTCTTAAAAGATTCCATTAAAAAACAACTGGATCTAATAAATGAATTAATTAATATTTATATTAATTAATATAAAATTAATATTCACAAGGCAATGATATTTTTGCATGCCAATAAAGAAATATCAGAAAAATAAGTTAAGAAAACAATCTCATGTACTATTGCAACAACAAAAAATAAGGTATCTAAAAATAAATTTAACTAAGGAGTTGGAAGTACTGTACTTGAAAAATTATAAGAGGCTGAAGAAAGAAATTGTGGAAAATACAAATAAGTGGTAGCATATAAGGTGGTCATGGATTAAAAAAATAACATAATTAAAATGTCTATCATACCTAAAGCAATCAGCATATTCAATGCAATTCTTATTAAAGTACTAATGACATATCTTGCAGATCTAAAAAAAAGCACTTAACAATTTATATGAAACCATAAAAGGCCTTGAATAGCCTCAGCAATCTTGAGAAAGAATAAAGTTGTAGAGATCACAATATCTGATATTAAACTATACTACAAGGCCATTGTAACCAAAACAGCCTAGTACTGTCATAAGAACAGACATATAGCTCAATGGAACAGAACAGAGAGCCAGAAATAAATCCATGCCTCTATGGTCAATTACTGTTTGACAAAGGATGCAAAAAGAAATACTAGGGAGGAAAGACAAGCCCCTATATAAAGATACAGGCAAAAGAACATGAATTTAGACCATCAACTGACACCATACACTGAAAAAGCACAAAATGGATTAAAGACTTAGATGTAAGCTGCAACAAACATAAAAATCCTAGAAGAAAACATAGGCAGTAAAATTTCAGATATTTCTCACAGCAATATTTTTGCTGATATATCTCCTTGGGCAAGAGAAACAAAGAAGAATAAAGAAATAGGACTATGTGAAAATAAAAAGCTTCTACATAGCAAAAGAAACCATCAACAAAATGAAAAGAAAACCTACTGCATGGGTGAACATATTGGCCAATAAAACATCTTATATGGGGTTAATTTTAAAAATATATAAAGAACTTATAAAACTCAATACCAAGATGACAAAAAACCCCAAACAAAACACAACAAAAACAATTTAAAAATGGGCAAAGGGCCTGGCCAGTGTGGCTCTGTGCTTGAGCATTGACCTATGAACTAGGAGGTGATGGTTCGATTTCCCATCAAGACACATACTCTGTTGTGGGCTGGGTTCCCAGTAGGGCACATGCAGGAGGCAGTGAATCAATGAGTCAATGATTTTTTGTTATCATTGATGTTTCTATCTCTCTCTCCCTTTCCCTTCCTCTCTGAAACTATATATATATTAGAGGCCCAGTACACAAAATTCATGAGTGGGTATGGTTCCTAGGCCTGGCTGGTAATCAGGGCCAATTGGGGCCTTTTGGCTGCTGGCCTGCACCTTCCTTTGTTCCGTGCATGTAAAAATATCATTGCTTTGTGAATATTAATTTTATATACTGCTGGTCGAACTCCCAAACTTTGCATATTAGCCATATATATGTATGTATATATGTATGTATGTATGTATGTATATTAGCTGTGTGTGTGTGTGTATGTATGTGTATTTTTTAAAATGGACAAAAGATCTTAATAGACACTTCTCCAAAGTGGACATACAGAAGGCCAATAGACATATTAAAAAATGTTCAATATCACTGATCATCAGAGATGAAAATTGAAACCACAATGAAATATCAACTCACACTTTTCAGAATGGATATCATCAATAAATTAACAAACAAGTGTTGGCATGGGTTAGAGAAAAGGGAACTATTATGCACTGTTAGTGGGAATGCAGACTGGTGCAGTCACTAGGGAAAACAGTATGGAGTTTCCTCAAAAAAAAAAAATAGAACTGCCTTTTGACTCAGTGATTTCATTTTGAGAATATATCAAAGACACTAATTTGAAAGAATATATGCACCCCTATGTTCATAGCAGTGCTATGTAAAATAGCCAAGATCTGGAAATATCCCAAATGCCCATCAATAAATGAGTGGATAAAAAAAAACTGAGGTATATTTATCCAATGGAATATTTCTAGAATAAAAAAAGAAGGAATTCTTACATTTTGCAACAGTATGTATGGACATGAATATTAATATGTTAAATAAAATAAGCCAGTAAGAGAGAAAAAACCTATATAATAAAAGGCTAATATGCACATTGTCCCCTCGGGAGTTTGCCTGGGAGACTGGGAGTTTGATCACTTTCTATGACATGCTCTGACCACCAGGAGGCTGTGCATAACATAGGCCGTGACCAGCGGCAGTGTCAGGGCACTGAGGGAGTGAGGGAAGGAGGAGGCAGGGAGGTGGGGAACCTGATTGGCCCTGATTGCCAACCAGGCCTAAGGACCCTACCCAGGCATGAATTTTATGCACTGGGACTCTAGTATGATATAGTGTCATCTACAGGTGGAATGTAATAAACAAAATTAATTGACAAACAAAATAGAGACAGAGGCATGGATACATGGAACAGACTGACAACTATGAGAGGAAGGTAGTTTGGGCAGCTGGATGAAAGAAGGTGAAGGGATTACGCAAAACACCCCCCCCCCCACACACACACACAGACATAAACACACATATCTGTGGTGATAGCCAAAAGGAAAAGTAGGAGGAGGTGAGTGGTGAGCAATAGGGGAGGGGGGATAAATGGAGACAGAAAAAGACTTTGCTTTGGGTGATGGGTGCATAATGTGATGAGCAGATGATGTTTTGATGAGTTGTACACTGACACCTGTATGGTTGTGTTAACTAACATCACCCCAATAAATTCAATTAAAAATACAAACAAGTACATAAATGGTAAAACCTTGAAAGAGCATATACAGCTCAGGATACCTTTTGCTTACTGGGAATGGAACAGATGTTTTCATTATCCTGTCTCTAGGTGTTCAAAATTCTCAAGGTTGTATGAATGTAAGCACCATAGCACATTGTTTGGTCTCAATAAAATGAATTGGTTTCTTAGAAAACTAGTACTTTTGTCTGAAATTTAAAATATCATTTACATAGAGTTGTCTAGTTCCTTGCCATTTAAAAATTTAGTTTATAAAATGTGGCATTTAGAAAATAGTTTGGTTTGTCAGGTTTTTAAAATATATATAAAACTCAAAGTATACAGAGGTAGGTAAAAGTAGTGTGTATGTGGAAAAGATTACACTCTCATTATTCTTTATTAATTAATGTATTATTTATTTATATTATAACTATAAACCTACTTTTCCAACTCCTGTATATGTGTAAACATTATATATCCATTAATATAGAATGCATTTATATTATTTGAATAATAGTTATATAATACTTACATGTACTCTCAGATTGTCCAAAATATAATTTACAAAAATTCGACCATGTTTGTAAATAAAACTATTTCTGCTTGGATAGAATCACTGTGCAAAGCCTGAAAAAATCATATTTAAGTGTATATTACAGGATAAAGTCCAATTTTCAGATATACATATATAAAAGCTTACCATATGACTCAAGAATGCCACTTTTGAGTATTTAGCCAAAATAATTAAGTTAGGATGCCTAAGAGATATATATACTCACATGTTAATTGCAACAATGTGCAGAATAGCCAAGATGTAGAAAAACCTAAATGCCTATTGACCAATGAATGGATAAAGAAAATGTGGTATCCACATACAATGGAATATTATTCAGCCATAAAAAGAAAGAGGTCCTGAAACATATGTAGATTAACTTTGAGGACAATATGCTAAGTGTAAAAAGTCAGACAGAGAGGAAAAATACTTCATGATTCTACCTATATGAAGTAGCTAAAATAGTCAAACTCATAAAATAGGAAGTGGGAGGGTATGGAAAGGGAGAAATGAGAAGTTGTGTTTAAGGGGTATAAAGTTTCAGACATATAAAATGAATGAGATCCAAACATCTACTGTGCAAAATTGTGCCTATAATTAACAATACCATACTGTACACTTAAAATTTATGAAGAGGAGGGTCAATCTCACATTATTTTAATCACAATTTTAAAAGGCACAGAAACAATAACTTTACCTTCTAAAATTTGTGCCTTGCTCAGGAAGATGGAGTATAAGACTTGGAGACCTTATTTCTTCAAAAGATAATGGGTGTCTCAATTAGATTTTCTCATATTTTAGAAGTAATTTACCTGTCACCCACTGCAGGTCATATGCAAGAAAATAATTACAGCTATGGCAATGTTCTTTGGACAATGTGAAAGACCTTTTGCTATTCATCGGCATTGTTCCATAACAGTAACAGAGTGAATTTAAATAAAGTTCGATCTGTAATCATTTATTGTTATCTTTTGGATTGTTTTTACCTGGGTAACACAGAATAATAAACATAATCAGTTCCAGCTGGAAACACTTTTACAGTATGTCAAGGACAATGAGTTCACCAATTAACTTTACCTGCTATTCATGTGGTATGTGAAAAGAATCACACAAAGGAGATTTTAATTAATGTATCTCATAGTAGAAATGAATAGAAGATAGACTCCTGATTGCATTGAGAATGAGTAGTCTCCTTAGCTGTAAACAGTTGAGCAGAAATAGTTGTTAGTATTTCTTTAGCCCCTGAAATTTTTATTTTATTAGACTATCTTATGTGGAGTTTAGTTGCTTATGATTTTAAGTATAAGTACTAAAATGCAACTTTATTATCTACATGTAAAAAAGCCTAAGTGATCTTTACAACCTCTTGACCCATCAACAAGTCACTATATGGATGCACTGACCACCAGGGGGTAAACACTCAATGCAGTGGTGGTCAGTATGCTCCCACAGTCAACCTCCCCTGGCTGGCCAACCTCTTGCGGTCCCTACCCCCAGCTAGTGGGCCCCTATCAGCTGTGATCACCAGTCTGGCTGAGGAACCCCACCTGTGCATGAATTTGTGCACCAAGTCTCTAGTATTTATGTAAATAAAATATCAAAAATGTAATAACAAGTATTTATACTGTAAAACTAAAGGGTTTTAATATTTACTGAGGCTTTTATAGTAACAATAGAGGCCTGGTGCATGAAATTTGTGCACCAGATTGGGGGGTGTCCCTCAACCTGGCCTGCACCCTCTCACAGTCCTGGACCCCTTGGGGATGTCTGACTTCCAGTTTAGGCCCACACCTCTCAGTCAGCAGTTAGACATCCATCTCGCAGTCCGAGATCCCTTGCTCCTTACTGCCTGCCTGCTTGCTGCTCCTTACTGCTGCTGTGGAGGCAGGAGAGGTTCCTGCCACTGCTGCAGTGCTTGTTAGTTGTGAACTGATCTTCTGGCTGAGCAGCACTGAACATGAGGAGACAGCACCTGCATGGAATATCTGCCCCTGATGGTCAGTGCATATCATAGCGACTTAGTGTTCTTAGGCACCTAAGATCATCTGTGTTTTCTGATGGTTTTAGGCGACCCTGCTAGCGGTTTTCAACCTCTGGGTCATGACCCACAGGTTGAGAACCGCTGCTGTAGAGCCTAAGACCATCAGAAAACACAGATATTTACATTATGCTTCATTAACAGTAGCAAAATTACAGTTATGAAGTAGCAACATAAATAATTTTATGGTTGGGGGGTCACTACAACCTGAGGAACTGTATTAAAGGGTTGTGGCATTAAAAAAGTTGAGAATCACTGCTCTAGACTCCAGAGAATTTCAGGAACTAGCTGAGTGAGTCTTACACATTAAGCAATTGAGAAAATGCCCACATTAAAATAGTTCGGAAAGGCTGAGATACCATTTCATCATAAATTCCAGCCTCAGCACAGCACTACTGTACAATCAGTAGAGATCTTCCAATTCCCAGCTCTTCCATAAGAAATGAAGGGTTTGGACCACACTTTTTACACCCCAAATTTGTAATTCTGCCCGTAAAGAAGTGGTTGCCCTAGATTATCTGGCTCTGAGGCCCAACAGAGGTTGTGTTTATGAGTCCCACAGGACCATCGTAACAGGACACAGTGCGGGCACTATTTGCTGCTCTCCTTCTGAGGGTGCTGAAAAGACACCCATCTGCCAGATTTTCCCTGAAAGGGTTCTGCGTACACATTTTCTCAGATGCTGCCTGAGGGGCTGGCTCCCCATTAGCCCATACCTAAATGCTGACTGGAATCCTCTCTGAAGCCAGAAAGAACTGGTGGGTACTTCCCCTGTGTTAGCCCTTTGACTCACTCCAACAAAAAACCAGGTCTCCAGCTTCTCCCTGGAAGTAACTAGTCCACGTATTTAGAGCCCCAACCTTTTCAGCTGCCATCCAACAAATGAACCCTTAAATCACCTAGCTGTGACAGCCAATAGAGCTTTGCATTCATATCAAATAATCAAAAATGTAGTTCAAATGGGCACACACGTACTCCCTACTACCGTCCTCCTTGGGTTTAATGCAGACAGAGCAAGTGAACATGTCCTAGTCTTAGTTTCTCCCAGGAAGGAAGTTGAGTGTGTGATTTCCCAGCTCCTGCCTAAGGTTCCAGCATCTAATCAGCTGCATGCAGAGCTGCCTGGGATCCTTCAGAGAACCTGTAGAGTTGGTTGGCACATTCCCCACTGTCTTCCCCCAGCTGCCCCTAACTGTGAAACCAAGTTTTCAGCTTCTCCATGGAAGGAGCTTATTTACACATTTAGCATCCCAACTGTTATACTGTCACCCAGGGGACTGACTCCCAAATCTACTAGCTCTGACACCGATAGGGACTAATTTCCACAAGTTCCCTCTGCACCACACAAAGCAAAGAGGTGGTTCTACTTGGGCATGCAGACACTCTCATTGATATTTCCTCTGGCTCAGCAGAAAGTAAGTAATTACAAACGTCCAGCTCTCAGTTTCCCTCTAATAGGGACCAGATTGCCTATCTCACATGTTGATTTTCCCAACTAAAAGTGAGGCATCCAATTAGCCTGCACTGGGGCCTGAAGGGGCAGGCAATTAGAATTTCCTTTGAGAACATGAGCTGGCATACCTTGCCATTGAAACACTGACCAGTCTTGGCACTGCATCAATTATCAGAAAACATTAGGAACAAAGACCAGCAGGTTGGGCAATTAAAAGGTTTGAGAGGCAACCAGAAGCTTGGGTTGAGTGACTGACGATCTTCATTGTCTGCATGAGGCCAGTCTGCAAAGACAGGAAGAGGTGGCTGCTACACCAACACAGACAGTCAAGGAAAATGAAGAAAGCAGAGAATATGTTTCAAATAAAAGAAAAAGAAACTAGTAAATTTCCAGAGATTAACTTAAGGAAACAGTGTGTGGGAGCCCTAATCAAAGTATACCAGATATTCAAGGCAAATTTGAAGGTGGGGGCCCTGTCCAGGTATACAGGATGCTCAAGGCCAATTTGCCACATGCAGGTGCAAAAGCAAGGACACAGTGATTGTACTGAATGTAATGCCCTGACGTGTCTTTGTGTAGCCCAAGTATTGTTGTCACTATTTGGCACGAAGCCTCTTTTGTTTCAATTGGTATAAAGATATGTTACTGAACAGCTGGTACCAGGATGCTTTTATATAGAGCACAGCTGCTTGGTGTAGCTCCTATGTTTGCTACTGTATGTATGGCTACTTTGTAAGACTATTTTGAAGAACTGTTTTGTCTAATAGCTTCTTGTTAGCAATGGCTAAATGGTCTTCAATAAAGACTCTCTTATATGCCCATGACTGCTCATGTCTTCTTTGTCTAATACCTGGCATCCATGAAGGTCCAGTTGCTGGCAGAGAAGGACCTGTGCACCCCACACAGTGATCCTGATAGAGAGTCCAAAATAATAGCCATAAAGTTGTTCACTGAGGTCAGAAGAGCAAAACATGAACACTGTTAGAATTGCAACAAAGAGGTAAGAAAATATATGTAAAAAAAATACCAAAAACAAATCACATCGGTGAAAATTCAATATAGGAATTTAACCCCAGACTAGAACAAGCAGAAGGAAAGAAACAAATCAAAGATGGTTGAGTAAAAACCAGAGCAGAATAAAGAACAGAGTGAAGATAGTCTCTAGAATTATGGAATAATATCAAGCAGACTAATATATACATTGTAGGGGGTTCCAGAAGGAAAATAAAAATAAGAAAACCAGGAAACTTATTTAAAGAAATAATAATTGAAAACTTACTCTATCATTAATTCTACCTATCATCTGTGTCTATGCCATCATTATTTTGTGCTGGAATAGCTCAGTTGATTGAATGCTATCTGTGCACTGAGAGGTTGCTGGGTTTGATTCCCAGTATGGGGCATGCAGGATGATTGGTTGTTACATAGATGCTTCTCTTTCTCTCTCCCTCTCCCTTCCTCTCTTGCTAAAAATCAATAAAAATATTTAAAAAAAACCTTCTAATGGTCCTATTTTTCTCTAACAGTAAAAACTAGATCTTTATAAAAGCCTTTGATGACTTACAGGATTTGATCTATTATTTGTCTCCTCTTGTACTAATTACCAATAGTTTATGAGTCAAAGAAACTCATTGCGATTCTTTAATTATGCCAGGAATACTCCTGAATCACCTTCTTTGCATTAGCTATTTCCTGTGCCTGGAATGTTCACATAAATGCATGTGTTGCTTCTCCATCTGTTTTAATTTTTATTCAAAATGTCAGATTCTCAGTAAGGCTTAATATAATGTCCTGACAATCCCCACCCCATTATTGCTTGATTTTCTTTTTAAAAAACATGTTTCATTGATTTTTATAGAGGAAGGAAGAGGAATAGAGCTGTAGAAACATTAATCAGCTGCCTCCTGGACACCCCATACATGGGATAAGACCTCAACCCAGGCATGTGCCTTGACTAGAAATACAATCGGTGACCTCTTGGTTCCGTGGTCGATGCTCAACTGCTGACCACACTGGCTGGGCTTGATTTTCTTTTCTAACAGAAATTCTCACTTTGTAACATGCAATATAAATTATAGTATCTACTAATTGTATTCATTTCAGTTCGCCTTGTTGGAATACTATTTCTACAACCTCTGATTGTTTTCTATTGAATTGCCAGCTATCCTCATTGCCTAAAACACTACCTGTTGCATCCTACATTCTAAATATTTGTTAAATTAATGGTAAACAAGGCATTCAGGTGAAGTTCTCTAGTAGACCATTGAAAACCAAAGAAGAGTACTCATAAAATCCATTAGGGCTGATGAATATTTAAAAATAGCTGTAGCCAGTTTGGATTAGTGCATAGAGCACTGGCTTGCAGACTGAAAAGTCCCAGGTTCAATTCCAGTTGAGGACAAGTACCTCTATTGCAGGCTCCACCCCATCTTGGTCCTTGGTCAAGGTATGTGCAGAAGACAACACATGTGTTTTTCTCACAATGGATATTCCTCTTTGTCCTT
Organism: Antrozous pallidus; assembly: GCA_027563665.1. Lineage (NCBI taxonomy): Eukaryota > Metazoa > Chordata > Mammalia > Chiroptera > Vespertilionidae > Antrozous > Antrozous pallidus. The sequence continues at coordinate 29,761,281 of CM050519.1, forward strand.
CCCTCTCTCTTCTACTCTCTATAAAAATCACTGGAAAAGTCTCCTCAGATGAAGATTAGAAAAATAAAAAATAAAGTAATTGGTGAGCAATTTGGATATTAACAGGGAACTGAAAACAAGCAGACCTCCAAACAAAACAAAACAAAACAAAACAAAACACAAAAACATAAAATAGAATTAAGAGATTGGAGGAAGTTTGAGTGTAAGCTGAGAATGAACATTTAGTGACTAAGATCTCTGTTCTTAAAATTATTTTAAAGAATTTAACAATTATTATTTCTCATTTTAAAAAAGAATGATTAGAAATTATGGAAAGTCATTTGGGGAAGATTACAGATACAGTGTATCTACTCCCTTAAAACCTCTAGTTTGTCTTATTACTTGGTCAGGAAATGTTGAAAGGATTCAGAGTATAATGACTGGCAACTCCTAACAGTAAGAGAACAAAACTAATTTCTTAACATGGGTAAAGAACTAAAAATTTTGGATGTTTAAGTAGCTACTGTTATTAAATTTTAAAACTTTTGGATGTTTAAGTAGCTACTGTTATTAAATTTTAAAATTTTTATTCTGCTGAGGGGGAAAATTATAGAAATCTCTTGATACATATTAAATAAAAGTAATTATGTATGTATATCTGCAATAATAGTTTAATATAATTTGATTACCAAAAATGTACTTTCAGCAGAATTTTTAAACAATGGTGAATTATTTTTCTTAGTAACTTTGTTTAACCATCTTTTATGAATCACTACCAGAGGTGCATTGGAAATTTGAAATGATTAGAAGAGATATTAAGGATTTGTGTTCTAGGCCTTTTATATCCTAGATAAAATGTTGTTACTGATATTAAAAGTGTAATACCTAAATATAATACAATATTTGAACAAGAGTCAGCCAACTATTCAGATAAATGCTATATTTTAATGGATAAGGTGAATTTTAAAGTTTAGAAAGGTTGATAAATGAAGATATATCCCTAAGAGTTGTATAGTAGGGTATTATTTTTAAGTAATATATAATATAAATTTTAAATATGGTCTCATATAGCATAGTGATTTTGCTTCACAGGAAAGCAGTGAAAATCTATGAGGTGATTGCTGCAAACAAGCCTTTAGCCCTTTGAAAGGCAAATGTGTAGTGAATTTTGAATTGTTAAAAAGTTGAAAAAGAAAATAGAAACTAATTAAGAGGTGCTATGAAAACCATAAAGTTTTAAAAATCAGGAAAAATAATTCAGAAATAAAATATGATATATAATATTTCTACTGATATTACAAGAATCTGGCAAAGATTAGGAAGAAATATTAACAACAGATGCTACTGTTAAAACTAGCCATAGTAGACTGAAATTGAAGAAAGTTATATTTATCTTAAATATTCTAAAAACTTTTGACAGTAAGGTCAATCAAACTGTAGAAAAGTTTTACTAATGAGGTAGATATGGCAAAGTCACTAAATGTCTTTAAATAAAGTTTAGCCATATTAACAGAGTTCTTGTTTGGACTAGACATTTCTTCCAATCATTGCATTCGCTTCCAAGCTTTTCACCTAGAAATTTTGATGGGCTACTAGTCTCCAGGTAACAGGCATTTGCAATGTCAGCCCTTAATCTTTCTGACTACCTCAGGGCATCAGAAACCCCTATTAAAAACAGTGGGAATCTTGAAGTCAAAGATTCAAAATCTTTGTTTGCGACAAGCACAAAAATTAATACAGTAAATTAGGCACATAAAACAGGCCAAAGTAAAATTTAAAGTAAGTTATTTAATTTTCATGATCAAATTTCTCATAATTTCCAAACATCTAGCAGAAAGTTTAATACAGCATATAAAAGCAACTCCATATATATATTTTTAAAACTTGCTTCCTAGTGAGAGATTACTGTCTGACATACATTAGGATCAAGTTATAAATTTCTACTGTATTTATGTTTTTAAAAATCTAGTGGCTATATCAATTTGGAAAATTGTAAATTGTATATAATGTAATCTATGAACTATATCTATAGAAAAATGTAATTAGGTATTTGAATAATGCAAATAAAAAGGTATAAAAATAAAAAATAATAAGAAGAATTTAATCAGATCAAAGATGGGTGTCTGGCCCTGGTGAGATGGCTCAGTCAGTTGGAGCATTATCCTGTACACAAAAAGGTTGCTGGTGGATTTCATTCCTGGTCAAGGCACATACTTAGATCCAGAGGGGGATCCCTGGTTGGGATGACTGGGAGAGGCAAAGACTGATATATCCCCCTTACAAAGTTGTTTCTATCTTTCTCTCTCCCCTTTCCTCTTTCTCTCTCAAGTAAATAAAAACATGTTCTTGGATGAGGATTAAAAATATATAGATCTTTCAAATACGTGAAGAATTTCACTAAGAGAAATGATAAGAAAAATATCAAATATCATGGTTTTGCCCCCCAAAGTAAAGAAAAAAAATAAGAATTTTTCAATTATTTAAAATAGGTTGTGCTTTAGACATATAATTCAGAAAAGAAAGCCCAAATTATCAGGGACCAAACGATTTTTGTTGTTGTTTTGTTTGTTTTTAACAGCACATCTATTAAAAAAGATATAATCTTCTGCCAAATATTTATTAATATTAAATAATATTTATTAATAATTAAATATAGGCTCTAGAGGTTGATTTATGTGCACACTACATTTGTTACATCTACAACCATAGACTCACTAAATCATTTTCTCAGGCACTATGCTCTGCACCAGATATATAAAGATAAAAAATGCAAGAACTCATAGAATTCAGTCTCCAGTCAGTTTCAGACATAACTCAAATTTTATTCACTTTCATATAAGTATGCCTTTAGAAACCATTTTTTTCCATTTGTAGTTTCTTTTTATATAAAACAATACACAACAATATTGACTAGACCATGCAGCCCATTTTGTTTGGATGCTATCCAAAATCCATGCAGCCCTGTGCATGAGACCTGCTGAATTCTCACAGGTTTTCTGTAGACTATTCAGAAAATAATTATACATCTCCTAGTAATAACCATTTGGTCAGGCAGAGTACTGCACATTTTCGGTACATTGTACTCCCAACAGCCCTAGGAGTGCCTCTTTATACAAATATAGTGGCTGAAGCTTAGAGACCTTTGCAACTTGTACAGGGCTACAATTATGTAAAGTGTCAGAAACATGATTTCAACTGCCTGACTCCCCAGACTGCTCTTAACTTCTTCCCCATTTCCACCACTCATGAATTCACTGACCTTCCAGGAATGTTCCCATAGCAAACTGTACCAATATTCGAACATTTCCTAGCATGATTACACAGAAATCATTGGATTCGTCAGTAGGCAATGACTTTTGGGAACTAAACACCCTTGTGCATAATTGGGGGAAATAGAATTAACAGAACTTTCATGAAAATTTGGTGGGTTTTCCTCCCTTTTAATACAATTAAAATGTCTGGTATAAATCAGCCTTGTTCACTCAGTGAGCACCGGTGAACAGCCTCTTGGAGGAGAGCGACTGCTGCTTACAGAAGCTGTTACAGTCTGAAAGGCTGCTCCCTCCCCTGCATGTGCAGCACCTTGGCCACTCTGCTTGTCCCACACTGGGCTGCACTCTCCCCTGACATGGCTTCCCCACTTTCTGCAGCCATGCTTCATTACCTGAAATTGTTCTTCAGAGTATCTGCAGCATGTTCTTCCAGTTTGCCCTCTTTAAGATCGACCACTTCAGCTTACCACACAACAGCTGGCCAGGTATCCTGCTGTCGTTCATTTTTTGCATGGGTGCAGTCCAGTGGAGCTGCATTGTAGCGATGTACTTCACACTGTTGGGCTGGCCTTGTTCCAGGACTTTGTGCTGGTGACTCTGTCCTTAATTGTGATGCTAAATAAAAATCAATGTGAAACATAATCACCAAGAGTTAGCTTATTTTTTAAAAAAATTTGGTATCTTAGTAAACATGTATATATCTTTAGATTTTAATATTTCTCATTAATCAAATTATTCAAAAATTTATTTCAATAACATATTCCTTTCAGCATAATTTAAGTATAACCTTATTAATGCATTAGAAATTTGGAAAAATGATGTGATTACTTTCACCTAACAGTCTATGTATAGGTTCCATATTGATAATCAATTTCTGGTCAATTATTCAGAAACTTTGTAACATGTTCATGTGAAAAAGAAAATCAACACAGACTATTTAAAGAAGATATTAAAATTGCACCAGACAAAATACACATAGAATAAAAATTATTCTAATATGCTTCCCTAGAGATATGGGAAAAATATCTAGAACATCAGCATATATTTTGGAAAGCTATCAATATGAAACTGATATTAATAAAAATATGAACCTAGTCATAAATATGTTTAAGGTATTAGTTTATGTATTATTTTGAGCGTTAAATGTAAAAAATATATTTAAATTATTACTCTTTAAGTTACTTTGAGGAATAATGATGCTCAGCTGACTTGATATTCAATTTCTACCAAATTCCACATAAAATACTCATAAATTATAGATAACATAAAATGGCCAAATACATCAAAATCAGATCATTAGCACTTTTCATTAACATTCAGTATATGATGAGGTTTTTAGTTTTTTGTATGGGAAGATATGATAATCAAAACAGAATATGATTGAAATTGTTGCATTCGAATCTTAAGTGTAGAATATTCAAGTACTACAGAAGGCAGTACTTCTAGAAAGAAAAATAATACAAGGAAATAAAGTAGTTATGGACTAATTGATTATGAAAGTATCAGGCAGACCATGTTGGTATGCAATAGACACCTTCATGATAGTAAATTATATAGCTTCTTGACTAAAAACTAATCTTCATATATAATTAGCACTACATAATGCCATAATTTGTTATATTAACAATTCTTACCTAGAAGATGTGAGGAACAAATAAAGGCTAAATTTATAATTGATAGAGCAGCCACAGTTATATGCATTAGCTAACAGTTATATATATTAGGAATGTTTGGTGGAATTTTTTGAGTAGTAGAAATATTCTTGGCTTCCTTCAATATGGTAATAGAGTGGTCCTGTTTTTGTCTTGACCCTTCATGCTAACAGTGACCTTGTCTGTTTTGCATATGCTGTAAAGTTGTTTAGGTCAAATAGTAAAACACCATGGCCTTGGAGTTCCAAGCCAGCTCCTAATAATAGCAAGGCATAAATGATAATGTCAGACCATCTTCCAGCTTTTAGTGGGTACTTTTCACTATGTCGAAGGTAATCACCTAAGGAAGCTAAGGCACATTATAGAGAACATTTTTAAATATATAGATAATGATAAAAGAAGTATTCCAGTCTGCTGTTTTAAGCATTGTACCACAGTATTATATTTTTTTATTTTAAAATTAAGAGATATATCCCTTTCCTTACTTCTACCCAATTCTGTCATATCATTATAGAGTAAATAGAGTCTGATACATACCAATATTTGTTGTATCACAATATTTGTAGTTATCACAAGTGATAAACCTAATTGTGCATGTACATATTCTTAAAATTAAGAGTTAACTACAGCATAGGTTATCTTATCTAATAAAGAGAAAATATAGTAAATGACCATCACGTCCTCACAAGATGGTGGCACATATAACCCTAAGATAACAGCACTCAGTCCCCTCAGCCCCACCTCATCCAGCCTCAGTGCCCTAGTCCCCTTAGCTCTGCCTCATTCAGCCAGAGTCCCCCAGTCCCCTCAGCCCCACAAGGAAAGGGATTTGGGGTGATTGGGCTGACAGGGACCAGCAGTTGGGGACAATCATGCCAGCAGGGGAGCAGTTAGGTGTCAATCATGCCAGCAGGGGAACAGTTAGGGGGTTATCAGGCTGGCAGGCAAAGTTGTTAGGGACAATCAGGCAGGCAAAGGAGTGGTTGTAAGCCAGCAGTCCCAGATTGTGAGAAGGATGTTGGACATCCCTTGAGGGGTCCCAGATTGGAGAGGGTGCAAGCTGGACTGAAAAACACCATCCCCCGCCCCCATGCACAAATTTCATGCACTGGGCCTCTAGTACATATATAACTGCTAAGTATCTTAATCTGTAAATTCCATTCCACAAGAAATGTATTATTCTATAAAAAATACAAATTGTTTTGATTTGAAAACTTCTATTATGAAAACAACAGATATTTATTTTTGCTCAATGGCTTCTTCTCATCCTTTCTGTCTTTGAGTTCTTTGGTTTCCTGTAGTTGAGTCAAAGTTGCAAGGGGCAGAGACATTATAAGACTAATATAGGCCCAGTGCACAAAATTCATGCACTAGGGGGAGTGTCTCTCAGCCCAACCTGCATCCTCTTCAATCTGGGAGCTCTTCAGGGGATGTCTGACTGCCTAAACATGCAGTCAGACATCCTTTTCACAATCTGGGACTGCTGGCTCCCAATTGCTTGCCTGCCTGCCTGATTGCCCCTAACCGCTTCTGTCTGCCAGCCTGATCACCCCCTAATCACTCCCCTGCCAGCCTGATCGATGTCTAACTGCTCCCCTGCTAACCTGGAGGTGATCACTCCAACTGCCTTCCCCTGACTGCTGGGTCACCACCAAATGCCCTCCCCTGCATATTCCTTCTTTATGAGATAGGGCTTTTTAATATATTGGACAGCTCTAACTAGTTTGGCACAGTGGATGGAGCATCGACCTGCAGACACAAGGGTCCCAGGTTTGATTCAGGTCAAGGACATATAGCTTGGTAGGTGACACATACCTAGTAGGGACTGCCTGAAGCACCTCTTGGATGTTTCTATCTCATAGATGTTTCTAGCTCTCTATCCATTTCCCTTCATTTCTGGAATAAATCAATAAAATATATTTAAAAAAACACATATTAGACAGTGTACCTGCCATGGTCTTGACAAAGTAGTAAAAATGTAAATCCAAACTAAACATGTCATAAAATAAACTTCTTAAACAGGAATTTCATGAGACCTTGGAAAGGTGACATCTGATGTGCTTATTTCTTCCTTCTATGTCTTTTTCTTGATATTTCATCTTTCGTCCTTTCTTTCTTTTCTCCTTTTATTCCTTTTCTGTCTACATTCTTTCCCTTACCTTTTCTATTGGTAGAAAGACACAGTACTTGAATGTGTCTTGCTTCCAGAAGACGAAGAAGAGGGAAACACACTATCATCTGAAGAAAAATATGATCTATGTTGAGATCAGTGGTGTGTCTGCTTTTGCTCTTTTCTGATGGTTTGTCATTTTTGCTGGTCCTGGCATCTTCAGGACTTGTGCATGGGCACTCCCTACTCATGTCTACAAAACCTCCCTGCCTTGGTGAAAACTGTAGGGGAAAAGGCCTCCCTGGATTGACTTGAGCCCTGTCCAAGGTGCTGAGGAACCAGGGTGGGGAGCACTTGCCACCGCTGCTGCAGAGCCAACCTCCGGACCAGGAGGTACTCCCAGTAACGTAACTGCAATATCCCCGTTTGCCTTCGGAAATTAGTTGTAAGGTACTTCCGTGAAACCCTACCTCGGACATTTCCTTTGCGGTTTGTGAAGATTTTAAACAAAACCCATTTGCCTCCCTAACCTAGTCAGAAGTTTCTACCCAATGGGAGAGGTTTCCTGGGCAGAGTTGCCCAGATACCTCCTACCCCATCTCCCATCACTAGGCTTGGGGAGAGGAAAGTTCTGAGCCGGACACCCTTAGGCTGCCAGTGGGGCAGGACTACTCACCTGGTCAAGGGTGCCTTTGAGGCTGAGACCCTGAGGCTATAGGTGTATGTGTGTGGGTTCACTCCATGGGGGATAGGCACTTTTGAGGTTGAGACTCCAGGCTGCTGCTGGGAGGGGATCACTCCATGGAGGTGTGGGCACCTTCCAGGCTGATACACAAGGCTGCAGGTGTATGTGTGTGGGATCACTCCATGGGGAGTGAATTTGTTTTTGCTTTTTATAAAGAGTAGAGGGGCCTCTGGGCAGCATTCTGCCAGGCCGCTTACACTGCCGGCTCTCAGCAGCAGCTTTCCCTGGCACTGGGGGACTCCAGTGGGGCTGGGTGTCGCCATCTTGTGACTACAGGTGCCGCTATTTTGTTGCAGAGTGATGGTTAATTTGGATATTACTCTTTTATTAGATAGGATGGTATTCTTTTGGTGAGTTATCACTTAATCTTACTCATTTACAGAAATACACCACTGCAGCTGCTCTTTAGAGAACAATGCATCTCCCAGCTGTTTCCTCCTCATCCTTATTTCACACATGTTAAGTTCATTGGCTCTTGGCAACTTGTCACAAATATTCTTAGGTACATGCAGAGTACACTGGAGCTAGAATAAACTGCAGGCTTCCTCAGACACATCTCTATAGACAATTCATAAAGAAATTTATGTTCATTTCCCACCACCACATTGGTGCAGGGACACTTGAGGGTTAGAGAACTCAAGTGACTACCCTGTTCTCATGTGTCCAAATTTTCTAGGTGTTCTAACACTACAAGAACCCCAGTTCATAAAATCACGAGGCCCTGCCCCCCATGTGGCGTCACCCACCTGTGTACACAGCCCTGCCCACATGTGCAGGTCTTTGGTCATTATGGTGTTAGGGCCATAGGCCTTTTAAAATATAGATTCCTTTTTGGAGTCAATTAGGAAAAAAAGTTCTTTCTTAGCATCTTAATACATCATTCTCTTTTTCTGAATCCAGAGCATTTTAATCTAGTTCAGCTTAATCTTGACTCTTTACTCCTCTAAATCTATTTTTTATAGAATAAATATTCCTGGAATTCAACTATCTAGCCTTAGCTTTTGAAATAAACTATTTTGAAGAAAGTCAAAGGGTATATGGTAATATGTGGAAAATAACCTAATTTAATATCCTAAAGTATTATTCTACCAAACATACTTTTGCATGTAGCAAAATTACTAACCAGTCAACATTGTTTTTAATACTGCTAATCCATACTTATATCTGGTTTATAAGAAATACACCATCTACAATCACTAAAATATAAATTGGATTTTAATATAATAAAGTATTGTAGTTTGAAGTGTGACATTTTATACCTGATACTATCCAATTGTTAAAATACTCATCTGTTTTGTTATTACCTGTAGAATATATATATGTATTTGAATGAACAGTAAATAATATACTTCATTACATTTTGCAGAAGTAATTATTCTACACAATTGCAATATTTCCCATACATTGAAATAAAGAAACAGAAACATATATAAAATTGTTATTTTTTTACCTATAAAATATAAATAATCAAGGTTTGTGCACAAAATCAGATCTAAATAGTTGAAATTAGTTTTCCTCAGGTTATTGTCCTGTGTGTAAAATCCCACTGTGATTTAAAAAAATTTTTCCTATATTATAAATCCTCAGGAGAAAAAAAAGAATTTTTAATGAGATCTCTGTTGGAAAATAAATTTCTTTAGAGTTCACCAGAGGATGATAGTTTAAAACCCAAATAGCTGTGCTATAGTTATACAATGCAAAATGTAGCATTCAGAGAAGAAATTTTATCCAGACTTCTGTCAGGAGTTTAAAGATGTGATGCACCTCTCAGAAGGCCTATGACTACAAAATTAAATTATTTTTTGTGTTACTGGATATTATTAGAAAAAATGTTATTCTAGATGATAGATTGTCTGTGTAATAAAGTAAATAATATGCATCATGGAGGACCTCAAGATGACCTAGGAGGATTTCTTCTTCACACGGGAAATTTTGAAGTTTAAGTGGGCAGTGACTCTCAGAAGATTTTTGTTTAATGAAAATATGTGGCTAATGTAATCTTAATATAATTTCAATTGGCCTGGACATTTTCCAAAGAAATAACTCACACATAATATTATATAACACAAACAACTTTTAAGACCTAAGAAATCCAACTTTAGAAGGTTACTCTTAGCAGTCCCTAAAAGTAACATTTATACTGTCTTTTACTAACTTTGAACATAAAAGGTAAAGATATATGAGAAAATATCTTTATTCAATTAGATTTCAAGAAGAGGGAAGAACCTGTTTTCATATAATTTATTTTAATTATTGTGAAATTTGTACTAATGGGTATAGATTTTAGCTTGTTTTGGCAGCACATGGTCTATATCTGGAAGAAGTAATATTCTCAGAAGGCCAATGTAATTCTTTTTTTGTCTGGTTAAAAGTCATATTTGTGCCCAGCTGGTGTGGCTCAGTGGTTGAATATCAGTTCATGAACCAGAAGATCACAGTTTTTTTGTGTTTTTTTTCCAATAAAAGTATATATTTTTTATTTTTTTATACTTTAAATCTTTACGTTCAATTTATTAATTACATTGTTCCCTTTTTCTCCCTATAGCTACCCTCCACAAGGTACCCACCCCACCCTTCGCCCTCACCCCCCATACTGTCCTAACTCATAGTTGCATGATTTTTTTTTCAGTCTCTTGCTGCACTTCCCACACCCTTTTTCTCCCCAAGAATTGTCAGTCCATTCCCTCTCTATGTCCATGATTCTGTTCTATTCCCCAGTTTATCCTGTTCATCAGATTGTTAATTCACTTGTTTTTTAGATTCATTTACTGATAGATGTGTATTTGTGGTTCATAATTTACACTTTCATCTTTGTCTTCTTCCTCTTCTTAAAGAATATCTTTCAGAATTTCATATAATATTAGTTTGGTGGTGATGAACTCCTTTAGTTTTTTTCTTATCAGTGAAGCACTTTATCTGACCTTCAATTCTGAATGATAGCTTTGCTGGATAGAGTAATCTTGGTTGTAGATTCTTGCTACTCATCACTTTGAATATTTCTTGCCACTCCCATCTGGCCTGCATCTTTTCTGTTCAGAAATCCGCTGACAATCCTATGGGTGCTCCCTTATAGGTAACCATCTGTTTTTCTCTTGCTGCTTTTAATATTCTCTCTTTGTCTTTTGCTCTTGGCATTTTAATTATGATGTGCCTTGGTGTGGGTCCTCTTAGGGTTCCTATATATTGGGGTTCGGTGCACTTCTTGGACTCCTAAATCGATTTCTTTCACCAGGTGGGGGAAGTTTTGGGTCACTATTTCTTCAAGTAGGTTTTCATTAACTTGCTCTCTCTCTTTTTCTGGCACCTCTATAATTCGGATGTTGGTATGCTTGAGGTTGTCCCAGAGGCCCCTTACACTATCTTGAATTTTTTGGATTCTTTTGGTTTCTTGCTTTTCCAGCTGAGTGGATTTTACCTCTTTCTATTTCAAATCTTTAACTTGGTTCTTGGGGTACTCTAGAGTACTTTTAGGTCTTTGTATAATATTTTTTATTTCAGTCAGTGTATGCTTAATTTCTGGTTGGTCCTTTTTCATATCCTTGAGGGTCTCGTTCATATCCTTGTAGGTCTCATTCATTTCCTGGTAGGTCTTGTTCATTTCCTTGTAGGTCTTGCTTATTTCCTTGTAGGTTTCGGCCTTTTCTAGGAGCCTCTTGAGAAGCCCTATAACCATGGTTTTGAATTCCATATCCAGTCAGTTTTTTTCCTCCATTTCTTTCACATCTGATTTCTTTCTATTTCTCTGCATTGTGGCTGCTTCCCTGAGTTGGTCAATTACCTTTTTGTGGTAGATGTCCTACAAGGGACAGTGGCTCTGCCTCCCCAGTTACCTGATATGGTTAGGGGTTGCACATTCTTGTTGAAGTTAAGCCCAGGTTAAACGTTGTTAGCACTTGGAGGGGTTGACCTCCAGGCCAATTGTCTGTGATGTTCAGCTGTGCTCAGGTTGGCCAAGCAGACAGGTCAGCTCTACCCTATGCAGCCTCAGGGACTGTGTGCTGGTGGCAAGGGCCACCAGCACCTCTGAGAGAGAGCCACTGCCGAGCTCCACCAGCTGCCAGGAATTCAGACTCTCCCCAAATGAATCTGCACACCCAATGTCTCACCCAGGGTCACAAAACAATGCAGTCTGATGGTTTCCTGAATGAGAGAGCAAGTCATTAGTGCTCTCTGCGCGGTCACGCAGCTGCGCTGTTCCCAAGTTCATGTGCACTCTGCACAAGCTTGCCTTTTCCACTAGTCGGCAGGCCCCTGCAGCACCCGAGCTTTGGTGTGCCCTCCCACTGTCCAATTTTTATCCCGTTTGATTGTGGGTTCCCTGGACTTCTCCTGGACCTGGGGAGTCAGTGCAGTGGGACGTCTTTGTCTCCCCATTCAAGAAAACTGTCCAAGTTTTCAGCTGCCCCCCCTATCCACTGGTGCGCACACTCCTCCAAACCTCTCTCCACGCGTATCTTCAAAGCTGTCCTCCACAGCTCCTCTGAGTCACAGTGTCCTATCTTCACTTTTGTTTGTGGAATTTTCACTCAGCCAGCTTTCCGGTGAGTCTGGATGATATTTGTTCTTTCGTTAAGTTGTAGTTTTGAGATTGCTATGTGGGGCAGCAAGATAGGTGTTTACCTATGCCGCCATCTTGGTTCTCCCAGAAGATCACAATTTGATTGCTGGTCAGGGCACATGCCCTGGTTGTTGGCTCAGTCCCCAGTAGAGGGTGTGCAGGAGGCAGCTGATTGATGATTCTCTTTCATCTCTCTCACCTTTCCCTCCTCTCTCTGAAATCAATAAAAATATAAAAAAGAAAGTCACACTTGCCAAACATTTACTTGCTATACAGAGGCTGGCTTTTTGTTGCAACATTCAATTTAGAACTATTTGATTCATATCTACCAAATACAAAGCAAGGAGATAACAGTTTCATGTATTAATCATAAGTATCTCAAATATATTTCCTCATTTTGATTTTTTAAGAAAAAATTTTAAAGCTTTGTAAAGGTGATTTTTCCACATGTACTTAATTGAATTCAGTAGATATTTATTTAATGTGACTCACTCCCTCAGTCAGGACACATGGAAGTGGGTTTACAGTTGTGAGTTCCTGAAACAGTTCATAAAGGTTTAGCTTTTCTTCATATGAGCAACTGTAAGCCAACTTTTGCCTACTCCCATATAATATAAAAGATGACCAAAATGGAATGGCCATCCTAAAGTAGCTTAGAGCAAGGGAAAAACAAGGCCAAAGCCAGAGTTTATATTTTTATTAGTATACACTGGTTCTTTTAAACATCTAAAAAAAAGCCACAAAGCTTTTTATTTGGGCCTTAACATGCTCACTTTTAGCATATTCTTTTCTTTAACACATTTTAAAAATAACATATCCTTTTTAAAAAAACACTTTAACATATCCGTTTTTAACATATCCTTTTTAAGAGAAAGCACTATCACAAGTTTTTAAGAAAAGTCGTTGTAGCTCCCATGAGACTAAAAATGATTTCTCCATATAATGTAGACAACTCAAAATAAAAATAATAAGAATTAAAAATTCCAAGTTCGGTGTCAAAGTAACCAAGTTTAGTAGAACTAACTAAACTAAGACACAAAGTTGGTGTATTTGAATGGATAGAAAAAATAATGTGAATTATAATGTGATCCCTAAGTAAAAGAAAATGTTCACACAGATTACTTATGTATATATTTATCTTTGAGAACCTGAAGCAATTACCAAAAGAAAGAGAAAGTATTTCCTTCAACTAAATGTTCTCTTTCTCTGATGTTCCTATTATTACCATCCCTCTAACAATCTTCACTATTGAAGGCTTGTTCCATTACATCTTGCCTCTGCTCAGGGTTGAATTCCCCTGTACAAAGCTGCTTTCCTACTCTCTGCTATATGGTTGCCACCCATTCATTAAAAACAAATGAAAACAATAATACCTGCTCCTAAAACAGCCAGTGATTTTTACATATGTTATCTCAATTGATGTTGTCAATTGTCTCAGATGTAGAGAGTGAAGCTTGTTTTTATTTGAAGCATTCATAAATTAACTCTGGTAACGCAATTTGTAATTGAGAGTTCCCAGTAAATTTTCAACCTCTCAGGTTTATCAGGCCTTTTTCAATAAATAAGCAGAGAATCTTTTCTTGCAAATAAGAAAGCTCAGATATCTCCTAACTTCAATAATATTCTGAGTCAACTGTAATCATTAACAGCAGCTACTCTCATAAACTCAGCACTTTCTTATCTCTGTTTCAGAACATATATAATAAACCTTTGCTTGGCTTTTTCTAATAAGTTCCCAACTATTCTGTCTTATTTTCTCTATTTTACATATTTGAAAAACTGTGATTTAGCCTGTCTGGTGCAATATATGAATATCCTCATAGATCCTGTATTATTAAATAAACTAGAGGTGAAGTACATGAATTCATGCATGGGTGGGGTCTGGCCAGCCTAGCCCCAACTGGGGCAGATTCAGGCCGAACCTATCAAGAAGAGGAGATGGCGGGAGGTTGGCCAGTCTGCCAGCTCCAATCAGGACCTGATCAGGACTGGGCTGGCAATGGGGAGGGGCTGTGGGTGGTGGCCTAGCCAGCCCTGCCCTTGAATGGAGTGCGGCGGGCTGATTGGGGGCCAGCGGCTTGAGGGAGGGCCCATGGGTGGTTGGCCAGCCAGTCCTGCCCCTGATTGGAGTGGTGGAGCAAATTGGGGGTGGGGGGTTGAGCTGGCTGGGGAGAGGGGCTGCAGGCTGATGGGGAGGTGGAGGCCCATCAGGGATGGGGCTGGCTGGGAGGAGGGGCTGCAGGAGGTTGGCTGACCAGCCCTGCCTCCAATTGGAGTGGTAGGGGCAATCAGGAGTGGGGCTGGCCAGGGGATGGGGCTGTAAGCCAAATGAAGTGGGGTGGGTTAATTGGGGGCAGAACCAGCTGGGGGAAGGGCCAAGAGTATTTGTCCAGCCGGGCCTGTTTGATGGCCTCCATGGGCGTCATAGCAACTGTTAAGGGTGTTCTGGTCACTGGCTTTTTATATATATACTAGCAGATACCCATTTGTTTCTCTTGTAAACCTACAACTCTCATTGTCTACTCCACCCACCACACCCCAATCCATCACCTTGTCCATGTGCTTGCCTACACAGGTATCACGTTCAGGCATTGCCTTGTTTCCTGCATCTGTAGGAATAGCCACATATTTATTACCTCTGCCTCCCTTTCTTACATTTGTATTGTGTGTGTGTGTGTGTGTGTGTGTGTGTGTGTGTGTGTGTGTGTATGTGTGTAGGTTTACTTAAGATTCTCCCACTGCCAAGGCCAGTGATTCCTCTCTGAGACCTAGCCTACCTTTGTTATCCATCCTTTATCCTAGGGTCTAGACTGGACTCTTTACTGGTTTTTATAGCACCTAATGGCATCACTTTTTTATTTACTTCAGCATACAATAAATTTATAATCTAACTTATCAGTACAAAAATTCACACACACACACACACAATCACACACACACACACACACACACACACACATACTCACACATACACACCCACACATTCACTCACACTTAAATACAGGTTTTTTTTAATGCTAACTCTTGACAAGTTATATGGCATGTGTGAGTATTCTGAATTTTTCATTTCCTTTTTTTATTCTACTTTATTGTTATGTTTTATTCCAATCTTTTCGATTATGTCCTCTAAAAAAAGAAGGATGATGCATTACTAACTTGCTAAATAGATCATGGCCTATAATTTTATAAGGCAATTCCATACTTATTAATAATATTCCACTTAGGAAAATATTTACACAATGGATAAATGATGCTGCTTACCAGGCTGCCAAAATCTTTGGCTTTAAATTTGGGAACTGCTCTCGAAGTTTTAAATCAATTCTTTTTCTTTCCCCCCTTCCCAGAAGTTAAGAACACATTAACTGTGATGGGTAGTTAGATACAAGCAAAGCAAGGAAAATGGGCCAAGTTCAGAGGGTCAACAAGATGGAAAACCTAGGTGCTTAGAAATGGGCAAAACTGGAAAAATGAGGACCTCACCCCCAGGGTGACCTTTCTTCCCATAATATGTTGCTGGTTATGTGATTTGGGGCCCTTGACTTTTCTCCCTAGAGATAACAGCTAGACCTTGGTTGTATTTCAGCTCCAGGCCCAGAAAACCAGCATAAAAACTGCAACACCATGGCTGCCAGCTGATTTCAAGACCAGCAGATTGAATAATGAACCCTTGTCCTGGTAATGACCAATCAATCATTGGAGACCTAGTTCCTGAATGAACAAACCTATAAAGCTGCTGAATGGTCTATCGAGATCTTCCCCTGGGATTTCCCCTAAAAATCTCCACCCTTAAAACACTTCTGAGGGAGGACTCAGCCTGCTCTACCTCCTAGGAGCAGCTGGAAACTTTCCCCTTCCCTCTCCCATCCTCCAGGTGAATTATCCTTACCTTCCTCACTCCCAAGCTCCAAGAGCCTTTCCTTTACCTCTACAATTTATTTCCTAAGCCCATTTTTAAATGAAGTACTTCTTCTACCTCTGTGATTTTCCAAAGAAATGTTCTCTTATAGCTTGAGTCTTGCCTCTGAATACTTTCCTAGCCAGAACTCAAGTATCAAGGTTGCTGAACCCAAGTCCAGTCTGACCTGACCAGTCTGATGCTAGGTGCCATTCCTTTCACCTACAACAGAACCACTTCTATTTGGTCATCAATTCATAATATTATAAAGAAATATTCTATTAATTGAGCATAATGGCTTAAGTTTATTTCTGGTTTCTCTGTTCTGTTCCATTAATCTATATGTATGCTCTTGTGTCAGTACCAGACCATTTTGAGAACAGGGGCTTTGTAATATAGCTGAATATTTGGTATTGTGATCCCTTCAATTTTATTATTCTTTCTCAGGATTGCTGTGGCTCTCTGGGATCTTTTTATTCCATATAAATTTTTAGAGAGTTTGTCCTAGGTCTGTGAAATATGCCATTGGTATTTTAATCAAAAAATGAGCAAAGGACCTAAATAGACATTTTTTGAATGTGAATATGTAGAAGGTCAAGAGACTATGAAAACATGCTCAAAGTCACTAATCATCTGAGAGATGCAAATTAAAGCAACAATGAGGTGCCATCTCACACCTGTCAGAATGGCTATCATCAACAAATGACAAGTTCTGGTGAGAAAGTGCAGAAAAAGAAACCTTTGTGCACTACTAGTGGGAATGCAGATTGATGCAGCCACTGTGGAGAGCTGTATAGAGTTGCATCAAAAAATTAAAAATGGAACTTCCACTTGATCCAGTAATTCCACTTTTAGGAATATATCCCAAGAAACCAATAACACCAATTAGAAAGGACATATGCACCCCTATGTTCATAGCAGCACAATTTACAATATCTAACATTTGGAAACAGCCTATGTGTCCATCAGCAGATGAGTGGATTAAAAAACTGTGGTACATCTAAACTATAGAATGATATTCTGCTATAAAAAAGAAAGAACTCTTACCATTTCCAATAGCCTGCATGGACCTGGAGACAACTGTGCTAAGTGAAAGAAGCTAGTTGGAGAAAGATAAATATCACATAGATATAAATACCCAAATATAAATACCCATTACCAGTATATGTTAGTCACTCTGGTTGTTACATTATATAATTGGTTCAAACCAAATACTTATTTTTAAGAATCTCTTGAACTAATGAAATATGTCTTCAGTACATTTCTGAAGGTTAAAGAATGTTAAATAACAGATTGATACCTATCCCTTACTGTATAAGGAATTCATATAGCTATATCACATATATTAATTTTATCCTTATCAATTAGTCAACAAATTCTTAAACAGCACCTGGAATGTGTCTACCATTGTTCTAGGTCTGGGAAACAAAATGATAAAAGAAAAATTCCCCACCTTCCAAGAATTCACATGACAATGGGGCAGAATAGAAATTCAGTATAAATAAATGAACAATTAGATAAAAATAGACACTTTAAAGAAATAAAACATAGTGAAGTGATTAGAAATGATTTGGAAGAAATGATTGGATTAGAAAAGAGAGAGTTCTACATTAGCATAGTTTCTACATTCTTCTAGAGGACAATAGGGAACTGTGGTATTGGGGAAACTGTAACAGAAAAAGGAAGAAAAAAAAAGTACCTTCTAATTTCTCAGTTGAAAAGGACACATGCTTACACCATTTAAAATTTAAAGGAGAGCTTTTTCGCAACGGGTTTGCCGCCAGAACACAGGTGTCGTGAAAACCACCATTAACTCAAACCCAAGATGGGAAAGGAAAAGATTCACATCAACATCGTCGTCATTGGACACGTAGATTCCGGCAAGTCTACCACTACTGGCCATCTGATCTACAAATGTGGTGGGATCGACAAAAGAACCATCGAGAAGTTTGAGAAGGAGGCTGCTGAGATGGGAAAGGGCTCCTTCAAGTATGCCTGGGTCTTGGATAAACTGAAAGCGGAACGGGAACGAGGTATCACCATTGATATCTCTCTGTGGAAATTCGAGACCAGCAAGTATTATGTGACCATCATTGATGCCCCAGGGCACAGAGACTTCATCAAAAACATGATTACAGACATATCTCAGGCTGACTGTGCTGTCCTGATTGTTGCTGCTGGTGTTGGTGAATTTGAAGCAGGCATTTCCAAGAATGGACAGACCCGGGAGCATGCCCTTCTGGCCTACACGCTGGGTGTGAAACAGCTGATTGTTGGTGTTAACAAAATGGATTCCACAGAACCACCCTACAGCCAGAAAAGATACGAGGAAATTGTTAAAGAAGTCAGCACCTACATTAAGAAAATTGGCTACAACCCTGACACAGTAGCATTTGTGCCAATTTCTGGTTGGAATGGTGACAACATGCTGGAGCCAAGTGCCAACATGCCTTGGTTCAAGGGATGGAAGGTCACCCGTAAAGATGGCAATGCCAGTGGAACCACACTGCTTGAAGCTCTGGATTGCATCCTGCCACCAACTCGTCCAACTGACAAGCCCCTGCGTCTGCCCCTCCAGGATGTCTACAAAATTGGTGGTATTGGTACTGTCCCTGTGGGCAGAGTGGAGACTGGTGTTCTGAAGCCCGGCATGGTGGTCACCTTTGCTCCGGTCAATGTTACAACTGAAGTGAAGTCTGTTGAAATGCACCATGAAGCTTTGAGTGAAGCTCTTCCTGGGGACAATGTGGGCTTCAATGTCAAGAACGTGTCTGTCAAAGATGTTCGCCGTGGCAATGTGGCTGGTGACAGCAAAAATGATCCACCAATGGAAGCAGCTGGCTTCACAGCCCAGGTGATTATCCTGAACCACCCAGGCCAGATCAGTGCTGGATATGCGCCTGTGCTGGATTGGCACATAGCTCACATTGCTTGCAAATTTGCTGAGCTGAAGGAGAAGATTGATCGTCGTTCTGGGAAAAAGCTGGAAGATGGCCCCAAGTTTTTGAAATCTGGTGATGCTGCCATTGTTGATATGATTCCTGGCAAGCCCATGTGTGTTGAGAGCTTCTCTGACTACCCTCCTCTGGGCCGTTTCGCTGTTCGTGACATGAGACAGACAGTTGCTGTGGGTGTCATCAAAGCAGTGGACAAGAAGGCAGCTGGAGCTGGCAAAGTCACCAAGTCTGCCCAGAAAGCTCAGAAGGCTAAATGAATATTCCCCAAACCTGCCACCCCAGTCTTAATCAGTGGTGGAAGAACGGTCTCAGAACTGTTTGTCTCAATTGGCCATTTAAGTTTAATAGTAAAAGACTGGTTAATGATTACAATGCATCGTAAAACCTTCAGAAGGAAAGGAGAATGTTTTGTGGACCATTTGGTTCTTTTTGTGTGAGTGGCAGTTTTTAAGTTATTAGTTTTTAAAATCAGTACTTTTTAAATGGAAACAACATGACCAAAAATCTGTCACAGAATTTTGAGACCCATTAAAATAACAAAGTTTAATGAGAAAAAATAAATAAATAAATAAATAAAATTTAAAGGAGAAACCAATACTTTAACTAGTGTTGGTCATTTATCTTCTATGAATATAAAAAATTCACAAAAATGTAAGACAGTAAAAAATGAAACAGAACTTTTTCTATTTTTAAGCAACCAAGTTTGATACAAACTATTTAGCTGGGAAGGAGGACAGAGTGTTAAATTGAACCCATGTTTAAAGGGAAATGATTGCTATGATGTGCATTTCTCATGTCAGAGCAATTTAGATAGGAAATAACCAGTAAGGAAACATTCTGTATTATAAATGAAAAAATCCTGAAGGATTATTGTTGTCTTTTCACAGAACATATCAGCAGGAAAATTATTCAGCCTCAGGCAGAGGAAACAAATATCACTGAGTACAACAATGTTGTTTGGATTCTTCTCCTCTCCTCAAGGACTGTCATGTTTTCAATACTCATTTCTTTGTATGTCGCCTTTCAGTACAAGTCTTTATGTCTTGTACACATTCAGTCTGTTCATTTTTTATTGCCTCCATTGTGAACTTCTAGAATCTTAAGCATACCAAAGACAATTGCTTTTCCTGAGAAAAAAAATATTATAACACAAAAGTTAAAAATAAATAGTTTAAATAAACATGAAGTAAATTATATCAGTAGACTGTTTTAAATGTTTACATATAAAAGGTTAGATTTTATTTTCACAGAAATTTAAATAGACAATATTTAGCATAGAACAGTATTGTAGTAATCTCTCAGTAAACACAATATAGATGGGGGGACATGTGTTAAAAACAGTCTATTACAAATGAAGTCTGAGAAGAAAACCAGAAATATAGAATAGGATTTTTCTGCTTATGGAGTAGGATTCCTGGCACTAAGGGCTCATTTCCAAAGCTCTTAAGTCACCAAATTTTTTACCCTCGTCCATGGGAGCCCTGATAGGAAACAGAGGAATAAGAAAAAGGAAGAAGCTAGAATATTTTTTCCTCTTTGTTAGCATTTTATCACCATGCCAATGATATCTCCAGCAGCCTACATCTCTTCTGTGGCTCTTCCACTGTACAGTACTGCCTGAATCCAGCTGTTGCAGATGAAGCTTTTCCTTTAACATAGGTGATGTGCTTGTTTCTTTTCTTTCTTTTTTCTTTTTTTTTTTTTTTTGGCCTCTAGTCAAAATAATTAGTGGCTTTATATTGTTGCTGATAACTGCCTTATATTGTTGTCCTCATTTTGTGGGCTCAAACTGTATATTTTGCTAGTATAACCTATCCTCTTTGTTAAAATCTCTCTGCTTTAAACTTGTGTTCCAAGTAAACACACAATACAATATAGAGATGATGCACTGTAGAACTGTGTATCTGCAATGTATATGATTTTATTAACCAATGTCACCCCAATAAATTCAATAAAATCTAAAAATAGAAAATATCAGATAATAAAACAAATTTAAAAATTAATAAATTAGCTGTGTAGTTTTGTTTTCCTAGTTCAAACTTGAAGAACAGAGCAATGTTTGGTCTGCTCTCTCTCTCTCTCTCTCTCTCTCTCTCTCTCTCTCTCTCTCTATATATATATATATATATATATATATATATATATGCACTATTAAAATATGATGTCTGCATTCAAATGTAATCTACTCAGAAATCTGGTCATAAATACCTACCCTTATATTCTTTTACAGTTTCATTTTTTTAAGTTGGATATTTTTATAAATGCTCTATAAATTGTTCCAACAAAATTATTTAATAATACTCAATAGCTTCTATGAGATAAAGGCTTTCTGATTCCTCTGTGGATAACATTTACTTGACAAAGTTGAGTAAATTTCAAAATATTCCTCCATATTGTGAAAGCAAACCATCCTTCTCAGTATTCTCTTCTTCCTATCTCCACCTTTTTCATATGGTTCTTATTGGAATGTCCAACCTGTCTGCAATTCAATTTCCCATATTTGCTTGGCTGAAGCCGAGGGGAAGGAGAAGGAGTAATTACTTTTTTTTTGGATTGTGGATTGCTCTGTGTTTGGTTGCCTCTTGTTTCTGTATTATGAAGAATACTACTTTATAGTAAAGTGATGAGCCGATATTCAAAAAGAAACAAAACATGAGAAAAGTAGAATTTTAGATTCTCCTTGCAGTTCCTTTTAAGGAATAAAAAAGGTTAAATAAAGATTTCTAACCTTCCCATTTATGTTTCCTAAATATAAATATATAATATATATGTACATATACATGTTGATCTTAAAAATTGTAGCTTATTTTATTATTTACTATAGGCCTGGTGCACAAAATTCATGCATGGAGGGGGGGTTCCCTTAGCTCAGCCTGCACCCTCTCCAATTAGGTACCCCTTGGGGGATGTCCAACTGCCAGTTTAGGCCCAATTTGGACATCGCTCTTGCAATCTGGGACCACTGGTTCCTAACTGCTCACCTGCCTTCCTACCTGATTGCCCCTAACTGCCTCTGCCTTGCAAGCCTGATGACCCCTAACTGACCTCCCCAGTTTCCTAAAACTGCCTCTGCCTGCCTGCCAGATCTCCTCCAACTCCATTCCCCTGCTGGCCTGATCTTGCCCCCCAATGGCCCTGCCTTGATGGCATGATCTTACTTCCAACTTCCCTCTCCTTCAGGCCTGATCTTGCCTCCAATTGCCCTCTTCTGCTGGCCAATTTGGTCCTGGTTGGTCAGTTTCTATGCCAGTCAATGTCAAAAGCTCCATTTCGTAGGCAGCCATTGGCTCCCCACTGAACCCAGATTTGGATCTGATTTGTTGGTTTCATTGCCAGTCAGTGTCAAAAGCTCCGACTCCCCTGCAGCCATTGGTTCTTCACAGCACCCACATTTGGTTCTGATTGGTCAGTTCCTATGCCTCAGTGTCTCTGGGCCTATCAATGGGGCCTGATCAGAAAGGTGGGGCTGATCAGCAGCCCTGGTGGAGGCCTGGAGAAAAATAAAGATGCAGCTGCTGGCCAGAGAGAAAGAGAGAGGCAAATGCTAATAAAAGCTGCCTCAGAGGCAATTAATCAGTCCCTGCATCTCTCTTCAGGACTCTCTCTGGCCCTGATTCATAGCCCCCTCAGCAGTCAGTGCTTGGGCACCATGCCTGCAGTGGAAGGAGTCAGCACTGGGTTGCCACAGCATCTCAGTGCTGACTGCAGGACTGACTTTCAGTTGGTCATTACTGGTGATTATAACCCAGGGTTTTTATGTATTAGGATAATTTATTTTATGATTATTGGAAGGTTATTTATAAATAATTTTGGAGTATATTCCAAACCAATATATTTTTATTAAGGTGTGATAATTGCTGTCACTTAAAACCTAACATTTTTAAAATAATATAAAATCATTTTATTATCTTACTATAGGCCCAGTGAAACAAGTTTGTGCACAGTTGTGGTCCGGCTGGCCCAGCCCCAATTGACTGATTGGGGCTGGGCCTATCAGGAGGAGATGGCAGGAGTTTGACCAGTGGGCTCCACCCCTGATTGGGGAGAGAGGATGATTGGGGGCAGGATTGGCCATGGGAAGGGGCTTTGGGCCATGGGCCAGTCAGCCCCACCCATGATTGGTGTGTGTGGGGGCTGCAATCAGGGGAAGAACTGGTTAGGGAGAAGGGCTGTGGCCTGATCCCTGTGGTGGGGGCTAACCAGAGGGTAGGGTCAGCCATGGGGAGGGGCTATGGATGGTGGGCCAGCAGACCCTACCCCAAAATTGGGGGGGGGGGATCAGGCACCAGAACCCTGGGGGAGGGGCTCAGGGTTATTGGCCAACCAGCCCTGCCCCTGATTGGCGTGTGTGGGCTGATTGGGGGTGGAGCTGGCTGGGGAGAGTGCCCATCATACATGAGCGGGTAAAAAAGCTATGGTACATCTACATATGGAATACAAATTAGCTGTAAAAAAAAAATAAGGAAATTTTACCTTTGCTATAACATGAATGAACCTGGAGATGATTATGCTAAGTAAAATAAAAGCCAGTCAGAGAAAAAAAATGCCATGTGATTTCACTTATTTGTGGAATCTAATGAACAAAATAAACTGACCAATAAAGAGCCACAGACAACAGTGTTATGATAGCCAAAAGAAAAGGGGATGGGGTGAAGGTGAACACTGCAACAGACAGAAACAAACTGCTTGGGGCTATGGGCATACAATGCAGTGTGCAGATGATGTTTTATTGAGTTGTACACTTGAAACCTGCATGGTTTTATAAACCAATACCACCCCAATACATTCAACTTAAAAAATGATCAGGCATGATAGCACATTAAATTCCTTGATAAGTTTCAATTTTTAAAAAAATTAAATCATCTTAATCAACTTTAAAATATTTCAGTGAATGAATATGTCTAGTAATGAAAATATCAGATTTAACCTAGTAGTATAAAATATTGGTGGTGGAGTGAGCATCTAGCTGAGGTTAATTTTTCAAGCAACTTCATAGTATTTCATATTACTAATAGTACTTCTTCATTCTAAAATTGCCCATTCAATAAAATTATGCAAGGCATGATTTTTCAAATAAATGCAAAGGAAACCACTACTGATGGTTATGTTTAATCAAAAGTTCTCTAAAATGTGACTCCTTATTCCATCACCTGTTAGTAATTACTTACCCAGTAGTTCAGTGTCTCAAACATTTCCTTTGCAGATTCTCAATGTCTACTTCCTGTAATTAAAATAATCATATAACTGGGACCATACTGGTCATCTCAATGTTTTTTGTAATTTTTAAAAATCACTTAACATAGTTCTTAAATTATTTGCCAGACAGTTCATGTAAATGATTTCACTAGTGGAAAATAAGCCTTTGTTAGACCTTTGGTAATGACTTTATTTTGCTAAACATGGTCCCAATAATTACAATGTTTCTGAAAATACTTTTAAACCACTTCTACAATTTCCTATGTTTCTCAAAATGCTTTTCAACCACTGCTACAGTTGGCCTGGTGGCTGTTGTCTATTTTACAGTGCCGTCTCTAGGCTTTCCCACAATTATGTGTAGCATTAACTTAAATGCTATACCTCCTATTCCTATATCATTACCATAACCATTAAGATCAAACTTTTTTTATAGCTGTCATTTGTTCTAATGGAGATCCACGTGGCCTTGTCACCATATCATTGCCGTCCTTGTCTTTAACTCCCATCACTGCCATCTTCAAGGTGAAGTCATCCTGTCTTTGACAATACAAGTTGTACTATTGTGGTCAAGGCTGCCTCCTCACTAACCATTAAATCTTCCCATGCTAACAGATCCTATAAATTATTCTGGTTTAGTGCTAAATACTGGTTTATAAATTGTAAGCTTTTGCATTAGAGATGCTAACATTTTGGTTTATTCACTTTCCCCTTCTATCCATATTCTGAGTATTGGGTTAAAAGGAGTATTTTCCCGGTAGAATGTCACCAGAAAGGCTTCTAGCATCTGTTACATAGGGCACATAATAGTATACTCAGAATGATACATGTATTTCTGAAAGTAGTACAAGAAAACTTGATTTTAATATAAACATTGAAAATATTCAAATATAAAACACAGGACAAAAATAGTTATGCTACAATGAAGGTTAAAAGTTTTAGGGTACATCAAATACACTAAACGAAGTGTTTTATATGCCACTCTGGGATGAAATTATATGTAGTTACAAGAGATAGTATCTTAAAAGAAAGTAAAATTTTAAGAGAATAAGACACATTTCTCTCTTAAGATAAAAGGGAAATGATACATTTAAGAAACAAATTCCAACTTATGAAAAATTGCACATTACAGAATATGGATAGTCAAAACATTTATTGAATAAAACAAAGAAATTTTAAGAATTTAATTAAATTCTAGTATTTTATTCTTTTATTCTTTTAAGTATACTAACAAAATTGGAAATAGTAAAGTACAAATTAAGTGTTTGTAGACACTTGTGATTTTACTTTAATCATAAATATCATGTAATTTACAAATGATTAATCATTAAAATAGTACTCCTTGATGGAATATTTGCATTTCTTATGGACACTCTACTAAATGAGTAATAGTGTTGGATAAAAATTCCCCTGGCAAGTGGTGACTATCATAGTAATGAAAGGTGGTGAAGTGTTGACTTTCTTAGGGTGTTTCCTGAGTAACTCTCACTGTTTGGAAGTTTCAGAAATTCTATTTATTCTGCTGCAATGTCAAAATTGTATCGATAGCCAAAATATGCACAAGGTGTCACAGTTTTCACTTGAAAAAATTTTATGTGAGAGGCTAAGTGACAGCCAAAGTCAGAAATACACTTAAATCTCAAAAAAATAAAATAACTAGCAGCAAGGGGGAAACAGTTAACAAAACACTGATAGAATGAAGCTCTCAAAGAGTGTACAAAACATACCTGTCTTCTGCTTTCCCTTCCACACTCCAGCTTTGTAATATTTCCCTCTAAATTTTATTCTTTTAAATGATTAAAGGGAATAATTTTTTAAAAAATATATCTATTTTAATGATTTTTTAACAGAGAAGAAGGGAGAGGGACAGAGAGTTAGAAACATCAATCAGCTGCCTCCTGCACACACCCTACTGAGGATGTGACCCCAACCAAGGTACAGGCCCTTGACCGGAATCGAACCTGGGACCCTTCAGTCCACAGGCCAACACTCTATGCACTGAGCAACACCAGTCAGGGCTCCCTCTAAATTTCAAAAAGCTGCCAATAGTGGTATTAAAATTAAAATAGTTATCCACCGATGCACATTGATTCAAAGTTCCTTGCTCCAGCCACATCTGTCTGCTCTATGGCCGCTAGAAGGACCCGGCAAAAGACAGCTGTGTGATGATCCTATGACTGCAACTTCTGAATGTCAACGTCCATATGCTTCCTCCCGAGTCTCCTTCTGTACCTTTGTTCTGAAATGTGACAAAAGGGGTGTGATTTGTGAGATGAGCCGCAGTGCAAGTCCTCCTTACTTTCAACTTTTCCACTCACTCCTCTTTCTGGAGACGTTTATTTAACAGTGATCTTGATTGTTATTAAACCTGGCAGGTTCATCCAGCATGCCTGCAGTGCACCAGTTCCTTTTGGAACGCTGGAAGCAAAAGCAGAGAGTGAGGGCAGCACAGAGAACAACATCCGTCTGAAATAGCACTGGGCTTTGACCTTGGCAGTTTCACTTTAGCTACTTGGAGGGTTATGCAGAGTGGGCCTGCCTGACTCATGGGCTTTGCCACTCACTACCTTGGTCCAGTTATACTAATTCTAAAGCCTTGATGCTTCAGAGCCCCTATCTTTAATGTTTATATGGGTACCATAAGAGTTCAGATTTGAGTACACCGACCCATCAAAATAAACCACCTATTTTATGCTTGCAACATTAATTTGGAAAGAATAAAGGTCTTGCTATGAGATAGCATTTCTAATAGGAAAATAATGTTAATATAATCATTTGCAGATTAGCTTATGTGCAGATACTTTATGCTGGCCTTTACAAATTAATTTATTAACTTTCATTTTTATGGTGAGAAACATAAAATGTGCCTTTTATTTCTTCTTTCTAGTTCCATTAGAGTAGGGATTTTACCAGCATATTCATATACAATGTTAAAGGTTTTACATTTTATGAACATGCAAAAGTTATAACATTTATAAAATAACATATATGTCCATTTAAGTTCATCCATATGTTGAAATTATTCAAACTAATGAAGATTTATATAATGGGTAAGTGATTAAATAAATTAATCATGACATCTATATGCATATATGGGGTTTTTTTTGCTATATATTTTTATATATAAGCATGAAGTTTATATATTATGAAATATATATTTACTGGGAAAAATTATGCTGTATTCTCACATAAATATGATCTCGATTTGAAAAAAATACCTATTTTTATTGAGGAAAAAATAGAGAAAATTTTAGCAATAAAAATTATAGTTCTACAGTAACTAACATATCACAGTCTATATAGTATATATATATATATATATACACATATATATATATATATATTTCTTCAGCTATCAAATGCCAATAAACAGAGAAGGAAATATGTACATTTAATGTAATTATTATAAAAAGTAGACTCTTATTTCCTATAGCAGAAATCTAAATCTTTTAAAATTGCATTAGATTTACATCTTTAAAAAATTGCCTCTCCAATTTTAATACTAAAAGTACAGTTCTATAAATAGTGTCCTAATCATTTGCTATAGCAGAGTTATCATTTTATGTAAAGTGCATTTGATTATTTATTCTTTTGAATAGTGAGTGAAATTATATACTTCCTCTTTTATCTCATGACGTGGTTATATTTTGCAGTACTTCTCTCTCATTGTTGTTCATCAATTGAATCAATGAACTGTAAAATCAGTTATTATTTTCTGTGTATAGAAATCTTAAGTTCTAAATCGATGCTTACTTTAACCACACAAATCTGGGAGGCACTTTTCATAATTCCTTCAAAAAGAATTAAATGAACAACAACAGCATAAACTGGAAAATGCTGTCGGGTTAGAAAGTGTAAGTCACTTGTCGTATATCTGATTCTAGCTGAGACGCTGTACTGTGCATAGAAGCAACAAAGTGCATGGTGTTCAAAGTACAGTACTCTGTCTGGGCAAATCTGTCCTCTGGGTCTCCACAGAGCATAATTAGTTTCATGTAAAATGACTGGTTTTCAAGTTTATTATATATGAATTTAATATACCAAATAGAATACAAGAAATGATAAGTGGAAAAATTTCAACAGATTTATATTTCTCCAGTGAGCATAAAAATAGCCTATCCTGTATTCTTCTCAGTTGCTACAAGCTGTGAATTACTCTGACTTTTCCCACAAGTGAAGTGATTAACAGTTTTGTGAGGAGCTTTTTATTCTTTTATTTTTTTTCTTCTGAGGATAAAAAAAAAGAAAAAGCCCATAAAGAGAATACATGACTGAGTTTGTAAAATTAAAGTGTGTGCAAAAATGGCACTTCTTTCATTTAAAGTGTTTGAATTATAAAAATCCCTGAATGATAACTTTAGAAAATTTGGTAGGTGCCTTGCAGTCCAGTTTAGTTCATCTAGTTTATTTGTTATTATTAATATGAATATAGCAGGGAAACTAATTTGATCAATTTGTTCTGCTTGTTAAAATTGTCTATTATCACAGTTATTTTAGCAGTTTTTTCTTTTTATAATGAATTAATAGGGATGCTACAATAATTAATCTTTATTTTTTAGTATTAGACATGCATATTTTCCTTGAAGAGAGTGAAATAGTTCTACAGCATTTGCTTTCCAATATAAACTATGCTTATCTAAAAGCTTTTACAACCAGAGGCAACTTATTCTAAACTCTGTATTTGATGGATCACATAATTTATAATACACATGCTCAGAACTTAACTCTTCAGAAAATCCTTCTCTGACCACCAGTTCTAACTCATGCTCGCTTATAATGTATTGTCAGACTTAGTCACTTCCTACTATATCATTTCATTCTCCAAGATTTACTAATCACCAACACAAATTCTTTACTTATTTTATCTTGGTATATTTTCCGCTACTATCCTCCCCAACCCATCATTCTACACATTAAAACATCAGTGTTCTTGCCAAACTGGTTTATTTCTTTCTCCTTAGAACCTAGGATTTCAGCCTTAACCATGAGTCTGATAATAAGCTATGAGTATGTGTGTGTGTGTAACTAGATCTTAAAATTATATTTTGACTCAGGTGTTTTTCAAAATGTGGTGCTGATACCATGATTATCAAATTTTCAGTTTATTCTGAAAAAACAAACACACAGATTAGCAAGTGTGCAGATTGAGAGAAATTGGAAGAGCAAGAGAAATCATATATTTAGGATATAAAATTATTACATTTTTCATTCCCCTGTTCTCCTCTCTATTGAACATTCTATAAACATGTTCTGTACATTTGCAATTCTAATGCAGCATTTTATTTCTTCACCCCAAATGATTACTGCCCAGATTTTTAACCAGAAAGATCATTCAGAGTAATTAAGACTTAGCTCAGTTGCCATGGTGTCTATGTTTTCTAATTGTACAAGTAAATAGTTAATAGATGATAAATGATAGATATATAGATAGATGAATTTCAATTTCAAATGTTTCATTAGGCCTTGGAAGATATATATATATTTTTAATCCACATCCATTTTTTCCACTTAACTTTAAAGTCCTTCATTTTAGATGCACACTTTGTTGGTCTTAGCAGCCCAGTGCAGAAGAGGATACCTCGTATGTAAGTGCCTATAATGAATGAAATGCAGTACACTGAGGTGGAAAGGGTGTGGGCTCGGAAGTCACACAGAAGGTTCTGTCAGAGGGCTCTTATACATCCTTCCTAATCGGTACATTACCATCGAGCTTTGCCACTTTACAGCCTATTAATTAGGAAAATCAACACTTACCTAGTAGAGTTTTTGTAATAGTGACAAAACATATATTATGAAGAACTGAAGAATTCCATACATCACCAATGTTATTATTGACATTTTAGTAATTGTTCTTTTTAATGAAAATACATTTAGTTAGAATGGTATGCAAATATAGACACATGAAACTAGAAGTTGTTTTGTTCTAACCCAGGTCCACAGTGTTCATTTTCTATTGCTGTGTAACAAATTGCCACAAACTCAGTGGCTGAAAACACCCTTTTAATGACTAACAGTTCGCAGGTCAGGGGTCCTGGCAACGTTTAGCAGGGGCCTTTCCGCTGGTTCTCAAAAGGCTGCATGGAGTGTCAGCCATGATCAGAGTGTCAGCTGGCTGGTTGTTGGAGGAATTCACCTCTTTACAGCTATAGAACTCATGAAAGCTGTCCATTCTTACCCTTTTAAAAGGCTTACTTAGCTATGCCAGGCAAACCCAAGATAATGGTCCTTGGATTAACTCAGTCAACTAATTACTAACTGTATCATGGGATTGGTATTCTATCATAACCACAGATAAGTACAAACTCAAGGAGAGGGCATTATATAAGACATGTTTAGCGAGGAGGGAAAATTTAGGGGGACCATTTTAGAAACCTGCCTACTACATTCACTAGAAAATGCACACATGTAGTTATAAACATGTGGTTTCAGAAATTGCCTTGGAATACACAAAATGAAGGATTTATAAAGATTCTAATGGATTCATACATATGAGCAGTTTATCTCAGGCACTGTGAATCAGAAACTTATGTAAAATAAACCATTTTTGTATAACTTTCAAACATTCATCATTAAAATTAAAATAGAGGACCCTGCACAAAATTCGTGCATGGAAAGTGGGGGGTGTGCCTCAGCCCAGCCTGCACCCTCCCCAGTATGGGACTGCTGGCTCCCAACTGCTCACCTGCCTGCCTTTCTGATTACCACTTCTGCCTGTCAGCCCTATCACTCTCTAACCACTCCCCTGCCAGCCTGATTAATGCCTAACTGCTACCCTGTCAGCCTGTTTGCCCCTAAATGCCTTCCCCTATAAGCCTGGTCACCCCTGACTGCCCTCCCCTACAGGCCTGGCCATCCCTAACTGCCCTCTCCTGTAGGCCTGGTTCCCCCAAATGCTCTCCCCTGCAAGCCTGCATCCCCTCCAACTGCCCTTCCCAGCGGGCCCGGTGGTCTCCAACTTCCTTCCTCTGCCAGCCTGGTCAACCCTAAATGTCTTCTCCTGCAGGCTGGATCGCTCTACAACTGCCCTCCCCTGCAGGCCATCTTGTGGCAGCCACCTTTTATCCACATGGGGGAGGCCTCTTGTGTTTTGGAGTGACAGTCAATTTTCATATTACTATTTTATTAGATAGGACACACACACACACACACACACACACACTAGGGGCCCAGTGCACAAAATTTGTGCACTGGGGGTGGGTGATCCCTGGGCCCAACCTGCCCCCTCACACATACTGGGAGCCTTCAGGGGATGTCCTACTGACCCCTTACCCCTGGCCAAAGCTTTAGGCCTTGGGCACCCAGCCATCACCCTGCAATGGGACTGATGGCTGGCTCTACCCTGGCCTCCTAGGTCCCACCCACCCAGCCCTGACCTTAGCTCTGGCTGCTGGTGACCACCCGATGACTGCCCAGCCCCAGGGACCCCATTCTCGCCAGATGCCTCAGCCCCGACCCCCAGCCCAGGCCTTAGCCCAGGTGGCGACCACCCAGCCCAAGGGGCACCCGGCACTTGGTGGCTGCACTGGCCTCACGTGCACTGTGGCCCCGCCCCCCTGCCTTGCGTGCTTGCCACCTGCCTTGTCCCCAGCCACTGGTGAACACCTGGCCCTGGGGTTCCCCCACACCACCGTGCTTGCTGGCTGCCTCACACAGGCCTCGGCCTTGCCCCCAGCCTTGGGTGCTCACCGGCCACCTGGGCCCCATCCCACCGTGAGTCAGGCCATCTCGGCCCCTCCCCCCACTCCTGATTGGCTGGTGGGTGTGGCTGGCAGATGTGGCTGGTGGGTATATTATATATCCTATATAATAAAAGAGAAACATGCAAATTTGACCGCACTTTCGCTCCTGATTGGCTATGCTACCAGCCAATCAGAAGCAGGGGCGGGGCCAAGTGGCATGAGCACTGGGCCCCTGGAGTGGAGATGAAATGGTGGTGGCAGTGAGCACTCAGCTCCCGGGCATTGTGCAGGGAAGTGGCTGCAGCAACAGTGATAGTGGCAGCAGCAGGGAGCCCCTTGCTCCAGGCACTGTGAGAGGAAGTGGTGGCGAGTGCCCAGCCCCCAGGGCTGGGTGGTCGCAGGCAGCCAGGGCTGAGCTGAGCAGGGCTGTAGGCCTTGGGCAGGCTGGGGGTGAGCCATCAGTTGGACATCCCCTGAGGGTTCCCAGTATGTGAGAGGGGGCAGGTTGGGTTGAGGGAGCACCCACTCCCAGTGCACGAATTTTGTGCACCGGGACGAATTTTGTGCACCGGGCCCCTAGTGTGTTTGTGTGTGTGTGTGTGTGTGTGTGTGTGTGTGTGTGTGTGTGTATGTATACACACTAGAGGCCCAATTCATGAAATTCATGCAAGGGGCTTGGCCCTCGCAGCTCCTGCTGCCTGGAGGCCCTGGCTGCCTCATCGCCCTACAGCCCCACCCACTGGTCATTCAGGAAGGTCTTCTGGAATGTCATTCCACGTTCAGTCTAATTAACATATTAGCTTTTTATTATATAGCATATATATATATATATATATATATAATGTGTCTTCAGAATTAAAATCAACTAATCCTCTATGTTTTACTTATTAAAAAAAAAGAGGATTCTGGTAAAAAATATATAGAATATAATTTTTTAAAAAGGCATTCAGTTTGGTTGGAAAGGCTTTGGGTCTTTGAGTAGTATTTGGGCAGCAAAGATAATCAACAAATGAGTACTTCACCCCTGGTGGCTTAGTCGGTTGGAGAGTCATCCAGTACACCAAAAGGTTGTGGGTTCAGGAACATACAGGAGACAACTGATAAATACTTCTCTTACATTGATTTTTTTCTCTCTAAAATCAATTAAAAAATATCCTTAGGTGAGTATTAAGTAAATAAGTAAATAAATAAATAAGCCTTTCAAGAGAATTAAAGAGAGAAATGGAGAAGGGATCCAGGGAAGGAAGGAGAAAATAGAGAAAGTTAGAGAAGGAGAGAAAGAGCATGAAAGAGGAGAATGGGGAAAGAGTACCCCACTTTGTTCCCTTCACTGCAATAAAGACAAAAAAACAATGTAAATGAGCATCAAGTAACTTACCTAAAATTAAAACATCAAAATATAGCCAATAAATTATGTAGAAAATTATTCAGGAAAATTAGAAAATATATATAAATATGCTACTACTATGCTAATGTCTGGTCATCCATTCAACCAGTCAAAACATAATATTCTAATTATATACTAAGTCCACTCAACCACTCGCTGTGATGTGCGCTGACCACCAAAGGACAGATAGTCAACTGGTCAACCAGTTGTTATGACATGCACTGACCAGCTGGGGGCAGACACTCCAACCAGTAGGTTAGCTTGCTGCTGGGGTCTGGCAGATTGGGACTAAGCAAGATGGGTCAGACGTGCCCTGGAGCCCTCTTGTGGTTCCTACTATCTGGCAAATCTCCATGTCCCTCTGCAGCTCTGATTATGTACCAGTGGGGTACCTCGGCCTGGCCTGTCCCCTCTCACAATCCAGGATCCCTTATGGGATATCAGAGAGCTGGTTTAAGCCTGATCCCACAGGCCAGGCTAAGGAACTCCACTGGTACATGAATTCATGTACCAGGCCTTTAATATATATTACACAATAAAGATGTTATATGCAAATGATCATTAGACTGTGAAGCATAATGACTGACTGTATATTGACCAGATCAAAGATCAACAGGAGAGTGGGGCAGTGAGCTACAAGGGGGTGGCAGAGAGCTATAGGAGGGGTAGGGCAGCAAGCTATGAGGGGGGTCAGGGAGGAAGGGGATGGGAGGAACTATATAGGAGGGTGGAGCAGCAGGTAGAGAGCTACTGGAGTGTGGCAGCTCGCTACTGGCAAGCTACTGGCTCATGAAATTGTGCACAGGGCTACTAGTGTGTGTGCGTGTGTGTGTGTGTGTGTGTGTGTGTGTGTGTGTGTGTGTATACACTTTAGTACTAATTTATAGGACTCACACTTTTTTAACCAATAATATTATATCATGAAATTACTTCAATAGTAATTTTAAACTTCAGAGACATTACACTTTGCCCAATGCTGCCCACATAGACTATCATTAAAAAAGAGGTTTCTGTTAACAAACCAAAACACAAACACTTGTTTTGCATTTCTTCTGTAGTATACAGAAATATATTTGGGCCAAATTAATTTTTTTTTGCATATTATTTCTCAGAGGGAAAACTTGAATAAAGGTTTTTGTTGTTATTTTGTAATTAGCTTTCAGTATACTAAATGTGTTCTTTCCTTAGGTATCTTCTTTATAAAACTGAAGTGACAATGAAATATTAAGTCCATATGTTATCCCAAATGGCAAGTGGGAATTCTTATGGTTCTTGTCCTGCAATTTTGAAGAATAAAATCCGAGGACAAAAGGGTTTTAAGCAAAAGCTTAGAAATGTATTGCAAGTGTATACAAACTTCCTCCTGCAGAGGGGTACCCCTAATGGGAAAACCAGTGAGTCTCTTTGTCTAAGGGTTTATAGATGCTGTCAGCTTCTTTGTTTGTACATGCTACTTTCGAATGAGACATTTCCTCATTTTATGCCCCCCATGTTTTTTCCTAATTGGTCAATTTCCCCTTTCCCTGGCTGGTATTAGTTTCCAAGTTTCATAGTTCACCCAGCACTGCCCCCTTCTGCTCCCCCCCCCCTTTTTTTTGGTAACATTCTTCTGTCTTCTGTGTTTGTAAGATAAACAAT
Source organism: Antrozous pallidus (assembly GCA_027563665.1). Classification (NCBI taxonomy): domain Eukaryota; kingdom Metazoa; phylum Chordata; class Mammalia; order Chiroptera; family Vespertilionidae; genus Antrozous; species Antrozous pallidus. The sequence goes on from CM050519.1 coordinate 29,796,346, forward strand.
CTGGTGGTTTGAAGCTGTCTTCTCTTATTAAGGTTGCATTCCTTTCCCATGGAACCCTACCCTAACTTTCTCTCCTATTTCTAAATCCTCTCACATATATACATACATTGGCATAATTCCACACTGAACAACCATGTGTGTATGGCATGGAGATTGAATTCTCTTGGAAGAGGGTAATATAAAAGTGTACAGCCAAAGAACTAACAGAACTATTTTATTTAATAACTAGAGGCCCAGTGCACAAAATTTGTGCTCTCGATGGGGGGACGGGTTCCCCAACCTGGCCTGTACCCTGTCACAATGCAAGAGCCCTGCCCATCCCTCTGGGACTCCTTGATGAATTGCCCCAAAAAGGTAGACCAGAGCCGAGGATCCTGCTCTGCGCCACATGGATCTGGGAGGCAGGACACCTAGGACCCCTGAGCAAGCTTCTCCATGCCGAGCCAAGGGACCCCCCTCCAGGCAGGCTTCGTCATGTTGAGCTGAGGGACCCCTAAACAGGCCTTGCCATGTAGAGCCAGGGGACTCCCAGACAGACCATGCTAAACACACAGGCAGGCCTTGCTTGTAGAGCCGGGGAACCCCCAGGCAGGCCTCACCAGATCCCCAAGCAGGCCTCACTCTTAGAGCTGGGGGACCCACCTCCTCCCAGCTCCACATAGCCAAGAGAAGGCGGGACTACCAGGCAGGCTCCATGTTATGCACACAACATGAAGACAAGCCCTGCCACCTGCATGTACCTGCTGTGTGCGCAACCATCCTGTGAGGGTGTGAGGGCATCACAGCATGTCCACTACTTAGGCTTCTATTAGTAAGGATACATGTTCATAGGGACTTTATTCATAATAGCCAGAAAGTAGAAAAAGAGCAAGAGTCTATACACATTTGAATAAACATCCTCATATATAAAAATTGCGACCCCTGCGGCCCCCAAAGCTACCATGGCCAGGCTTGGGGCTGGGTTTATGGTTGTGATCGGGAAACCCCAGACCCCAGCGCCACCATGTCCTGGCTTAGGGCGTGGTTTGTGGCTTTGACTGCGGCCCCCAGCACAACCTTGGCTGGGTTTGGGGCTGGTTTTTGGCTGCCATCACCACCCCTGCAGCCCCAAGCACCACCTTGGCCGGGCTTGGGGCCAGGTTTGTGCCTGCAATCATGGCCCCCAAGTGCTGTCATTGCTGGGCTTGGGGACGGGTTTGTGGGTGCCATCACAGCCCCCAGTACTGCCATGGTCAGGCTTGGGGCTGGGTTTGTGGCTGCGATCACCACCCCTGCAGCCCCCAGCACTGCCATGATCAGGCTTGGGGCCGGGTTTGTGGCTGCAATCGCTACCCCCGCAGCCTCCAGTGCCACCATTGCACTGGGGGTGGGTGGTCCCTCAACCCAACCTGCCCCCTCTCACATACTGGGAGCCCTCAGGGGATTTCCAACTGATGGTTCACCCCCAGCCTACCCAAGGCCTAAAACCTCTGGTGAGGCTTTAGACCTTGGGTACCCAGCCATTGCCCTGCTCAGCTCGCCCTGGCTGCCTGCAACCACCTGACCCCGGGGACTGGCGCTCACCACCACTTCCACTCACAGTGCCCAGGGGCTCCCTGCCACCGCCACCACCACTGCTGCTGCTGCTGCCGCCTCTTCCCCTCACAGCACCCGAGGGCTAGGCGCTCACCGTCATCACCATTTCATCTCCACCCCCAGGCCGGTGCTCTCACAACTTGGCCCCGCCCCCACTCCTGATTGGCTGGTAGCATAGCCAATCAGAAGCCAAGGTACAGTCATATTTGCATGTTACTCTTTTATTAGATAGGATAGGTAAGAAGGTCTTTCTGAAAACTTGCTTGGGGCTATAATATTTAAATTAACCCCAGGGACATTAAAAGTCAGACTCAGAGACTATTGAGCAATACCTGATATAGACCTATTTTTTTGGGGGGGTGGGGTGGAATATATATATATATATATAATTAAGATACTTTAGATAGACATCTACTTCTTTAAAAGGAGAAGATGGATAAAGATTAACTTTCTAATTGAATTTGATGGTTTTTATGTTCCAAGATGCAAGAATACTCAAACCTTTCCTAGATGGAGATTTATTCAGATGGAAAATTTACAGAGAGTAGATCAAGCTCCCACTTTATAATGAATACTTTTATATCCTACACACCAGCAAGCTCGAGAAAAGCCTGCATTGGAGCATTGAGCTAGGACTGAAGACTAAATGAGACTCCTAATCAGCTCAATGTTCTCACCTGTTAGCATATGACTAACAGAGAAAGAGAAATCTGCAGTGAAGACCCTGGCTTGATTAAACTTACCAATACTATGTTCACAGGATTTCAAAAATAAGAGAAAGAAACTTACCCTGAAAACATGTCCACCCAAGGAATGAAGTCTTTTGTAAGTCTACTTAATATATAGTGGATTGCAGACCAACAAAAAGAGTGAATTCCTGATTTCAAACCATAAAGCCTGTCCTCTTTAGTGGAATTTAGTTGGAGATTCAAAGAGAAGGCTTTGCAAAACAGGACCAAGCTGTTGGGCAAGTTTCCCTGCAGCTCAATCCTATGACTCAGTGAATACAATGATGCTAAAAGCATACATATGAGATAGAGAAGCTGCATGAGGTCTCTGTGAAGCTCTAATTGGAGTGTCTCAGCACAGATGCTAGTGTTCTGTGGCAGAGTCCTGTCTTCAGTAGCAGAGAGCTGTTCTTTGTGTGAAAAACAACTCCTGTTCTGTGGGAACAGTGAGTGACTATGCAGGCAGAGCTGCCCACCATCATCCTGGTATTGTCAGTTACCAAATCATAATATTGGGTAGTTGCAGAAGGACTCCACTGTGCCTTGGAAATGGTACATTCTGGGAATTATCTTAGCAGACTAGAGGGCATAATTATGCTACACAAGCAGGTAGCCTAGACTTTGTTTTACGAATGCATCTTCCTCAGCTCCAACTCTACCTTCATGGCCAACAGAAGCAGAGCTCAAAAGCTGATTCAAGGTAAAAATGTAAAGTCACTGCAGAAAAGAATAATGAAGAGTTTATTAGATTTTTTGAGCTATCATAATAATACATCATGGACTAGGAGGCTTAATACAAAAGCAATCTCTCCTCTCACAGTTCTGAACTCAAGGTGTAGGTAGGTGCATATTTCCTTCAAAAACTCTGGAGAGGAATGTTTTCTCTCTCTCCTTTTTCTAGCCTTTGGTGGTTGTTAGAAATCCTCGGTTTTCCTTGATTTACAGTTGACTTTCCCTACTCTCAGCCTCAATTGTCACATGACATTCTCCCTGTGTGTGCACTGTGTCCAAATCTGCCTTCTTTGTCTTGGAAAAGCACCAGTCATTGGATTTAGGGCCACCCTAATTATGACCCAAACTTAACTTGATTCCATCTATGAAGACATTGTTTCCAAATAACGTCACATTCACAGGTACCAGGAGTTAGGACTTCAGTCTGTAAAACAGAGGACACAATGCAACTCACACAATGAATGACACTGAAGGGCAGTAACAAAGGGAATCCTCACTGTGGGCAGAACTGAGAGGACTATGCTAGATCAGTCAGTCACTTGTAGACTTGCCATTCAAAGTAATTACCTCAGACCCTGAAAAGCAAGATTTTATCCTAAACAGAACTGAGTGCTACTTTATTACTGATTTCACTTCTCTGCCCATACTTTTTGCCAGAACCAATCTTCAAGAAATAACATGTGGTCTAACTTCAGTCTAGTACAGTAATTTCTCAACAGGTGTGCCATAAGAACTTCTAAAACATGCAATACCTGACTATTTACTAAAGGGCACTGGCCTCTTTTCCCTTAGATTGTCAAGTAAAGAAATGACAACAACCTACACAGCAATAGCAACTCAGTGTCAATAAACCAAATATTTTTTGTCACATCAACAGATATATTTTTGGTGTACTGCAAAATTTTAATTATTAGTTTATGTGTGTCATGAGATGAAAAAGGTTGAAAATCTATGCCCTCTTTTTGTAAATAAAAGGGAATAATAGGCATATAATATATCATGTAGTAATACATGTTAAGAATAAAATGATTAGGAAGGTAAGGGAATAAAAAAGGAATACGTATTAACATTTAGAAATGGAGAAGGAGACACTTCAACCGAGTTTTGAGGAACTGAGGGACTAGCTCATCAATTATTTGGGGGAAAGTTTTCAAGACAGAAGGAACGACAAGGAAAATGATCTAAGGCAAGAGCATGCAGGGCATCTAAGGGAAGAGCATCAGGACCAGTGCAGGGTGTAAAGGAGAGGACAATAATCAGAGGGCAAATATGTAGGTCCTGTAGCACTTCTATATTTTTTTTCTTAGTGTGATGAAAAGACACAGGGATTGTTTTGAGCAGTGACATGGGATCTTAAGAGAGTTTTAAATGGCTCCCTTTGGTTGTTCCCTGGAAAATATATTTTATTGAACCAAGCAAAGTTGTATTTTAAAAGAAAATCTAAAGTCCTGCAAACTATACAGGAAATTTGGAGATAAACTTGCTTAAAATGTTCATAGACCAAGAGTCATTTTTAAAAGTTTAGTAAACATAAAATGATTTAACATACTTTGGAATATTTCCTTGTTGCTCTTTTTCCACATCCATATTCATTCTTCACTATGATCTTCTTAATATTTCATTGAAAAACACGCAGACAATTGAAAGGATCAAAGACATACCCCAAAGGATCTATTTGTTTTTGCTTAAAAAGAAGCCCCCAAAATATTGTCAAACAGCCAAAGAAACCAGCAATGTCCAGGGTGCAAAATCAGCTCAGATTAAACAGATTTTCCTGGAGGTAACCACTGTTCCATAAGAGAGTGACATCCTGAAATTGTCCAGAGAATATTGGGAGATGGAGTTTAAGTTCCACAAAGATGCTAATTCATGTGTTTATCTGTGTATACATCGTACCTAGAACAATTGACCATGAAGTTACAGCCTAATAAATATTGCAATGCAACTTAAAAAGAAAAGGAAAAGAAAGAAAGAAGAAATATCAGACTGTTTCCTTAAGCTGCTGGGGAGAAAGCTACATTGTGCCATTTATCTTTGCTCCAGAAAGACAGGTGCGAAACTTAATAGGTTACCAACAGGTGTCTGCTCCTGGGAGTCCAAGATGGAGTCTGAGCTAAGAGGGGAACTGAGAATTTATTCCATTTGAAGAGCCAGCGATCATGGAACGATCCCCAAATTAGAGAATTTTAAGAAAATATCATGCTATTTATTATTATTTGTGGATGAAAACGTCCAACATTCATCTTTTTTATTCTCATGGAAACCTTGACACAAAGGGAAGATGAAAAATATTAGTGTGATTGAGGCGCTAAGGTAGGCAATGTCTGAACAGTAGAATGTCAGGGTTCCATTAACTATCAAAGCACACAATGTTAATTAGAAGGTTAAACATTTTATAAAATGCTTTAAAGTTCACGTTAGCTCTAGGGTAACATGAATTAAGTTTTAAGCAGCTCTTCTCTATTCTATTTTTCTCTGAATATCTGCTTGTTGACTGCTAATTTACCATTATCTGTTACAAGTGAACATTTTTGAGATTGCTGGTCTCTAAAAGCTTCCCAGACAGAATGCAGAAGGCAGGGATAATGCTGAGTATCAAACCTCAGGGATTATTGTTGGTTAATTGCAAAGTTTATTTTCTTCTCTTTTTAGAATTCTAGCTCATCTAGGGGTTCCCAGTCCACTGGTATGGATTCTGTTGCTTAGCTCCACATGTCTACTGAACAGCTGTGGAATGGGCCAGCCTGGTGTGCTGAGACCACGAGTCACATTGGCAGTATGTGCTCCTACTTTGCCATCATCATTTCCCATTGTTAAGTATCTCAACTGAACATATATGGTCAACTTTTTAATGGCATTGCAAAACCCATTTAGGTGGATCAATGATGATAGATAGATGATAGATAGATAGATAGATAGATAGATAGATAGATAGATGATATATTGATGATAGTTAGATGAACATTTATACAATTTAACATTCATACAACCTTTATTTTTATAAAAATAAATATAATTAACCCTAGAATTATTCATTGATTCAAAAATCTTTAAGTGGTTAAATAATATGCACTCTATTTTTAAAAAATCATTATACAAATCAAAGGTAAAACATCATTGCTATTTCAGGAAACCAGCCTCAGGTTTAGAATGTGTCTTGTATACCTATGCCTTGATTTCTTTCTTAATTGGGCAGATTTTAGAAAGTGGCTCTCATGAAATTCAATTACCATTTCTTAATGTGTCAGAGTTTCCAGAGAATCTGATTACAGTAAATTCATAGAGATTATTCCATTGGTCAATAAAAGGTGTCTACAGAGTAGGAAATTGTCATCCAATCTGCCCTCAAACACAATTTCTCTACCAAAGATGGTCTTAAATGAAAGCCCACAAGAAATTATATAATCCTCACCTTGCTTCAAGAGCCACACTGGTTTTGCAACTCTGTGCTTCTGCCTTGTAAGAGCACAGCCAGGAGAGAGAGAAGGAACAGGTAGAACTGGCGGTGTGAAACTGTGCCCCAGCAAGTGTCTAGTCACAGCCTCTGTGCTCTAATGTACTTCAGTTTCCTAAGCAACTATGCTCCCCAGGAAACAGGTTAAACTGCTTCTATAGAAACTATTAACTAAGCAATTTCTCCTTCAAACTAGCCTTATGGAAAGAGTACAAGAATATGCTTCCTCAGTTCCAGAGATTTTCTTGCAGAGTATTTATGAACTATACTGGATAATTGTGAACCCATACTTTATTAGGTATTCATTACTTTTATGCTTATTTCATTGCATATAATACAGAGAAAACAATAGTTCAAGATGTTGTTTGTTCACTTGGTAGATTTGAAAGGCTAGGGAAATTTTCCAGTTTGCTTATGGGACTAATTTGCTCTTTTCTTTTTCTAAACAATGGCACATAAATTAATATATTCAACAGAACATTGCTTTAACTTACCTCATAATGAATAACAATTACTGTATTGAGTTGCCATTGCATATTATTAAGAGAAACTCAAAGGTATTTTTAATATAATAAAAATCCACATGCTAATTAAAGTACATATATTCTTGTGATTTATATATTTTTTTATTCACGTCATCATGAAAGTTAATTTTTACTACTAGGTTGGTCTATTTATCCCATCTTTAAACATTCTGCCTATTTCCTCTTTTTATTAATTTCAAGACAAGTTAATAAAAGAAATCTGGCAGTAAAAATTATCCAAAGGCTAATATTTTATTATAAATATGGAAGTAAAAATTATCAAATTTGAGAATACCAAAAGGATGGAGAGTTATACAAAATAAACAAATAAAAATCTTTGATCCATGTTATGGTGCTTATAGACTAAAAAAGTAACAGTATATGTACTTGTTTTCAGATACATTTTATCTTGTAAGATCATATAGGAGGTTTTGTGCCTAATTCCTTACTCAGAGCATTCAATCATTAATGTCTGTTCAGTAGATTTAAAAGACATATATATATACATTTAAAAATACACACACACACACACACACACACACACACACACACACACACACACTAGAGGCTCGGTGCACAAAATCCATGCATGGTGGGGTAAGGGGCAGGTGTCCCTCAACCCACCTGCATCCTCTCCATTTTGGGACCCCTTGAGGGATGTCCAACATACACACACACACACACAAACACACATATACTGGAAGCTCACATAAACAAATTGAGAGATAAAAATCACAGTCATATCTAGTAATGCAGAAAAAGCATTTGACAAAATACAGCACCTTTTCTTGATAAAAACACTCAACAAGGTGGGAATAGAAGGATCATACCTCAACATAATAAAAGCTATATATGATAAACCCACAGCAAACATCATACTCAATGGGCAAAAACTACAACCATTTCCCCTAAGAGGGTGTGGGGCGGGGGTTGTCAGAGATCAACTGAAGGACTTGTATGCATGCATATAAGCATAACCAATGGATAGAAGACACTGGGGGGAGGACAGGTGAGGGCATGTGCTGGGAGGTAGGAGAGGCTGTGGGGAGTTCAATGGGAGAAACATATGTACTACTATTTGTAATACTTTAAAGAATAAAAAAATAAATTAAAAAGTAATTCACACACACACACACACACACACACACACACACACACACACAAGAATTAAGAGTAAATGAAGAAGAACCAAGTAGTAAGGAAGAATGACATAGCTGCAATAAAAAACACAATAGAAAGCATCACCAGTAAACTAGAAGAAACTGAGGACTGCATCAATGAGCTAGAATACAAGGTAGAAAAAATACCCAAGCAGAACAGCAAGTAGACAAAAAAACTTAAACAGCAGGAGGATAGCCTATAGTATCTTTGGGACAACATGAAACAAAACAACACCCGCTAACGGAGTGCTAGAAGGAGAGGAAACTGAGCAAGGAATAGGAAACCAGTTTGAAGAAATAATAACAAAAAACTTCCCTGATATTGGGAAGAAAAACTCACACAAGTCCAAGAAGCTCACAGAGTCCCAATCAAGATGAACCCAAAAAGACTGACACCAAGACACATTATAATTAAATTGGCAAACACCAACAACAAAGTAAGAATATTAAAAGCTTCCAAAGAGAGAGACAGAAAGTAACGTATAAAAGATCTTCCATTATACTATCAACTGATTTCTCAACAGAAACATATCAGGCCAGAAGGGAATGGCATGAAATATACAAAGTGATGCAAAGCAAGGGACTGAATCCAGGAATACTATACATAGAAAGGATAACATTTAAAATTGAAGGTGAAATAAGGAGCTTCATAGACAAAAAAGGGCTTAGGAAGTTTACTATCACCAAGCCACCAATGTAAGAAATGCTAAAGGGACTGAAGAAATAGGAATGGAAGAAGAAACACAGGCTTAAGGAACAAAAATGGCGACAAACAAGTACCTATCAATAATAACCTTAAACGTAAATTGATTAAATGCTCCAATCAAAAGAAATAGCGTAGCTGAATAAATAAGAAAACATGACTCATATATCTGCTTTCTAAAAGAGACCCACATATGAACAAAGGACTTACACAGACTGATAGTGAAGGGATGGGAAAAAATATTTTTCAGGCAAACGGAAATGAAAAAAAGCTGGAATAGTAATACCTATATCTGACAAAACAGATCTCAGAGTGAAGGCCATAACAAAAGATAAGGAAGGTAACTTCATAATACTAAAGGGACCAACTCAACAAGAGCATATAATTCTGACAATCATATATGCACCCAATACTGAAGAACCCAAATACACAAAAAAGAAAGAAAGAAAGAAAGAAAGAAAGAAAGAAAGAAAGAAAGAAAGAAAGAAAGAAAGAAAACTTCTGCAGGATATCAAGGGAGAGATCAACAATAATACAGCAGTCATAGTAGGGGAGTTTAAGACTCCACTGACACCACTGGATAAATCTTCAAAACAAAAAATCCACAAAGAAACATCAATCCTAAATGACTCACTAGATCAGGTGAAATTAATTGACATCTTCAGGACATTTCACCCCAAATCCATGGAATATACATTCTTCTCAAGTGCACATTGGGCATTTTAAAAGATAGACCACATATTGGGTCACAGGATAATCTCTCCAAATTCAAGAAGGTTAAAATAATATCAAGCATCTTATCAGACTATAATTGCATAATATCAGAAATAAACTATATACAAACAATTAAAAAATTCAAACACTTGAAAGCTGAATAGCATGCTATTAAATAATGATTGGGTTACCAAAGAAATAAAAGAAGAAATCAAAAACATCCTGGAAACAAAACACAATGAAAACACAACAATCCAAAATCTAAGGAACACATTGAAAGCAGTCCTGAGAGTGAATTTCATAGCTCTACAGGCGTACCTTAAAAAAAAAAAAGGTAATAAATTATCTAATTCTACAACTTAAAGAATTAGAAAGAGAGAAACAAGCAAAGCCTGGAGAATAAAGAAGGAAGGAAATAATAAAGGTTAGACTGTAAATAAATGATATAGAGACCAAAAAACAATACAAAAGAACTTTGAAAGGATAAACAAGATTGATGAACCTCTAATTAGGCTCACCAATAAACAAGAGAAGACCCAAATAAACAAACTCAGAAATGAAGAAGGTGAAGTAATAGCAGACCCCACAAAAATACAAAAGATTGTAAAAAAAATACTATAAACAGTTCTGGGCAAAACAAACTGGGCAAAATGGACATTTTATTTGAAAAAAAATACAAGCTTACAAAACTCAATGTGAAAGTATAAAAAATCCTGAATAGGTGGATAAATACCAATGAAATTGAAGCAGTAACCAAAAATCTTCCAACAAATAAAGCCCTGTTGTGGACACTTACAGGGGAGTTGTATAAAACACTTAAAGAAGTACTAAAACCTATCCTTCTCAGATTATTCCAAAACCTTCAAAAGCAAGGCATACTTCCAAGCTTTTTTTATAAGGCCAGTATTACCCTAATTTCAAAACCAGATAAAGATACCAAAAAATAGAAAACAAGATGCAAATATCATTGATGAACATAGATGCTAAAATCCTCAACAAAATTCTAGCAAATCAGATCCAGCCTTACCTTAGAAAGACCATACACCAGGAACAAGTGGGATTTATTCTGGGCATGCAAGGATGGTACAATATTCATAAATCCATAAATATGATATATTACACAATCAAATTGAGAGAAAAAATTCACATAATCATATATATTAATGCTGAAAAGGCATTTGACAAAATCCAACATTCTTTCATGACAAAAACTCTCAGCAAAGTGTGAATAGAAGGAGCATACCTCAACATAATAAAAGCCTTATATGATAAACCTATAGCCAACATCATACTCAATGGGCAAAAAATAAAACCATTTCCCCTAAAAACAGGTACAAGACATATGCTCGTGCCCTTCATGATCTTGGACCCCAGGCACCCATGGCAAAGCATGGCAGTGGCCGGCCTTCCTGCCATGCCTCCGCGCAGCCTGGGGAACTGACACCGTGGGCTTGCCGGGACCACCAGTGCAGCATCCACTCCCCAGGCCCATGGCCTTTGTTCCACAGGCTGTGTGGAGGCGGCTGGAGAAGCAGGATCATGCACTGCATGGCCCTGCCCCCTGCTCCTGATTGGCTGGTAGCATAGTCAATCAGGAGCCAAGGTACGGTCACATTTGCATGTTACTCTTTTATTAGATAGGATAATATAAAGAGACAAAATTTTATATTTATTTATATATAATTTTGATAAGCATGAGGCCTGGCAATAAAATAACAACAATGAGTTAATGAGAAAAGAGAGGAATAAAGGAAGGAAGGAAAAGAGGAAGAATAAAAGACAGAAACAAAATATGTTACCCCAATTTTAAAATGGCTCCCATAGAATTCATCTATTATTAGCTGTACCTTGTCATTGTTGATGTGGATCCAGCAATTGGAATGTACTGTATCATTCCAAAAAAGAGAGTAACTATAGCTCCCAGGTTAACCATATATTTTTTAATTTAATTTTGAAATTTGATTCTTGTCGCATCAAGATGTTATTACTACTACGAATTCTTACATCATATACAGGTTGGGGCAAAAGTAGGTTTATAGTTGTTCATATGGAAAATAATATGATAATTAATAAGTAATAATGTTATTGGAGAAATTAGGGTAACCTTTTTCCCATTGGGTTTTGGGGTGAGGTCCTTATATCTCCAGAAAAAAATAATTTTCTGAGATTCAAAGGGGAGAATGAGTGAATTAATTTGTGTGAAATTATATCCCTGGGTTTCCAGTAATAGAAGTGTCTCTGGGGGTTCAGTAAAGCTAGAAGCAAAGTCAGTATCCAGAGGTTTGTTCCATGTTGGAACAGGGTCCAGTACAGCATCATGCTAGCAGAAATCTGTTAGTTTATTTTTGGTGGGGCCCACATGACCTTGAAACATGCAGTCCCATACATGAAACAGAACAGAGAAAACCCTGAAAACCAGGAGTTAAGTGCAACACACCAAAAGCAACCAAAAGCAACCAAGAGAACAAGAGCTCAAGAAATCAAATTCCTTTGTTCAGGGGATTAAATATCCAAAAATTTGTGCCCTTGAAGTAGCCACACCCATTCTGGCCAATGATCCATGTTTGATTGACAAGCAAGTACCTTCTTTATGTCACCTCAACTTTATTGAGTATGTGTCTATCTCCCCTTTGTTGGATTCTTGGTGAGTGTAAAGCTGTAGCTTCCTAGTAAAGCTGCCCAAATGATATGCCTATAATATTTGGCTGTCTCTTGATTCCTTTCTTTTTATTAATAACTAGGTTAATTATAACAGTACCAATAATACAAGAATAAACTTTGTGTTTCATGTATGTTGTAGAGTGGGAACTTTTTAACACTCCAGAGAGGCCATGGACTATGCCCCAGATAGAGTAGTCAGTGCTGACCAGGCCAGGCCTTGAGATACAGTCTCATGGCCCCTTCCCAGCACGTAGGCCTTGCAAGACAGAACACTGTCAGCTTTCTAAAGAACAGGATGACCTGTGGGTGGCATGGTCATCAATGGCATGACTCTGATATAGCTTGGAAAAAAACTGTTTTGTCTTGGGTTGCTTGTTGTGCAAAAACAGGATGTGGTTAATGTGCTTAAAAGTGGTCCTGCACAAAGGGTTGGGGCTGCTCTCCGGTCTCCAAGTGGAGGACGGCAGAGCAGTCTCCAGGCCGGCTAATAAAGGCTCCCTAAATTTTACTTTGGCCTGGGCTCCAGTGGTCATTCACTTACCATCCGCTCCACAACAATGTACTCACAGCTGTAAACTTATTTTGTCCCACCATGTACTTATAGAGTATGTATTATTAATCGGTAATTCTTATTAGACTAAATTTTTATTTTAACTATGTGTCAAATGTGAAAAATTGTTAATCTTTTAATGAACTATCTTTTTTAATCAAACTGCAGATTTGGGGAAATAATTTAGTTCTTACTGAATGTGTATAAAGCAGGATGGGAGGATGTTATATTAATTATCAATTTATTGCATAGTGGCATCTCTTTGGCTTTAAAGAATTATGGGAAGATGCAGTACTTTTTACATGCATAGATTTGAGAGAACTGATAGGATTTTCCATCCAATTATTTTCACTCTTTTAATTTGTTCTATGACTGAAATGCAAATAGAGTAATCAAGGAAAGGACAGCATACGGAAACAGTATTTTATAGGTTTACCTCTAGGTAATCCAGGAATGTTTACAAACCAAATGATGTGCACATAGAACACCTCCAGGAACTAAAGTAGTAGAGAAAGCACCTGCAGGGGAGAAAAATTAATTTTCTTTTTACCCTTTGAAGTTCTTCTGGCTGTTCTAATAATAAAATTAACATGCTACACATTAACATGAGACCATAACCAAATGTTTTAAGTATGTAATGAGTTAAGAGTGAAGACAGGAAATATATAAAATGGGGTCACTTGCCCTGTCTGATTTGGCTCAGTGGATAGATCATCAGCCTGCGAACTGCAGGGTACCATGTTCAATTTCAGTCAAGGGCATGCGCCTTGGTTGTAAGCACATCCCCAGTAGGAGTTGTGCAGGAGGCAACTGATGGATGTTTCTCTCCCATCGATGTTTCTAACTCTCTTTCCCTCTCACTTTCTCTCTATACAAATCAATAAAATACATTTTAAAAATGGAGTCACTTTAATCAAGCTCCTAAAATTATTCACATTATGAGGGCTAAGGCATGAGAAAAGGTTCCATTCTTATTCTAACTGGTCTGGTAACTTATTATTATTATTCTTTATTTTTATTTTTATTTAACTTAACAGGCTTAATGTGTAAATGCATGTGAACCTCCAGATAACTCTTTCATTACCCCCTAAAGGATTTATGGACCCAAATTACCTGAGTACTTTCCAAAGAACTCACATATACATTGACCTGACATGTATTAAAGTTGTCTCTCTTCTTTGGAACACTACAAGTTTTTTTGCCTAGCTGTGTTTACAGTTTGCAAACTCTAAGATCCTTTAATAAATCACAATTTTTTATTTCTAGTGAAGAGTTCAGACTCTTTTTGAGTTCCAACAGTACTTAGGGGTTTCTTTAAAAATGTGGATGCAGGACAAATTGGGCAGTTGAGGTTTATATGCCATTCTAGATTAAGGAGAAGGAATCAGAGATTTGGGGTTAAAGGGAAGGAGGCAATTTATAGGGCAATGAGCAAGAGCAAATATTCGGTAAACATATTCTTTCTGGACCACCCAGAAATAATAGGACATGCAGGGCAATCCTATACACTGACTTTGCAGCTCCTTCTCTGTCTACTAAACTGAGTTTATATTGTGATTCCAAGGTGATAACTCCCTTCTTTTAAGCAGGTTTTTCTATCTGAATTCCTTTAGCCTGGTAAGGGGAAAGGTCAAAATTTCTTTCTGAGAATGGCTGGTGTGGCTTGGTGGTTGAGTGTTGACCCGTGAACCAGGAGGTCACTGATTCGATTCCTCTTCAGGGAACATGCTCAGATTTCAGGACTGATCCCTGGTGGGGGGCATGCAGGGACACAGGAAATTGATGTGTTTTTGTTGTAGTTGTTGTTATTGTTGTTTTTTCTCATCAATGTTTCTATCTCTATATTCCTTCCCCTTTTTCTCTCTAAAATCTATAAAAAATCATATATTGTTAAAAAGCTGTGTTAACATTTAAAAAATATTTCTGAGTTTGTTGTTTCTTAAAAATAACCAGTTTAAACTAATCACTATATTAAAAGGTATATTTTAGGGTGGCAAACTCTGCTTCCTCACGCATTATTGCTTTCAATGCCTCAATCATGCGTGTTTTATCAGGAAATTTTAAACAAACCAAAGGCAATTTACTTTATATATCCAAAGTTGTATTTATAATTCAATGTAAATTTTTCATTAATAAAATGAAGGTAAACCAAAGAAAAGAAAATGGTCACTGATAGATGAATGTAATGGTCTTCTGTTTTTGGATTCTGACTTTGAAAACATTAAGAATCATGGACATTTTATTTTTGTGGAAAAGACAACTTTGAGTTCATCTAATACATCCTAAAAGCTCTGTTAAATGTAAATTCAGATAAGATTTACATTATATAGCTACCAGCAAAATAACAAGTGTCTAAAAGGACAAGACTATGTCTAAACTATTTATCTTTGATTTATTAGTCCTTCATTCTAGTGAAGATATATATTTTCCCCTGGTATTTTATAGTTCCTACTACTTGTCTGCAATAGGAAAATAGTAACTAAAGCACACATTTCCTGAAAATATAATGAATGCAGATTTTCAGATTTAATATTCAACAAAATCAATAAATGTAAAAATACAACCATTCTTTTTGCACTAACAACTAATTTAGGTTATCCCTGAATAAACTGTTGGCAATTGCAAAAATAAATAAATAAATAAATAGTTCAAATTAAAAACCATCTTGGATGGGGGACAGGTTCCATTGCATGTCTGCATAGCACCAACTGGTTGTTTGTGGGTTCTTGATTTCATGCAGGAAATATTTCACAATGGAAATCCAGGTGGGTGACAACATCCTTATCTAATAAAAAAGAAATATGCTAATTGACCCTCATGCTGTCGCAAAGATGCAACACCCATAGCCAATAGGAGGGCATATGATAATTGACTGCCCCGTCCTCAAAGATGGCAGCAGGAGTGGTTAGGGGTTGATCAGGCTGGCAGCCAGGCAAGCAGTTGGAAGCCAGCAGTCCCGGATTGTGAGAGGAATGCCCGACTGCTGATTTAGGCCTGATCCATGTGGGATTGTGCCTAAACCAGCAATTGGACAGCCCCCAAGGGGTCCCAGATTGGAGAAGGTGCAGGCTGGGCTGAGGGACACCTCCCCCTGCCTCCTCCAGTGAATGAATTTCATGCACCAGACCTCTAGTAGGAAATAAATGAGCTGATGTGGGGGTGCTTTAGCTCACTGGGAAGTCAGAGAAAACAGGGACTTAATGAAAGGTTGAAGGGATTAACCCATTCACTGGAAGTGAATGCTCCCCTGGTGGCACATCTCTAGGTCCCTTAGAGTTTAGATGTTTGCCTGTGGGGCAGGAAAGTGAAAGGGAAAGACTGGTGTGCTCTCAGAAGGGAGAGCATGTGATGGGCTCTGTGTGGTGAGGGTTTTCTCTTACTGTCTTGCAGGCAGGAATGTTAGGGCAAGGCTCAATGGAGGATTTGAGCAAAATAACCAGTTTTCCAGGTATGCTATTTCAAGGTCGTGGTCTTCACTGATTGGTAAGCACCAGAACAGGAGATCATTGGTCATTGCAGCTGGTCCTCATGTCACCCATGTGGTTTGTTGCTTTTCTGGGCCTGAAGCTGAAACGAAATTGAGGCTTACATATTATATTTAGAGAAGTGACCTTCTGGATACGGCTGTAAATTGCTCAGCCAAATTGTTTAGCTATCTCTCTCAGTTTCCCCATTCTACTTGCCAAGGAATTTTCCTAGCTTCTCAGTATATTTCAATGCTAGACTTTTTCTAATCACCTTAAAATTAGATCTTAATTTTCTTAAAATTATTTTTTCTTAGAAAATTGGCAGTGATACTGGCTTGAAAAATTGTTAAATTTCTGAAAAGACCAAGTATCTTCTCTTTTAATTTCATCATATGTATATTTTCAAGGAAAAGTAGTTAAATATGGTTCCTACATTCATACAGATGAAAGAAGTACTGAGGTAATTAGCTTATTCTTCTGTATGCACAATATATTCCCCCACTGAGCAACCTTAGATTGATAAAAATCAACCCTGTTTTTCAGAGAAGCCTGCATAATAAGTGACTGTTAGATCTTTTTATCTAATAACAGTGTGCAAATTTCTTCATGGTATGAAAATTATCTCTCAGTTAATCTCTACCATTACAAAGTCAGGAAGAAATTTCAAAGATAATTTATCCACTCCAGTATCCTATATAATAAAAGCCTAATATGCAAACTGTCCCCTTGGCCAGAAGTTCAACTGGAGTTTGACCAGTGGGCAGGGCCTGCCTGCCAACTGCCCATAGCCTCCCCCACCCCCAGTCAGCCTGGCCCAATCAGCCCCAATTGGGGTGGGTTTGCTGGACCCCACCTGTGCACAAATTTGTGCACTGGGCCTGTAGTTTATTATAATAAAAGCATAGTATGCTAATTAGACCATACATCCTCTCAGACATCCTTCCAGACAACCTTCTGAACAAAGCTATGGTGGCAGGGTGCTGAGCCCCTTGCATATATTTCATGCATTGGGCCTCTAGTTTTTATATAAGAATGTACCCAAATCATTAAGATCACCAGTTATCTATTTTATCTTTAAAATCCTTTGCTTGGAAGCTTGCTGAAGGAATACCACACATATTTGATATCCATAAGAAAGTAGTAATAATTTTAGGACAAAGATTCTAAAGTTGAAAAGGACTGAATGCTACCCATTTTATTTATTGTGCAAATTATTTAAATTATATGATACTCAGTTTTATCATTTGTAAAATGACAATAATAGCACATTCTCATATGCTTGTTGTGAGAATTAACTGGCATAATTCATGTTGAGCTCTTTAAAAAGTGTCATGTATATTTGTAATATTGTTGTTGCTTTCTCAAAAAGGAATCCACTAAATTGAACTTTCTAAAGATGTGAAGTCAATCAATCTTTCATATGGGTAAACTAGACATTTATGAGGTATGATTTAGGGGGGGATGGTTTGATTTGATAATATTTAATACCACCCTAGATAGTTTGGCTCAGTAGATAAAATGTTGGCCTATGGATTGAAGGGTCCTGGGTTTAATCTGGTTAAGGACACATGCCTTGGCTGAAGACTTGATCCCCAGAAGAAGGTGCGCAAGAGGCAGCTGATCAATGATTCTCACTCATCATTGATGTTTCTATCTTTCTCTCCCTCTCTCCTCTCTGAAATCAATAATCTTATATAATAAAAGGCTAATATTCAAATAGAACAAACAGTGGAACCCCCTCCGTCCACCAAGTGCAAGAATTAAGAATTTCATGCACTGGGATATATATATATATATATATATATATATATATATATATATATATTAATCTAAACTCAATTACAAATTTTAAAAGCTAGTTAATACTTAAGTCATAATTATTGCATCATACTTTAATAGGAGCTATTAATA
This sequence comes from Antrozous pallidus, assembly GCA_027563665.1. Taxonomy (NCBI): domain Eukaryota; kingdom Metazoa; phylum Chordata; class Mammalia; order Chiroptera; family Vespertilionidae; genus Antrozous; species Antrozous pallidus. The sequence continues at coordinate 29,814,525 of CM050519.1, forward strand.
GTTTGAATGAGATTAAATTCTGAAAGAAAATAACAATTCATCTAATTGTGATATGGACTACATAATCTCAAAATATATTGCATAAAATATTATGCTAGGTGATTATTCACCAAAAAAAGAATTCTGTGGGCAACTCTGTTTTATAAACACTGACTATTGCTCACTGAATATTTGAGAAGTGTATTATTATATTAAAATTGGGAGACAACATGCATTGATGATCCATGAAGAAACTATTTCCTCTGAAACCCAGAGTTTTTATTTGGATTGAATTTAGCTTTAAATTCTAGTTCTAGAAATCATATCTCTTTCTCTCTAAATCTGTGAAAGATCTAGTCTTCCTTACGATAATCAGAAACCCCCAAGGCAGCAGAGCACAGTATCTCAGAATTGGTTGATGGTCATAAGCTCCAGACCTCTGTCAGGCTAAAGAGAACTTCTTGACCTAAGTTAAGTTTCAGCTCCTGAGCCCTAATATGGAACATCCCCTGTCTACTTTCTCATTCAAACAGGCAAGGGACACCAGAACAGACCTCAGAACTGTCTTCAATACCAGGAGAAAACATTTATTGCCCTTACCTCACTTCCAACCAATCAGTTCCCAGCACAACCCTTAATCTTGAACCCAAGGTGCCTTTTGATTTTACCCTATATAATCTTCAACTTCCATATCATTGAAGAGTACAGTCTGTAGAGCACAAGCTTGCATGCTCTCTATATTGACTAATTATCTAATATAACTTTCTATACTAAAAACTCCTGTTTGAACATTTTTTTGGGGGGGCAGTGCATGCAGATAGATGGACTCAGATTTTGGGGTTCGTTAACACCTGTACAAAAACTATTCTGTATACACACAATGCAAATGTTAAGAAATTTGTGATAATATTTAATTGCAATTTATTTCATGTAATTTCTACTCATTCTAATATTTGAGGATGTCATCAAGCTTCACATTTGTTTTTCTTTTTCCCCTTCCAAGTAAACCTTATTTGTACCTCTTGTAATTAAAATTCAGATCATCCCATAATCATATCAGTACTTGAAATGTAGTCTAGTTAGTCCATAAAACACTTGAGTTAAGAGGTTGGAATAGTGTTTTGCAGGAAGCCAGACATTGCCTCACCAATAGAGATGTAAATAGAACAAACAGGAAACCTGGTCAAAGCTTAATGGATCTGTTTACCCATTGTTTAGGTGAGACTTTAGTTCCCTCTCCTTTAGTCTTATGTTTAGTGTGAACTGTTTACCCATTGTTTAGGTGAGACTTTAGTTGTCCCTCCTTTAGTCTTATGTTAAGTGTGAACTGTTTACCCATTGTTTAGGTGAGACTTTGTTGCCCCTCCTTTAGTCTTATGTTAAGTATGTACTATTCACATATCCTTTAGGTGAGACATTGGTAATTGTAAAAGCTTCCACACCTTTTGTCTTATGTTAATTCTTGCTGGCTGATTTCATGGTTGGAATTTCCTGACCTAAAGGACATGGATATATGTATCACTTGGCCCTAATAAAAGGGGATAGGAAAACCAGAGCAGGGGCAGTCCCTCCACTAGAGATGGGCTCCCGCTTGGCCCCCATGATTCCCCAAAATTAATGCTTTTCTCGTCTCTTCATTCATGTGCGGCCTTCTCCAGACGCTGAACCCTGACATGGGAACCCTGGACACGCAGGACGTGAAAAGGATTCCACAGTGTTTGTCTTCTCTGTCCCCCTTCCTTCCCTCAAAGGCAAGGTTAGAGTTCCATGTACTTTTTTAATGTCCCACCTGCAGGTCTGAGTGATAAACCACTTATATTAGCTAATGACATAAAGTATGGTGTGTCCTAAAAGTTATTTTCTTTTTAAGGGGAATCCAGATGAGCAAATCAATTTAAGTACAAAGTAATTAAACTCTAATGGTGAGGTGAAGTTATATTTTAATGATATTATATATTTTTTAAAAGACTTGTTTTAAAGCTACATCATATCACAACATTGAGAAAATTTGTAATATGGCTGCTCACAAAGGATTATATTCTTTAAATGATTCATTGAGGCAGACACTCTAGATTTCTACTTCTCCATAGAGTTTTGCTTTAGATTTAAAATCCCATAGCCTTTTCAGTTAGGGAATTGAAAGAATCTGAGAACTATATAATTACCTACTCTACCTTATTTTTTTTTATAGTGACAAAGATAGGTTCAGAAATATTTAGAAATTTGCACAAAGTCATGCCATTCACTGTGGAGATGTCTTAGTTAAATCTAGTGGTCTTGAGTCTTAGACACATTTTTGTTCTCTTAACTCCATAAAACCACTATCAGTTGATGTTTATGGGTATGGGGTTGTTTTCAGACAGTAATAAACTTTTCATATTTCCATATTTGGTATGTTCTTCTGTATAGGATAGCAGCTTTTTGTTTGTTTGTTTTTCACATTTCAAAAGACACATTACCAGAATTTATATGTCCTGTGAAAAACAAAATTTACTAATGATGACATTAGACCTACACAAATTGTCTTTACAATATGTGTGTATCCTCTTTTTGAAAGTTAATTTCTGTGCAATCACAGATGTAATTGAAACTTACAATTACTAGGCAGGTGTCTGCCTTAGTGAGCCATCCACATTCAATAACATCTAATGGCTATTTGATTGGCATCATCAATACAATACGCCTGCTTAAGCAGAAATCTATATTATGCACAGCAATTTTAAAAATTAACACAAATTATGTTTTGAGCCAAAGGGTTAATCATTGTCCTTTCTTTCAGAATAGAATTGAATAGCTGTTCAGGCAACTGTGAGATAGATTGGTTGGTGCCTGGGTTACTGCGATTAAAACAAAGGCCTTCAGTTTGCAGTGCCATCAGCCTGGTACATGTTACTAATCCCAAATTCATTTCTTAGAGCAGAACCATATACCCATCTCCCATTGCAATTACTGCAGAGGAGAGGAGATGGAGAAGTAAAAATAAAGCATTTCAAGGATGAATGGGCACTAGAAATTGGTAAAGTAGCAGGAGAGTCCAAGTTTGAAGAATGTAGAAGTGAATGTACATAGAAAAAGCAGTTTGGAAAACATGGGGAAAAAATGATATTTGGTAGAAACATCTGTTCGCTGTTGCTGAAAAAAATTAGCATTTAAATGTCCTCATTTGGTTCTGAAGTTAGCACTTCCTTGAAGTAGTTCACACCTTTACTCTTGCTCCTGTTCAGCTACAGATCATTTTATGCAAGGCTGATTTTAACAAGAAAATGGTGCATTAATTTATAATGCGTTAAGCATTTTTAGAGTGGCAAAATATAGGCTTTTGTGAAATTTTTATAATCTGAAGAAAATAGAAATACTTATGTAAAGCTCTTTCAAATACCAGAATGACTTCATGCCCAAGAAATTATATCCTTATTAAGACCATTAGAAAATTCAGTTGTTAAATATATCTATATATCAACCTCTAACTAGTGGATTTTCTATAACTCTGCAGTCTCTATTAAATAGTGAAGCAGATGTAATCTCAGACATCATTTAACAATACTTTTTAACATGCTTTCAGCCAATTGCTTTTGCTCTCATTTTTTCTTCCAATTCTCTGTCTCCTTTCTCTTCTTTCATCTCTTCAATACTTTCTTCATCATCTTATTTCTTTATTTCCTTTGACCTTTTTTCCTCTTCATTGCCTGTCTTTTTTTGTATCTTATCTTTTATAATTTTAAATATTTTGTGTTTCTATTAAACAAATAAATTTGGTAATGAGAGCTTGTTCACACTCTATCTTCCTCATTAGGTTACTTAATATTTTGAAGTTTTATATTTCTGAAATATCTTAATGTTTTATATACACTTAAGATAAATAATGGGGCTACCTGGGCATTATATATGTAACTTGACCTATGCATTTTTTATAAGTAACAAACTAATAGGCCAAATTAATTCAAATTTAGAGATTCTATTTTATTGTTTGACTGACTGAAGTCTTCTAAATTAAAACCATAAATATAGAATCAAGCCCTTGTATTTTTTAAAATCCTCTTCCAAGGATATGTTTTTTTGTTTGCTTGTTTATTTTGAGAGAGATAAAAAAAAATCAGTCAGTTGTCTTCTGTATTTGCCCCAGTCAGGGATCAGACCCATAATCTAGGTATGTGCCTTGAACAGGAATTGAAAAAAAAAATTTTTTTTTTTTTTTGAGTACAGGATGATGCTTCAATCAACTGACTTACCTAGTGATAGTCCTTATATTTTAATGATAAATATTGAAGCTGTATGTCCACTTTTGAAAAGTCTCTATTTAGGTCCTTTGCTCATTTTTTATTGGATTGTTTATATTCCTTTTGTTAAGTAGTAAGAGTTCCATATAAATTATGGAGTTAAACCATTATGGGATGTAACATTGGCAAATATGTTCTTTCATGCAGTGGGGTCTCTTTTCTGTGAAGCAAATAGGCATTTTTTGAAAGTGGACATACAGAAGACCAAGAGTCATATGAAAACATGGTCAAAGTCCCTAATCATCTGAGAGATGAAAATCAAAATGACAATGAGGGCCGAGACCGGTTTGGCTCAGTGGATGGAGCGTCGGCCTGCGGACTGAAGGGTCCCGGGTTCGATTCCGGTCAGGGGCATGTGCCTTGGCTGTGGGCACGTCCCCAGTGGGGGGTGTGCAGGAGGCGGCTGATCTATGTTTCTCTCTCATCGATGTTTCTGACTTTCTATCCCTCTCCCTTCTGCTCTGTAAAAAATCAATAAAAAAATATTTTTAAAAAAATGACAATGAGGTATCATCTCACACCTGTCAGAATGGTTGTCATCAATAAATTGACAAATGACAAGTGCTGGTGAGGGATGTGGAGAAAAATAAACTCTCATGCATTGGTGGTGGGAATGAAGACTGATACAGCCACTGTGGGGAACATTATGGGGTTTTCTCAAAAAAATTAAAAATGGAACTCCCATTCAACCCAGTGATTCCACTTTAGGAATATATCCTAAGAAATCAGAAACACCAATCAGAAAGGATTTTTACACCCCAATGTTCATAGCAGCACAATTTACCAAAGCCAATATTTGGAAACAACCTAAGTGCCCATCAGAAGATGAATGGATTAAAAAACAGTGGTACATCTACACAAAGGAATACTATGCTGCTATATAAAACAACTCTTACCATTGGAAACAACATGGATGGACTTGGAGAGCATTATGCTAAGAGAAATATGCCAGTTGGATAAAGATAAATATCACATGATTGCACTCATTTGTGGACTATAATGAACAACATAAACTGATGAACAAAAATAGGTTCAGAGACATAGAAGCATCAAACCTGAGAGGGAAGACAGGGGAGTGGGAGATAAAAGATCAACTGAAGCATGACCAATGGACACAGAGAATAGGAAGAAGCAGGGAGACAGGGCACGTGCTGGGGAAGAAGTGGTGGGCATAAGTCAATGAGGGGGAAAGGAGACATATGTAAAACTTTTAACAATAAAGTATTTCAGAAAAAAAAGAAAAAAACATATTGAAGCTGAAAAGAACATTATTGTGAAACATTTAATTATTCTCTCATTGAAAGTACCATGAAATTGAATATCCAAATGGAAAAAAAAATAGAAATAGTATTTTGCTTACTTTATAGACTAAAATCATAATATGTAGTAGAACAGAAAGACCTTGCTTTTTTTTATTTTTATTTATTTTTTATTTAATATTTGCAGTTACATCAGCCTTCAAAGTATAATGATCCAGGAAGAAAAACTAAGTGGGAAGCAGACTTACTCTTTTTTGATATTTTTGTTTACAGGAGAAAAAAAGTTTTAAAAAGTGTTAAGATGAGAAAAATAGTAGTAAAAATAGTAGTAAAAATAGCAAAAATGTTCTCTAATGATAACAAAAACTCATGGCTGGTGATTAAAACACAGAGGAAAACAAAATTATTGCTGATCATCTATACTAGTAAAAGAGAAACATGCAAATTAACCATCACTCTGTTACACCAAGCCATGCCCACCAGCCAATCAGGAGTGATTATGTAAATTAGCCCAACCAAGATGGTGACCTGCCACAGAGCTGGAGCAAGCAGGAAGCTTGGGTTCTCCCCAGTGATGGAGGAAGCTAAGTTTCCCACCCTCCTCTAGCCGGCCCCTGGTCTCCACTCAAGGCTGCAAAGTTTCAATTATAGAAGATAAATAAATTCCAACAAAAATGGCAGCAGCCAAGGTGCTAGAGCAAGCAGGAGGCTTGGATTTCCCCCAGAGATGGAGAAAGCCAAGCTTTCTGCCTGCCCTGGCTGGCCCTGGCTTCTACTCAAGGCTAGAAAGTTTCAATTATAGAGTTAAATAAATTTTAGATATTTGCTTCCAGCCAGCCCTGGTCTCTGCTCAAGGAGGTGATTAAAAAAAAGAAAATGAAAAATTAAAAGACAAATAAAAGAGGGAGGGGCTGGAACATTGGGTTTCCAGGTGGTGATCAGGCCAGAATTGGATGACAGGGGCCATTGGGGGTAAGCAGACCAGCAGGGGGGCCAGTTGGGGGTGAGCCAGTTGTTAGTGGGGGTCAGTTGGAGGTGATCAGGACAGTGGCGGGGGGCAGTTTGGAGTGAGTAGGCCATTGGGGAGGAAAGGTGGGACAATCAGGTATGGAGGGTTTTGGGGCAAGAAAGCCAGCAGGAGGGGGGTAATTGGGGGTGATCAGGCTGGCGAGGGGTGACATTTAGGGGTGAATAGGCCAGCAGGCAGAGTGGTTAGGGGCAATCAGGCAGGCAGGCAGGCAGGCAGGCGGATGAGCAACTGAAATCAGCAGTCCCAGGTTGTGAGAGGGATATCTGACTTCCAGTTTAGGCCCAATCCCTACAAACTGGCAGTAGGACATCCTTCAAGTGGTCCCATATTAGAGAGGGTGCAAGCCAGGCTGAGGAACAAAACGCCCATGCACAAATTTTGTACACTGGGCCACAAGTGTATATTGTAAAACACATTATGTGCTATATTAAACCTAGTTGCTCTAACACTTATTGCTGGTCAAAATTTTTACCCCTTAAATTACTGTGTAGCCAGGAATGAAGAAATGGTCATGGGCCATGCTATATCTATCACAGAGGCAAAATATGAAAACATAATTAGGATATATGAGCATTATCACCTGGATGTGTGATCATTTTTATATTTATAGAAACATTCTTCAAACTATGTGAAAAATTTTTCTACATTAATTTAACATACCTAAACATAAAGATATATGATGTCAGATAGATAATAGATACATTATAAATAGATAGATTATAGATAGATATGAATAAAAGAATAGGCTCTTCATTTCATTCACAGATTTGTAGAACATATGCCATATTCAGTTCTTTTGTTTTCATTTTTAAATGTATATATTTTAAATAAATCTTTATTGTTCAGGTTATTACAGATGTTACTCTTTTTCCCCCCATAGCTCCCTTCCACCTGATTTCCTACCCCACCCCATGTCATTAACTCCCCTACTGTCTTCATCCATTGGTGTAAGATTTTTGTACAATCTCTTCCTGCACCCGTCACACACCCTTCCTACTGAGAATTATCAATCCACTCTCTTTCTATGCCCCTGATTCTATTATATTCATCATTTTATTCTGTTCACCAGATTTTTATTCACTTTATTTTTAGATTCACCTGTTGATATGCATGTATTTGTTGTCATTTTGTTGTTCATAATTTTTGTCTTTATCTTTTTCTTCTTCCTCTTCTAAAAGAATATCCTTCACCATTCCACATAATCCTGTTTTGGTGGTGATGAATTCCTTTAGCTTTTTCTTGTCTGTGAAGCTCTTTATCTGATCTTCAATTCTAAATAATAGCTTTGCTGGATAGAGTAATCTTGGTTGTAGGTTCTTACTTTGCATCACTTTGAATATTTCTTGCCACTCCCTTCTGGCCTGCATAGGTAACTAACTGTTTTTCTCTTGCTGATTTCAAGAGTCTCTCTGTCTTTTGCCCTTGGCATTTTAATTATGATGAGTTTTGGTGTGGTCCTCTTTGGATTCCTTTTGTTTGAGGTTCTTTGTGTTTCCTGGACTTGTCAGTCTATTTCTTTCACCAGGTAGGGAAAGTTTTCTGTCATTATTTTTTCTAATAGGTTTTCAATATTTTGCTCTCTCTCTCTCTCTTCTTCTGGCACACCAATAATTTGGATTTTGTTATGCTTAAAGTTGTCCCAGAGGCTTCTTACACTATCTTTATATATTTAGATTCTTTTTTCTTTTTGTTTTTCTGGTTGGGTGTTTTCATTTCCTCATATTTTAAATCTTTAGTTTGATTCTTGGGGTCCTTTGGTCTACTGTTGAATTTCTGTATATTCATTATTTCAGACAGTGTATGCTTAATTTCTGACTGGTCCTTTTCCAATTTTTTGACATTCTCATTAAGATCCTTAAAAGTCTCACTAAGTTCCTCAGAGGTTTTTAGAAGATTCTTGAGTAACCTTATACATGTGGTTTTGAACTGTATGTTCAGTAGTTTGCTTTCCTCCATTTCTTTCATTTGTGACATGTTTCTTTGTCTCCTCATTTTGGCTGCTTCCCTGTATTGATGGAGTGGTTTTCTATAGTAGGTGACCTATAGGGCAAAGTGGTTCAGCCTCCCCTATCACCTGAGGTAGACACTTTTGCTGCACTCCTTTGTGGACTGAGTGCAAGATTACTGTTGGTACACTAGGAGGAACTGACCTCCAGGCCAATTGCCTGTGAGGACCCGTTGTGTCTATTTTGGAAGAATTGCTGTGCTGGAGACACCCTTATGGGACAGGACTTGTTTCAGTGGGGCCTTGGTGCTCACTGAGTCTGCCTTTTGAATTTGTCACTTATGGATGTGAGGAGTTGAAATCTGGTGTCATCTCACACTGACCACTAGTACACTGGCTTCTGGATCTTCAATGGGGTGCAGGTCAGCTATTGTCTGAAGCCACCCAGCAGGAGCTCCAGCAAGATCTGCAGATTTCTCCTTTTTGCTTGGGGTTTATCAGTTTTGAAACTGTCTGACCAGAGCTGTAGTTTGTTAGGTTAAGCTGCAATAAGGCAGGCCATTTCTATTCAAAAGCCACTGTGCAAAGCTCGGGTGGGTTTGTAAATTGTGCAGGGCAGGGTCTCAGGGAATCACTAAGTTAAGGAGTGGCTAACAGAAATGGCTTCCAGTCAGCCATCTCTGCATCTCTGAGTTTTCACCTCCCCGAGTCCCTCGCCCCAGTGTAGTAAACAATGATTCCTGTGTGTACTTCTACAAGAAAGCCATCATCACTTTCCGACCCTATGGCAGACAGTCCAGCTTCTCCCCGTAGGAGTCTGGGTCCCCAGAGTGTCACCGAAAACTGGAGTTCAGAGTAATCAGGAGCTGGTGTCTCTTTTTGGGTTGAAAAAACAAAAAACAGCCAAAACCAGTTTGGCTCAGTGGTAGAGCGTCGGCCTTTGGACTGAAAGGTCCCGGGTTTGATTCCGGTCAAGGGCATGTACCTTGGCTGCGGGCACATCTCCAGTAGGGGGTGTGCAAGAGGCAGCTGATCAATGTTTCTCTCTCATCGATGTTTCTGACTTTCTATCCCTCTCTCTTCCTCTCTGTAAAAAATCAATAAAATATATTTAAAAAAACACAACGAAAAAAAAAAAAAAAAAGCAAAACAAAACAAAACAAAAAAAAACAGTGCATCCAGTCACAAGCTGCCAGCCTGATTTGCATGCCTCTATACCTCAGCTTTTCCTTCCTTATGCACTTCTCAGTGCTTTTTTCTCTTGCCTTCTAGTTGTAGAACTCCTACTCAGCCAGCTTTCCTGTGGTTCTGAGTGATAGACGTTTTGTCTTTTAGTTGTAATTTTGGTGTGGTTGTGAGAGGCAGCACATACAGTTATATACCTTATGCCACCATCTCGGTTGTTTGTTGTTTGTTTTTTCCTAAATATATTTTATTGATTTTTCAGAGAGGAAGGGAGAGGGATAGAATTAGAAACATCAATGAGAAAGAAGCATCGATTCAGCTGCCTCTTGCACACTCCCTGCTAGAGATGTGCCCACAACCAAGGTATATGCCCTTGACTGGAACTGAACCTGGATCCCTTCACTCCACAGGTCAGCACTCAATCTACTGAGCCAAACCTGTTAGGGCCATATTCAGTTCTTACGTATCTCATTTCTATTAGTGTCCCAACAGTTAATGAATTTATAAATATACTGTATTACTTGGAACTAAATTCTGTAAGTAGTACAAATTTCCTACTAAACTAGTAATGTTTTGCTATGAAGCAGAAATGCTGAAGATATGCCCATTTTGAAAGATGTCAAAATTGAAGGATTCCAAAGCTATTCCCACTAAGTACAAAAATAGTTTATTGAGCATCTGGGACCAGAGAATCAGAGGTAAAGTAATTTATTCTTAAAAAAGTTAGAGTGATTATGCCTTATTTCCTGACCTTCTCACTTTTCAACATATATTTCCATTGGAGTACAAATATGCTTCACACTTCAATTACAAAAGACCAGTTCTACACTGGTTATCTTGGTTTCTATTCAACCAATCTGTCAATATCATTTTTTGTTGCTGTTAGTCATTCTCTTATCTGCTTTTTATTCCTAGTTAAGCCTTGTTTTCATTTATTATTTCACCCTTTACTGTTGTGTTTTTTGTGCTTTGCCTCTTCACCTATAATTACAACATTGCAAATAAGCATATATGTAAATATAACTATATTTCTATTTGTTTCTACATCAAATGTGTTATTAATTTAGTCCCAGGCTTATTGAATCCTGAAAAAGCCAGATAGAATAGTTGCATATTTATTCATTATATCTGTAATTCACATTTCTTTATTTATGGGAAATTCTATATCCTTCATTTATGAAAAACCCCTTCTTCTGAAAGAAGAGCATTAAATAACAGAAAATCTAAAACAGGGACCCTGGCGAATGATAATGTACAGGGACCAACTAGTAGAATGCTTTTTTTTAAATAACCCATACTGGTTGATTTTTAAGCTATTTTCTCTCTACCTCAAAAGAAGCCTTTTATGTTCTGCTTTGTAATGCTGGGGCTGGGACTCTGGGAAACACATTTCAGTTTTTTTCATCAGACTTCTTCTTGGACTCTGCTAGCAGAGGGCACTTGAAGGAGACTCAATGCTGGTAGGGAAGAAGGGGCACTGTTTCCTGCAAACCTCAAGCAGTGGTTGTTCACCCTGAGAGTGTAATTTGCTCATCCAGAAGCAGTGTCCTGGTTCAGTATTCCTGTATTCCCAGAACAAGTCTCCTCGTCTTTCTTCAAAAGGACAAATTATAGCCTGTTGAGCCTCTTTTCTTAGAAATTGAGCATTCACAGGGCCCTTCCTCCAAGTGTGTTAGGTTTAGTAATTCAGATCCCTCTCACTCTAGTAATGCTAGCTACTTACAGTTATTACCTCAGTGTCCTGTTTTTGTCTTTTTCTGAAATATATTTTCACTGATTTTAAGAGACACAGGGAGAAGGAGAGAGAGATAGAAACTTCAATGATAAGAGATAATTATTGATCAATTGCATCTTGCACACCCCCTCCTAGGATTGAACCTGCCACCCAGGCATGTGCCCTGATAGGAATAGAACTATGACCTCCTGGTTCATGGGTCAAAGTTCAATCACTGAACCACACTAGCCAGGCCTTGGATTTTTATTTCTCTAATATTTTCTTAACAATTTCTCATATTAAAGCTCTTGTTAAAATAATGTTATCTCTGGTCTCCTGATGAGACCTGGCCTAATATACTATTTATTATTTTAGGCTATTAGCTACTAGCTGTACATAGTTAAGTGAAGATAACTAAAGAAATAAAACTTAGAAGTTCATTTCTCTCCTCAACATCCCTGCGTGTACAGTTTCCCTTAGAAAACACGGGATCATAGGACTGACTTCTAGCACTTTCTTTAAGTAAAAAAGCTTCAACTTACAAGTACCCTACCTATTTTTATTTCAACATATAACATTATTGTAAAGAATGGATCATTTTTATTATAACCTACTTCAAGTAATTGGATTTTGGAAAAAGATATATTACAAATTATAAAGTTAGTATAATGAGCAATATTCAGTAGGAAAATAATTAGACTCATTGAATGGGAACTTCATGCAAGGCAGTGTTTAAATCATTCATTCTATCAAAATTAACATTGATTATGTGACAAGTATGATCCCTCAAGGGATGAAAAAATGTGGTTTTTATTTTCTAAGGTTGTATAACCTGTATATAAGAAAACTTGACACCAGTGTATATAAGGTTAAAAATATATCAAACACACACTATAATTTTTTTTTAAATACTAAGGCAAGAAGAATATAGGACATGCAGGAGAAAAAAATAAAGGAAGTTGAAGAGTAGGATATAGTTTTAGTGAAGATATGAGGGAGGTCACAGAATATCCAACAAACAAATACTTTGAAGTTTTAATGGTAATGGCAATTGAATACAGAATAGACATCAAAAATAGACCTTCCTCACCACCTTACATCATTTATGTGGAGATTTCTTTTTCTAGGATTATCTACTGCTTCATAACAAACAAAACCTAGTGAGTTGAAACAATAGCATCAATTACTTTGCATCTGAATTGGCAATTTAAGATCCTTCATCTCTGCTTTAATCAATTTTAGATTCAGCATCTCTACTTGAGCTGGAGGAAATTCTAAGATAATTTGTTCACATTGAGAGTCAGTTGGCACAGGCAATCAGCTGGAATTTTATCTGCAGTTAGCAGGGGGACCTGTGTTTCCCTTCCCATGGCCCCTTCACATGGGGAAGCTGAGCTTCCTCACAAGATGGTGGCTGAGTTCCATGAATGAATATTCAAGAGACAGGAAGTAGAAGCTTCCAGTTCTGTATATAATCTGTCTTGAAAGAAGCACTGTCACTTGTTAATACTTTTTGGTCAATTAATTGCAGATTGCTCAGATTTTTAGGTAGGGTACAAAGATTTCACTTTTCAGTGGGAGCATTGTAATAGAATGTGAAGCCCTCGTTAATGTACCATATATTCATTCTGTACTGTTTGTACATATATCTTATTTAGGTTAACACACATCCAGGTAAATCACTTTGGAGATGTCAATATCAAAGCATTAAGAACAGCTCATAATTAAAAATTATGTTTAGAAAATGAATAATTCATTTTTAAAGTGCATTAAATATATATAAAGCAGTATCTCCAAAAATGAGCACATACATTTACTGATACCTCTGGAGCTGATAACTCCTCATACATCTATAGACAGATTGGTAAGAAGGCTTGATAATAAATAAGAGTTGTATTTTTTCTATTCCATTTCTCTTTCCTTAGCATTTTTAAAAAGTCATGGTATGTTTTTAATATATGGCTTATTGTCACTGCTCTTTTCTCATCCATATTTACCTGTCTTTCTGTAATGTAAACTCCAAAATATCAGGAATTGTCTTAAAATATTTTTCAATTAATTATATTTGTAAGTGGTTGATATAAAGTAAATAATGATAATGAGTTTTAGTAGATTGACAAGGTCATTATTATTCCCAGGTATTTTGGAATTCTAAGGGAAAAAGAAAACAGTACATACTAGTACATTTATTATGGACTATAAACTATTCTTTTAACCTTTTTCTGACTAAAAATTGAGTTGCTTATCATAATTCTAATTCTGTCCCAAGTTAATGATTTAAAAATACTTTATGACATCAGGGATTTACTTCATATGCCTTCAAGGGTAAAAATAAAGGGGTAGAAAAATTAAACAATGTTGACCATGAATTGATAATTGGGAATTTGTTATGCTATTTATTATAGTTTTTATATATTTGAAAATTTTCATAAATAACTTAAATATAAAGGTTTTATTCATAAAAGGGTTTAAAAAGACATGTGAGTAATAAACATTGTTGGAATTGATGTTCTGATGACAAATTGTTAAATATTAATAATACTGAAAGCATTAGAGTCATTTAGAATGACTGTTTCTTGATATTTTTTGTCTAGAGGATTTATTCAGTGATGTCAGTGGAATATTAAACTCCCCTACTATGATTGTATTGTTGTCAATCTCTCCCTTAATATCTTCCAGGAGTTTTTTTTTTTTTTAATGTATATGGGTATTCTTGTATTGCGGGCATATATGTTTACCAGGGTTATGTCTTCTTGTGGTATCAATTCCTTTAGTATTATCTTTTGTTATAGTCTTCACTTTGAGGTCTATTTTATCTGCTATAAGTATTGCTACCCCAGCTATTTTTTTTTCCATTTGCTGAGAGATATTTTTACATCCCTTCACTTTCAGTCCGTACGAGTCCCTTGTTCTGAGGTGGGTCTCTTGTAGACAGCATATGTATAGGTCACATTTTTTTTATTCATTCAGCCATTCGATGTCTTTTGATTGGAGCATTTAGTCTGTTTATGTTTAAAGTTATTATTGATAGCTACTTGTCTGTAGCCATTTTCATTTTTGTGTGCCTGTGTTCCTTCTTCCCTTTTTATTTCTTCTTTTTATACCAGTCCCTTTAGTATTTCTCGCATTGCTGACTTGGTAGTGATAAACTTTCTTAGTCTTTTTTGTCTGTGAAGTTCCTTATTGCCCCTTCAATTTTGAATTGAAGGGGCAATAATTTATCTCTATCTAAATTTTGAATGATAGCCTTGCTGGATAGAGTATTCTTGGATTCAGTCTCTTGCTTTGCATCACTTTGTAAATTTTCTTCCATTCTTTTCTGGCCTGATATGTTTCTGTTGAGAAGTCATTTGATAGACTAATGGGAGATCCTTTGTATGTAATTTTCTGTCTTTCTCTTGCAGCCTTTAAGATTGTCTCTTTGTCCTGAACATTTGCCATCATAATTAGAATGTGTCTTGGGTTGGGTCTTTTCAGGTTCATCTTGTTGGGAACTCTCTGTGCTTTATGTGACTTTTTTTCTTCCCCACATCATGGAAGTTTTCTGACATTATTTCTTCAGATAGGTTTTCTAATTCTTGTTCCTCTTCCTGTCATTCTGTCATTCCTATTATTTGTATGTTGCTTGGTTTCATGTTGTTTTAAAGCTCCCATAGGCTCTCTTCTTGGCTTAATTTTTTCTCCAATTGCAGTTCAGTTTGGGTATGTTTTGCTTCTCTGTCTTCTAATTCACTAATTTAGTCTTTCACTTGCCCTAGTCTACTGTTGAAACTTTCCATGGTGTTTTTAATTTCAGCTATATCATTCCTTATTTCTTCTTAATGCTTACATAAGTTGTTGATTTTTTGCATCCCTCTGGTTTATGATCTATATGACCCTTAGTCTGAATTTTTTCTCAACATATTGCATGCCTCTTTTTCACTTAGCTGCTTTCCTGATGATTCCTCATTTCCTTTGGTGGTTATTGCATTAATTTTAAATTTCCTTCAGTTTAAGGATGAGCTCTGACTATTAAGGATAAATTAATAGAGTCCAGAAATAAATCCATATATGTGTGGGAAAATTGTGTGTTTTTTTTTAAAAAGCCAAAAAAAAAATACAATGCTGCAAAGAAAACTTCTTCAATAAATGGTGCTGGGAAAATTGAAACCATGCAAAAGAATTAAACTAGACTACCATTTGTCCCAATATACAAAATTAACTCAAAATTGATTTAAAAAAAACTAAATATTAAATTACACAGAAGAAAGCATGGGTCCCAAACTTATAAACCTTGTTCTTAAAGAAGATTTTATGAATTTGACCCCAAAGGTAAGTGGAATAAAGGCAAAAATAAAAGAATGGGACTACGTCAAACTAAAGAGCTTCTTTACATTTAAGGAAACAATCAACTAAACAAAAAGGCAACCTTTTTGGGAGAAGGTATTTTCCAAACAATAGTTCTGACAAGAGAGTTAATGTCTATCTATATATCTATATCTATTTATATCTACCTATATTTATCTATATCTATATCTGTATCTATAGATAGATATATAGATAGATGATAGATAAATAGATAACTCATACAACTCAACATAAAAGAAACAAACATTCCAATTGAAAAATGGTTGGAGAAACTGAACAGACACTTCTCCCAAGAAGACATACAAATGGCCAACAGATATATGAAAAGATACTCAACTTTATTAGCTATGTGGGAGATGCAAATAAAAAAAAACTACAAGAGATAGTACTTCACACCTGTTAGAATGGCTTTATCAGCAAGGCAAGTAATAACATGTGTTGGAGGGGTTGTGTAGAAAAAGGGATCCTTATTCATCGCTGGTGTAAATATAAACTGGTATAGCCACTATGGAAAGTAGTGTAGAGGCTACTCAAAAAATTAAGAATAAAATTATCATATGACCCAGCAATCCATCTTATGAGTATCTACACCACAAATTTGAAAACATTTATTCACAATGATATATGCACCTCTATGTACACTACAGCATTATTCTCGACATGGAGACAACCAAAGTGTCCTTCAATTGATTATTGTAAGATATACTATGAAATACTACTCAGCCATAAAAGTATGAAATACTGTCATGTGCAAAAACATGAAGGGAACTTGAGAATTTCATGCTAAGCAAAATAAGTTAGACAGAAAGAGTTAAGGACCACATATTACTCATGTGGGATATTTAACAGAAAGCAACATATAAACCTAAAAAAATAACAAACTGACAAAAATTCATAGTCACAGACAAAAGTATGGTTATCAGAAAGAAGGGGATTGGTTGGTGGTAAAGAGTAAAGGTGATGGGAAAATATGTGACTTTGAGTGATGGGCACACAACTCAGTATACAGCTGATGTATCATAGGACTGTATACTTTAAACCTATATAATCCCATTAACCAATGTCATTCCAAAATTTTAAATTAAATATATTACCAAATGTTAAATAAAAATAATCTAGTATGCATTGCTTAGGCAAAATAAACAAATAAACAATATAAAAAACAAAACAACACACACCCACACACACAAAAAACAACAACCTTTAAACTCACTAACATATTTTATAGTCATTTGAAATCACTGAATTCTTATGTTCTCTTATTTCTTATAGAATACCTGTTTTTAAACATGAAGTTTTAGTCCTTTTCTGCAGCAAAAATAGTCTTCACATTGCAGATGAATGCAAAACTGTCACACTAAGCCTGCGGCCAAACAGACATGAACAATATGACCAAAGGTGATGTTATATTTCACATATTAATGAAGTGTTACTTTAAGAATGAAAGAAGGACCGTTTAAATATTAACATGATTACTCCAGTATATCAAAACAAACACTTTGTTTTCAAACATATTTAAAGACTTGGAAACATAGGTTTTCTCAACCCCAGACTCTATTCTTGTAATAGACAGAATGATCCTCCACAGAACAGGGCTCTTGAGGTTTTCTCTCACTGAAATTTCACCAGGTGGGGATGGTGTATAACACTTAGATAGAAAATAATAGTAAGTTGTTTATTTTAGAGAGAGTATGGTAACCCATTTTGTAGTCATGCTCAAGAAAAAAACTACCATATTTATTTAGCTACTTGTGCTTATGTACTACTGTTCATGCAAATGAACTTAGCATCCTACCTCACTTGGTCAATAAAAAGGTGTTGAAGCTGCTGGTACCTACAGTGCTCAGGTATATGCTTTGGTGAAGAAAGTCTATTTAACTTTATAAAAGAAGTAGAAGAGATGACAAGAGAATCTAAGGTAATGGGAAGAGAAAATTTCAGACACTATAAAAACTAATTATTCTTTCTAACAATGCTTAATAGTGCCTATCTATTCAGAGGTTGAAATTCATCACAAAAATCTGAGAATTGTGTCATTATGTGGCTACGAATGGTAATAGTTTCTGTAGGTTCTGTAACAGAATAATGACAACTGCTCTAACAGATTAACATCAGGAGAGTATTTTTTCTTACTCATTGAGCAATCCAATTTGAGCTTTTAGTAGCAGCCTTCTGGGAGTTAATTCAGAAAGTCAAGTTCCTCCCAAATACTGTCTCCATCATCAACACATTTTTTCAAAAGTTACTTTTAAGGAGTAAGTAAGCATAGGGGAAGATAAGCAAATTTCTTAACAATTTCAGTCCCCAAAATAAAACATACAAAATAGGGGTAGACATTTTATTTTTAGAAGTGGACAGAGGAGGAAAATGTTATTGAGATGGCAAGATAGAAAATATTAGCCCCAATTCTTTCTCTCTCCTTTCTTTCTTTCTTTCTTTCTTTCTTTCTTTCTTTCTTTCTTTCTTTCTTTCTTTCTTTCTTTCTTTCTTTCTTTCTTTCTTTCTTTCTTCCTTTCTTTCTTTTCTTTCTCTCTCTCTCTCTCTCTCTCTCTCTCTCTCTCTTTCTCTCTAGCTCTCTCTCTCTCTCTCTCTCTCTCTCTCTCTCTCTCTCTCTCTTTGTTTTTTATTGTCTAAAGTTTTATATATGTCTCCTTGTTCCCCAGTTGACCCCTTCCCCTATCCCTTCCCAGCCCTGGCAAGCCCTCACCACCACAGTGTCTGTGTCTGTTGTTTATGCTAATATGCATGCATATAAATCCTTTGATTGCTCTCTAAAGGGTCCTGTCCCACCATTTGTCTCTGGATTGATCTATTCTTGTTCATCAAATTAGTTGATCATTGCTCTAACCGGTTTGACTCAGTTGATAGAGCATTGGCCTGTGGACTGAAAAGTCCCAGGTTTGATTCTGGTCAAGGGCATGTACTTTGGTTGCAGGCACATCCCCCGTTGGGCGTGTGCAGGAGACAGGTGATCAATATTTCTCTCTCATGGATATTCTAACTCTCTATCTCTTTCCTTTCCTCTCTGTAAAAATTCAATAAAATATATTTTTTAAAAATTATGTTGATCATTATATCCCACATGTTAGTGAGATCATGTGATATTTATTTTTCTCCAACTAAATTATTTCACTTAGCATAATGCTCTCCAGTTCCATTCATGCTGTTGCAATGGTATAAGTGCTTCCCTCTTAATAGCGGCATAGTATCACATTGTGTAGACAATTAGACATCACCCACAAACAAAAACAACTCTGGAAAAGTTCTGGAGTTCAGCTTCAGCAACGCAGTGGAACACTGACAACATAAAACAAATAGTAACAGGAACATAATTTTGCCTGCGTTATCCCTTTCTCCAGGCTGGCACTGCTCAGTGCAAAGAGGAAACTGCCTAGCTAGAAAGGTTGCCCTGGCTGGGAAAGAAAGAGCTGTCTGAGGGACCAGATTTCACTACTTTTAAAGGTACCTCACTAAGGATTTGCTTTGGTTTCATTTCATCCAGATAACTGGGAAACAGAGATGTATAGAGATAGCTAGGAACAATAAAGAAACGTAGGGATACCAACCTTAGCCACCTAATGGAATGACAGTGTCCTTAATATTGTGCTCTGCAGACAATCCCAACAACTTTTTACTCTGAAGAAATCAAGAGCCAGTACAGTAGCTTTGGAAACCCTGCAAATTTCAGAGGCTTTTGCCTTGTCTTCTGTCCCTGGCCAGCCCCACTGAAGTGATCTGCATGTGCCCTCATGGTTGTGCACCTGTATGCCTCTCCTACAGCTCCCATCACCAGCCTCCACTGCTGTGTACCTATGCAGAGATCCACTAGTCAAGGTTGTGCACACTGACAATCAGAGTCCTTATGGCTCCCAGTGTTCTCACAGTGGTCCCTTGCTACTGGCACTGGCCCCCACCACTACATGTGGCATAGAAATAGACTTCTATGGCAGTGCAACAGAATCAGTAACCCAGAAGTAAACCTAAGGATATACAGTCAACTAATACTTGGCAAGAGAGCCAAGAATTCAACTGGAAAAGACAGTCTCTTAAAAAAAATGAGGTTGAAAAAACTAGATTTTTGTTATTTTTTACATTCAAGAGAATTAAACCCCTGTCTTAAACTACTTACAAAAATTAAGTTGAAATGGATTAAGGACTTAAACATAAGAATAAAACCATAAAACTGCTTTAAGAACACATGGGAAGAAAGCTCTTGACATGGGTCTTTGCAATGATTTAGTACAAAATGCATCATGTTTAAGTACATACTGAGAATTCAGCAAGAGCTAAACTAAAAATGTGTCAAAGAGAAAGAGAGAGATGGTGAGTAACATGCAGAAAATTAGAAAATGACTCTTATTTGTTAAATGGTGAGTTTATTTATTTCTCCCTTTTTTATACCTTTACATTTCTGCTTTGACATGTGTTGTCATTTATACCCATGTTTTTTCTTCTCTATTTTCTTCTAATCTCTCTTTTTATGACAATTGAAGAGTGCCCTACCCTCTTTATTAATAAGTACAGACATGATGGACGGTGGAGATAAGGGAGTTGTAGGAGGGAAGGCTGCCTTCTTCCTCGAGCAGCCAGACAGGTGGGCATGTTTTGGGGCTGATTCTTTCCACTTCCTCTCAGCACAATATGACAGAATTGCACAGCATGAGGAAAATGGCGAATAACAGCAGATGAGGAATAAGGCAGCTGGCTTCCCACCCTGCCGGTTTAGAAGTTCATAAATTGGAAGAAAATCTAGTAACATTATTTTCTTGAGGAACTTAAGGTGCTACAGAAAACAAAACCTAATAATCAGTTTCTCAAGGGAAAGATATAGCTTATTCATTTTTAATTCAGATTATTAAGTTGAAATTGAAAATAATCATGGTTGAAACTGCATGCATATTTTCATTGCTCAAAATAAGAGAAAAAATAGAAAAGATGTGTTCAAATATTTATTTAATTATATAAATTATTAATTTGATCATAATGATCATATGACATATTTATTGAACATTATCAGTTTGAATAAAATTTTCAAAATGGTCACTTAGAAGAGTAATAAAATAATCACAAGAGCATGTGTAGGGTTGTAAAAAAGGTGAAACCAAAAAGCATCTACACTAATAAAAGAGAAACATGCAAATTAACATCACTCTGCTATGTCCACTGGCCACACCTACCAGCCAATCAGGAGTGAGTATGCAAATTAGCCCAACCATGATGGCAGCTAGGCATGGAGCTGGAGCAAGCAGGAGGCTTGGGTTTCCTCTGTGATGGAGGAAGTGAAGTTTCTTGTCTGCCCTGGCTGGCCCTGGCCTCTGCTCAAGACTATAAAGTTTTAATTATAGAAGATAAACAAATCTCAACAAAAATGGCAGTGGCCACAGAGCTGGAGCAAGCAAGAGGCTTGAATTGGCCCCGATGATTAAAGAAGCCAAGTTTCCCACCCTTTTCTAGCCAGCCCTGGCTTTTGCTCAAGGCTACAAAGTTTCAATGATAGAAGATAAATAAATTCTAGATACTTCCTGCTGGCCCTGGCCTCCGCTCAAGGAGGTGTTGAAAAAAAAAAAAAGAAAGAAAGAAAAAGAAAAAAAAGGAGGGCCTGGGACATTGGGTTTCTCCAGTGTGATCAGGCCAGGATGGGATGACAGAGGCCACTGGGGGTAAGCAGACCAGCAGGGGGGCTAGTTGGGGGTGAGCAGGTGACCAGTGGTGGTCAGTTGGAAGTGATCAGGACAGCAGAAGGGGCAGTTTGGTGTGAGCAGGCCAGCAGGGGGGCAGTTAGAGGTGAACAGGACAGTGGGGAGAGAAAATGGGGGTGAACAGACCAGCAAGGGGGGGTAGTCTGGGGTGATCAGGCTGGCAGGGTCATTTGGGGGTGAGCAGGCCAGCAGCGGGGGCAGTTGAGGACCAGCAGGACTGCAGACAGAGTGGTTAGCAGCACTTTATTGATGGTTTCTTTTGCTGTGCAGATGATTATTATTTTGGTGTAGAACTATTTATTTATTTTCTCTTCAATTTCTCTTAC
This sequence comes from Antrozous pallidus, assembly GCA_027563665.1. Classification (NCBI taxonomy): domain Eukaryota; kingdom Metazoa; phylum Chordata; class Mammalia; order Chiroptera; family Vespertilionidae; genus Antrozous; species Antrozous pallidus. The sequence goes on from CM050519.1 coordinate 29,836,286, forward strand.
CCCAAGAGATGTATTGGTACATATCTCAGTATTACTATCAGAGATGTCTGAAATTTTGCTACCTATGGTTTATTCTAGGATTTTTATGGTTTCATGATTTATATTTAAGTTTTTATCCATTTTGAGTTTATTCTTGTGTATGGTATAAGTGGGAGATCTAGTTTTATTTTTTTTTTTGCATGTATCTGTTCAATTTTCTTGACAACATTTGTTGAAGAGACTGTCTTGACTCCATTGTATGCTCTTGTCTCCTTTGTCAAATATTAATTGAGCATAATCAGTTGGATTGACTTCTGGTTTCTATGTTCTGATCTATTGTTCGATGTCCCTGCTCTTTTGCCAGTACCAGGCAGTTCTGAGTACAGTGTCTTTGTAGTATAACTTGCTATCTGGTATTGTGATCACTCCTACTTTGTTCTTTCTCAAAAATGCAGGAGCTACTTCGGGTCTTTGTTAGTTCCATATAAATTTTTGGAATATTTGTTCTAGATCTGTGAAATATGCCATTGGTATTTAATAAGGATTGCATTGAACTAAAGATTGCTTTAGGCAGTATGAACATTTTAAAGATGTTGATTCTACCAGTTGATAAACATGGTATAGTCTTCTACTTGTTTATATCTTCTTCTATCTCTTTTTCAAGGACCTATAATTTTCTTAATACAAATTTTTTACTTCCTTGGTTAAGTTTATTCCTAAGTATTTTAATTTTTTTGTTTCAATGGTAAATGGGATTTTTTTTTCAGTTCTCTTTCTGAGAATTCATTATTGGTGTACAAAAATGCCATTAATTTATAGGTGTTAATTTTGTATCCTGCTACTTTGCAAAATTCCTTTATTAAACCTGATAGTTTTTTGGTGAAGACTTTAGCATTTTCTGTGTACAATATCATGTCATCGGCAGATAATGACAGTTTTACTTTTTCCTTTTGAATTTGGGTGTCCTTTATATTTTCTTGTGTGATTGCTGTGGCTAGGACTTTTAGTGCTATGTTGAAAAGGGTGATAAAAGCAGACATCCCTGTCTTTTTCCTCTTCTTAGAAGGAATGGTTTTAGTTTTTTTTTTTATTATTGATTATGATTTACATATGTGTCTTTATTTTCCCACACCGCCATTACCCTCCCATTCCCCCACTCTTGCCCTTACCACTCTGGTGTCTGTATCCGTTAGTTAGGCTTATATGCATGCATACAAGTCCTTTGGTTGATCTCTCCCCCAAACTCCCACCTTCCCCTACCTTCCTCTGAAGTTTGACGGTCTGATTGATACTTTTCTGTCTCTGGATCAGTTTTTGTTCATCAATTTATGTTGTTCATTATATTCTACAAATGAGTGAAATCATGTGATATTTATCATTTTCTAACTAGCTTATTTTTCTTAGGATAATGCGCTCCAGTTCCATCCATGTTGTTGCAAATGGTAAGAATTTCTTCTTCTTCTTCTTTTTTCTTTTACCGCAGCATAGTATTCCATTGTGTAGATGTACCACAGTTTTTTAATCAAGTCATCGACCCAAACCACTATGCTCAATTAATATTTAACAAAGAAGGCAAGAACATACAATGGAATAAGGCAGTCTCTTCAATAAATGGTAGTGGGGAAATTGGACAGATACATGCAAAAAAAATGAAACTAGATGACTAATTTATACCATACATAAAAAATAAACTCAAAATGGATAAAGGACTTATACATAAGACAGGAAACCATAAAAATATTAGAGGAATCCACAGGCAGCAAAATTTCAGACATATGCTGAAGCAATATCTTCACTGATACAACCCCCAGGGCAATGGAAACTAAAAAGAAATAAATAAATGAGACCACATCAAAATAAAAAGCTTCTGTTCAGCAAAAGAATCTATGAACAAAACAACAAAAAAGCCTATTGCATGGGAGAACATATTTGCCAATGTTATCATCAGTAAGGGTTTAATCTCCAACATTTACAGGGAACTCATACAACTTAACAAAAGGAAGATAAACCCCCCACTCCCCCCCCAAAAAAATGGGCAAGGGATCTAAATAGATACTTCTTGAAAGAGGACATAAGGAAGGCCAAGAGACATATGAAAACATGCTCAAAGTCACGAATCATCCAAGAGATGCAAATCAAAATAAAAATGAGGTACCATCTCACACCTGTCAGAATGGCAATCATCAACAAATCAACAAAGGACAAGTGCTGGTGAGGATGCGGAGAAAAAGGTACCCTCCTGCACTGCTGGTGGGAGTGCAGACTGATGCAGCCACTGTGGAGAACAGTATGGTGTTTCCTCAAAATACTAAAAATGGAACTCCCATTTGACCCAGTGATCCCACTTCTAGGAATATATCCCAAGAAACGAGAAACACCAATCAAAACAGGATATATGCACCCCTATGTTCATAGCAGTACAATTTACAATAGCTAAGATTTGGAAACAGCCTAAATGCCCATTGGCAGATGAGAAGTTTTAATTTTTACCCATAATGGTGGCTGCAGGTTTGTCCTGTTTTGGCCTTTATTTTTTTGAGGTCTGAACTCTCTATTTGCACTTTGCTGAGAGTTTTTGTCAAAAATGGGTGTTGGATTTTGTTGAATGCTTTTTCTTTGTATGTTGATGTGATCATGTGATGTTCGGCTTTCAGTCTGTTTATGTGAAGTATCATGTTTATTGATTTGTGAATACTGGCTTGCATCCCTGGAATAAATTCCACTTGGACATGTTGTATGACCTTTTTAATATATTGCATGGATCTGATTTGCTAATATTTTATTGAGAATTTTAGCAACTATTTTCATCAGGGATATTGATGAAATTTGAAAGCCAGCAATTCTCTTTCTTTGTAGGGTCTTTATCTGGTTTTTAAATTAGGATAATGCTGGCTTCATCAAAAGAGCTTGGAAGTATTACTTTCTCTTGGATTTTTTTGGAATAGTTAGGTTTTTGTTCTCTTCCTTTAATATTTGGCAAAACTCTCCTGTGAAACTGTCCAGACCAGGGCTTTTGCTTGCTGAGAGTTTTTTAGTTACTTCTTAAATTTCATCAGTTGTTATTTGCCTGTTCTGGTTTTCTGATTCTCAGTTTTGAAGATTATAGCCTTCTAATAATTTGTCTATTTCATCCAATTGCCCAGCTTGTTAACATATAGTTAATCACAGTATTTTTTTTTATAAACTCTTGTATATCTGTAGTATCAGTTGTTAGTTTACCATGTTCACTTCTGATTTTATTTATTTGGGTTTTCTCTCTTTGGTTCTTGATGATTATGAATAAATGTTCATCAATCTTATTTACCTTATCAAAGAACCAGATCTTGATTTCATTGATCTTTTATATATTTTTTAAGTCTCTATCACAACTGAGATATTTCTCTGAAACCTCAGCTGTTGTCTGTGGGAGCCTGGCTAGTCCTCTCCCACCTCCCCACTTTCTACCAGTCTCTATGAGGTCTTCACTTTCCATCCTTGGTTATCAGAGTTCTTTAGAACGGTTTCTCTGTATTTTAGTTATAATTCCAATTTGGCATTGAGAGAGTGTCAGTGTAGTTCCCATTTACAGACGCTCCACTGCCATTTTGTTTGTGTTCATTTTTAAACCACATTATTATTAAAAATATTTCTTCTGGTGACAAATATATTAAGACATGGATGGTTTCCTGAGTTTTCAAAATGAGGACTGATGGTAAGATATTTACCATTTTCCTTTGCAATAATGGAATGTGACTAATGAAATCAACATGTTTTGGGAAATATTAAATTATTGTTTTCAAATTTCATGAAAATATTGATAGAAATAAACTAGGTGGGTGAGAAAAATCCTCTTACTTGGAGACAGCAAATCTTCTGTCTTGCTTTCCTCATTCTTTTCCTTATCTAAAGGGACCAGCTTAAGCATTTCCTGTGTCCTTTTACCAATTTTTGGATTTTCCGATATTAACATTTCGCAAGATCACCCATGTGTGTAAATCTTAGGCTAGATAAGCACTAGCTAATGCGGCTTCTTCTGCTTTCTGTTGCTTACTTTGAATTTATATCACTAAATTCTAACATAAGCTTTTACTGTCACTAATACTGTATCAGAATGGTCTGAAAAATTTTATTCTTTTTTTTCTGATTGCTCAGCCACTGACAGTCTCTGGAGAAGGTGACACATAGATGTCTAAGCAAAGCATAAAAATGGAGACATGCTATCTGAGCAGTCACAGTGATCACAACAAATAAAACAGACTGCAAAAATAGATAAAGTGTTTAGTCTAATAGGAGTTCAGATCCTAATTCCCCAATGACCTTCATAGTTGAAAAGGATTACCTTTGGGAGTAAATATAATTTTTACATGTGGTTGTTATTCAAAAATAACAAAAAATTATTTGAAACTTCATTAAATAATGGATATGATTAAAACCAAGAGGCTTATTAATAAGTCAACATAAAAATAGATCATTTTACATTTAAACACTATATTTTTTTATTCTTGCTGAACTTTCTATTCTAAAACTGTAAGATGTAAAATACTGCAAATATCTCCTAAACCTTTGGCAATTTTTTCCCACATTTAAAACAAAGAGTGAAATTAATACATTCAAGTTCCTACAACTTTATCATAAATATTAAAATGTACCTGGTTATACAGTGTTTTATTTTTAAGTTAATAATGTTGCCCACTTAGTAACTGGTATATTACTGTTCTGTTATAATGTATTTCAACTTTTATTCTATGAATACTAGTGAAGTTGAAATTATATGTAATTTTCATTAATTACAAAGATGACTAACATAAAATTATAGCAGAAAGTTTTTACATAAAGCAAAGCAAGATAAAGTCAAACACATAATTAGTCACTAATAACAGTAATTGGTTTGACAAGTCATGGTAAATATATAAATATAATGTAATTCCTTAAGTATAAAAATGTAGCATGTAATTTTTAATAGTTTATTGAAATGATCAAATAGTTCATGATATAGTCTTATTCAAGCATTTCATCCATATATAAAATTATGACACATCTCAAGAAATGGATAATTTTATAAATCTTTGAGTATTCCTATATTCATAAACGTTAAAGTCTGGCTGAATGTTGAGGTTTATAAAAAGGAAGGAATTTATGGAAGAAAATAAAAAAGTACAAAATCTGCCTCTTTCTTAAATCATCTCAAAAAAATGTAATAAAGAAGTTATAACTGCAAATAATTTTGACTAATACTTTGAACTTATTAACACATAATTATAGTATAACATCTGGACATTGGCAATCCACAAGTCTGATAAATTTGTCCATGAACAGCAGGAGTTGAGAGACAGGGAGGGAGTAAAATAAGAGAAATAATGAACTTAGTAAAGAAATCTGGAATTCATTCTAGTAGTTAAATGAAAAAAAAGATGGCATTTTTTTATGTTAAATTGACACCCTTTCTTTTCTTTGCTCTATAAGTAATTGTCTCAACCCACAAAATGTCTGAGGTTCTTTTGAAGCGTGAGTAATTTAAAAGTAGCAACTGAATGTTTGTTAATTCTTAACAATTCTTAATTGGTTTGTTCATTCTGCCATTTTCCCTTTCCCAAAATTGAAGAAAATGTATCATGGTTCATCACATTATTTTGATATCATAACAATAACATTTTATTTGACTATGGTTAGCAATACATAAATGGTACAAGCTTGTTGGACCATTTATATATGAAATATGTAGCTTTTACCCAGAAGTTGTTGAAATGATTCAGTGGATTTATAACAAGAAAATTTTCTGTTGCTAGGAGATTATAAACTAATAGAGGATTATGGGGAATGAAAATAGCTCAATCTGTAAAGTATAAGGTCTCTAGATAGTCAAATCTTGTTTAGAGTGGCATATGACTAACATGGACTGGATAATTTTCCATTGCTTCCTGAATGGCTTTCTCCTGTAGATATAAATATTAAATTGCATCTCTGCATCAAATCCATACTATGATAATACAAAACATTTGATATATCTGACACCCTACTTTTCCATTTACTTTTGCATACTGCTCCAATAACTATCCCATTTAAAAAATAAAAGCACTGCAATATTATTCAAAAATATTAGTGGTCTGTTTTTTATTAAAAATGTTGCACTAAATAGATGTTAGAGGCTCAAAATTACTTCAATTTTATAGTCTTTCTACAATGGTTGTCAGAAATACTAGAAAATGGAAACACAGACATCTATTAAATGAAATTCTGTTTTACAATATAGTTTTTATCATTCGTTTAAATCTTTATACGTATTGTAAAAAAAAAAAAACCTAAGTAAGTCATCAGTAAGAAAAGAGAATAACAAGATATGGCTATTAATAAAGTATTTTGTTTTAGCCTCTCTTTTAATTGAAAAGGACAAAGCATATTAAACAGAACAGTAAAAATGTGTATTACTAAAATGAATTTCTACCTTTAAAAACCATGATTACTCTTTTGGGCAGTTGAAAAAGGAAAGGGTAAAATAGCCATGAATTCTTGGTGATTCATAAATCACATCATATCCAGAGAAATAAACCTTATTATCAAAGAGTTCTAGGCAATGTGTTTTTAACTGTTCTTGTTTACTCTGGATCCTGGAATCCTATTTATAACTATAATATAGAATCCTCCAAAACAAAATTCAAAATAATATCTGAAAAACTTTAAAACATTTTTATATCAGAATAGCTTCCAATATTTAACTCTGCCTTCAATTGAGAACTGTATGTATTTTCTACATATTCATTTACAAATAGCTATAAAGCACATTCAGTGACTTTTGTAGCAAAAATTCACTTCTCACTAAAAATCAATCTGCCCTTATATTGGTGGTCTATAAACAATTGACTATGTTCTGATAAAACTTTACTCTGAGAAACTAACAGCATTCTTGTTTATTTGTTTTTCTGTGTCAAAAATTTTATAAATACTTATAATTTCATGTGCTTTATTTTTTCACACGTTTTTAAGTACTTAGTCTTCTTCAAACTAGTTCATGGAAATCTTTTTATATTTTTCCTCCCAGAATATTTGGCAAAATATTTTCTGCTCTCTTCAAAATACCAAGAAGGGCTATGTTTCTCAAGTTTCTCACCTTGCTTTACAAGAATATTCTCACAAATGTTTGAAAAACTCAAAATCTAGGTTCATATTTTGCAAGAGACATTTGTTTCAGGAGTCCAAGCAAAGATGGATTTGTACATTGTATAATTTCTTGATACTCCTTGAGTAATATCTTTAAATTTTTTCAAGTAGATATAACTCTAAACATTAAAAAAACCTTTAAAAAAAACACTTTGGCCAATAATATGGAAATACAAATTTAAGTTTAAGTAAAACCATCATGCAATATCTTTGGTGATGCCTGTATTTTTTTTTAACTAGACATATGATCTCTTAGATTTGGCCTTGGAGCTAAATACACAATCTGTTTTTATTTCCATACATAATCTTGATGTAAATATTTCTATATCTCAAATGCTCATTGATAAAACACACAGTTTAAGAAAGAAAAATGCCAAGGTACAAAGCCCCCAAATAGATTATACTCTAGTGGAGACTTTTAAATCTAGTGTTATGTTCCTCAAACCATCATCTATGTATGCATTACGTGAGAGTTAGAAATGCAAATTAAGACCAGTCCTCTAAACGTACTGGGTAAAAATTTTGGGGAGTTCGGTCAGGAATATGCATTTTATAATATATATTATAATACATATGTATATATATATGTATATATATATTATTGATTTCAGAGAGAAAGGGAGAGGGATAGAGATACAGAAACCTCAAAAAATAAGAGTCATTGATTGCCTGCCTCCTGCATGCCCCCCACAGGGGATCAAGCCTGCAACCCAGGACACTTTTGCATGATAGCATCCCTTAATAATTGTCCTTATTTGTTAAAACATCAATCTTTCTGCTGGCTGGGATTGCTCAGTGATTGAGCATTAAGCTATGAATCAGGAGGTCAGGGTTCAATTCCCGATCAGGACACATGCCAGGGTTGCAGGCTCTATCCCCAGTGTGGGGACATGCAGGAGGCAGCTGATCACTGATGTTTCTCTCTCTCTCTCCCTTTCCCATCCTCTCAGAAATTAATAAAAATAAACACACACACACACACACACACACACACACACACACACCAAACAAACAAACAAACAGCAAGCACACACACACACACACACACACACACACACACACACACACCAAACAAACGAACAGCAAACACACACACACACACACACACACACACACACACACACACACACACACACACACAAAAAGCACATCAGTCTTTTCTGTGTTTGGCCAAGACTTCTATAAAGCTGGGTACTTTAGTTTATTAATGTCTTACGTGGCTAACAAAGTGAACAGTACGTAAGTTCCTAATAAATGCCTGATCATGACTAAATGAGTTTTCTTGTTATACGTTCTGCTACTAAAAGAAAATATGGAATTAATTCACTGATACAGAGATGGAAGCCAAAAATGAATTTGAAGTAAATCGTGTTTCCTCCTTTCTAGCTGCTCCACAAATGGGATGAACCTGAAAGAAATTTTACACCGAATTTAAGTAAAAATAAATTCAATTCAAAGTAATCACTTTCCGGAAATAGATCCTTCACTTTCTTCCCCACTCTCACCTCAGTATATCTAAAAAGAATAGAGCATACAGACTTATTAAAAATATCTAATGACTTTTATTTTCCAGACAGCGAAAGTGCTTGGATACCATATAGATAGTTTCATTATCTTCTCTTTAGAAGCACTCTGAATGTGAATTTCATCCAAGTCAGTCTCTCCTTCCAGAACGAAATTAGTTTTCTTCAGACTCAGGGAAGGTGATGCATAACATAGGTTACATGTCACAAGCATTCCCCAGAGACGATGAGTTTGATTCTGCATCCTACTGTTTCAAAAATATAGCTATATAACTATAATATGCTATAGGGTCCATATGCTTGGAGCAGTTACCACTTTGAAATGGATCAGATTAAAATGTCTTTATTAGTAAATATCAGCTACAGAAAGTCAGCCTTACGATATCAATAACTTTATTTAGACTTTTATGTATTAGATTTCTTAAATTGGATTCTTCATGATAAAGCTGCCTCAGTGAATACAAAGGATACAAATAAATAAATAACTCAAACTTTCCTGTGCCCTTCCTATTCAAAGATGATATTACTGTCAGTGCTTGCTATTTGTGTGGGCGGGTGAAGCGAAAAAGACTGATCTGTAATCTCCATCCCTTCCACACCATGCACACATAGAGATTGCTCTTTGATTTGCAGCTGCTATTTGCAGAGCTTGTCACTGTTTGTGACTCTGCTTCCTGGGCTTACTCTACTTCCAGAGGAGTAGACTCAACTCCTCTGCTCTAAAAACTGTTCTTCCTCATTGCAATAAGCCTGCCTTCTCAGTCTGCAATTTTGTCAAAGTTGACTCTCACGACAAATATTGGAAAATCTTCCATGCATATTTGCGGAGATAATCTATCTCCTTTCACCATCTTACAGTTGTTGGAACAAGTTGTTCTCAATAATCTTCACACTCAACTATGGAATTTTTTTTTCTCTTGAGAAATAGTCTTCTATACTAGTATCCTGATAGTTTTGTTATGAGAAAAATCATTCCTGTTTTGATATAAAAAACTGTTGACACTTTTATGACAACTTTGTCCTGACCTGACTTTTTTTTTTTAACCAGGAATCATCAGGGAATTATGACAAAATGGATAAAAAAAAGGATGGGTATAACATGAATCATGAATTACGTATTCAGGTCTCATTATTTCAATAAGCATTAATAGAGTTTCTACTATCTTTATGGCATTCAGATCAATTCGGGGGCTATTAAAAAGTATAAGGCCCTTTCTGTATTTGTCAACATAGTAGTAGGGAAGACAAGTAAATATAAATTAAAAAACTAAACAATGTGATAATTCTGTATGTCTTATAAGAAGAGCAGGTAATTTAACATGGTAGAATCCAAATAAGGTGATGAGCTCTTGAAAAGGTGAGTGACTTTCCTGAATTTTAAGCATTTAAGAGAATGTAACACTTAAGACTTTATTTTAATCAAATGTTTAGGGATATAGTAATGATTCAAACCATTAATATGCATTTGCATAAAGATAACTATTTAAATTCTTTAAAAATAATAAAAATCATTTATTTTTCTAAATATATTTTATTGATTTTTCACAGAGAGGAAGGGAGAGGGATAGAAAGTCAGAAACATCCATGAGAGAGAAACATTCATCAGCTGCCTCTTGCACACCCCCTACTGGAGATGTGCCCACAGCCAAGGTACATGCCTTTAACCGGAATCGAACCCGGGACCTTTCAGTCCCCAGGCCAATGCTCTATCCACTGAGCCAAACCGGTTTCAGCAATAAAAAACATTTAAAAGGATAATTAAAAGATAAAAAATAATGCATACATATTATTTTACATTTTTCAAAATCTCTTAAAATATACTACACCAAGGGAGAAGCCTAATATAAACTATGGACTTGGAGTAATAATGATGTGTCAAAATAGGTTTATCCATTCATTGTAAACAGACTGGTGGGGAATGTTAATAGTAGGGGAGACTTTCTGTGTCTAGGGGCATTGGGTATATAGGAACTGCATACTTTTTGCTCAATTTTGCTGCAAATTTAAGGCTGCTCTAAAAATAGTCTGATATTTTTTAAGAAGTGGTACATCAGTTTTTATAAATATGAGTTATAAACTTAGAGAATAATTTATCATACACAGGCCAGAAAATTATTCCATCAGCCCTTTTCAAGCTTCTTGTATCCACAATAGAGAGGAAGAGAAGTCTGTTAGTGAATGGCATATTTGCATGTACTGTCCTGCATGGAAGCTTTTAGGGAGAAAGATAGCTACCTAAGAATTTCTTACATTTTTTCATTTTATGTTCAAGTGTGTAATACAATGTAGAATCATACTATGAAAACATCAAAATGGACAAAAGGAACAGAGAAATATTTTTAAAGCTCATATAAAATGAGGCACACTCATTTTTATATACAACGGCATGAATAATAATAATAGTGTGAAAGCAAAAATAATTTTTAAAATATTATTGGGATATGAGATGAGATAACTATCCCCCCAAAAGTTATTAATTTTCAATGAATATCAATTGTTCAGAATCTGTTAATCATAATCTTTGATGCATGAAATATTTTGATAGTTTATATATGGCTGGCCTCTATGTACTTATTTATGTGCATATGTATCTTAATTGTGCAATAAACCATAGACATTATCCAAAATAAAATTTAGTTCTTTAAATATAAATTACATCTAACAAATGGTTTCTTGATCTTCTTATACCATATCCTCTCCCTATTATTTTAAACCTTAAGGTAAAAATATCCTAAAAAAGTGAATTTTTAGTTGTTGTTTTCTAAGTTTTTAAAGGATATCAGGAATATACAACTTTTGAAACTTATTTTTTCATACATGTTATATTGCTAAGATTCAACCATAGCCTTGGATTTATCTTTAACTGCTTTGTAATATACATTATCAGTAATATACATCATAATTTAATTTTATTGTTGAGTATTTCAACTGCCCCCCATATTGCCCCTTTGACTCCCTTCATCTGGCTTCCGCCCCACCCAACTGAACTATTGTCTGTGTCCAAGGACTATATATATATATATATATATATATATATATATATATGACTGGAATATATATATATATATATATATATATATATATATATACACACCAGTGACCAGAACATCATAACAATCAGAATGACAGGTCACTATGACGCCTACTGCAGCCAGCAAACTATACCCCATCAGGGGGTAGAGCCAGTGGCTAACTTCCTGAAGTCCCTACCCCTATCTGGCCCTGCTCCTGATGGGCCCCACTACCCCTATTGGCCTACAGGCCCTCCCCCTGGCTGGCCCTGTCCCTGATCACCCCATCAATAGCAGCCCCTCCTCCCAGCAGGCCCTTTCCCAGATTGGACCTTCCATCCCAATTAGGAGCATGGTTGGCCAGCCAACCACCTGCAGACCCTCCCCTGATTACTGACCCCTGATCAGTTCTCCCAACCCCATTCAGGGGCAGGGCCAGCTGGCTCACAACCCACAGCCCTTCCCCAGCTGGCCTGACCCCAAACTGGACCCCCACTCCAATTGGGGGTGGGGCACATTAACCAATCATCTTCAGCCCCTCCCTCTGCCAGCCCGGCTCTGATTGGGCTTCGATCAGGGTGGGGGTCCCACAGTTTCCTCCTCCCAACAGTCCCAGCCCCAATCCACCCTGATTTGGACTGGGCCAACTGGACCCCACCCATGCATGAATTTGTGCACTGACCCTCTAGTATGCATATAAGTTCTTTGGTTAGTTTTTTTCTGTCTCCCCTCTCCTCATCCCCTCTGAGATCTGTCAGTCTGTTCTATGCTTTATGTCTCTGGAACTATTTTGTTGGTCTATTTATTTTGTTAATTAAATTCCACTTGTAAGAGAGATCATGTGACATTTATCTTTCTCTGACTGGCTTATTTCACTTAGCATAATACTCTCCAGGTCCATCCATGCTATCTCAGTGAGTAAGATATCCTTCTTTTTTATATAGACATTCCTCCAAAGGGGACATACAGGTGGCCAATACATGTACAACAAAATGTTCAATGTCAACTACTCATCAGTAAGATACTTTGAAAATACCAATATAAAGATATATAAAGATAAGATATCACCTCCCACCTGTCAGAATGGTTATCCTAATACATAAGAAGCCAGGGGCCATCACGACTGAAACAACGGGATGAATGACCAACCTGCAGGCTGCACAGGGTGAACAGGCCAGCAGCAAGGGTTAATGAGGGACAACCAATTGACTGAACAGCAGGCTTTGTGAGGCGACCAGGCAAGCAAGCAGGGGGGGATTGGAGGTGACCAGGCCAGTGGGGGTAGGGGAACAGTTGGGGGCAACCAGACTGGTGGCAGGGGGCAGTGAGAGGTGACCAGGCTGACTGGAGGGGAAAGTTAGTGGTGACCAGGCTGGCAGAGGAGGGCAGTTGGGGGTGACCAGGCTGGTAGGGGAAGTGTTGGGGGCAACCAGGCTGTCAGGGATGGCAGTTAGGGGTGATTAGGCCAGCAGGCAGATGTGGTTAGGGGTGATCAGGCTGGTGGGGTGGGGCAGGTAGGGGTGATCAGGCAGGCAGGCAAGTTAGGAGACAGTGGTCGCAGATTGTGAGAGGGATCCTGGATTGGAGAGGATGGATGCTGGGCTGAGGGGAGCACCCCCCTCCCCCACCCACACACAAATTTCATATACCGGGCCTTTAGTCATCAATAAATCAATAAACAAATGCTGGGAGAAAGTGGAGAAAAGGGAATCCTAGCACACTGCTGTACGAATGCAGACTGGTACAGCTACTGTCAAAAACAGTATGGAGTTGCCTCAAAAAAATATAAAATGAATTGCTATTTGACTCAGTGATTCCACTTCTGGGAATATATCCTAAGAATCCCGAAACACCAATCAAAAGAACATATGCACCCCTGTGATCACAATTTATTGTTGAATATTGGGTCCATTGATAGGCACTTGAGCTGTTTCTAAACTTTAGTAATTGTGAATATTATTGATATAATATTACTGAAACTGTCTGTGATGTGCAGGTACAAGAGAATCTCTTGTGTATACCTAGAAATGAATTTTCTGTGTCACAAAATATGGGAAAATTTAACAGGAGAAAATAATGTAAACTATTTCAATGGTAAATCAGTTAATTCTCCACGTAGGAATGTGTCAGAGATTCTGTAGATTCTCATAGTCTGTAACATTTTTTTATTGGCAGAATTAAATTTTGTCAATGTTATAGGAATAAGACAGAATGTCATAGAGTTGTTGTCATGTATATCATTAATCAAGATAAGGTTAATCATCTTTTTATTTAATTATCTTTCTGTAAAATGCCTGCTCTTGTCTCTTATCCATTTTTTTTCTATTTCTGTGTGAATGTATATGTGGTTATTTCTCATTAATTTGAGGGTATTCTTTAAATATTTTAAATAAAATACAATTACATATTCTACCAGTGTAAGGTGTCTTTCACTTTTTTAACGTGCCTTCTAATAAATAAGAGTTCTTAATTTTGAGTCAAATTCTGTTAAACATTTTATAAAATCTTATTTTGATAAATAGCTTTTTGAGTATCTTATTAAATAAGTATTTTTCTATACCATATCTATCATATATTTAGAAACTTTTATTTTTACTCACAAATTTAAAGTATTGTATTTTAACATTTACTACTTAATATATCTGAAGCAATATATTATTTGAATCAGGGATCCAATTTCATCTTTTTATAACTGATAACCATTTTTTACTTCAATTAAAAAACACATTAAGAATGAAGAGTTTTTAAAAATTTTTATGGGTATTGTAGCATTTCAAAATTATTTGAATGTAAAACAATGTCGTTTTTTTTATATCCCAAGGTAGATAATATCTCAGAAATGAAAAATTATACAATAGAAAATTATACAATAAAAAATGCAGAATTTAAAAGGTATAATGCAGCAGTAATCCAAGTTGTGAATTATAATTTGTCAAGAAAAACACTCAAGATCTATCCAGTTACAATGGTCTATTGCAAGAGGGCACTTTTATTTGGTTAAAGCATCATGGGACTTCACCAAGAGGACTTATAACACTGAGCATTTATCTAAACTTTAATTTAAAATAATATCAATTGTTTTATGATCCAGATATTAAAATACTCATGATAAAACTACCTACTCTGAACAAGTGTTCCTTAATTGTCTGGTGAAAATATTACTGAAGAGAGGGAATACAGCTCATGACATTTTTTTGTCAGGTAGTGTGCAAAATTTGCATATTTTAAGATTTACATGCCAGAGTAGATTAATAACATTTTTGTAGTCATACAAAAAATAAATTCTAGAAATATAGTTTTAAGGAAGTCTTTGTTAGCAAATAAAATATTTAAAAATATATTTGGCAGCCTTCAGTTTTTTAATAACCTTGTTCAAATGATTAACTTCTGTTTTAACATATAAGATAATTCCATTTTCTATAAAATTTACAACTTGAAATCACAGGATATAAATTTATGTTTGCACTAACAATATTGTATACAGAAGATACCTTGTCAGTTTCAAAATTTGTGTTTTGTAGAGAGTGTCATATATGCTACATCATCAAGAAATAATAACTTATGTACCAAAGAAGAAATAGTGCTAAAGAATAACTTTAAATTTCAATGAAAGATACACCCTTATTCTCAAGAGCCAAAACCCTCTGCAGATGTTATTTCAAAGGAGAGCTAAATAAGCATCTAATGTCTATTTATCTTGTGTTTCTATGACACAATCTATTACTTCATAGTGCAGCAATATATTTTGTTTATCACTTTGAAATTTAGTGCTATATACCCTAATAGTTCCCAGGTGCCCATGGAAATTATTTTCTGCTTTGAAAATACCAATATAAAGATACATTTTCCCTCTATTTCACTTTTGGTTACATGAAATGGAGATTTATAAGCAAACCATATTTTCCAGTTTTAAAGACGACCATATCTACTTTTCATGTTAAGGAAAGATGGCATGAGTTCTCTATAATTATAACTATTTTCAATATCTAAATATTCATACCATCTCTTTTGGCCAGGTGAGTGATTTGGTGACATTCCTATTATGTGAATAGCATATGGTAGAGTTCAGTAATACACAGGCAATCAAGATTCAGATTTTGTTTAAGATCGTGTTTAATTGTTGAGAAACAAAAATACAAATTGACTTCACAGTTTAATTATATAAATTAGGTCTAAAAAATGAGAATCAAGAGAACAAAAATACATTGTAATAAACACTGTCATCAAACATCTGTTATAATAATATCAGTTATTTACTTATAGTCTTATATTTATTAATATCCTCAATTATGGGTGTGACTACCCTAAAATAATATACTAAGTATATTATTATTATATTATTATTTTCTGATTGATCTAATTGATGAACATACATAGTTTAATTACAAAGGCAACATTTTTATCTTCACCCTAAATTATAGGATCTCAAGTCGATCATTGGATAAATATCAATATCCAATGAGCAGCTTCAGATTCTATAATTTAACAGATTCTTCACCTAATTAATTCTCTTATGAAGCAAGTTTGGTAATCATTGTAATAATATAATTTATCTTCAGTCAACTGGATGTCAGCTTTAAATTCAAGAAAACTATACAAGAGAAACATTTTTTATATCCATCATGTTTTTTGATACAGGTTTGTTAAAAAGTGTAATTACTTTGGGTCATTTTAGGAAAAAATATACACATATATTGAATTTTAAAATGTTAAGCAAATAGAAGGCTGAAATGTGCAAAAAACAATGTATTCATTTACTATATTTATTGATAGCTATATCTAATATATTTATCCTAAATAAAGTATTGCACTCCATTGTATTAACATGCCATGAATTATTTACACATTCCTAAGTGATACACTTTAGGTTACATAATAAAATTATTGTACATGTCTATTCTTCCTTAGGTGGGATGTTCACTGGATACCTACAGTACTCTATAAGCCCTTGAATAGTATTATAGGTATTACAGGCAGAGGATGCAAAGATGTATTCAGAATATTTGTCATTTCCAGTAGAGGCAAAATACTTGTCTTTTCAAAGGGAAATGGAACATATGTAATCAATCGGCTGACACATCTCATTATGTAATGGTGTCAAATCAAAGCTCAACCACCCTACTGATGTTTGGATATTGATCAGTGACAGTAGCTAGAAAATTTTGGTGAGGTTAATTCCATGTTTCTGAGCCAATGAATAATCTCCATCCATATCCTTAAGCTTCTATATCCACGTCTCTATTACACTAGCACTGATGTGACCAGGAAACGCCTATATCAGTTGATCACTGAGTTGAAGCAGGATTGTCAAATAGGGTAAATGCACTCACTTCAATTCAAAAAGGCCTACCAAAAGGACCAAACCAAAGAGGCATTTCAGTGGCACAAGGTTCAAGATCCAGATAATTATCTTGACTCTAGAAGCTGCATGTCTCAGTAAGTGCTATACCATTGAATTTTACATACTTGGCGATTCTTGAGTCATCGAAGGGTTTATTTTATAGCTCTGGTATATGTGCTACTTTCTAGGATACCTAGATTACTGACTTCTTCCTGCTTGGCAGATCTAATTAGCATGTTGTAAAAATATACTGGGTCAGCTCTAGCCCCATGGCTCAGAAGATTGGAGCATCATCCTCTTAAACAAAAAGGCCATAGTTCAATTCCCTGACAGGGCATATTCCTAGTTTATGGGTTCAATCCACAGTTGGGTCATGTACAGGAGTCATGATAGATATTTCTCACATGTCCCTCTTTCTTTCTATATACAGCCAGTTGATATTTTACTAAATATTACTATAATAAAAGTCCGCAGAAGATCAGGAGAGTTAATGTGATCCATGGTATAAATAGTGAATATATACTTCTGTTTTTACCATATGAAACAAATATGTTGATCCTGACTTTAGTGAAATCCAAAAGAACCCCTATGCCAAATCAATGGTTTCATGACAATTGACAGAGGTTGGGATGATTTTATAAAATAAAAGAACTCTGCTCTTCTCATTAGTATATTCCTTATTGTCTTAGATGAAAGTGTCTCGTGATCCCTTCAGTAGAATATAAGTAAATAATGGATTCTCAGTTACTATATTTTAATTCATTTTAATATATCTACTCCTCTTAGCTTTTTGTTCTTTCTTAAATAAATGCCAAAATAGTTTCAGTAATGCTATCATATTAATTAATATAAAGCAATCATCATTTCTATGTCCTAATTAAAACAAACAAAGAAAAAACAAAAAAAAAATATTAGAACAACCTTCAAGTAGCCTGGCTAGAATAGTAAACCCAGGTAAGAGATGATTGCCTATATATATTTAAATTTTTCTTATGCTATAACCTAAAACCCACTCCCATATATACTCTTATAATTCACAGTATACTTATTCAGAACTTGCAATTTGGGGGCATACACTATTTTCCCCTAGCCAGGGAGTTAACTTTCCTACTCAGACAGCTGAGATGTGATCATAATAATACACACAGAGTCAAATTTGAAGTGGCAAAGGAAAATATTAAGGAAAATTAGCATCATTTTTGAGGTAACTATTTTAGTTGTGTTGCTGCAATGGCTCAGGCAAATTGGGCATTCAAGATTCTCAGGCTTATATTATTCAAATGCCGTCACCCCAATCTGAAGGACACACTCGTTCCCAATTATATCCCAGATATTCAGGGCTGAGAAAATCTCCACTAATTCATAGGACATATTTTTCTAAGTTATTAGACCTTTCAAAGTTCTCAGAAGATTAATCAGCTTTTAAGAAAATAAAGTCTATATGTAGCTTCAATGAAGATTTGGATATCAAATATGATCTAAATTACATATATGCATTTTGAACATCATTGGGACCCAATGATGAACAATTATTTCTTCATTTTTTTTTTAAATGTTAAGACTAAAGTAAGTTTGTTTTTTTTAAATTTGGTTTTATTGCATGTATCTTGTAGGATTTTTTCTTGGGCCTATAAAAATATCAGATTTATTTTTTTCTCTCTCAAAAAGAATCTTGTTAATTTTTTATTATTAACTTCACACACAAGGGATCTTTTGTTTAAGCCATTAAGAAATACCCGAAAGCCCAGACAATATGGCTCAGTGGTTGAGCATCGACCGATGAACCAGGAGGTCATGGTTTGACTCAAAGTTGGGGCACATGCCCGAGTTGCTGGCTCAATCCCCAGGAGGGGATATGCAGAAGGCAGCTAATCAGTGATTTTCTCTCATCACTAATATTTCTCTTTCTCTCTTCCTCTGTGAAATTAAATATATATATATATATATATATATATATATATATGATATAAAATATCCCAAAATAAATAAATGGTGATAATAAGAGACTAGACTTTGGGTGGTGAACACATCAAACCATATACGTATAATATATTTCAAAACTGTATACTTGAAACTTAAATAATTTTATTAACCAGTATACTCCAATAAATTATATATCACAACTTGCAATATGATAAGGATGACACATTTATATTAGAAAAAATCTAGGATATTGATTCAAAGTGAGAAACTTAAATTGTGTACAGTTGATACATACTAACTGAAGCAGGGATTGATGCTTTTATTTTGCTAATGTATCAGTGTATTTCAACTAAATAAGCTCCCATGTGAAAACCTAAAGAAATAAGTTTTAAAGACAAAATAATCTAAAAACTTAGAATAGAAACATTATTCCATTTTCTAAAGTAGTTCCTAAAAGCAATTTCACTGTATTTTTTATTTTTATTTCTTTGCTTTATGATATAAAAAATAAAAATTTTATTACAAGAAAAGTATATATATATATATATATATATATATGCAGGACTTTCTTGGAAAAAAGTATTGTTTTCTGTTAAAAAATGACTCCATTTTAACCCAAATGAACCTCAAATTGTTAAACTGAACCATGGTTCCCTAGAGTTATTTAATAGGAAGCCCTCTCTGTACTTTTCCATTCCTACTTCTCAGAGGTCACCTTTGACAGCACTGAAGAAAAGAGCCCTAGAAGCGCTCTGTGTTACTTCCTTGATGCCTCTGTCATGTCCTCTGGCCTTGCCTTTCTCCCTGGCCACTCCTGGTGTAATTGACACATTCTCCTGTTGTGTCCTGACAAACGTGAGAAGCCTACACGTTGCACTAAAAGAGAAGAATCAAATGTTATGTAATATTACCCAAAAAAGACTGAAGACAAGGTAAGGTTTTTTTTTAATCTTTTTAATCTTTTTGTTTTTTTGTTCCCCCACCTCCTCTCCAATGCTGCACTGTGGGCCACAGAAATATTTCTTGAATATAGAAAGTGCTCAATAAAAAAACATATATTTAAAAAAGAATTGATGTCCATCCCAGCATTCTAACTATTAAAAGATAGGTCACAGATCATATCACTATAAGCCCAATATTGTTTTAACATCCAATTCTGATATTTTTTTCATATCAAATATATTAAAAACTAAATACAAGACAGAAAAGCCCAATAATTTTGTGTATAAAATATATTTTCAAATGATTTGATATACATAATTTATAATCAGGTATCTGAAAAAAATATATACAAAATATTATTTTAACTCTTCTTAATTAAGTCTGGTTATCATTCTTCCAGTTCACCTTCCCTATTAATTAGAGATTTCATTCCTCTTTTTCTTTATTAAATTTTTATATCTGATATATCAAGCCAGTTTATTGACTCCATAACTATCCAATTATAATAATCACAAGTATAAGCCTTTTGAAGAACTAACTCTCTTTGTGAGCATATCTGAGACCAGAAGAAAGATATATAGATCTAATTATGTCAAATTATCAGGTAGGGTTGCAGGAAGGTAGACATGTCATTATCTTTGTAATGTTAAAGGCCTTCCCTTAGCTGATATAGTATAGGGGAAAAATGGTCTACATATAAGCAAACTGTTTTCTGTCCAAACTCTATGTCTAAGAGAGGAGGCAAGGTGCATGCCAGCAAAGGAAAACCCCTCAGCATAGATTTCCCAACCTAAGTTTTGTGGTAAATGTCATGTACTATGTTATATAATTGTCACCTTGAAAAGTTCTTTGATAGCTTGAACTTTATAACTTGCAAGAAGAACTGGGCTGCCAACAAGAGAACATTTTCCAGGTTTCTGAGTCCATGCTTGAGCTAAATAAAGTTTGACAAATCCCCTGAGGGCAACCCTGGCTTTTCATGCCAAAGGAACTTCTGACTCAACAGTTACACACACTTAAAGTAACATAAGACTGCACTGCCAACTACAAAGGTTGCCTGCGCTAGGAAAGAAATTCTCCTGAGACCATGTCTACATGATATCTCCAAAATGCTTCAGAACTGACCATAAAATAAAACCTGTGATTTTTTTTTTCTGTAGAAAATAGTTGATTCAATAAAATGAAGATAAGGTAATTATTTGGATTTTAGACTTTTTCCTTATCTGGCTGACTGACTTTAGTGATATTTTCAAAAACACAAAACAAAACAAAACAAACAAACAAAAAAACACACCAAATTTTTAAATCAATTGATAAATATGAAAAAAAATGGCTTTGATCAATGAGCACTTGGACATTCATGAAACATCTCCTGTTGGTGTCAATGAGACAGGAACTTAACTGCCTTTTCAACTTGCAGAAAACAAAATCATGCTTTTTGAACTGATATTTTTTAGCTGTCCTAACAGTGGTGCATTCTTAACATTGGTCGACCAGCTTTTAAATTGAGTTTAGTATGTGAATTTCTTATGCAGGTGAAATAAGAGCGTGTCAAATCTATATATACTCCTCAAAAGTGTTTTTTCCCTCACATTCCAAATATCAAAACCCAGGAAGAATTGGCTTCACTGCAACTAAGTGTCTAAAAAATGTTATGGAAAATGGTCAACATAAAAGTGTATATTTTTTTTTAAAGGAAGCCACAGCATTTATGCATAGTTCAAGATGCTCCAGCTAAGGCAATAAAATTGCCTAATGTGAGGCAATTGTGATGCCACATTTTCTACAGATAATATTTCTCAGATAATATATAATAACTTAGCCCTTCCTTCCAGGTTCAACCACAGGTATTGCCTGAGTGAGTAATGATTATGCCATCTAACCACTGGGTTTCCAGGAAGCCCCCACCCACCCTTCGCCCGATGCAAGGAAGTGTTGTCAAGTGTCCCATGTCTCTCAGGCTTGTCTGGAACCTCAGGAGTCTACTCAGAGGAGGAAGACCCATCAAAGTAGGAGTTGATATGAAGCTTCATAATGTGGACACATGAAAGCCAATTGCACTTTGTGTATTAATTAAATTAAGCAGCTGTTATAAAGTATATTCTGCCTACCAATAATTTTATACACAATTCCAGAAGAGAAAAAAAAAGCATTTCTTATTGAAGTAAATTTGAAAACAGACATATTTTCACATAAAAACTAGTAAATTTGAAGAAAAGTAAATAGATTTAAAACAATTATTTTTTTTCAAATGCATTCACAAATACATGTGTTTTTGTTGTTGTTGTTGTTTTTTTGCATTTAAAAAATGATGCTAATGAGTTTCTTCTTGTGTCCTGTCCTGACTTATGACTGACTTTTGGAAAACTTAGTACACAGTTACTGAATTCTATCAATGAACACTTGCAAGCTAATTCTTTCTTAAATTTAGGAAGAGATAATCCACTTCCAATTCTAGGTTAGAGATACAAAGAACTGAAAAGAGTTTACTTTCACTTTACTCGTAAAAACAGACAAACTTAAAATTAATTATTTGTGAAAATCACCAAAATATTGAAGTCATGGTGTAAATTATCAGGAAAACATTCTAGGAGGTAGAAAGATACCCAAGCATTTTAACGAATGGGTCAAATACCACTAGATTTTATATAAGGGAAGAAGATTCAGTGATAAATTTTTATAAATTGCTAAAGTCCCAAATATGAATTCTCAAAAGGGTAGAGCACCTGAGGGCCACAAATTTAGATGGATCCCCATCCACTTTCAGGCTTCCCCTCCCAGGAACTTTACCAGCTGCTCAATGAGACAATCAGGGAGAATCCTGAGAAAGCTTTCCACAGGTTGCTGGCTGGTCAAGGGGAAAAGGAGCCACTGCAAACACTGCCCAGATACAGTTTTCACTTTCTCAAGGAAAAAAAAAGAATAAAGTGTT
The DNA here is from genome assembly GCA_027563665.1 of Antrozous pallidus. NCBI lineage: Eukaryota > Metazoa > Chordata > Mammalia > Chiroptera > Vespertilionidae > Antrozous > Antrozous pallidus. Next base: position 29,859,071 of record CM050519.1, read on the forward strand.
AAGAAGGAAAAGAAACATTGTAATCTGAGGGCTGCTAAAGAAGGAAAGAGAAACCCTGAGCAGATTCATCTACTTCCCCAAAACAACTAAGAACAAAAGCCCTAATTTGTAGGGAGTGTTGGGAGAGATTAAAAACTGAAGACTAGGTAGACACTCAGAAGTTGACAGAGGAAAATAGATAGAAAAAAGCTCTATTCTGGGATGGGGTCCTGGCAGTAGTCTTAGTCCTTTGTTATTAAGTTTGGCAAAGAAAAAGTTCAGAGCCAAGAACTCTAGCATATGAGAAAGTTTATTTAACAAGCAAAGAGAAAGTACACTCTAAAAAATAATATAGCAGGGTGCTCAGAAAGCTGTCTTCACTATTTAGAGAGAAAGTCACAGAGGCAAAAGAAGTGCACCAGCTGGGCTTCATAGTAGAATCAGGAAGCAAGTTACAGAGGCAAAGAAGGGCCCTTGTAGACAGGTTTAAAAAAGCAAAGATACACACCTGAGGAAAGAAGAGGGAAAGATACAGGTGTGCTCCAGAGAGACAATGTGTGCACTGGGTCTCTTGCCTTAAGGGTTTTTACCTGTTTCCTAAAGGCAGAGATTTTAGGGGAGATCTCAGGAAAGGGCCCCAGTAGAATATTCATCAGCTTTCCAGTCCTGTACTTTCAAGGTCATAGCTCTACTGGTTGGTCAGCACTAGGACAGAGAGTCATTGGTCATTGCATCTGTTCCTAATGTTAGCCATGGCATCACATTTCTTGGTTTTGCTGCTGTTCTGGGCCTGGAGTTGAAACATAACTGAGGCCTGAGCATTAACTCTAGTTGGACCAAAACTCTGTCTTTGTGGCCAACAAACCCTAGTTTTTTTCCCCTAAGATTATTTGATGCTGCTCAGAATCATCATGGTCCTGAGAGCTTAATGCTTAACTGAGTGGTTGTGCAAGTGAGAAGAAGTCAGGTGAGTCAGCGTGCTGATGAGGCCAGCTTGTTTCAGCTATCTGTCTCAGTTCCCCCTTCCACTCACCAATGAATTTTTCTAGATTCTTACTAGCCTGCCTTAGACCCAATAATACATCCTGGGCACAGACTTACAGAGGAAGAGAAGCTTTCACTTGTGTAGGCTATAATTTGAAATCCAGGTTTAGGATCAAGGATAATTGGTTCAATAGATTGCCTAATAATGAGTCTTAATTAAAACAAGGGAATGCATTCCTCCCCACCATCCCCGACCTTCCTCTATACACACAAATAAGTATCAGATAATAATGATGGTAAAATACAGCTGAAAGGTCTGCAGGTCAGAATCTTTTTCAGGAGCAAAGAAAAACAAAATCAAATGGAGAACAAACAGAGGGGAAAAAAAATTCTGCCAAACAAGTCAATGCTGTGTATATATAAACATCACTAGAAGAATTTGAAGTTCCTGGTACACTGAGTTTAAGCATCCCAACAATACACTTCAAATTCATCAAACTCCTGATCAGATTAACACAACCCCACACACCCCAATCAAAGGCCTACCAGAAAGAAAGGCATGCTCGTCTCCAAATAAAGAAACGTTGTACATCAGTATTTATCTAAAAGTGAAAAGCTCTCTCTCTCTCTCTCTGACGCTATCTAATCCTAGCCTGCATTCCTTCCATGGCCTTCAGGAAAAACAGCTCCTGCCATAGATATGTTAATTATTAGAGGAATTCTGCCCCAGGCTTGAGCTTTTGGCAAAGACTTGTGGGAGCCTCAAGACAGGATTTAGATCAGCTGGTGTCACAGGACCTAGAACAGTGATGGGCAACCTTTTGAGCTTGGTGTGTCAAAATTCGACAAAAAACCTAGCATAACTTGGGTGGTGTGTCACTCCCAGAAAAAAACAACATAATTTTGTGATATTTAAAGTTTAAATAACAAAAATGTATAATTGCAATATATAACAGTATTTAATAAACCAAAAACTAATTATTTAACTTACTTGCTTAGTGACTTCTTTGTTCATTGGTCAGTCGGTCTCTTGTTGGTCTTGATATAATTTAACTTGTGTGGGGAGCCGTGAACTAAGATAAGTGAGGGAAAGGGGAATTCTTTAACTAACCTGCCTATTAGTGACCTTTTTGTTGCTGAATTTCATTGGCTAAACCTTCAATTGAAGGTTGGTATTTTGTACACTTCAAGCCCAAGCAAGCGCTACTAACTTCATCTGTCAATCTGTTTCATTTGTTGGTTTTGATATTATTTAACACTGAGAATAAGGTCTCACAAAAGTACATAGAGGGAAAAATTGTGAGTAATGCCATTGCCATATTTTTCAGGGTGCTAAAAGTGTTTGGTAAATGGTTCCAGGAACTACAAATTTTCTGTTCATAGTAGCACTCCTCTTGATTCTCCAAGAGGCACCTTTCCAGAATCTCAAGCTTTGACCTCAAGTCGACAAACATCAGAGCCCAGATGCTGTCTTGAAATTCTGCAAGTTGCATCTCCAAATCATCAATTTGCATCCATTGGAAACCATTTAATTCCAAATTACTGTAGACTACTACATAAGGATATATAATTATATTTATGGTTTGTTCTTGGCTTCTAAATTGATTACATCTATCACTGAACTGGTTGAGTAACGAGTCTAAAACCTGCTGGTACCTGGCACTGTATATGGAAAGGTTCCATTTCATTTTGTACAGCTGCACTGGCCTTCTCAAAATACTTTGTTACTCAAGGAAAATACTTATAAGTTTTAGTTTCTACATCTCGCTTCAAAATTTTAAGTTTACTTTCAAAGGCTTTTCTATATCCAAACATAAGGTTAATACATTTGTCAAAACCTTGTAACTTTAAGTTCAGTTCATTAATATGAACAGAGAAATCTATAAAAAATATCAGGGTGTTGACCCACTTATCATCATTGAGCTGAGAAAAGTTTCCCAGATATTTATCCTCAAGAAATACCTTAATTTCTTCAAAGCACTCCACAAAGCCCTCAAGAACTTTGCCTGGGCTCAGCCATTTCACATTATTTGTGCATCAGCAGTCCACTGTAGGTGGAATCAACCTCCAGTAAAAGTACAGAAAATTCTCACTTGTGAAGAGGGCGAGCAGCTATTAAATTAACTATTTTTGTAACAACTGACGTTAAGTCATTTAAGTTGGTGAATCCTGCCTTAGCACATAAAACCTCCTGATAGACAATACAATGAAAAGCCACAATCGGATGTCCAATAGCTTCTATCAACAATTTGACAAATCCAACTTTTTTCCCCACCATGTCTGGTAGCCCATTTGTCATCACTGACACAGCTTAAGAGATATCAATGCTTAGGTCACAGAATGTTTGTATAACAACATTACATATTTGGCTTCCTGATGTACTTGTTGGCACTGATACTAACTTTATCAACTCTTCTCTCATTGTGAGACCATCAGAATATCGACCAATAATGGCCAATTGAGCATGTGATGTGACATTAGTAGTTTCATCAAGAAAGATTGTAAAATATTTACAATTACTATGTCTCTCTTTAATTGATGTTGTGCATTTGTGTTCAGTCTCATTATCTGGTTTTTTATGATATTTCTACTTAGTGGTAACTTAGATATTCTCTTAATAATTGCATCTTTATTCTGCATATTGTGAAATAGAACTGGTGCACATCTTAGGAGAGTTTCTTTAATAAATTCTCCCTCACTGAGTGCTTTTCCATGCTGAGCTATGGAGTGAGCAATGCTCAAACTTGCAGATGTTAAATTTGTAGAGCCTTTTATACATTTAAGGATGGAATTAGATTGGCTCTTATAAGGTGTAGATGTCTGGAAACGTAATCCTTCCTTTCATCCTCACTTTTCTTTTCAAGAGCTGGGAATGATTAGTTTCAAAATGTCTATTTATATTCCATGTTCTACTTGCTACCATTTCAGTACATAGAATGCAAAATGGTCTGCCATTTTTTTTCTATAATGCCATTCATCTTGGTCTATGTCTCTTGAAAGGGTCGGCTACTGCTACTACCACTTCCTTTGCTTAATCCTGTTTGTGTTTTTTTTTTTTGAATTTTTTTTTTTTTTTGGATTCTCCATTAGGGAGGCAGTGACAGAAGATAGAATTATAGATAGCCTGTTAGCCTTACAGTCAATTAGGGGTTAACTGGCTTAAATGACCACAAGATGGCACATGTAACTATCTTTTAGGAAATGGCAGGGTTAATAAGCAGAAATAGGGCTTAATAAGGATGCACAACAGTAATAGTGGTGAAATGAGTCTGCATTATGCTGCAAAATGGTGTTCCTTATATAAATTAAGATGGCTGCCACTATTTCTAATGATGGGAAACTGCAATCATAGCACAGGCCCTCTCCTCTCCTAGCCTCCCCCTCACTTATCTCAGTAATGATGGTCAATTAGAAATCCATGACACCCCAGAACAGTAGATTGGATGATGGTTGCTGTGGTTATGTGGTTGTTGGTCATGGCGATCACAGGGCCCCCAGAGATGCGGCTTCCTCCATATTCTGCTCCCTGCTCCTCCTGGCTGAAGTGAGGACAAAGATCTCCTAATGGCCTAACTGGAAGTCCCAGAACTAGATGCTATGTGCCAGAGTTCTGTTGTTTTGGCCTACAGATCACCGGCACAGAATGTCTACAGTACACTACAGCAAATGTTTCATCCTCAGCTACTGCACCTGGCCATGAAGCAGCCGAGGATGAAACGTCCTTCTCAGCATGCAGCTGCGTGTCATTAAAAATGGCTACGTGTGTCAGTGCTGACACACGTGTCAAAAGTTTGCCATCATGGACCTAGAACAAAGAGATTTAGACATTTCCTGCTCTTCCTTAGATTCCTGTTGGAAGCTAGATGTCTTCAGTCCCCACCCCTCTCTTGTTCCACCCATTCTTCTTTACCTTAACAATAAAAGAAGCCTGAATTCTGGTCTCACTGAAAATGGTTTTGTAAAGCACTAAGGACCCCCATCTTCTGCAGCTTGTACTTTCTCTAGCAATAAACCTTTCCTTACACCGAACACTGATATTTGAATATTGATCTTTTGAAGCATCCTGGCACAGGAACCTTGAACCTCTAACATTTATAGTCCTATACATGTCCTGCATCCAAAAAATAATTATAGTGAATATAAAAAGGTAAGAAAAAGCCACATTGTAAAGCAAGCATGTCAAACTCAAAGGCTAAAATGGGCGAAATAAACTAAATTTAAGTTTATGTGGGCCACAAAAAAATAAAAGCTTCAATTTTCATAGAAACATAGGCTTATTTTGAAAAGTATAGTGTAAAAAAAAAAAAGAACAATAACAACGATAAAATTAATGTTTTCTTCCTGTCACTTGGAATCTCTTCTCTGCTACTATCTTTCCTACTTTGGGGGAAATCTTGTTTGCGTGATTATTTTCAAAACTGATCCAAGGTGAATAATTCTGGATCTGACAGAGGACTTATTTCCTTTCATTATTATAAATAACTACTCGCGCTGTTTTACTGGCTGCACAACAAAAATAATCATTGTGGGCCACACACAGTCTGCAGGCCATGAGTTTGACATGCTTGTTCTAAAGAAACAAATTAAACATAAGATCAAGAATTATATAGAACAGAAATCTTGGAACTTTCAGATAAGGGAGTTAAAAAGCCAGAATTAAGTAAAAGTTAAAGGTCTTAATGAAAATGTAAACACATGCTAAACCAAATAGGTGTTTTAGCCAATATGAAAACTATAAGAAAAATTCAGTTGGAAATACTAGAAATCAATAACATAGTAGTAGATGTAGAGAATGTCTTTGAAGGGTTCATTTGCACACAAGACACAATGAAAGAAAGAATTAGTGAAAATGGAGGTAGTTGAGTAGATCTGAGAAAATTGGAATCCAAAGAGAAAAGTAAGTTGGGGGGGGGGACAAAGAAAAAAAACAAGAGTGTATCCACAAACTGTGGACAATGGCAAATGATCTAAAATATATCAAAATTGAATTATGGAAGGAGAAAAAGGAAGAAGAAAACTAAATAATTATTTAAAGTAATAATTGCTGATAATTTCCAAAATTAGTAGTAGCCAATAACCACAGGTCCAAGCTTAGATAAAACCAAGCAGGATACATACAAATGCATATGTAGGTATATCATCTTCAAACTGCTGAAAATAAAGACAAAATCTTGAAGGTAGCCAGAGAAAGACACACTCATGGGTTCTGGGTGTTTATTAGGAAAAAGACACCTTTGGGGCATATAGTCCTGCTCATCCCAATCCTCCTGGGTCCAGGAAGTGAAAATATCACCTATACTAGTAAGAGCAGGCTAGATTCAGAGAGTCTTTCATGTTTATAGTGTGGAAATGATAAAACAAAAAATAACTTCAATAAGGAGAAATCATGAAGAAACCATCTTCACCACATGATCAAGTTTAATATAAATAGTAATAAGCCATGTTGATACCGTGTACCCTCTGAAATGATGGGACAAGGAGGTAATTTAACCTCTGTGATATTCTTTTAATTTTTTCTAACTTCAAGCCAATTAATTATAAGAAAACCCAAATTGAGGAACAATCTATAAAACACCTTGCCAGCACTTTGCAAAACTGTCAATGGTATTAAAACCAGAAAATTATTTAAGAAGCTATCACAGATTGGAGGTGACTAAGGAAACAATGCAAGGGGGTAAAGAAGATTGGATTCTAGATCATAAAAATGACATTATTGGAAAAACTATTTTTTTAAATTTACAGTAACAGTATTATATCATGTTAATTTCTTAGTTTTGATCAATCTACCAGTTTTGTAGGATGCTAAGTTTAAGGAATGCTAAGTATATAAACAATTTGTAATATCCTTTTGAGTCCTCTAAAAATCTAAAATTATTTCAAAATTAAAAATGTAAAAAGATAGAGGCAATCACTTAATCCCTTAATATCACATCTAATGGAATCTTATAAAAATTCACTTGCATTTCTATTTCTGTCATATCTTTTTTAGAATTACAGATACAAGAAATGAAGATAGCAGTGGATGACTTTTATATTTTTCCTTCAAAACTGTACTTTTAAAAAATGTATCAATGCTCTTAATCAGAAATAAAAGTCCATAAGCTCAATTAATTATGAGTGGGATCTTTCTTCTTCCTACTGCATTCATCTATATTTCAGTGTATAAGTCCAACATGGTGTTCTCTTGCCGAATACATGTTTCTTTTCCATTCAGATGTATTGTTATAATTTGACATTTCTCTTTCCTCTTTACTCTTCCCTTCTTGTCATATTTTTTAATATTGCATGCTTTTTTGAGCCTCTGTCCCAGTGCTATTTAAAGGAGAAGATTTTCAGTGAAGTACGGGTTTGACTGCTCCTGAATCTTAGTGTACACCTACAAGAAGAACCAAAGGTATTTTTTAAAACCTTGCTGCATTTTAAACCTACAGCTTGTCACAAAAAGACAAGAGTTGGTGACATTAGCTTAAAATACATGTTTGGATTTTTATTGTTACATCATATTTCATATTCTCTCTTGGGAAATACCTTCTACATTGATGAATTCAAGCAAGCTTTAGAATAATCATACTAAAAACTGTTTTTAAAAATGCAATCTACATGCAGATAGTGCAACATCAAATTAAATTCCTGTGACATCAAGTAACTATAAACTAGAATTTAAATGACACTGACTCCAAAACCCAAAAGTTGGATTCTAAAATTTAAAATTAGATGTTACTTTAATTTGTTAACTTATTAAAAATTCAAAAAATAATCTATAGATCCTTGTGTGGAATAACATTTACCAGAAAAATTAGTATCATATATTAACTTATTAGAAATAGACTATCCTTTGATTCAGCAAGGAGGAGAACCAAAATGGTGGCATAGGTAAACACCTATCTTGCTGCCATACACAGCAATTTCAAAATGACAACTTAAGGAAAGAACAAACATCATCCAGAATCACCGGAAAGCTGGCTGAGTGAAAATTCCACAAATAAAAGTGAAGATAGGACACTGTGACTCAGAGGAGCAACAGCGGACAGCATTGAAGATACGCACAGAGAGAGTTTTGGAACATTGCACATGCCAGTGGATAGGGTGGGCGGCTGAAAATCTGGCCAGTTTTCTTGAACAGGGAGACAAAGATGTCCCACTGCACTGATCCCCCAGCTCCGGGCAAAGACCAGGGAACCCACAATCATAAGGGGAAAAAACTGGACAGTGGGAGGACATGCTGAACCACGGGTGCTACAGGATTCTGCGGGCTTATGGAGAGGGCGAGCTTGTGCAGAGTGCGCGTGAACTTGGGAACAGTGGAGCTGCATGACCACACAGAGAGCACTCGTGACTTGCTCTCTCGTTCGGGAAACTGTTAGACTGTGTTGTTTTTTGACCCTGGGTGAGACATTGGGCTTGCAGACTCATTTGGGGAGAGGATGAATTCTCCGGCAGTGGGTGGAGCTTGGCAGCAGCTCTCTCTCAGAAGTGCTGGCGGCCCTTGCCCCCGGCACAGAGTCCCTGGGGCTGCATAGGGAGGAGCTGACACTGCCTGCTTGGCCCAGAGACTCCACCCATCCAACTTGAGCACAGCTGAACATCACAGACAATTGGCCTGGAGGTCAACCCTACCAAGTGCTAACAATGATTAACCTAGGCTTAACTTCAAGAAGACTGTGCAACCCATATCCATCTCAGGTAACTGGGGAGGCTGAGCCACTGTCCCTTAGAGGACATCTACCACACAAAACAATCGACCAACTCAGGAAAGCAGCCACCATGCAGAGACATGGAAAAAAATCAGCTGTGAAAGAAATGGAGGAAAAAAAAATGACTGGACATATAATTCAAAACCACAGTTATAGGGCTTTACAAGAGGCTCCTAGAAAAGGCCGAGACCTACAAGGAAATAAACAAGACGTATAAGGAAATGAACAAGACCTATGAGGAAATGAACAAAGACCTGCGAGGAAATGAACAAGACCTACCAGGAAATGAATGAGACCTACAAGGATATGAACGAGACCCTCAAGGATATGAAAAAGGACTAACCAGAAATTAAGCATACACTGACTGAAATAAAAAATATTATACAATGACCTAAAAGTACTCTAGAGGACCGCAAGAACCAAGTTAATGATTTGAAATACAAAGAGGTAAAATCCACTCAGCTGGAAAAGTAAGAAACCAAAAGAATCCAAAAAATTGAAGACAGTGTAAGGGGCCTCTGGGACAACCTCAAGCATACCAACATCCAAATTATAGGGGTGCCAGAAAAAAAAGAGTGAGCAAGACAATGAAAACCTATTTGAAGAAATAGTGACCGAAAACTTCCCCCACCTGGTGAAAGAAATCAATTTATGAGTCCAAGAAGCACACCGAACCCCAATATATAGGAACCCTAAGAGGACCCACACCAAGGCACATAATAATTAAAATGCCAAGAGCAAAAGACAAAGAGAGAATCTTGAAATCAGCAAGAGAAAAAAGTTAGTTACCTGTAAGGGAGCATCCATACGATTGTCAGCGGATTTCTCAACAGAAACGATGCAGGCCAGACAGGAGGGGCAAGAAATATTCAAAGTGATGAATAGCAAGAATCTACAACCAAGAATGCTCTATCCAGCAAAGCTATCATTCAGAATCGAAGGTCAGATAAAATGTTTTGCAGATAAGAAAAAGCTAAATGAGTTCATCACTGCCAAACCAATATTATATGAAATGCTGAAATATATTCTTTAAGAAGAGGAAGAAGAAAAAGGTATAAAGATATATTATGAACAACAAATACACATCTATCAACAAATGAATCTAAAAATAAAGTGAATTAACAATCTGATGAACAGTATAAACTGGGGAATAGAATGGAATCATGGACATAGAGAGGGAATGGACTGACAATTCTTGGGGTGAAAAGGGGTATGGGAAATGCAGCAAGAGACTGGACAAAAATCATGCAACTATGGGAGAGGACAGTGGGGTGGGGAGGTGAGGGCGGCGGGTGGGATGGGTACTAAGTGGAGGGGAGCTATAGGGGGCAAATGTAATTAATAAATTGAACAATAAAGATAAAAAAGAGAGAAATAGACAATCCTTTGCCTTTCTCCCAAGATGCACTGAACTAAAATATGTACATCAATGAAATAGCCAGATTATTTATAGGCACACCAAAATTTGAAATTCACTGTGATAGACTAAATCCAATGTGCTTATTTACAAAATTAATTATTATTTTATTTTATTTTATTTTATTTTGTAGAAAGATACTATTTTACCCTGACTGCAGACTGTGACTTGGTTAGGTCTTTTCCTGTGCACCAGGAGGTTTCTAGTTTGATTCTTGATAGGTGGCATGCCAGAAGCTGCTGATCAAAGTGCTCGTACATCAATGTTTCTATCTCATTCTCTCTCCCTTCCTCTCTCTCTCTCTCTCTAAATAAATAAATAAATAAATATTCTTTAAAAAAAGGAAGAATAGTTTTTTGTGGCCATTGGGCATTTAATAATTTTGAAACTTGGATATTATAAATCTTTAATAAATGAATGAGTTGAGAGTATAGAATGATGCAGAGATAACTGACAAAACTAACACATAGCATATTTGTTATTACTGAGATCTTAATAGAGATGATTTATTACATACTTTATCATAAGTGTATATTCTCTTGGATTAAAATAAATAAGGAGTATAAAAACTATGAATATAAGTTTTTGTGAGAGTTGAAAGTGTTATTCTCTTAGCTAGTAAAGAATCAGGTAACTAATAAATGTCTTTTTATGTGTCAGAAGTTAAATAATTACCTCTATTTCTTCTGTAGAATGGAACCAGGAGTGTCGAAGAAGGAAGACATCTGGAATCAGAACAACCCTTAAAGGCTAGATAGTATCACTATTTATTATCATACTTATAGTTGCTAATCCTTAGTGGATACCAGGCATAGTTCCAAATACTAAATATATATTATGTCATTTATCATTCCTAACGACTCTAGAAGGGAGGTTTTACTATAGTCTTTATGTTATAGATTAAGAAAAAGAGGAAGAGAACAAGCAAGCAATTTGTTTATGGTAGTTTATAGAGGAACCAGATTTTAAACTCAGTCTATCTGACTTTAGACCTCCATGCTCTTAAACTCCATCCCATTCTAATGTACAATAAAAAACTCATTATTTTATAGCTTATTAACTGATAAAAAATTTGTCTCATTGTGATTCTATAGCCTGATCCTTTAATAGCATATGCATTTATAAACTTTATTGATGAGTAATTCATATAGAGGTAACTGCATATATTTAATGTATACCTTCCTATGTGTTTTTTAATATGTGTATACACCTGAGATACCATCACCACAATCAAGATAATAAACACATCCATCACCTTTAAATGTTTCTTTGTGTCTTTTTAATTTGGGGGAAGAAGGGGAGCTAGTAAGTAGATTTAACATGAGATATACCCTCAATAAATGTTTAAGTGCAAAATACCATATTGTTTACTATAGGCAACTATGTTTTACAGGAGAGCTCTAGGACTTAATCACCTATCATAACTGTTACTTTATATCCACTGGACAACAGATACCCATTTCTCCTTCCTCTTATTCCCTGTAAACTACCATTCTATTTCTGCTTCTATAAGTTTTGACTATTTTAAATATCTCATATAATGAAGTAATGCAATACTTATCATTCTATAATTGGATCATCAAACCCAGCATTAAGTCTTCCAGGCCAATCCATGTTGTTGCAATGGCAGCATTTTCTTCTTGTTTATAGCTAAATATTATCTCATTGTCTATGTATATCACATTTTCTTTATATACTTGTCTATCTATAGACATTGGAGTTGCTTTCATAGTCAATATCTTAAAATGTTATTTTTCACATTGCATTTGAAATTTTGAAAATTGGCCTTTACAGGCTATTCTCAATTGACAAAATGGTGGTTTCCAGGAAATTAAGTTGATTATTTAGAATTAAGGAAGCATTTGCTTTACTAATGAAATTTATGTTTAACCAAAATGCACAGCTCTATAATATTAGTAAGAGGGTTATCAATATTTCAATATTATTACTAAATAAAGCAGAATAACAATTTATATGGGCAATACATTATTCAAATTAGGATAATTATAGAAACAATTCAAAAAAAAAGGGAAGGATCTGGCTACAGTTTAATGAAACATTAAAGGAGTCAGGAAGTTGATTCTACTTAGTGATTTTTTTCCCTAATATCAAGGAAAGTGTACTATCTTTTTTATTTTAAAACTGAAATTATCCTTATTATCCATGATAATTAATTTCTTTTTCTAGCTCCGTATGTGTGTATGTGTGTGTTTAATCGTGAAGTTAAGAGGATTAATGAAAGACAGACTTTTCTGAGCTAATAATGCAAAGGGTGCGTGTTGACAGTGGAAATTAATTGGGAGGAAGGATGTATGAGAACATGTGAAAACGAAATTGATTCATGGTAAAAATCACCTAATCTGAATGATGTAAAAATGAGAGAGATGGGGAAAAGGAGTAAGAATTATAACAATGTGTGTACATTTCCCTGTACTGAGGCACAGGGAGCAAGAAATAAGGGTAGACCATATTAGAATCTTAGAAAACAGTATGTGAAGCTTGAATAAACATATTAAGCATTTATAATTTTAAAGTTTGAAAATATAAAGAAATAGTTTTCTGTAGCAAAACCCCTCTTATCAATGCCTAAAGGTAGCAGTAGCATTAATTCTTCATGACACAAAGAGGCATGGGGCAGTCCATCTTTCTGATACTAACCCAAAAGAAATATGTTTTTTTAAAAGGTCACGATAGACCTCTTTAGATAATAGAGAAGGAGCTTTGTTAAAATTTCAGTTTGAGCTCCCAGGAAAACCTGTCAGCCTGAGGCAGGAAGCCGTCTGGAATTTGGGGGGGTGGGGAGACAAAGTCTATCCACCTGGCTCTCCATATGTATAACCCATCCCAGAGCTACAGGATTTAGCAGAGATTGAACTGGGGGAAATTGAGTTGGAAGAAAGCATGAACCAGTCTTGGCTGAAAGTGGTATCTCAAGTGTGCAGCACAGTCATCACTGGACTTCTCCTCAGAGAAGTGCGAACAGTGTCAGAGATGAGTCCAAAATATTGTAAGCTGTGAAAACTGGGTGATGAGCCAGCCACATAATGCAGATTAGTGCAATGGGGGATCAGGATATGGCATCTCTGACATTTTGCCAAAGAATTGACTGCTCTCAGCCAGCTCTTATTGGCCAAAGTTATGGCTCTTATCTCTAATGTTTTTAAAGGCACTGCATATCTTCAAGTATTTTGAGGAGGCTGGAAGCAGAATCTTACAAGGTCAAAAGAGTTATTCAGATGATACTTCATTGTTTATGGATGTTCTATTTAAAATATCTTAAGTAATTTCTTGTTGCTGCTTCACAGTAGCATGCATTAAAGGAATAGGAATTAATGAAATGTCTTCCTTTTCTAGATAAGAATTGCATTGTTATTGTAAAACACGCTCCTTGAATAGTGTTAAGAAAAAAGAGCTGGACTGGGAGCCAGGAACCTCAGCCTTGCCATTGTGCTCCTGGGCATGTCTCTCATTCTGTCTTAGCTTCAGTTCTCTCATCTGTAAAATGAGCAGGTTGGGACGGATCATCTCTGAGGCCTACTCTACATGCATAATTATACAAATCCATCATTATTATCACTACTTAATGTGAACAGCTATCTTGTCCAGGTATACATATAACAATTCAAAGTTGTGGGCTTAATATAATAAGACTTTTTAAAATGTCTATTTAATTTTCCATGGAAAGAAAACTGAAGTAATTGATTAAACGAATTTTAAGATAATATAAATTAGTTTGATAGGCCTTTTTTTTCAGAATGCAAACATAGTTTGATTTTTTAAAAACCCTATTAAGGTTGAGCTTTCTTCCAACATTTTGTTACAGATTTTCCTTCTGACAACAGCAGTCACCAATTTTAATTGAATGGGGCAAAAGGAGTTCTGATTTTCTATGTCATCCTATTGGATTTTGTATCATTGAATTTCAAGCTGGTTTCACTGGGACCTGCCAGGAGTGACTTATGCCAACCTCTGAGTCTCCTTGTTACACTTCTATCCTGAGTAGCATTGTTTGCGTTTTCTTCTGCTTTCTGATTAAACTGACATCACTTTGCCTTTTGTGACTCTGGTGTCATTTTCTGTTGACAGTGTCTAGTAATGGTAACAGACTGGTGTCCTTGTGGAATGGGTAGCAGCCATTGATTGGTTAGGTGTATTAATGCAGACCTGTTAAATGACATGCAGACTTGTCTTTGTGCTAAGTGGCAGCTGAATGGCTGCCAGTGAGAGAGGTTATTAAGCACAGATAAGAGGCAGCACCTCTATTCACTGGCAATGTCACTTTCTCCCATTTGAGGAGAGACATTTGTTCAAGACATTTTTTTCTCCTCTCACTGGCGATATTTAAGGCGAAAAGTTGCTGTCTAAGTTGCCGCATTACTGCAGAATAGATTGTTTCCAGGAGGTGAACTCTAGAGAGTTTCATTTACAACAGTTTTTCCTTAAAACTACATTGCATTGAATGCAACTGCTTAAATAAGAACAATTAAATCATTAATATTATCAGAAAAAAACGTAGAGACCCAGTGATAACAGGTACCATTTGGCATTGCTTCATACCAAAGAAATAAGAAATAACAGGATAAAAAAATATAGCAGAACTGTGAAACTTTCCCAAATCATTACATTTGAAATAAAATGATGAAAACTATTGAAACTATTGTTTACTTTTATTTTGTTGTTCAAATTTCCAGGTATACATTGTCTATGGTCTACATTACCTAAATATGCAATGCAAATAACATATTTTATATTACAAAGTGTGCAAGTCCTTCCGTTCACAGGAAACATCTGACTTTTGCAAATTGAAATGTCTTCTTCCCTTTGAAAATTGAAAATTTCTCACACTTTCTGGGCAAGTTTAACTAATATTTTCTAGGCTTGTTACTTGTGGTTTGGGGTTTAATTTAAAATATCCCACAGGCTATCTTAAAATCAATCACACCCTTTAGGAGTCGAGCCTCTTACAGTAATTTACCACTCCTGCTCTCTTCCTTCAGTTTCGAGCTTCCCAAAGATACAATCCTTTCTGCCTTATCACAGAGTAGCTATTAGAGTCTGCTTACATACCGTATTAAATCTAATAGTAAGTTCAAGTCATTCTCTTAGGCACTGAGGGCAGAGACAAGGGCACCATGAAAATCAATCTTCTACTTCCATTACACGATCTTTTTGAACTTATATTTTCTCTTCTATAATTTAAGATTATAATACATTAGAAAGTTGCTCTGGGAATTAGATGAAATGTTGTATACAAAGCATCAAATTCATTGCCAGCCACAGAGTTGATGATTAAGAAATTTAATATCTTAAAAAAAAGAAATTTAATATCTTTATCTCTAAACCATAATAAATGAGTGAAATGATACCTTACTTATACTTACCTCATTTATGAATCATCTTTATTCAATAACTATCCCATATTGATGATAAATAAAAAGCTGAAGATGTAAGATAGAATCTCTGATATGTTTATCTCTTAGTCCTATAAAAGGTAGGAGTCTAACATGCACACATACAATTATATGACCATTATTTATTTGGTATTTCAAATGCACTGCATTTTTATATATTATGTCAAACTTTTGAAGTATTATCATTATTTTACAAAAAAAGACTCCTAGTCTAAGAGATGTTAAATAAATTCCTGAAGACTTTCAGGTTAGTAACAAACCTGAACTCCAGGTCTCCTATTTTCAAGCTTTTTATGCTTAACAACTCATTTTGAACTACACTCTAGCATCAATTCTGGAAGATATTTTAGCTGTTTGATACTAAGCTATCAGACATCATTAGTGATTTCAAGGAAACGAGCAGACATGTGGCCCAAAGGAAACTATGAGAATCAGAGAAAACCCACATAGAACCTCATGTCCTTCCTTTCTGCATCTGACATATTTTATATGCTCAAGTAATGTATGTTATTTCTAAATGAGATTTGTGGTCACTTCATAGAATGAGTGTTTACATCACTGATATTTCTATTTTATTACCCAGATAGTTGTATAGGCCATCGGACATTGACTGGAAAGCTATAACTCACAACTCCATAGATTCTAAATTGGATTACCATAGAAAAAATGCTTAGACATCACTCTAAGTGAATTTCCTAGCAAGTACAGTCTTCTATTTACAAAAACATCCAACTACCAGAATGCTTACATGTTTATTATTTAAGATGAGTTGTTTTCTTCCTTTGCTAGGACTATCTCACCTGTAATGGGGAGAGAAACAGATCAAAGGCCAGCCTGTTTAATCCTTCCCTTTCCAGGTGTATATGTTTGCTTCCACCCCATACACACTTTATATTTTTGAGAATATGAATCACTTTATAAAGACATGATACAAAATTAGTGTTGTGTGTGTACCTATAATAGGTTTATTAAATCCGTGCCTTACAAAATCACAAAAGTCTAAGTCTGAAAGGACCATAAGGTAATCTCATTTAATTGTTGTGAGAAAGTTAGAATATTTGCTTTTTTTGGATAAAACTTTTAATAACTTCATTCACTTTGTATTAGTATTATAATCAGTTCATTCATTTATTCACAAACCAAATATTTTGATGGGTCTAAAAATGTAACAGAGAAGACAAACAAAAGTAGCTCATAAGTTTATATTCCAGTAAGGAAAACAGACAAAAACTCAAGTGAGGTAACATCTATACATACTACAGTATTTTAGATATACAGTGTTAAGAAGAACACAAAATAAAAGCAAAGAAAGTAAATAGTAAGTTGACAGGAGTTAAGATGAGGAAGTTAAGTTTAGGTGCATTGTTTAGGGAAGGCCTCTAGGAAGATGACATGCAGCCCTAGCTGGTCTGGCTCAATGGACAGAGCATAGGCCTGTGAACTAAAGGGTCTCGGGTTCATATCCAGCCAAGGGCACACGTGCAGGTTGCAGGCTCCATCGCCCACAATGGTGTGTGTGTGTGTGTGTGTGTGTGTGTGTGTGTGTGTGTGCGCGCGCAGGAGGCAGCCAATCAATGATTCTCTCTTATCATCAATGTTTCTATCTCTCTATCTTCCTTTCTCCCTGAAATCAACAAAAATAAATAAATACAAAGAAGATGATCTCCAGCCAATACCTGAAGGAATGAGGCAGTGAAGTGTGTGTCTAACTGAAGAAGAGGATCCCAGGCAGGGGCCAGCCTGAGGACGCCAGCCTGAGGACTGAGCACTTTTGATGTGTCTAAGGAATAGCAGCAGTCCTGGGTGCCTGGAGTTGAGCTGGGTGAAGGATCATGAGGTCAAAAAGCCATTCACTTACCATTTAGATAACATAATATCTTCTCTATAAACCTCTACTCAAACTTAATTAGGTGAAAGAATAACTTTCTAAAATTTAAGTTTTTTGAGCCATTGAGATGAGATTCAATTAGGATATGCTAATATTTGACATAATTATTTTAAAATTCATAGTTATAACAGCTTCAAGATCTATATTTGCCTTGAAAATTACTACATAATTTTCTGTGTCTTCTCTTGAATATAAAGTTTCAGAAACTTGTAAGTCATAGGAGCTCACATACATGCATAAATTACAGAAGATACTAGTGTAATTTATTAGCTACTACTTTACGTGTAACTATGCTCCCAGGGGTATTTTTGTTTCCTAAGACCTCAATTAAAATCTGGTATTATGAATACCATATTGGGGTTCATATAGTTAAGGATGAAAGATGTCAGTTGGAAGGAAGGTGGGTAGGATGGGAAGAGATCAACCAAATAATATATGTACATAACCCATGATGTAGATGATAATGTGGTCAAGGCCTAGGGGGGCATGGGTGGAGGGAGGCAAAGGGAGGCAATGGGGAACATCTATAATAGAGTAAAGAATTAAAAAAAAAACTTGGCTTATATTAAATGTATTTTAGGAAAATAAAAATGAGGTATCAGTTACTAAGTTTATATTCAGTATATTAGGGTTTGAGTAACCATAATTGTAATGCTTTTCAGAAATTAAAGATACACATCTATATAATAAAAGCCTAAGTAACCATTACAGCAGAAAGACCAGAATGACTGGTCATTATGATGCACACTGACCACCAGGCGGCATATGCTCAATGCAGGAGCTACCCTCTGGTGGTCAGTGCACTTCTTCAGAGGGAACCAGAAGCTTAACCAAAAGCCAGGCTTATGGTTGGTGAGCACAACAGCAGTGGTGGGAGCCTCTCCCACCTCCGTGGCAGCACTAAGGAGCAGCAAGCCTAGAGGTAAGGAGCAGTGAGCAGGAGGGTGGTAAGGAGCAAGGGGAATTTCCACCTGCTGGCTTAGGGGAGCAGGCCTATGCTGACAGGCTGACATCTCCCAAGGAGTTCCAGACTGCAAGAGGGTGCAGGCTGGGCTGAAGGACACCCCCAAGTGCACGAATTTGGTGTACCAGACCTCTAGTGTTTTTATAATGACAAGGGGCTTCTTAATATTTTCCAGAATATGTAGCATTGTTTCTTTTACTTTTAAAACTTGTTCTGCCAAATATAAATGAATGCACAATACTTTTATAGTTTTAGACAATATTGTGCTTCTTTTAAGTATTTAGTTTATTATTATTGATGATAAATAAAGCTCAAAGAATGTCAGATAAAATTGCCAGAAGCAGAGAATCCAGGAAATGGAAAAATGTGATAGTAGGATTGTTTTAAGAGCAGTTTTCATTTATTTTTTTTCATTCATTCATTCATTTAAATTTACTGGCTTGGACTTTATTTACTAGAGGTCCAGTGAACTTGGGGGGAGAGTCCCTCAGCCTGGTCTGCTCCCGCTTACAGTCCAGGAGTCCTCAGGGTAATGTCTGATTGCCAGCAACATCTCCCTGTGGGTTCCTTAGACCTGCCACGGAGAAGAGAGAGGCTCCTGCCACTGCCACTGCATTCACTAGCTGTGAGTCCGGCTTCTGGCTGAGTGGTATTCTCCCTGTGGGAGCACACTGATCACCATGGGGCAGCTCCTGCGATGAGTGTCTATCAACTGCTGGTCAGTGTACATCGTAGTGATTGGTCATTTCCCCATTTGTTTATATGCATATTAACCTTTTATTATATAGAACTTATTTTTTTTTCCTATGAACAACAGTATGGTGGCTGCTAGAAGAAGTTGGGGTGGCAAGAGTTAGAGAAGGATATAGGGGGCTACATGATGATGGAGAGAGACTAGACTTGGGATGGTGAACACACAATACAATATTCAGATGATGCATTGTAGAACTGTGCCCCTGAAACGTGTGTAATTTTGTTAACCAGTGTTACCCTAATAAATTCAATTAAAATAAATTAAGAGCCATTTTTATTTTTCTTTTTTTTCTTTTGTTTTAATCTTTATTGTTCAGTTTATTAATTACATTGTTTCCCCTTTTTATCCCCCTATAGCTTCCCTCCACCCTGTACCTATCCCACCTCCACCCTCACCTCCCCCTCCCCACTGTCCTCTCTCATTGTTGCTAGATTTTTGTCCAGTCTCTTGCTGCATTTCCCACAACCCTTTTCTCCCCAAGAACTGTCAGTCCATTCCCTCTCTATGTCCATGTCTCTGTTATATTCACCAGTCTATCCTGTTCAACAGCCTATCAATTCACTTGATTTTTATGTTCATTTGTTGATAGATGTGTATTTGTTGTTGCTAGTTTGCACTTTTACCTTTTTCTTCTTCCTCTTCTTAAAGAATATCTTTCAGCATTTCATATAATGTTGGTTTGGTGGTGATGAACTCCTTTAGCTTTTTCTTATCTGCGAAGCACTTCATCTGACCTTCAATTCTGAATGATAGCTTTGCTGGATAGAATAATCTTGGTTGTAGATTCTTGCTGTTCATCACTTTGAATATTTCTTGCCACTCCCGTCTGGCCTGCATCGTTTCTGTTGAGAAATCCGCTGACAGTCGTATGGGTGCTCCCTTATAGGTAACCAACTGTTTCTCTCTTGCTGCTTTTAATATTCTCACTTTGTCTTTTGCTCTTGGCATTTTAATTATGATGTGCCTTGGTGTGGTCCTCTTAGGATTCCTATATATTGGGGTTTGGTGCACTTCTTGGACTCCTAAGTCAATTTCTTTCACCAGGTGTGGGAAGTTTTCAGTCACTATTTCTTCAAATAGGTTTTCATTGTCTTGGCCTCTCGCTTTTTCTGGCACCCCTATAATTCGGATGTTGGTATGCTTGAGGTTGTCCCAGAGGCCCCTTACACTATCTTCAATTTTTTGGATTTTTTTGGTTTCTTGCTTTTTCATCTGAGTGGATTTTACCTCTTTGTATTTCAAATCTTTAACTTTGTTCTTGGGGTGCTCCAGGGCACTTTCAGGTCTTTGTATAATATTTTTTGTTTCAGTCAGTGTATACTTAATTTCTGGTTGGTTCTTTTTCATATCCTTGAGAGTCTGCTTTATATCCTTGAGGGTTTCTTTCATTTCCTTGTAGGACTCATTCATTTCCACGTTGGTCTTAATAATTTCTTTGCAGCTCTCGTTTATATCCTGGAGGGTGTTGTTCATTTTCTTGTAGGACTCACTCATTTCCTTTGTGGTCTTGCTTATTTCCTTATAGGCCTCGATCTTTTGTTGGAACCTCTTAAAAAACCCTATAACCGTGGTTCTGAATTCCATGTCCAGTCGTTTTTTTCCCTCCATTTCTTTCACATCTGATTTCTTTCCATGTTGCTGCATGGTGGCTGCTTCCCTGAGTTGGTCAATTAGCTTTGTGTGAAAGACTTCCTACTAGGGATAGTGGCTCAGCCTCCCCGGTTACCTGAGGTGGATATGGGCTGCACAGTCTTGCTGAAGTTAAGCTCAGTTAATCGTTGTTAGCACTTGGAGGGTTGACCTCCAGGCCAATTGTCTGTGAAGCTCAGCTGTGCTCAGGTTGGGTGGGCGGAGTCTCCGGGCCAAGCAGACAGCGTTAGCTCTGCCCTATGCGGCCCCAGGGACTCTGTGCCCGGGGCAATGGCCGCCAGCACCTCTGAGAGAGAGCCACCGCTATGGAGCTCCACCGGCTGCTGGGGAATTCAGACTTTCCCAAAATGAGTCTGCATGCGCAATGTCTCACCCAGGATCATAAAACAAAGCAGTCTGACGGTTTTCCGAATGAGAGGCAAGTCGCGGTGCGCTCTCTGCGCCGTCACTCAGCCGAGCTGTTCGCGCGAGCTGCCTTGTCCACAAGCCGGGAGACCCGGCAGCACCCGAGCTTCGGCGTGCCCTCCCACTGTCCAGTTTTCACCCCGTGTGATAGTGGGTTCTCTGGACTTCGCCCAGAGCTGGAGAATCAGTCAGTGGGAAACCTTTGTCTCCCCGTTGGAGAAAACTGGCCGGTTTTCAGCCGCCCGCCCTCTCCGCAGCGTGCGCTCCAAACCTCTCTCCGGGCGAATCTTTCAACGCTGTCCGCCGCCGCTCCTCCGGGTCACAGTGTCTTATCTTCACTTTTATTTGTTGAATTTTCACTCGGCGAGCTTTCTGGTGATTCTGGAAGGTGTTTGTTCTTTCGTTAAGTTGTAGTATTAAAATTGCTGATTATGACGGCAAGATAGGTGTTTTGCCTTTGCCGCCATCTTAGTTCTCCAAGAGCCATTTTTAAATGTTATGTCCTTACTCTCCCTTGATGCAAAGGAATGACTATTTACTCTGAAAAATTAATATTTGTTGAGTAGTGTTCTTCTCACAGCTTCTGACATCTTGTCATGCGGCTATGATGCTAAAATAAGATTTCATATCATCATTTTTGATGATGTATTAGAACACACAACATTATTAGAAATTATTTATAACAATTGAAATAGCATAATATATTGTTAAAGAAAACCTAGTAATTCTATGTAAAAATATTAGTTTCTCTATCTCTATAATAAAAATGTGCTAAAAATAATATGCCATGACCTGTAATAGAACTATAAACTTTTACACAAAAATCCATACCAAAAATACATAAAATTGAGCTTATGTTATTTTACTTGGTGCATGTTACTCAATTTGAAAAGGTTTTTCCTAGTCTGGCACATTTGAAAAATGCCTAGAAAATGTCAAATTAAGAAAAAAATCCAATGTGGTATCTTCATGTTATTCCAGGCCCTGTAATTCTCATGTCTGGGTGACGCAAATGGAACTGCAGCTGTTTCTTCAGTGTACTTGATATATACTCTCAGAGTAATTTCCTGATGGATATTTTGGTTGCTAAATCTCCAGTTGTTGTAGGAGCAATGATGCCTCTGACTCCATTCATTTGAGGTAATTAAACTTTCAGCCCATCTGTGCAGTAACTTTCATAATATTTTCAAAGGGCACAAAATTCTTTTAATATTTCTACCACTTCATTTTTTACTTGCTAAGGGACCTATTATCTAGTTGAACAATGTTGAAACAAGTTTTTCAAAAACTTGCTAGTGGAAGGCAACGTTAAAATGTCAAATGAGCAAGAAAGTAATGTAATTAATGCTGAATTTTGAAATAACCTGAAATATATCTTGTTTACCGAAACTACATTTTGCATCCTTGTATTCGGTATTTTGTCTTTAACTCTCTATGATGTTAAATCCTAAAGTGAAATGACAAGTACTAGAAATGGCATTTCTTGTTCTGGAGATATCCTCTTTTCTTGAAGAAGTTTCTAAAAGCTTTTATGTATTCACTAACAGATTATATAAACATAGTGAAAATAATGAGTAAATTAGGCACAGAAAGACATGGATATTTTTATCAGAAGGTTTCAATTGATTAAACAGCATGCAAAAGGGATTATTGTTAGAAAATAAATTTTATTGTATCAACCAATTATCTAATGACATTTATGTGAAAATAAGTTTTTATGGAGAATAGAAACGTTTATATTTGAAAATATGTTATAATTATATATTTTTTTCTTACTATACATGCTTATTGTGAGAAATTTAAAATTAAAGACATAATATTTTCAAAGATGTAAAAATTAAAATGGTATTTAACTTCATCATCTTCATTAATTACTATTTAATTATGTAAACATTTAAATACAGACAACACAAATTAAAATAATCTATGCATTTTGTTTTAATGCCTGAACTTTTTACCTTAACATTAACATTTCAAAATATAAGATTTTTTTCAATATTTACATAGACTCTCACCAATTGATATTACATGGGATCTATCTAATCACAAATCCCCTCACCCCTTGTTTTTTTCTAATAGAATGTTTATCTTTGGTGACCTGTCCTTTTGATGCCAAAATTTCTGGTCTGGTTCAAGTTCATTGTCTGACAAATTCGAAGAATGAGTTCAAGGACAAAGACAATAAACAGAGCAATAGATGGACTTTCTGCAGCAGGAAGCAGTAGGGAGAGGGCCCAAAGGAGTTTCTGATTAAGATTCTTTGTCTAGGAGTAGATATATGCTTTGCTGGTTTCTGGTTGGTTCTTTTAAAGAATTCTGCGTTAGCAACATCCATACATTTTAAAACTCAAGTTCCCTCTGTCAAGAAAGACCTAATTGAGTATTGCCACTTCAGGTCTGAAGTGATGTCACTGTTAATGCCTAGCAGCGTAGCTTTAGCAACTCTAGCCAGCAGGGTACAGTTCTAGGTCATTTTGTCTCTGGTTCTTCTTGAAACTGAACAGGAAGCTGCATCCTGTCCACATTTAAAGGATCCTGTTATCCTGTTACTCTACTTTCCCTCGCATGGTCCCCTCCATGACTGCCTAACCCTCTTCTATCTCTTCACTTTTACATATTCTTTCTTTCTCTAGGTTGTTCATATATTTTTGGTTTCTCTATTTTTAAAAAAAAGTTAATAAAATAAAGATAGCAAGTCTCAGTTACATATGATGCAAGTATTTTATTCCAGATAATTGGATGTTTAATATCATTTATGGTGATTTGGGATATACAATAATTTCTATTGACTTTTTTTTAATCTGGTTTGTCCATATAATATTATGTTAATTTTATATTTGGATATGTTCTTGTAATAAAATAGATACTTACCCACATATACTTTTATTTTAACACACTTGTTATCTAATTAAAACTCACTTACTTTATTTAATTTCATTTTTATGCCAAAATTGGATTAGTACTTGATTTGTTTTTCCAAAGGAGTCATAATTATCAAAATGACATGTATTTTAATCTATTTTGCCTCTAATTTTTCATTTGCTGTGTTTATTAGTATTTTCATATTTTATCATTCTTATTTAATCATTTTAATGACATAAATTATTTAGCATTAAAATAAAGAATCACAAATTTTCAAAATTTAAGATTGAAATGCTATAATTGAACACAAATTCACCTTAAACAAAAGCATACAAGGAACTTCAAAATCTATCAATAACTTTTAAACAGATATTTGTCAGTGTCAAGACAGAGGAATCAAAACCTGTGAATTTAGTTTATATATTAAGTACCTTCGATATTCAAGTGCTGCTCGAGACATGTATCTCAAAGACAAAGAAGATGTAGTCCTTTTCTTTAAGACACTTGCAAAGAGATAGCATCCTTGAAACGGTTGTAAGGTTGTGTTAGGATTGATGTATGTGTAGTGTAATGTGCTTGCAAGTCAATCACCTTCACTTCCTGTCAGGAAAGACTTCTGGAGGAGCCACGTTGGAGTTGAGCCATAAAGAATGAATAAGGATTTTTCAGATAAATAAAGAAATAAAAATATGCCTCATACCACATGAAGAAAGCCATGAGCATGTGTAAAAAATGTTTAAGAGCAATAAAAATGGCAATCTTGTAAATCCAGATGAATTCAGCTACTCTTTTCAGGCAATCTGGTACCCAGAAACTGAAAAGAAAAAGCTTAACCATGCCTCCAATGTCTGCATACTTCTGTATCCATTTACTTATCAATCTATTGTCTATCATATACAAATATTTTTTACAGAAATTATAATTACAGAGAGGGAAAGAGAAAAAAAATGAAGGAAAGAGAATAGAATGAGAATGAAAGTTATTCACTAGTAGTTATTGCCCTTTTATCCTCATAAATATTTAGCCTATTTGGACATCATGATATGTCATAAGCTCCGCTGTCTTATTGACTTGTTTAAAGGGTAAGTTTGGCTCCAAACTATGTTGTTCCCATAATATTCATAAGAATCAGGATTCCTAGAACTTACTCATGATAACAAGGTCAAATATCTTGGTAATAAAGTTTTAAGCACCACAATATTTGTTAACACATAGTTCATATGCCTAAATTAAATAAAAAATTATTTTTAAACTGTCCTCTACTTACTATTTATTAGATATATAAAGTGAAGCTTACTGAGCTTTACAGAAACTGGCAATGTAATATGACAAGCACAGAGTAGGAGAAGACAGCCTATTCCTCTCCTTAAACATGGTGTATGTAACAAATGAGAGTAACCATACCTCTGTTACACCCACAAGCAACACCCACCAGCCAATCAGGAGCAAATATGCAAATTAACCTAACAAAAATGGCTGCAGCCACAGAGAGAGCAGGAGGCTTGGGTTGTCCCCAGTAATGGAGGAAGCCAAGCTTCCTGGCTTGTCTTGACCTTTGCTCAAGGCTACAAATTTTAATTATAGAAGATAAATAAATCCCAACATAAATAGAGGCTGCCATGGAGCTGGAGAGAGCAGGAGGCTTGGGTTTCTCTGGTGATGGAGGAAGCCAAGCTTTTCACTACCTCTGCCCTGCCCTGGCCTCCGCTCAAACCTACAAAGTTTCAATTATAGAAGATAAATAAATCCCAGATATCAGAACATCCACTTGGGTCACCAGGGGGTGTGACCAGCTTGCAAACCACCATAGGCCCCTCATCCAGGCCACTCCATGCCCCAAGGAAACCCTCACTCTGATCTGGGACATCCTTCAGGGCAAATCAGCCAGCCCCCACCCATGACCAGGCCTCTATGTGATCTAATAAAAGAGTAACATGCAAATCAAATTGACCATCACTCTAACACACAAGATGGCTGCCTCTATGTGGACACAAGATGGCCACCATAAGATGGCCAGCAGAGGATAGCAGTTGGAAGGGCAGTTGGGGGCAATCAAGCCTGCAGTGGAGGGCAGTTAAGGGTGACCAGGCCTCTAGGGGAGGGAAGTTAATGGCAATTAGGCTGGCAGGGTAGCAGTTAGGGGATGATCAGGCTGGCAGACAGAAGTGTTTAGGGGCAATCAGGAAGGCAGGTAGGTAAGCACTTGGGAGCCAGCAGGATGTCCTGGATTGTGAGAGGGATGTCCAACTGCCCATTTAGGCATGATCAGGGATTGGGCCTAAACAGGCAGTCAGACATCCCTCAAGGGGTTCCAGATTGGAGAGGGTTCAAGCTGGGATGAGGGACATCCCCCCATGCACAAATTTCATGCACCAGGCCTCTAGTTTCATTATAAAAAATTTAACTAAAACTGCTTATAAATTGAAACATAAGAAAAATCCACAAAGATAAAGTAGTTTAAGTTATCAGTAGTCATTGCAAACTTAGAGAAAATTAGTAGTAAATATTTGAATCTCTTTGCTCAGAAGGCACATTCATCATAAAGAATTTAGAAGGGAGGGGACAGTTGCTTTTCTAATAATGTGTATCCATTGGTGTCATATTATCTTGCAATTAAAGAAAAGGCATTCATCATTGTTTTTTTGTTTTTGTTTTTGTTTTAAAAAATAATACCATCAATAGACATTTTACCTCCTCTCTTAAAACATGTTTTAAACAATTAAGCACAAATTTTATGGTAGGCATAATGAGGATTATCTTATTATAGAGAACTAGAGGCCTGGTACATGCAATTCATGCATGGGTAGGCTGCCTAGGCCTGGCTGTGATCAGGGCCAATCAGGTTTCTCACCTCCTTGACTCCCTACTTTCTCCTTCCCTTACTCCCTCAGTGACCTGCCATCACTATTGGTCTCCTGCCATGTTCCATGCTGCCCACTGGTGGTCAGCACACATCATAGCGAGCAATAAAACTCCTAGGGATAGTTTGTCTATTAGCCTTTTATTATATAAGTTTATAGAATTTGTTTAAGAATCCTATGCTATAGAAGATTAATATTTCTCTAGTTTCTTGTTTAAGAATTTTCTTTTTTTCTTTTTGCATTTTTTTTAATACTAGAAAGGCAAACTATATTTGGGAACAATCTCATATTTAAATGGCTACAAATATTCATAAAATTTAATTACCTTAACATGGTTCAAGAATTAAGTGTAATTTATTATTTGAATCAATTTTCAACCACCTGCTAGTTTTTGTACCTTACTCACTAAATTTTACTTAACACATTTAGCTAAGTTGACAGAAAATAAGTTCACAGCAGTGCCTTACATCGTTGAAGGAAATTTACTTTATTTCTCCCACAGAGATCTCACTGGAGGTTTAGCATTTACATTTCTCAGGAATCTTAATATTCTCAGCTGGGTCAAAATAATTGTTTTAGGTGTTTATAGCCTCATAAATCAATATGAGCCAAAAATAGCTGAATATGTAGAGAAGATATGCTTAAACACAAGCTTCCCATATTTAGAATAATCTATACATTTCTTCTCTGCCACTTGCGGAGATGGGGAATAGAAATGAGGTTCAACCTAAATTTTATAAATTGACTTAGCTTCAAATTGTCTTCCTGTATTGACATGTAAAAAAAAAGGTAAACATTTTAACTATGCATATATACTAAGTGTTTGATTGAACCATTTCAGAGATTGTTAAAAAACTAAATTACATAATGTAGTAGTTTATTACTAGAGCTGTAGGATATTCACAGTGTAGTGAGTCCGAGAGCAAAACTTCTAGTAACCAAACACTTTGCCAATAATCCAAAATCTTGGATGGTCATTCAGCTATTGAAAGAGGCACATAAATAGCTGAATCAGTCCATAGTTTGTTAAAAGCTTTACATTCTTACATATTAATTAAAATCTACATTGCTTATTACTATCTTATCAGCTCTGGCACCAGTTCTACCCTTATGAGCATATGATATGAGCTACTACTCCAAGTTGTAAGGGACAACTCTTACCGAAAGACACAGTAGCTTAATTTACAGATACAGGATGGAATGAATACACCTGTACTTTCTCCCAGTTAGCTGAGATCTCTAGTTATAGAAATATGCTTTTGCTTGATTTCTCACCCGCTCACCCTCTGCCTTCCCTCATAGAGCAATCGACACAGACAGTAGGGGGGTAAGGGCTTGTGCTTGGGGTGGCAGTGGCAGGGGAGAGGTCAATGGGGGGAAAAGAAGACTCATGTAATACTTTAAACAATAAAGAATTTAAATTTTAGAAGATGTAGTCAACAACAACAAAAAGGTAATAACTAAACTTTACAGAACATTTTCTGTGTGCCTGGTTTTATATGTTAGTCATTACAATCTGAATAATCCCTGTGAAGCAGATCTCTAAATCCTTCTTTTATAGATGAGGAGACTGAGGCTAAAAGAGATTAAGTAATTTGTATAAGATTCTAGCTTTTTCAGGGGTGAGGGTAAAGTTTGAATCAAATAATCTGATTTAGAACTCAGATGCTTAACCATTATGCATGCCAGTGAAGAGTATTTCAACTTTAGTACATGTAAAAATGTACAATTTATTATTCTCATTCATGTGGCTTTAATGCAGGATTTTTTCAACCAATTTTCTAAACTTTCAGAACAAATTTCCTAAACTAATTACCATTTCTGTAACTCAGTGTTCTCACCTAAAACTATATATGTCTACCTCATAGGGTTGTTTTAATTTTTAAATGAAATAATGTCATTTGTGACAACTAATATGGTATGTGCCAGTTAATAAGATATGTGTCATATAAAATGTTAATGTATTTAATATTTTTAGTAATAATAATAATAATGATAATAAAAGAAGTTCTTGGCATTAAAAAAACAGAAATATGTCACTAGTGTGTCATGTTCCATAGATAATGAAGCAACTATAACCAGACAATACTGCTAATATAATCTAATCCACACATACCATAGTAGGGTTAATATTTTTATTAATAAATTCATTCTCTAATCACAGATCTCTGTGTTTTCTGTATACAGATTAATATTTTACAGTTATGTCACCCATAAAGCTCTAAAAACTGGTGGGAAAAAAACACAACTTTTTCATGTTGGGTGGAAACTTGTTTGCTGCAAAACCTAATTTGATCCATCAAGAAGTAACAATTTGCCTTAACTGGTTTGGCTCAGTGGGTAGAGCATCAGTCTGCAGATTGAAGGTTCCCAGGTTTGATTCCAGTCAAGGATATGTACCTGGTTGTGGGCACATACCCATTAGGGAGTGTGCAGGAGGCAGCTGATCAATGTTCTTGTTGATATTCCTAACTCTCTATCCCTCTCCCTTTCTCTCTCTAAAAAATCAATAAAATATATTAAAAAAAGAAGTAACAATTTATAGTCCTTATTAATCATAACTGGTATAAGTATAGGGAACTTTCACTACAAAAACTTTAAGGTGCTTATAATCCATTTTTTATTTCCATTTTGTTCAAGCATTTCATTTATTTAAGTCTCACTGTATATACTAGAAGGAAATATTCTGAAGTAGTCCTAATAATATTTTGTCATCTGATTCTGGGAGTAATAAGCATATAAGGAAAAGAAGGCAACATATTTTTGGTTTATTTTTTTCAAAATAAGAATACAGTATGATATCAGAAAAGCCTCCCATCCTCATTGAACCAGTAGAGTAGAAAAATATTACATATCTATTTGTATTTTTTGGTTTATTATATTTTACTAGAGGCCCGATGCATGAAGATTCATGCAAGAATGGGCCTTCCTTCCCCTGGCTGCCGGCACTGCCTTTCGCTCCAGCAGAGCCACCTTTTCACTCTGGTCCGGAGCCAACTTTCCACCTTCCCAAGCTGCCCAGAAGCCTGAAGCAGCCAGGGGTGGTGTGAAATGCCCCACCCCTGGCTGCTTGGCACCTGCATATGCAAGTTAACCCACCATCTTTGTGTGGTTAATTTGCATACTCATTCCTAATTGGCTGGTGGGCATTGCGATGTGGTCAATTTGCATCTTATTCTTTTATTAGTGTAGATTTTGTTAAAGTCTCTTTATAGTCCAAATTTGGAATATTCCAATTCTTTCTTACTAGAAGTAAATTCTTGATCCCAATACCTTTGAAAAGTTTAAAACAATCTCATGCTAAAACTCATCAAAAGTCACTCAAATTTTGATTATTTGTGATTAGATTTATCAATGATTGCTTTATAATTGCCATGTACTCAAATTCAGTTGGATGATATTTTAAATTGTTCCAAAATTCTGACAATCATGTGTCTAGTGCTTCAACAACTCTATTTCAATAATTCCAAGCATGCAAAATCTTAGGACATGAGAGCGTTAAATTAAGATACATTCTAATTATCTTCATACACTTCAGGATAATGTTTTTTTTCATAAAAAAAAACAACCCATGAACAATGAGGGCTTAGTCTAGCAAATGTGATGTGATCATGAAAATAAATATTACATTAAAGTATTTTAGTAGTCCTAACTCTCCTAAATGTTATTTATTTTATTATCATTAGCCCCAAAGTCTTTTTAAAAAAACACATCTTCATGAAATTAATTATGAATTCTGATATAGTTATACTGGTAGACTTTTTGATACAGGAAAATAGATTCAAATTTCTACTCAGACTTTAGTTCATGATTTAGGCACACACACATTCTTTAAAAAAACTAAAGACCATAAATTTGTGCCAAACTATTATCTATTAGTACTTAAATTAGGCATTTATATACTTACTAGAAATATTAGTATCTTTAAAGTAAATAATGAATAAAGAGAATGAGCATGTTTTAAATTGGTCTTATGCGTTTTTATTTATTTTTATTGAATTTATTAGGGTGCCATTGGTTAATAAAATTATGTCAGTTTCAAGTATACAATTCTATAAGACATCATATGTTCATTGTATTATGTGCTCACCACCCAAGTCCAGTCTCCTTCCATTACTATCCTCTTTTACTTCCCTGGACTCTTTTTTTTCCTGTGGTAAATACCATACTGTTGTTGGGTTGTTTTGCTTAAGCCCTTCAACTTTTACATGCAGCTCAGCAACTCCTCTCCCCCTGTCAGCTGTTCTGTATGAGTCTATTTTGCTTGTTTATTTTACTTATCATAATACTCTCCAGGTCCATCCAGGCTGTTGCAAAAGATAACATTTCCTTCTTTCTTCATGGCCAAGTTATATTCCATGGGTAAAGTAACACAACTTTTGTATCCACTCATCTAATGTTGGCACTTCAACTGCTTTCAAATCTTGGCTGTTGTAACTCTGAAATGAACCTAGCGGTGCATACATTCTTCCAATTTAGTGTTTTTTGTTTTTTAGATTATATTCCCAAAAGTGGGATCACTGAGTCAAAAGGCCATTCCATTTATTTTTTTGAGGAAGCTCCATACTGTTCTCCACAGTGGCTGCACCAGTCTGCATTCCCACCAGCAGTGCAGGAGGGTTCCCTGTTCTCCACATGGTTGCCAGCACTTGTTTACTGACGGTAGCTATTTTGGCAGGTGTGAGGTGATATCTCATTGTGGGTTTAATTTGCATTTCTCTGATAACTAGTGACCTTGAGCATCTTTTCCTAAGTCTGTTGGCCATTTGTATGTCTTTTTGGAGAGGTCTCTATTCAAGTCTGGGCTCATACCTTTAAATTAATGTTCCTATGACCACTGTACAAAGAAGTAAACCGTTTATTTTGTTTTTGTTTAGAGACTGGTAATATTTATGCCATAACAGAAGATCTTACAGTTATATCGGTTGTATGAAAAAACTGTAGATACAGAAAAAAATGCAATTTTTATTTTGTTAAATCGTATTTGGATGTTTTATAAATGCCACATGCACAAAATAATAAAGGAAAGACCATTCAAAGTCCTCTAAGAACATTTCACTTTCAATAAATTTTACAGCTACAAGTTGCTATTCATTGTATTTGATACATTCAGTTTCTTGTGATGTAAATGTCTTATAGCATTCACGGGAACAAGCATTAAGTCCTCATTGACACAGTACAGTAGTAAACCTCATTTTACTTCCATAGTCTTTTAGAGTGCACAATTTGATTTCATATAGATTATATTGTTTAATAAGACATTTACTTTTGTTAAAGAAATCAAGTCTCTTTCTCATTCCCTACCTGCTCACCTCTGTTTTTTTCTCTCTCTGTCCCTCTCCATCCTCCCCTTCTTCCCTTTTCTCCCTTTCTCTTTCTCCCTCCCTCCCTCCTTCCCTTCCTCCCTCCTTCTTTATCTTTCAACTTTCTCTTCCCTCTCACTGAAGAAAATTTATAGAGAGTAAAATTATTCTTATGAACTTCAGAAGGAAAATTTCCAGAACTATTTTTTTTAATATTATACAGAACATATCTTGGTATACAAATGACTGGAACTTCTAATACTCTACTAACACAGCAGCATGTAATATTTATTGAAAGCTATCCTGCTTCTAATCATGTAAGCATATAACTTAAATGAAGGTGAAATTATTATAAAGTCAACTGCTTTGATTTTCTATTTACATAAATATGACCTACTTTCTCTTGTTGTCCTTATTGAAGAAATAAGTTTTGACAATGAACAATGCTATTGTTTGCTTGTTTTAAAATAATCAAAATTGTTAATATTTTCCATAAATAAAGATTTATCTTTTTTTACATATATAATATGTATTTACAAGCCACTAAAAAACATGGGCTACTTAAATTCCTGGCTTATCTAATTTATTGAATTTTTCAATATACTAGAACTTGGAAGAGAAAGAGTGAGGATATGGTTTTGCTTGTTAATTCCATTTCACTGAAGTCCATTAGTCACATAAAGTTGATTCTTTCTTAATGTCTGTATATTACAAAAAGACTAATGTTTCATTTTTAGACAGACACACATTATTCTGTTTCCAAAAAAATGCTTAACAAAATTAATTGTATCAATCTATATTGAGAGTCAACAACCTGTAAGATTTTGTTAAACTTTCACTTAGACCTTTTTACATATTTTTTTCTTCTACTGAATTTACTACTCTAGATCTCCTGTAACATTATTTCTGATTCCATGTACGTGCTTGATACACACAAAATTACTGTGACTAAATCAACCTGATCAGTAAATTAATCTAAAAACAAGTAAACAAAATATTTACTTATATTTTTAATTTTAATATATAATTAATATTGCTCAAAAACTTTCTAAGGTTTCATATCAAAGAAACATCTCCTATAAGTTATTGTAGACTCTTACAGTCTAAGACACCTTGTAATTAGTCTCTAATCGTCCAACATTGCATTACACTCCGTTAGGAAAATCTTCAGTCATCCTGCTTTCTCAAAAACTGACATTTTAGATAAAAATTCTGTGACTCATATATAGTGAACTCAAACAATTTTATCTTTTTCATAGTATATAATTTTCTTAATATTTCAGTAAGTGTAAAAGTACTGTGCTACTTCACCTCTTAAATTAACTTAATTTTAAAAATAGCAATTTAA
This sequence comes from Antrozous pallidus, assembly GCA_027563665.1. Taxonomy (NCBI): domain Eukaryota; kingdom Metazoa; phylum Chordata; class Mammalia; order Chiroptera; family Vespertilionidae; genus Antrozous; species Antrozous pallidus. The sequence continues at coordinate 29,892,591 of CM050519.1, forward strand.
AATGAAAAATTCCTCATGAAATTATTCATCATTGTAAGTAAACTGGAGGCACAGTGCAGAAATTCTTGCATGGGTGTGGTCCCAAAGTGCAAGCATCTGGCATGGAAGGGCAGGTCCCAGCTGACATCTGGGCCCTGGGCAGCACCTGGTCCCCTGGGTTTCACATGCTCCCCTCCTCTGAGTTCCCACAGGTAGATGTGGTGAGAGCTGCAGGCTGGGGTGCAGTGGGCTGAGGTGCAGTGTGGGCCTCTGGGCTGCCCTGAGGTGCTACAAGAAAGCCTGACAGGCAGCACTCTCTCTCCCTGCTGTCCTTGTAGACCAGCTCTTGCATGAACCCATGGGGAGCCCAACCAGCCCCTACAGTCCCTGTGGCTGCAGCCCGGCTCAATCAGAAGAGGCCATATGGGTGCAGGGCAGGTTCCTTACAGGCTCCTGGCACCTGAGCGAGTGCAGGGTTTTCCCTGGTGCACAAACCCTGGCGTCCCAGGGGAGAGTAGCAGGGGGAATGAGAGTGAGCTCTGCAGATACCCCAAATTCTCACCACACCCCCATCCACATCAGCCCTCCCCGAGATGTCGCAGCTCCCCACCCCCAGTTCCCCATTCAAGCCTAGAGCCTGATATTGGGTGATCAGGGACTGCTAGGCACTTATGGCTTAGTGGCCATGTCTATGGGTCTATCAGTTGGGCTGGGGTTTCCCACCTGGCTACCTCAGTGCCTGAGAACCAGCCAGCAGCCCTGCCCCCTGCTGCCACCATTGCTGATAGTTGTCTGCAGGGTGATCGGTGGGGCGATCAGGTCTCTGTTTACATCCCCCTTGGCCTGGAGCCACCTGCTCACCTGCTCCACCATCCTGCCACAGTCATGCTCTTGTTGGGGCCTATCGGGGCCCATCAGAGCTGGCAGTGCCTCCATTGCCAAAGGCTGCCAGCATAGCATCGCTAATGCCCACCATGTTCCACACCACCCCTTGGTGGTCAGTGCACATCATGGTGAGCAAACTCCTGGTCAAACTCCAGGTGGAGGGGGCAATTTGCATATTAGGCTTTTATTATATAGGACGTGAAGTAAATTAGTTAACAGTTCATACAGCAGAATAATATAAAGCCCATAGGAAATAAGACTCTAGAAGAGAAAGTCAGAGAGAAACATTGATGTGAGAGAAACACACTGATCAGTTGCCCCCTGCACAAGCCCTGACCAGAGCCTGGAACCAAGGTATGTGCCCCTGACCAGAATCAAACCCAAGACCCTTTGGTCCACAGGCTGATGCTCTATCCACCGAGCCAAACTGACTAGGGCAGATTGTAGAAGAATATTAAATGACCACAAAATACATAGAGAATAAATTAATGGTGAAAAGGAGCCTATTATCAAATTGAATATGCTATATGATTTTATATTTTAATAAAAATATGTACAAAATTATTTGTCTATATAACATTTATAATTTTATGTAATTAAAAACTACTAGTGAAAACTTCTCTATAAGAGAAATAAATTTTACAAGAAGTAATACTTTGAAATAAATCTTATAAATACCATTAGTTTTTTTTTGTTTTTTTTTGGGGGGGAGGGTGGTTATATTCCATACCTATCACTAACACATTTATTTATTAATCAAGTAATTAGTAAATATTACCTTATTTTTTGTGTACTAGTATAAGACACCCCCCACTTTTCTAATCTAAAATTAATAAATCAACATTTTAAACAAAACAGAACATGTTTTTATTTAGTAATTACCGCAGCTAATGTTTACATACCAGCACTGTGATGTTATGCAGCATATCACTTTATTCACCTCTGTTTCATCACTGCTCTCTTCTTCATCACTATTAGTTCCAGAGATATCAATTTCTTCAACTTCTATTGTACCATTGCTGTCTTCTGAGTCACTGTCTAAATATCTGAGATCAACCTCAAAAACTGGTGGCATTTTCTGAACTAGCTTTGTTCCTGTTCTCATGGCCAACCCTTCTCTTCTCATGAAATGGAAACACTATTTTGCCTTTCCTGTAAAATCAACAATGTTCATTTTGCTTACAAACATTCTTCCCTGACATTGAATAAGCTTGGTTGACACATATAAGCCACTTTGGCGCAGCTCCGTAATCCAAGTCTTAAGCTTCTGCTCCAAGTTTGCTCATTTTGCTGGTTTTCCTCTTAAGGCCTTCTTCTTTTTTGACATCTTAAGGTCTTCCTGTTTTCTCCACTGTCTGATCATACACTCAGTGGAAGGAGGTCCAAATTGGCTCTCTGAAGCTCTATTTACATGCTCTTTTGCATAGCTGATTATGTTCAGTTTGAATTTTGCAGAGTAAGACAATTGCTTATGAGTATTTATCTTTTTATTTTTTGACATCTTTATGGTTTCAGAACGTCTGGTCCCGCTTGCATCTGTGTACTCTCCACCTCCACCTCCACCTCCAGTTACACCTTGAGCTGACATCAGTAACAATAAGGCTTGTGATTACAAGAAGTCTATTTGACAAGGTTTAGGCAGGTTTATGCATCCTTACGTGGCTCCCTCCTCGGCTGAGTTCCGTGTATAAAACCTCCCTCAATTTTTAGTTTAACAATTTTAGAAAATAAGAGCATCTTACACATGGAAATATATGGTCACTCTATGCCTGATAGTAAATGAAAGGCAGGAGCTTTGCTAGAGTACTATGTGGACATGGTCCTCCTGTTCATAGAAAAAGAACAATACAAAATTATTTTATTTTTACTTGAATGAAATTAGCTTTCATTCTTCACACTTCTTAAAATAATGCATATTCTTAGCAGTAACATTAAGAATAATTAAGAAAAATTTAAGCTATAAAATTTGCAAAAGGACATTTAGGATCTAAGTTAGATGGACATAAACTAAAAATCAGCTTTTTCCTTTTTCAGCTTCCATTCTGGATTCAGTGGATGAAAGTAAGATGTAGAATAAACAGAAATATTTCTAACAATATCAAATTTCCACAAAATCTATTGGGTCATTTTGCATGAATATCCACTGGAAATATAAAACAATTGTGTGGAAAAATGAAGATTCTTACTTTTATGGGTCATTTCTCTTATGGATATAAGCTAGTTACTCAATTATGCTTGGCTACTACCAATATTAGCATATTTACTAGACAGATTGCTCGTGAATGAAAGTATTTGATATCCTTATTATCTGCATCAGATATTGGGATCAAATCTACACTTGACGACACACAGTCTGAGCTCAGAGTCTTTATTGTAATTGGAAAATACATAACTTGCTTGCCAAAAACTCACATGACTATGTAATGTGATTTGATGAGCATTTAATCCCAGATCTTACTGCTGAAGCACTTCAAATGCCCTTCATTAGTATAAGTTTATTGTGAGCTGCAATATAATTTTTTAATTAATATCTTCCTGAGACAGACAAATAAAGCAAGACAATTTGAATAGGGAAATTGAGACAGAGTGCTGAACAAACTGTGGGCAATGTACAGCAGATACAGAAGGTTACCCCCTAGAAATAACACCTAATGGTAGGCCTTAGTCCTATTTTAGCTCCATACACAGAAAAGAAGCAAAGCCAGGTGGGCAAAACCAGAAGCAGCTGTGATGACTGATGACCCCCTGCCCTGACAATGACCAATCGTGAAGACCACAACCCTAGAGGAGCACACCTTGAAAACTGATGAATATTCCATTGAAACCCTCCCCTGAGATCTCCCTTAAGATTTCCCCCTCCAAGAAAGAAAAAGCCTTAAGACAAAGTACACAGTTCTGCTCTCCCTCTGGGGAGCAGCCTCTAACCCCTGCCATTCCCTTTCCTGTATTCTTCCCCCACTACTTTTTCCCTGGGCATGCATTTCTGAAAACCTAAATCACCCCACATGACTCACAAACCGGGGAGCAATGGACAGCAGCAACTTGTCATAGGCTTGTTTCCTGAACCTGTTCCCAAGGCCCTCTTTTCTATGACTTCCCAGCATGCTAGAGCGACTCAGCCTAGGGTCTCCAGTTGCTTCTATGCTAAGCGCCCCCCCCCCCCTTTTTGTTTTATTGTCTCCAGCTTTAATGAATATTCCCTCAGAATCACCTGAACTTATGTTGTAAAAATTTTCCTGCACACATTCCAGAGCCCACACACTCCCAGCTGGCCCTAGGCAGACCCACTCAGGGCCAAGTCCCCTTCCCAGTAACACTCACAGTTCTTACACAATACGTGTCATATAGCCCTCAGCCAAGACATATTTATTAATAAAATTTTCCTAACTTGCTTTTAATTTGCATATGCATTTCTATTACTTGTAGTCATGATTGCCTAAATGAGTAAAACTTGAGACTAATATACCCTACCTAGTCAAGGGTACTGTGATATAAAATAATTAATGGTTTATAAAATTGAGAAGAGGGAGAAATCAACAATAAGGAAGTTTCCAGGAGATTATACATTGTGGGTTGACAGAGGGCTGTTAAAGCAAAGGGGGCCCTAGCTGGTTTTGCTCAGTGGATAGAGTGTCAGCCTATGGACTGAAGGGTCCTGTCAAGAGCATGTACCTGGCACCGGCTCTGGTCAGGGCTCATGCGGGAGGCAACCAATCGATGTGTTACTCTCACAGTGATGTTTCTCTCTGTCTTTCCATTTTCCTCCCACTCTCCCTAAAAGTCAATGAAAAAATATCCTCGGGTGAGGATTAAAAAAAAAAAAAAAACAAGCAAAGGGGACTTAGAACAAAACGCAGCCTTGATACCACAGGAGGTTATTGGGTTCCTGTATTGAAGATAAAAAGTAGAAGGGCAAAAAGAGGAAATGATATTTGTGTGATAGACTAAATTGTGTCCATCTAAAATTCATATGTCAAATGTTTTACTCCCAATATGGCTGTACTTGGACATAGGATCATTATGGAAATAATTAGGGATAAATTGGGTTATAAGGACAGAATTCTGATTCAATGATATCAGTGTACTTATAATGATAAGTACTGTCTATTACTCTGCCATGTAAGGACACAGCAAGAAAGCAGCCATTGGCAAGTCTGGAAGAGGGCTCTCACTAGAAACCACACATGCTGGCATCCAATTTTAGGCCTTCCAGACTCCAGAACTCTGTGAAAACAAATTGCTGATGTTTAAACCACCCTGTTATGAATTTTAGTATGGCATCTAGAGTTGACTAACACAAAGTTTACACAAAGCCAAAGAAACTTAAAATTAAACATATCAGATTAAACACATTTATTTACCTCAAATGCCTTTAAAAAAATGGACAATAGTGAGGTTATTACAGGGAAGAGAGAGGTAGGTGGAGATAAAAGAAGGTATGGGCGGGGAGATAAATGGTGATGGAGAAAAGAAAAACAAAGAAAGAAAATAAAATGTATAGAAACACAAGGGGAAACAATAAAAAAATATCAAAACAAAACAAGTTGCAGGAAAGTACATTTGTTATTTTTTCAAAGTTATACCCCAGAGGAATAAAGAGAGAAAACACCCTGACATTAAAAGAATTCACAAACCTTGAGGAAGCTGTTTTTGTTTTTATTAATATATTTTTTTATTGATTTAGGAGATTAAAAAAGAGGCAGAGAGATATAGAAACATCAATGATATGCGAGAATCATTGATTGACTACCTCCTGCATACCCCCTACTAGGGATGGAGTCTGCAATGTGGGCAGGTGCTCTGACTGAGATTTAAACTGTGACCTTCTGGTCCATAGGTCAATGCTCAACCTCTGAATCATGCTGACTGGGCGATGAGGCTGTTTTGAACAGCTGTTTGTAAAGGAGGAGGTATATGACAGACAGAGAGCATCTCTGCCTAATTACGATAAAACTAGAGGCCTGGTGCATGAAATCTGTGCACAGAGGGGGAGAGGGGAATCTCCCTAAACCCAGCCTGTACCCTCTCCAATCTGGGATTCCTTGGGGGAAACTGGCAGTTGAAAATACCTCTCACAATCTGGGATCTCTGGCTCCTAACCTTTTGCCTGCCTGCCTGCCTAATTGCCCCTAAATACTTCTGCCTGCCAGCCTGATAGCCCCTAACCACTACCTTGCCAGCCTGACTGATACCTAACTGCTCTTCTGCAGGCCTGATTGATGCCTAACTGCTCCCCTGATGGACTGATCTCCCATAACTTCCCTCCCCTGCTGCAATACGCCTCCTCTGCCAGGTCCTGCTTCCTCTGCTGGGACCTGCCTCCTCTACATGGGGCTGTGGAGACACAGGGAATGACCTCCTCCCTGCCGCGCAGACCCATGGAACCTTCAGGCCTCACCACACAGAGCAGCCACCAGGCCCTGCCTCCACTATGCACATGACCATTTTGTGGTGGCCATCTTGTGATGGTGTCACATGAGGGCATCGTGTGAGGGCATGACACTATGTAGGCTTTTATTATATAGGATAAAAATAGGAAAGAAACTCTTGGAATTATGCTTCTGCTTCCTCCCATTCTTCATAGGCCCAACAGTGTCAGAACCCACACCAGTGGTGACTCAGATTTACTTCTCTCTGATTCAGATTTTCTCTGGAGTAAAATTACAGCAACACAAAACCATGGGTGTTTGAGGAGGTAAGGAAAGTAGGGTCTTTGGTGGCACAGCAACCATCCAATATACCTCCAGGGAGGAGTATAAGAATAAGGGTTCCTCCTGTCCATCTGTGTCTCTTTCCTTAGCTGGAGATGACCTCCTTCTCTGAGAAGCTGTTAAGAAATAATAACTAAATTTCTGAAGTTGGTGCCTCCCCTGCTTCAGCTTATTCAGCCCAAAGTTGCTTTGTGAAGGGTCAAAGCAGAGAAAGACAGTGCTCGGTATGATATAAGAGAATTATACTTTCTTTCACATTTTATTTTTCACTTACAGTTTATATTCAATATTACTTTCTATTAATTTAAAGTATAGAGCATAGTAGTTAAATACTATAAAAACTGGTCCTCTTGATACTTCAAGGGAATTATAGTTTGCACTATTGTAGGAGGAGCTAGGGTAGTTAGGATGTGAATTCCAGAACTGGAGAATCAGTCACTGATCAGATCTCTCTGAGGAGCCTACTGCTGAAGTGGGACTTCACAGGAAGAAATTTGCAACAGGAATAGATTGGAGCTGTTGTCTCTAAAGGTCCTCAGCCAGGTGTTCAGTGATAGCCTAGAAGTATTATTGTGCAATTAAACCAACATGTTGAAACAAAAGATCTGAGCACAGAAGTGGAGAAAGCCTAAGTAAGTTGGACGCTTTGGTTACACCTGACATACTGGGTAGGATAAAGTAGGTTTATTTTTGAAAGATAATACAATAATCCTATATAATGAAAGGCTAATATGCAAATATACCAAATGGCAGAACAACTGGGACAACCAAACAACCGAACAACTGGTCCCTATAACATGTGCTGATTACCAGGGTGGGAGTGTGGAACATGGCAGGCGTTGGCCCCGCAGGATGGTGGAACAGGTGGGCAGGGGTTCCAGACCAAGGTGGGGTGCTGGTCGCTGTCATCAGGGCAAGCCTCTGGTGGTTAGTGACAATTCTTTGCTCCCACATTCCACAGTCCTGCCCGGTGCTTGCACCTGCTATTGGTACTGGCCCTGCTCACACCTATTGCTGGTACCTGGCACCAGTCCCACTCGCTTGGTGCCATCAGAGGGTGTGAACAGTGATTGCCCACCCTGATCACCTCTGAGGGCTTCTCCACCTCCCACCACTCCTAAGGGGCCATCGGGGCAGCAGCTGCCACTTGCACCCATTGACAGCGCTGGCCCCAATTTCTTTGCGCCTTCAGCGGGTACAAGAAGGACCAGCACCATCAGTGCATGGGAGAAATGGAGTCAGAAACTGGGCTGCCAGCAGACAGGGGTGGCTGCCGTGGGAGGGCCTGCGCGGGGGCACGGATGATGGGCTGAGACCCACCCCTTTGCCTATCTCAGCCTTGTAGCCCACAGTTCCTTTCAAGGTGCACAAATTTGTGCACTGGGCCCCTAGTAAATAATAATACAGAAAAAAACTCTGTTTTGAATACTAATGATTACAAGCCTACTTTTGGCCCACCCTCTTATTACATCTAGCCATTGGACATCCTAAGAATACTGTCTGCTGCTCCACTCCTACCCTCCCAAATTTATGAAATTCCTCTTTGACCAACTCTAATCCAGAGCCAGAAGGAGAAGGGGATTGGTCTGGCCTTGCCAATTGTGCATTGCATGACGGTATAGCAGATAAGCACATAAAAAGTGTGTGTGTGTGTGTGTGTGTGTGTGTGTGTGTGGTAGGGTGGATGGGGGGAGGGATTTCACAAGTCAAAATAACTAGATATTTGAGGAGCACAATTATGCAAATGAGAGGCAATGAACTGTATGCTTGATTGCATCAGAAGTATCAGTATTTGACCAGAGAGACCAAGAATTTAAAAATAAGCCTAATAAACATGTAAAAAAAAGGACAAGAAGGATATCAGCAATATGAAACTAGAAAAGGAAATAGAAAGAAAAAACAACAAGCAAAATACTAAGCTGAAAAATATGATTGAATAAAAGACTACACTTGTGGGAATAAATAGTGGGAAGATTACATTGAAGAATAAATTTATGTATTAGAAGGGAAATTGAAGTGATGCATTGCTTAAGTTACATTGGTTGAATCAGGACCACTATGTGTCTTAATATGACGAGGGCAACCTCAGAGAAATGCATAGGGTGTCTCAGACTACCATTTTATTGGTGTCCCACCATTTTCTGTTTCTTATGAATTGTTAACAAGATTTGTTTTCAGATATGTGAGTCTGATTTAGTGACCTTGCACTCCAATATCTCATAATATGTTTTTTCACTATTCTTGCTTTTTTAAATACTCAAACCATGCACAGCATATATGCATAATAGGTAATATACAAGTGTGTATATGGATATATATATATATATCTTTAATGAATACTATATAATTATCAAAAAGTCAGATAGCATTATACCTATAATTTGAAAGCCTTTAGATATTAAGAGAGAAGACCAAATTTTAAAAAATCAATATATTTAGTACATGCCAAATTTTGGAAAATAAAAAACACACAAAACTACATGTAGATATTCTTATCTATGTGAGCATTCTTACACATTTTATATATTCATGAAAAATTTCTGGAAGTATAAGCATCTGACTATAATGTGCAGTTACCTATGTGTTGTGGGTTTGGGAGGAGGAAAGCGAAAGTCTTTTTACCTTAAATACTTTAATATTATTTGAATTATTTATAAATATTATTTATATTTGACAATATTTTTATATGAAAACAGAGCAGAACAAAACACACACACTTTCTAGGTTTATGGTCAGAATTTCAGGTTCAAGTTTTAGTTCAATCTCTTATAGAGATACCAGATGTGTGATTCTCTGCAAGCCACTGCTCCTACTGGAATATTTGTTGCAATTCTTGCCTGAAAATTTTTATTAAGGAGTAAATGTGTGAAAGTTCCTTGCCCATTGCTTTGCAAATAACAAGGCAGTATTCCAGAAATTCTTGTTCCTTTAATACAAAGGAAGATAAGAAAGAGCAGGAGATATAATTCCTTTCTCTTGGATATATTTGTTTCAACCTTTGTAAGAGTTAGTAACATCCCAAAAAGCAAATTTTAAATAAAAGCAAATTAGTACAGTGCTAAAACAGTAACTTCACTTGCCACCCACTAGCAAGTGTTATTTGTGGAATTTCATTGTGTAACTATGAGCAAGGAAGAATACAGATGAGCAGAACAGGTGAATTTACATAGAATTACATATATCCTAAAAATTAAAGACACCAGGGGATCTCAAGCAGACCTAACTTCATCCAAGATTTGTCTTTCACTGGGACAGATCTCAGTGGGTCAGGCTTACTGTCAGAATACAGATGTTCTTCCCTATTGTTCCATCCCTGTTAGAGGCCTATTTACTGGCATTTCCATCATCAATTACCACCTTACAAATGGTCCGCGCCAGTGGAAATTAGGAAACTAATTCCAACATTGGAAATTAGCAAGTAAAAGTCATTAATCAATAGCTCTTAAAGAGAGAGAGAGATCACCATCATAGCTGGATATTTTGGGAAGTCGGACCCCTGAGGGCATTAGGAGTTTAGATAAAGAGAGAAATGATAGCTTTTCAATAAGAACACCCGTTGTGCAAAAACAATTCTGGATTGGCTGTCATTGTCAACTCTGAGACCTCACTAGCCTGTGGTCTTATAATAAGTCCACACAACATGAAGATATTCAAATCATGATAACTGATGAGGAAGAAATCCATTTATTGCTAATCTCTCTCCTCACACATTTTGAAGAACTCCTGGGATGTTGCCTTTGGCCCATTAAACAGTTTTCTGTGCTGTGCCAAAAAAGCAGACACTCAGATGTGGTCACTTGTGCCCAATTTTGTTAATGCTGGCCTCTGGAAAGCCTACTGGCTAGGCAGCCTCCTCAGCAGCTATGGTGATATCAGTAACATGGCCAGATTTTGCTGTTGGACCTGAAATTTAACAAAAACAACAAAAACTGCTGCTGGCAAGGACTCCAGCACTCCCCTGGTATGCTGCATTCACAAAATAGTAATGCAGGTTTCTATTAGATTCACCCCACCTGGGTGACTGCTAACAACGAGTGGGTACACCTTCAGGGTTAAGTCCACTCTGTGAAAAACCAAAGCAAACTGATCAGGGACATAAAGAGATCAAACAGTAGAAAATAACTCTTAGAACTTACACAGAACCTTTTTCTCAAAGGAAGAACAACTGTGAGCAGAGGCAGAGGTAATAATTGGGAATAAAGGGAAAACTCGAACTGCCTGTCCAAAATCTATTGTCCTCCCAGACCTCAGTTAAGGCAAAATAATTTTCTTACATCCAAAATGTCAGAAAGAATTTATCTCACTTCTTGCTGGTGGGTTTAGAGCACAGCTGCATGTTTGAAAAGGGAGCTGGATGCTACCTACCCAGGCATTGGTGCTTTTTCAGACAGCTGATTAAGAGCACTGCCATTAAGGCTACCACAAATGTCATTGCCAAAAAGGGGAAGAGGAGTTGTTTCATGGACCAGTTAGTACTGTTGATGACTCTTTGTGAACTGAAACCACCCTCACCAAACCTAAATATAGAAAGTGAAGAAAAGCCCTCTCTTTCTCTGTCAAGTTGCTTTTCTGCCTCAGGCCAAACCATCCCCCCCTGGTTGATTCACAGTAGTTTACATTCATTTGAAAGAAAACCCCCTCCCCACCTATTATGGGTAGTTTTCACACACGGGCTCCATAGATCATTGCAAAAATGTAAAAAAATTAACTACAGTGTTTAAGAATCAGACTTCCTGGTCTGCTTCTTAGCTCATCATTTATTAGCTGTGTAACACGAGCAAGACACTTACCTTCTCTGTTCCTCAGTATCTTTATCTGAGATTAAAAATATATATATTAAGATTGTAGCACAGGGAAGCTGTGAAGATAACATAAAATAATTTATTAACAATGTGAAAAATTGTGCCTGCATAGAGTAAATGCCTCATGAGTAGTTTTCTTACACTGGCATAGGTATTTTTCACAAGTGTGTTATATTCAACTAGAGGCCTGGTGCAAAAAATTCCTGCATGGGGAGGAGGGAGATGTCTCTTAGCCCAGCCTGCATGCTCTCCAATCTGAGATTCCTTGAGGGATTGGACCTAAAAGGGCAGTAGGACATCCTTCTCACAATCCAGGACTGCTAGATCCAAACTGCTCACCTGCCTGCCTCCCTGATTGTGCCTAACTGGTTCTGCCTGCCAGCCTAACCACCTGCTAACCACTATCCTACCAGCCTAATTGATATCTAACTGCTCCCCTGCCAGCCTGTTTGCCCCCAACTTCCCTCCTCTGCTGGCCTGGTCACCCCCAACTGCCCTCCCTTGCAGGCCTGGTTCCTCTTAACTGCCCTCCCCTGCTGGCCTGATGGCCCACAACCGCCCTCCATTGCAGGCCTGGAACCTCCCAAAGGCCCTCCCCTGCTGGCCATCTTGTGGTGGCCATCTTGTGTCCACATGGGGACAGGATCTTTGACCACAATGGGGGCAGCCATTTGTGTGTTGGAGTGATGGTCAATCTGCAAATTATTCTTTTATTGGATAGGATAGAGGCCTGATGCATGGGTGGGGGCCAGCTGGTTTGCCCTAAAGGGTGTCCTGGATCAGGGTGGAGGTTCCCTTGGGGCGAGAGGCCTGTGGAGGTTTGCAGGCTGTCTACGCCCCCCAATGACCCAAGTGGAGGCCCTGGGATCTGGGATTAATCTATGTCTATAATTGAAACTTTGTAGCCTGGAGCGGAGCCAAGCCTTCTGTTCGCTGGTGGTGGCAGCCATTTCTGTTTGAAACATTGTAGCCTAGAGTAGAGGCCTAGGCTGGCAACAGCAGGCTGAAAGCTTGGCTTCCTCCATTGCCAGGGAAACCCAAGCCTCTGTTCTCTCCAGCTCAGTGTTTGCCACCATTTCTGTATCTTTTATAATCGAAATGTTGTAACATTGAGTGGAGGCCTGGCAGGTGGAAAGCTTGGCTTCCTCTGTTGCCAGGGAAACCCAAGCCTTCCTCTTTCTGTCACTGGTGGCAGCCATCTTGGTTGAGGTTTATTTGCATAAACTGCTCCTGATTGACTGGTGGGTGTGGTTGGTGGGCATAGCTTGTGGATGTGGCGAAGGTATGATCAAACTTGCATATTACTCTTTTATTAGATAGGATTATATGCAGGAACTTCTTATATAGTAGCTACCATAAGCCTATTATATCACACTAGTGGCCCGGTGCACAAATTTTGTGCACTGAGGTGGGTTATCCCTCAGCCCAACCTGCCCCCTCACACATACTGGAAGCCCTCAGGGGATGTCCTACTGACCGCTCACCCCTGGCCTGTCCAAGGCCTAAAGTCTCTGCCTCTGCCCCAGGCTTTGGGCCTTGAGCACCCAGCCATTGACCTGCTCTGCTCAGCTCTGGCCTTAGCCCCAACCACCTGGGGGCCATGTGGTTGCTACTGAGAACCTCAGCTCTAGTCTAGGCCTTAGTCCTGGCTGCCTGCAACTGCCCTGCCTCGGGGGCCATGCGGTCACCACCACATGGCTTCGCTTCCGGGGTTCACGCGCTCACAGTTGCCACCTTGACTCCACCCCCGGGAGCTGTGCAGATGGGGCTAAGGTCTGGACCGGAGCTGAAGCGCCCGGCAGTGAGTGCACAGCTCCCAGGGGTTGACTAAGGCTGCGGCTGCTGCTTCAACTCTGCCCCTGGAGCCCCATGGTCGCTGCTGCCACTTTGGCTAAGCCCCCAGGGGTCACGCGCTCACCATTGCCACCTTGACTCCACCCTCAGGAGCCAAAACGGCCAGCGGCAATCGCGCAGCCCCTGGGGCCAGGTGTTCACAAGCAGACTGGTCTAAGGTCTGGACTGGAACTGAGGCGCCCAGCGGTGAGTGCACAGCTCCCGGGGATGGAGCCAAGACAACAGCTGCCACCATGGGTCCCTCAGCCTGACCTGTACCCTCTGTAATCTGGGAACCCTCAGGGGACCCCCTCCAATCTGGGAGTTTCTGTCTGTCTTTGCAATCACATGAGTGAATTGTCTGAGACCCCAACCTTTGCTTTCTTTCCATCCCCCACCCGCAACAGTAACTTCTTCCACACTCACTTTGATATAGTGTCTAGGAGATCTGGTAGTTCGTATGCCACCAGAACTACATTTCCCAGCATTATTGGCGCTCCGCCGCTTGGGTCCAGAGCACCTTGTGCCTAGTGCTCATTACCCAAGATGCCCCTGGTGCTCATCTGCATGTCCCATGTGACAGGTAAACCCCACACCTCAGTCACAGCCTAACTATCAGATCAACCCACATGTGAGCCTTGTGAGGGGATCTCATGGCATGAAATTCCCCTAAGTGTACCAAGGTCACCGTGAAAGGTTGTGACTCAGTCAACAGTAACTGTAAGGAGGGAGGGACCTCGCCAGCCCTTAAGTACCATGTGGGCAGAGCTTATAATGTGGTGCTTGCTTATGCAGCACAATGGCCATGCCCCTGTTTGCTGGCCATGCCCCCTGGCCATTGCCTCTTGCCCTGCTCCTGATTGGCTGGTAGCATAGCAGAGATATGGTCAATTTGCATGTTACTCTTTTATTAGATAGGAAGAGGTGACAAAAAGAGAAACAAGAATCAGTCTGTAGACTGATTATACAGAGGAAAAAAATAGTTGATAAAAGCTTGACGCTCTTTCAAAACAATCTGCCTAAATCCAACACTTCTGGTCATGAGCAGTATTCCCGCCCCGGCCCCCCCCCCCCCCCCCAAAAAAAAAAAATCCTGGAAACAGTTCTCCATCCTTTCAGGACAATGGTATATTGCAGCACTTTAAAACTCAAGTTGTTGCACAGTAAACATATGAAATGCTATATTTTATGTGTGTTTATTGGGTGGTCATCATTGCAGCCTTTCAGAAAAATGATTATAGAAACAAGTGCATTTGCTGGCTCCAGCCTTATGGAAGGGTAGCTCTGACCACAGAGGATCTCTAAAAATAACTCTCTGGCAGAAAACTTTCAGAGACTTTTACTTTTTTTTTTTTTTTTTTGTACCAGGCAACTCTTCCAATTATTCTTTCATGCTGTCATTTATAAACAGTGAAGAGCTATGAAGGAAGAGCTTTTCAGCAAAGGAAAGCAGTGACATCCAACCTTTAGTTGCAGCATTCTATTTTCTGACTTCCTTATTTGAGACAGTCACGAAAATGCCATGATTTAAATTGCAAGAGTTGGTGATAGTATTTCAGTAGGTTTCAGGAAAATTTTATGGCACTTTTATTGAATAATAAAATATTTTATCTCCATTGTGGAAGATTTAAAATGCAGAAGAGTCTATAAAGGAATTAAAAGTTATCTGCACCAATATAATAACCAGATGTAATCACATTAAAAGTAGTGTGTGTGTGTGTTGCAGAGACAGAGAGACAGAGAAACTGAAAGCTATAATTGCATTGCAATCCAATGCAAATACAATTAGATTGATAGATACATACATACAATTCCTTAAATGTTATATCAATGAGAAAAAAGCAATTGATATAATTAAAAAAAACCACACAGTGGTATTCGTTAATATTACAATATGAGGGCATCTCCATGTCTTTAGACATCCTATCTAATAAACGAGCAATATGCAAATTTGATCATACCTTCACCACACCCGCCAGCCACGCCCACCAGCCAATCAGGAGCAGGTTATGCAAATAAACCCGAACCAAGATGGCTGTCACCACTGAGAGCAGGAGAAAGGCTTGGTTTTCCCCGGCAACAGAAGAAGCCAAGCTTTCTGCCTGCCATTGTGTGCCTAGGCCTCCAATCAATGTTACCACATTTCAATTATAAAAGATACAGAAATGGTGGCAGCCACTGAGCTGGAGAGAACAGAGGCTTGAGTTTCCCTGGCAATAGAAGAAGCCAAGCTTTCAGCCTGCCATTGCCAGCCTAAGCCTCCACTTTAGGCTACAAAGTTTCAAACAGAAATGGCTGCTGCCCCAGAGAGAGCAGAGGCTTGACTGCTACAAAGTTTCAATTGTAGACATAGATTAATCCCAGATACCAGGGGGTCACTGGGGGGCATGGCCAGCCTGCAAACCTCCACATGCTCCTTACCTAGGCCACCCCTCACCCCAAGGGAACTCCCACCCTGATCTGGGACACTCTTCAGGGCAAACCAGCTGGCCCCCACCCATGCACCAGGCCTCCATCCTATCTAATAAAAGAGTAATTTGCAGATTGACTATCACTCCAACACACAAGATGGCTGCCCCCAGGTGGTCAAAGATCTTGCCCCCATGTGGACACAAGATGACCAAAACAAGATGGCCAGCAGGGGAGGACCATTGGGAGGTTTCCAGGCCCTGCAAGGGAGGGCAGTTGTGGGCCATCAGGCTAGCAGGGGAGGGCAGTTAAGAGGAACAAGGCCTGCAAGGGAGGGCAGTTTGGGGTGACCAGGCCAGCAGAATCAGGGAGTTAGGGGTGACCAGGCCAACAGAGGAGGGATGTTGGGGCAAACAGGCTGGCAGAGGAGCAGTTAGACATCAAATAGGCTGGCAGGTTAGTGGTTAGGGGTGATCAGGCTGGCAGGCAGAAGCAGTTAGGGGCAATCAGGAAGCAGGCAGGTGAGCATTTTAGAGCCAGGAGTCCTAGATAGTGAGAAGGATGTCAGACTGCCCGTTTAAGCCCAGTCATAGGATCGGGCCTAATCAAGCAGTCAGACATCCCTTGAGGAGTTCCAGATTGGAAAGTGTGCAGCCTGTGCTAAGGGACATCCCTGCCCCTCCATGCATGAATTTCATGCACCAGACCTCTAGTGCTTTAAATAAATGATATGCAATGACTATAGTACATGAATTCATGCATGGGTATGGTCTGGCTGGCTCGGCCCCAGTTGGGATGAATCAAGGCTGGGCCTGTCTGGAGGAAGAGATGGATGGCAAGAGGTTGGCCAGCCAGCCCACCCAATCAGGGCCTGATTAAGGCCGGGCCAGCTGAGGGGAGCGACCAAGGGCAATTGGCTGGTGGTCCCTGCTCTGCCCCCAAATGGGGTAGAGGACTGATTGAGGGTGGGGCTGACTGTGGGGAGGGGCTATGTGGCTGGCTGTGGGGAGGGGCTTTGGGTCATTGGCTGACTGGCCCTGCCTCTATTCATAGTAGGGGGCGGTGCTAATCAGGAGTGAAACTGACTAAGGGGGGGGGCTATGGGCTGATTGATGTGGTGGGGGCCAATTAAGGGTAGGGCCAGCTGGTGGGGGAGGGGCCAAAGGCAGTTGGGAGGGCCAATCTGGGGTGGACCAGGTGGGAGGAAGGGATTGCAGGAGGTTGGCTGAGGGCCCTGCCTCCCGATTGGGTTGGGAGAGGCTGATCATGGGCAGGGTCGGCAGGAGATGGTTCCCTGGCTGCAGTGGGTGTCATATTGATCAGTCATTCCAATTTTTCCATGATTTCAGTTGCTGGATTTTTATATATATAGATATCATCATTTATTTAACCTAAAGTTTATTAAATTATTTAATTTAGTAAACAATTCCTATATTACTGAATATTAGGTTGTTTCTATTATTTTTCAATCTTCAGGTTTGAATAATTATCTGGAAAATAATTGGTTTAATTCTTGATTATTTCCTTAGGGTTTATTCCTTAGAAGTAAAAATACTTATCAAAGAGTCAAGTTTCCCACCAAACACCTTGAACTAATTTTAATGTATATCACAAGTACATGAGATTACCTACGTGTATTAATTAGTAATTTTAGGGTTAGCCAATTAGAAAGGGGGAATGATATCATTAACTTGAACGGTGGTGAGCCGAGGTCTTTCCCCCGGGGTGATGTCTCAAGGCATGAGCTCCCCAGACCAGAAGATTTAAGAAAAAGTGTGGAAAACTTTTTTAAGCAGATTCAGACTCCCCACAAGGGAAGGTGTACCCAATTGTGGGCTGCCCCTTAAAGCCTTGTAGTCCAGGGGTATGTATTTGCCACAAGCCTGCTCTGTGTCTACCTGTGTCCTCAATTATTGATTCCCTCAATTGTTCTTGCCTGCAACAGACCTGAATGTTCCCTGTTTCTTTGTTCTTCCTCTGTTCCTGTGCTAACCTGTTTCTATGCATTTGTACACTTTGTGACTGCAGGCCCTTCCTGTTTTCCCATGCCTCCTGCTTTGAGTCCAGAAACATTTTATTTCTGCTTGGTTGTTCCTGTGGTTAGGCTGCTCATACTGCTGCGCGTGCCCCTGCCTATGTTCCACCTGCCTTTGTTTCCACTGGAACCTGCCCTGTCTGCCTGCCTTTCAAGTTAGCCCTCTCATTATCTTACTATTTTTCTAATATGCATATTAAAAACTACTCTTAAAGCTAAACTGTTTTTGCAGTTTAGTCTTTAGATTTCTCTTTAAAAATTGAATGTCTGATATTCTATATTTGAAAGAATTCTTTAAATTTTTTTATAAAAATACAGGCTCAGAAATATTTTCATTAATCAATGGTGTATTGATTTTGTTTGTGATGATTTATATTAATAAGATTAAAAGACCATGTAAAACATTATTCCAATTATTTTTGCTATATAGGATATGTACCTATATTTGTATTATTTTGCATATAGAAAAATTGTAATTTAACAATTTTAAATCTCTGGAATTTATCTGGACATATTGTAAGCAAAAATTTTAACTTCAAATTTTCCTAGCTATCCACTATTTCTCACCCCATTTTATGACTCACCCATCAGGACTGCTCATACTATAGTTGTTCTTAGACTGAATATTATGTTCCATTTACCTATTTGATGATTTTTAGTAAACTCTTTCATTAGGAATATCCTGTTTCATTATTTGTCAAAATATGTTGCTTCTCAATGACTTACTGATAGTCATTACAGATCTGACTGGTCCCTGATACCTCTACTACAATGTTTTCTGATAACAGTGAAGTTGAGAATTATTTTACCAAGTTGCAATAAAAGTCTCTGTGGAGAAGTAAATACATTTTGTTAAATCTATAAATTAATTTGGGAAAATTTCAAATTCTTACATTATTCAGTTATGCTTATTGTTTCTTATTTGTTAAAACTCAATTCTCATTTGTGAGAATATATACATATGTACTGAGTGCCCACTGTCTGCTTGCTTCCATTTCTTTAATTTGTAATGTTTCTTTGTTTCTGCATTCTGAGTAATTATCCTCCAGGCCAATTGGCTGTGAGGACCAACTGCGTGTGCAATGGAAGAATTACTGTGCAGGGGACACCCTTATGGAGCAGGACTTTCCTCTCGAGTGTCACTTATGGCTGTGTAGAGTTGTAATCTGGTATGGTCTGAAGCTGTCCACTTGGTGCACTGACTCTGGGGCATTCTGTGAGGTACAAAGCCAGCCACTGCATGGCGCCACTCACCAGGAGGTGCAGAGAGGTCTACATATGGCTGCTACTTGAATTAGGCTAGGAATTGCCTTGGTGAGGCCCAGCTGTGAAACAAGGCAGGCTGTTGCTAATGGCAGGTCTTGGGCCTTTTATTGATAGTTTTGAAGCCACCTGCTGCTTATTTGAGAGATTTTAGCAAAGTCTGAAGCCTGAGCCAGGACAGGCCATTTATATGGAAAAGCTGCTGCCAACAGCTTGGGTAGGAATGCAAATTGGATGGGTAGGACCTCAGGGAATTGCCAGGGTGAAAAAAACAGTGTGGGCTACATTAATGAAAACTCAGATATGCTGCAAGTCAGCTCTGTGATGGGGGAATTCCAGCACAGAAACAACAACCCCTCTGAACACCTCTGTATGGGATAAAGCTGCCCCTGAATTCTTGCCCCAATGCCATATCATCCAGTTCCTCCTGATAAGTCCCTGGATTCCCCCAAACCTGTCACCTGGAGCTGGAGCTCAGAGGAAGTGGGACCCAGTAAGTTCTTTTGCCAGCACTTTAAGAGGCACACCTGTGACTCCAGCAGCCTCCCTGTCACTCAACCACAATCCCAACTGGTTTTTACAGCCTGAAGTTAAGGGGACTTCTCTTCACAGCTCTGGAACCCTATCCATCTTGGTTCTCCTGCTTTAAATTTTGGGAATACATAAGAGGCAAAACAGATTAAAATTACTGCCATCATGTGGTTTATACTAAAAAGGGAATAGATAGATAATAAGAAAACAAGCAAGAACAAAAAATAAAACTCAATGTCAAATGTTTATAAAACCTATGGAAGAAAACAAAGCAAAGCAGAGAAGGAGAATGGAAGATATTTGTGCCGATTGGGTGAACAGGAAACAAATCAGCAAGAAAATTATATTTTAGCAGAAGCCTGAAACTGGGAAAAGCAAAAGCCAGTCACACATCTGGGGGAAGGAGATTCCAGAAAAGGGAAAAACCATTCAAACTTTTTTTTTAATGTAAGATGCCTTCAAGTTCTGTCTTTTTTAGATGGCTTCCAATTTTTGCAGTATTACTGTAATGTATTTTATATTTTTGTTATAAAGGAAAACAGTGTAATTATTGTATAGTTAGTATCATTATTAATATACTATCTCAGTTAAAACCATTTATAAAGCATAAATTAATCATTTCTTACTTTTTATTTAACTTTTTGGTAAAAAAAATTGTTGATATTAAAATACTATTATAAATAAATATACTTGACATGTAGGTAAAAACAGTGGTCCTAACCAGTCCTCCTTGCTCTCTGTTCATGCAGCTGAGAATTAGTAACTTACTATTGTTATCTATTTCTGTTTGTGCTTATTCCCTATTTCTAAATAGTATGCTTTCAATGCTATTTATTAACTTTTCAGATTTTAACTACTTAATCACCGTCTTCCATCACTACCCTCACACATACATCTAATAGTGTCTCTAATGTGGTTATATCATGCTTTTTTAAAAAAAGTAAATAATGTTCTGTGATTGTTATAATCATTTTTTAGACCTGTACAGTTTAGTTATGACAATTCATTTTTTTCTCTTGATTAACTTTTTTCAGTTTTTTGTTTATTTTAATCTATGCATAATTATCTAATTTATTTGATTGCCTTGGTTGTTTTGTTTTGTTTTGTTTTGTTCCCCTATTCTCATCATGATTTCTTTTAGCTAAGATTCCAATAAACCTTTCAGGTTTTTTTCAGTGAAAGCATACACTTTGGAAAATTTATCAGTTTTGTTGTGTTTTGTTTTGCTTTGTTTCATTTTGTTTTCCTCGGTAAATCTCTCTGGAACACTGTTCTCCTGCTCTAACCTAGACTGGTGGAACTTGAGATTCTGAGACAGTTTCACTACTGAATTCGTAGGACCTCCCTTTTCCTTCATTCTGGAGATTTCCTTTTCCTTCTTTCTGTGTTTGGATCCCTTGTATCTATTTCTTGCTTACTTTTGTCTAGGGAAAGCTTACATTCCAGTTGTCCAGGGATCAACTATGGACCCACAGGCCAAATCTGGCCTACCACCAAGCTAAAAAATGACTACATTTTTAAATGGTTGGGAAAATAATATTTCATTGGAACAGAGTCACACATATTCATGGATGTATTTTTAAAGCTAACTGTGTACAACACAGACCTTATTGTCTACAAAGTCTTTAATATTTATTATCTGGTTCTTTATAGATTTAAGTTTGTTGCCCATTCCAACAGCATAAAGGTGGGCATGAAGGAATCGTTTTGGAAGTTTTACAATTGAAAATGTCTTTATTCTACTCTCATACCTAACATAGTCTAGATCAGTGGTCGGCAAACTCATTAGTCAACAGAGTGGCGAACTGCTCTCGCAAGCTGCAGTTTGCTGACCACTGGTCTAGATAATTATGTGTGTGTTTTTTGTACGTTTTTGTTTGTTTATTTGTTTGTTTTTTGACAATTGTATTTCCTCAAATTTTGAAAGTATCACTCATTGTCTTCTATGGCCAGGAATGTTGCTGAGAGTCCAAAGGCATTTCAATATTCTCTTCTGATTATGCTTTATCTCTCTAAGTTGATTATGTTTGCTCTATCTATGAGTTCTGAAAGTTTTATATTTTCTCAAGAGCTCTGAAATTTCAAAATTATGTGTCTTACTGTGGATCTTCTTTATTTTAGTGAGATTTTTGTAATTTTTTGTTTTGTTGTTGTTCACTTATCATTCATTCCTTTATTTTTATCTCTGCTTCAAACTTATTTCCTAATCCTTCATTCTTTATGAACACATAGCGGGGCAACAGGAAGAAATAGAATAGTGGGAACTATTCTATTATATTAATAGTTATATTAATATAATATAGGAAATATTAACTATGCTATATTAACTTTGTTCTGTTCTGATTAAAGAAAACACATCCTGACCTTGCTAGGAGTTGCATGCCCTGGGATTTGGAAGTTACCCTCAAAATGTGGTCCATTCACCTTACCCATCTGAGAACAGCCTATTATCATAGAAAGATTAATGACCTTGTTGCCTAAACAATGGAGTCCCAGAGGTCCATGCCCTTTGAACTCCCAGCTCACATTGTCTATAATATGTAATCATCTTACCCATTCTTATTCCTTTTGACTACTTCCCCATGTGATCTTTGTCCTTCTATGCAATATATGCAGCTGATTAATGGTTAGGGAGTGGGGATAGAGCAGATTTTGCTCCAGCAATATTGGAAAATAAAAATGCTCATATACAATTGAACCCTGTCTCTGTTCAGTTGACTCAAGTAGTGACAGACTGCCTGGACATATTTGTTGTAGGGTTTCATATACAGTATTTATAATATTCATTTACATATATTAATATTCCATTTTCAGGAGTCAAATACTTATTTTTATATTCTATTTGTTTTCATAGCTTCACTCTCTTACAATCAAATGATACTAAATATGTATATGTGTTTAATCTTTTATCTACCAATTATTTTGCCTTGTTTTCTTTTTGAGTTGTGAGCCCTACCTATATAACATGGATTTTTTTTCATATCCTCTTTCACTTAGTGGTGTTCATATTTTAATCAGTATTTTCTAACTAAGTTTAATAGTTGTTTACTACTGTGTAGCAAGTTATCCAAAATGTAGTGACCAAAATAAATCAAAACATTTAAATACTTATGTCACCATTTCTGTGGGTCAGGACTCCAGGAGCAGCTTAGGTGGGTACCTCCGGCTCTGGGTTTCTGAGGAGACTGTAATCAAGGTATCTGCAGAGACTGCAGTCATATTGAGTTTCAACTGGAGGAGAATGCACTTCTGAGCTCCTTGATGAGCTCCATAGAAGGACACAAGACTTTGCTCTCTTAATACTGAAAATATCAGTTCCTTACCGCATGGACCTATCCACAGGTTTACATGCTTACTCAAGGGTGAGAGATGAGAGAGTGGAGGAGACTCTAAGACAGAAGCCATAGTATTTTTTTCATAGTTTTTTTTATAATATAGCTCAGAAGTGACATCTTTTTAAAAATACGTATAATTTTATTGATTTCAAAGGGGGAAGGGAGAGGGAAGAAGAGATAGAAACATCAATGATGAGAGATAATCATTGATCAGCTGTCTCCTGCATGACCCCTATTGAGGATCAACCTCACAACCCAGGTGTGTGCCCTGACAAGGAATGAAACCGCAACCTCCTGGTTAATAGTTCAATGTTCAACCACTGAGCCATACAATCCAGAGCAGAAGTGACATCTTATCACCTCTTCTTTCCATTAGACATAAATCACTAGTTCACTAATCCAGACCACCTTGAAGAAGAGGGACAAAAAGACATAAATACCAGAAGATGACAATCGTTAAAGACAATCTCAGGCATTGCTTAACAGAGAAACTTTAGTAGTTTCAAACTTTGTCAAGTGATGATATGATAATTGTGCATTGTGCCTCACAGAAATTAATGTGGCAGTTTTTAATCTTTTTCTATACTACAGATCATTTTGCTTATTGATGACATTTTTTTCCCAAAATACTTGAAACCTCTGCTTCTGAAACATTTCAGTAGGTTATTTTTTAAAAATATATTTTTATTGATTTCACAGAGGAAAGGAGAGGGGAAGAGAGATAGAAACATCAACGATGAGAGAGAATCATTAATCAGCTGCCTCCTGTGGGATCAAGCCCACAACCCAGGCATGTGCCCTTCACCAGAATCAAACCTGGGACTCTTCAGTCAGCAGGCCAATGTTTTATCCACAAAACAAAACCAGCTAGTGCTCAATAGATTATTTTTTCACAATTATTTAATGACTGACTAATCAAATTATGTCTTGCTTTTTGAATCAGTATTGGCTTCCCTTCTCCTAGGATAATATCTATCCCATTGTGATTTGAAATTTTATTTACATGTCTTAATATGTATGAAACTTTATAATGTCATTATAATCCAACTCACCTAAAAATAAGCCCCCACCTCCAAGATAAGTAATTGGCCATGATTCTATGCACTGTTCAAGACTGAACTTCATTATTATCTTTTGTTTAGTAAAAAGTTTATTTTAGCTGTACTGAGGTAAAATTTATAAAATTATAAGGAATTTAAAATATATAATTTGATATACATAAATATTGTAAAATGGATTCCTC
Source organism: Antrozous pallidus (assembly GCA_027563665.1). Taxonomy (NCBI): domain Eukaryota; kingdom Metazoa; phylum Chordata; class Mammalia; order Chiroptera; family Vespertilionidae; genus Antrozous; species Antrozous pallidus. The sequence continues at coordinate 29,916,617 of CM050519.1, forward strand.
CTTTCTGGTTAATTTACATAACCATCGTCTCATATTCAACTTTTGTTTTTTGTGAGAACCTATTAAGTTCTACCATCTTAACAAATTACAAGTATATAGTACAGCATTATCAATTTTAGTCACCATGTTATACATTAGATCCTCAGACCTCATTCTTTTTAAAACTGCAGGTTTCACCTGCTCTGTAGGTGAAAAAACTATTAAGGAAGGCCTTGCAGAACCTGAAGATCTTATTTTCTGAGAATAATGAAGTTGACCTTTTAGAATTCATGACAGAGTTTCTGGAAAACAGATGAAGAACATAGAATATCTAAAATGCCATCTTGCCTATCAGAATGAATTGGAAGAATTGGCCCAGCTGGAAGCCTGTTCAAAAAGCTTGCTGAAACATAACGTGAAGAAATTTACCTTCTTATGGAAACATAGCAAATCAGCAAGTCTTTCATTGCAGCATGTTCCAAAGTTGCCTACTTAGAGTCTTAACCTCCTCTATTGGCCAGAAGATCGCCTTTCTTTTAGTTAACACACACACACACACACACACACACACACCCTTGAAAGCATAATGCTAAAAGCTAAGTCAGATAAAGACAAATACTGCCTAGAATCACTTATATGTGGAATCTGAAAAAATGCTATGAAAACAGAAAAGTGGTTGCCAAGGCCTAAGTATGAAGGAATTGGAAAGATGTAGGAAAGGGATATAAGTTTTCTGGTATATTTTTAATTTTATAATATTTATTTATGAATTATGCAATATTTCAATAATGATATTAAGATTTTGTTGTTTTATAGCCATAGTGATAGGATTTAGAGACTAGAAAGGCAATTAGGGTAAGGATACATGGGAATGGAATGCAAATGTGAAGGACAGAGCCAGCTCCATAAGGCTAGAATGTTTACCTTAGGAGAGGAGGAGAGGAGCGGGGAGCACTGGGTGAGCTTTGAAACTTTAAAGCTGATATCAGGCAGAAAATAGGTGAATCACCAATTAGGAAAAAACAGAGGGCATAATAATAGGAAATAACATGTACAGACAATGAAGCTGCCCACATGTATAAACCCTTAGATAAAAAGACTCACTGTTTTGTTTTGTTTTTCCCCATTTGGGAACTCCTCACCATTTGGGTGAGTTTGTTTAAGCTTACAATAAATTTCCACACTTTAGTTTAAAACCTTTTTGTCCTTGAGTGTTATTCTTCAAACTTGGCGAAACAGGAATCCAGGAGTTCCAGCTTGTCATTTAGTGTATCCATACTTACAATTTTGTTTGTTATTACTGACAACAGCTTACTAGTATTGTTATAGTAGGCAGTCAGCCATCTAATTAAATTGGATTAATTAGGAAGCAGCAACTCCACAGACACACCCTTTCCCCAAAAGACTCTAATATACAAGTAGGCAGGCAGGAAACACTGGCATTCTAATCTCTGGAGGGAACAAGAGGCCTTTCCCACAGAGAAACATCAGGGGGAAACTCCTCTGCTGAGGCCTGTGCAGTAGAAGCCAAGAAAGGGTGGGGGAAATACTTTTGCTATGAGTGCACACCCATAGAGAAAAAAGAAGAAGAAGAAAAAAAAAAAAAAAAAAAACAGAGAAAAGCGGCAACTATAAAGGGGAGGAGAAAGACCTGACAAAAGGGATTGGATAAGAAGAAGACCAGTACAGCTCCAGAAAAATCCAGGGAAGAGATTGAAAGAACATTTTCCTTCCTAAACTTAATGATATACAACCAAAGTTTAGCAATGGCCAAAGGACACACTCTCTCTCTCCCTTTCTCTCTCTCTTTAGCAGCCATGTGGGCCATAGCCAGCACTGATAGTAGCCACAGACTACTGGAACCTCAGATGCCAGGCTAATGGCACAGCAGCTATGGGTCCTGACTCTCCTCCTGGGGTTTGTTGGGCCCAAGTACAGGCCTGTGGCCCCAAGGGCTGCAATTCTTCTGCAGCAAGACAGAGCTGGGCTTCCTGGTTGTGGCTACGTCCCCTAAGGCTCTCATTTGTTGGCAATCCAATAAATCTTGCCACTATACCTCAAATTCTTCTGAGTGTGTCCTGAAAATGCATTTCCTGTGATATGTAGAATAATCCTTTTTCCCTCTGACAACAATATCAGCACTTAATGCTTGTCCTTCTTAAAGTACTTCCACAATTTTTGAGTTTCAATATTAATTTCCAAGGGGACTAAATATCATCTATTCAAGTATCTTTTTTTAGAACAGTAATCACACAATACACTTTTGACACTTCCATTTTTGAGAATAGCAACATGTAGCTTTTAAATAATAATTAAAACTTTCATGATTATAAAATTTTCAAATCAAATATTTTTATCTCAAAAGTTATATATGGGTGGGGCAAAAGTAGGTTTATGATTGTTTGTATGGAAAATAATAAAATAATAAATAAATAATAATACACAAATATACTTGGTTTAGCATCCTCACAACTATAAACCTACTTTTGTACCATCATGTAGATGATATATATCTACATGTACTATGATATACAGACATATAGCATCCAATATATTAGAGAAGATTTTCAAGTCAAAATAAATTAAATTCTTTATAAATATATTAGTTTGGAATTTGGGGTATTAAGTTGACAATACCCAACTTAAAGAAAAGGTCTCTTTTCTTTAAGCTTGCAGTTTAAAATTTTTTACATGGTTGGACTGTGGTGAGAATCTATTGGTTATCTCAAATGCACAGTAAAATAGTGGACCTATGCTGCTATTTTCCAAAAATTAAATCTAATGGATATTGATTCCTTTTCTTTGAGTTCCTAAAACAATTAAACTGGATCACTAGTTTTTATCTTCCACAATTATCAACTTTCTCTTACAATTTTATTGTTTTTCTATTTTCTGTATTATATAATTTTTAAAATCAAATTTGTCTTTTACAATGATCTGGTGATCCGATATATTAATTTTATTTGTTTTAATTTTATGAGTCTTCATTGAAGATATTTATTGTTAATTTGTATTTTTAAATTATTTGAAATATATCTCTTAATAAATTCATTTTCAGTGTCAATCTTTTATTTTCTGGATATATTTTAATGATTCTAAAGATTTGTTTTAAAATTCACACATATATATATTTTTTCTACTTTCAGTGGTATATCCTTTCTTTGCGTTTTGGTATGACAGTCTTTTCTTTATCCTGAAGTCCTCTCTTCTATGGCCCCTATTGCTTTTCATTGTAAATCATTCCCAGATGAGAGATATATCTAGGAATGATGTTTGCCAACCAAACGGCTATAGAGGCAGGATTAACAAAAAGTAAAAAATAAAATCCCTGACCGGTGTGGCGTAATTGGTTGCGACATCATCCTGAGCACCAGCGGGTTGCAGGTTCTATTCCAGCCAGGGCATATAACCTGGTTGCAGATTCGATCCCGTCAGGTCCAGGGTGTGTACAAGAGGCAACCCATCAATGCTCCTCTCTCCTTCCTTCCTCTCTCTTTCTAAATATCAAAAAACAACAACAAACAAACAAACAACAAAAACATATCCTCAGGTGATAATTTTTAAAAAAAGGCTATGGAGCCAGTCTTTGTGGTATGTACTGCCCATTGAGTTGGTGGGTAAATCCCCTTATGTATCTCTATCTAGAAGGCTGGTTGGTGCATACACCTCATGATGTAACCTCCCAACATTTAACAAAATTAAAGCAGTTTCCTCTATTCCAGTACCAGATTGGTCCAATTATAAAGAAAAAAGGGCCCTTGCATTTCCTAAAAAACAAATTTCTTTTGTAAAAGTCTCCTCTTTCATCAGAGCATTCTTTCCTGTGAAATCTATACATCTTGGATTCACTGCATTGTGCCCAGTCATCCTGGATGATCTAGTTTTTTTCTTGTAATGTCTCAATGCCAAGACATTGATTGTATTGTGGGCATCCTTCTGTGACTCCGGGGAAAATAGACTAACATGTATCTAATCTCTCCCCTTCTCTGTGTCTCCTGACTGCTTTCAAATATGTGCAATGCTATTAGAGTTTTCATATTCTTAGTTTCAACTGTTATCAATTTTATTATTTTTATGTCTTGAGAATTATGTAACATGAAAAGACTTAGTCTAAGAGCAAATAAGATACTATTTTAAACTGAAATTTTAGCTTTAAATCTAAATATCTCTGCCATAGTTGATGGTATATATAATTTATGGTGCTGTTCATTTGGCACCAATATTGATTTTCTTCAAGAATAGTAAAGTGTATTTCAGTGTGACTGCTTATGTTTCCTATATCTTTATCCAGATTGTAATTTAAAAGGTGACATTGTTTCTTCTTTGCATAACAATTTCATTAATTTTTTTCTCCCTAGGAATAGTAAAATGAATACATCTAAATAGAAAATGTGTTTTTATTTCTTTTCAACATAACTCATGATCATTTTATTTCAAATCCCCATACCCCAAATTTTAACAGTTAATTACCACATCACTTTACTTGGTGAAGAAAGACACATTCTTAAGAATGACAGGTGGCTGAGTCCCAAGTCATTAGAAATTTATGCCATTTCTTTTGAAGAACAAAAAGTAACAGATAAAATATGTAAATGATTAAGCCAGTTTAGGACTTTGTTTCTGGAATTTTCTTTTTATCAAATGAACTTATAAAATGTGATCTTACAAAAAGTTTATCTAAATTTAGCATTGAAACAGCACAATGTTAAATTGTTATTATTATTAGGAGTATTATACCAACTTTTTATATTAGAAAATATAATGCAAGCAAGGTGTAAGTTCTTAAAAATTATTTAAGTATGCTTTACACTGTATACACAATAATTGACATTTTTAGTTTTTAGTAATATGCTTTAAAATAAATGTATTACAGAGAACTTATAAAACAATTGATATCAAGGTAAAAATAGTTATTTAGTGATATAAACTTATTGACATAATGTGCAGTTCTACCGTCTTAAAATATACCTATGCCTACAAGGTCCCTGCCAGTAACTTTCTACAGTTGAAGAAGGTGCCCTGATTTGCACTGACATTCAATAGCTTCCCCCAGGCAAATATGTGCAGACAATCATCTGTTGATGCCTGTCTGTAGGCAGAGGAAAGACTTAGAACAGAAGCAACTGTAAAAGCAACTATTCCCTTGACTGTTACAGGAAGGACATTAAAGAACACAAAATAATATTACTTCCAATTTATATAGCTCTTTTTATTCCAAATACTTTTGCAAACTTATTAATGATTTTTAATATAATTTAGAAGACAAATTAGTCAATATATTGTTTTAGGTAAAAACAACAACAACAACAACAACAAACAACTCTTCATATAGATATGCCTTCCTCAGCAAATCAAACTCCATTTCTTAAGCTCTCTGGACTGAGCACTGTGCTTGGTACAATGGGTCTACACAATATAACGTTGTCTAAGGGTTTAAGAGGAATAGCTTTAAATTAGAAAACATTGTAACAAAATCCTCTCTGCCTTTTGGGTGCATTCCTTTTATAAATTACTTAACCTTTGTAAGAGTTTGATTCTTTAGAAAAAGTAGAGGGGGGTATATTATCTATTTTAGTGGTTATAGGGATTAACATAGTCTATTTTAAGGTCTTATTCCAGTAGCCCAATAATAACTCTAGAAAAAACAATTAAAATAAAAGCAATTAACTACTATTGTACTAACAAAATTTTCTTAGTATCAACTGTGAAGACATTGTTATAAAAGTCCCCTTTCTGTGACCTTAAAAGAAAAAACCCTAAGAGGTATAAATCAAAATATCCTTAGTAAAGATTAAAATAAATTACAGACTTGAACTGAGATTGAGAAATAATTTATAAATATATTCTTGCATGATTCATTTATATAGATGGTATTTTCAAGGTAATGAAACATTTATAAAAACTATGTTTAAAAACAGAATTAATTGAATGAGCCAATTAACTACACAAATTTAAGAATAAGTTTTTCCTTTCTGGAATAAAAATATAAAAACAGCAACAACAACAGTTCTGTAATTCTTAATAATGATATGAACCAGAAAAAGAAATAGTTATAATGAAGAGATCATAATTATTAAGAGTCATGAAAATGGCAAAAGGGTATCACCGAAGGCTAGTTTGCATCATCACAACTCTATAAGATAAAAGTGATACCATTCATTAAGCAGGATATTATTGCTCTATGGTCACTAAAAATGGACTCAAAGAAAGTATATTAAAATGTAACTAAAATACTTGATCTACCAGATCAAGACCATTAAAACTCATAACAAAAATGATACTATAATGTGCTTATTTTTAATTTAAAAATGTTTTATATATTATTTCTTTCTAAATTTATTTAATATATACCTGTATATAAAATACTAGTCAGAATTATATTTAATAACAGTATTTTATTAGAATGTGCAACATAATTATTTTAACATGCATAAAGTATTTTTACTTTTCTAATAACCCTTGTCCTTTCTAATAAAAGAGTAACATGCAAATGTGACCATACCTTGGCTCCTGATTGGCTTGCTACTAGCCAATCAGGAGCAGAGGGTGTGACTGGGGGCGTGGTCACAACTTACCTGGAAGCCAGTGAACACTTCCCTTCACGAATGCTTCACTTCACGCAGGCGCGTCAAGTGCTTCACCTGTGGGAAACACTTCGCTTCACACCTGCGCAGGCAGGGGTGGGGAATGAAGAAGGGACCAAGCCTCTGCACAGGGTGTTTGCCAGGGCCTAGGTAGCCAACGGGAGAGGCTCTGTCCTTGAGGTGTCCCTGGTGAGGAGAGGGCTGGGCCAGAACAACACCATACTTTCAAAGAAAGTTGTTTCCCACTTAAATATCCTCTGATGAGTATCTTTAAAAAAGAAGTAAATATTCAGCCATTCTCACACCTTGAAAAGTTAAGGTAATTCCTGATATCCACTGTATGTTCAAATGTCTTTGTTTCAAAGATGCCTTTTACCTTTGGTTTGCCCCCTCTGCAGGCTACCCAAGGTCTTATTTCAGCCCTGATGTTGGGCTGCTTCCCCAGACCATAGTTCCCAACGCACTTCCAGCCAGAGTTTAAGGGGCCTTCTTCTGTTTTTAAGGCATCGCCATATCCAGTGCCTGCCAGGCCTCTGTGAAAGCATTACTCCTTAGGTCCAGGGTGCTGGGAGCTGAAGCAGAGAGGCTGTGAGGCCCAGCTCACCCAGGATGCTGGCCCCAATCACCTCCTCCCAATTATCCTGGCCCAGCCTTCCCTATACATACCTGCTCACGGAGAGCGTGAGGTGGTCCTGGCAGCAGGATGGGATGCCAGCGGGGGGGCGTGGCCGCAGTATGAGGGAAGGGAGGCCTACACCCTCCCCCAATCCAGAGGGGCTTGACAGGGAACCTCAAGGTGTGTTTCCCACCCTGGTGCTGGGCTAGGGTACTTCAGACTGCTCCCCCCACCCCAGCTCTAGGCTGGGGGACCTCAGGCCATGACTCCCACCTGGTGCGGCTTGACAGGGGACTACAGGCCACATTCCCAACCCGGCCCGGCTTGACAGGGGATCTCAAGGTGCGCTTCCCATCCTGTTGCTGGGTTAGTGGACCTCAGACTGTTCTCTCCACCTGCCAGGGCTTGACAGGGGACCTCAAGCCACACCCACAACCCAGCACCAGGCTGGGGGACCTCAGACCATACCCTCTGCTCCAGCACCAGGCCAGGGGTCCTGAGGCTGTGCCCCTCCTGCCTGGCTGGGCTTGACTGGGGACCTGAGGCTGTGCCTCCCTCTCGGTGCTGGGCTGGGGGACTTGAGGCTGTGCTCCTCTACCTGGTGGGGCTTGACGGGAGACCTCAGGCCATGCCCCCTACCCAGCATGGCTTTATGGGATCTCAGGTTGTGTCTTCCACCTGGTGGGACTTGATGGGGGACCTCAGGCCATGTCCCCCACCCTGGTGCTGGGCCAGGGGACCTGAGGACACACCCTGCCCTGGGTGGCTTGACAAGAATGGGACTGGTGGGGTCTGAATCTACCCCAATGCGGGGGTGGAGGGGGTGCGGCTGGGTCTGGGTCTCACGTGATATTGAGGCACATGTGAGTGAGTGGGGACTTGACTCTGGGCCCCGTGGTGTGCCCCAGACTCTGACAGGAGGAAGGTTTTCATATACATTTTGCTAATTTTCTTTAGTTTCTGATACTTCTATTACAGAGAAAGAGCAAATAGCAATATTAAATTATTTCCTCTAATTAATACCCCTTTAATGTGCACGAATTTTGTGCACCAGGCCACTAGTAAATAATAAAAGCAATGAGCTTAATGTACTGTAACATTAAAAATATGTCTAACTGTCAAAAGATTTGTTAAGTTTGACATGTTTCAGAATACTTTAACCATCCTTGAGGAGATGAGATTTTTTAGGACATGAATACTAAAATTTGTTTTCATTCTCAGTTTAGAATAAAGTTTAAAATAAAAAACAGCCCTAACTGGTTTGGCTCAGTGGATAGAACATTGGCCTGTGGATTGAAGGGTCCCAGGTTCAATTCCAATCAAGGGCTTAATCCCCAATAGCATGTGTGCAGGGAGCTGCTGGTCAATGATTCTCTCTCATCATTGATGTTTCTTTCTCTCTCTCTCTCTCTCTCTCTCTCTCTCTCTCTCTCTCTCTCTTCCTCTCTCTTTCTCCCCTCCTCCTCCTCCTCTTCTCTGAAGCCAATAAAAACTATTTAAAAAAATAAAATAAAACACATAGGAGACACATAAATAGGGATCAAGACCTGAGCCTTTAACTGATAAGTGATTTGAAAAGTGACTTTAGAGCCGTAGGTCAAATGGCTTGATAATGGCATGCTAATGAACACATTCTATAGAAAACACTTTTTCTTATTATTCTACCCCTCATCTGCTAATTATCTTTTAACTAATCAACTACATTAAATCAACAAATCTAGAACAACAGAAAGCAGGCTTAGGAAGCTGTATTGCCACAAGAAAAGGCTATTTTCCCAAGTTCATCTCAGTGTTATAAAAAAAAAAAGAAAAAAAAAACAATATGCAAATCAACCAATAGTGGAAGGACTGGTCTCTATGATATGCACTCATCACGAGGGGACAGATGCTCAATCCAGGAGCTACCCCCTGGTGGTCAGTGCACTTTTACAAGAGGAGCCCCGCTCAGCCATAAGTGAGGTTCACGGCTGGTGAGTGAAAGAGCATTTCACACATCCGTGGCAGCACAAAAGATGTCCGACTGATGGCTTAGCCCTGCTCCCCTGAGGACTCCCAGACTGCGAGAGGGCACAGGCTGGGCTGAGGGATCACACCCCCCCCCCCCCCACTGAGTGCACAAATTTTGCACACTCGTTCTCTAGTAATATCATTCTATATAATAAAGAGGTAATATGCAAATTGACCCTCACACACACCCTCATATTACAAGATTGCTGCCCTACATCATCAAAAGATGGCCACCTAACATTGTCACAAGATGGCTGCTCCCACATTGTCACAAGATGGAAGGCAAGGGAGGACAGTTGGGGGGTGACCAGGCCTTCAGGGTAGGGCAGTTTGGGGCGATAAGGCTGGCAAGGGAGCACTTAGGTATCAATCAGACCAGCAGGGAAGCAGTCAGGGGGCTATCAGACTGGCAGGCAGAATGGTTGGGGGCTTTCAGACTGGCAGGCAGAATGGTTAGGGGCAATCACACAGCCAGGCAAGTGAGTGGTTAGGAGCCAGCAGTTCCAGATTATGAGAGGGATGTCCCAGATTGGAGAGGGTGCAGGCTGGGCTGAGGAACATTCCCCCAGTGCACAAATTTTATGCAAGGGCCTCTAGTAATTTAAATAAAATTAAGCTGATGTATATCTTCATATATAAAAAGTCAGGGGCTGTCATGATGAAACAGCTGGAAGGATAACGAAACAGCAGGCTGTGTGGGGTGACCAGGCCGGCAGAGGGGTTAGTAAAGAATGACCAAATGACTGAACAACAGGCTGCATTGGTGACCAGGCCAGCAGGGAGGGCTGTTGGGGGAAACCAGGCTGAATGGGGGTCAATTGGGGGTGACCAGGTTGGCAGGGAGGGTAGTTGAGAATACAAGGCTGGCAGGTGTGGCAGTTGGGGGCAGTTAGGCAGGCAAGCAGGTAAACAGTTAGGAACCAGCAGTCCCAGATTATGAGAGGGATGTCTGATTGCCGGTTTAGGCCCAATCCTTGGGATATCTCCCAAAGGGTCCTGGATTGGAGAAGGTGTCAGCTGGGCTGAGGGGACCCACCACTCCATGCACAAATTTCATGCACTGGGCCTCTATTATACTATATAAACTAGTAGAAAATACCTACAAATTGGATGATTCCCTTTTTTGGCAGAGTAAGAAATCAAGAGAACTTTTCTTACAAAATTCTTGCTATATGTGAATAAGACGACAGGGCAAAGAAAGTTCTACAAACAAGCCTAGAAAAATAGGTATTATGTATTAACTAGTGGCCCAGTGGATAAAATTTATGCACATGGGTGTCCCTCAGCCCAGCCTGCACTCTCTCCAATCTGGGATCCCTTGGGGAATGTATGTCTGTCTGTTTAGGCCCAATCCCTCTCACAACCAGAGACTGCTGGCTCCTAACTGCTCAGCTGTCTGCCTGCTTATCTGATTGCCCCTAACCATTTTGCCTGCCAGCCTGATCACTCCCTACCTGCTCCGCTGTCGCCTGATTGATGCCTAACTGCTCCCTTGCCAGCCTGGTAGTCCCCAATTTCCCTCCCCTGTCAGCTTGAACAGCCTCAACCAGCCTGATCACCATCCCCTGCTGGCTCAATCACCCACAACTGCCCTCCCCCCTGCCAGCCTGATTGCCCACAACTGCCTTCCATTCCAGCCTGATTGCCCACAACTGCCCTCCCCTGCCTGCCCAATCACCCACAATTGCCCTCCCCTGCTGCAACCCTTCGCCTCTCCCAGAACCGTCTTCTCCACACAAGGTGTTGGAGACACCTGGACCAGCCTCCTCTGTGCCATATGGAGTCACAAGACCCCGAGGCCTTATTGCACAGAGCGGCCACCAGGCCCCACCTCAGCTGTATATGTGGCCATCTTGTGGTGGCCTTCTTGTGACAATGTCACTCACAAGGGCCACCTAGGCTTTTATTAGTATAGATTGGATGTTACATTTACAAATATACATATATACTACTTAATAATAGTGAGTTTATAATTTATTTTCTCTGAATGAGTCATTAATTTGTCAAAGTAAAGAGTATTCTTTTACAATTAGTTGGCTATGTTATTTATCCTCCAAGTCATGACATTTTTTAAAATGTAAAATGGGATGCAATCCTATATAATAAAAGCCTAATATGCTAAGTGTCCAGTCATCTATTCAACCAATCAAAGTGAAATATGCTAATGATATGCTAAGGCTGCTCAAGCTTTCACTATTATGTACACTGGCCACCAGGGGCAGATGCTCTGACCAAGAGGTTAGCTTGCTGCTGGGGTCTGGCCAATCAGGACTGAATAAAATGAGCCGGACATGCCCTAGAGCCCTCTTACAGTCCCGCCCTGGCTGGCCAACCTCCTGTGCCCCTCCCTGGCCACAATTGTGAGGTTCCTCTGCCTGGCCTGTGATCTCTCACAATCCAGGACCCCTCAGGTGATGTTGGAGAGTTGGTTTTGGCCCGATCCCGGGGGCCAGGCGGAAGCACCCAACTGGTACATGGATTTGTGCACTGGGCCTCTAGTTAATAACACTGCCAGAACAATGGAGATAAACTAGCACTCTTCTGGAAAAACTAGGACATGTGATCACCATACTTCAAAGCTTTTAATTTCAAAGCCCTGGAAGGTCCCCTTATTTCTTCCCATTCCTGAGAAACAAAACAACACACAAAAATTTTTACTTCCTTGTATTAAAATATATTTCATGAAAATACAGATTTCAATTTCACATTTGGAATTTGGACTTAAAATGCAAATGCTCTTTGTGAGTAGTGTATATATATATATATCCTCAGAGCTGGTTGTAGTGTAAGGCTAATATTGGTAACAAAAAAATGGAAGTGGATAAAAGGATCTGAGGGTTTTCACAAAGTAAAACAAATGGTAATAAGTAATAACCAGATGCACCAAAAATAAACTTAACTTGCTTTCATCTTGCAGAGCCAGATATTTCTGAATATATTGCTTTTAAAACTGAGCTATCATTGACCTTGAGAGAAACTTCATGCTGCATGTTTTATTGTCCTCCTTTTAGTTCTAATTTTGAACTGAGATCTACTGCCAAGCAACTTTTCTTTCTCCTTCAATAATTACCTGAAATCCAAATTTCTACATGAAGTTTTCAGTGATTAAGTCATTTCAAGAAATTAAACAGTCTGAAGCAATAATCAGTCAGAGCAGTTATCCATTTTGGATGACGCATCTGAATAATAAATGTTGTAAAAATGCTCTTCAATGGCACTTTTAGGCTGAATTTTTTCTATAATTACCTTAATCTCTCAGAACAATTACTAAATGTCCATACACTTCTTTTACAATTTTATTACCCAAATCACTTGCTCTTGCTCATCAGCTTTGCAAATTAATAGCGTATTAAATGCACCAGGGTAGCTTACTTGAAAGAAATGCTAAAGTGATTTTTTTAAGTGGCTAATAAATGTGTCCTAAATGACATTTAGTTTAAGTTTTAAGATTTCTTATTCTAGAGTAAACCTGTATTTCTTTCTAAATTGCATTCTTCTCATGACATTGAAATTCATTAATTCCAACAATAGTATTAATAATGATGATAATAACTACACATTTTTTTTAGTTCCAACTTTGAAGCAGGTGCTTTGCTAGGCATTTCATGTACATAACTCATTTTCAATTTTTAAAATAAGGATATAAGCTATTTTACCTCTATTTTAAACCTAAGGCAAATCAGGCATATTGTTCAGTTTCTAACTTATGGAAATAACAAACTCCATGGGCAGAGATCATATCTATATCTATCCTACTTGATCTTCATCATGTATACCTCATTCAAGGAAAATAAACTTATTATATTCCAGGAAATTTTCTTAATCACAAATTTAAAAAAAAAACCATTTTCTATAAAAATAACTTTAAAAAAATGTAAAGTAGCAGAACTAACTGAAGACATTTGTTTTTGTTTTAATTTTATAAGAATTATTATGTGACTTTAGTTAATTATTTATCTCCATGCTCACATTAAAAACATGAGATTATTCCTCAATTTTGCTTTTATTCCATATGGAAAAAAAATAACTAGAAAATGAAGCACAAATTTATAAGTAAAGAGGATAATCCCCTATCAGATACTAATATTGACTATCAGCAGTCATTTCACACTCAAATGTTTGGCTAATAGAATCCCAATTACTTTTGCTAAAATGCTGACTAATTACAAGGGATAAGCCTTGACTGATTATTATAAGTCAGTCTTAGCAAGTGGGTTTCTTTTGACAGATCTATGCTTTCCCAATAACCCTTGAAACTTAGAAGGGCTTTAGAACCCATCTCTGGCCAGTTTTGTTGTCATATGAGAAATCACCTTAATAAAATGGTAGCTTCCACTTATACTACAGGCAAACTACGCTGGAAGCCATGAAACAGAAAGGTTTATAAATCAAGTGAAAATTCTCTAATCAGAGAATTATATTAAAACTAAAGGCCCGGTGCACAAAATCCGTGCATGGGTAGGGTTGTTAGGCCTGCCCAGAGATCAGGGCCAATCAGGGCCTTCCTTCCCTGGCTTCTGGCTACTGGCCAGGGCCTTCCTTTGTTTTGCACCTCCCCTTGGTGGTTAGCACATGTCATAGCGAGTGATGGATCTCCTAGTCCATAATAATACATATATATATTAGATAATCTTACTTATTTTTAACTATATATATATATATATATATATATATATATATATATATATTAAAAGTACAATGAGAAGCAATGGAAAGAGGTTAGTTTAGTTAACACGTCTATAATAATAAAAACATAGTATGCTAATTAAACTGGACATCCTTCCAGACAACCTTCTGAATGAAGCTGGAGCTGCAAGGGAAGCCTGGATCCCGGGTGGGTGACTGCTGGTGGCTGGAGGGAAGCTGGGATTCTGAGTGCCAGAGGGAAGCCAGTGCCAGAAGCTGGGAGAAGAAAGGCCTACTCTTGCAAGAATTTCATGCATGGGGCCTCTAGTTTAGGATAAAATGCAAGCAAGATAGAAGGATCATATTACCTGAATCCTGGGTTTGCAATGTATATATGTTCTGTCTCTTCCTCTATCAAATCAACCTTCTCTGCTAATAGCATAGCTATGAGGACTCAAAGCACAAGAGTAGTGATGCAGGCTCTATCCCCAGTGGGGGGCATGCAGGAGGCAGCTGATCAATGATTCTCTCTCATCATTGATGTTTCTATTTCTTTTTTCATCCTCTATGAAATCAATGAAGAAATATATTTAAAAAAATAGGCACTTGGAATGAAATGCCTATTGAAAGCAAAAATTTTGAATGGCTATTGTACTTGACACTTTTAAGGGACTTTTATGAGCTTGCTGTTTCAAAAATTTGATGGAGAGATTAAAGAAAATCATTCAATTAAGTTGTTGAATAAATGCTTGTTCAGAAAACCACTAGGTTTTTTCTCATAATAAGAGTTCAAGTAGCTGAATATCAAATGCAGAATTTGAACTAGACTGGTACTGAAATATACTATAAGATATATTTGCATCATTTTTGGAGGTTTTTATAAGAAAACCGAGACACTTTAGAAAAGCATGCAAATTAAGAAATAGATGGCCTCTTTCAGTTAATTATTATACCCTTAAGTGAACAAATTTACTGAGCTTTTCTTTCCTGTAGAAAGAGTCCTTCTTTCTATTTTGAATGACTCTCTTGCAAAAAAATCTTATTTGAAGGTACTTTCTCACCAAGGCATGTAAATATTACTCATGTTCCACATATATCACTAAACATTGTCTCCAGGTTTCATCACCCATTTGGCTATTTAAATATTTTTCTCTTGATCAATTAAACCAAATTCTCTGAAAATAGGGTTCAAGTATCTTTCTCTTTTAAAGATAATCTTAGTTATTTTCTACACCCCTCCCCAGTTTTTAATATATGTCTTCATATCTGGATGAATTAATTGAAATGAGATTTATAAGAAATTCTGGATTTCATTTAGAAATAAAATCATTTGTGAATACTTTTAATATTTGCATAAATGGTTATTCTGTGTAAAGATAGATGAAGTTGAAAATAGTCTTGCCTTCAAGAGGGACCCTCTTCTCACAATCCAATTGCACACAGCTGTTGCCTGAGCTTCAGTTCAAGCTGAAGTTGAAGCCTTTGGGTGGCTGGCACCATGGATCTGTCTCTCACCCAATGGTGTGAGCTGGGCTCTCCCTGAAGAAGAAAACTGAGTCTCCTGAGATATGTGGTCAGTACCGTGACCCTGCCAGCAAGTGAGGGGATCCCAAGGCAGGTGCTGGACATGGAGGCCATGGGGGCATAGACTACCAAGGAGACAGAACTGAACTTTACATCACCCTGCTTGGCCCTGGAGGAAGGCTGGTTAGCCAGAGAGGGGTAAGATTCCTCAAGGAAGGAACAACCTAAGACAGGCACAGTCACAGAGGGGCCATTAGGAGAGAACTTGAAGGTCAACAGAGGTGGGGCACAGACCCTCACCCCCCTAACCTTGCAGGGGCCTGAACTCTCATCCCTTCTGAAGGAGGTCTCCTGACCCCATTTCTTCTTCACCTCCCATGCCCAGCTAAGATAGGGACCCAGGTTACAAACAGAGACTTGGCCAGCAACAGCTGCCCTATATCTAAAACCATTCTAGCACCAGGAATGCCCAGGGCCTACTCAAGAATGCAAATAATTATGTCTACTAATATTTACAGGGTAAACTAAGATTATTGTTTGAGTATTAAATTTGACAGTAAACTAGTAATCAAGTTTTCAGATTAAATTGGCCATTTGAAGTAAGTGAATACTAAAGAAAATTTAAGTGTACTGGACAAAAAGCTGTTCCTAAAATATTAACTAAAATTTCTATTAGTAGTTCATCTCATCGTAAAATTGCCTAACATGCAAAGAATCTAAAGCAGTCATATTTTTGTGCAAAAACTAAAATTTAAAGTTACCAAGACTGCACTATAAAATTTCCAAAAGCCCCCATTAATCTGAAAAAGGGGGAGGATTGGGATAATATTATGTAAGAAAAAATATCCTATAAGTAAATTACACTTAGAAAATTCTTACTTCAGAAAATTAATTTCCATTTGTAATGATAACAGCAGGAGACCAATGAAAAACACACAGGGTGTCAAAATAATGCAAAGAAAAAAACATTTGGGCAAAAATAAAGAGAATCTTAAGTCAAATTTACAGAAAAGAGTCCTTTATTAACTTTTGGTCAAGAATATGTTTGTATATTTACAGAAAACAACTCCAAGACCATATAGATTCCTGCAACAAAGAGGAACTGACAGGTTTGTTCCAACCATGAAGACAGTCCAGAGATGGAAGATGCTGACGACATCTTGCCATGCCAGCAGTCAGCAGCTGTGTGTCACTGCAGGTTGCCAAGGACCAAACCAGAGAGGGTGGAACTTGCATTGACACCATTTGCCCACCATCCAAATATCATTGCTGACATGTACACATAAGCAACTATTTGACATTGAAACTGGGACTCAGAACTGTTGGACATTGAAATTGAGACTCAAACATTTTTTGTCCTTATATATTTATTTCTAGTATGCAGATGCAAGATTTTTTTAAAGAAAAGAAATGGGATAAAAATAGATACAGAGGCAAAGAAGCATTGAACAGACTATTAAACTACAGTGGGAAGGCAGGGGAGGGTGGAGGGCAGAGGCTGTAAGAGATCAACCGAAGGACTTGTATGCATGTATATAAGCAAAACCAATGGATACAAGACACGGGGGGTGAGTTGGGAGGCTGGTGAGGGCATGTGCAGGGAAGTAGGGGAGGCCAGGGGGAGGTCAATGGGGGTAAAAATAAATATATCTACTTCTATTTGTAATGCTTTAAACAATAAAAAAATTTTGAAAAGAAAAAGAAAAAGATTAAAAAAAAGAAAATCGTGGCTCAGTGGTTGAGTGCTGACCTGTGAACCAGGAGGTCATGGTTCAATTCTCGGTAAGGGCACATGCCCAGGTTGTGGGCTCAAACCCTTGTGGGAGACGTGCAGATAGAAGCTGATCAATGATTCTCTCATTATTGATGTTTTTTATCTCTCTCTCTCTCTCTCGCCCTTCCTGTCTGAAAAAATAAAATAATAAGACAGTCTCAATTTCAATGTTTTGGGTTGTATTATGAATTTATAGTGGTGAAAAAAAGCAGTACTTAAGCACTAGAAGTAAAGCTAGTAGCAGAATTGGAGTGTTATTTGGAATAGGTGGTTACATCAATATCTTTAGATTGATCATAGGATCTCTAGATTGAAAATACATGGGTATTCCATTAAAATTTTATTGTAATTAAAAAAAACCTGAGGAATTAGAAAATGGGAGCCTTATTTGATCCATACACATAAAGTCATGGGCCCTCACCCAATCACAATACTTGAGCCAGGTCAGTTCAAATGTACAAACCATGTTAAGTGAATGAACATTGCAGTGTCTTGAAATAGTTCTAGTGATAGCTTTCAAGGGTATGTAATAAATCTCACTTCCAGTATTCCTCCAAAGAATCTTCAGCTACATAATAAGAATATCAGTGCATTGAAAAAATAAAATATTCAGAACTCTGTTAGATTATTGGACATTGGCTCTGAGTTACTCCTCGTCAATCAGAATGACAAAGGGTGATGTTGATCTTTCTGTCACAGGGGGATATCTGGGTATCTGGTTACTAATTCTGTCTCACAGGGTCTGTTAAGAAATTGTGTGCTTTCAAACCACTCCAATTCCAAGTATACAGTAAATATATCCTCAACACTGGGATAGTATTCACTTTTACCTTCTTGATGTATGGGTGAAGACTACTATAGTAAGACTCCCCATGCCAAACAGTAAACTAAAATCAATACAGTAACTTTGGTCCAACAATTAAAATTTGTTTCACCACTGAATATTTGAAATAAATAGTAGTGCTAATTTCTATGACAGTCTATTTAACATTGTTTTGATATATGAAGAAAATGGCTTTAGGAAAATACAGTAGATTATTGTAGGCTTGATCAGGTTGTCACCATAACTGAAGCTACATTGGATATACTAGAGGCCCGATGCATGAAGATTCATGCAAAAATGGGCTTTCCTTCATTTGGCTGCTGGCATCGCCTTCGCTCTGGCTGGAGCTGCCTTTATGCCTTTGCTCAGGCCCAGAGCTGCCTTTCTGCCTTACCACACTGCCCAGAGGCCCAGAGAGGATGGGGTGGTACAGAACACCTGCATCGTCACCATGGCAGCAATGCAAGCGTCCTGCACCCGGTCACTCAGCATCTGCATATACAAATTAACCTGCTATCTTTTGGGGGGTTAATTTGCATACTTACTCCTGATTGGCTGGTAGGTGTCATGAAGGTAAGGTAAATTTGCATCTTTTATTAGTGCAATTTTTTTTTTTTACTAAAATTATAGATTGGTTAGAGCAAATATTTTTATCTAACTAATGGGTTCTATTTTTTATTATTATTAAAAAAGGCAGAACATCAAAAAGTTTTTGCTTTCTCCTATGTGAGTTAGCAGTATATCCCTATCACATCTTCTGGGCTATTATATCTCTGATGCTATAATATAATTCATTTTGAAAAGACCTTGAACATCTATCATTTCACAATACAAGACTATTGTCTAATATATTCTGATTATAAGACTATATAAGCAGGAGCTGATGGTATACAACATACCTTGTGCAAAAGGTAAACCTTAATGACAGTTTAAGAATCTGCTATCTTAGTAAACTTTTGTGAGCCAAATGGAATGTGGCATGTTAAAATGAATACATCCTAAATTTTGAAAAGGATGAGTTGTCTTATCATGCAAACAATTTTACATGAAGATCCAAAAACTGTACAAAAGTTGTTGTGAACCTTCTGCCTATCAAAGAGTCATCATGCCTCCAGAATTCTGAGGTCTCACTTTAATTTAAAACTCATGAAAAATGGAGGGAGTCCTTATCTATATTAATAAAAGGATAAATGTTCATTAGACCTGATAGACTGTATGTGTTCTGGACATCCTTTTGGACAAAGCCTTGGTGGCGGGGGCTAGACAGAGATGTTTAGGGGTGATCAGGTTGGCAAGAGAGAGTAGTTAGGGGCAATCAGGCAGGCAAGTAGGTGAGCGATTAGGAACATCAGTCCAGGATTGCGAGAGGGATGTCCGACTGACGGCAGGGATCAGCCCTAAACTGGCAGTTGGACATCCCCCAAAGTGTCCCAGATTGGAGAGGGTGCAGGCCAGGCTGAAAGACCACCTCCACTCTCCATGCAAGAATTTTGGGAACCAGGCCTCTAGTCTCATATAAAAGCAGGAATGATATATTTCCCTGATTCCACTCACTATCACCCTCCAAGGATTATCTTCTTTTGGGGAAAAAAAAAGGAGGTTCTTTTTATTCTCTGTGTTAGTACAGGCAGATTTCTGGGTTGTTTAATTTTTGTTGTTGTTGTTTGTTTGTTTTTTCTTCTTTCTTTCTGCTAGCTGGCTCCCTGTTATCACTTCCAGCACCATATTAGACCCTCCCTCCTTTTTTTTATGGTAACTGTATAGGATTTCTAGGCTATTAACTTATTTTGCCACTCCCCAAATGATTTTGGGTAAAATATATTTTGCTGAAAATTTGGGTAATGAGAAATCCTAACTAATAAAAGAGTAATGTGCAAATTGACCATCACTCCAATACACAAGATGGCCAACCCCATGTGGTCAAAGATGGCTGCCCCCATGTGGACAAAAGATGGCCACCATAAGATGGCCAGCAGGGGAGGGCAGTTGTGGGTGGTCAGGCCTGCAACGGAGGGCAGTTAGTGGTGACCAGGCCAACAGAGGAAGGCATTTGGGGGGAGACCCAGGCCTGCAGGCGAAGGTAGTTGTAGGGGACCAGTCCTGCAGGAGAGGGCAGTTGGGGGGTACCAGGCCTATAGGAGGAGGGCAGTTGTAGGGAGACTAGGCCTACAGGGGAGGGCAGTAAGGGGTGACCAGGCTGGCAGGAGAGGGCAGTTATGGGAAATCAGGCTGGCAGGAGAGCAGTTAGGTGGCTATCAGGTTGGCAGGCAAGTGGTTAGGGGGTGATCAGGTTGGCAGGCAGAGGCGGTTAGGGGCAATCAAGCAGTTGGGAACTAGCAGTTCTGGATTGTAAGAGGGGTGTCCCACTGGTATGATGCCTAAACAGGCAGTCAGACATCCCTCCAGGGGTTCCAGATTGGAGAGGGTGTAGGATGGGTTGAGGGACACACACCTCTCCCCCAACCCCATGCATAAATTTTATGCACCGGGCCTCCTGTGTATTATAACTATGACTGTATTATAACTATATGGTACTAATAATAGGTATTATTACCACCCCCAATTCTCAGTGATTTGACTCCAAAATCATAACCCCAAGGTCTCTTCACAATTACATGAGTTGGGTGAATCTTCTGGGTGGCTCTCCATCAAGAAGTAACTTTGGGAGCCATGTTTCATTTATGTTATTATTCCTTCACCCCAAAGCATGATCCATATCTTCCACTACATCATTCAGGGAATCCTCCATAATGGGCTGCACACAAAGCAAAGCAAATATAGCTGATGGCATTAAACTCTTCATAGCCACAGTAAGAAGGATGCATTTTACTTCTAGCCACTGCAACACCAGTAGCATTTCCCACTTTAACCCAAGGAAGGCTGGAAAATGTAGTTCTCACATTTTTCCAGTAAGAAAAGAAGGTTGATAAGCATCTAGCTAGTGTGTAAATAATCACTGAAAACATAAAACAAGGGAAAGTTGAATACTCAATAAAACTGTTCTATATATCTCTCAATTCAATATAGAGTTTCACTAGCTAAGTCTTTTATGAGCCCTGGTCTCACATCATATTTCTGGGACTTTCCTCTTTTTAGTTTCTCATTCTTTGCAATGCTAATAGCTATTATTTTGCAAATTATTATATTTTTTCTCAATTACACTCTGTTCTCACAACTGTGTTTTTATTAAATAAATGGAACAATAAATATTTTTGGGAGACAAAAGGGACATCTCCCCAACATGATTTTTTCTCTCCTGAGCCAACTGCTCAAGATACAGATAGTTTTTAAAGTAAATAAATGTTTTGGCTATCATAGAATCTTTAAAATCCATATACTTTCTCTTTATATAGTAACAGCTGACATTAATATTAGAAGGTGGCTTGCCAAATGAGAGATATTGCTAGAAAGACAAACTCATCACAGATGTATCTGCTCGTCAGAAGTGCTGTGTGAGTTACATGAAATAAATTATGTAACTGCCATGGTCACAGAACATGTGCGTAATGGATTCCCCCCACCTCTTTTCTGTTCCCTTCTTCCTTTTCTTACTTAAAACCTTTCCTCTTGGTTCTAATCGCCCCTGCATGTACCTCTTGGCTCAACCTTTCCAACCTAGTATTTATCACCACCTCTGAGATATAAGGTTCATATATAAGGGGTCTAGAGTTCTAAGAACATTGCAAGTAAGTAGATAACTATTGAAAATAGATTTTCCCCCAAATCTGCTATATTTTAGTGAATGGTGATTACTTAAAATAAAATCTATTACATATGACTACTTCTTAAATGCATTTGCTTATCTAACTTATATTGTTGTTGTTCCTAGAATTGTAATAGGCACCAGAAATATACTTTCAATGCAGCTTTTGATGTTATGAAATTATTTCCTTAAATTAATACAATACTTTAGACTGCTGAGTAGTCTAATTGCATATATCACTTCTCCATACTGGATCAGAAACAAAGGATAGAACTCATAATTTAAATTTTTTTCTTCCTTTAAAATAACTTCTTCAAATCATGATCTCATTGTTTAATCCCACATAATCCCAGAAATTTATATAATAGTGGTTGGAAATGATCACAAATGCCTTCCTTCTTAATATTCCATATTTGGTTAATAAATGTTTGTGAAAAAGTAAAATACTGCTAAATCATACTATAAAAGATATTGGTAGAGGTTGATAGTGGCTCACATATAAGTCCATAAAACTTTATTTATAACTATTTGTGATGGCTATGTAACCCAATCTGTATGAACCGCAGCTCAAATTAGACACATTAGATTTCTCTCTCCATAGAAAACCTTTCCCTTACCTTAACTTCACAAAAGTCCCTACTATTTTCTGAAAGATAATCTCAAGTCCTATTTGAAGAGTACACAAGCACATTAAGCCTGTCTACCCAACACCAAATTTCTAGAAATAAAGTTTCAAAATTTAATTTCACTGGAAAATAAGGAAGGGAAAATTTAGTATCTCACAAACTATGCATAATCCTTCAAACATAAAAAAGACAAAAAGAGTTTGAAGAACTTCATAGCTTAAATTATGTGCCAAAGTGTGCTTCTGGAAGTAAGGGCTCATGAAGAGAAACAGACAGAAAAGACAGGAGGTGATGCAGTGGCAGCCAAAGGTGGTGTTAGTTTCAATACCGACAAAGGGCAGTCAGGAAATTTCCCTGTGCATTGTTAACTTGTGTCAGGCAGTAGCCACAAGATTCATTCACCTACAGGCATAAGTGTAAGGTCAAAATATTTGAATTGGGGTGATAGTGTAATGCCCAAGGCATGTGGCAAAACCCTGGAAGAAATGGTTACTCACATTCAGAAGATTTGCTTCTAAAGTGATGGGCCCATTGCCTTTCTGATCCTGGAATCAGATCAAACAAAGCTACAGGACCTGATGTCAGGTCTTTACTCACATGCAGGCTGTGCAAAGGCAGTTTAGAAATCTCACCTAGGAAAATGAGTACATTTGATAGCTAGCACCGAGGAACAACTCATCCAAGTAATACGTGATAAATCAAAACTAATAGAGCAAACAGAAAAATGATGATTTCCTCTAATTATAGTACTTGGAGGAATTAATGACATGGGGTAATGTTCTAGTCCTATAAGGAAGATCTCTGATTAGGATTTGGAAAAGTCAGTATATATAATCAATTGTATTTTAAGTGAAATGACTAAACAGTTGATGGCAATAAGCAAAAAGGCAAAAGTGTGGGACATGTAAGCAAACCACATATATTTCACTTGTATATTCTATATGTTTGGCCATTTCTCCTATTGCAATAAACTAGGGGGTCATTTGCATTTAACATGAAAATTTATTAGAGATAACATATTATTATGTTGTTTAAAAAACTTACAAAACATTAAGTATTTCTTGTCACAGCATATGAAAACATGTTTTCTAAATTAAAACTGTTTCCATTTTTTCAAATTATAGATGGATGGCCAGACCCAAGAGAGAGTTAGTGTTTAGAGTAAGAGCCCCCCTCTATGAAGGCTTTTGGCAGCAAGCATCAGGAGGGAACCCTCATGCTAGAATTGGGCCACCTCTTTACAGAGCACACAATTCCATTGCGTATGCCTATAACTCATTTAGCACAAGTCAAGTCAAATAGAAGCCTAAATCTCTTCCTTATCCTAGTAACATCTTTGTCCAATTTGGCATTCATGCTCCCTTCATCACTATCAGTCTATTGCCTTTGGACTAAAGTCATCAAGTCACTCATAATTGTTCATGTTATACAGGTAGCCCAAGACCCTCAGATGATCTTTCATTTGCAAACCATAATTCTTCTATTATTTATGTACAACTGTTTCCTGTCTCCCAATTATCTCATTATATCCTCTGAAACTCAAGGTAAATTGTCATTAAATTATCTCTCTTCTCCTCATTTTTTCTTCTTGAATTAATTGAAGTTTGGCTCCCTTTGATGATACTACTTCTGAAACCATTTCAATATTTTTTTTTATTCTCTTCCTAAAGCCCTCATATTGCTAGGTTTATAGGTAAAGTAATTTGACCTTAAATCTCATTATAGCATCTAAAATATTTCCTCCCTCTTCCTTAGAATATCCAACTTTGAACCTCACATAATAAAACTACACCTTCCATTACAGTCATCTACCATCTGGGTTACTCTTATCCCTTGAAGATTTAAACTCAAGGCTTCATGGCATATTTTCTAACACTACTATTACCATAATATTTGGTGATTTCAATATTTACACACATATTCCTTTTAATATCTTGAGATCTTGATTTCCTGACCTTCTTTTAGTTATTCTGTCCTTCATTTTATCTTAGCCACTTTTTGTGATCCAATCTCTGATTCTGTCATACCATAATTTCACCACTTTTCTCACCACAATTTAAAACTTTCAACTTTTCTATTGACATTTTCTGTTTTTCTAGCTTATATCAACTAATACTCCAATACTAACAATTTCCAACCCAGTTTCAATTAGATTAACTGATAATTTATTCATGATCTCAAACTCTCCACCTTTCATCTCTTCCCACCTTACCCAACTTAAATTCTATGGCAAACAGTTTTTGCATATACCATCTTCCCCATCTTTCTGTTTCTGTCATACTCTCTGGGTGAAACCACAATCTTGGCTAAATCTATCTTTCTTCCTACTCCATGCTAGATTTGCTAGAGGAAAACTCACACTTTTTTGACTTGTCTTATTTTAAACATAGTAGATTCTTAGTTCTTTCCAACAGACTTACTTTATTACCCAACTGCAATTTTTCATTTATCCTCTTATACAAATATTTTCTTTTTCTCTCATCTCAATTTCCAATATTTTCTCTCTCACCCTTACTCTTTTCTTTTCAAAGTATATTTTCATTCATGTCAGAGAGGATAGGAGAGGGAGAGATAGAAACATCAATGGTGAGAGAGAAACATTAATCCACTGCCTTTTGCATGCCCGCCTACTGGGGATCCAGCCCACAACCCATGTGTGTGCCTTGACTGGAAATGAACTATGACCTCCTGGTCCATAGGCCAATCTCAACCACTGAGCAACACTAGCTGGGTTTACCCTTACTATTAATCAGTGATTGTACTGAACACTGTCATGCTCCACCGAGAAACATTTGAGTGTCTTTTATTTGTTTATTTATTTATATAGCCCTTGGATTCAGAGTGCTTTCACTTCAACAACCAGCATCTGGGGCTTTTTTTCCCCCAGAGAACTATCTCAGACTAATTAAAGGAACATGTTTTATATAGAAGCACTGAGAATGTAACACCTCTACAGAATATTTAAACAATGACCGATGAATATTCTTGTGTGAAGTCCAGCTCACTTGCTCTGGTCAAGAAAATTTCACTCCAGAATTTCCCTAAAAGATCAAGCTGAAGATTTATGGGATTGTACCTGATGTCTTATTTCTTGACTCTCTCTCCTTCCCTAACTTCCTTCCCCTTCTCTCTTTTTAGCCTTTCCTGACAGTATTTTCTTAAGAAATACTTGCACAAAAATTCTCAGCTCAGTCTTCTCTGGAAACAAAACAAGACAAAACCCCTAAGCTTTGCTTCATAACTCAGAAAACTGAAGAAGTCATGAGTTCTATAAGGTATTACCCCATCTACTTAACTATCTACCCATATATCCTAGAATTTTCCCATTATGATGGGAGAACTGTCATGTATTCAACTCATGCTTTAATTTCCATCTCCTCTTAGTTTCTCAAGAATACAGGGGTGGACAAAAGTAGGTTTACAGTTGTAATATGAATGAATAATACAATAATTAATAAGACTATAACAATAAACTCTGTTTTGAGTACTCACAACTATATACCTATTTTGCCCACCCTGGTACTTATTAAACAAATCTCAGCTTTTCTCTTGCATCATCAGGTATTCCCTTTCTCATATATCATTTCCACTAGTATCTGTACTGGATTGAATGATGCTCCCAAAAGGAAACATTCACGTCTTAGTATCCAGAACCTGTGAACATTATTGGGGGGGGGGGGGGAGGATGTCTGTGCAGATGTAATCACATAAAAAATCTTAAGATGAGATCGTCATGGATTACTCAGGTGTGCCCTAAATCCAATGACAAGTTTTCTTAAGAGATGGAAGAGAAGATGGAGACAAGGGAATAGGAAGAAGCAATATAACTAGGGAGACAGAAATTAAAGTGATACAGCCAAAGATTGTCTGAAGCTACCAGAAGCTGGAAGAGGCAAAGAAGGATATTTTCCAGAACCTCCAGAGGTAGTGCAGTGGTGCTAACATTTTTATTTCAGACTTCTGGTTTCCAGAACTATGAGAGAATAGATTTCTATTGTTTTAGGCCACTCAGGCTCTAGTAAGTTGTTGCAGTAAATATAGAAAATTAGAGCATTCAAACATATATTATTTCCCCCATCTTAAAACACACACACACAAACATATTTTACTGTCTCCTGTTACGATTTCATTTTTTACCCTAAGAACGTACATGAAATAATTGTCTCTACCTGCTTCTTCCAATTACTTTTTACTCCTCTCTGAACCCATACTAATCAGGTTTTTCTTTATTCCACATCACAGTAAAGAAACTGTTCTTACTGAAGTTACAAAAATCTCAAGTAATAGATTTTAAATCCAATTTTCATTTCTCAGTCCTTATCTTACTTGACCTATAAGCAGCCTTTGACAGAAGGAATCATTCTTTTCTCCCTTGAATAATTTCTCCAGTTAGCTTCCAGGGCACCTCTCTCAGCTGTTTTCATCAACCTTGTTCTTGCTGCTTACTTTCCATCTCCCCAACTTCTATAATTTGGATTTATCTAAGATCTTCTACTTGAATTTCATCTGAAATATTTATATTTGCTCTTTGGATAATTTCATCCAATCTTGTGTTGTTGTTTTGTTACTTTTTAAATCTATATGTTGATGAATCCCTAATTTATAGTTATATGCTAGTCCTCTACTCTGTACTTCAAATCCTCATATTCAACTATCTATTTACTACCTGCAGTTAGATTGTAATCATTTTCCCAAATATAACATATCCAAACTGAGATCATTCCTCTTTCTTCTCCCATAGTATTCTATATCTTAGCCAATGATAACTTTATATTTCTAGTTATAAAGGCAAATATTTTATTAATTTTTATTGCCCTTTTTTTGCTTTTTAAATATTTATTTATTTATTTATTATTTTAATCCTCACCTGAGGATATTTTTCCATTGATTTTTAGAGAGGGGAGTAGACAGAGAGAAATATCTATGTGAGAGGAATGCATCGATTGGTTGGTGGCTGGGGAGGAACTTGCAACTGAGGTATGTATGTGCCCTTGACCGGCATTGAATCTGGCACCCTTCAGTCCACAGGTCGATGCTCCATCTACTGAGCCAATGTGGACAAGACTCACAAAGTTTATTCTTCTATTATTATTTATTAATAACTGTATTATTTTCCATATAAACAAATGTAAAGTTACTACCTTTGCCCCACCCTGTATAATTGAAATATTAGCCAATTATTTATCTTTTTCTCTTAAGGATTAACTTCATTATCAGCAGTGTGCTTCTACACTCAAGTTCCACTCATCATCCCTGTGTGGATTGAGGAAAAGCTAACAGAGGATGAAGAGGGCAGGTCTTGAAAGCCAAGGAAAGGAAATTCTACAAGAAGGAAGTTGTTGTCTGTCATCAGCCCCTGAGGTACCCTGTCTTCTCTCCTAGGTTGTTTTGAAACTATTCACCCTCCTCCTTCCCACAGTGTGCTTATCCTCTCTCAATTCTCTGTCTGCAACAGGTGTCTACCTCCTAAAACTCATTTCCTTTCAGGGAAGCAAGAGTCTCCAGGCTTGGGCACGGTGACCCTTCAACATAGGACTGACCATTACCTAGGTCAGGAGTTTCAGGGACAAGGACAAGAGGTGCTCACAATTCCCTGGTTCAGAAGAGATGGGAAAACCGCCTTTCCCCAGTGTACATTGCAATGAGTGAAATGAGGAGAGTTTGTAAAGAAGTCTATTGAGAAGTTGAAAGGAGCCTGATGCTAGAAGTTTGCATAGAAGGTTGTAGAGAACATGAAAAGGGAAATTTAGATGAATCAGAGAAAAGGAAGGTCACCTAAAAAATGGAGCTGTAAATTTTATCTTAAGATCAGCTGTGGCTCCCAGTTGGCATGGTTCAGGGGTTGAGAGTTGAGCTATTTACAAGGAGGTTACAGTTTGATTCCCAGTCAGGGCACATCCACACTGTGGGCTCAATCCCAATGTGAGGTCTGCAGGAGGCAGCTGATCAATGATTCTCTCTCATCATTGATGATTCCATCTCTCTCTCCCTATCTCTTCCTCTCTGAAATGAATAAAATGTATATATTTTTAAAAAGATCAGCTATGGCTATGAGGTAAAGAAAAACCTAGATCAGCCATGTGAACATGGTCACTCCTTTATTGCCCTTTTACTTGCTCCTCAAAACCATCAGGATATCCTGTAGGTTCTCCTTCAGAATAAATTCAAGATGAGACCACTTTTCACATTACTTTCAACAATCTTTTCTTCTTCTCTTTTCAGTATGCTCTCAACATGACAGTCACTGATTCCTTTAAAATATAAGCAAACCAATATCATGTCTCTGTTCAGAATAATTCAATGCCTTCTCATATCACTCAAAGGGGGCAAACACACACACACACACACACACACACACACACACACACACACACACAAAGGTATTTTACACTGACTATGAAGTATCTGCATGACTTGTGTCTCTTTCATTACTTCTGAAATCTCAACTCCTATCACTCTCCCTGCCTTACCTCCCTTAACCTTAATGACTATCTTTCGATGTATCAAACAATCCATGCCCATTCCAACCACTGGGCCTTTCTTTTTCTTTTCTTTCTTTCTTTCTTCTTCTTCCTTTCTTTTATTAAATCCAATCTTGTGATTTTTGTTTAAAAAATCTACAGGGTGATGAATCCCTAATTTGTAGTTGTATTCTTGTCCTCTGTTCTGCGCTTCAAATCCACACATCCAGCTCTCTGCTTATGACCTGTACTTAGATTGTAGCCATTTTCCCAAATTATTATTTCTGAATTGTTGATCTCCAGGTGAGTTAGAATTTATCAAATGATTTTTTTCATATATAACTTCTTTGTCTTTCCAGCAGAAATTTCAATTCTCTTCCCTGCATTATTTTTCCTGCTTAGCATAAATCATTTTCTAACTTTCTACCCATTTTTTTTTCATCTATGCAGAATCCTTCAGAAGGCTTTAGGATCCATGAGGTCAGTGATATCAGTCAGTATTTGTTATTTTTGTATTTTCGGTACTTAGCAAACAGTAGGCACATAATTAATATTTATTAAATAACCCAATGAAATGAGAAAATATTAACTCTGAGAGATAGATCACCACAATAAAAACATCAAAAAAGAAAATACCTGATTTATACCTTATTTGTAACTTTTAACAATAAGAAGCAATATCAGGCCACATAAATAATCAGAGCTGTGGTTTAAGTAATTAAACTAATATTTTGAGTTAAGATTTTAATGCTATACTATTTAGATTCTAGTATTTATTTATAACAATTGACTTCTTTTCAACACATGATTTTATATTTTTCCAAAATCATTCACTTTATGTGAGAGCACACCATATGTATGAAAAACTGAAATAAGTCTAATGAAAATTTATTTTTTGAAATTAAATACAAGTTTCAATTATATTATATTACAAAACATATATTTATTTCTCTTTAAATGGACAAGAACAAGTAGAAACAATATATATGCATTATTTTGCATAAACCATGCCTTAAGATTGAGCTAAAATATCTTTCTTTTAAAAATTTTAGGGGAAAATTACTTTTATAGCCTTCCTAGATGATTATTATGTTTTAATTTTAGCTCAGGTATTTCTATATTTTTTAAAACTTCCTCTGATATTAATTGAGGTCTATTTCCATGAGTGATACCTGAATTGTTTCACCTAATAATTTATATAAACATTTTTCATTAGATATAACAATTTTCTTATTATATAACTAATTATAAAGGAATATCAGTTTTATAAAACAAAGAGAAATCTTTAAATGCCAGTATATCTGATTGGATCCTTCAATCAGTTTGGATTCTTTCATTAAGTAGTTATGAAATTTCTGAATAAATCTATTAACCTTTTCTGGTTTATATTTACTTATTTGTTTAAAATTATGAATTTAAAACATATGTCTTGATTATTTATTTTAGAAAGAATAAGACTATGAATAAGAGTAGAGAAAAAAAAAGTATCTAAAGGAAAATACAGAATGTCCTCAAATAGCTTTGTTTCATTCAATGTTGTTTTATTATAACATTAGGAGCCCAGTGCATGAAATTCATGCACTGGGGGTGGGTGATCCCTCAGCCCAAACTGCCCCCTCACACATACTGGGAGCCCTCATGAGTGGTCATGTCCTACTGACCACCCACCCTCAGCCTGCTCAAGACCCAAAGCCTCTGGCTGAGGCTTTAGGCCTTGGCACCCAGCCATTGCCCTGCAATGGGGCTGATGGCTGGCTCCATCCCAGCCACACACCCCTAGCCCAGGCCTTCGCCTCAGCCAGCTCACGCCCAGCTATCACAGGCCTGGACCATGCCCTCCCAGCCCAGGCCTTCTCCCTGGCCAGCCCATGCTGTCCTCCTCGGTCCCGCACCTGCAGGGCCCTAGCCACCTCAACCCCAACCCCCGTGGCCCTGGCCACCTTGACCCTGCCCCCCATGGCCTGGGCCACTTTGGCCCCACTCCCCATAGCCCAGGTTGCCTCAGCCCTGTCCCTCACTGCCTGGGCTGCCTTGGTCCCGCCCCAGCTCCTGATTGCCTGGTAGGCATGGCTGGGGGTTGTGGCTTGTGGGTGTAGCAAAGATATGCTCAATTTGCATATTGTTCTTTTATTAGACAGGATTGATGAGAGAGAAAAATGAAAATGTTGATTCCCAGCCATAGCTAGGGCAACTGCCTGTGGAACTGTGACCTTTTCCCCATGTCTGCACTTTTTTCTGGGACTCCCGTTTCCTCCCACACCCCAAAGATATGGACATTAGATGACTTGTCATGTTTAAATTATCCATCTAAGTGAGTGTGTGTCTCTGTGTAGGGAGTAGAAGTGGTGATGGTGAGTGGGCTCTGTGTCCTGCACTGCTAGGAAAGGTTCTGGTCACCAGTGACCTGGAAATGGAATAAACAAAAAAAATGACTTTAAATGTTTTTATTCATATTTTTATTTTTTATTGTTTTTGTTAATCCTCACCTGAGGATATTTTCCCATTGATATTGGATATTTGGAGAGAGTGGAAGGAAGGAGAGACACAGAGAGAGAAACATCAATGTGAGGAGACACATTGATTGGTTGGCTCCCACATGTACCCCAACTGGGACCAGGGAACGAGTCTGCAATTGAGGAACAAGCCCTTGACCACAATCAAACCTATGACTCTTAAATCCATTGGTCGATGCTCTAACCATTGATATAACCGGCTAAGGCATGTTTATTATATTTCACCTTTTAAAATATATTTTTTATTGATTTCAGGGAGAGGGAGAGAGATAGAAATATAAAACTAGTCTACACTCAGCCTCTTGTGTTTATGAACATTAACATTAAGTGTCTTTATCATTCCATATTTTTATCAGCTTCTACTCCAGGTGTATAGAACTTGACTATTACTAAAGATTTACCTGTTTTGCCAAATTTCAAAGTTTCAGTTTTCTCTGCAACCTCAATTCTCTTGTTGGTCAAGGACAAATCATTGCTTTTTTAGTTTTTAAGAGTGAGAATAACAATCTCCCAATGTCAATGTTATGGCTGAAACCAGTATCCTCTTGGATTCTATGCACTGTCAAGGCTGAACATGTATTGCTGATTTTTATAGTTCTTCATGATAAATCCTAGAGGTGATGGTCATAAGAGCACTTACACTTCAGCTTGATTCTTGTAGGAACATTTACATTTTCAGAAATATGTTCTGCTATTTAAAGCATAGTCAAATTTTCTTAAAAGACTTTTGTTAAAAGGAATCACTTTTATTAATGAAAAATCATATCTAGATCTTTGATATATTTACCTAATAACCAGATGAGAAATGCTCCAATTTTTTAATATAATAAACAAAATATAATTTATTTTTATGATGGAAATGGAATACAGAAATGCCAACAAATATGAACAGAGTATGTTTTGCATGACAAAGTTGTGAAAGAATACAGAAGAAGCTGATTGTGTTTTCTTTATAAACAACATCTTAATAAGCAACAAAACAGAATGATTTTCAATGGTACCTAGGAGACAGATGTATAAAAGTATAGTCTCTATATAATGAAATCTTCCAAAATGTCCAACCTTCCCTCAGTTGGAATAAGATTAAAGTAAGTCATCCTTTGGATGCTAATTTGGTAAAGCTTAGACTAATAAAATAGCTAAAATAACTGTAAAATATAGAGAAAAAAAAACTTGTGTGAATATTTGAGAGTGAAATTGAGCCTGTATAACACATAAAATAATTTAATCAGAGATTGAATCTAGATGAAAAATGATAGGATTAGTATCTTGACTTAGTATTTTGAGACATGCATGAAAAAAAATCTTCTACTATATCTATAGCTATGACTATGAGATTGGTATTTTTCTTCTGATAGGTTACCTTTAAATTAGATTTGACACATTTGGTTAACATCTATTGATTTATGCAATTGTACGTGATACTTGATCTGTAATCGTAATACATGTACCACAGATGATACCAGGCCAAAACAGAAATTTTAAGGTTCATGATTTTCCATTGAAACCTATTCTTTTAATGCAGTAAATCTGAGTAAGCATTATTAAATCCTGGTTCATTTAGTTCTATGGGGTATCTATTTTGCAACTGGGATATATTAAAATCCAAATTCTCCTATCCAGGAGTGAGGGAGGAACCAAGATGGTGGTATAGGTAAATACCTATCTTACTGCCCCACACAACAATTTCAAACTACAACTCAACGACAAAAAACAACAACAACAACAACAAAAAACCATCATCCAGAATCACTGGAAAGCTGGCTGAGTGAAAATTCCACAAATAAAAGTAAAGATAGGACACTGTGATTCAAAGGAGCAGCAGAGGGCAGCGTTGAAGATATGCTCGAGTCAGAGGTTTGGAGCCATGTGTGTGCGCAAGCAGATAGGGTGGGCAGTAGCAAACCCAGCTGGTTTTCTCTAATGAGGAGGGAGACAGAGGTGCCCCACTACACTTATTCCCCAGTTTTGAGTGAGGTCCCGGGAACCCACACTCATACGGGGTGAAACTGGACAGTAAGGAAGCACGTTGAAACTCGGGTGCTGCAGAGGTCTGTGAGCTTGCGGAGAGGGCAGTATGGGAGCGTGCAAAGGGGACTTGTGAATTGCTCTCTCATTCGGGAGAGGAAAAAAAAAGAAGGGCAACCACTGGACTGCATTGTTTTACAACCCTGGGTGAGACTTTGGGTGTGCAAACTCATTTGGGGAGAGGCAGAGTTGTCCAGCAGTGGGTAGAGATCAGCAGCAGCTTTCTCTCAGAGATGCATGCAGTCATTACAACTAGGCAAAGAGTCCCAGGTGCCACATAGGGAGGAGCTGATGGAAACCAGGGCTGCCTGCTCAACCTGGAGACTCCACTCACCCAACCTGAGCACATCTGATCCTCACAGCCAATTGGCCTGGAGGTCAAACCCTCCTAGTGCTAACAACAATAATCTAGGCTTCACTTCAACAAGATTGTGCAACCCATAAAGGGCTGCAGCAAGAGTATCCACCTCAGGTAACTGGGGAAGCTGAGCCACTGTCCCTTAGAGGGCATCTACTCCACAAAGCTAATCGACCAAATCAGGAAAGCAGCCACAATGCAGAGACATGGAAAGAAATCAGATGTGAGAGAAATGGAGGGAAAAAAGATTGGACATAGAGTTCAAAACCACAGTTATAAAGTTTTTAAGAGGCTCCTAGAAAAGGCTGATGATCTTAATGAGACCTTTGAGGAAATGGAGGAGACCTATGAGGATATGAAAAAGGACCAACTAGAAATTAAGCATACACTGACTGAAATAAAAAAAAAATATTATACAAAGACCTAAAAGCAGTCTAGAGGACCGCAAGAACCAAGTCAAAGATTTGAAATACAAAGAAGCAAAATCCACTCAGCTCGAAAAGCAAGACACCAAGAGAATCCAAAAAATTGAAGAGAGTGTAAGGGGCCTCTGGGACAACCTTAAGCATACCAACATCCAAATTATAGGAGTGCCAGAAAAAGAGAGAGAACAAGATAATGAAAATCTATTTGAAGAAATAGTGACTGAAAAACTTCCCCCATCTGGTGAAAGAAATTGACTTAAAAGTCCAAGAAGTCCACAGAACCCC
Source organism: Antrozous pallidus (assembly GCA_027563665.1). NCBI lineage: Eukaryota > Metazoa > Chordata > Mammalia > Chiroptera > Vespertilionidae > Antrozous > Antrozous pallidus. The sequence goes on from CM050519.1 coordinate 29,950,949, forward strand.
AAACTATAGGAATCCAAAGAGGACCACACCAAGATACATCGTAATTAAAATGCCAAGAGCAAAAGACAAAGAGAGAATATTAATAGCAGCAAGAGAAAAACAGTTAGTTAACTATAAAGGAGCACCCATATGATTGTCAGCGAAATTCTCAACAGAAATGATGCAGGCCAGATGGAAGTGGCAAGAAATATTTAAAATGATGAATAGCAAGAATCTACAACCAAGATTACTCTATCCAGCAAAGCTATCATTCAGAATTGAAGGTCAGATAAAGTACTTCGCAGATAAGAAAAAGCTAAAGGAGTCCATCACAGCCAAACCAACATTATATGAAATGCTGAAAGATATTCTTTAAGAAGAGGAAGAATAAAAAGGTAAAAATAAAAATTATGAACAATAAATACACATCTATAAACAAATGAATATAAAAATCAAGTGAATTAAAAATCTGATGTATGGATAAACTAGTGAATATAACAGAATCATGGGCATAGAGAGGGAATGGACTGACAATTCGTGGGGAGGAAAGAGGTATGGGAGGTGCAGCAAGAGACTGGACAAAAATCATACACCTATGGGAGAGGACAGTTGTGGGGGAAGTAAGGGCAGAGGGTGGGATGGGTACCAGGTGGAGGGTAGCTATAGAGGGAAAAAAGGGAAATAATGTAATTAATAAACTGAACAATAAAGATTAAAATATTTAAAAAACCAAAAAAAAAAAAAATCTCCTACCCAGTGGCACTATATCTTTTTCAAATTATTTAATCTCTTTGAGGTCCATAGTTTTTGTTAAAGTTGAATAAGATAACATTCTAAGGCCTGTATGGACTATAAAATAAGTTAATTTCCTCCTTAAGATTTATAAGAAAAGTTAAAAAATAATTCTTAGGAGTTGTTTGTTATATTAAACTGCAGAAATTTTCTTTTTAAAACTTAAGAGGTGTGATAATAAGCACTAGAACTAGATTAAGTCCCAAGTGTTTAAATTTAGATTCAGTTTCTTATTAACTGTGTGTCAATGGAAAGATGTTCTAAACTCAATGAGCTTCAGTTTGTTCATTTATAAAATGGAAATAATAGCATGTTTTATATGATTTTTGCCAGGAATATATGTTATATTAATACATCTATAAGTCATCTACTCATTAAAGTATGACCACTATTATTATTCACTTAAAGCAGCTTTCTTCATTCTCTTTTATTCTTATTGCTCGAGGCCTAAGGCATGAAAATTAGTGCAAAAGTAGGCCTTCATTCCCCTGGCGGCTGGCACCAGCTTCCCTCTGGCACCCAGGACCCGGGCTTCCCCTCTCCAGCCACTGGCAGGCACCCAGGATCCTGGCTGGCTTCCCCCAGGCTGCCCATAGGCAATGGGGACCCCTGCTGGCATCTCCTGAGCTGCTGGCAGGCACCCTGGACCAGGCTATCTTCCCTCCACCCCCAGCTTCATCAGGAAGGATGTCCCAAATAACATCCAGAAGATGTCTGGTGTAATTAGGTGTAATTAGCATTTTGCCCTTTTATTATTATAAACTAGAGGCCTGTCGCATGAAATTTGTGCATAGGTACAGTCCTTAGGCCTGGCTTTCGATCAGGGCCATCTTCTGCAGCTGCCTGCAGTCGGCCCAGCCCCCTGCTGCCACCCACTTCCATTCCCTGTTTGCGGTGGGATGATAAGTGCCTGATGGACAGGGGAAGGGACCAAGAGTTGGTCAATGCACCTCATAATGATTTGTCCAGCGATTAGGGTCAATTTGCATATTACTCTTTTATTATATAAAAGAGAGATCTGGTGCATGGATGAGGGCCAGCTGGCCTGCCCTAAAGGGGGCCCCAGATCCGGGTGCAGAGTTCCTGCAGGGGCGGGGCCAGGATGGGTGAGGGACTGCAGGCAGTTTGCAGGCCAGCCATGCCCCCGGCTTTGTCAGGAAGGATGTCCGAAATAATGTCCAGAATAACGTCTGGTCTATCCAGTCTAGTTAGCATATTGCCCTTCTATTAATATAGATTACGAAGAGTAGCAAATGTAACTCTGCTGTAGTTTTAAAGCAGTAATTCCAATTCCATATGCCTATAGATACAAGCATCTATATAAATAGGTAAATCTGAAGTGCAAAATATTACTTAAGAAGATAGAAAGCATGCAAATTGGAAGGTGTATGCCCACTGAGGATATTTATAAATAAAAAAAGTTTGTAAATGCCAGTATGACCAAACAAATCAAATCTGTCGGATTAATCTGACCCATTGGTCCCATTATAAGTGATTTAACATGTTGCATTAGGTACTTAGATTATAAAACAAATAACTTCATTCTCTATAGCATCTTTTAAATTTATTGTTTTGCCCAGTGAAAATGTTTCCATGTGATACTACTTAGATTGTATAGTCTTCAAAGATGTGTGGCCCTGGAGATTAAAAAACCATTCTGGAGATCACACATCTAGTGGTTCTAAATCCACATAACTTTTGGAACAACTGGTGTTTTAAGTGACGTATATCATTTGTTTTTGCAGTGGGAATTAAAAACAAAACAAACTTATGAGAAAACTATATACTTACAACTCTGCAGAATTATTTGTATGCTCCTCCGAGGTCAATTCTAATTCCAGACTAAGGAAAAATATAAAAAGCAGCACAGAACTATGCTAGCTCCAACATGATGAGAAAATGCCATGTTCCATATATTACTCTAATATCAAAAGTACATATATATTAGAAAGTAATTTTCAACATTGCCTTTTTATAGGAAAATTTGCTCTTAGTGTTACTTATGTGTATCCATTCTAAGCCACTTTCCTTTTATTAAATAAGCCTGAGGAATTCTTAATTCTCCATCAGTCTTTCCTGTACATGAGGTGTGCTGAGAGCTGGTGGGGGACCATTTCACATCTTGAAAACTAGGCCCTCTGTGTGGCCCAGGAACTCCTCTTTACTTCCATAGTCTTCTTCTTTATCATTATCAAAAAGCAGCTTTTCAAACATTCTCTATCCCCATCAAATCTCCAAATCCATCCCTCTGAGCTTAGGATGTTGCCTTCTATCTCACAAAGAAAGAAGAAGCTCTCAGGCTAGAACAGCCAAACTTTACTCACCGTAATTAGAAGAATAAATTAAGTTCCCTGGTTCTCACCCAATGGAGTCCTTTCAACACACTCCAAAATGTAAACAAACAAAACTGAAAATACAAAAAGGCTATGGCTTCTAGATAACCTGGTATAATAATCAAACATATCTTTCAATTGCAAATTGAATGAGGTGTCTCTTACTAGACATTACCATGATCTTATCTGTTTCTTGTGATAGAAATTTCATTTTACTTCTCTAATATCACCTGTGTTTTTTTATAAACACTGGCACCTCAGAAACATTTGACTGAATAGATTACTGTACCAGAAATACTTAGATACCTTTGAAAGATTAAAATATACAGAAATCTCTCATTAATATATAATTCCCTGAAAATGATTTTAAATATAATTTCTGAAATTTAAATATATATAAGGCAGCTTAAAAATAAACAAAAACACCCCTTTAGTAATAATATAGATGTGTTATCTACTTAATTGTAGAAAAGAATGTAATAAAAATTGAATTGGGTTGTATGATTTTTTTCCATTTGAGCTTTAATTTTTTTTTCCCAAAACATATTGAGAGCTACATAAAGTAACAGACTCTATTTCTACAAATTGCTTTGGACTTTTACCATATTTTTCTTCATGTATCTTAAACAGGGGCAATGCAGGGCCATTTTCTCAATGGCAAATTTCTTATTCAATGCTTATCCATTCATAGGAGATCGGAGACATAAGAGAGAGAGGGGAAGTACTACTATTAAATATAAGTTATCCTGCAAAAAATATCAATAAAATATATTAAATTTAAAAAAGAGAGAGAAAGGAGAAAAGAAATGAAATAATGAGTAGTAGAAAATAAAAAAAAAATGAAGCAGAGAAAATACTTAGTAATACTATAGTGAGTGATGTAAGTAGAGAGAGATAGTAAGTTGGGCAAAGGAGATATTTATGCCTAAATTTGTTTTCAAATAGCTCACGTGCATCTTGATAAATGGCAGCATGTTTACTGTCTTTTATTCCACATAGCCACTGTTCTGCTCTATTTAGTGTGGTCACAGGAATATTATATTTACTCACCAACTAAGTAATCCAGTAGTGTAAGTAGCGGTCTACTTTTACTGAATTGCCTTAAGGTGTGAATTAAAATGTAAACCTGTAAAATATCAATAAAGCTGACATAAAACTTTTTGTTCCCAAAGATAGAAAGCAAAAAGAGCATGGCCTTAGGGTAATATACTATGCCTAAAGGCTAACTGAGTCTCTTGCCACACATTATATTGGAGGGTTATTACATTTTGTCTATTAGAGGCATAATGCCCTTGGGATTTTACAGGGTTTTGAACATAAATCCTTTGGCAGCTCAAATTTTAGTGATGCAGAAGTGTATATCATGGTTCTAATGCTCATGAGTGGGACAAAATACCAAATCATTTCTTGAGATGCCTAATGTGAGTGTCAAATCACCAGCCTCCACCAAGCAAAAGAAAATTCTAATTAAAAGGGTAGGACATGTTCCAGTTGTTCTAATCAAAGAGAGCTTAATCCTTCCATAAGCTGGCTGGCTTTATTGGAGGAAATTCTGAACAACCTTGTTACTTTTGATAACTGTAAGCCACTGACTCATGGCCCCTTGACAGCTAGCTGAGCATGTAATAACATTTCTCTGTATTTGGGGACTGGCTTAGCTGGCTTTATAATAGATTATTGTGGATGTTAAAGTGAAATGTTAGTCTTTCTTTAAAGATCTGTATTCACTGGTAATTAAGGTTATAAAAAGGGCACTGAGCACAATACAGCTTCAAGGTCACCAAACACAGATATAACAGCCTTCAGTTTGTGTAAATAAGGCTTTAACCAGAGGTTTATTCTGTGATTGTGTCAAGAAAAAAATAGGTTTTTCAGGAACAGTTTGATGGGAAAGTATTTTGAGGTGAATTTAAAAATGTCTTTTTTTCCTTTAGTTCCCCCACCAATATTAATGGCTGGAAGGAAAAGCAAGTGGCATTACAGACATATGCAGGGAAAAGGAAAAAACATATAATAAAAAGAAGTTGAATGTTATCAGTTAAAGAGAAAAACCAGATACCAGAACAGAGTTTCATTCAAAAGCATTTGAGGTTATTGGGTATAACAAGAACCATGAAGAAATCAAAACTTTTGGCAAAATAATGTCTACAGAGACAACACAAACAAGGATTTCACTTTAACTTCCAACACAGTGACAGTTACTGGCTGTTTGTGTTCCCCATTCATTGTAAGTGGAAAAGTTAAAGCACACACAAGAGAGCCATTTAACTACTTATTTCAAAGGAAGAAATTGATGTGTTTCACTCAACTTTAGAGTTTTGATATTCACTCACCATTTGAATCAGATCTTTATGTTCATTATCACAATAGAGGGAAACATTGTGTGTTTTGTAAGAAATCCTCCTTTCTGATCTTCAACTGCCATATAATTTGATGTAAATAAAAGAGAGAAAAGGTTTTCCATTTAAGTATTGTAATTGTAAAACGATTTCCTATAGAGCAAAAGAGTCGCACTAATGGTACAGGTTTCTATGGCAGAAGGGTCCTAGAGTTGGGAAGGCATAATTTATTGTGCAGTAAGGGAATGATGTTTTCATTGTAACAGATAGGATCAGGGCAAGGACTCCCCAAGGAGTGAGCCTCTTTGCTTCAATTTTAAACTGGTGAAAGGTAGAATGTGCAATGCTTTATAGTGCAGACAAAAATGTCACACCAGTAATTGTTATGCAGGTGCTTAAGCATGTGCCAAATAAAACCATAAATTATATTTCTCATGCCTTAGGCATTACTCTTGTCAGTAGTTAAAAGAACAATTACCACATAATATGTACCTTTTTAAAATTAGAAATAGTTAGAAATATCATTCAGATAACCTTTTGTGAAGAATTAAAACTTCCTTTCAAGGTATTTTACATCATTGTGTCGATCTATCTTCTAAGCAAAAAAAAATCATTTTTATTAAATTCTTTCCATCAGCTGCCATATATATTGAAGGCTTTTAAAACTATAATTAGTGATATAATGAGTTAATTTAAAGTTACATGATAAAATAAAGTGAAGCTTGCATATCTTCAGGAAATGAAAGTTATTCTAGACATTACCTCTCTTTCCCCACACAAATTTACTTGTTTTTTTTTTTCCTTTTGTAAGAGACAAAAAGTGTTAATAGCTATGTAAACTCAGTAACCTTTTTTGTTTGTTCCATCTGCTCTTTTCTAGGCATGATTTTCAATGCACTGAAATCTTGGCTATCTAGAGCTTTCCTGGTATTGTTTAAGTAGAAGTTGATGGAAAAACATATATATTTCCTCTCTAGCCATAAGGCAATAAGGATATATATCCACTAGGCTCACACCGGCTGGGGTTCAAGTGTCACAGAGAAATGAACACATGGCCGAAACTGGTTTGACTCAGTGGATAGAGCATCGGCCTGCAGACTGAAAAGTCCCAGGTTCGATTCTGGTCAAGGGCATGTACCTTGGCTGTGGGCACATCCCCAGTAGGGGTCAGAGGCAGCTGATCAATGTTTCTCTCTCATTGATGTTTCTCCCTTCCTCTCTGTAAAAAAATCAATAAAAATATATTTTTTTATAAAAGAGAAATGAACACATAGAAGAAAGCAAAGATAAGAACAAGAGTTTGAAATCTGATGGTATTTATAAGGCCATATCTACCATTTACCCTTCTGGAGTTGCTAGGTATGCTAATTACCAACTATTGGTCTGTGATAATTTAGGTTCTTTTATACTCACAAATAAAGAAAAGATGAGAAATGTATCTGTATTCCCAATGGACATTTTTTATTCATTAAGCTCCATATATTAATTGTGTAAGATGCATAAGACTTGGATTTGCATATGACTCAACCATGTCCAACATAGGGGATTTTGGCCAAATGTGTAAACCTCTCTGTAATTCAGTTCCCTTATATCAGAAATGTATATATGACTTAGACCAGGATAATAATGATAATAATACAATAACATTAGGTCATTTAATTGACTATAACCTTTAATCATAATAGACATCTATGTCAGGTTGCTTTTATTATTTTTTATTTTACAGATAAGGAAACAAGATGAAAGAAGTTGTAGTCTCAGTTGTGAAATCCAGATTTGATTGAATCTGATTCTTGAATTATTTTCTCTTTCTATAGACACCTCTCATATTGTTAATATAAAATATGCCATTATATTATTTTCCATTACATCAGGATCTATCTCCTCCACTAGATCAAAAAATCTGTTAAGGGAGCAACTACATTTAATTCATTTTGCTAAACACATTTTAGCAGTATACAAATATTTCCTCGTTCTTCTTCAACTCTTCCTCTTTCTTTTTTTTTCTCCCTTGCCCAAGTTAAGAAACCATGTCCAAGAACCATGTGACCTAACTGAAATGAATCAGTCTGGGTCTCTTGACTACCCAAAGTTTCCTGGACTCTACAATATACTGTTACCCAACAAAGAAGCATATCTGCTTCCTTTTCCTATCGTCTGAGAACTGGTCCCTATTTCATATTGCAGGTTCTGTTTTATGCATGGGATCTTGTATCTGTTTTCCCTGGTCTGGGTTTTTTGAGGGGGGTTCTAATATAGCTGAGCTTTATATCTACTGCCCACCTCTTCCCAATCTTCATGGTCCTTGATATGTTTCACAAACATTACATTGCCTTTGGTTCTAAGTTCCCAGCATAAAACTGGTATGGATTTCTTCAGTGGACCAGTTAATCTTGATCACTAATAACTGATAACTTCCACTGTTGGTCCACATTCCTTCTGACTAGTGCTAAGATTTTTATCCTTGTTTCTGAGAGGCACACCTAGAAACACCATTTTCATATACTAGAGAAGGTCATACTATTGCCCAAAGCCATGAATTTATAATACATAGAAAGCCAGAAATGTTGAGGGCAAAAGTGGCTAGAAAACTGTAGTGATTAGTTATGACAACTGAGATGACTTATGATCATACCTCAATAATGAATGTTTTATATTGCAGAAGATTCTCCTTTGCTTTTAGTCATAGATAGAAGAAATATATTAATCACCAAACCAACTTTCCTAGTGTTTCAACCCACTTTTATTAGCATGTATGCTGTGTCAAGAAATCTATTATCTAGTACTTTGAAATAATACTAATTTTTGTAGTAATTTCACATACTTATTTGTAAAAATATATTTACTTATAATTAACAATCTAAAATTTATCTGTGTAGTCAATAGTAAACTGTACTAAAAGCTCAGAGTTTCAAAAGATTACCTCATACATTATATAATTTAGAAAAAAATCTTGAAAAGCTTAATTAATATATTTTTAGTGTAAGACTGTGACTATCATCACAGATAAATACCTTAAAAGTGGTAGGTAAGAAACATATGCGGATACAAATTGTGAATGCTTTTCTTGATAATCTATCTGTATAAAAGCCAAGCGACCAGAAGAGCTGGTTGCTATGATGGGTACTGTGGCAGCCAGTGATCGAGCCTGTAGCTGAGGTCTGAGATATGTGCCCTTGACTAGAATAAAACCCAATCAGTCCATGGGCTGATACTCTAACCACTGAGAGAAACCACCCAAGGCAAGGTGTTCTAGTTTTAAGCTTTGGAACCAATCCCATTGTTTAGGTAGATTTCGTCATGGCCCATGGCCTCTAGCAGCTCAACTGGCTGTGTAATCTTGCTCTAAAAGTTTTGATTCTAAGTTGATTGGCCTGGAATCAGAAAAAACAAGAGGCCAGAAAAAGAACAGATTTATTTCTTTCTCCCCCTATAGCATTTTTTTTTTCCTGATTCCATTTTGGAAACCAAAGAGAAGCATGTTTTGATTACATTTACAAATTGATCTAACCATTATGGAATATTGGAGTACATTTTCTCTTTGGAAAGAGACATCAATAATGTACCTCTGGGCATGAAGCTTGCTAGCCATTGGGGACTTGCTCTGTGGAGTACCAGGCACAAACGGGCAGCCAAAGCAGTGATGGCTCACTTCCTCCTAGCACGGTCTCTACCAACAACCAGGGCTCCTACCTCACGGCCCTCCATCTATGTAGGGACTTGTGATATTTGTCTCTTTGACAACAAACATTTATTGAAAGCTTGGATAGTTGCAACCTTCTTCTAATGGCTGTCACTGCCTCTCACTTCATCCATTTTACTCAGCTCCTGGAGTTATCTATCTAAAACACAAATCTGATCATGTCACTTCCCCTCTTAACAACCATCAGTGCTCCCTGCTCCTCAAAAGATAATGTCTTAAACCCATTAGTAAGACTCACTGGTGTTCATGGTCTCATCCACCAGATATCCCTGACCAATGCGTTATTATCTTTAAGGACCCAAACTCAAGTAGCTGACCTCATTCCTTCTTTAGAATTATATCACAACGGATATATGTGTGTACCCCTAAAATAATTTAAATGTCATGAAATAATGCTAAACATAACTGCCTATCTCTGCTTCTCTATTTTACACCACATGAAAGCAGAGTCTCTGCCCACATTTTGTATTGCAGGCATCTGATACCATGATTGACAAAATTTATAAGCACCATAGAAATGAATTACATACAAGATGTGTGTATGTGCTCCCACAGACACCTGACTGCCTTTCTCTCTCAGAAAATTCATATTATACTTTATCAATCTGTTTCTGCTAATAGACTTCACAGTCCGTCAGGGGAGCAATTCTATTCTTTATCACCATTAGAGACTACTGATCATAGCTATTTTTGTTTAAAGCTCTGACCACATGACCCATTTACATTGTGCATTTAATAGGGTTTACAAAAATCTTCACTATAACCTTTTTCATTTGATTTTCCTAATCTATATATATATATATATATATATATATATATATATATAAAGCTAATATACAAAGTTTCCCCATGGGAGTTCCACAAGGAGACTGAGCTTCCTATCACTCACTTTGACATATGCTGACCACCAGGGGGCAATGTGGAATGAAGGAAGGCTGGGGAAGGAGGCCCTGGCTGGCACCTGAAAGGCCCTGATCGATCCCAATCACTGGCCAAGCCTAGGAACCCTACCTATGCACAAATTTTATGCACCAGGCCTCTAGTGTTTAGTTAAAAGAGAATAAACAAGATATTACCCCCACTAACCCCCCTTTTTTATTAATGGGGGATTTTGGAAATTTTATATTGCTGTCTTGGTAACTTTAAATTTTAATTTTTATCCTATAAGTAAATTTCATCTAGAAAATTCTTACTTCATAAAATTAATTTCCATTTTAATGCTAACAGCAGGACACCCATGAAAAACACACATGGTATCAAAATAAACCAAAGGAAAATCATCTGGGCAAAAATAAAAAGAATCCCAAGTCTAATTTACAGAAAAGATTAATTTATTAACTTTTGGTTGAGAATATGTTTGTATATTTTCAGAAAACAACTCCAAGACCATATGGATTCCTGCAACAAAGAGGAACTGACAGGTCTGTTCCAACCACAAAAACAGTCCAGAGATGGAAGACACTGACGACACCTTGCCATGCTAGCAGTCAGCAGGTGTACATCCCTGCCCAGGACCAAACCAGAGAGGATGGAACCTGCATTGCCACCATTTCTCCACTATCCAGATATTATTGCTGACATGTACACAGAAAGAACTATTTGACACTGAAACTGGGACTCAGAACTGTTGAACATTGAAACTGAGACTCAAACATTTTTTTTGTTCCTATATGTTTATTTCTAAGATGCAGATGCAAGATTTTTTTAAAGAAAAGAAATGAGGGTGGGGGGAATAGATACAGAAGCAAAGAAACATTGAACAGATTGTCAAACTACAGTGGGAAGGTAGGCGATGGGTGGGGGGCAGGGGCTGTAATAGATAAACTGAAGGACTTGTATACATGCATATAAGCATAACCAATGGATACAAGACATTGGGGGGGGGGCAGGTGAAGGCATCTGCTGGGGGGTAGGGGAGGCTGGATGGAGGTTAATGGGTGGGGCAAGGAAACATATGTACTACTATTTGTAATACTTTAAACAATAAGAAAATATAAAAATAAAATAAAAGAGAATAAACAATACTATATACATTAATTAGCTTTCTATAGGCATTTCATGATAGTCAAATAATTAATATCATGTAGAGACTGCTAGTGAGAGTATAAATTGGCATAATTACTTGGAAATGCGATTTAGCATTACTATTAAAGATAGGCAATTCTACATCCTATAACCCAGCAATTCTACCTATGTAATGAAAAATAACCGACAATTAAAAAGTGAACAAATTAACCAGCGTAGCTTAGACAAGATAGAAGGGCATTTATCTTTCACTAAAAAAAGTATAGATATTTGTCCAGGTGTGGCAGATGAAAATAATTCATCAGACATCACACTCCCATCTTTTCTCTATATCATGTAAAAAGAAAAAATGAGTTTGTTCCCTTTATACCATTCCCTAATAGAAGCTACATACCCAGGTATATCTCAGGGCCACATTTAGGCTGGAAAAGGCTGGAAAATGTAGACTTTCAATCTGAGAGATAAGGTACTGAGTTAAAAAGGAGAGTCTGTTATTACTTGAAAACAGGATAAAAGACTTCAGTTTGGCCGATAAGATTCTCTGCAGCAGTGGAAAACAGCAAACTGGTTATAGTTGGTAAGGACTTACTTTTGTGAAACATCAATTTGAAAGAGTAGAACTAATTTTGGAGTAAACAAACACAGGTATTTGTAACAATAGCAAAATGTGGTCTCTTTTTTCATAGAACATATGTTTAAATGGCCATATTTTCAAGCATTATTTTAGTCATTTTTTAATTTTCTTTTATGTACCTGCATCCAAAGGAAAGGGGGAATGACTAGAACAAACCATCCTTTATTGAATAATTGCATACTTAAAAATATAAAAGCAGCTTTTATAGATGATTTGAAATAACTCAGAATCTAGAATTGCCCTATAGAAGGAAGGGACACACACTATTAATGATTAGATTCTGTGTTTTTAGGATTTCTTGTCACATCTTTCCATCAGAGGTACTGATTAGGGTAATTGAGCACTTAGAAATAACTATAAATGATTATTGTAGTCAGCTTGGGCTATAACAAAAATACCACAGACTGGGTGGCTTATAAACAACCAAAAAATTATACTTTACAGTATTGGAACCTGGAAGTAAAAAATCAAGATGCCAGCATGGGCCAGCTCTGGTAAGAAACTTCTTCCAACTATGTGACCTCTGACTTCTCATGCTGCTCCACAAGGTGGAGAGCAGAAGTGAAGCAAGCTCTGTTGTGAATAAAACTTCACCTGGTCCTAATTACCTCCCGAAGGCCCCATATCCTAATGCAATCACACCTGGGGGTAGAATTTCAACACAATTTGGGCAGGACACAAACATTCAGTCTATAACAGTCACTGAGAAAACTTGACACTTAACCAAGCTATAGAAATGTTTCAGGGTTCTCAGATGACATTCTTCAAGGACAGAGGGTCCACCACTTATGATGGTTTGACTTATGATTTTTCAGCTTTATAGTGGCAAAAAACAATATGCATTCAGAAGGAACTGTACTTCAGATTTTGAATTTTGATGTTTTTCCAGGGTAGTGATCTGCAATTACATGATCTCTTGTGAAGTTGGGCAGTGAACTTCAGCTCCCAGTCAGACCCACAATCAGAAAGAGAAACAACCCAGACTCCACTGTGTTGCCAATTTTAATGTTTTGATGCTGTGTTCTGAGCATGTATAAGGTAGGCTAGGTTAAGCTATGGTATTCATTAGGATAGGTGTATAAAACATATTTTCTACTTGTAATAGTTTCAACTTCTGATGAGTTTATTGGTTTGCTGCTTTGTAATTTAAAAACTACAAAATAAAAAGAAATCAATAATAGTAAGTTAGTTACTCCATTTTGGGGTTTAATGAGAAAACATTTTTAAATTATACTAATGTGTGGCACATTTTATGTTTGTTTTTTTTAAAAAAAAAACAACTGTTGATAAAATGTTAACCCTGTCTTGAATGAATAATTTCATCAAAACATATGTTTGATTGAAGAGATACATTTCATTCATTTAGTTACAAAATACTGTTACTAAATATGGGATTTATGCTAAACACTTAAGTCATAAAGAAGAGAAAAGTTGATAATGAAGATGGTCTCTGGAAACATTTCCCAGGAAGGCTGTTGGTCTACCAAAGCCCTAGAAGGCATAAAGTGCATACCATATATGCAAATTTAGATCTATGACTATAAGTTTGCAATAGATTTTGCTTACAAGTCTATATAAACATTATTCAACAAGAAAATACTTTATTTTAGTATTTTATAGTCTTGATATTTTGTTAAGAATATAAACATGAGTATTAAATCAAATTTCTGAAATAAACATTTGCATAGATATTGGTATAGCCATCACATTGTATATAAAAGAGATATAAAGTATAAAAAGTTTAATAAATATGTATATTTTGTTTGTTGCATATATCATGATATTTATATCTTGAGAATAATTTTATCAATCTATATTATATGTGAATGCTTTGACTCATTTTTTATTCTTTAAATTAACATCATTACTAAAAGAATGCATTTTGCAATAAAACCTAAAGAAGGTTTAGGTCAATATACTAGTAGATATGTTTGAAATCTTTGATTTGTTCCTTTCTTAAGATCTTATCAAAGTTTTTGAAAGCCTGATCCTAATCATCTTTTTGCTGCTTTGTAGACTAGGCAGAACAAATTTTAAATCAAGGCTTAATAATTTATTGTTCCTTGAGATTAGAATTTGTCTTACTTTTGTAGTAGTTCACCTTATCCACAGGGGACAGGTTCCAAAACACCCTGTGGATACCTGAAACCACAAATAATACCAAACTCTTGATGTACTACTAGAGTTCTGGTGCACAAAATTCATGCACTTGAGGTGGGGGGTGTCCCCTCAGCCCAGCCTGTGCCCTCTCACAGTCCAGTACCCTTCATGGGAAGTCTGAGTCCTGGCCAACTGTGAGCCCAGCTTCTAGCTGAGCAGTGCTCCTCCTGTGGGAGTGCACTCACCACCAGGGGGTGGCTCCTGCATTGAGTGTCTGCCCCCTGGTAGTCAGTGCACATCATAGCAACTTGTCATTCTGCCATTTGGTCAATTTGCATTTTAACCTTTTATTGGATAGGATGTTTTTTCTTATACACGTATGCCTACGATAAAGTTCAATTTATGCATTATAAGATATTAACAACTAATCCTATCTAATAAAAGAGTAACATGCAAATGTGACCGTACTTTCGCTCCTGATTGGCTATGCTACCAGACAATCAGGAGTGCGGGGCATGACTGGGGGCATGGCCACGGCTTACCTGGACTCAAATAAACACTTCCCTTCACCATGCCGGCACCTTAAGTGCTCACACCTGTGGGGAGCACTTCACTTCACACCGGCACAGGCGTGGAATGAAGCACTTCAGGCCAGCACCAGCTGGGAACGCTTAGCTTCACGCTGGCAGGGGCAGGGAACGAAGCAGGGACCATGCCTCTGCACAGGGTGTTTGCCAGTGCCTAGCGAGCCAGCAGGAGAGGCTCTGTCCTTGAGGCGTCCGTGGTGTGGAGAGGGCTGGACCAGGACAACACCATACTTTCCAAGAAAGTTGTTTCCCACTTAAATATCCTCTGATGAGTATCTTTAAAAAATAAGTAAATATTCAGCCATTGTCACACCTTGAAAAGTTAAGGTAATTCCTTAATATCACCTAATATCCACTGTATGTTCAAATGTCTTTGCTTCAAAGATGCCTTTTACTGTTGGTTTTCCCCCTCCGGAGGCTACCCAAGGTCTTATTTCAGCCCTGATGTTGGGCTGCTTCCCCCGACCATAAGTTCCCAATACACTTCCAGCCAGAATTAAAGGGGCTTGATTTGCTTTAAAGGCATCGCCATATTCAGTGCCTGCCAAGCCCCTCTGAAAGCACTACTCCTTGGGTCCTGGGTGCTGGGAGCTGAAGCAGAGAGGCTGTGAGGCCCAGCTCACCCAGGATGCTTGCCCCCATCACCCCCTCCCAATTATCCTGGCCCAGCCTTCCCTATGCATACCTGCTCACAGAGAGCGTGAGGTGGTCCTAGCAGCTGGATGGGAGGCCGGCAGGGGGTGTGGCCGCAGCATGAGGGAAGGGAGGCCTACACCCTCCCCCAATCCAGAGGGGCTTCACAGGGGACCACAGGCCACACCCCCCACCTGGCAGGGCTTGACAGGGAACCTCAAGGTGTGCTTCCAACCCTGGTGCTGGGCTAGGGTACCTCAGGCTGCTCTCCCCACCCCAGCTCCAGGCTGGGGGACCTCAGGCCGTGCCTCCCACCTGGTGTGGCTTGACAGGGGACTACAGGCCACACTTCCAACCCAGCAGGGCTTGACAGGGGACCTCAAGGTGCGCTTCCCATCCTGTTGCTGGGTTAGGGGACC
The DNA here is from genome assembly GCA_027563665.1 of Antrozous pallidus. Taxonomy (NCBI): domain Eukaryota; kingdom Metazoa; phylum Chordata; class Mammalia; order Chiroptera; family Vespertilionidae; genus Antrozous; species Antrozous pallidus. Next base: position 29,966,493 of record CM050519.1, read on the forward strand.
TCAGACTGTTCTCTCCACCTGCCAGGGCTTGACAGGGGACCTCAGGCTGCACCCCCACCTGGCAGGGCTTGACAGGGGACCTCAAGCTGCACCCCACCCCAGCACCAGGCTGAGGGACCTCAGACCATACCCTCTGCCCCAGCACCAGGCCAGTGGTCCTGAGGCTGTGCCTCTCCTGCCTTGCTGGGTTTGACAGGGGACCTCAGGCTATGCCCCCCACCCAGTGGGGCTTCACAGGGGACCTGAGCCTGTGCCCCTGTGCCAGTGAGGATTAATGGGGGATTTTAGGCTGCACCTCCCTCCCAGTGCTGGGCTGAGGGACTTGAGGCTGTGCTCCTCTGCCTGGTGGGGCTTGACGGGGGAGCTCAGGCCATGTCCCCTACCCAGTGGGGCTTGACAGGGGATCTCAGGTCGTGTCTCCCACCTGGTAGGACTTTATGGGGGACCTCAGTCCACACCCCCAATCCTGGTGCTGGGCCAGGGGACCTGAGTGGCTTGACAAGAGTGGGACTGGCAGGATCTGTATCTACCCCAACACGGGGGGAGGGGCGGATGGGTCTGGGTCTCATGTGATTTTGAGGCACATGTGGTGAGTGGGAACTTGACTCTGGGCCCTGTGGTGCACCCCAGACTCTGACAGGAGGAAGGTTTTCATATAGATTTTACTAATTTTCTTTAGTCTCTGATACTTCCATTATAGAGAAAGAGCAAATGGCAATATTAAATTATTTCCTCTAATTAATACCCTTTTATTGTGCATGAATTTCGTGCACTAGGCCACTAGTAATAAAATAAAATGTCAAGAACTTTCACATTCTTACTTAAAAGAAGCACTTTACACCTTCTCTTTAGCATATCTGTATCACCCACATCACTATTATCACATTTTGGGGGCCATTATTAAGCAAAATCAAACAACACAAGTTTTGCCGAAACTGGTTTGGCTCAGTGGATAGAGCATTGGCCTGCAGACCAAAACGTCCCAGGTTCGATTCTGGTCAAGGGCATATACCTTGGTTGCAGGCACATCCTCAGTGGAGGGTGTGCAGGAGGCAGCTGATTGGTGTTTCTCTCTCATTGATGTTTCTGACTTTCTATCCCTCTCCCTTCCTCTCTGTATAAAATCAATAAAATATATTAAAAGAAACCCCAAAACAACAAAAAACCCCCACAAGTTTTTTTGAATACAAGCACTGGGATGGCAATAATACATCTGATAATTGAGGTAGCTACTAAGTGACTAACTGCCAGGGGTATACACAGCATGCGGATGCTGGACCAAGCAATCATTCCACCTTCAGCAGGATAGAGACGGAGATCTGGTCATGCCACTCAGAGGGGCACACAATTTAACAATGATACATTGTTTATTTTTCTCATAATATTTCAGACCATAGTTGTCTGTGGGTAATTAAATCTGTGGACTGTGAAACCATGGATAAGCAGGGCTACTATATACCAATGCATTTGCTAACCCTTATCACTTCCTACAATGTATATAAAGGTAACCTATAGAATATAGCCATTAGAGGTTCTAGTGGCCTTGGATTGATAACATGTAGACAATCTCTAAAGAATTGGACCTGTAAGGGGAGTTTGTTCCAATGGCTCCTGTCCACTCCCAATCATCTTCATACCATGCAGTGCCAACATAGTCAGTCACACTGGGGAAGGAGTAATAAAAACCAGCATAATGAAATCCTGCCTAGGTTGCAGCTTAGCAGGCCTCCATCTCTGTGATTGGCAGCAGTAGCTAGCACTTAGCCTTCTAGTAACATTTGCTGATTGAAGAAGAAATCCCTGACTCTCAGAATGCTATCTGCCTACATTGAATTCTGTGGACTCTATTAGTATCTAGTCCAGCTGTGCATGTTTTGATAGACTGTAGGTAGACAATTTGGTAGCTTCAGAGCCTGCTTTGCTTGTGAGTGATGTCTGGAGAATTTAGGACTGCCACTTCCTTTAGAAATCACACTGCCAGTGGCAAAATAAAAAAGAACAAGTTAGGAAGCCAGGTCTTAATTGTTACCAGAAATAGAGCTTTCCCTTTAGAGCAGCATATTCGGAAATAGATTTGGAAACATTTACCTAAAACATGAGCAAATAAATAGATTTTTCAACCTCTGGGGCATTTTCACTCTGTTTATATTTTTAGCCATTCTTCTGTCATTTAGAATAAGAACACCAGTTCCCACTATTCTATAACTGCAATATTTACTCTGGGACTTAGAGTTGTAAAGTCCCTTTAGCTGCTAGCAGTTTTGTTGATAGATAATCTCTGATGTTTCAGGACCTAGAAGCTTCAGTATTCCTCCACTTCAGAGCTGGGTAAGACTGCCTCCTTCCACTACACACACAATAGTTGATTAGCTGCTTATCCTAACACTCTTATCTGAGGATACTTTCTGCCTTCACTGGCGTGATACAAGGGACCTTGCTCATGGCTTGTCCCTACCAAAACTTGATCCCTCAATCTTCCTTCTAGGCAAATCAAAAATAATGGTTATTGGTGCAAGGAAATTATAAAAGATGCAAGATCTCCTTATGCTACAGTGTATTAAGACTGAGCCAACTTTATTGTACTTCCTACTAATCCCAGTCAGATTATGTCAGTAATATGGGAAAGAGCTTCAGCAAGAGGTTTGGAAGAACATGTTTATTTCTCTCCTTTTTGGGGTAGAGGGAACAGACAGAAAGCTTATCTTCAAAAGCACAGGTAGTTTCAATCAGTGTTAACTTGATACTTTTTCTTTCTAATATGATTCTCTTCCACTAATTATTTTAAACAATTTCAATCATACATACACATATGTATAGATACGTATGTCTATATAGACACACATACAGAGACAGAGAAAGAGGGAGAGAGAAACATAGACATATATACACATGCAGGCAAATCTTGTACAATTTAACAGTTAACAGTAAAGTTCTCTGAGTTTTCTCTTCAGACACCTTCTAATTCACAACGTGTTTTTTTTTTCTTAGAAATGCCTAAGGCAGTAAAATGATATAAAGAGGCAATAACATGGCCATTTACTGAATTAATATTAATCTAGGTTAAATAAGGAACTATTGGAACCTATATTTAGAAACTTCAAACATTAACTTTATCAAGTTGGTATGTAAACACTTTAAAGGAACTGTATATGTTTTTATTGGGTAATTAAGCATTCATTTGGAAGAAAAAATTATCTTTCATATATTTATAATAGATTAAGTTCAGGTAAATTGTATCTAGCTTTCAAGGTCAGGTATTTGATAAATAGTGATCACTTCATCCTTGAAAATTCCCTTTTTGATAAATAATCTTTAGGTAATAATTGTTACTTCAACTACTTTATAATGACAGTTTGAGTGTGAGGTCAAGCTAACCTTTCATTAAATCAAAGCAGTGAACCAGATGCTCAGAATAAGAATGATAATTAATCCATGGCCTCTTAGAAGAACAAAGACTCATTTGAAGAAGGCATTTACATACTGGAGTGATTTCTTTTGTTCTTGTTTTGTTTTGCATCTCATGGTAATTTAATTCATAAGAGATTTAAGAAACATATTGGTAATATTTATTATGTGACAGCATATCAGCATTTCAGGAAATCTTCCTGTACCTCAGGGATCAATTCACCCTTGTCTCTAATTTTGTGGTAGAATAAAATATGCTGAAATCTTTAATATTATCAAAATATGAACAATAAATTTTACATTGGTTTATGAATTTAATTCTTACAAATGATCAATAATAGATGTCTCCTTATGAAGATATTAAAGAAAATACACTGAAATAAGTTTGGATAATTGTGATTAGGTCAAAATTATAAAATTTGATGTGCTCTTTGTTTAATGTTAATGATACTGAATTTTTTAAATGGAACCCGGATTCCTTGTCTGTTGAAGTCGAAGAATGAATCCATGGACTGAAAGTGGTATAGCAAAGGTGAAGATTTATTGAAGAACAAATATAGACTCCCATGTAGGGAGGGGGAAGAATACCACTGAATTCCTCTTCCCAAGTGCCTATAAAGGCTGTAGATCCTGATACCTTAATATCCCTGTGATTGGTCACTATTGACTTTTAAGTTGGTTGCTATAGTAACTCCTGGGCTCAAAGGTTAAACCTCATACAGGACCTGTGAGGTTATCCCTCCTCCTTCCCTCTGGGCTTTCTTCTTTTCCATCTGGATGAAGGGCTTCTTTCTCTTTATATTGTAAATATAGACCTTTCTTGGCTACTTCCAGTTACCTTGTCTTATGTAAATACTAGAGGCCCAGTGCAGGAAATTTGTGGATGAGGATGGGGGGCTGTCCCTAAACCCAGTCTGCACCTTCTCCAATCTGGGACTCCTTGAGGGATGTCTGATTCGCTAAATAGGTAGTTCAACATCCCTTTCACAATCCAGTACTGCTGGCTCCCAAATGCTCACCTGCCTGCCTGCCTGATTGCCCCTAACTGCTTCTGCCTGCCAGCCTGATCACCCCCTAACCATTCCCCTGCCAGCCTGATGGATGTCTAAATGCTCCCCTGCTGGCCTGATTGCCCCTAATTTTCCTCCCCTGCTATCCTGTTCACCTCTAACTATCCTCCCCTGCAGGCCTGATTGCCTCCAACTGCCCTCCCCTGCTGCCCTGATCACCCACAACTGCCCTCCCCTGCTGGTCATCTTGAGGCAGCCATCTTTGACCACATGGGGGCAGCCATTTTGTGTGTTGGAATGATGATCAATTTGCATATTACCTCTTTATTATATAAGATATCTGTTGCTGCCTCCCTTGTCTTATGGAAATGTAGCTGCACCTGTCTTCCTTGAGTTACGGAAATGTACCTTCTTCCAGTCTGCAGCCCCCTGCTTTCTCATGGACCCTAATTCTAAAAAATCCCCTAGCCTGCCTATATCCCCCTAAAATTCCTGCTTTATTAACAAAGCCAACTTATAATGGTCATTTTATATTTTGTAAAATGTTTGTGTATTTAAAAAGTAAAATGATGTGATACATTCTCCTTTAAAAAAAAAGATATTATAGTTCTGTTTATGTCTTTTATTTCTACTGAACAAAAGGAGAAATTTAAGTAAAGCATTACCAAAATACTCAGAAAAATAAACCACAAAGAAAGAAATTCATTTCTAAAAGATAATTTTAAGGTTATCTGAACCAGGTTAGCAAAAAGTACTAATGACAAAACTATCTTCATTCATTTATTCAATAAACATTTTACCATTTCCTTCTCACACCAGGCACTGTACTATTTGATGTAAATGTAGCAGTAAATATTCTACGTTGAAAAAAAATATATAATACAATTCCTCCCAATATGTCCTTGGGACCGTTCACAGAATGCATAAAAATGAGCAGCCTACACAGAAAATTGGGAAATAATGAGAAAGAAAAATAGAAGGAAGACAAGTAACTTATTGTGTGAAAACTTCACAGCAACTTCAAATACTACCTGTAGGCCAAGTCAGAATGATACTAATTTTTATTGGTAATAATACAGTGTGGAGCACTTTATTGAAAAATTTTACTTCAATGATGAGACAATTGTTAAGTTGCTGTGGTTTTGAAGTATGGTAGCAATCATCTCAGGTAGAAATGGCTATTTGGATTCTGTACTTATTTGTTTGCTAAAATAATAGAAAGTTATTTTGATTTTCTGAAACTTACGTATGCTATCCAATATTCCATTGATGATGACTTGAATATCCCAATGATTGTGATCTCACTGGTCATAGAAGCACATTCCTCTGGGAACCAGGACAGGACAATTATCCTAAATTGTCTCAGTAGCTACAGATAACTGAGTTTCAGTTGGCTCAGTGGTCCCAGAATCAGAACATACCCTAAATTGCTTCAGGTAGCTACAGATAGTGCATTCCTATTGACTCAGTGATCCCAGAATCTGGACAGCACAATTATTCTAAATTGCTTGGATGGTCCCACATAATGTGTTTCTGTTGATTTAGTGATTCTTAGATACTAACTTGCGTAATTTTTGCTTCTGTAAAAAAAAAAAAAATGCTTTTTTGCGAAGCAGTTTCCTCATTCCCGACCGAAAGATGTAATCAATACTTTTGTGATATTCTGCCAGTATAAGCCAGACATGTTGAGCTGTTCTGGGCTGTGAGGTTTGAAGAGCATTAGCCACTCGTATGCCACCAGCTTTTAATAAATGACTCCATAATTTGACTTTTTGAGGTATCATATGTAAAATGGGGGATACATCACAACAGTTTGAACAAGGGATATGAAAAAAAGGAGAAAGCTATGGGGTTGAAAATTCTTGAGATACTTTGTAAAGAAGAAATCTATGGTGGAAGCTAGAGAGCCAAGAGATCAACAGGGTTTAATGGGATAACTTTATGTGTTTGTGTGTTACATGCCACTGAGTCAGATCTGACTCCTGACAGACCTATGAATGGTAATGTCCACAATGTCCTGTCCATAGCAGTCCATTCATGAAATGAGTTAGCAGACAGGGCAAGAATGAAAATATAAAAAGAAGGAAATAAAAGGCATAAAATTATGAATAAGAATTGTTTTCATTGACAAAGGGTAAAAGAACAGTTTATATACAGATTAGTATATTGGTCTGGTGAGAGTAGTAGAGGTTGATTTATTAAATATTTTATTGTGAAGATTCATTAATTTAACAAATACGTACCTATATTATTGTAGATATTACTGAATGTGGAAGAAAATGAGAGAAGATAAATTTAAGAAGATTTTAGGGCAATTAATGGGAATATATGCCATTTTTAAAAATATGTTGTTTCAAAGAATGAGAGCAAGAACTGAAGAAAGAACTGTCAAAAAATTACAGGCCATGCCTAAGGTTCCATGTGAGGGTAGGTGTCATCAATGTGTAGTGTCACAAATCCATATAGTTTTGTAAGCATTTCCAGTAGTCCTTAGTAGCCAGGTGTATGTTTAGAAAATGGGAGCAAATTTTTTTTTTAGAGAGTGTGATTAAATAAGAATAGATAAAAAGGAACAGATATATGGAAGAATTAAGAATGTTTGAAATAACAGACCATGAATCTTAGAGAGATGAGAAAGAAAAAGAGCATAAGAAGGAGGAATAAACAGAAAAAGAGAGGGTTCAAGTAACAGAATAACTGTATAAAGTTGAAAAAATTATCTTCATATTAGCTGAAATGAAAAAAAAATTGTTTTGTGGTTTGTGAGAGATATATTTCAACTTCAGTTTTAATTGTTTGAGAGTTCCAGGTGATGATAAGATCCACTGTAGGAGAATATTGAGTAAAGATAAAAGTTACTAAAGGTGGAAGGGAAAAATTACAAACCTGAAAGGTTAGGATACTGGATCTTGGAATCATCTAAAAAGAATTTTGATTGTTCTCAGTGTGAGAAGTGCTTCAAATAAAATGGATAACTAAGAGCGGTATTATAACCCATCTGACTGAAGTGGCAGCAAAAAAAATGCCTTGGTAGAAAGTAATTGAATAATGCTTCAAAATAGACAAAGAGAAAAAAGAAAGGAAATATTTCATAATGGAAAGTGCATAGGATTTAAGTCTGGTAGACCTGCATTCTTCTCCACTGACTAGTTTTGTGGCATCATCTATCTGAGCCTTGGCCTTATCAATGATAAAATGGCTATTCAGTTAATATACAGGGTGGAGCAAAAGTAGACTTACAGTTGTGAAGTATGTGAAACAGAGTTTATTCTTATATTGTTATTTTTAATTATTATATTATTTTCCATATGAATAACTGTAAACCTACTTTTGCCAAACCCTGTATATTTATTAGGCTATTCCTCAATGCTATAGAATTAGTTGAATCTTAAAATAATTATATCTTTGTTCTCAGGATGAAATAATTGAATGTGTAGAATAAATAAATATTACTATTGTCTCATTATTGCCCATTTCTAAGATCCTATAAGGAGTCATGCTTCAATAATAATGATTAATAATAATAACTGTCAAGTACATGCTTTACTACTGATGTGAAGACACTTAGAGTTACTACAAATAACTCAAATATTTTTATCTCTGAATAAAGTAAATATATCTAATTATATTGAATATTTAAACGATTAGTTTGTTACGTAGTCTTTGGAAGGTACCAAGTCTTAGGTCTGTGTTTAACTAATTGAGTTGTGCCCTAGCCGGTTTAGCTCAGTGGACAGAGCCTAGCCTGCAGAAAAAAAGGTCCTAGATTTGATTCTAGTCAAGAGCATGTACCTCGGGTGCAGGCTCCTCTCTGGTCTTGGCCTTGTGAGGGCTCATGCGGGAGACAACCAATTAATGTGTTTCTCTCACACTGATGTTTCTCTCACATCAATATCTCTCTCTGTCATTCCTTCTCTCTAAAAATCAGTAGAAAAATATCCCTAAGTGAGGATTTTAAAAAAGTGATTAATTAATTGATTTAAAACTAATTAATTTATAATTATTGCACTATATGATTATAACATGTTTGGTTTTTCTTGAAGCATAATATGAGTTGTACTTTATGATTTTTCAAATGTATAATTAAATATTATATATTTTGTTAATATAATATGTTATGTTAACTAGAGTTTAATAGCCACATATTGTACAGAAAACCCTAAAGACTCCACCAAAACTACTATATCTAATTAACTCAGCAAAGAAGCAGGATAAAAAATTAAAAGTCAGAAATTAGTGGCATTTTTACATACCGATAATGAGCTATCACAAAGAGAAATTAAGAAAATCTCATTTCTATTGCAATCAAAAAATAAAAATGATACCTAGAAATAAATTTAATCAAGGAGGTAAAAGACCTGCACTTGGAAAATTATCAAGTTTGTCAGAAAGAAATTGAGGATGATACATATAAATGAAAACATATACTATGTTTATGGATAGGAAAATATTCATCATTAAAATGTTCATACTGTCCAAAGCAATCTACAATTTTTAGGCAATTCTTATTAAAATACCAATACTATATCTGACAGATATAGAATAAATATATTCATGAAATCACAAAAGATCCCAAATAAGTTCAGTAATCTCAACATCCTCAGATACAAGAACAAAGTTTGAGATGTCTCACTACCCGATATAAAACTACTAGAGGTGCAGTGCACAAATTTGTGCACAAGTAGAGTCCCTCAACCTGGCCTGCAAGATCAGGCTTAAATCAGTTTAGTTTTCTGACATCCTCTGAGGGGTCCTGAATTGCGAGGGGGCATCGGCCAGGCTGAGGGACCCCACCTGTGCACGACTGGGGTTGGGGAGAGATTCAGGAGGTTGGCCAGTTGAGGAGGGACTGTGGGAGGGCTTCAGGGAGTGTCTGTTCCTTCTCACTCAGTCCCTATCAGAGTATCTACCCCCTGGTGGTCAGTGCACATTGTAATGACTGGTCGACTAGTCTTCTGTCTAACCCTCTGGTGGTCAGTGCAAATCATAGTGAGCAGTTAAGTGGTCCTAGCATATCATTAGCATATTATGCTTTGATTGATTGAATGGATGACCAGACAACTGGACACTTAGCATATTAGGCTTTTACTATATAGTGTAGTGCAAGGCCATGGTATTGGCAAAAGAACAGGCATATAGAGAAATGATCAAAATTGAGAGCACAGAAATAAACCTGCCATACCTTTATGTTCAATTATTATTTGACAAAGGAGGCAAAAATATACAAAAGTATAAAGACAGTTTATTCAATAAATGGTGTTGAAAAAAACTGGACAGGTACATGTGAAAAAAATGAAAGTAGACCATAAGCTTACATCATACACAAAAATAAACTCAAAATGGATAAAAATACTTAAATGTAAGTCACAAAACCATTTAAATCTTATAAGAAAACATAGGCAGTAAAATATCAGTTATTTCTTGAAGCAATATTTTTAATGATATAGTTCCTCCTGCAAGAGAAACAAGGAAAAATAAATAAATGAGACTAATCAAACTAAAAAGCTTTTACACAGAAAAATAAACCATCAACAAAATAAAAATGGAACTCACTACATGGAAGAATATATTTGTCAATGATACATCAGATAACGGGTTAATTTCCAAAATATATGAAGAACTTATACAACACTAAGAAAGCAAGGAACCCAATTAAGAAATGGGCAAATGAACTGAATAGACACTCTTTCAAAGAGAACACACAGATGGCCAATAGACATGAAAATGTCACTAATCATACAAAAGATGCAACTTAAAACCCTGTCAGAATGGCTATTCTCAATCAAGCAACCACAATTGCTGGTAGAGATTTGATGAAAAGGGATGCTTGCACACTGTTGGTGGGAATGCAGACAGGGTGCAGCCACTGTGGAAAACAGTATATAGTTTCCCTAAAATATTAAAAATGGAACTGCCTCATGACTCGGCACTCCTACTTCTGGAAATAAGTCCTGAGAACTGAAAGACTAATTTGAAAGAATATATACACCTCTCTGTTAATTGCAGTGCTATTTAGAATAGCCAAGATCTGGAAATAGCACAAATCCTCATCAGTAGATGAATGAATAAAAGAAAATGTTGTGATACTTTCACACAATGGAATAAAAATACTTAAATGTAAGTCACAAAAAAAGGTAAAAGCAAGTCAGAGGAAGACAAATACCATATAATCTCATTATATGTGCAATCTAATAAAAAATAAATTGACCAATATATTAGAAACAGAGGCATGAATACAGGGAACAGACTGATTGGATGAAAGAAAATGAAGGGATTAAGTAAAAAACATCCCGTATAAATAGGCATAGAAAACCATGTGGTGATAGATAGAGGGAAAGGACGTTGGGGTAGGTAAAGGCAGGGAAAGGGGGATAAACAAAGACAGAAAGAGACTTTGTTTGGGGCAATGGACAACAGGATGCAGTGTATAAATGTTTTCTTGATTGAACACTTGATACCTGGATAATTTTGTGAACCAATGTCACCCCAATACATTTTTTAAAAAGTTACATATGAAATTCTTTGCAAAGATTTCTATTTCAGAATACTAAATGGGTCTAATATATTTATAACTGTTTTTAATTTCTTTGAAATATAAATAATTCATTATTTATGTAAATAATATTGATTCTTAAATTTATTAAAATTAGACATAATTCAGTGTTTTCCATAATTTATTTTCTGATTATCATTATCACAGTGGTGACTATAATATTGCTAACTCATACCACCTCTATGACTTGACTCATGCACATAAAACCAGTGGGGAATGAAGTATGGTAGCAATCATCTCAGGTAGAAACTGCTGTTTGGGTTCTGTACTTATTTGTTTGCTAAAACAATAGAAAGTTACTTTGATTTTCTGAACTTATGTATGATTGAATACTATGGTTTGAATATCCCATTGATTGTGATCTCACTGGTCATCTAAGCACATTCCTCTTGGAACCAGGACAGACAATTATCCCAATTGTCTGAGTAGCTACAGATAACTGAGTTTAAGTTGACTCAGTGGTCCTGGAATCAGGAGAGCACAATTATCCTAAATTGCCTCAAGCAGCTATTGAGAGTGTATTCCTATTGACTCAGTGATCCCAGGATCTGGACAGTGGGCTAAGGGCAAGAGATTGGTCTAGTTCTCACCGATTTCTATGGCAAATTTAATTAAACTCATGCCTGTCCTGAATTTTGTGGCTGGTATGCACAATGGAGGGGTATCTTTGGCTAACTCAAAGCTAGGCACATATGTTCTCAGTTTTTATATTTTTTTATTTTTTATTTTTTTTTTAAATATTTTTTTATTGATTTTTTACAGAGCAGAAGGGAGAGGGATAGAAAGTCAGAAACATCGATGAGAGACATCGAACAGCTGCCTCTTGCACGCCCCCTACTGGAGATGTGCCCGCAGCCAAGGTACATGCCCTTGCCGGAATCGAACCCGGGACCCTTCAGTCCACAGTCCGACGCTCTATCCACTGAGCCAAACTGGTCTCGGCATGTTCTCAGTTTTTAAAAGAAGGTGAATATTTCTATCCTGCATTCTTATTTTTAACACAACTAGCAGAAATGAGATGTTTTTCACTAGTATATCTCTTTGTCTCTAATTGAATGCTATCACGAGAGAGTTGCAGTTCTAATACCTTCCAGCATGTCCCCTGTGGGTCTCACTTTTAGTAAGGAGAAATTCTGCATTTAAGAATAATACTATTCTGGCCCTGGCTAGGTGCCTCAGTTGGTTGGAGCATTGCCCCCTACATAAACAGGTTCCAGGTTTGATTCCCAGTCAGGCCACATAGCTAGATTGTGGGTTTGATTTCTGGTTGGGCATGAGGCAACTGATCAATGTTTCTCTCTCCCACTCCATTTCTCTCTAAAAGCAATAAAAATCCTTTGGTGAGGATTTGAAAAGAAAAGGAAAGAAAAGGAAAGGAAAAGTAATATTCTATGAATGGGCTTATTTTCATTTCATTTTTGCTGGAGGCTAATCCCAGCAGGTCATAAATGCAAGAAGTTCATCAAAAGATTGATGAACCTTGTGGCTTCGGCAGGGCTGAAGATCTGCATGTTATTGCCTGCTGCCAGACAGCTGAGGGCAGTTCTCCCAACCTGATAATACTTTACTGTTTACAAAACCTTACCTTTGATATGTATATCTATCTGCTTTGCTATAGAGAAAATGTGGGAATAAAAAGTCTTGGGCCTGGAGGTTCGGGGAACTTAGTTATTAGAAGTTATCCTCCTCTGGTTCCCCTAAAATGTCCCCAAATTTATATTTCATGTCTAGCCTCTTTATTAATTTACATCTCAGCCCCTTCTCCAGATTCCTGAACCCTTGTAGATGCAGAAACACCCTGGCACATTTTCTGTAGCAAAGAATGTGAAATATTCCGCCTTCACTGGACCAACATAAGTCCTACACGACTTTTCATTTCCTGGTCATTGAAGCAGAGGCTTTTGGTTTCCATGATGTAAAGAGTCCCTGGGATGTGCCTGGTGCCATTGGCCTGACCTCTCAGTCCAGTTTCTCATCTATGTTTCTTCTTGTTTAGGTAAACTGGAGTCTACTAGAATATGAAGGGAATAATAAACAGCTCACCAGGATTCCAGGCCTATGTGCATACTCAACATCAAAAGCCAGAGAAACTTGAGTTTCAGTGAATGGCATTGAGTCTTCATATAACTATTAAAAAATATATATATTTTTTATATTGTTGTGTCTGTGTGTTTTGTTTGTTTGTTTGTTTTGGTTTTGTTTTTTGGCACAGATACCACTTTAGGCAACTTTGAAAAGGAAGAGGAAGAAGTCATATGGTATAAACAACAACCATATTAAAAAAGAATAATACCCTAACTTTTGAAAATTTCAAGTTTAAATATGAAAATAACAAAGGTTCAAAATTATTTCTATAAGTTATTTTGAGTTCAAAAATAATTTATGTCATAAAGACAACCATTATGGGAAAGACCAAATAATGCTTAAATACATTTAATCATGCAAGGAGAAAAGCTCATTAAGAATCTTTAACCATAATTTTCTGCTTTTTTTGACTTTATATACCTGATATATTTTCTTGTTTTTCTTATTATATATAAAATATTACATATATGGTAAAAAATTAAATAATAAAAGTTTGTAATGAAAGACAACTTATCTCATAAGGTGCTCTATACCCAGTCTAGTATCCCTCTGCGAACACTATACCTATTTGCCTGTTTGTTTGTTTTTAATTTGGCTGTTGATAAGATCATAGCTCTAAAAACATTATTATTACAGTTATTCTAGGTTTATCTATTGGTATTCTATAAGGAAAAGTATTTAACTTCTAATCCACCCAACTAATAGTCCTCATTTATCTCACTTTTTCACATGTGTATTCTCATTATACTACTATGATATGATTTTAATTGCTTTATTGATTACTTTTGTAACAATCCCTGATAGTCTTAAAATTTGGTTTCTCTTTCCATGAAGTTTATACAGTTCTTTTTATATAAATATTTCCACAGGATACTAAGATTACCTGTCATTTTCTTAGTCAATAACAATTTATTGAGCATCTACCACATGCCAGGCACTGTTTTACTCAGAATTCAATAGAGAACAGAACAGTTAAACAAAGAAAAACCATAAATGATTTTGTCGTCAGAGAATTTATATTCTAATACAATGTAGTAGCTCCAATTTTAATACTGTGTTCTTCAATTACATTTCTAGCACCAAAGATCAAACACAACCTTTTTTTCTATCCTTTACCATTATCTCTACAAGTTGCCATTCTCCATTTTACAAAATACTGAATGTTTTCCTTCAGTTATTTGTTTTTGTAGGTGTTTAGTTATTTTTCACTGTTAATAAAATAATGAAGTGCCTTCAACATATCCTAAAATTTAGCCACTCACAATCATCTTATATAATAAAGAGCTAATATGCTAATTAGAATGAACAACAGAAAGACCATCTGGATGACCTTTTAGGGCACTGTCTGGACAATCTTCCAGATGAAGCCGGGCAAAAGGGGTTGTGAGGGCTGAGCCCGTCACACAAATTTTTTGCATTAGGCCTCTAGTACTATATCTAAAATTGGAAGTCCCTCCTCCCTTTCCCCAGGTGCCTTCAAAGCACCTCTTGAAGAATGAACTCACTGTGCAGGATTATTACTCATATATCATGATTTTTTGTGTTAGAATCAGTGTTTTCTGAATTTCAGTATATTTAGTATTAGTTTTTCCTGATATTCCTATATGTTTTCTTCCTATTCATCCTCAATTTGAGAAATAGCATATGGTATATGTTAATTGAATACTTGCTTGTCAAAATAATCTTACTATTGCTCTTATAATTGGTAATTTGAATTAATATGGAAATTAAGTTCTATCATTTTCTCAGAAGTTGGACTATTTTGCAACATTATTTTCTTACTAGAGGCCCAGTGCACGAAATTTGTGCATAGGGGGATGTCCCTCAGCTCAGCCTTCACCCTTTCCAATCTGGGACTCCTCAAGGGATGTCTGACTGCCCACTCACAATCCAGGACTTCTGGCTCCCAACTGCTCACCTGCCTGCCTTCCTGATTGCCCCTAATTGCTTCTGCCTGCAAGCCGGATCAAACCCTAACCAAGTGATGGGCAACCTTTTGAGCTTGGTGTTTCAAAATTCGCCAGAAAACCGAGAAAATAAAACATAATTTCCTGATATTTATAGTTTAAATAACAAAAAAGTATAATTGTAATATATAACTGTATTTAATAACCTAAAAACTAATTATTTAACTTACCTGTTTAGTGACTTCTTTGTTCATCTGTCAGTCAGTTTCTTTTGTTGGTCTTGATATTATTTAACTTGTATGGGATGCCGTGAGCTAAGATAAGTGGGGGGGGGGGTAGGATTCTTTAACTAACCTGCCTATTAGTGACTTTTTTGTTGCTGAATTTCATTGGCTAAACCTTCAATTGAAGGTTGGTATTTTGTACACTTCAAGCCCAAGCAAGTGCTACTAACTTCATCTGTCAATCTGTTTCTTTTGTTGGTTTTGATATTATTTAATGCTGAGAATAAAGTCTCACAAAAGTACATGGAGGGAAAAATTGTGAGTAAAGACATTGCCATATTTTTCAGGATGCTAAAAGTGTCTGGTAATCAGTTCTAGGCACTCCAAATTTCCTGTTCATAGTGGCACTCCTCTTGATTCTCCAAGAGGCACCTTTCCAGATTCTCAAGCTTTGACCTCAAGTTGACAAGCACCTAAGTCCATATGCTGTCTTGAAATTCTGCAAATTGCATCTCCAAATCGTCAATTTGCATCCATTAGAAACCATTTAATTCCAAACTATTGTAGACTACTACATCAGGACACTTAATTATTTTATTGTTTGTTCTAGGCTTCTAAATTGATTAAATCTATCACTGAACTGGTCAAGTAATGAATTTAAAACATGCTGGTACTTTATATGCAAGAGTTCCATTTCATTTTGTACAGCTGCACTGGCCTTCTCAAAATACTTTGTTACTCAAGGAAAATACTATAAGTTTTAGTTTCTACATCTCACTTGAAAATTTTAAATTTACGTTCAAAAGCTTTTATGTATCCAAACTTAACACCAATACTTTTGCCAAAACCTTGTAACTTTAAGTTCAGCTCATTAATATGAACAGAGAGATCTGGAAAAAATATCAGGGTGTTGACCCACTTATCATCATCTAGCTGAGAAAAGTTTCCCAGATCTGTATCCTCAAGAAATACCTTAATTTCTTCAAAGCACTCCACACAGTGCTCAAGAATTTTATCTTGGCTCAGCCTTCTTAAATTATTCCACATCAGCAGTCCACTGTAGATGGAGTCAACCTCCAGTAAGAGTGCAGAAAATTCTCACTTGTGAAGAGAGCGAGCAGCTATTAGATTAACTATTTCTGTAACAACTGACATTAATTCATTTAAGTCGGTGAATCCTGCCTTGGCACATAAAACCTCCTGATAGATAATATAATGAAAAGGCACAATCGGATGTCCAATAGCTTCTGTAAACAATTTGACAAATCTGACTTTTTTCCTCACCATGTTTGGTGCCCCATCTGTGGTCACTGACACAACTGTAGAGATATCAGTGCTTAGGTCACAGAATGTTTGTGTAACAACCTTACATATTTTGCTTCCTGATGTACTTGTTGGCACTGATAATAATTTTGTCAACTCTTCTCTCATTGTGAGACCATCAAAATATCAACCAATAATGGCCAACTGAGCATGTGATGTGACATCAGTAGTTTCATCAAGAGATATTGAAAAATATTTATGATTACTTATGTCTCTCTTTAATTGATGTTGTGCATTTGTGTTCAGTCTCATTATCTGATCTTTTATGATATTTCTACTGAGTGGTAACTCAGATAGTCTCTTAATAATTGCATCTTTATTCTGCATATCGTGAAATAAAACTGATACACATCTTAGGAGAGTTTCTTTAATAAATTCTCCCTCACTAAGTGCTTTTCCATGCTGAAGTATGGAGTGAGCAATACTCAAACTTGTTAAGTTTATACAACCTTTTATAAATTTAATGATGGAGTTAGATTGGCTTTTACAGAGATGTAGCTGCCTGAAAATGTATACCTTCCTTTCATCATCACTTTTTTTTCAAGCACTGGGAATGATTAGTTTCAAAATATCTATTTATAGCCCATGTTCTGCTTACTACCATTTCAGTACATAGAACGCAAAATGATTTGCCATATTTTTCTATAATGCCATCCATGTCTCTTTAAAAGGTCAGCTACTGCTACTACCACTTCCTTTACTTAACCTTGTTTTTATTTATTTATTTTGGGGGGGTTCTGCATCAGGGGGTTAGTGACAGAAGATAGAATTGCAGATAGCCTGTTAGCCCTGCAGGCAATTAGGGGTTAACTAGCCTAACTGACCACAAGATGGCACATGTAACTCTCTTTTAGGAAAGGGCAGGGTTAATAAGCAGAAATAGGGGTTAATAAGGAGGCACAACAGTAATAGTGGTGAAATGGAGTCTGCACTATGCTGCAAAATGACATTCCTTATATAAATTAAGATGGCTGCCATTATTTTTAATGGCAGGAAACAGCACCCATAGCACAGGCCCTCTCCTCTCCCAGCCTCCCCCTCTCTTATCTCAGTAATGATGGTCAATTAGAAATCCATGACACCTCAGAACAGTAGATTGGATGATGGTTGCTGTGGTTATGTAGTTGCTGGTAATGGTGATCACCGGGCCCCCAGAGATGCATCACCCACAGTATTCTGCTGCTCCCTGCTCCGCCAGCCAAAAATGAGGTCAAAGATCCCCTAATGGCCTAACTGGAAGTCCCAGAACTAGACGCTCTGTGCTGGAGTTCTGTTATTTTGGCCTACAGACCTCTGGCATAGAGTGTCTATACTACACTACAGCTAATGTTTCATCCTTGGCTACTGCACCCGGCCATGCAGTAGCCAAGGATGAAATGTCCTTCTCGGCATGTGGCCCCATACTTCTCTGTGTGCAACCAAGTGAGGCCACCTGTCATTGATAATGGCTACGTGTGTCAGTGCTGACACACATGTCATAGATTTGTCATAACGGCCCTAACCACTCCCCTGCCAGCCTGATTAATGCCTAACTGCTCCTCCTGCCAGTCTGTTTACCTCTAACCGTCCTCCCCTACAGGCCTGGTCACCCCTAACTGCCCTCTTTTGCAGGCCTAGTCTCCCCCAACTGCTCTCCACTGCAGACCTGGATCCCCCTCGACTTCCCTTCCCTGCAGGACCGGTCACCCAAAACTTCCCTCTTCTGTAGGCCTGGTTATGCCTAACTGTTCTTCCCTAGTGGCTTGATTGCCCCCAACTGCCCTCCCTTACAGGCCTGGTACATCTCAATTACATTCCTCTGCTGGCCATCTTCTGGTGGCCATCTTGTGTCCACATGGGGGCAGGATCTTTGACCACACGAGGGCGGCCATATTGTGTGGTGGAGTGATGGTCAATCTGCATATTACTCTTTTAATAGATAGGATATTCTATATTAATAAGTAAAAATTTGATGCCAATGTAATTTATGTTAATGGTGATATTATTGGCCAAGATTTTAGAACTTTCTCTTTTAATGTGGTATTGTAAGATTTTCAATAATATTTCCTTAGGGTTTTTAAATTGCTTATCTTGATCCTCATTTGGTGTGCCTCTCTGATCTGCCTACTTGAATCTTTTTTTTAGTTCTGAAAGATTTTATGTTGTAAGAATTTATTTGATCCATTTAGTCTGGTATTTCTTTTTAGGAAGACATTGAACCTGCTAGATTAGCAATTTCTTTTTCCACTTAGAACTTTCTTTTAATTTTTTTCTGTGTTTTTTTTTTTTTTTTTTTTTTTGCTGAGGTTTTTTTGATAATATCCACTGTATATTTAATTCTTTATTTAGAATTTTTAATTGTGTTCATTACATTTGTCATATTTGTTAGTTTTTTTCTTTTCTATGATAGTTTCTCATTCATAGCTCTTTATAATTTTAATTGATATAAATTCTCCCAAATTTCTCCAAAATTGACAGTTAAAATGGTTTTTAATGTTCCCTCCATAATTACATTTACTCCAAGAACAGTACTATTACTTATCTTGATCTTTATTTATTTATAAATATGTTTTTATTTATTTTAAAGAGAGAGAGAAACGCTGATGAGAGAGAACCTTTAATTAGCTACCTTCTGCAGGACCTTTCCCCTCCCCCACTGGCATCAAGCTGAAATCTGGACATATATATACTGACCAGGAATGGAACCTGTGACCTCTAGGTAGATGGGATGAGGATCAACCAACTGAGCCATTACTTTATCTTTCTTTTTAATAACTGCTAACATGTTTTATAAGTCCCTCATTGAAAATTTCCTTTTTAAAAAACGAAATAATGGAAGACATTGATTATTTGACATAAGAGGTTTTTCCATCTCCTGCTGGATTTTTGGATCTGTTTCCACATTTATGTTTTTTCTGAAAAGGAAGGCTGTTAGGAAGATCTGAGGACATTGCTTAAGCTCATTGATTGAGACATTCAACTTTAGTGAGAATGAGTAGGTCACTAGACTGTGAAGGCAGGAATATCATAAAGAAAAGCACATCTTGTTTATTAGGGCCAATATCTCATTTCAGAGCCACTTACTCTTTAATCAAGCCACTTACTATCTCTGGAGAAAACCCTTCTCATTCTTTCCTAAGGGAGAAAACAGGCTCACAGTCACTTTCTAAATGTGAGGGTCATCATTACTATAGAGGACAGTGGTAAGGGGAGATGATTGAAGGATCCACAGATGCTATGGACAAACATTTCTGCTTCTCCTATTCTCACTCCAATCCTCAGTACTTACCTACCCAAACTATGAGACCAGCCTTTCTCTTAGAAACTCAGGACAACTGCTCTTATTTCACTGCAGACCTCTTATGCACTTATTTTGGACTGTGACTATTTCTTCTTTTTTAAAATTTCTTTTTATTTCTTCTTTTTTAAAATTTCTTTTTATTTCTTCTTTTTTTTAATCTTCAGTACCTTCCATGTGCAAAAGGTCTAGTTCCAATATCTGTTAAAAGCACCTCAACTATGCATTGTCTTTCCCACTTCCTCTTTGGGTCAATAGCTTTTTCCCTGGGTGTAAATGTATATTACCATCCCACTGGCATTTTGGTATGGAGAGGAAACAAATATGTCTGACAAGTATGCTATATTGAATTGGAAACTTTGACTATTTTGTTCCTAGATTATTCACAGTAGTGGGAAGAATTGCTAAATAAAACATTATACGAATCTCTTAGTTGAGCAACTTGATATATGTATTTATGCACATACATATGTTATCAGGGAAAAGCAGCACCAGGTGTTAGTGAAAAGTTAGGTCGATGTCAGTTCAGCAACCTCTTGCTTAAGTCAGTTTGAAAGAATTCAGAGCCAAGGAATTCAAGTAATATGGGAAAACTTATTTAGAAAGTATTATAAGGACCCTTGGAGCGTAAGGGAAAGGGAGAGAGAACATAACTGAGGTCTCTGTATCAAAAGCTTTTATCCTGAGGCTTATGAGGAAATCCCAATAGAACAATCATCAGTCTTCCAGACTTGTCGCCTTGTGGTGGTTTCCGCTGACTGGTGAGTAATTAGTCATTGCAGCTGGTCCTGATGTCAGCCATGGTATCACTCACTCTGATTTTGGCAGCTGAAACACAGCTAAATCAATTAGGTCTCATTTTAAATTTGTCCTTAGAACCCTTATATAAAATTTCTGTTTGTATGCTATTGTAATGTAGGGTACGGGGAGCGTATCTCATACTTGTGGGTTCTTGTCTTGAAGTTTGAAGAATAAAATTCACGGACTAAAAGGAGTTGTTTGTAAAAGGGTGGAAATTTATTGGAAGCAAATATAGACTCCCACATAGGGGACACCCACTAAGCTAGGTTTTTTTAAGGTTTAAAAAGACTGTAGTTCTTTTTCTCTTCATGCTCTCTTCTAATTGGCCCCCTTCCCCATTTTATGACCCTGTGCTTTTTTAATTGCTCAGTTTTTTTGAAGAATATCAGCTTTAAAACCCAAAACCCATGTGGTACCCCTTTCTTTCTCCCCCTCATATCTTGTAACATCTATTTCCTGTGAACATGTTTCCCTTTCCCAGCTTTTGTAGTCATTTCTCTATTCTCTGTGAAAGTATTTTTCCTCTTCCTGATACTCTGTGACTTTTCTTTATCCTCTGTGAATGCATGCCTTCCTCTCCCTTTATCCTGTGACAATTTTCTATTATCTGTGAATGTATGCCTTCATCTCTGTATTCATCCTCTATGGACTCTCTTTATTCCTAAGACTCCCTACCCCTAAAATTCCTTTCACTATCTAAAGAGGCTTGCAAAATTATACAAAGTTGAGACAACTCAAACTGGAGATCCTCAGGAAACCAAAATGTGGGGTGCTGAGTTTGAGTTCATTGTCTCACGAAATCAAAGAATGAAGTTGTGGACAAAACAGGTTAGTGGTCAAGCCAGTCCTGGAAAAGGTGCAGCTGGGGTTCCAGGAGCAGGCCAGTGTCCAGAGCTTCCTTTCCATGTTACAGTCAGGAGTTAAAGTCTATTAGTCCATGTGCAGAGTCCCAGGACGGGTGTAGGGATGTGCCTCCCCAACACAGGAACCCATTGTGCGCAGGGGAGAAAAGAGAGAAGAGAGAAAGCACAAGCTTTTAAAATCTAGGGCAGATTTATGTCTTGTCAGCTCTCAATTGGTCCTTTCAAATACATTTGCCTTAATAAAATCCTTGAGATTGGTTTATGTGGCTTACTGCCTTGTGATTGGTTATCTGCAAGCTGTCTGTTTTAGCAGCATTCATACGTTTTAAAGCTCGTGAGCAATCTTCCTTCCTCACCCAGTTGGGGTGTCCTAGTAACTCTGTCTAGTTTTACTGCCTCTCTCTTATCCCCCATTTCCCTCTTCCTGTCTACCTAGCTTTCCTCTGTCTCCTCACTCAGATTGTCCCATTGCTTTATTTTTATCCTGTACATAGGTAGGAGAACAGCACAAGTGATTATAGAAAATACCTTTTAAAAACTACTAGAAATAATGCAGAGTTTCTTCTGGCTTTAATACCTTTATTAAAATATAGCCTTAAGCAAAATGTAATTTTCATAAAATAGTGACTAAACTGTTAACCATAAGTGTTCTATCAAGATTTTAGGATATGGGGAAATCAAAAATTTTTAAAAAAAGTGTTTTAAATAGTATGGGAAGAAAAGCACTGATTTGAAATAAGAACGCCTGTAAATAAAAGTAGAAGATTTACTGTTTTTGCCTTAGCTGTTAAACCCCCTATAATAAAAGGAATTATAACATGATTTAAATACCTGGCGAAAACACACATGAGGACAAATTCCAAAAGTAGTTTTGAACCCTTATTAAAAATACAGCAAAATCATAACTTCACATTGCAATGGTAATTAACTATGGTTAAAAGTACCCTAAAGAGATGCAATTACCCTTTAGAATAATTCTGCAATTTAGGTTGTATATTTAATACATTTAGTTTTTTTTAGTTAATTGGTAATTTGCCAGTTAAATTAATGTGAAAACCCCACTATCTGACAGAGTGAATATTTTCATTACTTTGAGTATATTATATTACTATTTCTTGCAAATAATACTTAAAATTAACATCTTCCTCCTTACAGCTAATATTCTTAGAAAGTAAATGAGAATAAGGTGGCTACTATAGGGCATGTTCATTTATTGAGTCATTTAAATGTATAATAGTTCATAAGAGCAATAATAATTCTCTTTGAAAACAAAATAATCATTTTCACATTTTTTAAATAAATTGACTACAGTTATTTTTATAATAGCTTAGACAGTCAGGAAATAGAAATTTATAAAAAATATTAAACATAGCTATTTCTAAGTGGCTTACCTCAAGCTCTATTAACAGATTAGAAACATTTCATGATTGTTTAATGGAGGGTGGAGTTCTATTAATCAAATCTTGTTTTAAACCAATTGCTATCATTAAAAAAGAAACCTATTTTGTCAAAAGTAAAAATTGCCCCTAGAAATCTAAATGATAAAAGTAAAGGTTAACTTAAATATGTATTAGAGAGGAAAAGATAATTACACAGACATTTTAGATTCTCAATAGTAAAACCATTTACAAAATAAATCTCAAAGTAAGCATATGCTTCAAGATTTGAATTTTTTACAATGAGATTCCTTGTTTTCACTGATTTAAAAATGTGGGGCATGTATCCATAATACTTTATCTACTTTAAGTTTTTCACCAATCTCGAATTGTTTTACTTCTACCTTTGTACCTTGAGTAATAATATTGCTTTTTTCTCTCCTCTTCTATCACTTGACCTTACTGACCCCTTTTGAAACATCTTAACCTAATAATACCAAGATAGTCTATCACAGTAATATTGGAGAGAAAATCCTAAAATAGAGTACAGAAAATTTCAATTATTTGACACTGGAGGGAAGGTTGATAGACTATGATTTTTTAGTGTAAAATGGATAATAACGAAAAATAAACAATGAGTTCATTCTCTAATTGCTAAAATATAGCATTTTATTTTCTTAAAATCCATTATTTAAGTTCCTTAGGCAAATGGAACCAGCGAGGTTTTGGATTGTAAATGTTATTCTCCACTCCACCCAAAGATTCTGAGAGCTACAAGATTCTTTAAAAAGGAAAAAAATAATAAATTCAGGTATTGTCCAGCAGGCAGAACCAAAGTAGAATGTTTAAAGAATAAAAACTTTCTTAATCAAAGTCTACTTTATCAAGGGTAAAACACACCCAACTATCTAAAATCAATTGTCAAACTCAGAGATAAATCAAAAATATTTCGAACAAAATCTGAACAAGTTATTTATGGAACTAAAGAGTTGTAAGATTTATATGAAAGTTCAAATAGTCAAGAAGAGTCAAAAGCTATCATAGAAGAAGAAAAAGTGAAAATGCATATTCAGTTACATAGTGAAATATATATCTATATAATAAAGCATATGTACAATAAAAGATATTAGTCAATATGCTTTATATTGGCACATAAAGAATAGATAATAAATCAATTACATTGAATAGTATAATAAGCCAATTAAATAAAATAAAAGGAAAGTAAAAACTAGTTTATATATTATGGACACTAGACTTAAAGATAAACTAGTCTTTGCAGTGAAAAGGAACATTAATTAACTACTCCAGGGGAATTATTGCATGATATCTATGTAGTAAAATACTTCCTAAACTGAAAGAAAATGCAGAAACTATAAGACAAATGATAAAATTGAATGCATTAAACTAAGAATTTCTGCTCAGAAAAAATAACCAAATGGAGGCTGAGATGATATTTTCATCAACTGACATAGGCTAATATCCAAACTACATACAAAACCCCTAAAATTAATAAATAAAAGACACACTAACCAATAGGTAAAAAAAACAAAACGACAACCCCCCCCCCCACACACACACAACAACTTAAATATACAGTTTATAAAAATTAAAATTGCCTACAAGCCAATGGACATGTGGCACCCCTCATTAGTAATCAAAAAAAGAAAATCACAATGACACACCATTAGATTCCCACAGGTATGGCTGATATTAAAAAGTCTAACTATTGACAAGTTGATGAGTAAAATGAATCCCCTTATATCTTTGCAGAGGAGTGTGAATTGGTACATTCACTTTGGAAAAAAGTTTGGCATTACCTGGTGACAAAAATACTCTCCTTGACTAAACTTGAGTAAGACCTTTCTTTTTAAGATTTATTATTATTTTTATTGTTGATACTATTAGAGATATCCCCATCTCCTATTCCTTTGCCCACCTCTAGCCATCCCTTTCTGGGGCCATGATCACACTTTCCTCTGTGTCTATAGGCTACGCAGGTTGGTTCTTTGGCTAATCCCTTCATCTTCTTTCATCCAGTCCTCTCCTTCCCCTCCTATCTGATAGCTGTCAGTCTGCTCCATGTATCTGTGCCTTTTTGTTTTTCTGTTTTGTTCATCAGTTTATTGTTGGGGAGCACAAGAGACTTGATTGGAAAGTTGTAAGGACATTCTGGTAAAAGGGAAGTTTGTGGAAGGCTGACTGCCCTGTTTATAGGAATTTCGACTTAGGGGAGTGTCCAAAGCAGTGTCCCTGATTATTCCTTGACCTTTCCAAACAAGTCTGTGTATTTGCAGACCCCTGTGTATTTACTGGAATCTTTATGCTTAATTCCTGGGTGCCCTCACATAGAGGTCAATATAAACATTTGTGTGCTCCCAAGATTACTCACTCTACTGATTGTATCTAAAGATAAAAATTCTAATAAAAGGCTAATGAGGCAAGAAATCAAGGCTGCTTTGGCCACTAGAGCCAGGGGCCCCTCAGCCCTCTCTTTCAGTCAAACCGTGTGTGAGTAATCTGTTCATCTATCATTCAGGGACTGCTGGTCAGCCCCAGCAGTTCATTTTGTTCATTCTATTCTACATATAAGTGAGATCATATGGTGTTTGTCTTTCTCTGATGGTTATTTCACTTAGCATACTAGTAATACTCTCCAGGTCCACCTGTGCTGTGGCAAAAAGGAATATTTCTTCCTTTTTTACAGCCATGTATTATTCCATTTACACAATTTCTTACAATAAAACATTTAAGTTACAGGGTTAGGAAAAAGTAGGTTTACAGTTTTAATACAAATAACTAATACAATAATTAACAAATAATAAAACAAGAGTAACCAGTATTTTGCAGATTCAAAACTGTAAACCTAATTTTTCCACCCATGTATATCTTAGACTGGTTCATTTCTCTGTTTGGACCCCTGACATATATATATATTGCAGACATAATTATATAATCCTATCTAATAAAAGAGAAACATGCAAATTGACCGTTCCTTCGCTTTGCTACCAGCCAATAGAAACAATATGCAAATTAACCCCCAAGCAAGATGGTGGGCAGGCCCACTCTGCTCTGAAGGGTTGTCCGACTGCCAGTTTAGGCTCGATTCCACAGGGATCTTAGATTGGAGCAGATGTACTGGGCCACTAGTAAAACTATAAATGAGAGCAGAGAATTAAAAACAGTAAAAATCAGGTATGAGATTATTGTGATCAAGAAGACTGCTGAAAATATTTATTTTCTTCAGGAGCAGTGTGGTAACATGTTTTTTTTCATTATAAGCAAGCATAACCTGTACACTAGGTTTATCTATTTTTGTGAGTCCCTCCTTTCCTTTTTTTAAAGCCTTAAAGACTAACTTTTGCATCATGAAAGATTATCTACTTTATACTGCTATAATATGGAACCCTCATGTAAATATTTTCATTTAATTTGCCTTTGGGAAATATTCTGTAGGATAATATTTTACTATTTTTTCCCTGAGTTTTTTAAAGTGCTTTCTTCAGCGTGCATAGACAATGATTTTAATTCCTTATGCAATCATGCTATAATCATTATGACATAAATATGTACTTAAGAACAATAAATTATATGTCTACAATGTATTTGAAATTTGGTTAGCAAATGTTCTGTATCGCTGTTCTGTTCTATATCAGTTTGTCAGCTTAGGTTGATGTAGTCATCTCTTAAAAAATTATTCAGGTTTTAAGAAAAAAGCAATCTTTCAGTGGAAAAATTGCTACTTTTATTTTTATAACCTACATTCTCTAAAGGTGATTTGGGCTTGAGTGTTATTTAAAGTTAGAACTTATTTCTGTTATATCTTATGTCCTGGGGGTAGGGGTGGGTTGACACTGAAGATGACAAGCCTACAGAGTTTTAAAAATCATATGAAGTTTAAAAGAGTATTTAAAATAATTTTAAAACAGCCTATTTATTTTAAATTATATTTTGAAACAATCAACCATAAACATAATAAAATATAGAATATAGATTTGTATGTATTTTGTTCTTACTGTAGACTGAAACAATCTCACAAATATACAAAATCATCTACAGGAAAATGTCAATTTGAAAACTTTTAAAAATTCACTCCCTCTATACCAAAAATGTTTATATTATTTTATTATTAAAACTAATGCATTCAGCAACATTAATATTCAGATTTCAAACATTTGGGAAATCATTTAAATTCTAGGTGTATAGCTCACATCTATCAATAGATTCTCAGTGTCATACTGTCAAATTCTAAGGCAGTCTTTGAAATCAATACTCCAGTTCACGCTTTAACATAGGCATGAAAGTTGATCTAACTTGACAGTTTTCTAGAAATAATTATTCTGACATGTCAAAGATGGAACATGCCTGGATCTCTACATTATTCAAAAATGATGGAATCTAGGGAAAGGAAAAGAAGTAATACAACGTCCTACACATCGTAATTAGTTACTTCAAAAGTGAAAAATAGCATAATTCATATGGGTTTGAATTAGGCAAAGAGGATGGGAACATAGAAATATGCACCATTATATCTATAAAAAAAAACATTTTAACCTTTTCTCAAAGTCACTAAACTCAGAGTTGGGAAATTATGAGAAATTTTGGCATTTAACTTCTGTAGTCAGTGTATTTTTGCATATGAAGTTTTTGGTAATTAGTAAATAAGAAGTGGTACAAATGTATTAAGAAATGTTAACTATCTTGTGTGTGTAGATTTTGAATAAATTGTCCTTTTTATATAATGTTGCTTTTATAATTTGATTAAGGCATTTTCAACAACTACTAATTAAGCACTAGTATTCTTTCAATCTGCCTTGTTTGATTGGTTATTTATATTAGAGATTGATTCAAAATATTGGCTATTTCCCCCATTTTCCCTTTCTTTAAAAAACAATAACTAAATTCCTTTTGGAATTTGATGCTGTAAAGTATTAGCTCAAAGGTTTTTCTTTCCATCCACAAATAAAAGTGATGATTTTTCTAACTACTTCATTTGAATTAAAAACTAATATGCAAAAATTACTTCTAGAGTTGACATGGTACTTCAGATATCTTTGTCCAACTGAGCCGTAGATGTCAGTGATGAGTGCACCTTAATGGAACTGTGGTGGGCCTATGAATAACAAACTACCTGTGCTGAATAGCCAGGTCAGCTACTGCTTCCTGCTCAGAGGGGAGCTGGAAGTGACAGATCCATTAACTGCTTGATACACACATGGGGAACACCAAGTTGGAAATCTTATTTTTTAATATTTTGGAGACAAACTGCCTGGATACAGTTGGTTCATGCTCTAATTGTAATAAGGATGATATTTTGGAAAGTGAATAATAGCAATAAAAAGTGAAAATAATGTTTTACATAATGGAATAGTTTTTGACTTATAATTAACACATTTCAGTGTAGACTGTCAAAATATTTTCTCAGCTTTATTTAAAATTATCTGTGAATACTTTGATATCCCATGTATCAATTCAAACAGTAAATATTTTTAGCTTTAGAATGCCAATGTTTTTGATAATTAAAATAATCATATCTGGCATATTATAGGACCCATTTTACAATGGATCAATATTTATATGAGGTTGTTTTATCTTTTTTATTTTTATTTTTTAATATATTTTATTATTTTTTTACAAACAGGAAGGGAGAGGGATAGAAAGTCAGAAACATCTATGAGAGAGAAACATCCATCAGCTGCCTCCTGCACACACCCCACTGGGGATGTCCCAGCAACCAAGGTACATGCCCTTGACCGGAATTGAACCTGGGACCTTTCAGTCTGCAGGCTAATGCTCTATCCACTGAGCAAAACCAGCTCTGGCTATATGAGGTTGTTTTAAAGAACAGGGATTAAGTAAAGGTTTGCAACAGGATCACAATTGTTTTCTAATTTCCATTATTAAATATACAAAGTTATTATCATTTTTTAAGTTTTAAGAGAGAAGTTAAAATTTGAAGATTAAATAAACTGATTCCTAAAATTATTTATGATGAATTTATTGGGAATTAGGAAAACACAACACAATGCAGCTTCCCTCCACTTGCCAGTTTAAAAATGAGTTATTTATAAGAGTCAGATACCAGAAATTAGCAAGCTTTCTGTGTGTCAATATATATATATATATATACACACATATGTATATATGTATATACATATGTATATATGTATATATGTATATATATTTCAGAGAAGTAGAAGGGCACTGGAGAGAGATGAAGCATCAATGATGAGAGAGAATCGACTGCCTTCTGCACACGTCCCAATGGGGATTGAGCTGTAAATCCAGGCATATTCCTTGACAGGGAATGGAGCCATGACTTCCTGGTTCATAAGTAGAAGCTCAACCACTGAGCCATACCTGTGTGGCAATTCTTAATCTTCTTCACATCACCAGCCTTATGTAAGTTATTTAAATTGCTTCAGAAATAGTAATGGAAAATAAGTCAAAGTACAAAGCACTAGTGAAAATAAAAGAAAACTGAGTCATTTAAAATTCATTGTTATTTTATTAGAATGTCATTGTAGTTAAAATAAAAAATGAACATTTTTAAATGATCTACAATAACTATCACATCTTTCCTAACATAGTTTTTCTTTTATAAAAAAAAGAAACCTACATTTTCAACCTCCCTCCCATTGTAATCAAATTATATATATTTTTAAAGAGATTTGAGGACTTGTCTAAAACACCAAGAATTCAAAAATGAATAATTTTAAAATCTCAAATCTTAAGGGAGAAAAAGTAAGTAGAAATTTAAAACTTCAAAATAATGTCCATGCAATATATATATATATATATATATATATATATATATATATATATATAATTGATTACCTAGTATATTTCAAGCACTATGCTTGACCCTCACATTTGATACAGAAAAGAGGTAGATATAGCATATGTCTTCATGAAGTTTAGGGTATAGAGAAAGAAACATACATAAATTAAATGATAACACAGAAAAATATAAAATGCCAGTTGATAATTCATGGAGAAAAGAGACATATGACTAAGGAGACTTAATAATCTGGGTGTGGAAAGGTTTCCGTAAAGACAAAACAATTGAATGGATGTGTGTGGGATGAGTGGGGTTTTACTAAATGAAAGGTAGCAGAAGTATGTTCTCAGCAAAAAGATAGCATGTGGTAGGAGAAGTCATGACACCTTAATTGAACAGAAAGAGTTCAGTGTGAGCAGAGCTCTGACAAATTGACGGAGAGTGTGGTCTAAGATGAAGCTGGAGAGCTCAGGAAAAGACCGCAAACAGTATGGTGTCATGCACCTAAAGACTTGTTAATAAGGTTGACCTCATGTTAACTATTTTTACTACATACCCACAAAAAAAAAAAAAGGCAGGGGGACATAAGAAATCTTTTGGTGGTGGTGGATATGTTTATTTCCCTATTATGAGGTTGGTGTCATGGGTCTATGGATATGTTCAAATTCATAAAAATACAAACATTATACATGTACTTTTTATAAATTAAATATACTTCAATAAAGCTAGAAAAAAATTGAAAAAACACACAAACCAGATTACACCATTTTACAAATGTTAGACTTCCTCTGTATAGTCAGATTAGCAGGTTTTTAAAATGTCTGAAACTGGAAACAGGATAAAAGAAAATGAAAGACCAGTGAAGATAATATAGAAGTGGTCTGGAAGGAAAACATGGCAGTTTAAACTACAAGCTGGAAATGAGGTGGAGGGAAAAAGATAGAATAAAGAGATATTAGTCATGTAAAATGCATAGGACTGTGTGATGTATTAAAATAGGGAAGGATTGAGAGAGAGAGAGATAAATAAAACATAACTTTTAAAAGTCAAACAAAACAAAACCTTAAACAATGAGATCTGATGGCCTTCGGGATTGGTGAACTCATCCACATTTTGGG
This sequence comes from Antrozous pallidus, assembly GCA_027563665.1. Taxonomy (NCBI): domain Eukaryota; kingdom Metazoa; phylum Chordata; class Mammalia; order Chiroptera; family Vespertilionidae; genus Antrozous; species Antrozous pallidus. Next base: position 29,997,213 of record CM050519.1, read on the forward strand.
AAGGTGACACACCTGGTTCCACAGGGACAGAAGCACTTTGCACTTGTGACCATTTTAAGAACCACCCTGACCTCACTCTACGTACAGCTTCATCTTGCTGTCCCTCTTTATAATAAAGTTGGTAAACTTAAAAAGAAAAGTTAACTTTCAAATGTCTGGCTTATGAAATTGATTGATAAATTATTCTATTCATTTAAATAAAAATAACTGGAGGAAAGCCATCTTTTGGGGAGTGATAAGAAAAAGGAAGATTATTAGTTACTTTGAGGACTTGTTTGGTTTGTGGTACTTTTGAAAAATTCTAGTGGAAATGTTGAGAAGGTTGTTTGTTATTGGAACAATTTGATAAATAGCCTAGAGGACATAGAAGAAATTGCCATAGGAGAGTACAGATTGAGAAGAGAGTCTATGAGGGAATTGGGTATTTACAATATTTAATGGCTACATACAGAAGGATATACTTGAAAAGAAGATTAAAATTCGTTGCCAAAATAAAATATTAAAACAATATGAAGAGTGTGATGTCATAGTCATAGAAGCCTATAGAAAGGGTTTCATTCAAGAGAAAGCAATGTTGGAAAATATTAAATAATCTTCAGGGGCCAAATGATAAAGCCTATATATATATATATATATATATATATATATATGGCCCACTGCATGAAATTTGTGTACTGGGGGTGGGTGATCCCTCAGCCCAACCTGCCCCCTCACACATACTAGGAGCCCTCAGGGAATGTCCTACTGACCGCTCACCCCTAGCCACTCACCCCTGGGCACCCAGCCACTGCCCTGCAATGAGGCCAATGGCTGTCTCCGCCCCAGCCCTGGCCTTAGCCCCGGCAGCCAGTGACTACCCGGCCCCAGTGGCCGCAAGCTCGCTGGCTGCCTGGGGGCTTCATGCTCACTGACTGACTCTGTCCCAGCTCCTGATTGGCTGGTGGGCATGGCATGTGGGCATGGCTTGATTGGAGGTATGGTCAATTTGCATATTACTCTTTTATTACATAGGATATACACACACACACATATATATGGTGATACTGGTATCTATGAAATAGCATATTTTATAGATACTGGTATCTATGAAATAGCATATCTTAATAATGCTAGGAATACTCAAGGTAAAAGCCAAAGTTGAATTCCCAAAGGAGAAAAGTAACTAAGCAATAGTATAGGGTTCCTAAGAACAGATAAATCTGAAGTACAGATGCAAACTGAACTTATAAAGGTCAAAGGATAGGTCCTCATCCTATCTAATAAAGAAGGAATATGTTAATTGACCCTCATGCCATTGCAAAGATGGTGACACTCACAGACAATAAGGAGGGAATATTCTAATTGACTACCACACCACTAAACACGATGCTGCCCACAGTCACAAGGTGGCAGTGCCCAGTCCACTCAGTCCTGCCAGGGTGGCAGGTGTGTGGCAAAGCCTGGCCTGCCACCAGGCAGGCCTGGCCACTCTGTGCACATGCCTCTGGAGTCTCCCAGTCCCCTCAGCCTCCCAGCTGCCCAGGGCTGGCCCAAAGCACAGGCAACCTCAGATGGCAGCTACCCAGTGGCCCAGGACCACTTGAGGCTCAGGTAACCAGGGTTGGCCAAGGCAGCAGCAGAGGTGTGATGGGGCATCACCATTTTCTGATTGCCAGATTGCCTCCTGCCCCTGAGGGCTCCCAGATTGTGAGAGGAGGCAGGCCTGCTGAGGGACCCCTCCTCCAGTGCATGAATTTTCATGCACTGGGCCTCTAGTAATAAATAAAAGGCAGCGAAAAGACTATGGTTGTGTTTGTTATGTTGTTTTATCTGACTGTAGAAAATTTAAAAGCACTCTTACTGGTAACATCTAATTTCTCTGTGTCAAGTCATCTTGGGGAAGAAGTGGGAGTTAAAGGATGTTCATTTAGTGGGGAGCAGGGAGAGTCATAGGTTTAAATTGGATAAACAATATTCTACATCTCCTGGAAGACTAAGATTATGTAAGGAATATAGTACTGAAAATAAGTTAAGCAAAGGCCTGTGGGAGCATAGTAAGGGACAGAGTTAACTCAGCTAAAAATTAGTGAAAGTCTCATAAAAATGATTTATGAGGTGCATAAAAGAGAAGATCATCAACTAGAAAATGGAGAAACATTATTAGTAAATGAAGTGCCATTTAGAGGAATAGGCATGAGAACACCTTCAAGAATTTCAGTGTGTTTAGAGTCATTGGTGTGCAACAATGGTTCTGTCATGCTTTCCCAAAGGCACGGACAGCTTTGTAGCAGTTTTAGATGCTCTGATAGTGGTTGCTCTTACCTTCTGACACCAAAAATGTCTAGGCAAGGACCAAAATTTAGCTGAGAGAATTAATGAGGAGGATGAAGCTACCATCCTTTCCTTGCTGGTTGGGCAATTTTACTCTCATTTCAAATGACAAATTAAGTGTCTCATGGTTGCTGATGAAATCAATTTAAACCAAGAATAAAATATGTGAATTATTTTGCATCACTGTTTGTTATTCTAATTTTCAATGCTATGTGTATTTTGAGTAATGACTTCTGAAGAGTTAAAAATCCAATCTATTTTGGCACTGCTGTTAATGACATTGGAAAATTGATATTAATTACTAAAGTGAATAATACTAATAATAAGATAATATTCTCACATTTAACAACCAATGAAAGGATTAATAGCTATGCTTTAATTCATTTTTTGGTATTAAGCTTAATGCATTGATGTCAATTTTTATTGCTATGTTTATTATTCTTAGGTGCTTTAATATGTTAATAATGTGTTTGTAGATATGTTCAAGAGCATATATTTTGTGATGATTTGGATTAAATGATTTTGAAAAACAATTCAGTGCTATAATTATTCAAGCATAAATGTTTTGTTATGCTCCATATTTACAGATATGTATCATGTTGACACTATATTGAAACATTGAGTTACATATGATATAAAAAGTCTAAAATGGTATTAACACTCTATCAAACTTTGATGCAAGACTAATAATTAAATAAGGTTCATTATATTAACAGTTGTAATATTTAAAATTACTAAAACCTTACAACACCTAGCTATTTAAGAGATGCTTTATTGTCTCCTTTCAATTTTCTAAAGATCTTGATTTTGCTGCTGTTTTATTCTTGAAATATATTAGTGTATCCTTTCTAATAAAAGAGTAATATGCAAATTAACCATCACTCCACAATACCCACTAGCCAATCAGGAGTGAGTATGTAAATTAATCCTAACCAAGATGGCTGCAGCCCAGGAGAGAGCAGGAGAGAGGCTTGGGTTTCCTTGGCGATGGAGGAAGCCAACCTTTCAGCACACTGTGGCTGGCCCAAGCCTCCGCTTAAGGCTACAAGTTTCAATGATAGGAGATAAATAAATTCCAACAGAAATGGCTGCTGCCAATAAGAGAGCAGAAGGCTTGGTTCTGTTCCAGGCTACAAAGTTTCAATTGTAGGAGATAAATAAATCCCAGATACCAAGTCTTTGCTTGGGTTACTGGGGGGCGTGGCCAGCCTGAAAACCACCACAGGTCCCCCACCCAGGCAATCCCACACCCCACGGGAACCCCACCCTGTTCCAGGACACCCTTCAGGGCAAACTAGCTGGCTCCCACCCATGCTTCAGGCCTCTATCCTATCTAATAAAAGAGTACTATGCAGATTGACCATTACTGCAACACACAAGATGGCTGTGATCAAAGATCTACCCTCATGTGGACATAAGATGGCCAGTAGGAGCAGGCAGTTGTGAGGGACCAGGCCTTCAAGGGAGAGCAGTTGGGGGTGACGAGGCCACTAGAGGAGGGAAGTTGGGTCAAACAGGCTGGCAGGGGAACAGTTAGACATCAATCAGGCTGGGAGGGCTGGTTAGGGGGTGATCAGGCTGTCAAGCAGAAGTGGTTAGGGGCAATCAGGAAGGCAGACAGGCAAGCAGTTTGGAGCCAGCAGTCCTGGATTGTGAGAGGGATGTCTGATTGGAGAGGGTGCAAGCTGGGCTGAGAGACCCCCTCCTATGCATGAATTTTGTGCACTGGGCCTCTAGTCTTATATAAGTTTATTTTCTTTCCTAACTTTGGCTCAGTGGATAGAGCATTGGACTATGGACTGAAAGGTCATGGGTTCAATTCCAGTCAAGGGCACATACCTCAGATGTAGGCTCAATACCCAGGAGGGAACTTGGAGGAGGCAGCTGACCAATGTATCCTTCTCATTGATGTTTCTGTCTCTCTATCCCTCTCCCTTCCTCTCTCTAAAATAAATAAAAATACAAAAAATTAAAAAAAATAAGCTCATTTTTACATAGTATATATTTCTATAATCTATTTATCCATCTATCATTTTTTTAAAACTTGGTTTTTACCTTTCCCCTTGTTCTGTGCTCTGTGTCCAATAAACAGAGAGATCTTATGCAAAGTAGCTACTTTTTGAATAGATGAATATGTAAAATAAAATGTGTAATTTGTAAAGTGCTTTTAACTATCTTAAGACAGAGTTCAAAATTTTTACTTTAGGTTATTTTATGTTGTTTTCTTTGTAGCACTGTGTTTTAGACAAATTCTTTTTTGGATAATTTTTCAGAAGAGTCCAAAACTACCCTTACTTTTACACTAGAGGCCTGGTGCACAAAATTCCAGCACTGAGGGGATGTCCTCCAACCCAGCCTGCACCTTCCCCAATCTGGGATTGGGCCTAAACCAGCATTTGGACATCCCTCTCATAATTTGGGACTGCTGACTCCTAACCATTCTGCCTGATAGCCTCCTAACTGCTCCCCTGCCAACCTGATTGACACCTAACTGTTGCCCTGCCAACCCAATCACCCCCAACTGCCCTCGCCTGCAGACCTGGTCCTCCCCCAACTGCTGTGCCTTGCCAGTCATCTTTTGATAATTTGAGGGCAGTCATCTTGTGATGACATGGGGGCAGCCATCTTGTGGTGGCCATCCTGTGACAACGAGTGGGGCCATCTTTTTTTGTTGTCTGAAGTTTTACTTTTGTCTCCTTTTCCCCCAATTGACCCCCTTCCCTTCCCTTCCTAGCTGGGGTATCCTGTGATGACATGGGGATGGCCATCTTGTGATGCAAGGGTGTGAGGGTCAATTTGCATATTATCTTTTTATTACATAGGATAATATGAAAATGTAATTATTGAGCACATTATTTAGATTATTTGAGTACCCCAAAGGGACTCTATTACTATAATTTATATTAAATTATAACAATTAATGTTTGTTTCATTTCCAGAGTTGGTACTCCATCTGCTGATTCTGGGACAGAGAATTCACCATTTCCTAATATATCCCATTCTTCTACTAGACAGCATGAGTATGTGGTCATGTCAAACAGATATTTTATGGCTGCAACTTCAAGCATCTTTTTTTTTCACATTGATTTATTTACTGGAGGCCTGGTACATGAAATTTGTGTGCTTGGGGTAGGGGTCCCTCAGGCTGGCCCATACCTTCTTACAGTCCAGGAGCCCTGGGGGGATGTCCAACTGACAGCTTGGTGGGCCTACCTTCTCTCTTGGCACCATTCTTTAAATTGATTCACAGCGGTACCTGCTCAAGGCAGGGCTCCAATCTCCTGGAGCAGGATGGGGGCAGGGGCAGGGCTGAGCCAAGCAGGCTAGGAGGGTGGGTTTTGCCACACCTCTAGTGAGGTTCAGCCTGTTTCAGTTGCAGAGACAGCGCTGCTGCTGTTGGGGGGAAGGATCTGAGCCTGAGGAGCTGCTCAGGCCTGCCTTCACCTGGATCTGGAGTTGTAGGAAGGAGAGGTGTGCCCAGCCCAAGTGGAGGGGGCCCAGCAGTGGCAGGCCACAGGCCCCAGGTGCCTCAGGGGCATTGATGGGTGGTCACTGGTGTGCTATTGTTGTGGGTGCTCTTGATGGGGGAAGTGCTGGAGTTGGAGGTGTAGGCTTCAGCTATCCCCGGGGCTAGATCTTTCTTCTTCCAAACTCCTCAGCCTTCCCATCTTCCCAGGGTGTGGGGGCTGGGGTAAGGTGTCTGTGCAGGGGGATTGGAAGAGCTTTCTGTGGCTTCTTCCTCTTCCTTCTTTTCAGTCCAGGCTTCTGTCAGGCACTCTTCTCAGATGCTTGGGAACTTGCCTCTGGCCACTTGCTCCCTGCTGGTCTGTCAATATGCAAATTGGTTGTTTCTGGGACACCATAATGGACAATTAGCATATTACCTCTTTATATGTATAGATTTTTAAATCTTTATTGTTCAACCATCTTATTCACTCTTACCTCTCTAAACAAGATAAATACATCCAAAGTTTTAAACTGTGTTTCTTTGTATAATTTTGAAATCAAGTAGTATAATATGGGTAAATTTAATGTAATTTATTACAATGATTATTCATAGAGAATTTTGGTATATTTTACAATTTTGTTTTCTGGTTTACTACTAATCAACTGTCTTGTTTCCATGCCATAAGCTTTAGAAATTATTTTTTTTTGTTTCTATATTTTTCCCTCTCCCTCAGAATTATTTGATTTTCTCAAATTATATGCTTCTGAAATCCAAAACCTAACCCAATAATTTTCCAGAAATCAGAAAGTTAGCAAAAGGTTATTTTTATTATTCACAGACATAAAATTATAATCTTTTTATTTTTTCCATTACTGGTGAAATATTAATATCACATACTTGAGTTCATTTTTTTTTTCTTTTTAAGCCCCTTCTTCAGGAACTTCAGCCTCTCCACAGGAATTTTTTTCTTGACCTTTCAAAAATGCCTAATACTCTTAATATTATAAATAATGTTAGATCAGCCCTCACTAGTTTGGCTCAGTGGCTAGAACATTGGCCTGATGACTTAGGGTCCCAGGTTCAATTCCGGTAAAGGACATGTACCTTGGTTGCAGGCACATACCCAGTAGAGAGTGTGCAGGAGGCAGCTGATCAATGTTTCTCTCTCATCAATGTTTCTAACTCTCCATCCCTCTCCCTCCTTCTCTGTAAAAAAATCAATAAAATATATTTTAAAAATGTTAAATCATTGAATTCTAAGAGTTCTTTTTCCTAACTCTTTTCTATTTCTAATTTTCCGTTAATATTTCTGACATTATTATATATATGTCCTTATTCCCCTATAACCCCCTAACCGCCACTGATGCCCCACCCCCCTGTTGTCTGTGTCTATTGATTAGGCTCATATGCATGCACACAAGTCCCTTAGTTGACCTGTCCTTATGGGGAATGAGGACACATATGTAAAAATAAAATTTTAAAAAATTATAAGGGAAAAAATAAAATAGTAAATCTAATCCATACTAGTGGTCACCATAACCTTAAGAGAAATTGTTTCATTAGACAAAGATTTTTAAATGAAACTCTCTGTAGCCTGAAAATTATTTTGGAAGAAAACAAAGAGAAGTTTCCTTCAAAAGTCGTAAGAATTCTAATTGAAAGTCTTTTCTAATAAAAATTTAAAAGAAAAAATATATATTTCTGACATCTATTTCTACAGCCTCCCACAAACATATAATTCTCTCTCTTGCAGTTCTTGCCATGCCATCTCTGATTTCTACCACATATGCACGCCTAATTATTTTTTGAATCAAAAACTATTCACTCACTCATCCAATATTTACTGTTTATCTGCCATGTGCCAATTCCTAAGTAAAGGGCTAATGATATGTGATGTAAAAAATGCATGTTTCTATAATTATTATATTTTTCAATAGACACGATTTCAGTTTACCTTTTATTGAGTATCTATACTAGATAGATAATAGATAGATGATAGATGATAGATAGATATATGCATAATATATAAAATATATTTAAATAAAATAAACTAACATATTAAAAGAATAAATGGCAGCAAAATGAAGATCCTTAAAAAACTGAAGGAAGACAAAAAAGCATATTTTATATAGCTAGGAATTATATGGTTTTAGTAATTTTAAATATCACAGCTGTTAACATAGTGAACTTTATTTGATTATTAGTCTTGCATCAAAGTTTGAGAGAGTGTTAATATAGTTCTAGATTTTATCTAGTGACCTACAGTAAAACCTCAATATAACAAAATGATTCAGGTTAGGGGGTGCCCAATAAAGCAGAAAGTCCATTATATAAAAAAGTAGGTTTTTTTTGTTTGTTTTAAGTATATACCAGTATGTGAAATAAATGACTGATTATTTAGTTTGCGTGTTTTTAATTATATAGATGGGTTTGTGTAATTAAAAATAAGTATGCATGGAAAGTTTACTTTCACAGAAAAGTTTTCTACAGGTATCACAGTAATTTTAAATTTAAACTGAATAGGTGTAATAAATGTGTGCACTCACTAGTCTCCACGAGTAACAAATGAACACTTAGTGCAGTGGGAACATCACTGCAGAAAGTCATGCCACTTGACATGGAACTAATTGCCATACTATGAGTTGTGATAATGTGCTAATCATTCACTGAAAAGTATTTACCAAGAGGTGACACTTGGATTCTAATATGTTGACTATGGTTGTAGATATGTAATAATTATTTATGTTGATGAAATTACTACAAGTTTTCCAACATATGTCCTAATTTCTAAAAATAACAATGAATTAACAGCAAAAAATAAATAATCTGTTAATTTAATTATAAGCATTGCTGAAAAGAATTGTAAAATTAACACGGTGTTAATTTTTACATATAACATACAGACCAGAAACTTTGTCTATTAAATCAAGGTTCACAAAATCAAGGGTTTAATGTATGCGCTTCTTTCATTTGAGCTTTGTTTATATTTTTTCAGTCTTATTTTACTAAAAAAATACTTAATTTATCAATTAATTTTATTTTTATGCCATCTATATTTAATTTTGGTCAATTATTCATGACTTGTTTGTCCCCAGCAATACATGTAGTACCATTAAAGTGAATTTTTATTTTCCATTTTATATATAGAAAACCTAATTAATTAAATTTATCAGGGTGACATTGTTTAATATGATTCTACTAGAGGCCTAGTGTATGAAATTCATTCCAGGGGTGTGGGGGCGTTGTCCCTTCAGCCTGGCCTGCACCCTCTCCAATCAGGACCCCTCAGAGGATGTTTGACTGCCGGTTTAGGGATCAGGCCTAAACTGGCAGTCAGATATCCTTCTCACAATCTGGGACCATTGGTTCCTAACCGCTCACCTGCCTGCCTGCCTAAGCACCCCTAACCACTCTACCTGCCTGCTGGATCATGTCTAACCACCTTTTCCTGCCAGCCTGATCACCTCTAACTGCCTCTGCCTTTGCCCTGCCACTGTGGCTTTGTCAGGAAGGACATCCAGAAGGACATCAGGAAGAAATCCAGTCTATCTGGCCTAATTAGCATATTACCCTTTTATTAGTATAGATAGGTTTCAAGAGTACAATTCTATGATCCATCATCTGCATATTGCATTGTGAACCCATCACCCAAAGTCAAATCTTCTTCCATCAACATATGTTTACCCTCCTTTCCCTTTACTAGCCCCTCAACCAATCCTTGTTCCCTCTGGTAACCACCATTCTGTTTTCCCTGTCTATGAGTTTTTATTTATTTATTAATTTGTTTTTTTCAGTTTTATATCCCACATGAGTGAAATCATATGGTTCTTAAATTTTTCTATCTCACTTTTTTCCCTTAGCATAATATTCTTAAGATCTATCTATGTTGTCACAAATTACAGTATTTTGTCTTTTCTTATGTGCTAGTAGTATTCCATTGCATATATGTACTATATCTTTTTTATCCAATCATCTATTGAAGAATATTTTGGTTGTTTCCATGTCTTGGCTACTGTGAATAATGCTTCAATGAACACAGGAGCATATATATCTTTGTGGATATATATTTTACAAATGTTGGGGGTAGATAACCAGAAGTGGGGTTGCTGAGTCTTATGATAACTCTATTCCTAATTTTTCAAAGAGCCTCAATAATATTTCCCTAGTGACTGCAACAATTAATTTTTATAATAATTTGTCAATTGTGAAAATTGACTAAGATAACAATGTGAGTTTAGGTCGAAGCTGAATAATATTGTAATTCTCAAAATGAAATTTGTTCTACAAAAGCCTAACTTCATATTTAAATATAGTATAGTTTAGACTTTTATTGAAATAATTCTAAGATAGGCTATTATATATTATAACATTAAACATATATTGTCATTTTGTAAACTTTTATGAATAATTTAATAAATCATGAGATGCAACAGACTTGTTTCAGTTTAAAGCTTAACAGGGTTAAACTGACAGTTCATATATTTTATAATTATTACTAGAGGCCCAGTGCATGAAATTCATGCATGGGGGGGTTGTGTCCCTCAGCCCTCTCCAATCTGGGACATCCCTCTCACAATCTAAGACTGCTGGCTCCCAATCACTCATCTGCCTGCCTGCCTGATTGTCCCTAACTGCTTCTGCCTGCCAGCCTGATCACCCCCTAACCACTCCCCTGTCAGTTTGATCAACACCTAACTGCTCCCTGGCCAGCCTGATTGCCTCTAACTGCCTTCTCCTGCTGGCCTGGTCAGCCCTAACTATCCTGCCCTCCTTATCTGGTCACTCCTAACTGCCCTTCCATGCAAGCCAAGCCTAGTCCCTCCCAACTGCCCTCCCCTGCAGGCCTGGGTTGCCCCCAACTGCCCTCCCTTGTTGGCCTGGTCTCCCCCAACTGTCCTCTTCTGCTGGCCTGGTCACTCCTAACTTCCCACAACTGCCCTTCCCTTCAGGCCATCTTGTGTCCACCTGGGGACAGAATCTTTGGCCACATGGAGATAGCCAACTTGTGTCTTTGAGTGATGGTCAATTTGCATATTATTCTTTTATTAGATAGGATTCAACACATTGAGGCATTCAGGATTAGCAAATATTACACCCATTTAAACATAAACACACACACATATGCAATGTTAATATAACATTTTCTTGAAACACATCCAGTGCTTCAAGTCTGTTAGGCTTAAATTTAGAACCTAATGGTATCATTAAATATATGATTTGGTCTTTCACCTGAATATCACACTCTACTAATTAGCACCTAAATCTAAGAAGAGTATGATAGATCTTTTAGCATTTCACTTTGACTTACTTTGTAATATAATGGGGAGTTTTAGGTAAAATATGCTAACAATTAAAATCTATTAAAAATTTCATCTACTTATCATATATTTATTGGATGGAGACATAATGGGTAGGATGGATGAGATGGTAGTAAATAAAGCAATTCCTCTCTGTATCAGAGTAGATTCTCATTGAAACAGATTCTCTTATTAAGGATAGAAATACCACTTTTCTAGTTTTCTATTTATTTTATAATCAGACTATATACATCAATAGTATATAGAAGCAGACACAATTATTTATAATTCTGCAGAATAGCAGGATAAATAAAAAAGGACAGCAATTTACACAAATAATGATAGATATTTTACCTATCTGATATAACTTGCCTCATTAGTTTAGGGCAGTGGTCAGCAAACTCATTAGTCAACAGAGCCAAATGTTAACAGTATATTGAAAATTTTTTGAGAGCCACATTTCTTAAACTTAAACTTCTTCTAAAACCACTTCTACAAAATAGACTCACCCAGGGCATGGTGTTTTGTGGAAGAGCCACACTCAAGGGGCCAAAGAGCCGCATGGTGGTCAGTGTTCTCCCACAGCCAACCTCCTGCAGTCTGTCCCTCTGGCTGGCAGGCCAACATCCCAAGGTTCCTTCACCTGGCCAGCCAGCCCTCTTGATCAGCCCCAATTGTCAGTCAGGCTGAAGGACCCCATTTGTGCACAGATTAGTGCACCAGGCCTCTAGTATAAATATAGAAAGCCAGTGACCAGAATGCCATAATGAATAAAATGAATGGGCACTATGATGCCCACTGCAGCCAGCTAACTAGTGGGATGGAGAAATGGGACCCTCTGGCCAACCTCCTGCCTCCACACACCCTGTCCAGCCCCTACCCCTTGGCCAGCTCACCCATTATTGTCCCCCCATTCCAATAGGGGGAGAGGCCAGCTGGCCAACCTCCTGCAGTCCCTCCCCTCTCCTGACCCTGCCCTGATGGGCCACCACAACCCCAATGGCCCCCCCAATCAGGGTCAGGGCCGGCTGGCCAACCACCCATGGCCCCTCCCCTAGGCTGCTAGCTTTCTGATACACCTCCTCAGCCCACTTAGAGATGGGGCCAGCCGGCCCACCACCCACAGCCCTTCCTCATTGCCTGCCCCACCCCCAGTCAGCTTCAATAGCCCCCCACACACCAATTGGTGGTGAGGCTGGCCAGAGAACCTCCCACAGCTCCTTCTCTAGCCACTCACCCAAGATTGGGCCCCCCACCCCATTCAGGGGTGGGGCCAGCTGTCCCACCACCCACAGCCCTCACCAAGAATGTCCCCACCCCCAATTGCCACCCCCACCCCAATCAAGGGTAGGGCCTGCTGGTCAACGGTCTTCAGCCTCTCCCCCAGCCAGCCCAGCCCTGATAGGGCCCTGATTGGGGTGGGGCAATAAGCCAAGCTCCCACCATCTCCTCCTGACAGTCCTGGCCTCGATCTGCCCTGATAAGGGCCAGGCTGGACGGACTCCACTGGTACAGAAATCTGTGCACTGGGCTTCTAGTAACAATATAAACAATATGACAAGTAACAAGAATAGTATTAGTTAACCGGCTGCAATATTTTCATCAGTTAAGTGATAAGTGAAAACTTCTCCTAAACACAGATGACATGGCTTTAATGGTTTCTATAACCTAAATTGAATTACTAGACAAAATGTTTCTCATTTTAAAGTTTGGGAGAATGAGAAATCTGAAGAAAGATGAATACATACTAGATGTATCATGACATTCACACAGAATTCTTAGATTTTCTTGAATTAATCTTAAATTGTCAGTGGTTTTGTCATCCAGAGCTCACTTTAAACCCATTTACTCATTCATGCAGTGAACGGAATATAAAGATTGAAAATTAGTGGGAGAATATTAAATCAGGATATATTTTTAAAAATAATTGGATAGATGCTTTAGTCTCTTTGCAGGGCTATGTAATTTAGTGATGTACCTTGTGCTCTGCCCTTACATAGTAAGACAGGTAGGAACTTCAGGCCAGTCCATGCTCAGTTGCTCAAACTTCTGCATAAGTTTGTATTTATCCTAAAAATACTGATGCCCTTTTATATTTTGTTTTCCAATAGGGGAAACTAGTTTTTCATGTAGTCTTCCTGGAGAGAGAGAAATATAAAATTTGTTTAAGACCCTATGTGTTAACAGAAGCCTGATTATTTTTTTCTGTGATGACAGTAACACTTTCATAGCCTTTTTGGCTAAATTATTCATCTATGACTAAGAAAATGAGCTCTTCTCTCCAAATATAGATATATTTGTATTTGATAGTTGAAACATTTCCATGTGCCACTTATTAAATAAGAAAACAAAAATTAGGTTAGTTCAAGTATAATTTGGAATATTAGCCATACCTAGACAAGGTCAAAGAGAAATGTCTAATTAACATACTCACCAGTCATCTTAGGAATTTATAATCTTAAATTGTTTTTTGAATGAGAAAAAAGCAAAGTATCATTGAGAATTTATTCATTTCTCTATTCTCCAAACTTCATTTCGCCTGTTTAAACAATACTTATATTTTTCCAAGTTGGGCAACACACTCACTCTTACTGCCAAAAAGACAGAACATCTGAAATCTGTTTTTAAGCAGTGTCACTTTTTCAAAGTAACAGTCACAACAAGAAGAAAAGAAACATCTGCTATCTGCAGATTTTTTCCCCTCTTCCCCCCAACATCAATCTAGCAAGATTTTGGCAAGCAGCTCCTTGTGCACTAAGTCACAGAAATGTCAAAGGGGAGTAGAAATGAGAGTGGACACCTCTGTTGAAATGTCACTTTGAAAGTAAATAAAATCTATTGAAAAAATGCCATCTAAAAACAAGGACGTTGGCAGCTGGATAAGTTGCACTGTATTGTAGGCCATTGAAGTAGCCACAAAATGAGCCTTTTTCCTACAACTTTTTTATAAAATGGTAAAACCCAATAGACATAAGCTTCGATTTAAAATTCAGTGGCATTTATTGCCTTGAAATTGGTTAATTAGAGAATCAAGAGAAGTGCCGCTACAAACAGGAAATTTGGAGTGTCTGGTACCAATTAACCAGACATTTTTAGCACCCTGAAAAATACAGCAATGGCTTTACTCACAAATTTTCCCTCTAAGTACTTTTTGAGACCTTATTCTCAGCATTAAATAATTTCAAAACCAACAAAAGAAACAGATTGACAGATAAAGTTAGTAGCACTTGTTTGGGCTTGAAGTATACAAAATACCAACCTTCAATTGAAGGTTTAGCCAATGAAATTCATCATCAAAAAAGTCACTAATAGGCAGGTTAGTTTAAGAATCTCCCCGCCCCCTCACTTATCTTAGTTTACAGCACCCCACACAAGTTAAATAATATCAAGACCAACAAAAGAAACAGACTGACAGATGAACAAAGAAGTCACTAAACAGGTAAGTTAAATAGTTAGTCTTTGGTTTATTAAATATAGTTATATATTACAATTATACATTTTTGTTATTTAAACTATAAATATCACGAAATTATGGTTTTTTTCTCGAAATGACACACCACCCGAGTTATGCTCGGTTTTTTGGCGAATATTGACACACCACACTCAAAAGGTTGCCCATCACTGGTGTAGGCCATATATAAATGTGGATTATCTGTGAAGTTCCTCCTCTCCTTAGTATTGACCCTGATATCCTCCCTCCTCAGTATTCAGGTGGATGTGCATGGACCTGAATTGTGGGAAACTAATATATGTTCTTCATTAGCATCACCTTTTATTTTTTCTAGTTCCCCTTTTTTTATATTTTGCTAAAATGATATTCCTAGGCAAGTCCAATACTTCAGTGTGACATTCCTGAAGCTGTTGAATATCAGCTTAGAGAAAATACTACCGTAAATTTAAAAAAATTACAAATGACCTGTGCTTGCTTTCTTTCTTTCTTTCTTTCTTTCTTTCTTTCTTTCTTTCTTTTTTTTTTTTTTTTTGGTATGGGTAAAGATCTTCCAGAATTAATGTTCTTTCAGACAAACTCATTGAGGTATCTGAGAGTGGGTCATCTTGTAATTGGCCAAATAAGTCAAAGTAGAGTTATTTGTAAATTTTTACTGGCTGTGCTTTTACCTCTGTGTTTTTCTGAAACCTGGAAGCAACTAGCTGCTGCCACTCCCTGTGGAGGTTTATCTGTAGAACCATGCCACTTGAGTTGGGCATCATGTGTTCCTATGACCTTTCTCCAAGGAGTGTCACAAGATAGAAATATAAGGACATTTAACCTATGGTCTTTCCTCCTTGATCTGCTAATCAAATCCATGTCCTGAATCATTATGATAATTATAATAGTAAAATATTGTTATTATTATAAAATGTTTTATGATAACTATCATAAATAATTATTATAAACTAGTGTCCTTTTGCATGATTCATGCACATTGAAAGAAAATGAATTAGAAGAAATATTTTCATATTGCTATTCACCCTTTCTCTATAATTGAAGTGTCAACCAAATTCACAATTGACAATGACAGATCAAAACACATGTGTGCGATTGGCACCAGCGATCTTTAATCACACATACTATAGTCAGCTTAGCCTTTTATATAGAGAGAATAAACTTGCTTAATTAGACCTGCTTTCTGATGTAGCTAAAACTTTTTCCAGCCCAATGAAGCACCACAACTTCTCTTTCAAGTAATTGTCAGCAATATAGCAGTGAATATGAACACAAAGCAGATTATTATTGTAGATCACACAGGGAGAACAAAGGGTAAAATATTTAACTGTAGCCGTGTTGGACTATATTCTGCACAGTGACAAAACCTGAAGTCATTTTCAAGGACCACCATTTCTTTCTTTTTTTCAGTCGGTTCAAGTTTCTAAACTTTCTAAATCTCCTTTTTCTGGCTAATGAAAAAAAAATGGAATTCCACTGAGTATCCTACCTACTCCAGGACTTCTGTGAGAATCAGATGAGATGAGGCATGGGAAAAATGCTTCTCAGCCATTTGGTTACAGTGTGAAATGTTTCCACCTGCCTATAAAGCAAGTCTCCTTCCAAGACAGAGGAAACTTGCTAGGATGAGAAAGCTGGGCTTGCTGGGTAGACATTTAGCATATCAGCCTTTTATAGATACAAATAGTATATAGTATCTCACTAATGTCATTTTATATTAAAACTGGAGGCCTGGTGAATGAATTCATGCATGGGTGGGGTCCCTTGGAGTGGCCAAAACTCACAGTCCAATGCCTCCTGAAGCTCCTACCTGCCACTCATGGACCCCACTGCCTGCTGTGGTCTCATGTCCAATCAGTGCAGATCAAGAGAGGCTCGTTCCACCACAACAGTGCTTGCCAGCCAAACCCTGAGGAATCAGGCCAAAACCATTGCTCTGACATCCCACAAGAGGTTCTGGATTGCAAAAAAGGCACAGGCCAGGCCAAGGGACCCCACTGGTGAGTTATCAGGGCTGGGGAGAGAACGCTGGAGAGCTTCAGGGTATGTCTGGCCCATCTTGCTCAGTCCTAATCAGCTGGACCCTAGCAGCAAGCTAACCTACTTGAATGGAGTGCCTTCCCCCTGGTGGGTCAGTGCACATCATAGAGAGTGGTTGAACAGCCTTAGGGTATCATTAACATATTATGTTTTGATTGATTGAACAGTTGACTGGTCACCAGACCACTGAACATTTAGCATATTAGGCTCTTATTATATAGGACTAGAGATCTGATGCATGAAATTCATGCATGGGTTGGGTCCCTAGGCCTGGCCTGCAATCAGGGATCTGTGAGGGAACTGGCAAGGTGATAGTGCCTGGGGTGTGAGGGCTGAGGGCAGCTCCTGTGTTGAGCGTCTGCCCCCTAGTGGTCAGTGTGCATCATAGTGATCAGTCATTCCACCCATTGTTCCACTGTTCACTCTATTTGCATATTAGGTTTTTATTATATAGGATAACTGCTACTCTCTAGACATATAGCGTTACTTACCAGTCTATAAAAATACCTTATAATGTAAATGATTCTTTATTTGTACTAATTACTTGATTTGAATTGTTCTTTATCCTGCTCCACCTTTGAAATCATTTTAATCCTTCAAAGTCTACTTCAAATATAATTGCTTATATAGAGAGCTTTTTGTGATGCCTTTAGTGAAATATATTTCCTACTTTGTGTTTTCATGATTTGATATAGTACATTAAATATAGTACTCAACCCAGTTTTGTATTTTATATGTATGAGAAATAGTCTAATAACAAATTTTAATAATAAAATTAACATAATAAGTAGTTCTTAAAATATTCAAAAGCACATGAAGAAAATAAGATATCTAGAGAATTACTTGCTGGTAAAACACACTCAAGAGATATATTCAAATATATAGATAGATGATAGATAGATAGATAGATAGATAGATAGATAGATGATAGATAGATAGATATAGATATAGATATAGATATAGATATAGATATAGATATAGATGCAAATATATATCAATGGGAAACTCAGAGCTGGGTTTAGAGTTTGCAGAGTGTCAAAAAGTATGGAAGTTGAATGATGGTTGAAACCATTTATGAAACACTCATAGGATAAGGTTTTACTAATATATTAAAATATTCCAGGCTCACTGGTAAGGAAATTTCTGTAGTACAATGGGTTCATTTAGCTATTATAGATATTAAATATTTATCTCATGCAGTTTTGAAAGTTCATGTACATCAAGCACACTTTTTATTGTGACTTGCTTTCCTACAGAGGTTTCTTAGACAGAAAAGATATTCATGATGTCACTACTAAATCTTCTGTTATGTGCAGCAAGAATATTTTATTACAAAGAAATCCATTGACATTCTGCTTGTACATGAGATTCATGAACTTGGTTAATAACATATTTTTGGATCTACACAAGGCTAGGAATAGGTGCATGCATCACAATAATTATTCATAGAGATAAATACATAGAATTTAAATACTGCACAGGAGTTGTGAGATTGACATGTGAGAGATCATGCATATTAAACTTTTTGTATATATTTTTTTTACATTTTTAAAAAACCCTCACCTGGGATCCCCCCCCTCATTAATTTCTAGAGAAAGTGGGAGGGAGAGAGTAGGGAGGGCAGAGAAGAGAGAGAGAGAGAGAGAGAGAGAGAGAGAGAGATTGACATGAGAGAGACATGTGGATTGGCTGCCTCCTGCATGCACCCCTACTGGCACTGGGGAATCTGCAACTGAAGTATGTTCCCTTGAACAGGAATAGAATCCATGACCCTTCAGTACACAGTTCAACATTTCAACCACTGAGCAAACCAGCCAGGGCCAACTTTCTCTATCTTCTAATATAGTTTTACATTCTTCTTTGTTGTAATTTTTAATGTATTACAGCCATTTTGTGTTTTATTTATGTTTATAGCCTAGTGCTTACTTAACACAGTCTTGGTCTACAGTCCTTCAATAAATACTTTTCGAGTTTAATCTGTGAGTCTGATGTGCTGTGTTATTGTTATTTTTAACCATGTCCTTGATTGTTGAGATATTCACTAATTCATTCATTTAAAATATGTTGCATGACAGCTCAGATAGAGACTCAGGTCACAGAGACTTGGCCAGCAATATCCCTGTATCTAAATCTGATCTAGCACCAGGAATGCTCAGGGCCTACTCAAGAATGCAAATAATCCTTTCCACTAATATTTACAGGGTAAACTAAGATTATTGTTTGAGTATTAAATTTGACATTAAAATAGTAATCAAGTTTTCAGATTAATTGAAATTGGCCAATTGAAATAAGTGAATACTCAAGAAAATTTAAGTGTAATGGAAAAAAAGCTGTTTCTAAAATATTAACTAAAATTTCTATTAGTAGTTCATCTCTTCCTAAAATTGTCTAACATGCAAAGAACCTAAAGCAGTCGAATTTTTTGCAAAAATTAAAATTTAAAGTTACCAAGACTGCAATATAAAATTTCCAAAAGCCTCCATTAATAAAAAAAGGGGGGATAGTGGGAAAATATCATGTAAGGAAAAATACCCTATAAATAAATTACACTTAGAAAATTCTTACTTCAGAAAATTAATTTCCATTTTTAATGTTAACAGCAGGACACCCATGAAAAACACAAGGTGTTAAAATAAGCCAAAGAAAATCATCTGGGCAAAAATAAAAAGAATCCCAAGTCCAATTTGCAGAAAAGATTCCTTTATTAACTTTTGGTTGAGAATATGTTTGTATATTTTCAGAAAACAACTCCAAGACCATATGGATTCCTGCAACAAAGAGGAACTGACAGATCTGTTCCAATCGCAAAGACAGGTCAAATATGGAAGATGCTGAGGACACCTTGCCATGCTAGCAGTCAGCAGCTGTGCATCGCTGCAGGTGGCCCAGGACCAAACCAGAGAGGATGGAACCTGCATTGCCATTTGTCCACCATCCAGATACCATTGCTAACATGTACACATAAGCAACTATTTGACATTGAAACTCGGACTCAGAACTGTTGGACACTGAAACTAGACTCAAACATTTTTTGTTCTTATATGTTTATTTCTAGTATGCAGATGCAAGATTTTTTAAAGAAAAGAAATGGGATAAAAATAGACACAGAGGCAAAGAATCATTGAACAGACTGTCAAACTACAGTGGGAAGGCAGGGGAGGGTGGGGGGTGGGGGCTGTGGGAGATCAACCGAAGGACTTGTATACATGCATATAAGCATAACCAATGGATACAAGACACTGGGGGGAGGGGCATGTGAGGGCACGTGATGGGGAGGTAAGAGAGGCCAAGGGAAGGTTAATGGAGGGAAAAAAGGACACATATGTACTACTATTTGTAATACTTTAAAGAATAAAAAAAAGAAGAATAAAATTAAAATGTGTTGCATGCTTTCCATGAATTAGATAAGCCTTTATGAGCATATCATTTCTAAATATCCTTACTGCTCCTCAGAAGCAGGCAGTTTACCTGATAATACATCTATAATATTTAGTTTTATTTGATGAATCAGGAACTGTTTTTATCTCCAAAATCCTTTTTAATTTTTTACTAATAAAGACACTAATTTGTATCTGTAAACATGGCCACACAACTAACAACTACATTTCTTAGCCTGATGTCAGCAGTATTGAACCATGTGACTATATCAAGGTTAATGGGATTGACCAGGAAGCGATGAGTTTAACTTCTATGCCATACTATTAAAGAGCAGGAGCATGTAACCCACTATCTCTTCTATCCTCTCTAATGGTTAAAATAATAGACTTGATAAATGGAACTTTGGTCTCTCTTTAGCTATGAAATAGATGCAATGTGTTTAAGGCCCAGATTAATAAGGTAGAAGAATTATAGATCACTGAAATAATCAAACCATTGCTATTCCAGGAATAAACTATTAATTAACATAAGTTAGTTATTGCTATTTGGTCTTTGAAATTGCAGCTTATCCAGAATACTAATAACTAGAACTGGATTTTATTTTGACTTTAAAATAACATTTGGTAAAACTTTGCCTACATGCTCTGCTGCTGTAGATGTAGACAAAGGAGAAAAAAATTGTATGCTGTTGGGCAAAGAGATGGCATTGCTCAAGATCACTTTCTGGTTCTACATTGCCCTCTTTCAGCCTGCTCGCAGTTTCCCATATCTGATATACCATCTCTCAATATCTCTTATTTTCCCAATGCAGAGCAGAAATCTTAGGTAGAGACAAAATAAACTTTTCTGAAAATGATGTTATGAAGATGTAATCAGCATTATGAAATAAAATAGTTATAAAAAAAACAAGTGCATTAATTAAATAGGCATATTAAGTGACTGGTATTTTCACAAATTAGTTCTTATATTTGTTTTTCTAGAAATCAAACCTATTTCTTTCCCTATGCATGCCTCAGTATTCCTTGCAACTAAACTTGCAAAAGTTTCCCATTTGTAGTTGCAGTATCTGGCCTTGGCTACCTTGCTTTATCTGTTACTTTAATAAACATTGCTTTTTTTTTTTTTTTTTGCCTATCAAGTATTCTATATCCATTCTTCTGGAAACAAATTACTTTTATTTTATTTTTTTTCGTTATTGTTCAGTTTATTAATTACATTGTTTCCCTTTTTTATCCCCCTATATCTCCCCTCCACCCTGTACCTATCCCACCCTCCACCCACAACTCCCCATCCCCAATGTCCTCTCACATTGTTGCAAGATTTTTGTCCAATCTCTTGCTGTACTTCCCACAACCCTTTTCTCCCCAAGAATTGTCAGTCCATTCCCTCTATATGACCATGTTTCTGTTATAGTCACCAGTTTATCTTGTTCATCAGCCTATCAATTCACTTGATTTTTATGTTCATTTGTTGATAGATGTGTATTTGTTGTTCATAATTTATATTTTTACCTTTTTATTCTTCCTCTTCTTAAAGAATATCTTTCAGCATTTCATATAATACTGGTTTGGTGGTGATGAACTCCTTTAGCTTTTTCTTATCTGCGAAGCACTTTATCTGATCCTCAATTCTGAATGATAGCTTTGCTGGATAGAGTAATCTTGGTTGTAGATTCTTGCTCTTCATTATTTTGAATATTTCTTGCCACTCGCGTCTGGCCTGCATCGTTTCTGTTGAGAAATCCGCTGACAATCGTATGGGTGCTCCCCTGTAGGTAACCAACTGTTTTTCTCTTGCTGCTTTTAATATTCTCTCTTTATCTTTTGCTCTTGGCATTTTAATTATGATATGTCTTGGTGTGGTCCTCTTTAGATTCCTGTATTTTGGGGTTCTGTGTACTTCTTGGGCTTTTAAATCAGTTTCTTTCACCAGGTGAGGGAAGTTTTCAGTCACTATTTCTTCAAGTAGGTTTTCATTAACTTGCTCCCTCTCTTTTTCTGGGACCCCAATAATTCGGATGTTGGCATGCTTGAGGTTGTCCCAGAGGCCCCTTACGCTATCTTCAATTATCTGAATTCTTTTTGTTTCTTGCTTTTCCAGCTGAGTGGATTTTGCTTCTTTGTATTTCAAATCTTTGACTTGGTTCTTGTGGCCCTCTGGACTGCTTTTAGGACTTTGTGTAATATTTTTTATTTCAGTCTGTGTATGCTTGATTTCTAGTTGGTCCTTTTTTTCATCCGTGAGGGTCTGGTTCGTATCCTCAGAGGTCTTGTTCATTTCCTTGAGGGTCTCATTCATTTCCTTGTAATTCTCATTCATTTGCTGGTTGGTCTTGTTTATTTCCTGGTAATTCTCATTAAGTTGATCGGCCTTTTGTAGGAGCCTCTTGGAAAGCCTTATAACCGTGGTTTTGAACTCTATGTCTTGTCGTCTTTTCTCCTCCATTTCTTTCACACCTGATTTCTTTCCATATCTCTGCATGGTGGCTGCTTTATGTGGTAGATATCCTCAAAGGGACAGTGGCTCAGCCTCCCCAGTTACCTGAGGTGGGTACTCTTACTGCAATCCTTCATGGGTTGTATTCAGTATTTTTGAATTTAAGCCCAGCTTGTTGTTGTTAGCCCTAGGAGGGTTTGACCTCCAGGCCAATTGGTTGTGAAGGGAGACTGTGTTCAGGTTGGATGGGCGGAGTCTCCGAGCTGCGCAGGCAGCAGCAGCGGCAGCTGCGTCCTATGTGGCGCTCGCGCGCGGGTCTCTGTTGGATGGGGATGGCTGCAGACACCTCCAAGAGAAAGCCGCTAGTCTCTTCCCCTTGCCAGACTACTCTGCCTTTCCCCAAATGTGCCTGCACACCAAAAGTCTAGCCCAAGGTTGTAAAATAGATGGTTTCCGTAACCAGGAGACAAGTTTCCAGGGGGCAAGTCGTGGGTTTGCGTGACCCTTGCGACTAGGAGCCTCTGCTGCGCCCCGCTTCCAGGGTGCGTCCCCCGGACCTCGGACCTCGCCAGGCACTGGGGAATCTGTGCAGTGGGATGTCTCCACGCACCCCGGATCTCGGACCTCGCCTGGCGCTGGGGAGTCCGTGTAGTGGGATGTCTCCGCCCTCCCCGTAGGAGAAATCCGGCCTGGGGTGCTGCTCCAGCCCCAGCCCGCGCGAGCGACCAGGACGGCTCCTAACCTATTTCTGTCTGAAAGGCTGCGCTCCCACCGCTCCTGAGTCTCAGCGTCCCACCTTTACTCTTATTAGTGGAGTTTTCATTCAGCCAGCTTTCTGACGATTCTGGGTGCTGTCTGTTCTGCTGTTATGTTGTAGTTCTCAAATCGTTGCGAGGAGCAGAACAATAGGTGTTTACCTCTGCTGCCATCTTGGTGTTCCTTGGAAACAAATTACTTTTAAATGTCAGACTTGTTTCTTATTGAATCTCCAGATCACCATATCACCATCATAGACATTTCTTGCTAGTCTCTACATGATTACTCAGAATACAACATTATACTTAGTTTCTGCAATTTGATCAGTATTGAATACACAGTCAAAAATGAAATTCAGAAGATCAGGTTATTATTATCACACAAGGTTGATCCCAATATAAAAAATAAAGGTATTTGTGGCCCTCATAAAAATACTGTTTTCAATATCTAACAAAAATTCCAAGTCTTTATGCATTAAATAATATATGTCATGATTCATGAAGAAAAATTACTAAAATATAGAAATCTAATAAGAATCTTATGCTAATTAACCCTTCCACGGAAATGAAAATCAAGTAGATAAACAGTGAGACAATTCAACATTCATAACAAATATACTATTCTGGTGGAGAATACACTGAAAATAGGGTAAGCTTATACATATTTGGGGTGACGGAGTATATGAAAAATCCTGTACCTTTTCATCAATTTTGTTGTGAATCTAAAATTTATCTAAGAACATTGTTTTAATTAATAAAAATACATGCACATGCCCTACCCAGTTTGGCTCAGTGGATGGAGCGTCGGCCTGTGAACTGAAGAGTCCCAGGTTCAATTCTGGTCAAGGGCATATGCCCTGGGTGTAGGCTTGATCCCCAGTTGGGGACCTTCAGAAGATAGCCAATCAGTGATTCTTTCTCATCATTGATGTTTCTATCTCTCTCTCTTTTTCTCCCTTCCTCTCTGAAATCAATTTAAAAAAGATGTATTTTAAAAATACAAGCACACTCACCCTCTCTCTACCCACCCAAATAGTATACTGATAATTCCACATAGTTTTCTTTCTCAAGAAGGTAGCCAAAAACCTAGAGCTGCCAGCGATAAATGAATAAGCAAGAAAAATAGAAGTTGGAGATAAAGTTTTAGCTTGAGGTTTTTTGTTTTTGTTTTCCTACTGAGTTACTCATTACATAGCACATTTTTAAATATCTCAAAAGTAAAACAACTCAACATCTTGTGAACTGAAGGCAGTCAGTTTTATTTGTTTTCCAGGAAATAAATTAGTTATTGTTCTCAAAAGAAAAAGTAAACCTATAGAAGACTAGAATATCATAATTAAGGAGGTGAGTCTACTATGCATTTATTAAATGCAAATTTCTCTGAAGAGAATAGAGCCATGGCTGACTTACAAAAAGATAATTGTTATTTAGTTTCCAAAAAATCTATAATTTATATGATGACATAAATACTGTGGAGTAAATATTATACCTTTTCTAAGCAAAACTAGAAATTAATAAAAATAGGTATTTCAAGTATAGGAAAAATAACTACAAGGATTAAAAAAGTATTGACTTAATTTCCATAAACATGGACAGAAGCTTAATTCCATGCAAAAACATATCTTTATGCAACCATGAGATAGCAGAATATGTAAACAATACAGAGATAAAAATTACATCAATACAGAAACTGAGAGACATAAGTAAAGTGTTAAAGTTAATTTTCCTTTATGGAACTTTCAAAACTTAGTGAATATAAGCATCAGCTTTGGAGGCTTCTGGAACAGATATAGGCCAATATAGACCAAGAGATAGCTTCTCAAATATCCTTGTTCTAAGTGTAGGGATAAACCAGAAATACAATAGTGTCACCATCACCAACCAGTATTTACAAATGAAATGTGATGCAAGAAATTAGTGTATGGGGGAAGTGGTCCCCCTCAGCCCAGCCTGTACTCTCTCCAATCCAAAACCCTTCAGGGGATGTCCCTCTCACAATTCTGAACTTCTGGCTCCTAATAGCTCACCTGCCTGCCTGCCTGGTCTCCCCTAATCCTACCCCTCTCCCCTCCACCCCCACCCCTGCACCAGCCTGATTGCCCCTCACTGCCTTTGTGTGCTGGCTTGGTTGTCCCTAACTGTCCCCTGCTGCTGGCCAGGTCTCCCACAAGTGCTCCCCACTGCCAGCATGGTCACCACTACTGCCCCCCTCTGCCGGCCTGGTCACCTGTGGGAAATGGGGGCCAAGCTGTAGTCCAACTCTAGTGGGAGAACTATGCCTTGCTTTGGTCTTGACATTTTTTTTATTTAGGTTTTAGAATACAACCATTGTCTTTAAGCAGGAAATAAGCAGATTATCTTATCAGTAAGGACTTACATGATTATTTGGTGTTAAAGTTTCTTTTGCTACCATTGTCTCAATTAGATAGGGAGTCCTTTGGCTCTGACTTTTCAGAGCTTCAAGGTTGACCAGCCTTTCTGGTTCCTTGTCCACACCTTTCTAATTAGTAAGACAATATTCGATTTCCAGCATTCACCCCCCCAACTGCATCATCCTAGCTAGCCTGGTTGCCCCAACTTCTCCCCTTGCTGGCCTGGTCGCCCCACACAGCCTGTTGTTCAGTCTTTTGGTCATCCCTCACTAACGTCCCTGCTGGCCTGGTTGTAGGAAGCCATCTTGTGAGGGTGTGGTGGTCAATTTCCATATTACCTCTTTATTATATAGGATAAAAGCCTAAGCTACCTAATGACCAAATTACCAGTCGACTGGTCGCTCTGATGTGCACTGGAGGCAGACATTCAATGCAGGAGCTGGACCTTGGTGGTCAGTGTGCTTCCACAGTCAACCTCCTGTGGCCAGTCAACCTCCTTTAGTCCCTCTCCCCAGTGATATGGCCCTGATTGGCCCCAATCACTGGCCAGGTTGAGGGATCTCACCTGTGCATGAATTCATGCACTAGGCCTCTAGTTTATAATAAAGAGCTAGACTTTGAAAAGGATGTTTCTCAAATCCACTATGACTGAATGCCAAAAGAAATCTCAACTCCATAATGTTATCCTAGCCCACAGAATATTATTTCTCTTGTGAGCCATATGGAAATAAAAAATAAATCTTTCCAGGAAAAAACACAACTTCTACATACATGTTGTATATTTCAACAGTTAAATTATTCTAGAAAATAAACTATACAAAAATAAATAAATAAATGAAAGTTGCCAAACCCACACATACACATACATACAAACATACATGTAGAAATATAAATTGGAATCAAAAGAAAAAAATATATAGCAAAAACAGAATCACAAATATTCCAGATACTGGATGAATAATTATGAATTTAAATGACTAGTTCAGTAATTATGTTAATAAATTAAAGACAGAGGCCCAGTGCACAAAATTCATGCATGAGGGGAAGGAGATATCTTTTAGCCCATCCTGCACCCTAGGCAATCTGGGGCCCCTCGAGGGATGTCTCACTGCCCGTTTCGGCCTGATCCCGCAAGGATCGGGCCTAAAAAGGCAGACATTCTTCTCACAATCCAGGACTGCTGGCTCCAAACTGGTCACGTGCCTGCCTCCTTGATTGCCCCTAACCACTTCTGCCTGCCAGCCTGATCACCCACTAACTACCCTGCCAGCCTAATTGATGTCTAACAGCTACCTTGCCAGCCTGTTTGCCCCAACTTCCCTCCTCTGCCAGCCTGGTCACCCCAACTGCCCTCCCTTGCAGGCTTGATCACTCCCAACTGCCCTACCTAGCAGGCCTGGTCCCTCCCAACTGCCCTCCTCTGCTGGCCTGATTGCCAACAACTGCCTTCCCTTGCAGGGCCTGGAACCTCTCAACAGCCCTTCCCTGCTGGCCATCTTGTGGTGGCCATCTTGTGTCCACATGGGGGCCGGATCTTTGACCACATGGGGGCAGCCCCCTTGTGTATTGGAGTGATGGTCAATCTGCAAATTACTCTTTTAATAGATAGGATAGAGGACTGGTGCATGGGTGAGGGCCAGCTGGTTTGCTCTGAAGAGTGTCCCAGATCAGGGTGGGAGTGCCCTTGGGGTGAGCGGCAGCCTGGGTGAGGGCTTTGCAGACTGGCCACACACCCCAGTGACCCAAGTGGAGGCCCTGGTATCTGGAATTAATCTATGTCTACAATTGAAATTTTGTAGCCTGGAGCAGAGCCAAGCCTTTTGCTCACTCCGGAGTGGCAGCCATATCTGTTTGAAATTTTGTAGCTTATAATGGAGGCCTAGGCTGGTAACAGCAGGCTGCAATCTTAGCTTCCTCCATTGCCAGGGAAACCCAAGCCTCTGTTCTCTCCAGCTAAGTGGCTGCCGCCATTTCTGTGTCTTTTATAATTTATACTTTGTAACATTGAGTGGAGGACTAGGCTGGCAATGGCAGGTAGAAAGCTTGGCTTCCTCTGTTGCCGGGAAACCCAAGCCTTCCTCTTGCTCTTAGTGGAGGCAGCCATCTTGGTTGGGGTTTATTTGCATAATCTGCTGCTAATTGGCTGGTGGACAAGGTTTTGGGCGTGGCTTGTGGGTGTGGTGAAGGTATTGTCAAATTTGCATATTACTCTTTTATTAGATAGGATTAGTAGAAAGCAACCTAACTCGAAAACAAGGTAGAACTCTAATAATTGCAAATATAATTACTAAAATTAATAACCCAACTGAAGACAATGTAAACTCAAAAAGCTAGAAATAAAATAATACACTCTGCGTGACTTATTTTAAATATATTTAAAATCAAAGAATTATATATTAGGAGTAAGAATATTGGTTTTCCTAGGAGTAGACTAATCTAATATGTGTAAGGAACTGCAACACAGGGAATTGTGGGGTGCTTGTTCTAATCTGGGTTACATGGGTATGTTGCTTATAAAATTCATTGAGCTCTATTAGACTTTTATACTCTCCTTTAAATTATACATAAGTAAAAAATTAAGTATAACGAGTATATAAAATGATATATGTAGAAAGGTTTCTATGTATATAAAAGTATAATATATACATATTATATAAAATTTATTATATCTGTATATATGTACATACATATGTGTACATATATATACTTATGTATGTATTAATATATACAGTATGTATGTATTTATCAGAGAAAAAGCCTATGCTTTTGCTACAAAATAGCTCATAGAATGCAGGTTTCAAACTTTTCTATGGGTATGCATAAGAAATATTATTTAGGTAGCTGGTTATATATACATTAAAAAGAAACTATTAATTGTGAAATTTGTAAAATACATACAAAATAGAATAGTCTATAAATCATTATTTATTTATTACCCATATCCAATTTAATAATTAACTCATATTCAATTTGATTTTATTTATACTCTTACTCATTAGCTACAAAGAATTATCTTTGAGGAGATAATGACTGAAAAATCTGTCAATATCTGAAAGATATCAAGCTACACATTTAAGAAGTAGAACTAATCCAAAAAAAAAGATAAACTATGGTAAGTCTGTAACAGAAATAACTTAAAGAAAAAGCACAACAAATAAAAACTATAATATAAAATGCTATAGTTACTACATATCAGTAATTAATTATTAATGATCCTAGATATATGCTATTTTCTAGAGCAATCGTTGATATATGTTATTTTCAAGAGAAAAAGTGAAATATAAGGGTGTATTAATGTTAAAAAATAAAATGTAACACAAGGTAATGCTAAAGATAACAACAGCTCTTATAGTAATATTAATACTAAGCAAAACCTTTAAAATTAAAATAAAAACATAATTACCAGAGCTAAATAAAATTACTTTATAATGATTAAATCTTAAGTCATCATTTAAAAATATATTTAATTTACATACAACTATAGCATAGTTTCAAAATTTATAGAAGTTACAAGAAGAAATAGATAATATCACAATGGGAAATTTTAAGAATGATTTAGTTAAATATAAACATTTTTAATTTATTTTTTAGAGTCAACTTTTGATACATATGTATTTATTAGCATTTAATTGTTTATATTTTTATCTTTTTTTACTTTCTTCTTTGTAAAGTAGATTTGTTAATATTTCATGCAATATAGGTTTTGTGGACATGAACTTCATCAGATTTTTCTTGTCTGGGAACCTTTTTATACAGTCAAACCTTCTCCAATTTCCTGTCTTGAACAATTCAGTTTTTGACCAAGTTATTTGCAGAAAAATGTCTCAGTGTTAGAACAAAATGTCAGTTTTCAACCTTACAATCCTTTCATGCTGATACATCAGCATGACAAAATGCATCTCTCAGGCCACAAACAAAGGAGAGAATGTGACATAGTTTACCACTAAACCTTGAATTGTTAACATCTAAGGAAATTGGGCTGTTTTTTGTTTAAAATTTTTTTTTTTGCTTTTGTTAATGGCAAATGGACAAGTAGCACAATTTAAAAACATATAGAGGCCATCAAGAGTGCTAAGGGTGTGAAATAAACAATGATCACAGGAAATTGAAGAGGTAGAAAAACTGTTGTTGATTTGAATAAATAAAAAGTAGTTAGCAGGTAACAGCATTCTGAAACAATAGTATGTGAAAAAATGAAGATGCTGCATACTGACTTCCTAAAAGACACCCCTGAAATGAGTGCTGAAACTGACTCATTAAAGACTAGTAGAGGGTGTTTTGATAAGTATAAGAAAAGAAGTCTTTGTGTGTAGATGAAACAGTACATTAGACATGTATCATGTAGAAGGAAGGTTAAAATGAGAAATAATGTTGACATTTGGAACAAGTTTAATCAATTTATGTTATTTCTAAGAGGGAAAATTGATTTGGTTTTCAAATATATTGCTTCTTCAACAGCCTTCTGAAATGAACTAAGTTTGAGAACTAATATTCTACTGTACATCTTTGATTCTAAATGATAGCTTTGCTGGGTAGAGTAATCTTGGTTGTAGGTCCTTGCTTTTCATCACTGACTATTTCTTGCCACTTCATTCTGGCCTGCAAAGTTGCTGTTCTGTTGAGACATTAGTTCACAGTTTTATGGGAACTCTATTGTTGGTAATTAACTTTTTTCTTTTGCTGCTTTTAGGATTCTTCCTTTGTCTTTAACCTTTTGCATTTTAATTATACTGTAATGTTTATTGGTGTGGGCTTCTTTGGGTTCATCATATTTGTGACTCTTTGCATGTCCTAGATTTGTATGTCTATTTCCTTAACCAGGTTAGAAAAAAAATTTAATCTTTTTTTTTTTCAATTAGGTTTCCAATTTCTTGCTCTTTCTCTTCTCCTTCTGATTCCTTCATGATGTGAATGTTGGAATATTGAGTTTCTCCCAGAGGCTCCTTACACTATGCCCCTGCTCCTACTTCTCCTCTTCTTTCTCCTCCTCCTCCTCCTGTTCTGATTGAGTGTGTGTGTGTGTCGTTTTTTTTGTTTGTTTCTTTGTTTTTGCTTCTAAATATTCCAAACTGCTGATTTTATTTTCAGTGTCATCTACTTAATTGTTTAATTCTATAAATTAGTAATCATTTAATTTAATGGATCGTTTATTTTTGACTGATCTTTTTTATGGTTTCTATGAGTTTTTCATGATATTGAAGGTCATACCAAGTTTCTTGAAGTTATCATTAAGTTCTTTGACCATCCTTATAACTATTGTTTTGAACTCTGTATCTAGTAGTTTCCATGCATCCATTTCATTTAGGTTTTTTTTTTTTGAGAATTATCCTGTTCTTTCATTTGAGACATTTACTTGTTTGCTTTTTTGTTTGTTTGTTTGTTTATTTATTTATTTATCATTTTTGTCTCCTCTCATATTGGCAGATTCCCATGTTTGTTTTTATGTATTAGGTGGAACTATTATGTCTCCCGGATTTGGTAGCATGGCCTTGTATAGTAGGTGTCCAGTAGGGTCCTGCAGTGCAGCCTCCCCAGTCAATGAGGTTAAGTCCTCCAGAAGCACTCATGTGTGATCTGTGTGCACTGTCCTTTTCTAATTGAACCTTTATTGCTGTTGATGTTACTAAGAGGGATTGACTCCCAGGTCAATCTGCTGGGAGTACCAGCTGCTTCTATAGTAGAGAAGTGCAGGATTTGCTTCAGTGGGGCTTTATTGCTCACCAAGTCTGCCCCTTGAGAATTTTGTTAATGGAGGTGGTAGGGTTATAAATAGTGTGGCATGAGGTTGTCAGTGAGGTACACTGTCTCTAGAGATCTGTGAGGGGTGTAAGGTCAACCAGCACCTGCACACTGCCTGGGGCCATCTGGCAGAAGCTTCATGGTGATTTGCAGATGGATGCTACTTGTTCTGGGTTTGGAGGTTCCCAGGAGAGGCCAAGATTTACATTAAGGCCAGCTGCCTCTAGTGCCAGGCCTGGGGCCTGTTTGCAAGGGGTTCAGATGCTACTTGTTTGAGAAATTTTAGGAAAGTCTTAAATATATTAAAAAAAAACTGAGAAAAATTAAACGCTTGTTCTAAATTTTCTATATAATACTGAATCCAACAACTAGAGATTCTATCCTCTTTTCAAACATACATTGAGTATTCACTTACTATTACGTCTGCCTCAATAAATTTCAAGGGTTTGGAATTATACAGAATGTAAATAAGTTTGAAAATAAAATAACTATGAAAGTATGTTAAAAAGATTGCCAAAATTTTAAATACTTGTGTACCAAAGTCACAACAGTGGAATTTGAAAAATAAGCTAATTAAAATTAATAATATGTATTTCAAAACTTGTTCACTGAAACTTATATATATATTACTTAAAATGAAACTTGTAAAGTTTAGCTTCAACAAACTATGGCTCATGGGCCAAATCCAGACTGCTGCTATTTTCATATGATTGTAGTGAGATAAATTTTTTCTATACTATTACATAGTTGTGACAAAATAAAAAGATTTGAACAAAGACTAAATATGACTCATATAAATGAAAATATTCACTCTTTGCTTACTTTAAAAAGTTTGCTGACCCCCTGGGTTAAATGCTTATATAGAAAAGAAAAATAATAAGTTCAGTAGAGTATACTTCTTAAGTGATTGACAAAAGATCAGCAAAGCAAATCAAAAAAAAATTAGCCAAAATAAAAGTAGGAAGTAATAAAACAGAAGTAAAACATATGGTTGCTATAAATAAAGCCAAAATTGTTTCCTTGAAAAGTCTATTAAAGCTGACAAGCATCTGATAAAACAGATGAGAGAGAGAGAGAGAGAGAGAGAGAGAGAGAGAGAGAGAGAGAGAGAATGTGAGAGTAGGTAGATATAAATAATGTTAGGAATGAAATAGGAGATATAACTCAGATTCTCCAGACCTTAAAAAAGTTAAGAAGATATAATGAGGAAAAGGGATTTAACCAGATGCCTCAGAACACTAAAAGTCAATAAGAAAGTATGACACAAAGCTTATGTTATTAACTTAAAACATTCATTATATTGATATAAAAATTCTAAATGAAATATGTGTACATAAAATCCAGCAATGTGTGCAAAACATAATACCTCATAAACTAGTTGAGTTTATTCCAGGAATGCAGGTTAGTTAGATAAGCACTAGAAAACCACTGAATGTAATTCACCATCATAAAAAATAAAAGAAACACATAATTGTACCAATACATGCTGACAAAAACTTATAAATAGTAATTACTTTAAAATGTGTGATTCTAGAATCATATGGGAATTATTTTATTCTGAATTAAAAAAAATTAAACCTATGTATAAAAACCTGTATTAGATTTTATATAGTGACTAGAGGCCCAATGCACAAATTCATGCACTGATGGGGTCCCTCAGCCTGTCCAGCAATCAGGGCTAATCAGAGGAGGGGCTGACCTGCTGGGGGAAGGGTGTATGGAAGGTTGGCCCTAGCAGCAAGCCAACCATGAGGAATTGGGTTCTCACCTTCCTTCCATCTGGGACAAGGTTGGGGTAAACCAGATTTGTGGCTGTCAGGGCCCCAGCAGCAAGCTAACCAATGGCTAATTCTACAAGGAATCGGGCTCCCTCCTCCCTCCTGTCTGGGTCTGAGATGCAGGTGAGCCAGATTCAGGGCTGTCAGGGCCCCAGCAGCAAGATCTGTGTCAGCGTAAGTTCACAACTACAGGCTGGTCACCTGATCATTCCAGTTGTTCTGGTCATTCATTTGTAATGGTTGCTTAAGCTTTTACATATGTAGATATTAATTCTATTTACCATCAGAAACAAGCCAAAACCCTCTTATTAAACTAAAAATAACTACAGTTAATATGAGAAATATTGACATATGCCATAAACTACATAAGAATTAAAAATATTAAAAAAATTACTCCCACTCACTCCAAAAATAAGACTAAAGAGAATTTCTTAGATGAGTTCTATCAAGAGTTGAAGAATAGAAAATTCTAACACACTGACAATATTTCAAAGCATAGATTGAAAAAGGCAAGTTTCTAATTATATTTTACAGGTATTTATATATATACTAGTAGTCTGGTGCACAAAATTCATGCACATTAAAAGGGTATTAATTTGAGGAAATATTTTAATAGTGCTATTTTCCCTTTCTGTACAATAAAAGTGTGAGAGATAAAAGGTCATGAGTACAAGGTATATGAAAATAATACATAATTTCATTAATAAATAAATAATAACAAAATGATATAACAACAATACGAATCCACAATAAACTGTTAAATTAATTTTCCTGCATTTAAAATAGGATTGAACATGTCCCTCACAGAGAGATGAAATCCATAATACTGCATTTGGGTGCCTTGTGTTCTTACATTTTGTCTAGTATTATTGTTGAGTACACTGTTGTCTCTGAGTCTTAATGCAATATCTGTTCCCCAACCTTTTTTCACCATGTGGAAAAAGAATAGGATATGTCATTGCATCTAATGTAGGAAACAGGATACTGATTCGTTTCACTTTGGTGCCATTTGGATTATTGGGATCTGGTTTATAATGAATGAGCAAGTCCCTTTCAAAAGGAGGTTCTCCATCTTCATTTCTGAATATGACAGCAACCTCAGTTACATGGGAGAATTATATCTACCTGGGTCACTATTACTATCATATTTAATTGCCATAGTTACTTCCGTGGGAGCTATACCTTTTGCTGTTGCTTTAGATTGGGCTTCCTTTTCTACATCATGTAGCATCTTGTACGATTTTGTTAATTCATTTATTTCATGCATGAGGTTGTTGATGTTGATCATGAGTCTTTCTGAGCAGGCCTGGTATGCTGGGATTGCTAATCTTTTATGTGTAGCTTTGGCTGTATCCAAAACATAGAGTTGAGCAAACTTCCGAGAAACACCACTTTACAGGATGTAAAGTTCCAGTATGATGATAAATTTGTCCATGTATTCTAAAATTCTAAAACATACCCTGATGGCAATGCAACATTTGCACCCATGGAAGCAAAAGCAAAAGAACTATTTATAGATTGAATGTTTTTCATGAAATTTTTACTGTCAGAATCTTTGTTTGCCATTAATTTTTTAAATATGGCAGGTAATCTGGAAAATGTATATCATTTGGACAGACTTTCCCTTTGCTACAACATTGAGTAAATTTCCCATCAGATGGTTTTTCATCAGAGAAATTTTGTGATAGGCAAAATTCATATCTAACAGTCATTTCACCACAACTATATTCGAGAATTGCATCCTCATGTATTCCATTTTCACTGAGAAGGCAGTTCCTACCACTATTGCTAGTACTTGTAGATGACTGTTCTTTAGACATATTCTGTCTTCGCCACCACCTTCTTTCAACTTAAAAGACACGTTGTTCTTTAGACATTTCCTGTCGAAGATGCCAGTGTTTTTCGGCTTTAGAGCAACATTTTTCCAATAGCTGCTCTTCAGATACATTCTTTCGCAGGCCTCGTCTTCTTTCAAGATCAAAGGCACGTCACACTTCAGACATTTTCTGTTGATAACATTGGCACCTTTCTGCTACACAGCTCTGTTGTATCAACAGTTTTTCTTTGTACGTAGTCCCACCTCTCTATTACCACGTTCTGAGATAGAGAAGAATGACAGTCTTGACAGTCAGGACTTTCAGCAGTGTGACCAAGGGCTGATTTGGACAGATTCTTTGGGGGTGAGACTTCCTCCTATCTGTTGTCAGTTTCCACAGCTGGGATGCTGAAGCTGGGACTCGGGGACCTTCCCTCTGGCAGTTGCCTACTGTTTTTGCTGGCATACAGCTGAAGCTACATGTAAAACATTAGCAATGCTAGGGGCCTCAGTTCTCCACTGCCGCCGCCACTTTATTCTCTGGCCTCAGTTAGATGCAGCTATGGTTTGCCAGAGCTGCCACTGCTTGGTCTCTGCGCCCGGGGCCGGGCGCTTGATGCCTTCACCACTTTGTCCTCACTCCTGGGGCCTAGCACTCATGCCTCTCAACCCCACTCCTTGCTCCGATTGGCTGGTAGCATAACCAATAGGAGCCAAGGTATGGTCACATTTGCATGTTACTCTTTTATTAGATAGGAAATGCCTAATATGCTAATTGTCCCTCCTAGTGTTTGATTGTTTGACCAGTCGCTATGACATGCACTGAGGAGGCAGACATGCAAACTGGTAGGGCAGCTTGCTGCTGGGGTCTGGCCAATCAGGACTAGGTAAGATGGGCCAGATACACCCTGGAGCACCCCACAACCCCTCCCTGGCCATGATCGTACATCGGTGGAGTCCTTTGGCCTGACTTGTACACTCTCACAATCTGGGATCCCTCAGGGGATGTTGGAGAGCACGTTTCAGGCCAATCCCCAAAGGCCAGGCTGAAGGACACCATTGGTTTATGAATCTGTGTACCTGGTCTATTGTATCATATAAGATAGTACCATCTATGTACAAGTGTAGACACAAAAAATACAGAAAATTTACCTTTATCGATATTAATGGATAATAAATAAAATATTAGAAAGATAGAATGTTGCAGTATATATAAGACTAATGCACTATGACCAAGTAAGAATATCCTGTTATGGTTCAATATTAAGAAATTTATTAATGTATTTAACTACATATATAGGTCAGTAGAAGATATTCTTCACAATTCTAAAAGTAGTACTCACTTTTATATATTATCATTCAGAACTTGTGCTCAAATATATTTTCATAGTTTTTGATAAAATAGGTAATATCTACATAATGTTTAATGTAGTTTTAAAACTTTAACAAAATTTAATGTTTAATTAAAAAATATTTTCATGAAAATCAGGAACAAAATAAGTAAAAGAAAATGAGTAATTGCAAAGCATAAAACAAAACACTTTAAAATTGTATTCATAAAACTTAAAACTCATAGGTTATAAAAAATGTAGTAGGTAATATATCTAATTAAAATTTTTTGTATTGCCCAGCCATTGTTGTTTAGTGGTGGTGCATCAACCTATGAACCAGGAGGTCATGGTTTGATTCCTGGTCAAGGCACATGCCCAGGTCGTGGGCTTGATCTCCCAATTGGAGTATACAGGAGGCAGCCAATCCATAATTATCTCTCATCATTGATGTTTCTACCTCTCCCTCTCCCTTCCTCTCTAAAATTAATAAAAATATATTTTAACTATTTCTATACAAACATTTATAGATCTCTTATATTTATGATCCACAACAATGTAGAACAAAAATTAATAACTGCCATATTATTACACATGAAAATGTTGAAGATGCTTTGCAAGAAGTTGTAGTAACTGTAATTCTAAGAAATTCTATCACCAGAAATATAACCTATATTACACAAATATGCAAAGACACATTTAGAAGGAGGATTTTTGCAGCATTTTTTGTAAGTGCAAACAATAGGAAACAAAGTTAATTTTCATTGATTAAAGACTTATTCCAACAGTAGAAAGATAATCCTGAGCTGATAAAACTAAACAAAACAAAAAACTCTATGAAAATATACCTGTATGAAATAATCTCCAGGTATATTCTGAGCCTAAAAAAAGTACAATGAAGAAAAATTTTAAAAATACCAGAAATATACAAACTATGTATTTATGCAGAAAAAACATATGTTTCTATGAGTCTAGAAAATTTCTTTAATTAATCATAAAGATTAAAAAAAAACTGCTATGTTGTTTTAGAATAGGGATTGAGATGGTTTGGTAATGGAATATAATTTAAGGTTATATTGTATATTACTTAGGATTGTTTGAAATTTTCACCAAACTTGTTGCTTTTTAATTTAAAAATCATAATTTGGTAAAGATAGAAAAATGGATGATGAATAAGCAGATGGATAGATGATTAGATAGGTAGGTAGATAGGTAGTTAAAAATTAAACATGCCTTTTTTTAGAGGATAAGCCAATGAAAAGGATATCATCAATAGCCATGTCCTTCTTCCTAATTTGTTATATTTATTTTTCAGAAGAAATTAGTTAGTTTCTTCATTTCTTATTTATCTAGATTTTCCTGCCCACTTGAGTAGTCTCTCAATTTGTCCCAGAGAGTACATTTGACATAAGGTTAAAAGAAAGTCCACATTATCTTACATAACTACCTTGATTGTCTGTATAGTATTCACAAATCCAAATTTTATTTGATCTATGCATTACAATCTCACAGTCATTTACCTATATATACTGTATACTGTAAAGCCATAAATCTTAACGCCATAATGACCATAATAACCACTTGGTATGACATGCACTATGACCAGCGAACCAGCCCATTTGGGAGATGAAGCCTGCCAGTCAATACCTGTGGCCCTTCCCCCCAACCAGCCCCACCCCCCTATTCGCACCACCACCCCAATAGGGGGTGGGGCCAGCCAGCCAACCTCCTGCAGCTTCTCCCCCCAGCCAGCCCCACCCTGATGGGCTCACACCACCCCAATTGGCCCACAGACCCTCCCCCTGGCTGGCCCCACCCCTGATCACCCCTACCCTTCACTCCAGTATAGGGTGGGACTGGCCAGACAAACTCTCAAAGACCTTCTCCCTGGCTGACCCAGCCCCTGATGGACACCCCCACACACACCAATTGGGAGTGAGGCCCCCTGACCAATCACCTGCAGTCCCTTCCCCACCTATGCACAAATTTGTGCACTAGGCCTCTAGTGTGTGTGTGTGTGTGTGTGTGTGTGTGTGTGTGTGTGTATCCTATTATGCAAATAGTCTGCACAGCAGAACAATTGAACAACCAAACAACTGAACAACTGGTCGCTAGGATGTGCGCTGACCACCAGAGGTTGCATGGGCAGCAGGTGGCAGAGCGCAGAACATGGTAGGCATTGTCCATGGCAGAATGGTGGAGCAGGTGAGTGGGGGTGCCAGACCAAGGTGGGGTGCTGGCCGCTGTCATCAGGGCACGCCTCTGGTGGTTACTCAAAATGATTTGCTCCTGTGCACTGCAATCCTGTTTGGCATTTGCACTTTCTGCTGGCGCTAGCCCTGCCCACACCCGCTGCCAGTACTGGCCCTAATCAGGCAGCCCTGTTAATGAGTACAAGTGACAGCTATCTGCTCCAATCATCCCTGGGGGCTTCTCCACCTCTCCCTGCTCCTGAGGAGTGATTGGAGCAGCAGCTACCATTTGCACCTGTTGACAGTTCTGGCCAACTCACACCTGCTGCTGGTGCCAGCCTGTCACTCCTTGCTGTCAGGAGCTGCTGGCAGACAGGGGATTGGGGCTACAGTGGTACGGGCTGAGTAGGGGTACGGAGGATGGGCCAAGACTTGGCCCTGTGCCCACTGCATCCTCGCAGACCACAGTTCTTTTCAAGGTGCATGGATTCATGCAGTGGGCCCCTAGTTTTATAAAACCATTGCCTATATAATATTCAAATCATTAGCAAAACAGAAAAATTAGTAGAACTTTAGATGATAAATTAACTTGGTCCTTTACCAAATATTCATTTATAGTTTTCTGTACATATTCATGGCATTCTGCTGAAGAAATGCATTGAAGAAATTTTTTAAGTCCCTACTTTTCTTATGTAAGTGGAATAACACAGACACAACAATTACAGTATGATGGATACTAAGAACAAGACATCTACTGAGTATTAATGAGCTCACCAAGGAAGGGACTGTCTGTGATTATAGAAGGTTCCCAGAGAGGTGACATTTTGTGAATGCACTGAGGAATCCTTCAGAATTTGCCTAATAGGCAAGAAGAAAGTATTCTAGCAAAGGCACTGATCTTTGGAGAATGTGACAAGTTTGGCAAATAGCAAGTAACTCAGCATGGATGGAATAGCGGCATATGGTATATTGGAAAAATGGTGAATCCTTAAGATGAATCCTTAATGGTGAATCTTTGTCAAGCATGCTTCAAAATGTGAATTTTGCTATAAGCAGGAAAATAGAGTAGAATGTGAACATTTGGAGGATATGGGAAGGGTCCTGACATAATGAAATTAATGATTTGGAAAGATTATTCTGACAGCAACATGGAGAGCAACATTAAAAAATGGACTGAAGCAAGGACAACACTGCCATTGAAAGATATGTTTTCCTGATTTAGGGATAATTCATATGAGGGGTGGAGGATGGATTTACATGCAGTCAGGTGCAAGATTGCATATAAGAATGTAGAAGCTTTTAAGATCATCTAGTTCTGCCATTGAATCATACTTGTTTCCTATATACAATTCCCAGCAAGTGTTTATCAAAACTGTATTTGAAGACCAGAAAAAACAAAATCAAAAACAGAGAATTAACTCAGTACTCTACTTGGCATGCTAATATACTTTTTAGTCTTCTGAGCAATTCTGATTTTTATGAAAATGTCATTGTAGCTAAGGTTAGAATATTCAGGCTGTCACTCATTTCATTTAACTTCTTTTATGATTATTATTTCACCTTACTCCCCTTAATCCTCAAACCCCCATAAGAACATGTATTGATTCCTCTTATCTATTAATTTCTTTTTGGCTACAATATGTAAATAATTAAGCTACACAGAATGGACATGTTGATCAGTATTGAGTTGGATGTCATAATGAAAAATACTCATTTATTAAACAAAATTTGCACCATCTTAAGAATGGGTTAAGTAAAATGAGGTATTGAGGATGAACCTCTTATATATAATTTAAGATGTATAATATATACACTTAAAAAAGATATTATTGTATATTTAAGTATATATGGGTAATAAACCCCCAAAGAACTAAGGCTAACAATTAAAAAACAATAATTTAAAGTTATTGAAATTGCTTCATTTAATGTGTAGTGGGTTTTTTTATTTTAAAATTTTTAAATGTTTTCCACAAAACTTTCTTCTGTTATGTGAATAACTTTTAATTGACAAGAGTATATTATAATATTTTCTTTCATGAACATCTAGCTTGAAACCAAACATGCAAATGTCATAAATTCATAAGTTATTTTCAATCCTGAAGATATGAACAAGAATATATATAGTTATAGATATATAAATAGGAATTTTAAAGATACAGAAATGGAAATATTGAGGAGTTTAAAGTATCCAGGATAAAATACAAATAGCACAATATAAACTTAAATCTAGTTCTTTCATTTTTTTAAACCTGGTGGGTTGGCTTAGTTGGTGGGAGTGTCTCCTGTATACCAAAGATTTTCAGATTGGAATCCTGGTCAGGATACATACCTAGGTTGTGGGTTTGATCCCCATTGGGCCACATACAAGAAGCAACCAATGGATGTTTCTATCTCACATGATGTTTCTTTCTATCTTTCTCTTCCTTCCTCTCTCTAAAAATCAATAAAAACATATCCTCAGGTTAGGGTAATAATAATAATAATGATAACAATAATAAAACAGTATGGTGTTTTTCCTAAGTTATTTGTCAAAGAATCAATAACAGTATCACTTTATAACTTTCCTATTGGTTACAGATTTGGTTTCTAAGTATAGTGTCATTTTTATTGGGTGAGGGAAGCTCGACCACATAGTCTTCAATCTTGATGCTGCTTTTCCTTAACCTAGAGAATATTTTAAAGTAAAAATGATACCAGTTTTTACTTGTAACTAGAGGTCCAATGCATGAAATCCATGCAAGTGTGGGTCCTTGCAGCTCCAGGTTTGTCTGAATGGTTGTTCTGCTGTTTGGACATTTTGTTGATTTGCATATTATGCTTTTATTATTATAGATATCTATAAAAAACATGAAATCTGTCTCTGAGTTTATAGTCAACATAAAAATGTTACCCAACATATTATTTAGTATCCTTAATGTGTAAACATTTCCACTACTAAAATTTGTGTTTTTTTTTTTTTTTGAAAAATCAATGAAAAGAAATGTCACTTAATAGATTTGGCAGACTAGAGAACTCCCACTGGCCACAGCAGGACTAGAGGTACCTTGCATCTTCAACAAGAAGTGATACTGTTTACTACTTCAGAGGAAGAAAGAAAAGATTCCTCCCTGCCCAGCAACAGCTCATCCAATGGGGGACTGCCATTGCTCAGCCAATGAAAGTCACTACATATGGAACTTTCAGTTTCCAATGGACAAGTCCATAAAAGATTGTCTCTCATTTATTTCTCTGAACTTTGGTGTGATTCACCATTATATCACATGTCCTGAATGACATTTATGTTACCCAATAAAACAATTTTGCCAGAGAAACTATCTGGCTATTTGTTTAAGGTTGATTGTTGCATAGAAAAAAATTTAGATGGAGTTTAATTCTGGAAAATGTAATTATATAATATGAAAACACTAGTACATTGCTGTTCACTTGAATATCCAGAATCTTAATACAAAATTTTCTTTTGTTTGAGAAAAAGTGATTGGAAAAGTCTGCACATTTATGTTCCTTTTTAACCTCATTATCTGATTATTTCTATTCCTTACAATTTTTCTTACAAGTGGATTCTTAGCCATGTAAAATGTGTGTAGAATAAGTAATCACTTATGTCAATAAATATCTAAATGAATATTTGAAGTAGAAAAAATCAGAAACAAAAAAATTATATGTAAATTTTGAAACTGTTCAATTGTGATTTTATATTTTCAAGCAATTTAAAAATGTTAATATATCTTTTTAATAAAACCATATTATGATCTTGAAAATATGCCTTGTAGCAGCATAGATAATGATTACAAATTGGTAGTATCAAGGGTAATTTAAATTATTTTATTATGCCATTTAAGAACACAGTTCACTAGTAATGTAAGTTTATTCACATAGGTATAATTAAAGGCTGATCCATACAAGGCAAAAAAAATTATAACTGAGAAATAAAGAGTGGTGAAAGCCATGTAAATAGCAAATCTCTATATAAATTCGATGGCATTCAATTTTGCTAAATATTTAATGTTTTTAGAGAGATTCCTGTTCATACATCTGTCTATTTGCTTTTCTCTATAGAAAAGTGGAGCAGATGGGGACAGTGAAACAATATAAAGATAACTCTTCTTTCTGAGTGTGAGTTCACGAAATATTTAAGATCTTGGCAGCAGTAGTTATGTGCCATACACAGAATGATAGTCCTATTATCTCACCATCTATAGACAGCAGCTGTTTGATAATTGGAATATTTCTCTATGTTTTACACCCACACATTGTAAATTAGATATACATGTATATGTGTTGTAGACATATGTATATGTATTTATATATGTATGTCTTTGTGTAAACAGATTATCTCAACATTCTGTCATAAATATCTTCTATATATAATAGTCCATATATCTTCTATATAATAGTCCATAATTATTCAAAATGCATTAAACTATAGAATTATTAAACTTATCTTTTGGTATTTAACTCTAGGATGAATATTAATCTTTGTGGCATATAGGATGATACCCTTAACATAAACAATTAATAGTCAATTAACCGAAGCTATGACAATAATAATTTAAGGCTTTTAACTTTTATTGTAATTTGTATAGATGCATTCATAAAGAAAAGAAGGAAACCTAATATATCTCAGAAAAAAGCATATTTTAGGGGTCTTTATTTAGATAGTAAATCTAAAATTGGTTGGATAACCACATATAGCAATCATACAGGTCACTCAAATAATTTAATTTGTACTGCAGTAAATGATAAAAAGCTTAAAAAGCTTAAAGATAAAATGGATCACAATATTAAGCATAAGCAATAATTGATGCAAATTGTATATATGACACATATTTTCTATTTCTAATGGGATATAATGTGTTACTGATTTTAGGAACTAGGTGACATCAGAAGCTACAATTTAAACCCTAAGTAATAAAATATTAACTTCTATATTTAAAAAGTATTAGAAAGTAAAATAGTGATAAAGAATGGTGATAGTTTAATCACAGTTGCAATATTACATTTATCTGGGCACAACTAAAATAAATTGGGAAAATTCTCTTCTTATTTATTCTACCTGTTCTAAATTAAATTCATATCTGGCAGTTTTGGAAATCTTTTTATATAAAGATTCATTCTGAAATAGATTAAAAGTATCCATTAAGATATACATATTACACATTTTCAGAACATCCTCATATTCTGTGATTCACCATAAAATCATATGATTATTATTTTACACTAGAGGCTTGGTGCACAAAATTCATGATAAGGGGGAGGGGAGTGTCCCTCAACCCAGCCTGCACCCTCTCCAATCTGGGACACCTCAAGGGATGTCTAACTACCTGTTTAGGCCCAATCCCAGGACTCCTGGCTCTCAACTGCTCACCTGCCTGCCTTGCTGATTGCCCCTAACCACTTTGCCTGCCAGCCTGATCATCCCCTAACCACTCCCCTGCCAGTCTGATTGATGCCTAAGTGCTCCCTGTTAGCCTGTTTGCCCCTAACTCCCCTCCCTTCCAGGCCTGGTCACCCCTATCTTCCCTCCCCCTGCAGGCTTGATCACCCCCAACTGCCCTGCCTTGCATGCCTAGTGCCTCCCAACTGACCTCCTGATTGGCTGGTGGGCATGGCTTGATGGCTTGTGGGTGTAAGGAAGTGATGGTTAATTTGCATATTACTCTTTTATTAGATAGGATGTACTTGCAAAGAAAATATTGCTGCTGAAGGATTCTTTTAAAGAAGGGGAGTGATTATCCTGATATCTACATTTAAGCACATTACCTGACACCTAGTAAACACTAAATTCCTCTTAGTAAAAAATGTTCAGCCTCTAAATTTATAATTATAATTATAAATTTGTTTTCTAGTAGAATTAGTCCTTTGCAGATGCGTACTATTTAAATAGAAATCCTAAAACATAAATTTTGGGGAGGAAATATGCATAAGAAAATTCTGGGACTTCAAAATTTATATCGCAGACTTCTCACTTAATGGCAAGCCTTAGTATGTCACACACACACACACACACACACACACACACACACACACACACACA
Organism: Antrozous pallidus; assembly: GCA_027563665.1. Classification (NCBI taxonomy): domain Eukaryota; kingdom Metazoa; phylum Chordata; class Mammalia; order Chiroptera; family Vespertilionidae; genus Antrozous; species Antrozous pallidus. The sequence continues at coordinate 30,041,584 of CM050519.1, forward strand.
AACACACCATACTTTGCTTTAGAAGGAAAAGGTTAGGAAAACAATACTAAATGTATCAACTAAACAATTTCACAATAATACCAAGTTATGCCTTGATTTAACTGAACAAATAATGTTAGTCCTTAATCCATGTTATTCAGTACATTAAACATGAAAATTTAATAAAGTTATTACCTAAGATTCTTGTCACCACTCCTTTCTATTCCTCACCAAAAGAACATAACTTGGCAGCTACATAGAGCTGGTTATGGCTTGCAAACAACAAGTGTACTGCTGTTCACCTGCACTGAACTGCACTTATGAACTTGGTACATACAATAGCTATGTTATGGGAAGAAGAAATGCATTTTTAGCACCTGTGGCTTCTTGACTTGGTGGTCAGCTAAGAACTTTCTTTGTCTTTGTGAGGAAAATATTAAATTTGTTCTTCTACCCCTATAAATGATCCTCATTGTCAAAGGGTACAGAGAGATTTGCCATAGGCAACAGAAAGTGTGCTCAGAGTTCTAGGGGTCATTGTCTAGGAGTTATTAATACTTTCTAGTGACTACTTAAAAAATCTTTTATGTGATAGTAATTATCCATCCTTAAAATTCATTAATTTTTTCACCATAGATTAATTATTTCCAGAATTGGCAAATTACATCAAGAAATATATTCAACAAATAATTATTCAATACTTACTATGTGGAGGCATTTTGTATGAATATAATTATTAATAAACTATTGCCTCTTCCTTCAAAGAACTCAGTGTGTAGATGGATGAGACTAACAACATGTAATTACCAAAAGAGTAATGTTCTGTATCTATTAGGTAACTCGACAAATAAGAAATGGATCTGGCCAGGCCAGAACACATGTCACTTCATGGTATCTATGACCAAAAAAGCACTTATCTTTATTTAGATGGTCTCTTTTTTTATAAAGCTTCACTAAATACAGAAACATTTTGGTGTTTACTACCCTATTAGTTTTTTAATTTTTATTTTAGAAACTTCTCCATGGAAATGGTGTGCTGGAAAATATACTTTACTCTCTTATTTGCTCTCTTCAGTAGACATTCTTGAGTTATTTGATCACTCTAGGATTCAAGTTCTCTTATCTGAAAGTGAGAATGGAAATCACTCTACAGTTATAAAGCCCTGCATCAAAGCTATTTTTTAAAATGATTTATTAATACACTTCACAGTCTCTGTACCCCAAACCTTTATTTGTTACTTAAGTGGCTCCAAAGCATGATGAACAACTATCCACACCTCACTCACAGGAAACTCTCATGCTTTAAGGAGCATGTGTTCATATAGTAAATGTCAAATGTACAGAGCATTAAATAATTATGACATACACACTTAAAACAGAGCCCTGTCATCAGATTCAGGTAAGTACAAAAAACAGGAATATAATTAACTATTAATTTTAATGCTGCAAATGCCATATATCATGGATATTGGTGGATATATATGTTTAATTCATATGTGAAATATTTGAACAAATATTAGTAAAAACACTTTCAGAAGTACAAAACCATTGCTAGGAGGCAATACGAAACTTAAAATGAAACTAATTAGACCATACTGAGTTGGTAAGAAAAAGATTGATTGAATCTTGTTAAAACATTAAATGCCATCTCTAGACCAGCTTGAACTTTCCATAAATTTAATGTATATGAATTGGTAATTCACCTACAATGCTTTGCTAACAGCTAAACTAGATTATTTTACTTTTAGTCTTATAATAAAGTAAAAGAACTACTTAAATGATGAATCAATATATTTATATAGTTAAATAAGTTTTGCTGCTCTTTCCAAATATCAGAATCTACTAAGGAAGTATAGTACATTGAAATTTCCCCCCTTATTTTGAGTATAAAAAAGAGATTCAGTGACATCTTTCTTCCATTAGAGGAAAAGGGGTTCAGATATTAATATACACCTTACAAGCTATTTACATTTCAGGCATGTTGCTCATATAGGGGGGGGAAGAAGAATTAATAGATTTGCAAGTATTTGAGAAACAAATATGTAATATATTTTAAGACTTTATTTTATGAATATACCAGTATATGGAACTAAATTTTCCAAAGTACATACATATATAGGCTATGAGGACATTTTAAAGCTCTGAGCTTCATAATAATTTTACTAATCATTCTGGTGCAATAAAAGATACCTTATTACTAACAAATTCAGAATATCTAGTTGGGTCTTCATCAAAATTGGTTTTACATGATACTCATCACTGTATCACTTACCTATGTTTTCTTTTAATTTAAGAAATCTTTATTGTTCAGATTATTACCATGTTCCTCTCCCCCCACCCCCATAGCTCCCCTCTACCTGGTACCCATCCCACCCTCTGCCCTTACCTCCCCCACACTCTCCTCATTCATAGATGTACAATTTTTGTCCAGTCTCTTCCTGCACCTCCCACACCCATTTTCCCCCAAGAATTGTCAATCCATTTCCTTTCTATGCCCCTGATTGTATTATGTTCACCAGTTTATTCTGTTTATCAGATTTTTAATTCACTTGATTTTTGGATTCAGTTGTTGATAGATGTATATTTGTTGTTCATAATTTTTATCTTTACATTTTTCTTCTTCCTCCTCTTTTTAAAGATTACCTTTCAGCATTTCATGTAATACTGGTTTGGAGGTGATGAACTCCTTTAGCTTTTTCTTATCTGTGAAGCACTTTATCTCACCTTCAACTATGAATGATAGAATTGGTTGTAGGTTCTTGTTATTCATCACTTTGAATATTTCTTGACATTCCTGTCTGGCATGCATAGTTTCTGTTGAGAAATGAGCTGACAATCATATGAATAGTAACAAACTGTTTTTCTCTTGGTGCTTTTAATATTCTCTCTTTGTCTTTTGCTGCTAGCATTTTAATTATGATGTGTCTTGCTGTGGTCCTCTTTGGATTTCTTTTTGTTTGGGGTTCTGTATGCTTCCTGGACTTTTAAGTCTATTTCTTTCACTAGGTGGGAGAAGTTTTCAGTCACTATTTTTTCAAATAGGTTTTCAGTATCTTGCTCTCTCTCTTTTTCTGGCACCCCCATAATTCGGATGTTGGTATGCTTGAGGTTGGCCCAGAGGCTCCTTACATTATCTTCAAATTTTTGGATTCTTTTTGCTTCCTGCTTTTCCAGCTCAATGGATTTTGCTTCTTTGTATTTCAAATCTTTGACTTGATTCTTGTGGTCCTCTAGTCTGCAGTCTGCTTTTAGGACTCTGTATAACATATATATATATATATATATATATATATATATATATATATATATATTTTAGTCAGTTTATGTTAAATTTCTAGTTGGTCCTTTTTTCATGTCCTCAAGGGTCTCACTCATATCCTCGAGGTTCTCATTAAATTTATCAACCTTTTCTAGGAACCTATTGAAAAACCTTATAATTGTGGTTTTCAACACTATATCCATTTTTCCCCCTCCTTTTCTTTTAAGTGTGATTTGTTTTATTGTCTCTGCATTTTGGCTGCTTCCCTGAGTTGGTCACATAGCTTTGTGTGGTAGTTGTCCTCAGGGGACAGTGGCTTAGCCTCCCCAGTTATCTGAGGTGGATACTTTTGGTGCACCCCTTTATGGGCTGCACAGTCTTGTTGTAGTTAAGCCTAGATTTGTTGTTGGTAATACTGGGAGGGGTTGACCTCCAGGCCAATTGGCTGTGAGAATCAGCTATCTCTATGTGGGGATAGCTTCTGTGCCCAGCTTGGATGGGGAGGAGGCTTTGGGCTGAGCAGTCAGCCTTGGTTTCCTATCAGCCCCACCCTAAGGGGTGCATAGGTCTCTGTGCCCCACAGCAATGGCTGCATGCACCTCTGAGAGAAAGCTGCCCCTGAGCTCTGCCCACTGTCAGACAGTTCAGTTTCTCCCCAAATGAGTCTGGACACCCAAAGTCTCACCAGGAACTGGAAAACAATGCAGTTCGTGGGTATTTTTTCCTCCCGAACAAGAGAGCCAGCCATGTGTCCTCTCAGCAAGCTTGCACACCTTTGCAGCTCCCAAATCTCATTGTGCTTCCTCCTTACAGTCCAGTTTCACCCCATATGAGTCCGGGTTCCCCGAGACTCTCCTGGAACTGTGTATCAGTGCAGTGGGACTCCTTTATATCCCTCCCCGTTCCAGAAAACCAGCCAGGTATTCAGCTGCCAGCCCTTTACGCTAGTGTGCATCTCTGCATGTCTGTCTTCACGTGTCTCTACAACTCTGCCTCTCTGTAGCTCCTCTGAGTTACAGTGTCCTTTTATCTTTCCTTCTATTTGTGGAATTTCCACTCAGAAAGCTTTCTGGGGGTTCTGGATGATATCCCTTTTGTCTTTTAGTTGTATTTTTGAAATTGTTGTGCAGGGAAGCAGTATAGATGTTTACTTATGCCACCATCTTGGTTCCTCCCACTTACTTATGTTTTTAATATGCTTTTCACTATTATCTTGGCATAAGTAAATGAAAAATATAAATTTGTGATATTTGAAATTGAATTGATAAATTAATTGGTAACATTGAAATTTCAGAGAGAAAAATAGTCTGAAGAATTGTTGCATATTCTTCAATATGTGTTCTGCTTCCTTTCAATTTGATTTCTTTTTCTAGAAACAATATAGAATGGTAGTCATTTTTTTCTTCAAGTATCCACACTTTTAAAAGTGTTTAGTTGTTAATTAAATTGATATTGCCAAAGAAAAAAGTGATGAAAACAGAATACTAGGTTCTTCAAAATACTAGGTTCTTCTCCAATGCAGTGGGTTTGTTGATTTGTTGATGGTTTCTTTTGCTGTACAGAAGCTTTTTATTTTGATGTGGTCCCATTTGTTTATTTTCTCTTTACTTTCATTGCTCTAAGAGCTGATACAAGTGAAGATATTGTTTCAGCATATGTCTGAGATTTTGCTGCCTGTGGATTCCTCTAAGATTTTTATGTGGATAATATTTTGATTTTATTTTTGTGTATGGCAGTCTAGTTTAATAACAGTCATAGTGGTTCATTTTTTTTCTTGTTTATTTGTTTTTCTTTATTGATTAAGGTATTACATATATATCCTTATCCCCTTATCAGCTCTCCACTCCCCCACCCATGCCCTCACCCCTCTGGTATTTGTGTCCATTGTTTAAGCTTATATGCATGCATATAAGTCCTTTGGTTTAGCTCTCCTCCTTACCCCCACCCTGCTACCTTCCTCTGAGGTTTGACTGTCTGATTGATGCTTCTCTGTCTCTCGATCTGTTTTTGTTCATTTTCTGCATGTATCTGTCCAATTTTATCAACACCATTTATTGAAGAGACTGTCTTGACTTCATTGTATGCTCTTGCCTTCTTTGTCAAATATTAATTGAGCATAGCAGTTTGAGTTGATTTCTGGGCTCTTTATTCTATTGCATTGGTCTATATGTCTGTTCTTGTGCCAGTACCAGGCAGTTCTGAGAACAGTGGCTTTTTAGCATAGCTTGAAATCTGGTATTGAGATCCCACCTACTTTGTTCTTCTTTCTCAGGATTGCTGCAACTACTTGGAGTCTTTTTTTATTTTAGATGAATTTTTGGAGAGTTCGTTCTACGTCTGTGAAATATGCCATTAGTATTTTAATGAGGATTGAATTGAATCTATAGATTACTTTGGGTAGTATGTACATTTGAATGACGTTGATTTTACCAGTCCATGAACACAATATGTTCTTCCATCTATTTGTGTCTTCCTCTATCTCTTTTTTCAGTGTCCTGCAGTTTTTTGAGTACAGGTCTTTTACCTCCTTAAGTTAATTCCCAGGTATCTTAATTTTTTTGTGTGTGTGTGATAGTAAATGTGATTGTTTTTTAAATGACAATTGCTGGTGAGGATGCAAAGAAAAAGGAACCCTTGTGCACTATTGGTGGGAATGCAGACTGTGCAGCCACTGTGGAGAACAGTATGGCGTTTCCTCAAAAAAAAAAAAATGGAACTCCCATTTGATCCAGAGTTCCCACTTCTAAGAATATATTCAAGAAACTAGAAACACCAACCAGAAAGGATATATGCACCCCTATGTTCATAGCAGCACAATTCACCACACCTAAGATTGGAAACAGTCTAAGTGCCCATCATCAGATGAGTGGATTAGAAACCTGTGATACATCTACACAGTGGTATGCTGTGGTAAAAAAAAATGGGGAAGGAATTCTTGCTATTTGCAACAGCATGGATGGCACTGGAAAGGATGATGCTAAGTGAAATAAGCTAGTCAGAGAAACATAACTATAACATGATCTCACTCATTTGTGGAATATAATGCACAACATAAACAGGTGAACAAAAACAGATTCAGAGGAAGAGAAATATTGATCAGACCATCGAACCTCAGAGGAAAGGTAGAGGAGGGTGGGGGTAAAGGGGAGAGATCAACCAAAGGACTTTTATGCGTGAATATAAGTCTAAGCAATGGACACAGACCAGCGGGGTGAGGGTATGAGTGCAGGGGATATAATGGGAGGATAAGGATACATACATAATACCTTAACCAATAAAGAAAAAAATTACAAGATTCTTAGATGAATAAAACGTTCATTTAAAAATAATTGTCATACATAACTTTTCTAGTGCAATAATCAAATAATCATGAAGTTGTTTTTATTCATCGTGGTTCCTTGATGCGTTATTCTTAGTGCATTGTGAAACTAACACAAGAACTTGGCTTTATACTCTATGCCAGGGACTCTCATTTTTTCCCCTCTTACACAATATTTATAATAATTACATTTACATACTCCTGTCTGTTGTCTTCTTCCTTTATAGAGGTTACTCTCAAAAAGGGTGGGTATGAATTCCTGTAAAACTTAACACCATCCACATTTCTCTTCCCAATCTTATATTTGAAAATAAACTTCATAACTGGCTGAATTTTAACCCTTTAAATCTTCATAAAGGTGGTCAGTATGGTGCATCACAACAGAGTTTGTTAAAAATGTGGAATCTAGGCCTTTTAAAATCTGCTTAATCATAACAGCTAAGTGTCAAATTTCCCTGGTAAAATCTACTATGACTTGTGCTTCATTATCAAAGGAGACAAGGTATGCCAAAGTGTTGCCAAGGTAATACCTCTGGCTGCTTGGTAACTAACAGGTTTTGTAAATGTGGTAATAATACTTGGAGTTTCATGAACCCCTTTCAAATACAACAAATGATTATAATATGTGATAGAACATCATAAATAATACATGAGAATGTCTCACATTTGCCTTGATGCTGAGAAGAGACAGGCTTTTCTATGTAAGACAGTAGACTCTACTGGGAACTTTTTGAAAACATGAAACAAACTGCATTGAGCAAATCATTTTTGCCATAAATGAGTGTTTTTCAAAATGCAGTGAATAATAGTTTTATCACGAAGTTGAAAATAAATTAAAAATAGGGTTGGTGAAATCTCGTTGCTTTCAGTATATGATTTGTTGTCCTTAACTGATTATTAACATTGTCAAATGTAATTTGTGCCAAAATCAGTTTAAGAAGCACAATCCAAAGCTGTCAAATATTAAATGAATTTATCATCATTTTTATTAAATGTCCATTCTTCTGTTTGAGTAAACAAAATCCTAAATTCTTATGAATTAAAGAAGTATGCATTAATTTTATAACACTTTTCTCTAAAGTCAGGATATAAGGAGAGATAATTGTTTTGACTGTATTGAGAGAAATAAAAGAGATGACTGGATGACTTTTACACCAAAGATACTCCATCATCCAAAACTATTTCTCCAGCTCCCTTCATTTCCTACCTGCTTCCCCACATAGTACTTTCCATTCTTTGTCCAAACCCAGTCATATCTCTTTGTTTTTGTCTATTCTAAATCTTATGCCAAGAATATCTTCCTCTTGGCTTCTTCATTTCTATCCTTAAGTTTGGAAATCTCTTTGCCAACTTTTAAGATATCCTATCTATTAAAAGAGTAATATGAAAATTGACCATCACTCTAAGACACAAGATGGCCACCCCTATCTGGTCAAAGATGGCTGCCCCCATGTCGACACAAGATGGCCTCCACAAGATCGCGTGCAGGGGAGGGCAGTTGTGGGCAGTTGAGGGGGGGACCAGGCTTTCAGTGAAGGGCAGTTCGGGGTGACCGAGCCAGCAGAGGAGAGCATCTGGGAGAGATCAGGTCTGTAGGGGAGAGTAGATGGGGTGACCAGGCCTACAGGAAGGGGCAGTTGTGGGGGCAGGCCTGCAGTGGGGGGCAGTTGGGAGGGACCAAGCCTGCAGTGGAGGGCAATTGTGGGGCCAAGCCTTCAAGGGAGAGTAGTTGTGGGGACAAGGCCTATCGGGAAGGGCAGTTTGGAGGGGAGGACCAGGTCTCCAGTGTGGGGGGGGAGGAGGGCAGATAAGATGAGGAACCAGGCCTTCAGTGGAGGACAATTGGGGGTAGACCAGGCCTGCAGGGGAGGGCATTTAGGCATCAATCAGGCTGGCAGGGGAGTGGTTAGGGGGTGCTCAGGTTGCCAGGCAGAACCAGTTAGGGGTAATGAGGCAGAGGCAGGCAAGTGATTGGGAGCCAGAAGTCTTGTATTGTGAGAGGAATGTCTAACTACCCATTTAGGCCCAATCCTGGTGTGACTGGGCCTAAATAGGCAGTTGACCATTGAAGCCTGGGCTGAAGGACAACCCTCCCCGACTCTCTACCACACCGATACACAAATTTCATGCACTAGGCTTCTGGTAAATCAAATAAACTTCTCTTTCTATCTTTTCTCACAAGTCAAGGCCAAGATCTACTGTGATACATATATACAACTTGCTATATGTTATTATTATAACATTTATCTTATTACATTTTAATAACAGTTTATATGCCAGCTTATCCCACAAGCCCAGGCACTTCTCCAGAATAGAGAGAATAGAGCATCATTCTGGCACCCTATCAGCACAGTGCTTCCTTACAGTGCTGTGTATACTCAACAATGTTTTTTGAATGAGAAAAAAATATATTTTTATTGATTAGGCATTAAGATAAATTCCCCCAGGTAAAATATTTACTTCATTTTTTTTATTGAATGCCTTGTAGCAATGAAAACAGCAACATAAATGAAGGACATTTATTGAGGGTTTGTCTAGTGTTATGCACAGTGATAATAGCTTCTCATCCATTATTTATCTCATTTAATGCTCAAAAAATTTCTCTGAGGTGGTGCAATTATAACCCTTGTTTTAAAATAAGAACACTGAAAAAATACCATTACACATTTAGCAAATGGTAGTATCAAGATAAAAACTCAGGCCTTCTGATTCTAGCACTTGCCTTTTGAAAAAAAATACTAAAAGCAACAAATTACATGATGGATATAAGAGCTAATAAAATGCTTTAGCCAGTGCCATAAATAACAAAACATCTAAAAATAATCCCCTAAGAAGTACAAAAAAAAAGGGGCTCTGTTTTCTCTTTCCCACCCTCTACTGAATTTCTTAATGTATTGTGGTTGTGATGTAACCAAGTTCCATTATTTACTCTGGTATTCTATTTACATATGTCTAGTTCACCACTATATAGTTTTAATTTATGAACCATCCTACCCTAAATTATTTTAACAATTAATGTATCAAAGTTTGCTTCTAAAAACTTTGCATTTATTCTATAAAATCATAGAATATAAAATTATTGAAAAAATAAATCTAATCATTAAATTAAATTCTCCTAAAAATTTACTTAAAATTTACAAAAATGGCATTGATTTTTTGCACACATACTCCTACATAGATAAAATATACCACGCCCTACAATTTCCTTGTTTCCATACCCTATAAGAATGCATATAGGAGATAACTGATCAATGTTTCTTTCTTTCATCGATGTCTCTCACTCTCTCTCTGTCTTTCTCTCTCGCTCTCTCTCCACTTTCCTACTCTCTAAAATCAATAAAAACATTCTCCAGTGAGAATTAAAAAAAGAAAAGAAAGTACATTAGTGTTCAACTGTGGGACATGAAGATTGACTTGAATAAAAAAATAAAGAAATATTTTAAGTCAAGAACAGGTGGTATATCTCGATCAGTTCTTTGTCATCCAAAAACATATTTATTCAACTTAATTTACTTTTGTTATATTGTGCTAGAGGCCCGGTGCATAAAAATTTGTGCACTGAGGTGGGGTTCTCTCATCCTGGCCTGCCCCATCTCACAGTCGGGGAACCCTCAGCATTTTAAATGATACCAAACATTTTCTACAAGATTAATTTTGTCTCACATTTATAAAGGTATTATTTCTTTCATTAATGAAGGTATAACTTTGTGAGGAGGTATCTGCAAGCAACTAATTTTGCTATGATTTGATAAATTCTATAGTGGAGCTAAGTGCTTGTATGACTTTTATACATATAGACTAATTTTAATGCAACATTTACTGTAAAAACATCACCCAACTTTTATTTATACTAAGTTTAAACTTTACTGACTCTTTTTGCAGGCTGTTTTCCATATATTTAAAAAATATTTTATAGAAATACTTTGTTTTTAATTTCCTCCCCCATAACAATCATCCCTCCCCCCATCTCACATGAGTAGAACATATTTATTTAACGCTATATTGAGATAAATGGAATGTTAACTTGTAATTCAGAATATGACATGCCTGACCTCATTATACTACTATGTCCAATTATTTTCAAGTATTTGTAGACTCCTCATTGCAATCTGTTCATCTTGGCATGAATCCTGGTACATCCAGGGTATGTTAAGCAGAAGTACACTGGTCAAATTGAATTCCTGCATGTGGCTCTAACAATTCATAATTTTTCTAAAATATCCAATGAAAACCAATAAGAAAATTATTATTTAAATCACGTATCTTAAATATTAGATCATATCCTCATCATTTATTCAACTATTGCTATTTATTTCTAGTTCTTTTTATTTGAATTGATTTGATTTTGGATACTTTCTCTATTGCCATTAAAACAATCATATTCTTGCCCAGCAAGCATGGCTCAGTGGTTGAGCATTGAAGTATGGACCAGGAGGTCATGGTTCAATTTTTGGTCAGGGCACATGCCTGGATTGCGGACTCAATCCCCAATGGAGGGTGTGTAGGAGGCAGCTGATTAATAATTCTCTTTCATTATTGACATTTCTATCCCTCTCTCCTTTTCCTTTCTTCTTTGAAATATATAAATATATATTATAAAAATTACATTTTAATTTGATATTTTATAGGTCAAACATTACTTATTAACTTAAAAACAGAATTCAAAATTCAGTTTTCTTAATGTATCACATTAGTTTATTCAGATTCAAAATAAAAGAATGAAAATAAATATTCTACAGGAAGTGTAGAAATGTATGAGGCGGAGATGACCATGTTCTGTATGTAGCATTCTCTAATGCCCCGCCCCTTTGGGACTGAAGAACATATTCTGGCAGCTGCTGAGAATGCTACTGGCAGACAACTCTTAAATTACATCCTCTTTAAAACTGCGTTGCCTGGATCACCCCCCTCAAAGTAACGGGTGTCCTCGCGGTTCACCCTGAAGCCAATGACTGATTCATATGCAGGTTATAGACATCTACTCACTTTGCTCTGACTCAGAATAGCTCTAAAGGTCTACCATTGAGACTGCATTACAGCTCTGTTTTTTTTGTTGTTTGTTTTTTACTGTTTTATCCTCCTTCCCTCTCTTTCATTCTTCTAGTGTTAATCTCTAGATTGCATCCAAAAATTCTTCCTGCTTGCTAATCTCCTTTTCAGAGTTAATTTATAGGAAAAATGTTCAGAAAAGGCTTGTCCAGAAAATTTTAAACAAGGATCAATTAGCTTCAGTCTTATCTGGAAAAATCTTGTTTACTGGTGATTAAATATCTTGGTGAGGAAACAAGCACCATTCTCTCCCAAAAATTCAACAAAATTTAATATTTCCTTAAGCATGCAAAGGAAGTTAGTTTTCCTCTCCCCTTACAGATGTTAATTAAACAATGCAAAAGCTTTTGCAAGTCAGCAGCTTTTGTCTGAAATGACAGTTTAGAAGAAAAATGACAAACATTCAAGAGAATGGCCTCCTAGAAAAGATTAATAGAATCCAGGTGCCTATAATAGGACCACTGCAGATATGGAGTGATGCTTTGTTGCATTGGGCAAAGCTACCACATTTCCCATGCTTCTTTCTTCTCTGCTTTTACAAACATTAAATTCATTTTATGGGTCTCTTCTATATACAGTTAGTAAAGAGAAGGAAAGTTAGAGCCAAGTACAGTCCACAACTCACCGATATTTAGAAAGGAAGGTACTTTTATTTTGTTTCCTTTAGGTTTCCTATTTTAAAGATAAAAGACTTGGTAACTTTGTAGAATTAAGTTTTAAGGCAGGTCCTAGAAGTTAGTGTCTTTTAAAGTTTTGATTCAGAAAAGATATATATTTGGTCCTGGCTGATGTTGTCCAATTGGTTGGGCATTGTTCCATCCACTGATCCCTAAGAGGGGGCATTTAGGAGATAGCCAATAGATGTTTCACTCTTGCATTGATGTTTCTCTCTCCCCTTCCTTTTTCTCTCTCTCTGAAAATCAATTGTAGACAGTGCCTGGGAAGGCACATGGGCATTCTTTAATTATTGTCAGCTGAGTCCCAGGCAACAGGCTGAGCCTTGTCTTTGATACACATTCACCAAAAAGGAAGATCTGTTATCAGTACTGACTCTTGCCTCAGCCCAGGTGTCACAGCTCAGGGAGTGTGACTTTGATATGTAAAGTCTAGCACTGGGAATGAGGGAATGAATAGGACATGGGCCCACCTAAGCTTCTTTGATCCTAGGTTTTCAGTGAAACCTTCTTGTATTTTGGAATATAAATAAACACGCTGCCTCTGCTCTGGGTCCCTGTCTCTCCATTTGAAAGAATAGCAGTCCACCCAGCTCCCCACTTTGTTTCTATCTCTGCATCTTGTTTCTTTCTTTCTTTTACTTATCAATCCCCAGAAGCCTCCACTCAGAACCGGTTCATCTCTCTTTATGTGCTAGAGGCAGAAAAGGGAGATCCCCACCATATTTGGCCCTCCACCATAATCAATAAAAAATCTTTTAAAAATGCATATTTTTACAAATTGCTCTCAATTATCATCATCTATAGTTTGGTGGGAACAAATAAAAATAAGTAAACAATTTCATAGCACTTTGGTAAGTTATATATGACAGATAAGTTCAAGTGTGCCTTTATAAATGTCTTTAACGTGTGTGTGTGTGTGTGTGTGTGTGTGTGTGTGTGTTTAAAATTGATGTGTTTGTGCGTGTGAAATAATTTCAGCTTAAAATCCAGTTAATTTTATTATTTCAAGTTTGAGTTTTAGCTTTGACTATATGGAACACACACTAATTCAATGAAAATTATTAAATTATATAACTGACTAGTGATCCAGTGCACAAAACTCATGCATGGGGTAGAGGAGGTGTCCTCAGCTCAGCCTGCACCATCTCCAAACTGGGATCCCTCTCGCAGTCTAGGACAGGTGGCTCCTAACCGCTTATCTGCCTGCCTGCCTGATTGCCCCTAACCACTCTGCCTGCCTGCCAGCTAGCCCCAAACTGCCTCCTCACCAGCCTGCTAGTCCCCAACAGACCTCCACCAGACTATTTGACCCTAACTTCCCCCCCTGTCAGCCTGCTCACCCCTACCTGCCCTCCCTGCTGACCTGCTTATCCCCAACACCACCCCCTCTGATGCCCTGATCACCCACAACTGCCCAACCTTCTTGGCCTCTAACCACCTCTACCTTGGCCCTGCCACCATGGTTTTGTCCAGAACATTTGGAAGGTCTCCTGGAAGATCTCCCAGTCTAATTAGCATAGTACCTTTTTATTAGCATAGATAGGGGCATGGTGCATGGTTGGGGGTTGAATGGTTTTCCCTAAAAGGTGTCCTGGATCAGGGTGGGGGTTCACTTGGGGGAGGCAGCCTAGACAAGGGGCCTGTGGTAGGTCTACAGGCCGGCCATGCCCCCATGGGGAGAGCGTCCCCGCTGGGAGGCTGTGGCCAGCCTGGGTGAGGGGCTGAGGGTTGTTTGCTGGCTGGCCACCCTCTCCAGCAAGGATCCTCACCCCATAGGGGTGTAGCCAGCCTGGGTGAGGGACTGAGGGCCATTTTCAGGCCCCTCTCTCAGAGGCTGGCCCAGGTAACCCAAGCCTTCCATGCTCAGGCCTGCTCTATAGCCGCCATCCATAGATCCCTCCTTCAGCAGCCAGCTAGAGTGTGCCCAGGCTGGCTCTGTGGCTGCTGCACACAGTCCCCAACTTCGGGGGCCAGTTCAGGCAGGTGGGAAGCTTGGCTGCCTCCATCTTCAGGGGTGACCCAAGCCTCCCACCTCTCTGTCTGGCTTCATGGCTACAGCCATCTTTGTCTTGCTAATTTGCATACTCACTCCTGATTGGCTAGGGGCATTGTGAAGTGACAGTAAATTTACATATCTCTATTCAATTAGTGTAAATAATAGAGCTCTCTACCATTATATATAAACTAGAAACCTTATGCACTAAGATTAGTGCAAGAATAGGCCTTCTATCCCCGGCTGCTCTCATGGGGTTGGCTCACTCTGGCAGCCTGTGCAGTGATGGCAGTGGTGGCAAGTCCTGCATGCTCCAGCACAGTTTCCTCCTCACCCTCCTTCTCTTGAAAGTTCCTCTGTGCAATGCTGGCACTCTCAGGGAGGCATGGAGGGGAAGAAGTGGGGGGAGCAAGGCAGGTGGAGAAGACTGGAGTGGTTGGATATGCTATTGCATTTTACTTTCTCATTGTGAAAGTGGAATGCAACTGTACCCCTTTCTCTTCCTCTTCCTCCTCCACCCTCTGTTCCTGCATGTCCTCCCTCCCTCCACGCCCATCACCCCTGCCTTCTTAATTTGGTGAGATAGGGAGGGAGATCTGATAATTTGGGCTACTTTATAGCCTCTTTTATCTATTTAAAACAAAGCTGAGCCACCTGCTGCTACTGCCATGGTCACCACCATTGTCAGCCCGGGGCTCCTGGAGCACGCTAACTGTGTAACACACGAGCTGTGCAGCATGTGCCCATGGTTTTATTTACCAGAGCAGTGGGGCAGAAGTCGGGTAGAGGGAGACATCAGATACCTCAGACACCAGAGTGTTGCCTCTGAGCCAGGGGCTGCAACACAGGGAGGCTGCAAGGATGGTTGATAGGTGTGAAGCACGGCAGAGAGACCCTGAGAAGGCATGCTGCCCACAAGTCCAGAGCAGTTGGGGAGTAGGGTTGCTGCCATCTTTGTTGGGTTAATTTGCATACTTAACTCCTGATTGACTGTGGGAGTCGTGAAGTGATGGTTAATTTACACATTTCTCTTTTATTAGATAAGATATCCTATGTAATAAAGATGTGATATGCACATTGGCCATCACTCCAACACACAAGATGGTTGCCCCCATGTGATCAAAGGTAGTCACTTCCATGTGTACACAAGATGGTCACCACAAGATGGCCAACAGGGGAAGGCAGTAAGGGGTAACCGGGCTGGCAGGGGAGGGCAGTTGGGGGTGACCAGGCCTTCAAGGGAGGACAGTGACGAGGCATGTAGAGGAAGAAAGTTGGGGGTGACCAGGTTGGCAGAGGAGGACAGTTACAGGTGACTAGGCTGGCAAGGGAGGGAGGTTAGGAGCAATCAGGCCAGCAGGGGAGAAGTTAGGTGTCAATCAAGCTGGCAGGGGAGTGGTTAGGAGATGATCAGACTGGGAGGCAAAAGCAGTTAGGGGCAATCAGGTAGGCAGGCAGGCGAGAGGTTGGGAGCCAGCAGTCCTGGATTGTGAGAGGGATCCCAGATTGGAGAGATGTAGGCTGGGCTGAGGGACACACACACACTCCCATGCATGAATTTTGTGCACTGGACCATATGTACACATACATACCGTATATACATATATATGCACAACTATTCAATATAGTAACTGCACATTTTAGGTGTTAGATATTTTTTTATTGATGAAAATACAATATTATTAATATTTCAAAATATTAATAATAAATAATATTATAATTGCAACAAGGCATAGCAAGTCATGAAGTAAAGTTGATTAATGCCCTTTTAATGCAGATTGGAAACATCAAATATATAATTAATCAGAAATACTGCATTGTGAGAGAACTAAGATGGCGGCAAAGGCAAAACACCTATCTTGCCGTCATAATCAGCAATTTTAATACTACAACTTAACGAAGGAACAAACACCTTCCAGAATCACCAGAACGCTCGCCGAGTGAAAATTCCACAAATAAAAGTGAAGATAAGACACTGTGACCCGGAGAGCGGCGGCGGACGGTGTTGAAAGATTCGCGCGCAGAGAGAGGTTTGGAGTGCGCGCCTCGGAGAGGGCGGGCGGCTGAAAACCGGCCAGGTTTCTCGAACGGGGAAACAGGGGCATCCCACTGGACAGATTCTCCAGCTCTGGGCAAAGTCCAGAGAACCCACTATCACACGGGGTGAAAACTGGACAGTGGGAGGGCACGCCGAAGCTCGGGTGCTGCCGGGTCTGCTGGCTTGTGGAGAAGGCAGCTCTCCCGTGAACAGCTCGGCTGCGTGACGGCGCAGAGAGCGCACCGCGACTTGTCTCTCATTCGGAAAACCGTCAGACTGCTTTGTTTTACGACCCTGGGTGAGACATTGCGCATGCAGACTCATTTTGGGAAAGTCTGAATTCCCCGGCAACCGGCAGCCGGTGGAGCTCCGTAGTGGCTCTCTCTCAGAGGTGCTGGCGGCCATTGCCCCCGGCACAGAGCCCCTGGGGCCGCATAGGGTGGAGCTAACGCTGTCTGCTTGGCCCGGAGACTCCGCCCATCCAACCTGAGCACAGCTGAGCTTCACAGACAATTGGCCTGGAGGTCAAACCCTCCTAGGGCTAACAACAAAAAGCTGGGTTTAAATTCAAAAACACTGAATACAACCCATAAAGGATTGCAGTAAGAGTACCCACCTCAGGTAACTGGGGAGACTGAGCCACTGTCCCTTTGAGGATAGCCACCACATAAAGCAGCCACCATGCAGAGACATGGAAAGAAATCAGGTGTGAAAGAAATGGAGGAGAAAAGACGACAAGACATAGAGTTCAAAACCACGGTTATAAGGCTTTTCAAGAGGCTCCTACAAAAGGCCGATCAACTTAATGAGAATTACCAGGAAATAAACAAGACCAACCAGGAAATAAACAAGACCAACCAGCAAATGAATGAGATTTACAAGGAGATGAATTATACTTACAAAGAAATGAATGAGACCCTCAGGGAAATGTGCAAGACCTCTGAGGATACAAACCAGACCCTCACAGATAAAAAAAAGGACCAACTAGAAATCAAGCATACACAGGCTGAAATAAAAAAGATTACACAAAGTCCTAAAAGCAGTCCAGAGGGCCACAAGAACCAAGTCAAAGATTTGAAATACAAAGAAGCAAAATCCACTCAGCTGGAAAAGCAAGAAACAAAAAGAATTCAGATAATTGAAGATAGTGTAAGGGGCCTCTGGGACAACCTCAAGCAAGCCAACATCCGAATTATTGGGGTGCCAGAAAAAGAGAGAGAGCAAGTTAATGAAAACCTACTTGAAGAAATAGTGACTGAAAACTTTCCCCACCTGGTGAAAGAAACTGACTTAAAAGCCCAAGAAGTACACAGAACCCCAAAATATAGGAATCTAAAGAGGACCACACCAAGACATATCATAATTAAAATGCCAAGAGCAAAAGATAAAGAGAGAATATTAAAAGCAGCAAGAGAAAAACAGTTGGTTACCTACAGGGGAACACCCATACGATTGTCAGCGGATTTCTCAACAGAAACGATGCAGGCCAGACGGGAGTGGCAAGAAATATTCAAAATAATGAAGAGCAAGAATCTACAACCAAGATTACTCTATCCAGCAAAGCTATCATTCAGAATTGAGGATCAGATAAAGTGCTTCGCAGATAAGAAAAAGCTAAAGGAGTTCATCACCACCAAACCAGTATTATATGAAATGCTGAAAGATATTCTTTAAGAAGAGGAAGAAGAAAAAGGTAAAAATATAAATTATGAACAACAAATACACATCTATCAACAAATGAACATAAAAATCAAGTGAACTGATAGGCTGATGAACAAGATAAACTGGTGACTATAACAGAAACATGGACATAGAGAGGGAATGGACTGACAATTCTTGGGGAGAAAAGTGTTGTTGGAAGTACAGCAAGAGATTGGACAAAAATCTTGCAACAATGGGAGAGGACATTGGGGAGGGGGAGATGAGGGCGGAGGGTGGGATAGGTACAGGGTGGAGGGAAGATATAGGGGGATAAAAAAGGGGAAACAATGTAATTAATAAACTGAACAATAAAAAAAATTAAAAAAAAAAAAAGAAATACTGCATTGTTTGTCATGTTCTATTACTTAAGTATTCCTCATATTACTTTAGCCACTAAAATTTGAAATGACTCTAAATAACATACTGCATTAAATTAATTTATTTTCTAAGAAATCAATTCTATAGATATTAATTGCATATATGAGCATTGAAAATGTATTTGCCTCAGAGTTGTATAACCATTTGCAACTCAGATCATATTTATAGTCCTAAGATTGGCCTATTACAAATCATCCAACTCACTTTTATTCAGAATATATCCCTACTTTATAACAATAGTTTCTATATATCATTGAAGCCTCAAAGGGGAAGACAGTTCATCTTGCCAACAACTCATGGAGTGGCTTTGTAATGTGTTCACCTGCTCTGATGCAGACTTTAAACTCTAGCATCAGATGTTCAGAAAGAGCAATCTTAAAGATATAGATGGACAAACAGCACAATTACATAAAGTCAAACCCCTTATTAAGTTCGCTTCTCATTGTGAATGTGTTTATATATCTGTTTTTCTTGTCTAAAGATTCATTGCTGCAACTATCCTAAATAAGTCACTCAAAATAAATTTTGGCTCTAGGAAAAAATAAATGCAAAAAGAACACCACCAAAAACAAAACAAAACAAAAACAAAAAAAAAACCAACAACAACCACAACAAAACACAAACAAAAAACCTCTACTGTCTCTTCCTTATGAAGCTAATAGAAAAATGTCTTGATAAGCCATCATTAAGCTCTACTGATAATCCTGAGAATGTGCTCATTATTATGTATAATTTAATAGATATTTGCTTTTCTAAAGCACAATCTTCAAGTTATTTTCTTGCATTATTTTATTTTATTGCAAAGCCCTACCAGTAAATTTGAGGATACATGCAAATAGATATATATTTATAGCCTTATGAATCATTCATATGTAATTATATTAATCTGTATATCAATATTGTAAATATATATATTTTTTTCATTTTTAGATACAAGTAAATGGAACTTGAGAGTCAGAATTTTCTCACTACAATAGATCCCCTAATCCATGAGGTTATATTTGAAGAGTCCCAGTAGGTGCTTGACACCACAGATAGCAACAAATACTATATACTGCCGAGAACCAATTCCAGCATGTAATAATTACAAGAGTTCCATCAAAAGGTTGATGGGCCTTGGGAGCTCAACAGGCTTGAGTCACATGTAGTTTACTTGTTGGAAACTGGCTAAAAGGCACTTCTCCCAAACCTGAATAAGATTGTTAGCTGCCAGACAACTCAGGGCATTTTATTGCCTCCTGTTGGCCAAACACCTAAACAGCTGTAGGTTATTCCCCAAACTGATAATGCTTCTGTATTCTACCCATTGATACCTTACCCTTTGAAGTGTATATGTCTACCTTGTCTTAGGATAAATCATGTGAATAAAAGCACAGGTCCTTGGTCATGGAAGAGTCTTTAGCTCCCTTTAGCTGAAGCTTCTCTGACACCCAATGCCTTTCAAAACTATCTTTCGTCTTTGGACTCTTTAATCATTAATGCACAGCCATTTTATTCAGAATGCTGAACCCTTTGTAAGGCTGGGACAAGAACACCGGCATCATGGTGCCCTAATGAGGGACACCAACAATATACATTGCTTTTCCTATACATCCCTATACATTCATATACATTCCTAATCCATCCATACCTTCTTAATCAACTTGTTCAACACTGCTGCTCTGTGGCAGCAGCTTCTTCACTGGCATTTTCAACCTGCCTAGCATTTTTTATACTTTTAGACCAAAAATATTCCTGAATTTGTGCAAGCATTCCTTACTTTCAGTAAATGGCTTTGTGTCACTCATTTCAGGGATCCCTGGCTGAAAACTTTGGATAGGGTCAATGCTCTCTGGCACATGATATTGCTCAGTCAGAATACATTTTGTGCATGCCTTTCACCAGCAAATTTAATGCCATTTCTATTTTAACTAAGCACTTACTGTGGACTGTGGATTGTAACTTTTGCAGTTTGACATGAAACAACAAAACTAGAATGAATATACTTGTCCATTATTATTTCATGGACAGAAGATTTATTATTACTGGATAGCTAGTAACCTCAGCATATGACTTTTTAAAAATTTTCGTATTAAGAATTTTTTACCTATTCACCAAAAGGAAGAACTTCACAGCTTCTTTTTGACACATCCAAGTTGCCAATATCACTATTCTTGAGCTCTGGGGGCATTGTTAAGTACATTTAAGGTGACTTGAACACAAAGAAGCGCTGTGATACTGTGACAGTCCATCTGATAACCACAATGGCTACTGAGTGACCAATGGTGGGTAGCATATCCAGTGTGGAAAGGCTGGACAAAGGCATGATTCCTAAGCAGAATGGATCGGGAGGGTGACAAGTTTTATCACACTTCTCAGAATAATGTAGTTAAAAATTCATGAATTGTTTATTTCTAGGGTTTTCCATTTTATATTTTGAACCCTGGTTGACTGTGTGCAAGTAAAACCATGGGAAGTAAAACTTTAGATAAAGAGGGATCTACTATATAAAAAATTTCATCTGGAGCATGCACTACCACTGATGCAGTTATTTAGGATGAAGTGAATTATCATTGTACAGTCTGTTCTATAAATTAGAACCCCTGTCCCCACTAAATTCTAGTAGTTCTCCCAGTTAGTTTTGAAATGGCCCAAAACACCCTAGCATGTATATGCTTCCTAGGTTAGCAGTATTCATCAAGTTGAGATGCAATCACTGACAAAAGGTCCAGAGAAAGGGCTGGAGCCTGG
Source organism: Antrozous pallidus (assembly GCA_027563665.1). Classification (NCBI taxonomy): domain Eukaryota; kingdom Metazoa; phylum Chordata; class Mammalia; order Chiroptera; family Vespertilionidae; genus Antrozous; species Antrozous pallidus. Next base: position 30,062,707 of record CM050519.1, read on the forward strand.
CAGTCTGACCACACTTAGCTTGTTGTTATATTCCCTCTTGTAGGTATAGTCAGTTAAAGGGAATGTTCCAGTTGATAAAAATTTGCATTTGCCTCCATGTACAGCATTTTCCAAAAACCAGTCACTTTGTTGTATTCATGAAGATAATCTGTGAGTTCAAAAAGGAGTTGAAGAGGTATTTTAAGCAAGAAACACAAAATTATGTTAAAGGTTGTAAAATATAGATAAAGTTCCCATTAAAACAAAAAGGACTTGTACTCATGCATATAAGCATAACCAATGGACACATAGAAGGGTGAGGGCATGAGCGAAGGGTGGTGGGGTCAATGGAGAAATAAGAAAACATATCTAATGCCTTAATCAATAAAGAAAAAAAACACTAAAAAATGAAATAATAATCTTCATTTCCCTATTTGTTTTTATAAGGTTATGTAGAAACATCAACTTCATGTCCAGTATTATAGGTAAGCTAATTATTTTCATAAGCTCACCTTCACCTAACAGTGGTTTAGTGAAATTTCAATGCATATGACTTTGTAGCAACACACATCCAAAACCAAAAGCATAATATGGTTCAAATTCTGGCTTAATAACATACAAAATTTACAAATGTGTTTAGAGTTATGTTTATAATGTTTAAGTGACAGTTATAATTGTTTTTCAATGTAGACAAAAAGTATATAGACACTTTAATACTGATTTCTCAATTAATGTTTCTTTTTCAGATTTAATCCACTGGCATTAATAATAGGTTAAAAGTATATACACATTTATATATATAAATATCCCAAATTAATAATGTAAAAAGCCATTATACACCTTTGAAAATGAAATTCAAATTGCCTTTATTGACATATATAAGTTTTTCAAAGCTAGGGGTATGTATTTATTTTTATATTTAAGGTGGTTAACAACAATGGTGCCCCAAGCATCCACAGCATTATAGTATACTAGAGGTCTGATGCATGAAGATTCATGCAAGAATAGGCCTTTCTTCCCCTGGCTTCCAGTACCCCCTTTGCTCTGGCTGGAGCCTCTTTTCAGCCTTCCCATGCTGCCCAGAGGCCCAGAGCAGATGGGGTGGTGTGGAACACCTGAGTCCCACCCAGTCCCCAGCTACTTGTCACCTGTATATGCAAATCAACCAGCCGTCTTTGTTGAGTTAATTTGCATACTCATTCCTTATTGGCTGGTGAGTGTCATGAAGGTACAGTAAATTTGCATCTTAATCTTTTATTAGTGTACATTGGCATAGATGATCATTTGGTATCTTGCACATACTTTGAAAGCTAGCAGAACTATTTATCTTTCTGAATGAAGTCAGCAGCAATAATGTTTTCTCTGCTTGCCTAGGAATTGATACATTTATCTTGAGTGGTACCAATACATATATTTTTGTCTCTTAGGTGACCTAACATTTACATATTTAATACATTCTCTAATAGTGGTTCCTTAGGGAGCTTTAGCTGAGGATAAGAAAACATTGTAGACTCTCATGTTATCATATTCAGTCTAATTCACAAAGTGTCACTACTATCAAATTACGTAGAAACCATTGTTGTTTATCCTCTCATAAACTGCTAACCTTGAAGAAACTAGTAACTTCTTTCATTTAAAGTATAAAAATATAAATATACTTTCAAATTTTAAAAATACAAATATATTTCATGATATGTATAAGATCTAATATTTTTTAGCATAGCAACACATTTATCTGTATTTCCGTTCAATTTTGAAAGCATTTAGCTTTTTATATTACTAAGACAGTGACCTCTTTTGTCCATTCATTGGCTCTGTGAGGTAATGTAGATATTTCTGTCTAATATTATAGATAAAAGCTCAGGGAATAAATGATTTATCTAAGGTCACACAGTTAGAAAATAAATGTCATTAGAAATATTCGGACCTAAATAGATACTTTTTGAAAGAGGATATAAGGAAGGCCAAGAGACATATGAAAACATGCTCAAATCCCTAACTGGTTTGGCTCAGTGAATAGAATGTCGGCCTGTCAGCCTGCAGACTGAAAGGTCGCAGGTTCGATTCTGGCCAAGGCATGTACTTGGTTGTGGGCACATACCCAGTAGGGGGTGTGCAAGAGGCAGCTGATTGATGCTTCTTTCTCATTGATGTTTCTTACTCTCTATCTCTCTCCCTTCCTCTCTGTAAAAAAATCAAATATATAAATGTATGTGTATACATATATATATATATATATATATATATATATATATAAATGTTCAAAGTCACTAATCATTTGAGAGATGCAAATCAAAATGAAAATGCAGTACCATCTCACACCTGTCAGAATGGTTATCATCAACATATCAACAAATGACAAATGTTGGTGAGGACACAGAAAAAAAGGAACCTTTGTGCACTATTAGTGGGAATGCAGACTGGTGGAGCCACTGTGGAGAATGGTATGGAGTTTCCTCAAAAAACTAAAAATGGAACTCCCATTTGACCCAGTGATCCCACTTTTAGGAATATATCCCAAGAAACTAGAAACACCAATCAGAAAGGATATATGGACCTCTATGTTCAGAGCAGCACAATTCACCATAGCTAAGATTTGGGAACAGCCTAAGTGCCCATCAGCAGATGAGTGGATTAGAAAACCGTGGTACATCTACACAATGCAATACTACACTGTGGTGAAAAAGAAGGAATTCTTGCTATTTGCAACAACATCGATGGAACTGGAAAGCATTTTACTAAGTGAAATAATCTAGTCAGAGAAAGATAAATATCACATGATCTCACTCATATATAGAATACAATGAAAAACATAAACTTATGAGCAAAAACAGATCCAGAGACAGAAAAGCATTGATCAGGCCATCAAACCTCAAAGGAAAGACTGGGGGTGGGAGTAAGGGAAAGAGATCAACCTAAGGACTTGTTTGCATGCATATAAGCCTAACCAATGGACACAGACACCAGGAGGATGAGGGCCTGAGTGGGAGGTTGCGGGGCAATGGGAGGATAAGGACACATATGTAATACCTTAATAAAGGAAGCATAAAAAAGAAATCTAAACAAGTCTTTTCTGAATTCTGCTTATATTATCCAAATCCTGCTCTAACTCCTCTTTATATCATGTGATGTGTAACCTGGCCAGTGTGACTCAGTAGATGAGCATCAACCTATGAACCAGGAGGTCAGGGTTTGATTTCTTATCAGGGAAGGCACACAGGTTGTGAGCTTCATCCCCAGTAGGAGGCATGCAGGATGCAGCTGATCAATGATTTTCCCTAATCATTGATGTTTCTATCTCTCTCCCTCTCCCTGAAGTCAATAAGAATACACTGTAAAAGTAATTTAATAAGGAAAAAAAAGAAAGTGATGTTTTACATTATTTGTACAATAAATCCAAATTGATAATATTTCTAAATTTTCTAGCTAGTTAAAATTTAAAAAGTTCCTTAAAAAGGAATTTATTTTAAGTATTTATTTAATTTCTTAAAATAAATATCTAAATTGTACTAAATTGAATGGTACATGAAATTGGCAATTGCAGTCTTAGGAGAATCTAGCTATATAGCACTAAGAATGTTAAATTTAGAGAAAGAGTATTTAATTCTTGTACATAACCTTCATTCCCAAATGCTTGTGTATATAACCTCAGCTGTCAACCAAAGTCAAGTAGTATTGAACTTATGGTCAATATTCACTTTCACCTGAAGAAAAGAGCAAGAAATGCAATATGACAATGACATGTAAGAAGATGACCCTTTGCTATTTCTTGGATTTCTCAAAGTTTGTCATGAAAAAAAAGAAAAAGAGACACAAAAAAATCTATGTGAGGGGACTAATATTCAGCTATATTTATTTCTGGGACCACACTTTAGAAAAATCGTAAGTAGAGCAGCTCCTACAAAAGTTTAAATCCCAGAAGACAAAATAATTCTCTGCCACCTTCTAAATCCATGTTAATCATGTAAAGAGGGGAGTGAGCCTGGAAGAGAATCTAATGCCTCATTTAATGAGGAACTCTATATTCTTCCCATTTGAGCCATTTCATGCAGTCTAAAAAGAAAGCTAATATTGGATTAAGTCTAGTGCCACAAAACAGGTTGACAAGATCAGTAAAATTCGTAAGGACTCCAAATCCTTAAGGACCTCTTAAGTATTCAAGGAGTAGAAGTCTAATACAGATCTCTTCCCACTGTAAGTCTAGATAAGTATTCATATCAGCCACATGCCACATGTTACCTCCCAAGTGATATATACTTATGATCTGGTAGTTTAGAAATTTTTGAGGATAAAATGTTTACCTCTCCCGGGTGTGAATGCTTCCTTGATTTTGCCAACTCAAAAAAGGAATAAAGCTGTAACTTCCTCCAGTGATACTACAGATGCTACAGGTACCTTTAACAGATGTTTGTCATGATTAATGATCCTAAATTAGAAAGGCTTAAAAGGCATGCTTTGCAGTTCCTTAAAATAATATTTTAGATATTTTTGTATATTTAAAATAACCCTTTGCCTGATTAATATTTATGATTTTCATAGAAGCTAGCTTGGTGGTGTGGTTGGAAAGTTAATAATTTACGTAGGCTACTTTGAAGTGTAATGGCTGCACTTGACTTCTGCTACTACTTGAGAGCCAGTAACTTTGATGTTTCTGTCTTAAATTAAGACAAAGGAAAGAGTCAGGTATCAGCTCTTGTTCAGTTACTTTTCTGAGGAGTTCTTTTAACTTAGTTCCATGAAGCCATAGTGTCTATGAACAAGAATATTGATTACGAATAAAACCTTGTTCCATTATCTACTTAGCGGAAGTCCTGATAAAGTATACTGTTAACTTTCAGGAGCACATAAAAGGAAAGTTTTCAGAGGGGTTTGCTATGTAAGCAAATCTTTCCTTCCTCCTCAATTCAAAATAAATAAAGAAAAGCCATGGCAATTAAGTGTGATTGTGAGTTTTAATTTGAGTGAAAATTAAAACCATGAGTGTGATTGTGAGTTTTAATTTGGAGAAAATTTCTACTACCAGATTTTTCTTATTAGTTGGATAACACCTGTATACAATGAACACTATTGCCTGCTACCTTGATACCTGGGAATTGACAGGTATTGGTTTTTAAGACAACCAGTAATGTCAACTATCCAGCCCCTGTGTTCCGTGAAGCTGGTATACGGAAGCTCAGCAAGTTGAACTTTTGCATACTGGGTGTGCTTAGCAAAAACTCAGAGGATCTCCTTATCCAATGGACATCTTTCGTTATTCATTGTCACTGCAGTTGGTTATTCTCACATTCCAGACACACTATTATAATTCAGCAGCAAGGCCATTTTATTCTATATAATAAAGAGGGAATATGCAAATAGACTATAACTCTGCCACAAAGATGGTGGCACCCACAGTGGATGCTGAGTTCCCTTAATGAGCATTAATGGGCAATCAGCAGGGACTTGAGGCTATGCCTCCCCCCAACCCTGTGGGACTTGACAGGGAACCTCAGGCTGTGCCTCCCACCCTGGAGCCAAACCAGGGGACCCAGGCCATCACCCCCACTGGGTAGAGCTTGACAGGGGACCTCAGGCCATGCCCTTGCCCAGTGGGACTTGCTAAGAGACCTCAGGCCATGCCCTCAGCCCAACAGGGCTTGACAGGGAACTTCAGGCCACACCCCCTGATCAGGCAGCAGGCCAGGGGACCTCAGGCTGTGCCTCCTGCCTTGGCACCAGGTTGGGGGCCTCAGGCTGCTCCCTGCCCAGCAGGGCTTGATGAGGGACCTCAGGCCATGCCCCTGCCTGGGTGGCTTGATGGGGAACCTCATGCCATGCCCCCCACCCCAGCATCAGGCCAGGAGACCTCAGGCCTTTCACACCTCCTTGGCACCAGGCTGGGGAACCTCAGACTGCACCCCTTTCCCAGTGGGGCTTGACAGGGGTCCTGGTACCAGGCCTAGAGACCTGAGGCTATGGCCCCTGGCTGGTGAGGCTTGACAAGGGTGGGACTGGCTGGGTCTGGATCTCACCCAATGGTGTTGGGGGAAGCTGGCTGGGTCTGGGTCTTGCCAATTTTGAAGTGCACATGGTGGACAGGGACTTGACTCTGGGACCTGTGGTGCATCCCAGACTCTGACAGGAGGAAGACTTTCAGATACATTTTACTAATTTTCTTTCATCTCTGACATTTCTATTAGAAGAAAAAGGCAAAGAGCAATATTAAAATATTTCCTCTAATTAATCCCCTTTTAATGTGCATGAATTTTGTGCACTGGGCCACTAGTATAATAAAGCATACAGCAGAAGCTAAACATAAACCTTGAGAAATGTCAAATAATAACTAAAAAAAATTCCATTGAACTATCCAAACATTACAAGTTCTTCTTTGAAATGGGGAGCACTGATATAAAGAAACATAATTTCTGATGATACCAAGCATATGTAAACTTGAACTAATGTAAATGTTTTGAACTCATTAACTGAGGGTTTATATTTAATAGACTATATTAGGACTTGACCACATACAGAGAACACATGGCAATAGGATGATTCTAATAGCAGGAAGGACAGAAACCTGAATCTAAGCTACTTACTCACCACTAGTAACTTCACAGTAACTAAGTTTTTGTGGTTGATAAAGCTTGAAAGACCGTCATAGTTTTTAATTAGTCAAGGAACTAGTTTTCAATATCTTTACCATGCCTGGTTTGAATTTCAGAAATATAAAAAGAGAGATGGTATCTTTATTCTGATTTAATGACTTGTCCAAAAATTATATACAGGCAATAAATAGTACAGGTTCATTTAGAGAGTGCTTTTTAAATTCCCATATTAAGACACAGCTATATCATTATATGTATACAAATGATTCAAAGCAACTACTTTTATGTTATTATGTGAATAATTTGCTGAGAAATTTGTTAATTACTTTAAAATCTGATCAAGTTCCATGTTTGATTAGCTCAAGAATTTTGAACATTTCAATATGTTTTTTTTGTTTAATATGTTGATCTCTTTTCAGCAGAATTTAATATTCATTCCTTATTTCTGATTTTAAGTATTTTTCACTAGCTGAAATAAGATATGTTCAGAGATAACATAAACTGGGTAGAGCAAAAGTAGGTTTACAGTTGTGAGGACATGTAACACAGTTTATTCTTGTATTATCATTTATTAATTACTAAGGTTCCTCAGCCTGGTCTACACCCTCTTGCAATCCATGACCTCTTAGGGGATTGGGCCAAAATTGGCAGTACAACATCTCCCAAGGGATGTAGTAGTGCATGAAGCTTGGTAGTTTGCTCCTGAGGAGGCAGGAGAGCTCGCACCACTGAAGCTGCGAGCCGTTAGTTAGGTGAATGGTGTCCAGCTATGAAAGCGCCCTGACCACCAGGGTGCAGCTCCTACATTGAACTTCTGCTCCCTGGTGGTCAGTGCATGTCACAGAGACTGGTCAAACAATCATTTGGTTGTTTGGTTATTCAGTGGTTTGGTTGCTTAGGCTTTTATATATATAGATTGTATTATTTTCGATATGAACAACTATAAACCTACTTTGCCCACCCTATATAGTGCTTTGAGTAAAAGCATTGAAATACCCTAGACCTCCCTAGAGTATACTTTTAACTCTTTTACAAACCAGGCTTCTCTTTCAAAAGTTTCTCAGAGAAATCTTTCTGAACCCCATTTATGATATACCAGTATTCTGACTAATTTACTTTTTATTTCTTCTTAAAGTTTCTGAGTTACATGATTTTTTTTACATATATCTATCCAATATAGATAGGTTCTGTCCATTGGTATTTATTTCACCTGACCAAATTCCTATAATAATCTGGGGGTCTAATGAGCTTGTTTTATTATTTGATTCCCCTTTATTGACTTGTCTTACAGGGGGTCAGTAATACTCAAGGATGTGCTTCAGAATCTTTAATACGTGGCAGAGATTAAGGAAGTGGATATGATCACCAACACAAATAATGCCACTGAGAAACTCCGGAGCAATGTGAATAAGTCAGAGTGTATGGAGAAAAGATAGGAATTCATACACTAGAGAAAATAATCACCCTGTTTTCCCCTCAGAATTATCCAGTCTCATGATTTTCCAGGGAATTAAATTAGATCAAAAGCTATAAATCATATAGACATTGTCATTACTACCATTGTTCTAAAGATAATTATGTATTTATTTTCTATTATTATTTTAAAATATATTTTGTTGAATTTTTACAGAGAGGAAGGGAGAGGGATAGAGAGTTAGAAACATCAATGAGAGAGAAACATTGATTAGCTGCCTCCTGCACACTCTCTACTGGGTATGTGCCCGAAGCCAAAGTACATGCCCCAGACCAGAATTGAACCCAGGACCCCTGAGTTTGTCTGTAGGATGATGCTCTATCCATTGAGCAAAACTGGCTAGGGCTAAAGAGAATTTTTTAAATAGCTTTTGTTGTATTTTTTTATTGCCATAAAAATGAAAATAAAATTACTACACCAAAGTTTTGTGCAAACTCCACAAAATTTCTGGCGGCCACGGTAATTTTTTACTTTCATTGTGATTGGCTTGGCATTTAAGAAGCATAGATTATACTTTTAGAAAATGACAAAACAATTCACCTTAAGGTTATGTTTTTATAAGCAAAATAATTTTAGATAATTACACAATTAGAACAGAGTTCAGCTTGAAGTTATGTTGTACAGATTGTTTAATCACGTTGTGTTTTAGTAGATCACTGTCCAGGGGTCTGAAATTTTATTTTTTGCATTTAGATCTTAATTACATATGGGAACTTGAACTAATCACTTTTTTATGTGGTCTCAGGTTCCTCACCTAGAAAATGAAGCACTTAGACCAAATTATGCTGATGTTTCTTTCTTCTAACATGTTATCTCAGTTCTCACTTTCTTTTAGGCCCCAGAACATAACTTTCAAATTCCTAACCATTTTATTCTATTTGAAACTATTCTGTTTTCAGATTTACAGGACACTAGGAGGCTTACCAAAGCTACTTTGTAAAATATATATAATTTAAAGCCCTTATCTTTTGGCAAAATTTCCAATTATATATATATATATATATATATATATATATATATATATATATATATATATATATATATATATATCGAGGGGCCAGATTATTATGACCACCCCATCAGTACTTCATTGGTCAATCTTTCACCTTCTGCTTCTTCTTGGTATCGACTCCACAAAATGTTGAAAGGTGATGTGAGGAAATCTGACATTATGCTTGATGAAAAGCACTGTCCAGTTCTGATGGTTGTGCACTGTCCAGAGATTTGATGGTTGTAGAACCAGTTGCCTGATGGCTCTTCTAACTTTGTCCCACAGATGCTCAATTGGATTGATATCTGTTGATTGTGGGGGCCACTTAAAGCAAGGTAAACTCTCCCTCATGTTCTTGAAACCACTCTGGCACTGTACAAACACCGTGGCATGGCGCATTATCTTGCTGGAAGAAGCCATCTCTTGCTGGAATACACCATCAACTTGATAGGATGAACTTGATCAACAGCGATACTTAGGTATGTTGTGCTATCCAGACATTGCTGCACTCAAATTAAAGGGCCCAAATCATGCCAGGAAAATATGCCCCAAACCATAACACTGATACAACCAACTTGAAGGGTTGTATTCATTCATGGGGGATGCATGCATTCATGCTGTTTCTGCAAAATTCTCACTCTGCCATCTGCATGATGCAACCGGAAATGTGATTCATTGGACTACATGACGTTTTTTTGCCAATGCTCACCTGTCCAATCCTTGTGTTCCTGTGTGAATTGGAGACATTTTATCTTGGTAACTGCAGACAGCAAAAGTGTTTGAACAGGCCTTTGGCTTCCATATCCCATACGATGCAGTGTATGGCTAATTTGCGTACAGGTGTCAGGTGGTCAAAATAATCTGGCTACCCAATGTATATCTTATATAATAAAAGGCTAATATGCAAATTGTCCCCTCAACCAGGAGTTTGACCAGCAGGCAGGCTGGCCAACTGCCCATGTCTCCTCCCACTGGCCAGGCTGGCTGGACCCCACCCATGCGCAAATTCATGTACTGGGCCTCTAATACACACACACACACACACTGAGTGGCCAGATTATCATGTGTTCAGAGATCAAAATAATCTGGCCACTCAGTATATATATCCTATCTAATAAAAAAGCAATATGCAAATTGACTGTACCTTCGCTACACCCAATAAGCCACGCCCACAATCCACGTTCACAAGCCAATCACAGGACGATGGCCAGGTGCCCAGGTCTGTAAAGGGCCTCTCCCTGAGAGGCCCTTTTTGGCCTGAAATTAGGCTGGGCCGGGCTGTGGGCAGGGCCCCCCAGCAATGGCTGGGCCCCGATTGATCACAGGGCCCTGTGGTGGCCCAGAGCCCAGATCCAGAAAGGACTTCTCCCCGAAAAGCCCTTCCCAGCACTGAGGTTAGGCCTGGCCGGGCCGGGCAGGGCTGTGGGTAAGACCACCTAGTAATGGCTGGTCCCTAATCGATCACAGGATCCTGTGATGGCCGGGTGCTGGGCAATAGTCAGAAGAAAAGAGACACACTATACATAGGAATAAACATAAAGATTACAAAAGATTTCTCATCAGAAACAGTGTAAGGGAGAAGATAGTAGAGCAACATCATTAAAATACTTACAAGAGTGAAAATCCTCTCCATTTATAATTCTAGACTGAGTGAAAATATTTTTTAAATAGTTTAAAATATTCAAAATATATTTTAACTATTTTAGAAATAGTTGAAAATATTTTTATGTGTAAAAGGTTGAATTTTTTTAATCACTAGCAGATTTGTAGTATAAGAAATGTTAAAAGAAGTCCTGCAAGCAGAAATAAAATTTTGCCAGATACAAATAATGATCTATACCAAGAAATAGAAAACACCAAAGACAGTATACGCATAGGAAAAAAATATAATAAAAGTTTCTTATTATTGAAATATATTTAAAGATAGTTAACTATTTAAACAAATAATAATGTAATGTCAGTTTTATAACATCTGTGTAAGTAAAATACATGACAACAATAGCACAAAGATTGCCTGGGAAAAATGAAATTTTGTTACAGTGAAGTTTCTATACAAGATGTGAAGTGGTAAAATATTCACTTGAATATAGATTATGACAAGTTAAAATTCTATATAATGAAGAGCTAATATGCAAATAGTCATAATACCTTCATGTCATCATGCCATAATGGCTCAGACACTCAACACTGGGGAGAGAGGGATGGGGACCAGACTATGGACTGGCAAAGAAACAAGCCGCCCACTCCATGGTCCTGGATGTCAACATCTGTGCCTGCCTCTCTGGCCCAGGAGACAAACAAGCCGCCTGCCTCACAGTCCTGGGTGATCACGCAGGCAGGCAGAGGGATTAGGGGTGATCAGGCAGGCAGGCAGGGGCAGTTAAGCAGGCCAGTGAGCAGTTAGGAGCCAGGGATACCCGAATACCAACAGTCAGACATCCCCGAAGGGGTCCCTGATTGGAGAGGATACAGGCTGGGCTGAGGGAACCCCCTCCTCTGTGCACAAATTTCATGCACCGGGCCACTAGTGTGTGTCTGTGTGTGTGTGTGTGTGTGTGTGAATGTATATATATAAAATCATTTAAATTGATTCATTTAAAGGACAGAATAAAAGCAATATTCCCCTGGTAGAATACAGTTTTGAGGACCGAACATGAATTGACTTTTAAGTGGATGAAATAAGAAAACAATTTTTAAATAGGTGTAATCTATACTTTTGGTGTTTTTGTTGTAAGAAGTAAATGATTTTTTCTAATGCATTTAAGCAAAGAGTATTAATTATTAAAAACATTTTTGATCTTGTGACAAGGTCTACAAATTCTTGAATAATTAATGAGCTATTAAATACTACATAGGATATTCATCTGCAAAGAATTTGTTTTGTGTATATGCAAGATGTTAATATTGAAAAAAAAGAAAAAAATTTAGATTGATTTAATACTATCTAGTAACATCTCTACATGTTTATTATTTTTGTTTTTAATGTTAAAATGTTTATAAACTGGTCATAAAGGAGGTAATTGCAATCTAATAGCATAAATGACAATGACAATTTTTTTTCAATTGTGCTTGTATAGAGTAATGAATAGCTATTGAGGGACTAATAAATTGTAGATATTGTGCTAAATTTTAAGAATAATATGAAGTAAAATATGTGTAACTCTAATTATAGTCCCTCAACAATGAAACAAATAGGAAGGAGAAAGGAAAATTCCACTCTACACTTATTGTGATTTGTTCACATTTTTAAAAATGATTCTCATCATTCATCATATTACTAAATTTTTGTTAGGTTGAGAGAAAAATATTTTAAATTGCCATTTTTAAAGGCATTACTTAGTGTTCAATGAAAATAAAAAAAATTTAAGACATAAAATGAGAAAATAAGTGTGAGTCTAAAAATCATTACCATGTCATCCTAAATGTTTTAAATATAATTTTATTTTTATATTTTACCTCATATCCTAATTTTCAGGTTAATGTCTTTCAAAATAAAAAAAAAGAACCTATGGTGGTAACAGAATTATAGAGATCAGATTTGTGTAATATCTTTAAGAAAATTTAGCTAAATTTCCTTATTTAAAAACACACACACACACACACAAAAAAAAAAAACAAAAACAAACTGGAGTTTAGATAGGTTAAAGTACTCAAGAATTCCCTCTAGATCTGTGACATTCCATTCTGTCTCTATTAGATATGGCCTATGATTTGAAGTTACTCACGTGATAGTCATCTATAAATTTACCACTCCATATTGTATTAGAATAATATCAAACATTGTTCCTTGTAAGGTAGGAAAGTGGAGGTAATGCAAAAATTTTAGTTTAATTTTTTTTTAAATTGATTTTTAAGAAAGAGGAGGGAGAGAAAAAGGGAAACATCAATGTGAGAGCAAAACATTGATTGTCTGCCTCCTGATGGCCCCGACTAGGGATGGAGCCAGCAACCTTTTGTTGCTCCGAATAATAACCAATCAACTGAGCCTCATTTGCCAGGGAAGGGGACATGTAAATATTTATGCTGCCATTGAGTTCTCATTTCATTATCAAATAAAAACTGATTATGATAATATAGTCATGAAAAAATATTTATTTGCAATTTTTACATTATTGTCAATATATTCCAATTAGCTTATATATATATGAAATTATAGTGTCATAAAGTCTATCTATTTTGTTAACCATAAACATTTTATAGACTAATACACATTCATGCAATACAAGTAGATATAAGTTTAGTTATGTAGTCACAATATTATACATGTTTCATTCTGGAAATCTGAGATCTTTGAAGTTAAGTTATAGGATGTTTATAATGTCCAATTTTTAAATTAAAAAAAATGTTGATAGCTCAAATACTTCAAATTTATCAATGAAAATAGAATTCTAAAGAAATTATAATCTATGTTCATTTAAAAATGTGTTTGAGCCCTAACTAGTTTGGCTCAGTGGATAGAGCTTCAGCCTACAGACTGAAGGGTTCCAGGTTAGATTCCAGCAAGGGATTGCAGGCACTTCCCCTGTAGGAGGTGTGCAGAAAGCAGCTGATCGATGTTTCTCTCTCATAGATGTTTCTAACTAACTCTCTCCTTTCCTCTGTGAAAAAATCAATCAAATATATTTAAGAAATATAAAAATGTATTTGAATATTAATAATGGGTCAGTAACTATGATTGTGATGATAAGCAAAGTAAACACAGTCTCTATCCTCTAAAGATAAAAAAAGAGAAAATATTTACAATATATTACATTTTGATATGGAAAAATAGCATCGTAGAAAATTCAAGTACAAATTAATTTATATAGAATTGTATTTTATATCATTTTGTTAGGTTTTAATTTTCATTTATTAAAATGTACACTTTTTTTAATATAGAGTTTGATGTTTGACCACTATATTGCCAGTCAACCACCATTCCAAGCACTATATTTCTATCATACCCAAAGTTTTCTCATGCCCTTTCTCAGACAATATTCCCCATACCATGGTTCTGGTTTAACTCACTATTGATTTATTCTGCTTGTTATAAAACTTCATAGAATCAAACTTCTGTCTTTGGTTGTCATCTGAAGTATAGGAGTTTAAATTCTTGGACTAAAATCAGTAAGAAGAAGAATTCAGGCAAATATCAAGCTTGGCCTTTGAAGGATGTTATAATAAACAATACCACTATTTGGCACTGGGATCTGATATGTTATTTATTACAATACAAAGCATTATGTTATATTTTCATACTGAATTTTTATATTTTTATACTAAATGTGTGAATTTTCCATACAAAATACTTTCACAGTGTTAAGAACATTGACTCTATTTCATCACTTTTTATATTACTTCAAAAAACACAGGCAAAACAGATGTTTGTGTGTTTCTGAAACTATTTTGTTTTTATTTTAAGAATTTTATAGATTTTGTAAATAACTAGGTTTTTTTTCTCATGTTCACTGATTAATGTCAACATTCTGGCCCACTCTTGGCAAAGCATTTAATTTATGGGATCTATTTTTATAATAACCTCATTATTAGCTTTATTTTATATTTTAAACTTTGTTGAAATTCTTTAGTCTACTTTTTAAAATCAGCTAGTCTGAGAAACCAAGATGGCGGCATAGGTAAACACCTAGGCTTTTGCCCCACACAACAATTATGAGAATAGAACTGAAGGACAGAACAGACACTGTCCAGAACCACAGAAAGGCCGGCTGACTGGAAGATCTGGAACTGGAGGGACAGAGAAGTGCACACTGATAATCAGAGTCTCTGCAAAGCCCAAGTAAGGGGGAGAATCCCGCCCTTGAGGAAGGTGTGTCTGAACCTGGCAGGGCTGTTCTCGGGGAAAGGAGACAGGGGCTCCAGGCTGCGCTGAACCCAGTTCGGTTTGCATTCAAAACCTGGGAGAACCAGGCCCTTATGGGGAGAACTCGGATTGCAGGCGGAATCCCAGGGGAAGAGCCAGAGGCAGATCTCTGTAAGTGTGTGCTTGAGTGCGCACAGAGGGAAAAAAGGGTCCCTGGCTGCATCTGTTAGGAGAGGGGAGCTCTGGCCAGAGGCGGAACTCCAGGGGAGTGCACAGGTGCTCACAGTGAGGGCTTTCTGTTGACTGTGTGGCTGGCGTCTGGTGGAAGGAAAAAGGAGTTCTGATTGCACTGAACTCAGGTGCCAGTCGAAAAATCTGAGATTCCAGATCCATTGGGGACTGGACATTCTGGTGGCAGGCAGAACGCAAGAGCACCTTTCTCACAGAGGTGCCTGCAGCGATTGCCTGCAGATGCTAGGACCCAGTGACCTAGTGAGCAGGGGCTGACTGGAAGCCAAGGCTGTCAGCTCCACCCTGAAACTCTGCCCCACCCAGAAACTCTGCCCCATCCAAACCAAGCACAGAGACTTTGGCAAATTTGAAAGTCCAGATGCTGAACGGTTTCCTAGAGTAGACACAGCTGATCCTCACAGTCAGTTGGCCTGGAGGTCAATTCCTCCCAGTGATACCAACAACAAATAAGACTTATCTGCAAAAAGGCTGTATAAACAGTCCACAAAGGGGTGCACCAAGAGTGTACACCTCAGATAACAGAGGAGTCTGAGACACCTAGCACACAAAACTATCCAACCAACTCAGGGAAGCAGTGAAAATGGGCAGAGAAAGAAAAAGATCACAAACAAAAGAAATGGAGGGATACAAATGACTGGATATAGAATTCAAAACCACAGTGATAAGGTATTTCAAGAGGCTCCTAGAAAAAGCCAGTAAGCTCAGTGAGAACCTCAAGGATATGAACAAGACCCTCGAGGAGATGAGCGAGATCCTCGTGGATATGAAAAAGGACCAACTAGAAACTAAACATACACTGACTGAAATAAAAAATGTTTTACAGAAACCCAACAGCAGACTAAAGGAACGCAAGAATCAAGTTAAATATATGAAATACCAAGAGGCCAAAAACACTCAACCGAAAAAGAAAAAAGAGAAAAGAATCCAAAAATTTGAGGATAGTGTAAGAAGACTTTGGGACAACTTCAAACGTACCAACATCAGAATTATGGGGGTGCCAAAAGAAGAGAGAGCAAGATATGGAAAACATATTTGAAGAAATAATAGTGAAAACTTTCCCCAGCTGGTGAAAAAGTAGACTTATAAGTACAGGAAGTGCACAGAACCCCAAGCAAAAAGAATCCAAAGAAGACCACACCAAGACACATCAAAATTAAAATGCCAAGAGCAAAGGACAAAGAGAGAATATTAAAAGCAGCAAGAGAAAAACACTTAATTACCTACAAGGGAGCACCCATATGCTTGTCAGCTGACTTCTCAACAGAAACTATGCAAGCCAGATGGGAGTGGCAAGAAATTTTCAAAATGATGAACAGCAAGAACCTACAACCAATATTACTTTACCCAGCAAAGCTATCATTCAGAATTGAAGGTCAGATAAAGAGCTTCTCAGATAAGAAGAAGCTAAAGGTGTTCATCAACACCAAACCAGTATTATGTGAAATGCTGAAAGGTATTCTTTAAGAAGAAGAAAAATGTGTCTGCTTCAAATTAGAGCATGGAGGGAACTGGAGAATATTATGCTAAGTGAAGTAAGCCAGTCAATGAAAGATAAGTATCACATGAACTCACTCATTTATGGAATACAATGAACACCATAAACTGATGAACAAAAACAGATCCAGAGACAGAAAAGCATTGACTGTCAAACCTCAGAGGGATGGTAGGGGAGGGTGGGAGTAAGGGAAAGAGATCAACCAAAGGACTTGTACGCATGCATATAAGCCTAATCAATGGACACAGATACCAGGGGGTGAGGGCATAAGTGGTGACGCGGGGAGGAGGGGATTGGAAGGGATAATGGGTGATGAGGACACATATGTAATATCTTAATCAATAAAGAAATTAAAAAAGAATAATCCTCCCAATAATTAACCCCATCACCAACCAAGCAGTTGAGTCCCCAATAGTATATGAATTAAAGTTGGACATTAAATGTTATGCTATGACTTTTCTCCATATACAGAGTATCAGTTTGCTTGCAGAGTGGCTTCCTGGCTTGCTGCCAGCCTGTGCATGGTCCATGCTTATGAGTTCAGGACCTATGACAATGTGAATAATTCAAATGTTTACAATAAAAACACATGAATACTCTAATTCACTAATGTGAATGTTAAAATTCATGGAAAAAATAGACCTTTGAATCTTTAGTGGTTAGAAATTAAAGACCTCAAATTATGTGCAACAGTAAATAAAGTTACACTGAATGGCAAGCAAAATAAAAAAAAAGAAAAAAAAACATTAGGGGCCAGGAAATGTTCAAAGACCTGGGAACCATTCCCAGAACAGGAAAGGAGGTCACAGGGTGTATATTATTGCTACAAATACTGTATTTCCTACTACTTATAACATATATAATATAATGTATTAGATGCCTTCCTATCTAATGAATAACGTATTCTCATAGGTAATATTGGTAGATATGTAAAAAAAACCAAAAAATTTAAAAAATAAAATAAAATAAAAAATAAATAAAATAATCTAGTCCTATATATTTTATGTTCAGCATAAACTGATTTTAATTAATCAAATCAATTAAACTAAAGATATAAATTATTTTCAAATTCAATGAAACTTTTAATCATTTAATAATTAGTTCAGAAGACTATATACAATTATCGTCTTTACCTCAAATGCTCCCTTTACAAAAAAAAGAAAATAAAATGTCTTTTGATATATTCATCTTAATGTGGAACAAATCTATTTTAGAATACTGATGAAAAGGTTAGAAAACAATACAAAATAAAGATAATTTGATATATGCTAGATACATATGACTTCATGTTTTGTTCTTATATACATTGAACTTCCAGAAGCAAAATCCAAATCCTACCAGCTGTTATAGTAACTCATTCTTAGCTCATTACTCCAATTAATTTGAGCTTATTATCAGTGCTTCCATCTTCAGGCAAATGGAAAGTCAAAGAATATAAAGAATCAGTGAATTTTCTAAGCTTAATTAGGAGGAAAAGAAGCCTCTACATACTGTAAAATTCTTTGATCTCTGACAATACCATGTACATCCTCAAGCACAGATTTGAAATAAGTGCTTGAAGGCATAAAAAATAAGCTCATAATACAAATTATTGTTGAAGCTATCCAGCTGCCTTTTCATTTATAATAAATTACTGTTATACCATACATATATAGGTTTTAGTTATTCAAATATTGTTACATATAAAAATTGCAATTCCCTTTTCCTATTGAGAACAAAAATAGTAACAATTTTCTTGTAATAAGGAAGAAACAAATTCCTAATGTCCAAAATATAAATAATTAAGCATGTACCTTAATCACCTTAAAGACAGAAAGAATGTAGCAGACACAGTTGGCATCCATTACTACATCAGAGTGAACATATTGCTTTATAGCATGAGTACAAATGCATACATTTAAAGGAAATATGTAAAAGACCACAAAACTAAGTTGGCATTGTGTATTATTGAATTTTTGAGAATTATGCGTTGTCCTTTATTTTCCAGTTTGTAAACACAGAGAGCAGAAACGTCTAAAATTCAATTTAGATGTTTGTATTTAAATATAAAAATAAGACCTGGCTGGTGTCGCTCAGTGGTTGAGTGTTGACTTATGAAACAAGAAGTCATGGTTTGACTCCGGTTAGGGCTGGCTGGGCTGCAGGCTCCATCTCCATGGGGAAGCTGGGCGTGCAAGAGACAGCCCATACATGATTCTCTCTCCTCATTGATGTTTCTCTTTGTCTCTCTCTGAAATAAATAAAAAATATATTTTAAAAATACATAAAACCAAGACTAATGTATATTTCTTGACATTGTTTCTGAAACTCTAAGTAGCAAAACATTTTCTAAGCCTAAATTATGTTAATAAATAAATAAAAAATTCTCTCTACTATAGGTTGGTTAATTCCAGAGATAGGATTCCAAGTAGCCATAACCTTCCTGGGAGTTATATTAAAGATAGGCTCCAGACATGGCAAATGTTTGACAAGGATATTTTCCCATGGCCTGGTCAGTTCTTGGAAATACTGAAAGTCTTCTGACCAGCTTTTAGGACATTTTATTCCACCTGGCAGCTGAAGTCAAAGTTTGTATATGGGAAACATACTGGCATCTGTTTCTGATACCTGTTCAGGGCAATCACTTGACTTCACTCTAATTTATTGTTTTGGAAATGAGAATAACTATACTGCCAATTGTGAAATTGTGTTCTGCAGACCTTTTGAATAAGAATCAATAGGGATACTGGGCAAAAGGCATATTTCTGAACTCCACTACATCTCTATTACATCAGAATATAAATTGTAGATGTCAAACCAATTGTATTGTTATTATAATTTTTATTCAGGAAAAAAACTGATGTCCAGGAAAGTTACTCTGGAATCAGTATCTGGATGTTCTTACTATCAGGATTCAGTCTCTACCATGTATGTGCCATGCATGTGACTCCTAGCTCTGGGAAGTACCCCAGAGTTAGCAGCCCCTGAGGTGAATGGGTGACCTTTGCTGATAGCATCCTGGGTATCATAGAAGCAGGCCACAGATAATGTGAAGGAGGTGAGTTGAATTCTGGGGCTGCTGGATATTCACTTGAATTCAGAAGAAAGGCAATCTGCATTCAGAAGAAAGGCAATCTCCGGCTCAGAAGACCTGGACTCCCAGAATGAAGTTGTTATTGTTGGTTCCAAAAGACACTCTTTCTCAGATTGTCCAAATGCTAGAATATTGCATTGATGAAGGTATAACTCATGAAGATCTGGGTAAGCTCCTTACAGAAGAAGTACCACCAGGGACCAGCTACTCTCATCAAAGTGCTCCCAAAATATGGCAGAGCCACAGAGAGTGTGTCCTTGTTGGGACATGTGTGCTAAAAGTTATTCAACACAAAGTTCCTTTCGGGCAGGTGAACAAAGGTGTTGTTGGCCTTTGGCTGGTCAGTTATCACCTGCTCACATTCACCTACCTACTCCTCAGGAGTGGGGCAGCCTCCGCTTCTTTTTCCCCTTTCTTCTTAGCCTGGGCTTCTGCTCCTCCTTCCCAAAACATTTCTCTTCCCCTGTGGAGTGTTTCCATGTAGTTTTATTTTTATGTTGGCTGTCTGCGAGCTTTTTAGCATAAAACTGGGCCATCTTCTCACAGAGCTCCACCTTCCCCAAGTCAGATTGGAAATGGTACTTTTTAATGCAGGTGAGAAGCCAGCAGTTGTTACTGGGTAAAGCCTGGCAGTTAGAAGGCTCTTGGACCTGTTTATAGAGACACAACAGGGTGCAGACAACTGTAACATTTACACGAAATTTTAAAAATATATTTTATTGATTTTTTACAGAGAGGAAGGGAGCGGCAGAAAACTAGAAACATCGATGAGAGAGAAACATCAGTCAGCTGCCTACTGCACACCCCCTACTGGGGATGGGCCTGCAACTGAGGTACATGCTCTTGACTAGAATCGAACCCGGGACCCTTCAGTAGCTAGACGAAGGCTCTATCCACTGAGCCAAACCGGTTTCAGGCTACACACACTTAAATGCCCACCAGAAAAGTTTTCATCTTCAAGTGAGTATCCAGCAGCCCCAGAATTCAACTTACCTCTTTCACATTCTCTGTGGCCTGCTTCTATGATACCTGGGATGCTATCAGCAAAGGTCACCCATTCACCTCAGGGGCTGCTAACTCTGGGGTACTTCCCAGAGCTCCTTATTGGTCACACAGTAAACAATAATACTCCTCACAAACACAGAATCAATGGTCACACTAAAATTCTGGAAACTTCATTGGTTTGGTCAAAGTGGAAGTAAGGTGGTACAGCGAGCACACCAGCCAGAGCCCCACAGTACTAAGCAGCAATGAGGTCCTGAAGTCCGTCCAGTTTTTAGGACATGTTTTCAAGGTCCCAGCCACCATGGTGATTTCACAGAGGCAGGAGCCACTGATTCTTCTTTAACAGCTTTAGCACATATCCTTACATCTTCACTCCAACCATCAACATCATTCCCTAGTTGCCTCATCACAGCACCATTGTAAATGATTCCTGATTTATCACCATCTAGCCCATCCTCAGTCCTGACTTATGTGAAGCCAGAATGCTCTTCCTAAAATGCATATCTAATTATAGCACAGCTTACTCTTAAAATGCTTCCATGTTTCTATATTACCTATTGAATAATATCTATAATCATTTTCATTAATATAGAATTCCATTATCTTACCCTTACCTATTACTGAAAATGATTGCTGACAGATTTTCTTTCTGCCTTTACCTTCTCCTCCACCAGACAATTTATTTATAGTTTTCCAAATTATAATATAGTTTCCTCTGTACATTGGCATATATCCTTTCATTTTGAAAAGCTCTTCAACCTATTTGATGAGCTGGAAAATGGTTACTCAACTCTAACTCAAGTATATTGTTTGTATAAAATGTCTCTGCGTTCCTAGTTTTGGTTGTTTATCTCCTTTTGTTCCCATTATGTTTTACATGATCTTATCATTCCTACTCTTCATATTGTTCTGAAGTATCCGTTTCTAGAAAACCATCATTCGTTCCAAACTTTTCTATTGTTAACTCCTAAAATATTTTAAACAGCCCTATTTTTAATCACTTCACTCCGTACTCACTAATTCACAGGCAATCAGAGGATAGATGAGCACAAGTCCAAGATTACTTGTTCAATAAACTTAACATAATACCAAGTGAACTAGGTGACTATATTTTATTTTTCAGGAATTTGAATTGGACATTATGGAGGCAATAAGGTAATTTTTAGCAGAGACTAAAGCTGAAAAGGTCTATTAAAGAAATTCTGAGATAGTTTATGACAGAAAAGGAAGAGTTAGGTTCATAAATGTTCATTACATGCCAAACTTCTGAGGAAGCAAAAGTTACAAGTAGAAAAGAGTTATACGGCAAATCAAGTGTCTATGCACAGTGGAGTATAAGAAAAAGTAAACTTGCAGCAAAAAGGGAAAATAACAAAATTTTTAAAAGGTCATAGATCATATTATAGTAGAGCACATAATCATTAATGATTCTGTCCAATCTCCTGTAGCTAATATTATCAGACTGCCTTTAGATCCCCAAAGAAACTTAGGTTTCTGAATTTTCTCAGTGGTCTACAATATTATGATTTCTATCTGCTTATAGCCTAATTATGCCATTTTTTTCTTTGGTTGAACAGTTACTCTTAAAATATATTCTTTATTACTAGAAGTAACTTGAATAACTCTTCCTTTTAACCACCAGAACCTAATAGAACATCTTTTTTTAACTATAATGTAAATTTCACACAGGCTGGTATAATCTCATATTTCTCATTATATAAATACTAGAGGCTTGGTGCACAAAATTTGTGCATGGGGGCGGGGGATGTCCCTCAGTCCAGCCTGCACCCTCTCCAATCTGGGACCCCTCGAGGGATATCTGACTGCTGGCTCCAAACTGCTTGCCTACCTGCCTCCCTGATTGTCATTAACTGCTTCTGCCTGCCAGCCTGATCACCCCCTAACCACTACCCTGCCAGCCTAATTGATGTCTAACTGCTCCCCTGGCAGCCTGTTTGCCCCTGACTTCCTTCCTCTGCGAGTCTGGTCATCCCTAACTGCCCTCTCCTGCAGGCTTGATCACCCCCAACTGCCCTCCCTTGCAGGCCTGGTCCTTCTCAATGGTGCTCCCCTGCTGGCCATCTTATGGTGGCCATCTTATGTCTACAGGGGGGCAGGATCTTTAACCACATGAGGGGAGCCCTCTTGTGTGTTGGAGTGATGGTAAATCTGCAAATTATTCTTTTATTAGATAGGATAGAGACCTAGTGCATGGATGGGGTTCAGCTGGTTTGCCTTGAAGAGTGTCCCGGATCAGGGTGGGAGTTCCCTTGGGACATGGGGTGGCTTTGGCGAGGGGCCTTTTGTGGTTTGCAGGCTGACCACTGGCCACACCCCCAGCAACTCAAGCGGACTCCCTGGGATCTGGGATTAATTTATGTTCTACAATTGAATCTTTTCAACCTGGAGTGGAGCCAAGACTTCTGCTTGCTTTGTAGTGACAGCCATTTCTGTTTGGGTTTATTTAAATTCTATAATTGAAACTTTGTACCCTAGAGTGGAGGCCTAGGCTGGCCAGAGTTGCAGAAGCTTGGCTTCCTCCATTGCCTGGGCAACCCTAGCCTCTACTTTCTCCATCTCCATAGCTGCCACCATTTCTGTTGGGATATATCTTCTATAATTGAAACTTTGTAGCATTAAGTGGAGGCCTAGGCCGGCAAGGGCAGGCAGAAAGCTTGGCTTCCTCCATCACCAGGGAAACCAAAGCCTCCTCCTGCTCTCAGTGGCTGCAGCCATCTTGGTTGTTTTTTTGTTTGTTTGTTTTTGTTTTGCATAATTTGCTCCTGATTGGCTGGTGGGCATGGCTGTGAGCATGGCTTGATTAGAGGTATGGTCAATTTGCATATTTCTCTTTTATTAGATAGGAGAGCAAGTACTCTTCCTTCCTCCCAGTGCTTAATACCATTAACTCACTATCTGTCCCCGGAATACTTTGCTTATTTGAGAAGTTGCCAATTTAATGCAACCAAGACAATTGTAGTTTACAATCTCTTAAAGTAATTATCATGAGGAATTGAATAGAGGGCAGCTGGTCAGCTAAATTATGTATTAAATAGATTAGAAGCACAAAATTCCTGATTCACATATGAACAAACAATTAAGGTTGCATTATGTCCCACAGTGACCACAATGAGTATCACTGATAATAATAAAACCAGCTAGTTATTGGGTCAAAGAACAATATAGATCTAGAACATCTAGAATGGATACTGAAATGAATACTCTCACTGGGCCCATTTGTAAAACCTATCTACTTCCTTCCTCAAAACTACCCGTTTTAGAGTTCCCAGATGGCTCTCCAATTCCAAGTTATGATTTGTTTTAGTGACTCCCTTTCCTTGTATATAAAGTATCATTTAACCCCACATATCCTAATATTTTCCAATCTCTTGCCAGATCTAGAAGCTTCTCATTTTGCACTCTCACAACACAAAAGTTCTCATATAGTAAAAGAGCTCACTCATCATTCTAAGATCTTCTTTTAGTATTTTGAGTGATTCTCTAAATCACCCAGGAGCAAAACCACCTTGAGTAACCCAAAGAGCATTTATTTTTTTATCGGTGACAAAAGTATTTTTAAAATATCTCTTTTTATAAAGTGCTTGATGAAGCAGAAAAAAACACACCAAACATATATAAAATTAAATAATTTTTTTACAGAATGTGCTAAAGCTTCAATAAACAACTCAATGGATCATTATTATACTAAAAACAAGCAGTAGAGACTATGGTAATAACTTTTTGAAATAGTACTCTTGATAATGCTAAAACCAAATTATTTGGTGATCACAGCAGAAACAATGTAGGAATATTAATAATCCCAGAGTTGGGACCCATTTTCATTAAACTGAACTCTTAATAATATGGCTTCACTGTTCTTTCTATTTTAGAAAGAAGGCAGAAATACTTTTGTTAGGCAGGATTTATTTACACATCTAATATATCATAGAAATATTGATGCATTAAATCTTAATTCCACAAAATTATACTTTTTTGGAGTAAGTTTAGGAAATTTTAAAAAGCAAATCCAGAATAGTTATAATAGGAGAACTAATTTTGCAGTTTATCAAGTTATAATGTCTACTATATATCCTTTAAAGAATCATAGGAACCTAAATATATTCATACTATTTTTTTATTATACAAGAATTACTAACTAGTCTGTAGATACCTTAATTGGTTTTCCACTTTGAATAATTATTAGTGTTATGCTTCATATGTACCTGAAATTAATGGTGAGAATATTAATTTCAGTTATCTCAAAAACAATCTTTTAGTATGTCTATAACTACATCAAATGGGAAGTCTTAAGAAGTCTTTTTTCTGTATATGGTTGTGATATCATAGGAATATATTTGGTCTTTGTTTCTAGTTCCTGTCATAGAGCTCTCAAAAACCCTTGGAATTCACTGAGTGGTAAGGGTGACAGAAACTTGCTTTTTGTTCCAATGAGGCAACTCTTAAGTGGTGGTGGTAGTGGAGGGGGTCTCTTAGAGATCTTCAGGATGGGAGCTAGTTGCTAGAAATACCAAACATTGATTAGAAGCTTGAAACTTTTAACCCCGCCCTCCAACCTCCAAGGAGAGAGAAGGACTGAAAATTGAGTTAATTACCAGTAGCCAATGATTTAATTTATCATACCTAGATAATGACACCTAAAATCAACAAGACAGAAAACACCCCACTGTGTAATGGGGTTCAGATAGCTTTTGGGTCAGTATCCATCAAGGTACTGTGAAGGTGGTATACTAGGAAAGGGTCAGGCAGCTCCATACTCCTCTCCCCAAACCTTGCTTTATGAATCTGATGTTTCTGAGTTGTATAGTTTATAGCAAACTAGTAACAGTAAGTAAAGTGCTTTCCTGAGTTCTGTGAGTCTCTCTAGTGAATTATAAACCTAAGTAGAGATTCTCAGAACTCCTGATTTATTAGTAGTCACTTGGTCAGAAATGTCAGTGGGCCAGCACTTGCAAATGCTATCTGAATTGGAGACATTCTTGTGGGACTGGACTCTTTAATTTGTGAGATCTGAGGCTAACCACAGTTTGACAGTGTCTGAATTGAATTGAATTCTTGGACAGCCAGTTGTTCTCAATGAGTTGGAGAAGTGAAGATGTAAAATATACGATGTATTTGGTGTCAAGAGAGAAAAACAACAACAAAAGAAAAACATCTCATTTGATGTCATAAGTGGTGTGAGGGAAAAAAATCAGGTCAATATGTTTAATATAGTCTTTGAAGAGAATGTGTTTTCTGATAGTTCTCTAGAAGCTCCTATCAATGAATGCAGTTGCTAGGCAAAAAAAAAAAAAAAAAAAAAAAAAAAAAAAAAAAAAAAGTCAATGGGAAGAAGAGGGTCATAGAATAATACAAAGTTTAGTTTTTATAAAAAATATCTTGGTTTTACCAAATATTCACAAGAGGGTAAAGTATGTAAAACCAGAACATTTTATATACAAACTCTTACAGACCTCTGAGAAGCCATGCCCTGAATTGAAAACAAATGAAAATTTAGTAATAACTCCTCTACTTTTTTTTCACATCTGTTGCTTCTACTCATTGCATTTCTATTGAAACTAATAAAATTTATAGGCCAACTTTAGAATTATGTTGAGATGCAGATTTTCCAAAGTGGCAGTGCTGAGTGTACAGCATAGACAATGGGTTCACAATGCCCCACATCCAGTAATAATCAAGTAACTTGAGATTTAGATGATAATATTTCTAGTCAGAATAATTCTATGGTCCTTGATAGTGTATTCTCTTAGAATAACTTTTCTGTAATTTTAGGAAAACTAAGGATAACCTGATATTATTTATAAGTTATAAAGAAATTGGCCTTTTTCAAATCACTCTTATACTCTCAAAGCCTGGACAATGGCCTATAATATACCAATTATTAAAAGAAATCACAAAATATTAGTTGAGTGAAGTAATTAATGAGTATAAAATATTTGAAGCTAAGGAGAAACGAGATAGGACCTAGATAACTTTTCCTATATTACAAATTATGAAATGTATCCTGGAAAGATGGCCTTCTCAAAATCATAAATCAGGTGAATTTCATTAATTAAATTCATAAATTATGAATTAGAATTAAAACAATAAGCCAAATTGTAAAGAACAATATTTATTTTATGACACCATGTATTTATTTGTATTTATGATATTTTTTTATTATTTAAAGAATTACAAATAGTAGTACATATGTTTCTTTCCCCCCCCCACATTGACCTCCCCTGGCCTCTCCTATCCCCCAGAAGATGCCCTCACCTGCCCCCCCAGTGTCTGATGTCCATTGGTTATGCTTATATGCATGCATACAAATCCTTCGATTGATCTCTTATACCCCCTGCACCCCACCCTCACCTACCTTCCCACTACAGTTTGACAGTCTGTTCAATGCTTCTTTGCCTCTGTATCTATTTTTCCCCCTGTTTCTTTTCTTAAAAAAATATCTTACATCTGCATCCTAGAAATAAACATATAAAAACAAAAAAAATGTTTGAGTGTCAATTTCAATGCCCAACATTTTGAGTCCCAGTTTCAGTGTCAAATAGTTCCTTGTGTGTACATTGTCAGCAATGATATCTGGATAATGGAGAAATGGTGGCAATACAGGTTTCACACTCCCTGGTTTGGTCCTGGGCAACCTGCAGCGATGCACACCTGCTGACTGCTAGCATGGCAAGGTGTCATCAGCATTTTCCATCTCTAGACTGTTTTTGTGGTTGGGATAGCTCTGTCAGTTTCTCTTTTTTACAGGAATCCATATGGTCTATGAGTTGTTTTTTGAAAATTTACAAACATATTCTCAAACAAAAGTTAATAAAGGAATCTTTTCTGTAATTGGGACTTGGGATTCTTTTTATTTTTGCCCAGATGATTTTCTTTTGGTTTATTTTGACACCTTGTGTGTTTTTCAAGGGTGTCCTGCTGTTAGCATTAAAATAGAAATTAATTTTATGAAGTAAGAATTTTCTAGATGTATTTTACTTACAGGATATTTTTCCTTACATGATATTACCCTACTTCACCCCCCCTCCCTTTTTTGATTAATGGAGGCTTTTGGAAATTTTATAGTGCAGTCTTGGTAACTTTAAATTTTAGTTTTTGTACAAAAATATGACAGCTTTAGGTTCTTTGATTGTTAGGCAATTTTATGATGAGATGAACAACTAATAGAAATTTTAGTTAGTATTTTAGGAACAGCTTTTTGTCCAGTACACTTGTATTTCCTTGAGTGTTCATTTACTTCAATTGGCCAAATTTAAATTAATCTGAAAACTTGATTATTATTTTACTGTCAAATTCAATACTCAAACAATAATCAATTTATGCAGTAAATATTAGTGGAAAGGATTATTTGCATTCTTGAGTAGGCCCTGAGCATTCCTGGTGCTAGACTTGATTTAGATATAGGGCAGCTGTTGCTAGCCAAGTCTCTGTCTGTAACCTAGGTCCCTATCTGAGCTGTGCATGGGAGGTGAATCAGCCATGGGGGCAGAAGACCTCCCTCAGAAGAGTAAAAGTTCAGGCCCCTGCAAGGTAAGGGGGATGAGGGTCTGTGCCCCACCTCTGTTGACCTTCAAGTTCTCTTCTGATGGCTCCTCTGTGACTGTGTCTGTCTTATGTTGTCCTTCCCTGAGGAATCTTACCCATTTCTGGGTAAGCAGCCATCCTCCGGGGTCAAGCAGGGTGATGTGAGGTTCAATTCTGTCTCCTTGGTAGTCTATTCCTCTATGGCTTCCACACCCATCACCTGCCTTAGGATCCCGTTGCCTGCTGGCAGGTACCGGTACTGATCACATATCTTGGGAGAGGGCCCAGAGCACATCATTGGGTGAGAGACAGATCCATGATGCCAGACACCATGAGGCTTCAACCTCAGCTTGAACTGAAAGCTCAGGCAACATCTGTGTGCACTTGGATTGTGAGAAGAGGGTCCCTCTTTGCAAAAAAGGCAAGAGGGGCCAATATAGAATGCTCAAGTGCCTTCCCAGTTCCTTAATTCCTTCTGAATGGGATTAATTTCTTTCCTGTTCTTTTTTAAGTTCTGCCAAACATTCAAAGAATTAGTTTGTAAGTTTCTTTGGGATAATTGTACAATATGCTGTTGTAATATGACACCATGTATTGACACTACACTTCTATCCAAATTTTTCTATAACTATTTGATTGGGCATTGAAATTGTCTTTTGTGTAAGTAAAAAAGGTAGTGATATGTCAGAAAATTCATATACAATATTCTATACAATTTAAATATCCTATATAATAAAGAGGTAATATGCAAAATGACTGTCATGTCCTTGCACAAGATGGCCGCCCCCATATGGTCACAAGATGGCCACCACCACGTGGTCACAAGATGGCTGCCACAAGATGGCCAGCAGGGGAGGACAGTTAAGGGTGACCAAACCAGCAGGGGAAGGCAGTTAGAGTTGAACAGGCAGGCAAGGGAGAGCAGTTAGGGTTGACTGGGCCAGCAGGGTGGGGCAGCTGGGGGCAACCAGTCCTGCAGGGAAGGATAGTTAGGGGCAACAGGCCTGCAGGGGAGGGCAGTTAGAGGCAACCAGGTCTACAGGTGAGGGCAGTTGGGAGCATCAGGTTGGCAGGGGAGGGTTAGGAGGTGATCAGGCTGCTAGGCAGAAGTGGTTAGGGGCAGTCAGGCAGGAAGGCAGGTGAGCATTTGGGAGCCAGTAGTCCAGAATCTTGAGAGGGATGTCCGACTGCCTGTTTAGGTCTGATTCTGGTGGGATTGGGCCTAAACCAGTAATCGGATGTCCCTTGAGGGGTTTCAGATTGGAGAGGGTGCAGGCTGGGCTGAGAAAAAAAACACCTCCCACTGCACAAATTTCATGCACCAGGACTCTAGTGTATGTATATGTTTGTGTGGCTATATATATGTGTGTGTGTGTGTGCGTGTGTGTGTGTGTGTGTGTATTTATAATGATAGATAGATGGATAGCTACATATAAATGACAAAAAAAGATCTATCTGGATATTCTCTCTCTCTCTCTTGCTCTCTCTCTCTACACACACACACACACACACACACACACACACACACACACACACAC
This sequence comes from Antrozous pallidus, assembly GCA_027563665.1. Classification (NCBI taxonomy): domain Eukaryota; kingdom Metazoa; phylum Chordata; class Mammalia; order Chiroptera; family Vespertilionidae; genus Antrozous; species Antrozous pallidus. The sequence continues at coordinate 30,092,440 of CM050519.1, forward strand.
TATAGAGGCCTGGTGCATGAAATTCATGCACAAGGAGCGGGGTATGTCCCTTAGCCCAGCCTGCACCCTCTCCAATCTGGGACCCCTTGGGGGATGTCCGACTGCTCGTTTAGGCCCAATCCTCTCGGGATTGGGCCTAAACAGACAGTAGGACATCCTTCTCACAATCCAGGAATGCTACCTCCAAACTGCTCACCTGCCTGCCTCCCTGATTGCCCCTAACCATTTCTGCCTGCCAGCCTGATCACCTGCTAACCACTACCCTGCCAGCCTAATTGATGTCTATCTGCTCCCCTGGCAGCCTGTTTGCCCCAACTTCCCTCTTCTGCCACCTTGGTCACTCCTAACTGTCCTCCCCTGCAGGCTTGATCGCCCCCAACTGCCTTCCTTTGGAGGCCTGTTCCCACCCGACAGCCCTCCCCTGCTGGCCTGTTCACCCAAAACTGTCCTCCCTTGCACGGCCTAGAACCTCCTAATAGCCCTCCCCTGATGGCCATCTGTGGTGGCCATCTTGTGTCCACATGGGGGCAGCCCACTTGTGTGTTGGAGTAATGGTCAATCTGCAAATTACTCTTTTATTAGATAGGGTAGAGTCCTGGTGCATGGATGGGGGCCAGTTGATTTGCCCTTAATAGTATCCCAGATCCCAGGGTGGGGGTTCCCTTGGGGTGAGGGATGGCCTGTGGAGGTTTGCAGGCTGGCCACACACCCCAGCAACCCAAGCAGAGGCCCTGCGATCTGGAATTAATCTATGTCGACAATTGAAACTTTGTAGCCTGGAGTGGAGCCAAGCCTTCTCCTCGCTCTGGGGTGGCAGTCATTTCTGTTTGAAACTTTGTAGCCTAGAGTGGAGGTGTAGGCCAGCAATGGCAGGTGGAAAGCTTGGCTTCTTCCATTGCCAGAGAAACCCAAGCCTCTGTTCTCTCCAGCTCAGTGGCTGCCACCATTTCTGTATCTTTTATAATTGAAACTTTGTAACATTGAGTGGAGGCCTAGCTGGCAACAGCAGGTGGAAAGCTTGGCTTCCTCTGCTGCTGGGGAAACCCAAGCCTTCCTCCTGCTCTCAGTGGTGGTAGCCATCTAGGTTGGGGTTTATTTGCATAATATGCTCCTGATTGGCTGGTGGGTGTGACTGTGGGCGTAGCTACTGGGTGTGGTGAAGATATGGTCAAATTTGCATATTTCTCTTTTATTAGATAGAAAAAAAATATATATATATACACAAATATCATAATATTAAGTAGCATGGCACAAGTGGCATAGCTGTAATAAATATACCTTTGACTTCTTATCTATGCTTGCATATATCAATTTATTAAGTTCAAAAATTTCATAGATTACTTACCTCTCATTGAATATATTCACTTAGATTATTATTTTAGGGCAGAAATCTGATTTATTTGGACCTTTAATTTTCTATAAATACTACATTAACTCACCAGAGTGTTATGAAGTATGGCAAATTAATGATTATAGCATTTTAATATTCAATATGTTATAGCAATGCTAAGTAATAATGATAACAGTAATGAAAGATAGTTTATCAATGAACCCTTACAAATGATAAATTAAATAAACCTATAATTATGTCTCTGCCAGAACCATTATTTATTTAAAATTGAAACAATTTACATTTATACTAGAGGCCCAGTGCAAGAAATACATACAAAAGGGAGGGGTATCTCTCAAACCAGCCTGCACCCTCTCCAATCTGGGTCTCCACAAAGGATCTCTGATTGCCCATTTAGGTCTGATTCTGGTGGCTTTGGGCCTAAATGAGCAGTCAGATGTCCCTCTCAGAATCCAGCACTCTTGGCTCACAACCACTTGCCAGCCTGCCTGCCTGATTGTCCTTAACTGTTTCTGCCTGCCAGCGTGATCACCCCCTATCCACTCTCCTGCTAGCCCGATTGTCCCTAACTGCCCTCTCCTACCAGCCTGGTCCCCCCTAAATGTCTTCCATTGTGAACCTGGTCACCCCCAACTACCTTCCCCTGTGGGCCTGGTACTCCCCAATTGTCCTTTTCTGCTGTCCTGGTTCCCCCCAACTGCCCTCCCCTTCAGGCTTGGTCACTTCCTACTGCCCTTTCCTGCTGGCCTGGTTCCCCCCAGCTATCCTCCTCTGCTGATCTAGTCACCCCTAATTTCCCTTCTCTGCAGTCCTGATCTCCCCTAACTGCCCTCGCTTGGAGGCCTGGTCCTTCCCCATTGCCCTCCCCTGCTGGACTGATCGCCAATTTTGTGGTAGTCATTTTGTGTCCACATGGGGCAGCCATCTTTGACCACATGGGGGCAGCCATCTTGTCTGTTGGAGTGATGATAAATTTGCATATTACCTATCTATTATATAGGATTTTATTCATCTAAAGATAGTATTAAATTAATTATTTATTCTAGTTTTATCCTGGATCTCATACACTAGGAAATAAATTTAACTATTAAGAAACTAGCTGAGACCAGTTTGGCTCAGTGGATAGAGCGTCGGACTGCGGACTGAAGGGTCCCGGGTTCGATTCCGGCAAGGGCATGTACCTTGGCTGCAGGCACATTCCTGGTGGGGGGCGTGCAGGAGGCAGCTGATCGATGTCTCTCTCTCATCGATGTTTCTGACTTTCTATCCCTCTCTGTTCCGCTCTGTAAAAAATCAATAAAATATATTAAAAAAAAAAAGAAACTAAACACCAATATGTTGTTTTTGCACTCAAAGATGGTGGAAATGTAAATTGATGTGATCTCTATGAAAAACAGTATGAAAGTTTCTCAAAAAATTAAGAACAGAGCTTCTATATGACTCAGCAATCCCTTTCCAAGTTATTTACCCCCAAAATTTGAAAACACTTATATGTAAAGATATATATATCTTTATGTTCATTGCACTGTTATTCACAATTCCAAGACATGGAAAGAATCTAAGTGTCTTCAACCAATGATTAAATAAAGAAGATGTAATACGCATATAATATAGAATACTATCCAGCCATAAAAAAGACCATTTGCAGTAACATGAATGAATCTTCAGAGCATCATGCTAAATGAAATCTAAGACAGAAAAGGACAAAAATATTATTTTACTCATATGCTTATATAAAACAGGAAGCAACTAATGAACAAATAAAACTTATTCATAGACACAGACAAAAATATGATGATTAGCAGAGGGGAAGGAGAAAAGAAGAGGAAGGTAAATGGAATCAAATACATGGTGATGGAACACTAGATTTTGGTGGTGAGTACACAATGGAATACACAGATGATGTGTTGTAAAACTGTGCAAGTGAAATTCGTATAATGTTAGTAACCATTGTTTCCTCAATAAATTTAATAAAAAATAAAATATTTCCAGTAGTAGCTCTTTTATAACTAACAGAATATTAACATAGAAAAATACACTCCCTAATATGTCAGCACATAGAAGTGATATATTTCCTTCTTCTTCTCTCCATATTTTCATTTGAGTATGCATTAAGCTTTTCTGCTTCAATAACAAACCCTCTAGCTATTCTGTTTTGGAGGTAGATGCTGAAAGTAAGAGCAATTTGGTAGAAAGTTCTGTTAAACCAATCAACAAATTCTATTGCTCTAGCCAAAATAGGTCAAAAGTAAAAAATTACAGGATTATCCTTTGACTTGCTAGGTTAGAAAGTTTTTCCTCACCCAGAGGAAAATGAAGAGGCTGTTATTCCAAATTGTCATTAACTATGAGAAAGTCTGCTGAAGGACAAAAGAAGAGAGTAAAAAAGAAGAAATATTACATAAATGGAGATTAATCCTGATCAAATTAGGACTTAAACCTTCCTTATCTCTAAACTATTCAGATGCATGTGCCAGTATATCTCCTCTGAGACGGATTTAAGATGGATTTCATATTGGGTATATTGTATCAATTTCACTAATTTGCAAATAAAATTTTATAATTATTACTTGCCATATTAATTGTACATCTGTTCCACAGTAGTATGAATTCATGATTATATACCAAAGTATCTAGGATGTAGACATACATATGTCATAGTACATACATTTCAAATACCATTATGTTTTAGTTATAAAAAAATTAATGACATTTTTCTTACTTTATAATAGAATCTTAATGACCCTCAAGTTTATTTTGTTCGTTTGCCTAGTATTATTAATTAGATACAGCATCTGAGATAATTCCCTTCATAGCTCTTTTGATGTGGACTTTTCCAATCCAGAGAAACTTTTCTGCTTCTGTTGTCCTTTCTCAGTTTTCTTCTTTTTTCTTTTCTTGGTGCTTAGTCTATCCTACTGTTTTGGCAATGTTATTTTTTTAAAGTGTTTTATTGATTTTAGAGAGAGAGGAAAGAAGAGAGAGATAGAAACACCATTAGCTGCCTCCTTCATGCCCCCAGGAATTAAACCAAGAACCTCTTGATGCATTGGACTATGTTCAATCACTGAGCCATATCAGCCCGGCTGCTTCTGTGATATTATTTTCACAAAGTTTTATGAAATAGTTTAAAAATTCATAGCTCTGTAAAGTCTTTCTATTTATCTCTGGGTTTCTAAGTTTATCTCTACCACTAACATGTATACAACTAGAAAAATAATAGAATATTTCTATAGATATATAGGTAGATAAAATACATATATAAATTAGATAGATGATTAAGAATTCATATTATATGTCTATGCTTATCTCTATAATATAATTGCATAATTTTATTGAATCTAATATACATATTTTACTCTGATACCTACCAGTGTTAAAACTCTGTATAGAACTCCTCATACCATAAATCTAGTATGCACAGTGGCCCGTTTCCAAAGAATACACTTTGGAAAAAAAGAAAAGAAAAAGTAAAGCAAAAACTTCACAGCAGAGAAATCTGGTAAAAACTACCTCAGCCAGATGATTATGATTAACATTAACAATGAAATAAGTCATGTTGATTTATCTACCCTCGATATGATGTGAGGAGAGAAGAATTTATCTCTATATTCTTCCAACAAAAATCCCATAACCTCAGGGCAATCATAAAAAAAAGAACAACAACAAAACACATCAGACAAATCTCAGTTGAGGGAAATTCTACAAAATTACCTGAGTTGTGCTTTTGAAAATTGTCAAGGTCATAAAAAAAACAAACAAACAACAACAACAAAACCAAACAAACAAACAAACAAACAAAAACAAGAGAAGTCTGAGAGCTGAGAGATTCTATGGCCAAAAGGAGCTTAAGGAGAAATGATAACTAATTGTAATGTAATTTTCTGGATGTGCTTCTTGACTAGAAAAACAAACAAACAAAAAAACCCCACAAAAACAAATCTAAAAATATTTGAAAAAATGTATGGAGTTTAGTTAATAATAATGCATCAAAACTGGTTCATGATTGTGACAATATACTAATATAAGATTAATAACATGGGAAACTTAGAGGGAGTGCATGGGAACTCTCTGTTCTGTATCTAAACTTTTCTGTAAATTAAAAAGTAAAGGGAAAAAAGTTATTTGAAAAATATTAAACTATATTTGAGATCCTTGAGTTGCCCTAGTTTGCGTGTTTCTACTTTTGACCTACAAAACTGAAGACTTTAAACTAAAAGCAAGTACAAAAATTGTCCTGGGTCATTTTTTTCTATGTCCATTCTATTGAGTTCTTACATTTAGATAGAGAAAAAATTACAAAACAAGAAAAAAGAAACAAACAAACAAAAAAAGAATTTCTACTGTCAGGCTTTAGATTCAACTCTCAACCTGGTGGATTTATCAAAAGCCGGAGAGCTGTGTCAGTGTGAGCACCCCAGGTATATGAAATTCAGAGAGTAGAAGTCAAGGCCTAGAGAACACTTTCCCAAGTCATTCTCTATTTATAGTCCATCTGTTCCTTTTCCCACATTTCCCTCTATCCAGCTCCAAGCACTTAGAACCATTGGTGTCCTTTATTTACATTATCACTTTCTCCCTGTTAGAATAGAGAAAAGAAAATACTGAAATACCAATGCAATATTTATTGTGTACCACTAAAACAACAAATAAAGAAATTCTATATAGAGTAGATAATAAAAATAATAAAATTTTAAAGTACCAACAGAGTGTGGTCATGAGTTTTGGACATATTACATGATCTTTAGTAATAGCTCTTATTTTTAACTATAATTAAATTACAGTGAAAGCCATATGAACTATATTGCTCCTGTTTCTAACTTCATTGTCCTCATATGTTTACATTTATGTAATTAGAATGACTGTATTATACTAATTTATATTTAGGAGGTTTATGTGACAATGTGACATGTTTTATTATATTACTTAATACAACTTAATGTCTCTTTTTAATGATGTTCCCCTCTCATGTTAAGCCATACTCTTCTTCATTTTTCACTTTCATTTAGTCTCATTTTTTTACATTGACAAGTCTTTAAATATGAACATATAGGAGTATAGTTTACTAATCTGTGACAAATTTAGAGACTTAAAGCGACATATATTTATTATCTCATAGTTTGTATGGGTCAGAAATTCAGTCATGGTTAGATCCTCTGATTAGGGTCTCACTAGGCTGTAATACAGGTGTTTGACAGGCTATGTTTTCATCTGGTGGTCTGATTGTGGAAGATTTCACTTACAGATTTTTCCAGATTTCCCTCAGATCATTGATAGAATTTCTTATACTGTTGAGACTGTAACCTGAGGCCTGGTTTCTTGCTGGCTCTTGTTAGAAGAGTTCTCAACTCTAAGAAGCTACCTGGAGGTTGTCCACAGATTGTTCCCAGGTGAGCTTTCCTAATATAGCTGTTTTTCTCATCAACACGTTATAAGAAGTCTCTATAGCAAGTCAACTAACAAAATGGGCTCTTACATAGAAAAAATAATCCAGAAGTGACATTCTATCACCTTTTCTATAGACTATTGCTTACCAGCAAATCACAGTTCCCTCCCACCACTCAGGAATAAGGGATTACATAGGTATAAATATTAGGAAATAGAAAACATGGGCCACCTCATGGGCCACCTTACATCTATCCATCACAATAATGTAGTTGACACAACATAGTTCAGGGTAATGACTTTGTAGCATTTTTCAAGATATGCCAGAAGATATATATTTGTTCTTATATGAGTTGTCACTATATTATCAAACTACAGTATAAACATAATATCAAAATTCAGAACATGTTTTGTATAATAGTGTCATTTATGTAAAAAATAGTTGATCTTATTTACCATTTGCATATTTATTTTCATATGCCTATGAATTCACAAAGTACCTTTAGTTATAAGGTCATCCATGAAAATAATAAATCAGTAGTTTTTTATGGGGAAGGTAACTGAGCAAGTTTTTATTTAATTTATATTGGATTCATATTAATAATTACATATTCAATAATTTAATTAAAAATTTAAAAATCTCATAAATATTATTAAAAATAACTACAAAATCTAAACAATATCATAAAGAATTAAGCTGAGAGCCATCTGTATTTTTTCTGCAATTATAGGTGATGGTGTATCAAATAGTAATTTCTAGCTGAAGGATTGGAAAAAGCAGGTATTAAAAAGATAACATATTTTAAATACTCTGACAGGTAAAACTATTTGAAACTTCCATATGTTTTGTATTGGTCCACAATAAAACTGAAGAAAAGTACAAAACACAGACACAGAACCCAAGGGATATTAGTATTTAGGAAAATTTACTGGAGAATCATGGTGTCAAATGCGCTAATCTCCACAGCATCAACAGAAAAATTTGACATGTTTTTTACATACACTAATATCTATTTAAAAAAAACACATATTAGCTTTAATGATTTTGGTTCCTGGATACCAAAGTATGTTTGATCACAGAGGCCAATCTTGTTCACTTCCTTCTTTCACTGTTGAAACTAACAGTATAGAACTAAAAAAGAAAAAGAAAAAAGCAATAAGAAGAACAGTGTTTGAGTTTACACTTAAGACAAGTGCCTTTGAGAGGCTTCAGAATGAAGTCACTGAGCAATATTACAACCATATTTTGAAAGCCTTTTAAATGAGCTCTTTGCAATGCTCTCATAAGTGCTCATTTCTGAGCTCATCCATTTATGTTTGTTTCTGCCCATGACTTTGAATGTGGGCCTAGAGGCTGAAGAATATCAGTCATAAACACTAGAGTCGGACTGTGGCCATAGTAGATACAGATGTACAAATCCATCTTTTCCATTTGAACAGTAAGCTAAATTCTGCAAGCAGCTCTTGACTCTGACTGGTTTTTAATTCTTCCATAATACATATCCTGAAAATATGTAGATATATTATCTTTCTACTGTTCTTTTTAAAAATATATTTTATTGATTTTTCACAGAGAGGAAGGGAGAGGGATAGAAAGTCAGAAACATCAATCAGCTGCCTCTTGCACACCTCCAACTGGGGATGTGCCCGCAGCCAAGGTACATGCCCTTGACCAGAATCGAACCCGGGACCCTTCAGTCTGCTGGCCGACATTCCATCCACTGAGCCAAACCAGTTCGGCTATCTTTCTACTGTTCTATATCTCCTCCCTTGGATGTATAATTTAGATAGAGTGAATCTGATGATTTCCTCAAATTCTTACATGTATCATGGTCCCAAGACATCTTTTTTTATTCTCTGATTATTAAAATAACATAATGAAGTAGAGCAAAACAGCAAACATCCGTTTGTTCGAATAAAGCTATTGGCTAAGGTTCTTCTACATCCAATGTTCAATCAATAGATTTAAACTAAAACGAGAGTAACAAGAGGAATAAATACATAAAACAGAGCATAATTCTTGAGTAGAGAATAAAGCTTTCACAAACTTCAACTTGAAAAAAAAATAGATAAGAAAACAGAAGGATGGACTGATATGGGTGACATTTTCCCCACTTTTCATCACTGTTGGGGAAGTTTAGTCACTTTTCACTGATGTATCTTCACCCTTCTGTTCGCTCTTAACTATTTCAGAAGACTGAATATAGTTGTTGTAAATTAGCGTAGCCAGCAGATTACATTTTTAACAGAAAACTAAAATTGGGCAATTTTCCCATTCATGTCCACCCACAAGTGCTAAGAGAATATATCAGCAAAGTAATTGTGTGTCAACTCCCCCCTTGCTTGTAAATGAACATCTAGTAATCTGTTGCCAAAGGCAGCTCAGTTCTACTCTTTAAAGAAGAATCCTATAGTACTCATGAATGCAGACGTCTATTCTCGCTCATAGCTAAATGCAGTCCATTTCCATTGAATAAGCTTGGAGCCATAGCCACATTTATAAAATGAAAGCAGTGATAGCTTTTCTTCTAAGAAACCAAGTACACAAACAGATTCATCCACATTATATGGTTTGGCGTCAGCCATCTGCAGAGCACAGACAAATTCCCCTAATTACTGACATCTCTCTGTGCAGGCCTGTGTTCTCTGTGTGTGTTTTGCACTTTCCTTTTCATTAGCTCCCTTGTGGACCAAAAGCAACAATTCTGCCAGGTGAGCTTCACAGATGCTGTTTCCTGTCCTAGCTTGTAAAAGGTCCTTTGCTTTGTTTTTTAACTGGAAATATTTCTTCTTAGATTACACAAGGTTAGTGCCTTTCAAACTGAGCCACCAGCCTGTAGCCTGTGTTCCAGCTTACAATCCGCATCAAAATTAGAAAATGTATTTACAGTACATCTGTGGCACACCAATTCATGACAGATAATGCATGTCAAAATCTAAGCCATAGAAAATGATGAGTGAGAAACATGATAAAGTCAGATACACAGAAATCAAATCAAGCTGCACTCAGTTCTAGAAAGCATTCAGGAGTCAAGGTCTATGTGAAATTGGAAGATACTGAAACTATTTTTCTACAGCAGTAGGGGCCCAGTGCACAAAATTTGTGCACTGGAGGTGGGTGGTGTCTCAACCCAACCTGACCCCTCTCATATACTGGGAGCCTCAGGGGATGTCCAACTGATGGCTCACCCCCAGCCTGCCCAAGGCCTAAAGCCTTGCTAGAGGCTTTAGGCCTTGGGCACCCAGCCATCACCCTGCTCAGCTCAGCCCCAGCTGCCTGCAACCAACCAGCTCTGTGGGGTGGGCGCTCGCTGCCACTTCTGCTCACAGAGCCTAGGGGCCAGGCACTCCCTGCCACCACCACCACCACTGCTGCTGCTGTCGCTTCCCCTCAAAGCACCCGGGACTGGGTGCTCACCACCACTGCCATTTCATCTTCACCCCCGGGGCCTGGCACTTACACCACTTGGCCCCGCCCCACTCCTCATTGGCTGGTAGCATAGCCAATCAGAAGCAAAGGTATGGTGAAATTTGAATGTTTCTCTTTTATTATATAGGATGGTGATTTATGGAATATTTCTGTGAAAATTCCAGACTCTGCCCCTGTGTTTATGTCTCCTTGTTAATTGTCCTATCATCTGAAGCCACTATTTCTGTCACCTATACTGTTTTCTTTGACTTGTAGCCATCTTCTTATAAACATCTCCATCTTGAACTTCAGTATGCATTGATTTCCTTTATTTCTACATTATCCTTTTGCTTGTAATCTTTATCTTATAAAGCTAAACTTTGTTCACTCATTCCACAAATATTCATAAAGTTTTTCCTAACTTATATTTGTTTCCTTTCTACTTATATATAAGAAACTCAGGTTTGGTGATGTAAACTTGTTTTTATATCCTCTATCTTAGCAGTTTTTAACCTTTTTCATCTCATTGCTCATATAAACTAATTAGTAAAATTCTGTGACATCCAAAACATATATTTTATTGCTGATGTAACAAAAATAAGTATAAATGTGAACATTTTATAAATTAATAATCCTATCTAATAAAAGCCTAATATACTAAGTGTCCAGTCATCTGGTTGGCTATTCAACCAATCAAAATGTAATATGCTCATGATATACTAAATTTGGTCAACCACTCATTGTGTTGTGCATTAACCACTAAGAGTAGACAGTCAACTGGTCAACCAGTTGCTATTGTGTGCACTGACCACCCGGGGGACAGATGCTCTGACCAGAAGGTTAGCTTGCTGCTGGGGTCTGGCTGATCAGGACTGAGCAAGATGGGCTGGACACGTCCTGAAGTCCTCCTTCAGTCCCTGCCTGTCTGGCCAACTTCCTGTGTCCCTCCCCTGCCCTAATTGTGCACAAGTGGAGTCTCTTGGCCTGGCCTGCACCCTCTTGCAATCCAGAATCCCTTGGAGCATTTTATTTATTTATTTTATTTTTTTAAAATATATTTTATTGATTTTTTTACAGAGCGGAAGGGAGAGGGATAGAAAGTCAGAAACATCGATGAGAGAGAGACATCGACCAGCTGCCTCTTGCACGCCCCCCACTGGCGATGTGCCCGCAGCCAAGGTACATGCCCTTGACCGGAATTGAACCCGGGACCCTTCAGTCCGCAGTCCGACGCTCTATTCACTGAGCCAAACCGGTCTCGACCCTTGGAGCATTTTAAAGAGCTGGTTTTGGCTTGACAGAGTAATGAAAGGTAACTATGACGCACACTGACCATCAGGGAGTAGACCCGCAATGCAGGAGTTGCACCCTGGTGGTCAGTGTGCTCCCATGGGGAGCACCACTCAGCCAGAGCCAGGCTCATGGCTGGTAAATGCAGCGGTGTGGGTGGGAGCCTCTCCCACCTCTATGGCAGCGCTAAATATGTCCAACTGACAGGGAGTGGGCCTAAGCCATCAGTTGGACATACCCCTAGGGATCCTGGACTAAGAGTGCACAGGCTGGGCTGAGGGACCCCACCCCCCAAATTTTGTACACCAGGCCTCTAGTAATTATAATAATAATAACAACAATAGTGATAATTACCTATGCCTATTTTTCAAAGTGCCTTTTAAAAAAATCAGGTACCTATACTTGTATATAAGGATTTCTAGTACTGTAAATTAACTAATCAGACACAGCCTTATTATGCAAGGTGATAAAAAAGATGCAACTCTATTATATGACCTGTATAATTATGCTTCAATATAGGGTATTCATGCTTGACTTCTACTGTGTTGGCTGTTATCACTTTTTATTTGATACTCTAAGTTATAAGAGCTCAGTGCTCCTAACTAGTTAGGTATTGAATGTTTTAAATTTTTTTTTTTTTGTGGCACACCTGTTGACAATTGCCCCCACTTCCCCATATTCTATAGCATATAGAATGCAGAGGGAGAATTTAATAAAGACATTTTAATAAATGAAGAAAAAGATAAGGTAGAATTATAAGCAGATATAATTGAGATAAGTATTATAACTTAAATTAAATATTCAGTGATTGTATTATTTGGTATATTGGATCTCTATATACAAAATCAGGAACAAATTTCTTGGTGAAATTGCAAGTTAGGTCCTGAACTAGACCTTTTGATATACTAAATAAGGATACATAATTAAAGTCAGAGTAGAATTCTCAGAACCATAACTAATTGGACACAAGAGATAAAGAGAAGCTTTTATAAGATAACATTTAGGTTTAGGAATGGATGACTAAACAAATGTTAACATCATATATCATGAATCAAGATTTGTTTTGGATATGTCCAATGTTTCAAACAGAGACAAAACTTTTCTTTCAGAATTGGTAGCTAAGTCTTATTCCCTGTCAACTTCACTATCTAATTTCTTTGAGAAACTTTACTCTCAAAGTTCAGAGCAGTTTAAGATTAGAGATTTTTTTAATATAGCATTTAAGTAATTGTTTGTATTAGAACAGTTGCATATTATAACAAGACATCTAATAAATACTTCATTCAATATTTACTTAGCAACTATTTACTAGATTAACAATAGGAAATGCCAAATAGCCACAAAGATTCATAAGACCTCACAATTTAGTCACACACTAAGTTGTGACTAAGTATTTTAATTTTTAAAATAGTTTTTATTTATTTCAGAGATGAAGGGAGAGAGAGAAATATCAATGATGAGAGAGAATAATCTCTTGGCTGCTTCCTGCACGCCCCCTACTGGGTGGGATTGAGCTCTTCCAAAAATGTGCCTGACTGGGAATCAAACCATGACCTCCTGGTTCATGGGTCCATGCTCTACCACTAAGCCACATAGTGTTTTAAAACAGATAAATTAACCCACTATATATTTGAAAGGACTCTGGAAATATTTATAATCTAGCCTTGAGATTCAGAGAATGGAATCACAAAAGAAGAAGTGCAATTTTAATTAAGTGGTGAAGAACAAGTAGCACTGAATTGAATATTGAACAATCCAACTAAAGAAACCTTTCCTGTGCAAGGCAATGGAAACCAGAAAGCATGTTATATTAAGGAAAATTTTCAAGTTCCAGGCTTCCTTACTTATTCACCCTTTGCAAGCAAAAGAGTTATATTCAGCTTTGTTTCAAGACACAGTGTACTTTGTCTAGGAATTAATCTAAGAAATATTGATATTTAAGAAAATTAACTCAAGCTGAAACCAGTTTGGCTCAGCCTGCGGACTGAAGGGTCCTCGATTCTATTCTGGTCAAGGGCATGTACCTTGGTTGCAGGCACATCCCTAGTAGAGGGTGTGTAGGAGGCAGCTGGTCGATGTTTCTCATCGATGTTTCTGGCTTTCTATCCTATCCCTTCCTCTGTGTAAAAAAAATCAATAAAATATATTAAAAATAAAAAAGAAAATAAACTCAAGGTATTGGCCATCCAAGGGTAAAAAAAAAAAAAAGCCATGGTTTAAATTTGAATGTTGGCTTCATCTCTCCAGTTTGTAAGTGTTTGTAACTAATATTCTAATATGACATAGAAGTTTCACTTTCTCAAATTTCTTTGAGAAACTTTACTCTCAAAGTTCAGAGCAGTTTAAGATTAGAGATTTTTTTAATATAGCATTTAAGTAATTGTTTGTATTAGAACAGTTGCATATTGTAACAAGACATCTAATAGTAAAGCGTCTGTTTTACATGATGGTTTTCTTCAAAATAACGAATTTACAAAAACCATGATGAGATCAATATATGCACAATTTATTTTACTGATATTTTGCCTTATATTTTGAAGGATTTCTTTTAAAGTAAAAAAAAGCAAAACAATTTCCTCTGACTGAATTTTAACTTCTTGCTAGAGTTGTATTTAATATGCTTCCCAGGTGAAATGAAGGTGATGGAATGGTTTTGTTAAACTTGAACTAGAGTGCCATGATTTCTTCAAATTGTGAGAGGAGCCTTAAGATAAAAGAGAAGGAATCACCTTGCCTTTCTGTTTCCACAGAGTGCGGACCTCCTGTTCATAACAAAGCCATAACAGTGTCATCTTTCTGCCTGGGTGTTGAATTGCAGAGTAAGCAAAAGTAAATTAAGAGAGAATTGATAAAATTGAAAATTAGACAATCAAAGGTATCACTTTCTTTCTTCCTAAAAAAAATGCACCAAAAGGTAGAACACCTAGGAACTTTTTGTTTTGTCTTGTGATTTCCTCTTCTTTTACATTTTCTTCATGACAACTCTCTGCTGTGTTCACAATAGGACTTTCAAAATGAGTTAGTGTGACCAAGTGAAACTCTTAGCAGACAGAAAGAAGAAAGAAAAATGCCAGCTCTCTACTTCATATCACCTACCCGAGTCTTTGCTTGTTATCTACCTTTGTTTAAATGTCTTACCAGCTGAGCAGGTCTGGGAAAGAGTTATTGGTCTCATTCAACAAAGTCAAAATGTCTCTCTAAGCTGCTACCACAAGAAGGGGTTATCTGGTAACAGTCCCTGCTCAGGACCACCTATGCAACAAAAATCACTGCAGCTATCAGATACAGTGAGAAAAGTTGTTTCTTGAGGACACTCCTGTATTCACATGGTTAGTTGCGTCATCTGTTTCCATTTCATCAACACTTGAACAAGATTCTTTCAAAAATTAGTTGAGGACCACCAAAACAGTTGTTACTAGAAAATTAAAGTGTATATGTCTTTTATACTGTATGTTGACAATTTCAATATGCACAGAAATAGTGATTTTTATTTAACAACCACATCAAGAGTGCTGTTAATCTTTTGTGGCTAGAGACAATATTCTAATATGACACTGGTTGGCTGTTTTTTTGTCATCCTATTATCTTGTCCTCTTTAGTTATCTTCTGATGAAACAAAAAGATTCAGAAGTAGGCTGCCTGCAGAGAGCTTGAGTACCTTTGGCATTCATTTAAATCCAAAATGCACTTTCTAACAACCAAGATTGTTTTCTCTAATGAGGTAGCTAATGATGTTCATGTTTTCCGTGATTTTTTAAAAAAATGTATTGGCTGTGTTCCTCTGCCACTCTTTCAGTTTGCATGCTGTCATCGTGCAGTGCTATGAACTAAACCTACAGTCTCATGATCTCTTTTATTGAATCATCCTCTAAGCCTGCTGAGCAACCAGATTATACTTTGTGGTTTGATGGGCTAAATAGTCTCTCTTATCTCTGCTGATCCCAGTGTTTCAATGACTCTTTTCCTTTTTGCCCTGAGAACATCATGAATAGATACTTGTCCTGCTGGCATCATTTTAAGTATGAATTAGAAAAATGGCTGTAATTTTGTAGTGCTTTTTACATGCCAGATACTGTAATAAATATTTGACACACATTATCTAATGTAGTCATCAAACATAAAAATATAAGACACAGGTACTAAAATTAGCCACTTGTAGAGGTCAGAAAATAAAGTCAGAGAAAATTTTTATATTAAGTACAGTTCCAGAGGTAATAAGTGACCCAAGCTTGTGTGACGTCAGAGTATACACATTTTCCCACTAATCTCAACAGTGCAAGATGTAGTTTGCAGGCAAAGTGAGACAAGGAAAATATATGACTTTCTCTGACCATGTTTTTTTCTCTGATCATGTTTCAGGGTCTTTCAAAAGCTTGCCATGTTATTTCCACATCTAAAGAAATAATGGTCTGCTTAATAACAAAAATGTGGTTCTTAGACAGATTATTAAAATTGACCTGGAAGTTGAGATTATATTTTAAAATATGTTATCACTTTCCTCCCATCATTGTGCTTATCCTGTATTTATAGCTAATTGTCACAAACAACAAAATCTAATTTCGTTCTCCATAATTAAAATTCGGAAAAACCCAAAAACCAACACGCTTTTCAGTGTTTAGACTGTGAAAGGGAAACAAAGGGGTTACATAAGTGGAAATTAAAGCCCCGATTTTGTTACTGATAGACTTACTTTAAAATTTGGTTCAGGTAATTAGAATTAGCTGAGTCACCTATTCAAACTCCAATGGAGCTTCCTGGGAAAGCAAGACTTAAAGCAGTAGTTCTCCACTGAACGTGATCCCTCTCAATTGACATTTGGCAATATCTGGAGAAAGTTTTCATTGTCACAATTTGGGTAGTGCTACTGGCAACAAATGGGTATAAGCCAGGAATTCTGATACACAGCTAAAGGTATAAAAGATTCTACAAAAAAAAATGATCTGTTTCAAAATGTTAGTAATGCTATGGTTGAAAAACCCCAACCTAAGCTTAAGAAAGTGACCAGCATAGAGTAAAATGTATTTTCTCTTGAAGGAAGCAGATCCCTAAGAGAAGAAAGAGGGGTGATCCTGACTACAATTACTCAGTTCCTGCTTTAAAAGTTATCAATCTGATAATTTACTCATCTTGCTCTGGTGAGGATTAACTGAAGAAGCTAAAAGGACCTTGGCTATGTTACACTTATTACAGTTCCTCAACAAAGAAACAAACAGGAAGGAGAAAGAGATTTTCATTCTTTATACTTATTTCCATAATGTGATTTGTTTACATTTTAAAAAAAATGCTTCTCATAGCATTGGCCCATATAATGAAAATGATTTGACTTTGTACCATACATTTGTTTAATTCACTTTCTGAAAGATAATGATTATTACTTTTGTACTTAGTACTGTCACACAAAGAGTAATCAATTGAAACAAGTACTTTTAGTTATACTATATTTTTAAGCTCTAATAAAGTGCACATCTAGACTTTTCTTAGATGGAAGAAAAAAAGCAAAACTAATATAGTTTGCAGAAGACATGTTTGCTTCTATTGATTAAACAATTTAAATTGGATTTGACTTGTTACTACAATTGCCAGAAACACTGAATTAGCCCTAGTATTACATGTAAACAGGAGTGAGGCAGAAAGGAGAACAGATAAACAGAGACATTTGAATCATTACAAAAATGGAGGTTCAAGTTGCTGGAGCAACACAAAAGACAGAGTTCAAAAGATGCCTTTAAATTTACTTCTTTTTCTATTTTCTGATCCTTCTTATTATTTTTGTGTTTTGAAACATGTTAGTTTTCCCTTTTCCTCCCTCTTTCTGTGAACCTCAAGATTGGATAATGCCATGAAGTTTTTAGTCTGCAGTCAGATACTATGCAGTTTTTCATTGTCCATTGTTTTGATGTCTATATACACTAATCTAAAGTTTAGCCAGAACTATTAAGCACTAAACTTGAAACTACCAGGCCATTTACACAGAAAAATAGGCCACTCTTAAAAGAAAAGAAGCAAACGAATAATAAGAATGACAGCATATTACCCATTTTAAAATTGTAACAAAAAGAAAAGACCAAATTCCAAAGTAGAGGCAATGTCTAATAACAACAGAATAATATTTAACACTTATTAAAGATTTACCACGAACCAGACACCATATCTATAATAATAAAAGCATAATATGCAAATCAACCAAATGGTCAAACAGTGGAACAGCTGTATGGATGATCTTCTGGAGAACCTTCCAGATGAAGCCAGGGCTGCATCAGTCTTGCCTGGGGCTGCAAAAGCCTACTCTTGCACAAATTTTGTGAATCGAGCCTCTAGTAGAACAAATAATAGCAAATCACATACATTATGTCATTTTATTCTCACACTGTATGTATCTCTAAGGTTCTGTAATAGTCTCCAATTTACAGATTAAATAAAATGCTTAATGTCAGAGTACAGTGAAACCAGACTTGTTTGTTGACTTAATATCCTATCATTTTAGCCATTATGTGAAAATGACTTCATTAAATAACCATCATAGTAATATATATTATGGGATTCATTGGTCCCTAAATGAAAAAAAAATCATTAATTTCATGACATTATTCAAGTACTTCAAAATTCTACCTTGTTAATATCATAAGGCTTAATTATACCTAAATATTTTCTCTTAAATCCTTTTATATAAATTACTTTTCATAAATAGAAATTAAATTTCCTGTTTGGAAAAAAAAAAGGTTAATGGAAGACTCCCAGGTGATATGCTTGAGTAACAGAAAAAAAAATAATTAAGGAGTGACTGACTGAGAAATATGTGGAGAAGAAGAAATATAGGATGGGAAAAAGTAGGTTTCCATTCTACATTTTTTAATTATTGTATTATTTTTCGTATGAAAAACCTACTTTTGCCACACCCTTAGGTTTTTAAAGAAAAGTGAGTTCAGTGTAGGAATATTGACTTTGAAGTATATTGTGTATACATGTTGTTTTTGAGGGTTTGAGAACACCGTTGTTCTGAAAGTAGCACCCTTTTTTCAAAAGTGTTCTGCATACTCTGTAGTTTTAGAGGAATCACGAGTCACCCTTTTTCACCTTTAGCAAAAGGGGAGACATGTGAGTGAGATACATCAAGCAGAGACTGCATCTCTGGTCACAGTGAGTATTTGGACAATAGTATATAATGCAACAGGGCCAGTAGAAGTTCTCCCCATAATTTTTGTTGGCAGTATCTGAGAAGAGTGAATGATATAAGAACTGAGTGCTATATAGATTTTAAACTGCCAAAATCATCATTGCCACTATGTTATAGAGCCTTTCTTTCATTGACACTTACTGAACAAAAGAGAAAGACTGATGCTAGAACACAAAAATAGATTTTTAAATATGAGAGCTCCCAAATTTCCTTGTTTTAAAAAAGTGATTTTTATTCAAGTATACGATGCTGATATGGCATAAGAGTGGCAATATCACCATCTCTCACACTCCTCAACTCAGCCAAGGACAGAGTTCTATAGATTATGTCCACATGCTGCAATACAAATCCCAGATTATTAATTGGCTATCTACTCACACTGAACATTAGCTCTTTCACTTGCAACTTAGTTATCACCCTTTATATAAAGTCATCCCATGTCACTTTACATCTTTCCTAAATGACCAATGCAACTTTTCTGTCTTTTCTGATGACTTCAACACCTGCATCACTTTCTTCCTCTCTTTATGCTTAATCATTTATATTTCTTTAATAAAAATGTCAATGATTTATTGAACTCTTCTTTAAATAAATATTTATTGTTCAGCTTATTACAGGTGTTCCCCTTCCCCCCTACCCCAAGCTCTCCTCCACATAATTCCCCACCCCACCCCATCCCCTTATCCTTTCTTCATCCATAGGTGTAAGATTTTTGTCCAATCTCTTTCCGCACCTCTCCTACCCTCTTTTCCCCTGAAAATTGACAGTCCACTCCCTTTCTATGTCCCTGATCCTATCTAATAAAAGACAAACATGTAAATTGACTGTGCCTCTGCTATGCTACCAGCCAATAGGAGGGAGTATGCAAATTAACTCAACCAAGATGGCGAAGCCTATAGCAGCCAGGTGGCACTGGGGTCCCAGGGCAGATGGGAGATACAAACCCAGAGGGAGGCTGGCATCCAGCAGCCCTGGATTAGAGATACAAACCCGAAGGGGGCCAACACCCAGCAACCCCAAGATCAGAGACATAAACCTGCAGGAGGTTCCCCAGATCAGAGAAATAAACTCACAGGGGCTGGTACTCAGCAGCCCCCCAGATCAGAGATACAAACTTGCAGGGAGCCGGCACCCAGCAGCCTCTAGATCAGAGACACACACCTGCAGGGGACCCCCAGATCAGAGACACAAACCCACAGGGGGCCGGCACCCAGCAGCCCCCAGATCAAAGATACAAACCTGCAAGGGGCTGGTACCCAGCAGCTGCAAGCCCTGCCACCATGGTGCTGGGGCTGCAAGGGCCAAATAGGAGACACAAACCCACAGGGAGGTTGGCACCCAGCAGCTCCCAGATCAGAGACACAAAACAGCAGGGATGCTGGCACCCAGCAGCCCCAAACCCTGCCACCTCAGACCTGGGGCTGGAGGGCAGGGGGGAGTTGCGGATTGGAGACACAAACCTACAGGTCTGGCACCCAGCAGCCCCAAGGCCCAATGCAGAGGTGCTGGGGCTGCTTGGGGGTGGGGGGCAGCAAAGACACAAACCCACAAGAAACCTGTGGAAAGGGAGATAAACTATCATAACTTTATCTCCTTTTTCTCAAGTGAGAAAACTGCCCCTGGATTATTTAGTAATGTGGCCCAAACCTTTCTACAAACACAGGGTATGTTATGACCATTCCCAAGAAGGTCTGGTCAGAATACTATCTCCAGGGAATAACACTACTGTGGCAAATCATCTAAGAGAAGAAACAAGCTTTTGTTGGGTTTATTCTGAAGGTCAGAGAACATGCCACCCAAACATATGCTGTGTTGTTATATTGATGATCTTGAGTTGCAGATGCTTGAAAAACAACAACTGCATGCAGAAGCTTTCACTGAAGACTCCTGATTTGCCTAAAATTGGGCTCCCCTAAAGGAGCTTAAGTGTCCTAGGTCTCCTTGATGGGAAGTGTCATCAGGCAAAAAAGACTGACTCCTGTCACAGGACATAACACCCAAACTTGATTACACAAACTATTTTCCCCTACCCCCATTCATCTTTCCTAAAAATCATTTACTCTCCTGTAAGAGACCTAAATCTCCCATCACCTTTCCCTAGGAAGAAGGTATTTAAGCGTGCATTCTAAACCACATTGGGGAGTTACTGGGATCTCCCACATATACACTAGGTACACATGTTAATGAACTTTTGTTTTTCTCTTGGTAATCTGTCTTTCTTTACAAGGGCCTTCACTAAGAACTCAGAAAGGTTGAGGAAAACTATTTTTCTTCCTCCATAATTCTATCTCGGGAAATCAAGGTCCCAGCTGAACAATGAGGTTGGCTCAAGTACCAAGCAGTCCCAGCTGACAGGAGGGAAGCTTCTAGGGAGAAATCAATAATATTGGCATCAAAGTGGGATGGAGGGCACACGGATGGTTGTTGGTGGGAGTTTAAAGTGGTTCAACATTTTTGGACAATAATTTGGCAAATTTGATAGAAATGTTCAAGGTATATCCAATAGTCTTCTTCTAGGAATCACATCTGCTGAGATAAAGCACAAGCACATAAGTCCTGGTCAGAACCCAGGATGCTACTTTGGGCTCCCCTTCCAAAATAGGAAAACCTGGGAACAACCTGCATTTTTAGGACAAGGTGGCAAATCATGTAAGAGAAGAAACAAGGGTAATATGCTAATTAGACTGAACATCTTCTGGGCAACTTTCCAGATATCTTTCTGGACATCCTTCCTGACAAAGCCATGTTGGTGGAGTCAAGGCAGAGGCAGTTAGAGGTGATCAGGCAGGCAGGGGAGAGAAGTTATAGGGACCAGGTCAGCAGGGGAGAGCAGTTAGGGCAAACAGGCTATCGGGGGGGAGCAGTTAGGGGGATCAGGCTGGCAAGCAGCTGAGCAGTTAGGAGCCAGAGGTCGTGAGGAGTCCCAGATTGGAGAGAGTGCAGGCCAAGCTGTGGGGACCCCGTTCCTGTGCATGAATTTTGAGCACTGGACCTCTAGTTTTATTACATTCATCAGTCTATTCTGATCATCAGATTTTTCATTCACTTGAGTTTTAGATTCACTTGTTGGTAGGTATGTATTTGTTGTCATTTTGTTGTTCATAGTTTTTATCTTTACCTTTTTTTTTCTTCTTCCTTTTAAATAATACCCTTCAGCATTTCATATAATCCTGGTTGGTGGTGATGAACTCCTTTAGCTTCTTCTTGTCTGTGAAGCTCTTTATCTGACCTTCAATTCTGAATGATAGCCTTGCTGAGTAGAGTAATCTTGGTTGTAGGTTCTTGCTGAATATTTCTTGCCACTCCCATCTGGCCTGCATAGTTTCTATTAAGAAATCAGCTGACAGCCGAGACCGGCTTGGCTCAGTGGATAGAGCGTCGGACCACGGACTGAAGGGTCCCAGGTTCGATTCTGGTCAAAGGCATGTACCTTGGCTGCGGGGGCACATCCCCAGTAGGGGGTGTGCAAGAGGCAGCTGATTGATGTTTTTCTCTCATCGATGTTTCTGACTTTCTATCCCTCTCCCTTCTGCTCTGTAAAAAATCAATAAAATATATTTTGAAAAATAAATAAAATAAAAAAAATTAAAAAAAGAAATCAGCTGACAGTCATATGGGTACTCCCTTGTAGGTAACCAACCGTTTTTCTGTTACTGCTTTCAGGATTGTCTCTTTGTCTTTTGCTCTTGGCAATTTAAAAATGATTAAAATTGGTGTGATCCTCTTTGGATTCCTCTTGTTTGTGGTTCTCTGTGCATTTCAATTCAGTAACCATTATCCTCAATCCTGTCCTTTTAGATAAACTGAATTTTAACTTGTTATGAGTTCTCTTTGTATTTAGAATTTTCACATGTGTCTTAGTCATCCCATAGCACAGTTAAAACCTCAAAAACTTAAATAGGATTTTCCCTTTTATGGTAACCTCTGAAAATTATTATACTTTGCTTCTTTCAACACTTAGTATAAAATCCCTTTCATCAACACTTTTCAAATTATACTTAACTTCAAATTTCAACCTCAAATTTGATTTTCCCTTCTTTTTTAAATTAAATTGATTCAGGTGACATTGGTTAATATGATCATATAGGCTTCTATGTTATAAGAACCATGGGTTTTTATGGTATAAGATCTGCATATTACACTGTGTGTCCACCATCCAAAGTAAAATCTTCTCCCATCAGCATATATTATTCATTTACTCACACATTTGTTTAATTTTTTAAGACTTACTAGCAATTGGTCCAATATTCATCCTATTGACCTGACACAGATTTTCCCTTAACCTTCAAAGTCCCATGTCTCATTAAATCTACTTATTTTAATTTCCCTTCCTAATATTCATTTTATTGACTTCATATGCATTATTTCAGTGCTGGCTTAGGTACTTCATCTCTTTTTTGGACTCCTGCTCTCCCCATATTTATTCTTGTCTCATTATGTTCTGCTCCTCACACATTTATTGTTTTTTAAATAAAATATTATAATGTTATCTCTTGCTTAAGATCTATTGTTTTTTATAGTTTATAATTTTTTTCAAATCCTTGCTGTGGCTAACAGGCTTCAATGGGATAATTCCTACCTCTCTCTCTCTTCCATCTAACCTCACATCACACAATCAGCTTGGTCTTTAAAATTCAAACATACTGCCATTCTTCTCATTCCTTGATCATGTTATAGTTTTCGCCACTGTTTGTTTGCATGTTCCTGCTCTTCTGATTGAACTCCCTGACCTCTGTCCACTTTTGCCCAGTTAACTCCAACTCAACATTAATATTTTCTTCCACTGAAATACTCTAGAAAAGCTTGCTTGGTGTCTTTGCTTTTTGGTCAGGTTCTGTCTTATGTAGATATTTTGACTTATATCAATTTGTACTATAATAGACAGTATATTGACAACAGTTTAACTCAATAGAAGCTGCTAAATGAATAAATAGAAAAAAAGCATTGAAAAAATATTATGTCCTGGACACTGCTATATATTAGATATATTAAAAAAGTGACATGGAAACTGTGGTCATATTAAGCATATATATGTTTGAATATATTATAATGTGGTAGTTCAAGTCCAACCCAATTAAGCTAAGATTACTGCAAATGCCCAAAAGATGATGTCCTAACATAGTCTGAGGATGAATTTAATGGGGAAAAGCCTGGAGGTAGTGATATCACTTAGAAAGTGGAGAGGCCTTGTTTTCTCTAAAACTTACAAATTTTCATTCTTATCTTCTTGGGATAAATTGATATAAGGGGAAAAGATAAGACAAACAAACAAAAAACAATTCAGTGCTGCTCTACAATTAAATATTATTTAATTCATTTAGATTTTCATTGACTGCCTACTATTTGTCAGACATTGTGCTAACCTGGAATTATAGAAATAAATAAAACTGTCTTTGTCTTTATATTGAAATTCAGTTTAGCAGAAAGGCTTTTATGATACACTATAATAATAAAAGCATAATATGTAATTTGACTAAACAGCAGTCCAGTCTGGAAGGACAGTCCTTCAGGAAGACCTTCCAGACCAAGCAACTATGGGATCGAGGCATCCACCCTGGCTGGGAGGGAAGAATTCAGGCAGCCACTCTGGCTGCAAGGCAGCCACCGCATTTGTGAAGGAAGGCCTACTATTGCATAAATTTCGTGCATCAGGCCTCTTGTGATAAATATATTTAAAGGGAAGTGCCAGAGTAAATGGAAGCACCATACAAGACCATCTAAGCAGCCACATGGATCTGGAAAATTTTCCTCATTTGCTAAAATCTGACATGAGTCTAGAAATATGAGTAAGATTATACCAGTTGGATAAAACCACTTCAATCAAAAGAATAATCAAAGGATGAGTTTAGAAAAATATAACTCATGTCGTTTGTCTTGTGGTGTAGAATGTTTTAAGGTCTATTTAGGTATTAATCTGTCATTTTGGGCATAGGAAAATCATGAAGAGTATTATGAGCCATAAAATAAGTTTGAATTTTGCCAATAAACCTGTAGGAATAATTTTACATTGAAAAATAACCTGAGATTCATGTATACAAAAAGTAAATTTGGCAAATCTGAGAACATATTGGAAGACCAAGAAAATCAAGAGGACAGGGTTAATCTTGCTAATCATGTAGAATTCCACTCAGATGTTTCCCAAATGGAAAGCTCCTTACATTTGCTTCCGCAGAGCCTTATATTCAACAGAACTTACTACAAAGTGCCAAGCTTATCTGTTTATAAATAGGTAGTTTCTAGCACAATCCTGGGTATGCAATAGACTTGATGAATTCTGGAGTCAGTGAGTGAATGAGATAACAAGCCAATCAGTCTGTGAGAGAGCTCTGAAGATTCCTAAGAGTGATTGATATGGTTTACATATTTACCTTTCATATGATGATAAATCATACTGAAATTGCTTTATTTTATCTATAAAAATACTTTATATTTTCTGGAAAACTATTTTAACATCCCACTGTGTTCTTCATGGAAAAGAGTCAGCTATTTGAAGGAAGAAACTCTAAGAAATGTTGAGTAAGTTTTTTTTTAATTAACTATATATCAGATATCAGAGTGACTATTTGCTCCAATGAGGTGAGCAAATATTAGTTTTTTGGTTTTTTTTTTA
Source organism: Antrozous pallidus (assembly GCA_027563665.1). Lineage (NCBI taxonomy): Eukaryota > Metazoa > Chordata > Mammalia > Chiroptera > Vespertilionidae > Antrozous > Antrozous pallidus. The sequence continues at coordinate 30,117,659 of CM050519.1, forward strand.
GTAAAAATAGATTAAAATATTGAGCTAAACTCTTAAAGAGGTCAAAGAATTTCTCAATGGGTTGGGTTTGAGAAAAGTAATAAATATATCTGTATTTATGTAATGCCATTTTCTAAGATATAATAGCAAATATAGAATTATTGTTTGTTTTTTAAACTTCCTTATTTTTGTGATTCTAGCTTAATAAAAGTCTTTGTAATCTATAAAATTTATCATAATTAACTCAAATAGCATATGGAAGTTTAGACAGATGTTATATTATAAATATCCAGAGTATAAATACCAAAATCATGCATACAAGTATAGAAAAGATCTATTTTTATTTTAAGTAATTAGCACAGATTTGGAATGGTTTTACAAATAATTTTAGCCATCAGAGAGCAGCAACATGGATTATCCAAAATTATTAATAATCCAGGAGGCATTTGTGTCCAATTTGGGAATGTATTTCGTGGGATAACAGACCCCTCAGGTAATAGATATATCATAATACTGTTATTACCTCATTTTATTAGATACATTCCTATTTTCATACATTTTTAAAATATGCTTTTATTGACTTCAGAGAGGGTAAAGGAGAGAGGAGAGGAAAGCTAGAAATATCAACGATGAGAGAGAATCATTGATTGGCTGCCTCCCACACACCATCTACTGCTGATTGAGCCTGAATCCTCGGCATTAAATTGTGACCTCTCATTCATGGCTTACACTCAGCTATTAAGCCACACCAGCTGGGCTCTATTTCCTTAATTTTTGTCCAGATTTTTTTCACAGACATTTCGCTAATTCACTATTTTCTGTATTATTTTTGTTTGAACTAAGAATGTTTAAAATGCTCAATGGAAGCAATTAGTTGAATGCACAATATATATTCAACATTAAATAAAAATTCTATTATTTATCGAAAATGTAGATATGTGCCTACAACAAGTATCATTTAGGGTGAATAATGAGTAAATCATATTCAACATAAACTGTAACTAATAATTATCTTTGAGTGAAGTCAAATTCGTTAGTTCTTTCTTGTTTATCCATATAAAAACTATTCAGTTTGTACTAAGTTTTTTAAAATATATTTTATTGATTTTTTTATAGAGAGGAAGGAAGAGGGATAGAAAGTCAGAAACATCGATGACAGAGAAACATTGATCAGCTGCCTCTTGCACAACCCCTACTGGGGACTTGTTTGCAACCAAGGTACATGCCTTTGACCATAATCAAACCTGGGACCTTTCAGTCCGCAGGCCAACGCTCTATCCACTGAGCCAAACTGATTTTGGCAAGTGTGTGCTAAGTTTTATGAAAGATTATATTGAGATCTGGGACTGTGGAAATTTCAAAAAATAGAAATGAAAGAAAGTATGAAATAAAATAACTGGAAAAATTTGGATGTTATATTTTATATCTCAGTTATATTTCAAAATAAAATATATATTTTTTTGTTTGAGAACAAAATATATATCCACTTATTAGAAGAGAAAAAGATGGAGTTGGAGGTGAGACTGGGAGGGATAAATGTAGACCAAAGTTTTTTTTATGTAGAGGAAGCTGAGGGTTTCATGTTAGAGTACAGAGAAAGGAGTCATTCTTAGCTAGGGCTGTAAACAGTGATTTTCAGGGTTGGCACCTAATAGCAGGGATCAGGGATGGATGTCAAAATGTCTATTTAGAGGGTGGCACTGGAAAATCCATGAGAAGAAGGAATATAAAGGCTAATGGGGAAGCAGTCTGATTAGTCTTCTCAGATATTGGAGATTCCTGTGAACTTCAAAGGAAATGGAACTAAGGTTGAACAGGTAAATAGTGTCTTAGTTACATAGATTAATACTCTACTTCTTGAATAAAAATGGACAAAGGGAGAACCAAGATGATGCAACCCAGATGCGCTCAGTAGGGTCAGTAACTTATTTCTGAAAGAATTAATTACAAGTATATTTGACATCAAGATGAAGAAGTGGGCCCCCTTATTGTTGGAGGGAGATGGAGTGAAATGTTGGTGGAAGAAATGTTTAATATTTCACCCTTCAGAAAAGTGTGAAAATATTTATGATAGGAAAATCAGAACAGTTTTGGATTATTAGCAACTCTATTAAATTATAATTTAATTGTTAAATTATGCATTTTCCAAGTTTTATGTGATTTTAGCGATGTTTTACTAATTCTGGCTGAGTCTGAGTGGTTGTGTTTTGAGAAGAAAGGGGTGCCTGTTGCACAAAATATGCTTCTGTTCTTATGTGACCTGAACCTATAAATAAGTTTTTATTAAATATATGTCTTATTTTCTGCTTATCTCTCCCCTGACCCTGCCAAATCTTATTTCTGTCCTTTTATGTAAGTAAATTAGACAATTTTGTGTTTATATTACATTGCTGTTACCTGGGATATTTGCTGTATCATTAATACAAAATCTAGAACAATTTTCTATATTTTGGATAAGAAATTACACTATCTGGTTAAAATCAAGACATAAAAAGTTACTCATTAACTATGGGCTGAGAGATAACTATCATATTATTTCATCAGAATATTTTTTGAACAAGTGTTACTTCTATCATATAATTCATGTATCTAATCAAAATGTACAATTATTGAATGGTTAATATAATCTAATGTCAATAAGAAAGAAAAGTGTTTTGAATTTTAACTTGATCCTAAATTGATTTTCTAAATTGAGATAAAATATTTATTACTCAGGCAATTTTTTTTTCATGTACTCAATCTCATAGATCTTAAGTTTGTGTTTGTTTTAGATAAGCTAGAAAAAATGATAAAAAAGCACACAAGAAACAGTTTGTCTTATAAAATCAATATATATATTTCATTCCTATAATAGTTTATACTAGAATTTTATTTCCCATGTACATGCTTTAACTGCCCATAGGTTGATATTATCCTTTCTTAGTGTTAAGGGTTAAACTTGGTTTCAAAGTAAGACCTAAAAGTATGTCCATTTTAATTTTAATTCTAAAACAACTTTCCCTTAATCTTTTAAGCTAAAAGTGAGATTGCTCCTTCATATTATTACTTTGATAAGTTTGACACCTCCATTAACTATCACAATTATTTTCTCATTTGCTACCCTGTCTTTTAAATAAAATGGGCTTATAAAACTAGTGTTTAATCAGATATGTCTGCTTTTCCTTTAGGACGAGTATATTTTTGTTCTACTCAAAGCATGTCCTGTTATCAGAGACTGTGAAGCTGTGTGGTCCCTTGGTTCAGAATTCTGGACCCAAGAGTCTGATGTTGTATTTACCACAGGAAAAACAACTTAATTAAGTGTTACTTTGGAAATATCACCAGAGCTTTGTTTCTGGTATTCCACTCAGGCATGTATCACATTGTTTTGACACATGCATTGGGAGATTTGCTTTGTAGTTAGTCATGATTTTGGAACACTGTTAGTCAAGGCAAGAAAAGAAAAATTCTATTGGTAGAGCAGGAAAAATGATTTTAAATCCAAAATTACTCTAAAAGACAGGATCAAGGACAACATTTTTTTCTAAAACACTCTCAGTAAAAACAAATTGCTTCTTTTGACATTTAACTGCTTAAAAGAAAATGTTTTTTATGTTTTTGTAAGGATTAGTAAAATCAAATGTATAAGGATTTCTTACTTTCAAATATCCATATTTATTTCCCCAAATAACATGTTTTATGTGTATAAATAAATTTGATATTCAATTTTATTTATTTTCATATTTTCATATATTTTTATTCATTTCAGAGAGAAAAGGAGAGGGAAAAGAGGTAGAAACATTAATAATGCAAGGGAATCATTGATTGTTTGCCTCCTGCATGTGCTGTTCCCTACTGGGATTGAGCCCGAAACCCATGCATGTGTCCCTTGCTGGAGTCGAACCTGGGATCCTTCAGTCCATAGGCTGATGCTCTATCCACGGAGCCAAATCAGCTAGGGCTGATATTTAATTTTAGGTTATTATTTACCATGATAAAACATCTTTTAAACAATGTTTTTCTGTTATAAACAAGAAAGTGTTTGGAAAAGAATAATAATGCATGAATATATTTTCACACTCCTTTCTTCAAAGAAATAAGCAATGTTTTCCTTCCTCATATACTCTGAAAATACACATAAAACTGAGGAATTAAATGTGTCTACCTCAAAGCACTAGAAAGTCTAACTCCACTATTATAGACCTTATAATTAGAGAATGTAAAATTAATATAAATTAAACAAAGATCTCAAAACTTGAAAAAGGAGTCTGTAAACTAAAAACAAATCATTTTTTTTTCTAAAACAGTGTGACCTGAAATCTAGACAAGATGGCCCAAATGATCAGTGAAGGAAAGTGCCCCAGCAGAGACACTATAAAGATCTATGAGATAAATAATTAAAACCAATTATTTCCAGAAGCTCTTCTTCATGTTTCTCAATAACAGTCACTATTCAAATCTACCTCTCGCTTGTTTGGCTCAGTGCATAGAGTGTCAGCCTACAGACTGAAGGGTCCTGGGTTCAATTCTAGTCAAGAGCACATGCTGGGTTGCAGGCCTGATCTCCAGTAGGGGGCGTGCAGAATACAGCTAATCATTGATTCTCTCTCATCACTGATGTTTTTAGCTCTCTTTCCGTCTCTGAAATCAATAAAAATATTTTTAAAATAGCATAAAAAATAACACTAGCAAAAAAAATAACACTAACTAAGCAAAATATAACCAGATTTTGTTTACTTCAGGTAGGTTAATATTGATCCTTAAATATTAAAGCATCCAATTTTACAACCCACATAGGGCAATCATATTCAAACTGTTCTTTATAATGTAGTGGTCAATCAAGTGTACTATGAATATATACATATTTGAAAAAGTATTGTTATTCAAAATGTGATTATTTGCATAAATTTATAAGTGTGTCAGCATATGTATTGAAGTCTTTGTCTATATATGTATGTTACTGCATCATAAAACATGCCTATGTTCCAAATTATTGCTTTATCTCATAATTTCAAATATTAATACCACACTAGATATGTTATAAAGTTTTGCCAAAGTAAAAGGAATGCAAGTGAGAACAGCAACAAACAGCTTTTCCAGATTGTATCAGAAAGCAGCCAAGAATTAACAAAAGGGAGAAAGCATATGTATGCTGGTAACAATGGCTGAAATGTAGTACATTGTACTGAATACCCTCCAAAATGTCCTTGATCCCTCAGAGTTATTCAAATTGCATGTACATTTTCAATGGATAGAAAATTCTTATGCTATGTAAACCATTCCAGAGCAAAGAAAATATAAAAACTTTACGTTTTCACTTTACAAACCTAGTGTATCTATAATACTAACAATACTTAAAATAGAAATTGGAAACCAGTTACATTGGGTCATTTATTATGCTACTGTCTCTAATTCCAAAGCCATCTCTCTATACACTTTTGTGTAGTTGGAGCTGGGCCTCTGCAAACTATGTTTCTCTTTTGTCAGCTGGCTCCCCATCAGTTTTCAGTGACCAATGGTGTCAAAGGGAACCTGGCAGACAGGTGAGAGAATGAGCATGCCTCATTCTGTTTTGCTTGCTGTTTCTTTCTATAAGCATCATCTCAACAGTTTTTCACTTTGGCAGAAACAGATACCTCAAATTCCATGTTTTTATTTTATTTTTTAATTTATCGTTATTGTTGAAATTATTATAGATGTTCCCCTTACCTTACACCCATTGGCCCCCTCTAACCTACCCCCAACTCCTCCTCAGGTCTGCCCCACACTATTGTCTGTCCATGGACTATGCATATCTATAATAATATAAGACTAATATGCAAATGATCATCATTCCCTAATGCCATAATGAGCAATCAGCAGAAGGTTGTGTCCCTGCCATCAACAGTTGGGGACGTAACACCTTGGTGGGGCTTGAGGGGTGGGGTCGGCCGGGTCTGGGTCTCCTGTAATTTTGAGACATGCATGGGTGGGAAGGGACTTGACTCTGGGTCCTGTGGTATACCCCAGACTCTGACAGGAGGGAGGAGGAAGCTGGATACTCGCACCAAGTACCCACACAGCAGGGAAATGGAAGTTAGAGGCTGGCAGGGGAGAGCAGTTAGGTGCGATCAGGCCAGCAGGGGAGCAATTAGTGGCATCAGGCCGGCAGGACAAGTAGAGGTAGTTAGGGGTGATCAGACAGGCAGACAGGTGAACAATTAGGAGCCAGGGGTCCCAGATTATGAGAGGATGTCCAACTGCCGGTTTAGGCCCAATCCCCAAGAGGTCCCCATTGGAGAGGATGCAGGCTGGGCTGAAGGAACAACTCCGTCCCCAAGCACAAATTTTGTGCACCAGGCCTTTAGGATACTATGCGTATCCTATCTAATAAAAGAGTAATATGCAAATTGACTGTACCTCTAATCAAGCCATGCCCACAGCCATGCCCACCAGTCAATCAGGAGAAATTATGCAAATAAATCCCAACCAAGATGGCTGCCACCACTGAGCGCAAGAGGGAGGCTTGGGTTTCCCCAGCAATGGAGGAAGGCAAGCTTTCTGCCTGCCATTGCTGGCATAGGCCTCCACTCAATTCTACAAAGTTTCAATTATAGAAAACACATAATCACAACAGAAATGGCGGCAGCCACGGAGATGGAGAGAGCAGAGGCTAGGGTTGCCGGGGAAATGGAGGAAGCCAAACTTCTGCAGCCCTAGCCTAGGCCTCTACTCCAGGCTACAAAGTTTCAATTGTAGAACATAAATTAATCCCAGAACCCAGGGCCTCTGCTTGGGTAGCTGGGGGGGCATGGCAGGCTTGCAAACCACCACAGGCCCCTTGCCCAGGCTTCCCCACACCCCAAGGGAATCCCCACCCTGATCCGGGACACCCTTCAGTGCAAATCAGCCAGTCCCCATCCATGTACCAGGCCTCTATCCTATCTAATAAAAGAGAAATATGCATATTGACCATCACGCCAACACACAGGAGGGCTGCCCTCATGTGGTCAAAGATCCTGCCCCCATGTGGGCACAAGATGGCCACTACAAGATGGCCAGCAGGGGAGAACAGTAGGAGGTTCCAGGCCTGCAAGGGAGAGCAGTTGTGGGCCATCAGGCCAGCAGGGGAGGGCAGTTGGGAAGGACCAGGCCTGCAAAAGTGGGCAGTTTGGGGCAATCAAGCCTGCAGGGGAGGGCAGTTAGAGGTGACCAGGCTGGCAGAGGAGGGAAGTTGGGGGCAAACAGGCTGGCAGGGGAGCAGTTAGACAGTAATCAGGCTGGCAGGGGAGTGGTTCGGGGGTGATCAGGTTGGCAGGCAGAAGCAGTTAGGGGCAATCAGGGAGGCAGGCAGGCAAGCAGTTTGGAGCTAGCAGTCCTGGATTGTGAGAAGGATGTGCGACTGCCCATTTAGGCTAGATTCTACCGGGATTGGGCCTAAACAGGCAGTCGGACATCCCTCGATGTGTCCCAGATTGGAGAGCATGAAGGCGGGGCTGCAAGGGAGAGGACACAAACCCACACCCCGTACTCAAATTCCATGCACCAGACCTCTAGTATAGATACAAGTTCATTGGTTAATTCTCACCCTCCTTTTCCTGCTCTCCCTCTCCCTGCCTTCCTCTGAAATACATATGTCTCTAGATCTTTTTTGTTCATCAGTTTATTTTTTTTTCAGTTGATTCCACATATAAATGAGGTCATGTGATACCTTTCTTTACCTGACTGGCTTATTTTGTGTAGCATAATACATTCCAGATCCCTCCATAGTGTCTCAAACAGCAAGACATTCTTCTTTTTAGCAGTTGCAAAGTATTACATTGTATAAATGCACCATGGTTTTTTAATACATTTATCTACTTGGTTTTTTCCATATCTTATGTATTGTAAGTAATTCTGCTTTGAACCTATGTTCTTTCTGATTGGTATTTCCAGCTTCTTAGCATATATTTCTAGAAGTGGGATAACTGGGTCAAATGGCAATTCTGTTTTTAATTTTTTAAGGAAACTCCACACTGTTTTCCACAGTGGCTGCACCAGAGTGCATTCCCACCAAAAGTGTCCTTGGTAAGGATTTCTCCACATCCTTACCAACACTTGTTTGTTGACTTATTAATGGTAACCATTCCTACAGGTGTGAGGTGATATCTCATTGTCATTTTAATTTGCATCTCCCTAATAATTAGTGACACTGAGCATTTTTTACATGCCTTGAGACTTATTTTATTTTTAGTATTACAGAACCATTTTCAATTGTACTCCTTTAGAGGTACCAAGACTAGATAGCCAGTGCCCCCTCTTTGGAGTCCCAGCTCTGTAAGGGCCCTCTTACTGTAATGTATGTTCTGATAATACCCATAGCTTCCATTTTTCCATTTGTTCCTCCTGTCCTAAGGATTATAGCTGCTTCCTTAGTTACCATCTCTGTTTTACCTCCCTTTTAAGCTCTCTCTCTCTCTCTCTCTCTCATCTCTACTTCTATCTATGTCTCTCTCTTTCCTGCATTATGGATTTCTTATATAAAATTATTTTTAAAATGGCTGGCATAGTTCTATCCTCCATATAAGAATGCTCTTGATTCACTTATATAAACACTGACACAACAATCCTAAATGAAATGCTAGCAGATTGAACTTGTACAATAGGATATTAAAAAGGGGGAAAGTCCAGCTGGTATGGCTCAGTGGTTGAGTATTGGCCTGGGAACCAGGAGGTCTCAGTTAAATTCCCAGTCAGAGCACGTGCCCAGGTTGCTGGCTTGATCCTCAATGGGGGATGTTCAGGAGGCAGCCCATCAATGATTCTCTCATCATTGATGTTTTCATTTATCTCTCCTTCTCCTTTCTTCTTTTGAAACCAATAAAAATATATTTTAAAAAAGACAGGAAACATGGAAGAGGAAAGAAGTAGAGGGAGGAGCACACCAAAGGAGGAGAAAAAGAACAAATATAACCAAATATAAATTGTGTTGAAAGAGAACAAGGATGGATAAATAAAAATATATTTATTTATAGAATTAATAACAATAAAAATTTAAGCACTATTTGATTTTCTTTAGAATTCCAGAACTTGGTAAAATCAATATCTATTTTCAATAAAAATATTTAGCAAATTAAGAAAAATTATCATGATTACATCAACATTTTATCATGTCAACAGCCAACATCATACAAAACAAGGAAACCTATGTACTGTTTCCATAAATTCAAGAACAATAACATGCACTTTTGTCACTATTATTTATTATTATTTTGAATATTATCAGTGCAAGCAGCCATGTGGCTTGCTATAGCCAATGAAATGAGGGCAAGTCACATGGCTGCTTATATACTTACACGATGTATGAATTCATGTACCAGTGGCGTCCCCTGGCCTCACCCATGGGATCAGGCTGAAACCAGCTCTCCAACATCCCCTGAGGGCTCCTGGATTGTGAGAGGGCACAGACAAGGCCAAAGGACCTCACCAATGCAGAATGAGGGCCAGGGAGAGACACGGGATGTTAGCCAGCCAAGGAGGGAATGTGGGAGGGCTCCAGTATGTTGGGCCCATCTTGTTCAGTTCTGATTGGCTGGACCCCAGCAGCAAGATAACCTAATAGTTGGAGTGTCTGTCCCCTGGTGGTCAGTGCACATCATAGTGTGCGGTTAAGCATCCTTGTCATATCATTAGTATATTATGCTTTGATTTGTTGAAAGGCCAACAGGTCAACGAGAAACTAGCACATTAGGTTGATGAAACTTGGGAGCTCAACAAGGGCTGAGTCACTTATGTAATTACCTGTTGGAACAGCTGAAAGGGCACTTCCCCAAAACCTGAATAGGATGATTGTTTTCTGCCAGACAACTCAGGGCATCTTAATCTACATGTTATTGCCTCTTATTGGCAAAACAACTGAACAGCTGTAGGCTATTTTACAATTTGAGAATGCTTCTGTACCTTACCCTTCGAAGTGTATTATCTCCACCTTGCCTTAGGACAAATTGTGTTAATAAACTGCAAGGGGTCCTGAGACAAGGAGAGTCTTTAGCTTCTTTAGTTATAGCTCCTTTGACCCCCAATGTCTTTCAAAACTATATTTCATCTTTGGACTCCTACTTAATCTATGCACAGCCTTTCTCCAGATTGCTGAATCCTTCTTAATGCTGGAAAAAGAACCCCAGCAGACCAGACCACCAGGGGAGAACAGTTAGGGGTGGCTAAGCTGGCAGTTAAGGGTGACTGGGCCTCCAGGGGAGAGCAATTGAGTGTGATCAGGCCTGCAGGGGAGGCAGTTGGGAGGGACAAGGCCTGCAGGAGAGGGCAGTTAGGGGCAATTGGGCCTCCAGGGGAGGGCAGCTAAGGGTAACCAGGCTGGCAATGAAGGGCAGTTAAGGGTGACCAGACCAGCAGAGGAGGGCAGTTAGGGGTGAGCAGGCCACCAGGGGAGGGCAATTAGGGGTACCAGGCTGGCAAGGGAGAGAAACTAGGGATGACCAGGCCAGCAGGGGAGGACAGTTAGGGTCAATCAGCCTGGCAGGGGAGCAGTTAGACATTTATCAGGCTGGCAGGGAAGTGGTTAGGGAGTGATCAGGCTGGCAGGCAGAAGTGATTAGGGCCAATCAGGCAGGGAGGCAGGCAAGTGGTTGGGAGCCAGCAGTGCTGGATTGTGAGAAGGGTCCCAGATTGGAGAGGATGCAGGCTAAGATGAGGGACACACCCCACCCTGTGCACAAATTTCATGTACTGGGTCTCTAGTGTTATATATATATATATATATATATATATATATATATATAAACCTTGTAAATCTCAGTGGTTGCAAATTTCAGTGTTTTCTTTTGTATTTGTGTAGCCTGCTACTGTTCTTTAAAACTGACCAGTGCAGCTGTTCTACAAATGCTGGATATGTTACCTACATTATGTTAAATTGCAATTTTATGTCCATGCAACAGAAGAAAAATAAAGTTTAACAATCAATATTTGGTAATTAAATATTTCCATCTAGAACCAATGATATATGTAATGTCAAATGTCCTTGACTACAGGAAGTCATATGGCTTCATCTCCCTTCAAGGAGATGGTAAATAAAATTTATCTTTTTTGCCCAGAAGAAGAAAATCAGATATCACTGAATAGTAGGCACATCTACCATAGTAGGAAAAATAAGAAATATCTAATAAAAAGCATTAATATTGATGCTTACGACATTCAACATACCATATCTAAACATATACTAATTCATATATACATATTCATATACTCACCAACTCCATGTCAAAATTATGCAAATTACTTAATAATATGTCAACATAGAGCCTTAATTAACTAAACTATTTAAGCACAAACTCTAAAGCAACAGAATGCAGCAACTTAATAATGCACAAAAATCATATTCAATTTTAATAAAAATCATCTAAAAAGGAGAGACCCAAAATAAAATCAAAATTATTTGCCCGAGTAATGGGTCTTTCACTGACATTAGAAAACACAGGCTTCTCTTATTCATTTCCATAACCACTCATGCACCAAATTCTGATACAACATTTTTCTCTTATCTACTCCTAAACCCAGAGCTATGTCAGACATATTCTATCAGCAGCAAGTGCTTAGAAAACTTTATTTTGGAAGTTCAACTTTCTATCTTCCTACAGCTTTTGTACTGAGCAAACTTCCAGCAACTTGAGCTTTGGATTCTGATTTTTGTTTACTGATGAATTCCCTGACTCATACCTTTACTCATGACTTATGCTAATTCACTGTCTGTACTATCTCAAGGTCACTGTGTATTTCCTTGGTGGTATTATCATAACAAAATGGTGATTTTTTTTTCTGGGTTGTACTGTTAAATTTTTCCGAAAAGATCTGATTCAACCAGCTAATTACATTAGACCTGTTTGGTGAGGACCTTAATTTTAATCTTCATATACAAGTTACAGAAGCTCCTCAACTTGTGGGTTTGTTCTCATAAACACTTAAATGTAAGAAATACTCTAAGTTGAAAATGCACTTAATATACCTAACATACCAACCATCAAAGCCTAGCCTAAACTACCTTATACATGCTCAGAACACTTACATTAGCCTGCAGTTGGGCAGTTTTCCAACACAAAGCCTATTTTATAATATACTAGAAGAATGGTACACAACATTCATGCACGGGGTGGGGGTATATCCCCCAACCCAGCCTGTACCCTCTCCAATTCAGACTCCTCAGGGGATGTTCAACTGTCAGTTTAGGCTCAATCCTCACAAACACTGGCTCCTAATTGCTCACCTACCTGCCTCCGTGATCACCCTTAACTGCCCCCTTTGCTGGCCTGGTCACCCTCTACTGTCCCCCTGCCAGCCTAGTTACCCCAACTGCCCCCTCCCCACTGGCTTAGTCAACCCTCACTGTACCCCTCTGCTGGCCTGGTCACCCCCACTGCTCCCTCCTGCAGGCTTGGTCACCCTATGCAGCCTGCTGCTCAGTAGTTGGTTGTCCCTTACTCACACCCCTGCCAATCTAGTTGCCCCACACCACCTCTTCGGTTATATGTTCAGTTGCACTGGTCGCTTGGGCTCTTATTATTATAGACTAGAGGCCCAGTGCATGAAATTCATGCACTGGAAGGGGTGGTCTCTCAGCCCAGCATGCCCCCTCTCATAGTCTGGGAGCTCTCAGGGGCAGTAGGCAACCCGGTGATCAGGGGAAGGCCTGACTTTGCCACATACCTGCCACCCTGGCAGAGCTGAGGGGACTGGGCGCCACCATCTTGTGGCTGTAGGAGCCAACATCTTTGAGGGTGTGGCACTCAATTAGCATATCCCCCCTTATTGGTTGTGGACACTGTCTTCTTTGCAACAGTGTGAAGGCCAATTAGCATATTTCTTCTTTATTAGATAGGATTGTCGAATATCTTTCACACCATTGTAAAATCAAAATAATTGTAAGTCAAACCATTGTAAGTTAGGACTGCTTGTATTGGTTTCCCTCGAATCATTTTTTCACATTTGGCCCATCAAAATTTTCTGGGGAAAAAAGTCATGTAAAAACAAACATAATCTTCTATACTTAAGGAATTCTTTAGGTTCACTATTGAGAGCAAAAATAATAATCAGGAATCATCTAAAAATAGTGCAGTCATTGTAGTTATAGAAGACTTAATATGAGCATGGTAATATCTATTAGGTATTACAGTAAATAACATTATGTTGTAAACAAAGGATTATAAAATATTTTCAAAAAATAAACATGCATTTATACCACTCATATGACATATAATATTCTTAGAAAAAATAATTCTAAATAATTAATGCCAGAAAAAAATTATGTTTGTTATACCTACATTTCTTTCTAAACTTTCTTAAACTTATCATTTATTGTTCCAACCCTCCACCTCACTATGGATATAGCCTCGTACTGTTCAATCAACAACCACTTCTCTTGCTCTGATATCCTAAAGAGATCCTCTGAGGCCACAGATTATGTTGGATCCAGGAATAAAATCCTACTGGGTAGCACATGTTTATAAGTTCCAAAGTACACTTTATTAGCATATAAATTGAAAATAGCAATGTTGATCAGGTTGTTTAATGAAAAATGCCTCTTAGTCCAAGTGAAAAACTATTTCCTTAATCTAACTTGCTTAAAAAACACAACAGAAACTACTTATGTGATTACTGCAAAAGGTGACAGGAGACAGGAAATGAAAGTGATGGCTGAACCAATCAACCTTTAGAAAAAATTGTATGTTAACTCTGGGCCAGTAAATAGCTAGATACATGTGTAGACAGAAACCCTTCCAATAATGTTCCTAATGTCAAGGTCTCTTGGGCAATAAAGACTTCCCGGTGATGAAGTCCATTAGGTAGCAACCTTATTAAACACAGCACACACAATCAGCTCTGGGTGACTACCTCCAGGCTTCTCTCTGGTGACATTGCAACGAATCTTCATTTTTCCAATAAAGAGTAATATGGCTTTGATCAAACCTTCTAACATCAATTTCCTTGGGTTAGAAAGTCTTTTTTGAGACTCAACATTATATAAACACCCTTTTATTTTTCTTCTCACACTTGACATTTTTAGCTTGTATAAAAATACCATAATTAAAGAATAAACTACTTCATTAAGGGTTGTCATGAAGGACTACAATTTCTATAATTATATCACACAAATGTTTCAAATTTCAGAAAAAAGTATTCAATAAATTTATATCAAATGTACATTTTTATTCACTCGTTTTGATGTTCTACACATTAATTTAATAAATAAAAATGTATTTTTGCCCTGCTAGTGTGATTGAATGGTTGAGAATTGATCTATGAATCAAGAGGTTATAGTTCAGGACACATGCCCAGGTTGTGGGTTTAATCCCAGTGGGGGAGAGGACATGCAGAATGCAGCCAATCAATGATTCTCTCTCCTTATTGATGTTTCTATCTCTCTTTCCCTCTCACTTCCTCTCTGAAATCAGTTAAAAATATATTTAAAAAAAAAAACACACACACTATTATTTTTGTCAATTGATGACCAAAAGAAAGAGAGTAAATATGTCGCTGAATGTGAAAAACTGGATAATCAAAAGGTATTGGTTTATAAATACTTGTTCAATATAAAAATCTACCAGAGGTAATAACCTAAATCTCTTTTTTCAAATATATTTTGAACTTTTACAGAGAGGAAGGGAGAGGGATAGAGTTAGAAACATTAATGAGAGAGAAACATCAATCAGCTGCCTCCTTCATACACCCTATTGGGGATGTGCCTATATACATACCCTTGACCAAAATCAAACCTGGGACCATTTGGACTGCAGGCCAAAACTCTATCCACTGAGCCTAACCGATTAGGGCCCTGAATATTCTTTGTAACTAAAATACAAAATGTATAGTTTAAGAGAAAAATATGTACTATTAAACACTAAAAAATTAAGTGTATTCGAACAATTGAATCCTTATAGGCAGGGTATTGTCCATATTTGCATAGGGCCATGAAACTAGCTATCTTAAAGCAACCTAAGTACTTCAAGCAGCTGATTGAAACATTTGTATTACCTACTGACTCCTGAAGGCATTTAGTTTTCTTTCCCTTGTCTATTACTTTTCTAATTGTTACTTCTCACATTGAATTTCTCTCAGCACTTGGGACTACTAAAACTCTGTCTTTGCTAAGGAACTCCCGCAAGGAACAGTGTCTTCCAAATGTTTGTATTATTATTACATTTTTTTACCAATCATGTTTAGACATACATAATATTTGAACACTGTATTAATATATTATGTATGTAATAAAGCATGCAAAAAATGGACATTAAAATAAGGATGAATAGAAATTATAAATGATAAAATGTTTACAGCATTACACTGTGAAGATCATTATTCTAGATGTTATCATTTCATTTCTACCATAATGAATGGCTGGTGAGAAGCTCAGAGATAGTGATGACACCCAGTACAAGAAACTTTACTTGACATTGGCAATGTTGGTCTTTGCCTTAATCTTCATTTTCTCAAGCCTTATTTTTAAGGTAATCAAATGTTCTATTGTGCATGTCTTTTCATATTATTTCACTATGAAATAATAATTTGATTAACTGGATAGAGTATCAACATAGCATAGAACATAGGAGATCAAAGAACAATTTAGATAAACACTGTGATTGTACAGAAAAGTAAAGTAAGACTTAGGAATTTTAAATAGTTCTCAAGGTCACACTCCTCTCTAACTAAGTATGTCACATCAAACTTAGTACATTTTAATTCCTTTAGAGTTTCCAAATGAATCTTTATTCTTCAAATTGGCTGGTAATTTAGGAGTACTTTTTAAAATGGATTCAAATTTGAAAAGACTGTATCTCTTCCAAAATCTAATGGAATTTTTAAAAAGTATTTCATTGAAGAAATATAAATCTACCCTAGCCAAATTTCCAGGCCAGGTTGTACTCTATTACAGGCATGCAACTTAGTGGTTCTTTATCAGGGCTGTATATTCAGAGCCATCATCTCAAGAGATTTTCAAACTCAAAATCCCAGGGCCAATTTCCAAATGAGAATCAATTGCAGGCTCTTGATATGTGAAAAGCAAAAGAAAAGCAAAAGAAATGTCCTCAGAGCAAAGTGTTGACATTTCTACTTAAGAGCCAAATGAATATAAAGAACTAAGATAATAACAAAATAGATAAAAATTAAATTTTATATATTTAAGATCTCATCCTTCATTAAAACAACTATGAAAAATAAACAGTCTGAGGTGCATGGTCTGCACACATAAAGAGCCCTCTATTTTCATTCAGTCATTTTTGAAATACTAAGTGGCTTTGATTCGATTGTACTATATCAAATCCTTAGTTGAATAAGAAATTAGAAAGCAAATATGTCTACCATAATCATTTTAAATGAACCAAGATTTTATGAAATCTAAAATGTGCTAGTAATATTAGCTTAAGGCCTAATAAAACTTTAATATATGAACAATCACAATTAGTCCTTTTTGCATTTCTAAACTCAGGTGATGTTTGTTTTTCTAGAGATGTGAAATTTGGAATAGAAATAGATACAGCCCCCAAATAAGTCCTGTGTGATCTTAATACCTAAACAATTTCATTGGTATGATTCAAAGAAGGACATATAGAAGTGAAAGTGAATAAAAATTATGTACAGTTCTTTTCATTTTCTAAACAGTAGAGTATGACCGCACTTATATGTATAAATAAATAAGAGGTAGATAAATTGCTAAATTTGGGTTATGGTACCATTAAAAATACTAAAATGATGAAATTCATTTTCTTTGTTTGTACAAATTTGGTAGCTACATTGAAATTTGCACTAGGGAACATTTTCAAAGCTTTTATAGTGTCTTTTATGCTGCTACACATTCTGGTTTTGAGAGGGAGAATTGCCCTGGAGGAGAAATCCTTCAGAAAGAAGAAGAGAGGGAACACAAGGACTCAGAAAAAAGTTTGCTACTGCAGAGAATGATTAGTACGAGGAAAGGAGGAAGAGACATCTGTTGGTGAAATGATTTTTAGAGATAATTAAGTGCATTCATCCAGAAATAACACATATTATACATCGTTTGCAGGCACACATAGCTTTACTAAAAACAAGAGAGACTTTGAAAGACCGACAAAAATAATCAGCAGTTCTGATCTGCTGCCAGAATGTCAGCCCTGCCTGTTTGCCCCACCTCAGTCTTCCTAAATCCCTTTCATGCACTCTAATACTTTTTATTGCAGGATATATATAATACTTAAAGAGCTAAGCTTGGCTGGGAAGCATTGTCAAAAGAGTGTAGCTTGCTTCTCATGTCTTTTACAGCTTAAATTAAGATTCCATTTCAAATTCCTGGAATTTAATTGTTGTTGTTTTTTAGGCATCTAAGAGATAGGACAAAAAGAATATTAATGCTCCAAATAAATGAATTAAGATTTTGTTAAGCATAGAAAAAGTAGTTGTCCTGACAGTAATTACTATTTCAGAGACAACAAAAATTAACATCAGAATGTTATGAAGCTGAGGCGAATGAAAGACCACTGGAGCCCAGACCAAATTAAAATTTAGGGAGCCTTTATTAGCTGGTCTGGGGACTGCTCTGCCATTCTGACACAGGGAGATCAGAGAGCAGCCCCAACCCTTTGTGCAATACCACTTTTAAGCACATTAACCACATCCTGTTTTTGCACAACAAGCAACCCAAGACAAAACAGTTTTTCCCAAGCTACATTAGAGTCATGCCATTGATGACCATGTCATTCACAGGGTCGTCCTGTTCTTCAGAAAGCTGACAGTGTTCTATCTTGCAAGGCCTACATGCTGGGAAGGGGCCCTGAGACCATATCTCAAGGCCTGGCCTGGTGTCAGCACTGACAACTCTATCTGGGGCATAGTCCACTGACTCAGTAGTAATAAAAAATTCCCACTCTACAACAAGAACAGTTTAATTTTTCTTGATTATTGCTCATTTTATTTTCTTCCAGAATAAAATTGATGCATCATATCTCTCTATGTGATGCCTTCTTATACACTTTTACATACATTCAGTAAAGCACTACATAATGGGCCTTAAACTGCAATAAAAGAAATAAGAAACAAAATGTAAAATATTTTATCTAATAGAAGAGTAATATGCAAATTAACCATCACTCTGCTACACCTACTAGCCACACATGCCAGCCAATCAGGAGTGAGTATGCAAATTAATCCAAACAAGATGACTGTGGCCACCGAGAGAGCAGGAAGCTTGGGATTCCCTGGTAATGGAGGAAGCCAACCTTTCCTCACATCCTGGCCACCCCAGGCCTCCACTCAAGGCTACAAAGTTTCAGTTATTGAAGATAAATAAACCCCAACAAAAATGCCAGCAGCAATGGAGCTGGAGGGAGAAGAAAGCTTGAGTTGCCCCAGGTGATGGAGGAAGCAGAGCTCCCACAGCCCTGGCCTGCGTTGGCCTCTGTTTAAGGCTACAAAGTTTCAATTATAGAAGATAAATAAACCCCAGATATCAGGGCCTCCACTTGCGTCACCAGGGGTTGTGGCTGACCTGCAAACCACCACAGGCCCATCGCCCAGGCCACCCTATACCCCAAGGGACCCCCCACCCTGATCTGGGACACCCTTCAGTGAAAACCAGCTGGCCCCTCCTGTGCACCAGGCCTTTATCCTATCTAATAAAAGAGTAATATGCATATTGACCATCACTCCAACACACAAGAGAGCTGCCCCCATGTGGTCAAATATCCTGTCCCCATGTGGACACAAGATGGCCACCACAAGATGGCCAGTAGGGAAGGGCAGTTGGGAGGGACCAGGGCTGCAAGGGAGGGCAATTGGGTGATCAAACCTGCAGGGTAGGGCAATTAGGGGTGACCAGGCTAGTAGACAAGGGAAGTTGGGGGTGACTGGCTCTGCAGGGAAGGACAGTTAGGGGGGCACCCAGGCCTGCATGGGAGAGCAGTTGGGGTGACCAGGCCTGCAGGGGAGAGCAATTAGAGGTGACCAGGCCTGCAGGGGAGGGTAGTTAAGGGCAAACAGGCTGTCAGAGAAATGGTTAGGGGGTTATCAGGCTGGCAGGCAGAAGCAGTTAGGGGCAATCAGGAAGGCAGGCAGGCAAAGAGTTGGGATCCTACAGTCCTGAATTGTGAGAGGAATGTCCAACTTCTGGGCCTAAATGGGCAGTTGGACATCCCTAGAGGGGTCCCATATTGGAGAGGGTATAGGCTAGGCTGAGAGACAACCCCCCTGCACAAATTTTTTGCACCAAGCCTCTAGTCTACTCTATTTAATAAAAGAGTAATATGCAAATTGACCACACCTCCACCACCACTCCCACCAGCCAATCAGAGTGTGTATGCAAATTAAACCAACCAATATGGCAGTTAATTTGCATATCCAGTCACAGAAGATGATATAGAAGGAAGCCAACCACTGCAGAAGGGAATAAATCTGTGGAGAAGCAAGCAAGCAGGGTTGGGGAGAAAGGAGGGAAACAGGCAGGCCCGGGGAGAAAGGAGGGTGTGAGGCAATGGAGAAGAGGGTGAGGCATTGGAGAAGGGAGGGAGCGAGGCAGCAGAGAAGGGGTGAGGTAGCAGGCACAGGAGGGACTGAGGCAGCAGAGAAGGAAATGAGACAACGGACAAGGGAGGGAGCTTTGCTCAGGCCCCAGGAAGCCTTATTCTTGCAGGAATCTTCCTGCAACAGGTCTCTAGTATGTATATATATAATAGCCTAAGTGATCATCACAACCAAAATAACCAAATTGACATCAGGTTGTGTCGGGTGACCATGTCGGCAGGGGGGTTAGTGAGGGACAACCAAATGACTGAACAGCACACTGTGTGGGGCAACCAGGTGGACAGAGGTGGAAGTTAGGGGAAATCAGGCCAGCAGGTGGGCAGTGAGGGCAACTAGGCTGGCAGAGGGGGGCTGTGAGGGATGACAAGGCCAGTGGGGGAGGGCAGTTGTGGGTGACTAGGTGAGCAGGGGGCTAGTTGAGGGTGACCAAGCCAGCAAGGGAGGCAGTTAGGAGTGATCAGGCAGGCAAGCAGGTGAGCAGTTAGGAGCAGGTGGTCCCAGATTGAGAGAGGGATGTCTGACTGCCAGTTTAGGCTCAATTTAGGCCCTGGGGATTGGGCCTAAACTGGCTGTTGGACATCCTCCAAGGGGTCCCAGATTGGAGAGGGTGCAGGCTGGGCTGAGGGAACAACCTCCCCACCCCCCCGCCTGTGTATGAATTTTGTACACCCGGCTTCTAGTATTTTTATGAAAGCTTACACATATAAATTACTCTATAAAGAACACATGAGATTTTGCTTGGTCTTTAAGTGTAAATAAATTTAAAAGCTTTAGATTAAAAATAAAAAAGTAAATAAAAATGAAAGACAGCAACTTCCTTTCATTGAGATAAACAATAGCAATACAATTAATGGTATTTACACATAACAAATTGTTTTGACATTTAAAAATTTTCCATCTAAGCCCACATCCTGGGCATGTGCCCTTGACCTGGAATCAAATTATGACCTCCTGTTTCATAGGTCAATGCTAAACCACTGAGTCATACTGGCTGGGCAACCATAATAATTCTTTATGAACTAATCCCAATGGCATCAACTTTGAATTATCTTTTAGTTAGGAATGCCTTTGGATTCATATCACTGATTCTCCACAAAACAGAATTAGTTTTTACATGATAAAATATGTTATTCCATGGATACACATAATACTGTGGTGAAGGCCTGGGGGTTAGGATAAGATGGAGGGTGAGTGGGTGTAATAGGAGGACATCTGTAACACTTTCAACAATAAAGCTAAATTTAAAAAATATATATTACCGAACATAATTATAAATCTCAAGAAAGGATGTTTCTACAGTTAATAAAAGCATTAGCTCAAATAATTAAAAAATAGATTTTATGAACTCATTTTTCTAGTCTGCCATCCTTATGGGGTTAGCAAACCTCATAACTCAAAGATGGCCGCCATTGTTCCAGCTGTAAGAGAAAAATGACATAGTTGAAAAACCAGAAGAATGATAAAAAGGTATATTGCTTTTATGGTAAAATGTTCCTTGTTTATAGTGTAGACAATTTTTCCAGGTGTGTTTAACCCAGTCATATCTTATTAGCTAGAATCATATCACATGGTTATTCACATAGCTACCTCTAGAAAGACAGAATAGAATTATCATGATTGCTTAGTCCCAGATCAATCAACACCAACTAACAGCCCTGACTGGTTTTGCTCAATGGATAGAGCATTGATCTGTGGATTCAAGGGTCCTGGGTTTGATTCCTGTCAAGGGCATGTGCCTTGGTTGTGGGCACATCCCCAGTGAGGGCTATGCAGGAGGCAGCTGATCTGTGTTTCTCTCTTTTTTT
Source organism: Antrozous pallidus (assembly GCA_027563665.1). Classification (NCBI taxonomy): domain Eukaryota; kingdom Metazoa; phylum Chordata; class Mammalia; order Chiroptera; family Vespertilionidae; genus Antrozous; species Antrozous pallidus. The sequence goes on from CM050519.1 coordinate 30,138,937, forward strand.
TTTATTGTTCAGTTTATTAATTACATTGTTTCCCCTTTTTTATCCCCCTATATCTTCCCTCCACCCTGTACCTAACCCACCCTCCACCCTCACCTCCCCCTCCCCAATGTCCTCTCCCATTGTTGCAAGATTTTTGTCCAATCTCTTGCTGTACGTCCCACAACACTTTTCTCCCCAAGAATTGTCAGTCCATTCCATCTCTATGTCCATGATTCTGTTATATTCACCAGTTTATCCTGTTCATCAGATTATTAATTCACTTGATTTTTAGATTCATTTGTTGATAGATGTGTATTTGTTGTTCATAATTTATATTTTTACCTTTTTCTTCTTCCTCTTCTTAAAGAATATCTTTCAGCATTTCATATAATATTGGTTTGGTGGTGATGAACTCTTTTAGCTTTTTCTTATTTGCGAAGCACTTTATTTGACCTTCAATTCTGAATGATAGCTTTGCTGGATAGAGTAATCTTGGTTGTAGATTCTTGCTCTTCATTACTTTGAATATTTCTTGCCACTCGCATCTGGCCTGCATCGTTTCTGTTGAGAAATCCGCTGACAATCATATGGGTGCTCCCCTGTAGGTAACCAACTGTTTTTCTCTTGCTGCTTTTAATATTCTCTCTTTATCTTTTGCTCTTGGCATTTTAATTATGATATGTCTTGGTGTGGTCCTCTTTAGATTCCTATACTTTGGGGTTCTGTGTACTTCTTGGGCTTTTAAGTCAGTTTCTTTCACCAGGTGGGGAAAGTTTTCAGTCACTATTTCTTCAAGTAGGTTTTCATTAACTTGCTCTCTCTCTTTTTCTGGCACCCTAATAATTCGGATATTGGCTTGCTTGAGGTTGTCCCAGAGGCCCCTTACGCTATCTTCAATTATCTGAATTCTTTTTGTTTCTTGCTTTTCCAGCTGAGTGGATTTTGGTTCTTTGTATTTCAAATCTTTGACTTGGTTCTTGTGGCCCTCTGGACTGCTTTTAGGACTTTGTGTAATATTTTTTATTTCAGTCTGTGTATGCTTGATTTCTAGTTGGTCCTTTTTTTTTATCTGTGAGGGTCTGGTTCGTATCCTCAGAGGTCTTGTTCATTTCCCTGAGGGTCTCATTCATTTCCTTGTAAGTATCATTCATTTCCTTGTAATTCTCATTCATTTGCTGGTAGGTCTTGTTTATTTCCTGGTAATTCTCATTAAGTTGATCGGCCTTTTGTAGGAGCCTCTTGAAAAGCCTTATAACCGTGGTTTTGAACTCTATGTCTTGTCGTCTTTTCTCCTCCATTTCTTTCACACATGATTTCTTTCCATGTCTCTGAATGGTGGCTGCTTTATGTGGTGGATATCCTCAAAGGGACAGTGGCTCAGTCTCCCCAGTTACCTGAGGTGGGTACTCTTACTGCAATCCCTTATGAGTTGTATTCAGTGTTTTTGAATTTAAACCCAGCTTTTTGATGTTAGCCCTAGGAGGGTTTGACCTCCAGGCCAATTGTCTGTGAAGCTCAGCTGTGCTCAGGTTGGGTGGGCAGAGTCTCCGGGCCAAGCAGACAGCTTTAGCTCCGCCCTATGCAGCCCCAGGGGCTCTGTACCAGGGGCAATGGCTGCCAGCACCTCTGAGAGAGAGCCGCTGTGGAGCTCCAGCGGCTGCCGGGGAATTCAGACTGTCCCCAAATGACTGCATGCGCAATGTCTCACCCAGGGTCGTAAAACAAAGCAGACTGACAGTTTTCCGAATGAGAGACATGTCGCAGAGAGCTCCCTGTGCCGTCACGCAGCCGAGCTGTTCGCACGAGCTACTGTCTCCACAAGCCAGCAGACCCGGCAGCACCCAAGCTTTGGCGTGCCCTCCCACTGTCCAGTTTTCACCCCGTATGATAGTGGGTTCCCTGGACTTCGTCCAGAGCTGGAGAATCAGTCAGTGGAACGTCTTTGTCTCCCCGTTCGAGAAAACTGGCCGGTTTCCAGCCGCCTGCCCTATCCGCTGGCGCGCGCTCCAAACCTCTCTCCACACGAATCTTCAACACTGTCCGCCCACGCTCCTCCGAGTCACAGTGTCTTATCTTCAAGCGTTCTGGTGATTCTGGAAGGTGTTTGTTCTTTTGTTAAGTTGTAGTATTAAAATTGCTGATTATGATGGCAAGATAGGTGTTTTGCCTTTGCCGCCATCTTAGTTCTCTCCTGAGTCATCTGATCTGTGTTTCTCATCGATGTTTCTGACTCTCTATCCCTCTCCCTTCCTCTCTGTAGAAAATCAATAAAATACATTTTTTTAAAAAGGATGTTGGTAGTGCTATTGGGTTAGCACACAGTGTCTAATATACACATTTTATTTACCCCCACATGTATTGCAATGATCAGTATTCTTGAACTGTACTTATTTTTGTGTCTTATATTCATTTAAAAATACATGTAACTTTAAAAATATTATCTTTATTTTCGAAAGTGTTTCAGATGTCACCACTTTTCCAGCTCCCATCCTCTCCCTGGATCTTCAACACACTATTGTCTGTGTCTATGGGTTATGCATATATGCACATAAATTCTTTTTCAAATATATTTTTATTACTTATCTTAGAGAGAAAGGGAGAAGAAAAGAGATAGCAACATTAATGATGAGAGAGACTCATTGATCAATTGCCTCCTGCATGGTCCCTACTGGAGATGAAGCTCACAGCCTGCGCATGTGACCTGATTGGAAATCAAACCATGAACTCCTGGCTCATAGGTTGATGGTCAGCCACTGAGCCATGCCATTAAGGCTGCATATAATTATTTGGTTATTCTCTCTTACCTTCTGCCCCCTTCCTTCTGAGATTCCTCAATTTGTTGCATACTTCCATGTTTCTGGAACTGCTTTGTTTGTTAGTTTATTCTGTTCATTAGATTCCACATATAAGTAAGATCATGTGGTATTTTTCTTTCTCTGACTGACTTATTTTGCTTAGTATAATAATCTTCAGGTCCCTCCAGAGATCATATTGGACTGTATTTTTATTTCACGGTTTGCTCAATGTAGCGGTTAAATTATCATAGGTAATTAATAAAACTCTTTTGAATGAATGAATACATTTATAAGATTTTATTTGTCTGGCATGTAGTTTATATTTGCACAAGTTTATTCTTAGATGTGTCTAAATATATTTGTTTTACTTGACTTGACAAAATGTGTTCTGAATTATATGTTCCTGAAGAGAAAAACTTTTAGGTGCAGGAAAAGAAGTAGAAATATAATTTGCTTCTTGTAAAAACCACACATACGATTTTAAAGTTTAACTTCTACAAATGAATTATAACAAAATAAACAGAGATGGAAATTGGTTAATTGTAATAATGTGTTCTCTAAGTAAAGTAAAACTGCAATGATCTTAAATAAACTTTACACAGTTTAGTGCTAAAACTTTCCTGAAATAACAAAAACCAAATGTTAAGGAGTGACTTTTGAGTTCTGTCATTTGTCATTAAAGAAATAAAAAAAAATCAGCCCAGAATAAAAGTGAATTTTATATATTATTTGTATTCTAGTTCAATGAAATTCAAACATGGATGGAAAAAAATCCAGCACATTCTTTGCATTCTCATTTCTACTACCATATTCCATGATGTCATTTCTCTAACCTATACTCTTACCCCAGCTATGTATGTTTAATCAAACCAATAAAATTCTGCTACATTTACCTTTAACACTTACATTCAGTCCCATCAACTTCTGATGTGGCATGTGCTGACTATACATGTCTATAGAACTGAATATAATCTCATTGATCTGGTAATCAAGCCTCTTTCTAAAACAAAACAAACCCAGTTTTTCAACTCTTTTTCTTTTTGATATTCATAAACAACTTACTCTCTAAGCTAATTGTATATACAGTTTCCCACATACAATTTCTACTTCCTCCAGCTGTCTGTATTCTCTAAACTAGTTTACTTATTTTGGGAAACATTTAATTATGTTTCACCTGGCATAAATTTCTATATAATTAATACACTTTTGTTAAGATTTCTTCTAAGTCACAGTTACTGTTGAATAGTGTTCTCTGTGTTGTTGTTTTTTATTATATGCTGAAATTGTATCTCCCAGTACCTAAGAATGTGACCTCATTTACAGGTGTAACTAAATTCAGATAGATATTAAATGAGAATAGGGTAGACTTCTATCCCCAAATGAGAGGTATCCTTATAAAAGAAGAGAGATACTTGGAGAGAACTCCAAGTGAGGACAAGGGCAGAGATTGGAGTTGTGCAGCTACAACAAAGGAACACAAAAGATTGGAAGCGAGTCATCAGAAGAGGCAAGGAAGAATGCTCCTAGACATTTCAGAGACAGTACAAACTTGCTGACACCTGATTTCAGACTTTCAGCCTCTAGAATTGAAGACAGAAAAATTCTGTTCTTTTAAGCCAATGTGTGCTATTTTGTTAAGGAAGCTTTAGGAAACTAATACACCTACACAAAATTGTCCCTGTTATTATAGGTATTCAAAGATATAATTTCCCTCTTTCTCCTTCTTCACTTATCCTCCTGTTTCAACACACTAATATAAAGTTTGCCCATCTCTCATCATAAGGAATATAAAGCCAATGATTACATTTTACCTTTTAAATGTATTAATCATTTATGAAACCCCTTGAGTGACTTAACAGTAATTGTTGACTAATAAAACATTAAAACATTCTAAGACAAAATTATGACTTAACTTTCCTTTTAATTGAATTGAAATGCTTCAGGCAAACACCTAAAATATCCTAATAAAAGAGTAATATGCAAATTGACCATACCTCCAATCAAGCCATGCCCACAGTCACGCCCACCAGTCAATCAAGAGCAAATTATGCAAATAAATCCCAACCAAGATGGCTGCCACCACTGAGCGCAAGAGGGAGGCTTGCGTTTCCCCAGCAATGGAGGAAGGCAAGCTTTCTGCCTGCCATTGGTGGTCTAGGCTTCCACTTAATGCTACAAAGTTTCAATTATAGAAGATACATAATCACAACATAAAATGGCGGCAGCCATGGAGCTGGAGAGAGCAGAGGCTAGGGTTGCCGGGGCAATGGAGGAAGCCAAACTTCTGCAGCCCTAGCCTAGGCCTCCACTTTAGGCTACAAAGTTTCAAACAGAAATAGCTATTGCTAGGGAGTAAACAGAAGGCTTGGCTCCACTCCAGGCTACAAAGTTTCAGTTGTAGAACATAAATTAATCCCAGATCTCAGGGGTTCTGCTTGGGTCGCTGAGGGGCATGGCAGGCCTGAAAATCACCACAGGCTTCTAGCCCAGGCTGCCCCACACCCCAAGTGAATCTCCACCCTGATCCAGGACACCCTTCAGGGCAAACCAGCTGGTCCCCATCCATCCACCAGGCCTCTATCCTACGTAATAAAAGAGTAATATGCATATTGACCATCACTCCAACACACAAGAGGGCTGCCTCCATGTGGTCAAAGATCCTGTCTCCGTGTGGACACAAGATGGCCACCACAAGATGGCCAGCAGGGGAGGACAGTGGGAGGTTCCAGGCCTGCAAGGGAGGGCAGTTGTGGGCCATCAGGGTAGCAGGGGAGGGCAGTTGGGAGAGACCAGGCCTGCAGGGGAGTAGTTAGACATCAATTAGGCTGGCAGGAGAGTGGTTAGGGGATGATCAGGCTGGCAGGCAGAAGCAGTTAGGGGCAATCAGAGAGGCAGGCAGATGAGCAGTTTGGAGCCAGCAGTCCTGGATTGTGAGATCAGGCCTAAATGAGCAGTTGGACACCTTCGAAGGGTCCCAGATTAGAAAGGGTGCAGGGTGGGCTGAGGGACATTTTCCAGCCCCCTCTCCCCCCCTGCCGTATGCACAAATTTTGTGCACTGGACCTCTAGTTTACAAAATAATCTTTATTTCTTAAATTTCTTCTACAAAGCATCTTGTGTACCAAAGTATATGTCTCCTGACAAATAATGAGTTTCAAGGACTATTCAACTTAAAAACAAGCACATGCAAAGTGAATATTCAGTAAATTATATAAAAATAATTAAACCTATAGTGATTTTAAATGACATTCTGCCTTGGCTGGTGTGTTTCAGCTGATTGGACATCATCCATGCAATGAGAAGCCAAAGACATGATCCCCAATAGGAGGTATGCGGGAGACAGCTGATCAATATTTTTCTCTCTCGTTGATGTTTCTCTCTCCCTACCTCTCCTTCTCTCTTCCTCTTTCTCTAACATTAATACAAAAATATCTTATTTTTTTAAAGTTGCCAGTTGATTTCTGGTCTGGGCATATGCCTGGGTTGCACACTAGATCCTCAGTGTGGGTATGTGTGTGTGTGTGTGTGTGTGTGTGTGTGTGTGTGTGTGGTGGTGGTGATGGTGGGAAGTACATGCAGGAGGGAGCAAGATTAATGTCTTCCCTTCACATTAATATTTCTCTCTCTCCTTTTCTCTTTCTATAAAAATCTTTAAAAAGTAATAAAGGACATTCTATTTTAACTTTTAGAATGTATGAGTAATTGGAGCAAGTAGAGAACTAAGAATCAAATAGTTGCAAGTATATATAAACACTAGAGGCCCAAACTCTTGAGTTAAGGTAAGTAATTTGTGTTTTTACATCCCTGACAAAGTTTATATAAAGTTATAAAAGAAAATTGGCAACTAGTTTGAGATTGAATCGACATGGCCTAGAGCTTGTCATCTCCTATGGACACCAATCCTTAGGCTAGGCCCTCCTTAACCTCCTGTGACACCATAATACCCTTACATGATATTATTCAACAATGTCATTATAATTTTTGATATTTGACAACAGCATATTATACAATTATCCCAAATAAACTTACAAACTAATTCTTTGAATGTTGGGCAGCAATTTATTTATTTTTTATTTTTTATAATAATGTATTTTATTTTATTATTTTTCTTCTTTTTTTTATTCAGTTTATTAGTTACATTGTTTCCCCTTTTTTATCCCCCTATATCTTCCCTCCACCCTGTACCTATTCCACCCTCCGCCCTCACCTTCCCCTCCCCAATATTTTCTCCCATTGTTGCAAGATTCTTGTCCAATCTCTTGCTGTACTTCCAACAACACCCTTCTCCCCAAGAATTGTCAGTCCATTCCCTCTCCATGTCCATGTTTCTGTTATAGTCACCAGTTTATCCTGTTCATCAACCTATCAGTTCACTTGATTTTTATGTTCATTTGTTGATAGATGTGTATTTGTTGTTCATAATTTATATTTTTACCTTTTTCTTCTTCCTCTTCTTAAAGAATATCTTTCAGCATTTCATATAATACTGGTTTGGTGGTGATGAACTCCTTTAGCTTTTTCTTATCTGCGAAGCACTTTATCTGCTCCTCAATTCTGAATGATAGCTTTGCTGGATAGAGTAATCTTGGTTATAGATTCTTGCTCTTCAGTATTTTGAATATTTCTTGCCACTCGCATCTGGCCTGCATTTTTTCTGTTGAGAAATCCGCTGACAATCATATGGGTGCTCCCCTGTAGGTAACCAACTGTTTTTCTCTTGCTGCTTTTAATATTCTCTCTTTATCTTTTGCTCTTGGCATTTTAATTATGATATGTCTTGGTGTGGTCCTCTTTAGATTCCTATATTTTGGGGTTCTGTGTACTTCTTGGGCTTTTAAGTCAGTTTCTTTCACCAGGTGGGGAAAGTTTTCAGTCACTATTTCTTCAAGTAGGTTTTCATTAACTTACTCTCTCTCTTTTTCTGGCACCCCAATAATTCGGATGTTGGCATGCTTGAGGTTGTCCCAGAGGCCCCTTACGCTATCTTCAATTATCTGAATTCTTTTTGCTTGCTTTTCCAGCTGAGTGGATTTTGGTTCTTTGTATTTCAAATCTTTGACTTGGTTCTTGTGGCCCTCTGGACTGCTTTTAGGACTTTGTGTAATATTTTTTATTTCAGTCTGTGTATGCTTGATTTCTAGTTGGTCCTTTTTTTTATCTGTGAGGGTCTGGTTCGTAACCTCAGAGGTCTTGTTCATTTCCCTGAGGGTCTCATTCATTTCCTTGTAAGTCTCATTCATTTGCTGGTTTGTCTTGTTTATTTCCTGGTAATTCTCATTAAGTTGATCGGCCTTTTGTAGGAGCCTCTTGAAAAGCCTTATAACCGTGGTTTTGAACTCTATGTCTTGTCGTCTTTTCTCCTCCATTTCTTTCACACCTGATTTCTTTCCATGTCTCTGCATGGTGGCTGCTTTATGTGGTAGATATCCTCAAAGGGACAGTGGCTCAGTCTCCCCAGTTTCCTGAGGTGGGTACTCTTACTGCAATCCTTTATGGGTTGTATTCAGTGTTTTTGAATTTAAACCCAGCTTTTTGTTGTTAGCCCTAGGAGGGTTTGACCTCCAGGCCAATTGGCTGTGAAGGGAGACTGTGTTCAGGTTGGATGGGCGGAGTCTCTGAGCTGCACGGCAGCGGCAGCGGCAGCTGGGTCCTATGTGGCGCTCGAGCGCGTGGGTCTGTGTTGGGTGGGGATGGCTGCAGACTCCTCCAAGAGAAAGCCGCTAGTCTCTTCCCCTTGCCAGACAACTCTGCCTTTCCCCAAATGTGCCTGCACACCAAAAGTCCAGCCCAGGGCTGTAAAATAGATGGTTTCCGGAACCAGGAGACAAGTTTCCAGGGGGCAAGTCGCGGGTTTGCGCGACCCTTGGGACTAGGAGCCTCTGCTGCGCCCAGCTTCCAGGGTGCGTCCCCCGGACCTCGGACCTCGCCCGGTTCTGGGGAATCTGTGCAGGGGGACCTCTCCCCGTACCCGGGATCTCGGACCTTGCCCAGCTCGGGAAATCTGGGCAGTGGGAAGCCTCCACCCTTCCCCGTCAGAGAAATCCGGCCAGTCGCTGCTCCAGCCCCAGCCTGGGCGCGCGACCAGGGCGGCTCCTAACCTGTTTCCATCTGAAAGGCTGCACTCCCGCTGGTCCCGAGTCTCAGTGTCTCACCTCCGCTCCTATTAGTGGAGTTTTCATGCAGCCAGCTTTCTGGCGATTCTGGGTGCTTGTCTGTTCCCCTGTTGTTGTAGTTTCCAAATCGTTGCGTGGGGCAGAACAATAGGTGTTTGCTTATGCCGCCATCTTGGTGTTAGGAAAGGAATTAATCCCTTTCAGAAGGAATTAAGGCACTGGGAAGGCATCCAAGCATTCTATATTGGTCCCTCTTGCCCTTTTTGCCAAGAGGGACCCTCTTGTTACTATCCACATACACACAGCTGTTGCATGAGCTTTCAGTTCAAGTTGTGGCTGAAGACTCTGGGCAGATGGCACCATGGATCTGTCTCTCGACCAATGGTGTGAGCTGGGCCCTTTCTGGAGAAGAAACCTGGATCCCCTGAGATATGTGATCAGTACCGGGACCTCGCCAGCAGGAGAGGGGACCCCCAAGGCAGGTGCTGGACGTGGGGGCCATGGGGGCATAGACTACAAAGGAGACAGAACTGAACCTCACATCACCCTGTTTGGCCCCGGAGGAAGGTTGGTTAGCCAGAGACAGGTAAGATTCCTCAGGGAAGGAACAACCTAAGACAGGCATAGTCGCCGAGGGGCCAACAGGAGAGAACTAAACGGTCAACAGAGGTGGGGCACAGACCCTCACCAACAAACCTTGCAGGGACTTGAACTCTCACCCATCCTGAGGGAGGTCTCCTGCCCCCACGGCTGCTTCGCCTCCCATGTACAACTCAGACCGGGACCCAGGTGGCAGACAGAGACTCAGCCAGCAATAGCTGCTCTATATTAAATTCAGTCTATTACCAGGAATGCTCAAGACCTACTCAAAAATGCAAATACTCCTTATGCAAATACTAATATTTACAGGGTAAACTAAGATTTCTGCTTGAGTATTAAAATTGACAGTAAAATAGTAATCAAGTTTTCAGATTAATTTAAATTGGCCAAGTGAAATAAGTGAATTCTCAAGAAAATCTAAGTGTACTGGACAAAAAGCTTTTCCTAAAACATTAACTAAAATATCTATTAGTAGTTCATCTCACTGTAAACTTGCCTAACATCCAAAGAATCTAAAGCAGTAATCTTTGTGTGCAAAAATTAAATTTAAAATTACCAAGACTGCAATAAAAAATTTCCAAAAACCCCCATTAATAAAAAAAGGGGGAGGGGACAGTAGGGTAATATCATGTAAGGAAAAATATTCTGTAAGTAAAATACATCTAGAAAATTCTTACTCCAGAAAAATAACTTCCATTTGTAAAGCCAACAGCAGGACACCCATGAAAAAACACACATGGTGTCAAAATAAGCCAAAAGAAAATCATTTAGGCAAAAATAAAAAGAATCCCAAGTCTATTTTGCAGAGAGGATCCCTTTGTTAACTTTTGGTCGAGAATGTGTTTGTGTATTTTCAGAGAACAACTCCAAAACCATATGGGTTCCTACGACAGCGAGGAACTGACAGGTCTGTTCCAGTCACGAGGACGGTCCAGAGATGGGGACACTGACGACACCTTGCCATGCTAGCAGTTGGCAGCTGTGAATGGCTGCAGGCGGCCTAGGACCAAACCAGAAAGGAAGGATTTTGCATTGCCACGATGTGTCCACCATCTGGATAGCATTGCTGACATGTACACATAAAGAACTATTTGACATTGAAACTGGGACTCAGAACAGTTGGACATTGAAACTAACACTCAAACATTTTTTGTTCTTATACGTTTGTTTCTAGTATGCAGAGGCAAGATATTTTTTAAGAAAAGAAACAGGGGGGAGTGATTGCTATAGAGGCAGGGTGGCCTTGAACAGGCTGTCAAGCTACAGGGGGAAGGCTGGGGTGGAGGGGAGGCAGATGCTGGGGGAGATCAACTGAAGGACTTGTATGCATGCATATGAGCATAACCAATGAATGAAAGACACTGGGGTGGGGAGGGGGGCAGGTGGGAACATGTGCTGGGGTGTAGGGGAGGCTGGGGGAAGGATAGTGGAGGGACAAAAGGAAAATGTATGCACTACTATTAAATACAAGTTATACTGTAAATAAAAGACAAAAAATATTAGTAGTTATTTACGAAAAAACAAAAAAACAAAAACAAAACAACAACAACAACAACAACAAAAAAAACTAGAGGCCCAATGAACAAATTACGTGAACTGGTAGTGTCTCTAGTGGCCGCTGGCTGCCAGCTGCCAGCTGGGTACTCTCTTCCTTCCCTCAGTTGAACTTCCAGACAACTCCTGGTGAGGGGAGAATTTGCATACTATGGTTTTATTATATAGGATTAGAACATTAATTATACAAATATATATATATATATACTTATATAAATATAAGTATATATTTATATATATTTATATTTATTTATATTTATTATATATATTATATAATCATATATATAAAAATCACTCAACATCAGGAATTAATATTTCATGACCAAAGTTTCATATGTGTCCTCACAATTTTTCTCACAAGCTAGTAGATTATTAAAAAATGTTTTTTTTAATTTCTATTATTAATTCCTCATCCTCTATCTTTTCTTTCCCAACTCCTACTTGCAAACATAACATTTGTGTTGAGGAGACACAGAGAGAAAAGGGGTACTAGATTTTTATTCAGTTCTAAATATATGAAAACCACTCAATATGTATAAAAATTGGAAGTCTTTAAAAAATGTACTGTCATCAATTACAGTAAAAAAAAAAAACACTAGAAATTCAAGTATGACAGATTTGAAAAAGTAAGTGGTGGCAGGGTTTTACAGGAAAGGATGTTAAAGAATAATCACTTTGAGCATCTGCCCTCTCATTGCCAATAAGGAAATTGTCAATAAGGAAAATTAATGCGGAAAATACAAAGAGTCTCAAAAGGTTTAGGCACGTCAGGGATTGTGAAATAGGTGACTAATATTTTGGGAAAAGAGACACATTCTCTATTCCTATGTCATTCATTTACAAATATGTTAATTGTTTGTTTAATATATAGGTATTGTTTTAAATGCTGATATTTCAATAGTAATTTGAAAATTAACACACTTTAATTAAAAACTAAAATTAATTTGAATTTTAAAAGTGATTTATGGTTCATTCTCTCATGAGGGAAACTGATTTAAAACAAGTAACCAAAGAAACATGGAATTTAATGTAATGAAAAGAGTAATAAGGTCACATGAGCAAAATAAACAGATAATGACTTCAGGGAAGATTTTTTTACTTAGGATTGTGGAAAGCTTCTCTGAGGAAGCACAGTTGAACAAAGATACAAAAGACAAGCACTAGTGAGCCCACACTATCTGAAGGAATAGTTTTGCAGACAGAGATGACTCTAAGTCAAGGTTGGCTCTAAAAGGAGTAGGAGGAGGGAAAGGAAAGAGCGGCGCTCAGGTCAGAAACCTCCAGAGCAGATTAGATAAAGTCAAGGAGACCAGTAGACCATGATACAGAGGTTGGCTTTCTTCTAAATATTTTTTGGAGGCTATTTGCAAGGTTTAGGGCAATAAAATAATAATTAGTGTTAAGATTTATAAATCACACTGGAAACTGATTTTAAGGGATGTGGAAAGGTAGAAGCTGGAAGACACAATTGAGGCTATTGCAAGAATTTAGAGAGATATAAAGGTGTTTTCAGCTAGCGCAGCTAGTGGTTATAAAACAGGTGTTTTTTAAATGAAAAGTAAATTTCTGATGGACTTGGTGTGGGTTTGAGGCAAAAAGAGAAATCAATATTGGCAACTAGATTGTTGGCTTAAGCACATACATCAAGATGGTATAATTTATTAGAATGGGGAAGACTGGAACTGGAAGAGTTATTAGAGAAAAATGATTTTTTGTTTGGCTGTATATTACTGAGAGCCCTATTCAAATTGAATTGTCACTTAAACTTAGGAAATACAGAGCTGGAACTCAGGGGAGAAATTGAGTTTTAGGATAACAGTTTGAGTTCATAAGAACACTGAGTGTATTTTTAAATATATAATCCCTAGTGCTATGCTGGGATTATATTTCTTATCATCCCACTCTTGGTTTAATAATGCCAATAAGAAAATTATTAAATTTCTTCTTCTGGAGAAAAATACACTCATGCATTTTTTTTCTTTTAAAAATCATTTATCACCTGTAAAATAAACCTAGACAATTCTGTTGGTTAGAACACGGTTGTTTGAAAGCCTTGAATTTCCTTTTGTATTTCTCTTTGAAAAATGAAAATAGATTCACAGTCAAATACTAAGTGAAAAATTCTAAATGTGTTTTACCAATGTGGATTTTTAGTTTTTACATAGAAGATACTTAGTAAACATTTTTGTATTGAATTAAGTTTATAAACAAAGGTGAAGACATGATTTAAAAATTATTAGCAACTTTAGTCAATTAACTGAATGAATACATTCACAACATACTCAACCCCACTCCCTAACTATTCACATTTTTTAAGTCAAATAATTTTTTTAAAGAAGTTGACATCAGAATTACTTGGGGAGTGTTTCAAAGCCAAGCTCACTAAATCTCACTTTTCCAAACAGTGAATTCTGACTGAGTATGGTATATGTGTCAGAATTTGACATGTATATTGAAAAAACAAATGCACCCTAGTTCAAAGAAATGACTTAAATAAAAGGGCTTGAACTGACACTGCTGAATTTAATATCTTTTCTTCTCTTTCTTCTAAACAAACTTCCACTGAAGTTTAAATCTTTGACAGGTAAATTAACTCATGCATTAATTTATTATAAGGCTTTTTTTTTATAGTGAATCAATTTCTTTGAGGTGATTTTATGTAACCTTAATTGCATTAATTGTGTATGGATTTTATAAATTAATTTATAAGTGACAATTTTTCTTGTTATTTTAATAAATGGACATTATTTTATTATTGACCTTTGTTTTTTGTTGTCCATCTCTTAACAGAGCTAAGTTTCTTTTAGTTAATTTAATGTACATATATATTTTAATTTGCATTTAGAATTCTTATCTCTATGCATAATATATGTCAATCATTTTCTAAAATTCAGTCCTTACAATGGGTAAAGCTGGTCATTAATGTCACTTAAAATTTTTAGTGTCACTGGGTAAGCATACACTTTCAGAATACACACCAAATGTTAAGATAAGCTCAATAATGCCAGGTCAGCATGCTTCAGTAGTTGAGTGTGGACCTGTGAACCCGGAGATTATGGTTTGATTATTGGTCATGGTACAGGCCTGGGTAGTGGGCTCAATCCTTCGGTGTGGGGCCTGCAGGCGGCAGCCAATCAATGATTCTCTCACATCATTGATGTTTCTATCTCTCCTCTTCCTTTCTGTCTGAAATCAATAAAAGTACATTTAAAAAGAGATGAACAACATATATTTTATACTTTCTGAATTTGAAGTCCTATCTTTTATAAACAATAGTAAAATCCTCTTGTGTTTTATACTTAAGGATTATTTTTGAGAATATTTTTTTTATTTCACAAATGACTTGTATATTCTGCACTGTTAACTGAGCAAAACTACATTAAATTATCTGCATATGTGCATCACCCATGGGCATAGACAATGGAGTGGTAAGGGCCTGCGAGGAGGTCTAGGAATGGGTTGGAGAGAGTCAATGGGGGGGTGGGGGGAGGCTTGTTCAAAGTATTACAAATAGTAGTACATAAGTCTTATTTTTTTGCCCCATTGACCTCCCCTACCTTCCAGCACTTTCAACAATAAAAAAATTATTTGAAAAAATTCTCTGTACTGATCATCTAAAAATTGTTTGTTTGTGATCTAAATTCTGATTATGCAATAAAGATATAGAGGTTAATTTGACTCTGGATTTATGGTGTCATTTTCTTGGCAATTGTAAAATTTCTCAATGCCAAATCTACAAACATGTTAATTTTGAATAAAACTATAGAAATTATGAATGCCTACATTTATTAAAATTATTTTACTTATCTAAGGGTGAGACAAACTTTTAAAATTACACTGAAGAAACCATTTGGAAAGTAAATGGTAGCCTAATAAATGTGTTAATGAGGAAAATGAAACTGGCCTCTGTGAGAGAAAATGGAGCAGAGAAGAGCAAAATAGAACTCTAGTTTGCAGGAAAGAACAAATCATTTTAATAACTACAGTTGTCAGAGTGGCCTAGAATATTATTACATCAAAATTTAAAACCAATAAATGGTGATTTAAAATATTATAAGCAATGCTATAAAATGTATTAGAAATAATTAACTCAAATAAATACTAAAAATTATAAGATTCTATGTGAAGAAATAAAACCAAACCTTACGATTTGATTCAATGCCTCAGTTCTTAAAATCCTTCAAGCTTCCCTGACATCAGAAAGTTTTTACAGCTAATATTTATACTACAGACCCCTCTGCCTCTATGTTGCTCAGTCTCTTCTTCCTTATCTTCTGTTAATTTCTTTCCATTGTAGCCATTCTTTTCACCATCCACCTATCACATCTAACCAACCTCCACATATGCATATCCAGACACCCAGCTATCACATTCATAATAACTTCTTAAACAGATCAACTTCTCTCTCTCTCTCTCTCTCTCTCTCTCTCTCTCTCTCTCTCTCTCAGACTTTTACATAATCCTAGCAAAGAAACTGTGAGTCTAGTGGTGGGTCCAGTGGCATCAGGGAGTGGTTGTGATGGGTCTTGCAGAGAAAAGACATCCTCTTTCAAGGCGTCTTCTGAAGGTCAGGTGATAAGAAAGTGGGTCCAGGCTCCTGTAATACAGAGGAAAAGCTTATTCCACTTACAAGGGAATCTCAGATTGATTTGTAAGTTTGACATGTCCACTTTTTCTGAGTCTAAACAAATATTTTCAATTCCAAGATCGGTCCCATTTTTTTCCAATCATAGCAACACTCACATGAGAATTGTGTCACTAGGTAACATTGTAAATTCAATTAACATTGTTATTTAGCAAGCTACACAATGGTTTGATTTTTTAACAATATCAGCTCTGTAGCTTAAAAGAAAAGAGATTCTACAAGGGCTGTCATGAAAACTCTCTGATTTTCAGATGATGATTTGAACTGAGGGTTAAAAGAGTTGAGCTTGTCATTTATTTTTTGTAAGTGCTCCATTGCACTCAGCAGATCCCTCTCATCACAATGGTTTTGTGTATCATGATTGCTTAGTGGTCAAGTGCTGTAGCCACTTAGGCTCCCAAAGCACGTGCTTTGGTTGGCACTTCCTCAGAATCAACAACAAGTGGTTGTTTAATTAATTGTGGACCACTGCATGCCTTGAATTACTAGTATCCTGTGCCCTAATGTTCAGGATATCAGCACTGTGCTAAAGCCCTTGGGCATGACCAAACCGGTCCTTAAATCTCATCTTTATCTCCTAGGACTACTTCCAGTCCTAATTTTGCATCAATCAGAATCCAGTTAGGAAATAGATCTATTACAAACATTTTAATATAAAGAATTATTAACTAATTAATGGTGATTAACTACTAAACAGAAGACAACTCTTAAGCAACACAGGAATAATCAAGGTAGGGAACAAGTATTATATCTAAGACTAAGGGAGAGTATGCAAAAAGTAAAGAAACTTGGACCAACAACCACTCACCCCACCCCACCCATATCCAAACTAGATGAAAGTCAAACTTGGCTGGAGAAGGTGAGGTTGTGGCCCGATAAATAAGTTTACAGAGGTCGTGACAACCACAGCTGCTGAGCAAGGAATTGCCAACCAGTTACTAATGTTGGCAATTGTTTGAGGCTGACCAGCAGGAAACTCCCGCTGGACAAAGTGTTGCCAGAATAAATAGAGAACGCAGAACAAAACAAAACTTGAATATCTGAATCTTAATAAAACGTTAGTATATTTCAAATATTGCAAAATAATATGCTAACCTGAAATTCAAATTTAACTGTTGTCTTGCATCTTTATTTGTTAAATCCAACAACTTTCCTCAGCAGCGATATGAGACTTATTAGAAGGCATACACCACTGGGTCTCCCACAGATCAGTAGCCAGGAAGCTGGCCACTGGGATACTGGTGAGTGTTGCTGAAGGATCGGTCCCAACAGATGTCTCTCAATCCACCAGTCATCAGAGGCAGAGAGAGAGAGAGAAAAACAAAACAAACAAACAAACAAACAAAAAACCAGGACCCAAAGGAAAAGCGCCTTCTCCATTTCCTTCTAGACTCTTTGTGATGCTATCTCCCAATAAACATTGTAACAGATATCAAAGAAAATATGCCTGGGGGTGGAACAGCTCCAATTACACAAAACAATGCAAGAAAGAATGGTTTTGAAGTCAAAAGACAATATATTAGTAACTGTCTTATAAGTATTCACTGCAGGAATCTTTTAAAAATATGATTTGATACCTCATTTGAACAAAATTATACAGCAACTATTTTTAAAGCTGCTTAAAGCACCAATTCTATATTTGTATATTTAATTTTGAGTCATATGCACATTCATTTTCTATTTGTGAATTTTACGAATTATATTACACATTTATAAAAATTATTTCAAAGTGACACTTTTAGACGTTGGCTACTGCCATCAGTGGAAGTGAGTGAATCAAAGACCTGTGTAAAGAATCATTTCTTCATAACCTCATAATTCACTACTGTAGCTATACTTAAAAACTATCAAAATTAGAGGTTGAGAGGCTGGAGAAATGAGCTAAACATAGTGTTTCCCTGATTATATGAGTGGAGATTTTTCCTAAACTGGTGACATTTTGCAATGATGAAGTTTCAGTAAACTGCTATTAGATGCATTTTTCTGGAGTAGGAAAATAGCAAGTGCTAATTTTGGTTGAATAGAAAGGCCTACAATTATGTTCTCTTCTACCAGCAAAGCTATTAAACATTTCCATGTTGTACAATGGATTGTAGTAGCTTGATTTTTTAGGGACTCATGTGTCCAATCCATTGTGTCGTTCTAGTATGTATAGATATATAATTAAGATATATTTCCCCACATAAAGATAAAAGTGACGTATTTGAGGGTTTCATTTAATCAAACTTTGAAATAAATTTAAGCAATATTTGGATTTTCCCCCAACATTTAGTACCTAAATGTCCTGAATGCCCTTCCATGCTAAGAGGGGGTTATTAAAAACTACAGCTGAGGCCATGCCAGCATGGCTCAGTGGTTGAATATCAACCTAAGAACCAGGAAATCACAGTTCAGTTCCCCGTCAGGGCACATGCAGGAGGCAGCCAATCAGTGATTCTCTCTCATCATTGATGTTTTATCTTTCTCTCCCCCATGCTTCTCTTTGAAATAAATACAAAAAATTATTTTTTAAAAAGAAAAACTATAGCTGAGTATATGGGAATGAATTATCTTTATGAGTAAAAAATAAAGTAGAATCTAAAAGCAAAAGTGGTAAGAAAAAAGAGACTGCAGCTATTTGAAAGTGAAATGGGTTGGGATTGGCTATTTTAGTTTCAGAAATAGCAGTTTTTACTTTAATAGCTATAAAGTAGGTAAGACTTGGGCCCTCATAGGTGGGTAACTAAAACTCGGAACATTTAAATTATTACATCACCAATTATTTTGGCATTCAAAAGCTTTTCTATCATTGGACAGGTAGTTTAGAAAAAAAAAACAACAATCTTTGATAACTAGGAAGCAAAGAAACTTATTTGTCTTTGCTTGGTATTAATGTGGATATAAAAATATTCTTTTCTGAGAGTTAATAAATATAAGTCTGACCACAGAGGAGCATGCATATTTTATCTTTTTGTGAACTAGAAATAATCAAGCCAACAAATGAATATAAAATGTTCTCGCCCTAACCGGTTAGGCTCAGTGGAGAGAGCATTGGCCTGTGGATTGAAAAGTCCCAGGTTTGATTCTAGTCAAGGGCATGTTCCTTGGCTGTGGGAACATCCCCAGTGGGAAGTGTGCAGGAGGCAACTGACTAATGATTCTCTCCCATCAATGTTTCTAACTCTATTCTTTTCTCTTTCTCTCTATAAAATAAATAAATAAATAAATAAAATACATTTTTTAAAAAATGTTGCTAAGTGATAGCAACATAGAAAAAAAGTTTATTAGAAGAAAAATGTTTAATTAATATTAGAAAGGATTCCCACAAATAAAATCTCCTCAATAAATATGAAATCACAACCAAAAACTAGAACAAAAAATTGCAGACACAATCAAGACTTTTATGTAATAGAATTATTAGATATAGATTTTTAAATGGTGAGTAAAATGCTTAAAGATATTTACACCAATAAAAGAGAAAATTGACCGTACCTTTCCTATGCCCACCAGCCAATTAGGAGTGAATATGCAAATTAACCCAACCAAGATGGCTATGGCCACAGAGCTGGAGCAAGCAGGAGGTTTAGGTTGCCCTGGTGGAGAAAACCAAGCTTCTAACCTGCCCCGGCAGACTCTGGCCTCTGCTCAAGGCTACAACATTTCAATCATAGAAGATAAATAAATCCCAAACTTGCTTCCAACCGGCCCTTGACTATGCTCAAGGTTAGCACTGAAAAAAAGAAAAAAAAGAAAAAAGGGAGGGGCTGGGAGCTTGGGCCACCAGGGGGTGATCAGGCCAGAATGGGATGGTAGTTGTGGGTAATCAGGCTGGTGGGGGCCAAGGCTGTTGGGGGGTAAGCAGACCAGCAAGAAGACCAGTGGGGGATGAGCAGGCCATCAGTGGGGGTCAGTTGGAGGTGATCAGGTCAGCAGGGGGTCAGTTTGGAGTGAGCTGGCCAGCAGGGGGACAGTTGGGGATGAGCAGGCCAGCAGGGGGGTAGTTGGGAGTGAGCAGGCTGGTATGAGGGACAGTTGGGGGTGAGAAGGTTGGAAGGCAGAGTGGTTAGGGGCAATCAGGCAGGCAGGCAGGCAAGTGATTTGCTAGAGCCAACAGTCCTGGATTGTGAGAGGGATATCTGACTGCCTGTTTAGGACATTCTTCGAGGGGTCCCAGAATGGGTGCAGGCTGGGCTGGGGAACACCTCCCTCCTGCTGTGCATGAATTTGTGCACTGGGCCACTAGTATCAAAATAAAAAGCTTCTGCACAACAAAACAAACTATCAAAAAAATAAAAAGGGATTCCACTGTACAGGAGAAAATATTATCCAATGATATATCAGATAAAGTGTTAATTTCCAAAATATATTAAAAAAAACATACAACTTAACAAAAGGAAGAGAGACAATATAATAAAAAAATGGGCAAAGGATTTAAATAGACACTTATCAGGGGGGATATACAGATGGCCAAGAGACATATGAAAACGCTCAAATTCACTAATCATCAGAGAGATGGAAATTAAAATGACAATGAGATATCACCTCACATTTGTCAGAATGGCTACCATCAACAAATCAATAAATGTCAAGTGCTGGTGGGGGAGTGGAGAAAAGGCAATACTAGGACATTCTTGGTGGGAATACATATTGGTGTGGTCAGTATGGAAAACATTGAGGAGTTTCCTCAAATAATAGAGAATAAAACTGCTATTTTACCCAGTGATCTCACTCCTAAGAATATACCCTAAGAAACCCAAATGCCAGTCAGAAAGAATATATGCACCCTTATGTTCATAGCAGCATTATTTACAATAGCTAAGATCTGAACATTGCTCAAGTGCTCATCCTATCTAATAATAGAAAGGTAATATGCAAATTGACCCTCACTCCAACACACAAGATAGCCACCCCCATATAATTAAAAATGGCCACCCCTATGTGGACACAAGATGGCCACGACAAGATGGCTTGCAGGGAAGGGCAGTTGTGGGCAATCAGGCCTATAAAGAGGGCAGTTCGGGGTGACTGGGATGGCAGAGGAGGGCAGTTGGGAGAGACTAGGCCTGCAGGGGAGGGCTGTTGGGGTGACCAGTCTGGCAGGGGAGGACAGTTCGGGATGACTGGGCTGGCAGGGAAGGGCAGTTGGGGGCAACCAGGTTTGTAGATGAGAGCAATTGGGAGGGACCAGGCCTTCAGGGGAGGGCATTTGGGGGCAACCAGGCCAGCAGGAGAGGGTATTTAAGGGTGACCAGGCTGGCAAGGGAGGGCAATTAGGGGTTACTGGGCCAGCAGGGGAAGACAGTTGGGGGTGACCAGGCCTGTAGGGGAGGGCAGTTAAGGGCAATCCGGCCAGCAGGGGAACAGTTAGGTGCCAACCAGTTTAGAAGTGGAGTGGTTAGGGGGTGATCAGGATGGCAGGCAGAAGCCATTAGGGCCAATCAGGCAGGCAGGGAAAAAGTTGGTAGCCAGCAGTCCTGGATTGTGAGAGGGATGTCTGACTGCCCGTTTAGTCCTGATTCCACTGAGGTTCCAGATTGGAGAGGGTGCAGGCTGGACTGAAGGACACCCTTCCCATGCACAGATTCCATACACTGGACCTCTAGTCAGTAGATAAGTGGACAAAAATATGTGATACATTTACACAATGGAATACTATGCAGTTATGTTCAGGCATATACATATAGAGATATTTAGAGATGAAATAAATGAAAACATAATCTTACAGCTATAGTTATCAATACATGTCACATTAATATAAAAATAGCTAATATCTGTTAACAATACTTTATGAGCTAGGTGTTTTATATGGATCACTCTTTTTAATTCAATCTTATGAAGCAGGTACTAGTATAACACTAGAAATCAGTAAAGTTTAGTAACTTGCTAAAAATCATCAAACTGTAAGAGACCGTGATAAAATTCAAACTCAGACTTTGATATTTTAAAAATCTTTGGGAATACAACAGTCAACTTTCTCAACTCTTCCAGGCTGAATCAATTGCTAGAAAACACAGGACCTGCTGCTTTCTATGTTCTCCAAATACACAGAGAGCAGTTATCATTACAAGGAAAGAAAGCTTCATCCTCACTACAAATGCCTGGATCTATTTTCCTCCCTGATCATCAAAATCAGGTTCTTCAGATAAAAACATTGTATGTATTAACAAGGTTAACTATGTAAAGACTTAAGGACTGTGAATATAATTGTAAATTATGATAGTCAATTTCATAGAAAATTTAGATAATGGAATTAAGAGCATTATTACTTTATAATTTAATGTCCTGTTTCTTGAACAACTCTTATTTTTATCTTTCTACCATATTTAGTTTGTAGTCTCTCACCCACTAAGTTCAAAATTCCTGGGTATAGGATTTTCTCTGCCTTTCTTCCTGTTGTCAGTGGTCCATGATAGACACTTAAGAACAGTTTCTAGTTCTAGAATTGAAGCACAGACAACACTTTGCAGTGGTTCAGGGATCCTGAATCAAAGTCTAAAAAGTGAATACAGAATTAAAAAAAAACAGCTGCTTTCATGAGACCAAAGTACAGGGCTAAGGCAGTTCCCAAAGGCCCTCCACTCTCTTTCATGCAGACACCTTCCAAACTTACTTGCCAGGCCTGGTCAGACTTTCTGTTCGTAAGAGTTCCCTCTTGGTACTGATATGACACTTCCTTGTCTATGTCCTCAGGAAAAGAGATCTAAAGGCAGTGTGCTGTCTATGGCTTAAAGGAAGAGGGGAGTTGATAGGATGACCCATAGGAGTACCAATAAAGCTTGATGTTTAAGTTAGTTCTATCTCTCTCTCTTTCTTTCTCTCTCTCTCTCCTCTATTTTCGGTATCCAAAAACTTCATTTCAAATGTCTTCCAACTTAAAATACATATGTGTTATATAGTACATTTTACCATTAAAATGTTCTGCACACATTTTTCACTACTTGTTCCTGTTTGAAATATATTTAAAGAATGTTCATGTACTCAAATAGCTTTTGGATGTTTTGCCTCCTCAACTAGATTCTAATACTGGTTATGAATTTACTAAGACATAGAACAAATAAGTAAAGGAGGCATTGACAAAGCAAATACCTCTAAGGAAGATTCAAAACATTTAATATGCTTAATGTAAATTATATACTGCATTTATATATGATATAAAAGTTAAACATACACAGAATGTGGCACAACTCATGTAAGCCTCAGTAGCCTCATCAATAAATATCTATCTATTCCCAAATATATGACCATACATTTGTAAATTTCTAATTTTCTTCTGTTGGAAGTAGAAAATGGAGGAGGGGCAAACCATTTGTCAAGTACCGATTACATGTCATACATTTTGCTTGCCATTTTAAAAGTGCTATTTCAGTTAATATTAACACTAATACTATTATATTAAATCCAGAAACTACAAGAGAGAGTGTGAAACTATGATCCTGGTCACAAAGTTAATAAGAAGCGAAGTCAAGATTTAAACTCAGGCTTTTTTTCTAACTCAACATCTGAATGTTTTTCATTTCACTGTGATTCTTCTCAAAATGTTTTTACTACAGTACTGTTCTTGAGCTGTATATTAATACAGTTTTACTCTAATGAGGTATTTATATGCTAGTCCTAAAACAAGTACATTAATTCTTAAATAGCAAATAGCTGCATCATGCTTGCATTGAAGGTGATGGTAAGGACCAGACTAATTAATTCTATCACAATAACTTTGTCAACTTAATCCTTACATATGCTAAATAACTCAGACTGAATAAATCTCCTTCACTGTTGAATTTCTCACAAAATGGGTAATGGTATTAAACATGAAATTATTATGAAAATTGTTAGTATAATATTAAAATCAAAAGATTTACAAACTGAGAAACCATTGATCATGAAATAATTATAACTGCAAACAAATGTCTAGATATAAAAATAATTATATTATATACTAGTGGCCTGGTGCATGAAATTTGTGCACAAAGGTGTGTGTGTCCCTCAGCCTGGCCTGTATCCTCTCCTATCTAGGACCACTGGCTCATAACCACTCACCTGTCTGCCTGCCTGATTGTCTTTAACCACTCTGCCTGCTCACCACCTGCTTAATAGCCTGATCACCACCACTGCTTCCCCTTCTGCCCTGCTCACCTCCCTAACTACTCCCCCTCAGCTGGCCTACTCACCCCCAACTGCCCAGTCATGCTGGCCTGCTCACCCCTAACTGCTCCCCTGCTGGCCTGCTCACCCCTAACTTCCTCTTCCTACTGGCCTGGTCATCCCCAACTGCTCCCCTCACTGGCCTGCACACTCCCAACTGCCACCCCCGCCAGCCTCATTGCTCACAACTACCAACCCCTGCTTGGTTGATCACCCCCAACTGCCACCCCCCGGCCGACCTGCTCAGCCCCAACTGCCCTTCCCTCCTGAACCACTTTCTCCCAAATGCCCCCCCCCCCACTGGCCTGGTCGCATCCAACTGTCCTCCCCTGCTGGCCTAATCACCCCTAACCACCTCTGCCTCAGCTCCGCCACCATGGCTTTGTCCAGAAGGATGTCCGGAAGGTCTCCTGGTCTAATTAGCATATTATCCTTTTATTAGTATAGATAACAGACAGTATTCTGTTATCTACAAACATAAACAAAGTAAAGTTCTGAAAGAAGATGAGAAAATATGATTGATAAATAGAAGAAAAACAAAAACAAAACAAAAAACAAGAATAAATGAAGAGCATAATAAATAGGTTTACCAACAAAAAAGAAAAATTAGGTAGTCCTTAAATATTGATTCACTCTCTCTCAAGGACAAATAAGTGGTTGTTCTAGAACTTTACTGGACTCCTCAATTCCTCCATCTCCCTTTTCCCTTTCATATCCAGCAAAAGATATCCCCTGCTTGCCTAAAACTTCATGAAGTAAGTAGAGACCAGGTAGTAGAAAACATGCTCAATTTTCAACATGAAAAACACCAATATCTTCACATCCTATATCAGAAACAATAAGTATCCTTCCATATGGACTGCCAAGGAGTCTAATATAATTTTCCTGTTTTTATTTTAAGTCTTTAATCTCATAACAAAATCATGTTCTAAAAAGCCTGTCAAGAAAGGTTTTTAAAGAAAAATAATGTAACTACAATCTACAAACAACAATTTACACCTATGGAAAGACTAGGGGCCCAGTGCACAAGATTCATGCACTGGGAGTGGGTGATCCCTCAGCCCAACCTGCCCCCACACACATTCTGGGAGCCCTCAGGGAATGTCCTGCTAACCACTCACCCCTGCCTGCCCAAGGCCTAAAGCCTCTGGTGGAGGCTTTAGGCCTTGCGCACCCAGCCATCAACCTGCAATAGGGCCGATGGCTGGTTTCGTCCCAGCCCACCCCCTACCCCCAGGCTTGGGCCTTCACCCCAGCCAGCTTGAGCTGGCTAGCACGGGCCTCGGGCCTCACCCCCACTGGCCCAGGCCTTCTTCCTGGCCAACGCACGCTAGCCATCTTGACCCCACCCCCCCCACAGCCCTGGCTGCCTCAGCCCCACCCCTCACAGCCCGGGCCACCTTGGCTCCACCCCCCACAGCCTGGGCTTCCTCGGCCCTGCTCCCTGCGTCCTGGGCTGCCTCAGCTCTGCCCCCTGTGGCCCAGGCCATGCACTGGCTGTCTGGCTCTGCCCCAGCTCCTGATTGGCTGGTGAGTGTGGCTTATGGGTGTAGCAAAGGTATGGTCAATTTGCATATTACTCTCTTATTACATAGGATAACTAAGCTGAATATATTTTCTTTGTTTGGCTTATGTGATTGTCTTCTTTCTCAGTCTTGGGATCAAATTAAGCAAAAGTCTGCATTCATTGCCTAGCTCCCTTTTTTGTTTGTTTGTTTTGTTTTGTTCATTTTCCTTCCCTTCTTCCATCCTTCATCTGTCATTCAGTAAACCTGCATTAAATGTATATTGTCAACTCTATTAAAGTTGAGGATGCAGAAAGAGCTAGGTAATAATTCATGCTGTTCAGGGACTGGTTCACTTATAATGTAATAGAAAGAGAGCAATAAATATAAATAAGTGGGTTCAATTAATTAGTTTAATGGGGGAAGATGAAAATGCACTATTTTATGTCTGTGGATCAAAAAGAAGTCAAAGATAGAAAATAGGCCTTGAAAAACGAGTAGATATGTGTTGATGAGGATCAACACATGAAGCAGAAGGGTAATATAGACAGTATAAAAGGTATAAACAGAGTTGATGATTTGTGAAAAAGCTGCAGATGTTTGGAGGATTACAAGCAGCTATACTAGTACTAGTAAATGGCATTAAGATGGTATGTAGGATTAGAGGTGGAGAGAAGTATAAAAAATAAATCAAAGAGACAAGCATAGATTATATCTTAGAAAATATTGTTTATGATGAGTTTAGACTATACTAAAAGAAAATTGGAATGATTTAAAAATAAAAGTCCTAGGTACAGTTTAGTAAATTTTGCTGTGTAACAAACCACCCGAACATTTAGTGACTTTACAATAGCAAATGGCTAGCATTTCTTAAGTTTTGGTGGGCTATTCTGACCTGGTCCAATTCAACTGATCAATGTGGTCAGCAAGCAATTCAGCTGTGGTTGGATGGCCTAAGGTGGCCTCACTCACATGTTTGATAGTAAACTGTGGTAATACAGTAAATTGATCATGTGTCCCTTACCATCCAACATTCTAACTCAAGCCCTATCATATGATTGAAATCTTTGAATAGGAAGAGATGACAAACCCCAATGCAAAAACACTTTTTCAGTCTCTGCTTCGATTACATTGATATTGTCTTACTGGCCAAGGCAATTCACATAGCTAAAGTCAGCATCATTATGGAAAGGAATTATCCAAGGTCATGGATACAAGTATAGGTGTAATTATAGCCATTTACTGAAAACAACCATAGATCTTTGAACCAAAGATCTATAACATAGAATATCATGTATTAACTAGAGGCCTGGTGCACAAAATTTGTGCAATTGAGGGGTGGAGGTTGCTCAGCCTGGCCTGCACCATCTTGTAGTACAGGAGCCCTCAGACTAAGCTGGCAGTCAGACATCATTATTGTTGCCACCATCACTGCTACTGCACTCATCAGCTAAGAAGCCAGCTTATGGCTGAACAGCATTCCTCCTGTGGGAGCATATTGACCACCAGGGGGCAGCTCCTGTGTTAAACTTCTGCCCCCTGGTGGTCAGTGTGCATAATAGCAGCCTGTCATTCTGCCACTCCATCAATTTGCATATTAGCCTTTTAATATATAGGATTATAAGTAATTTATAACTTACTGATTGACCAGAATAACAATAAATACTATCCCTTGTCCCAGGCATGTATATAATTTGCCTTTAACTGTTGTGAAACATGTGGCCAGAATATAAGTGAAAGTTTATATAATACTAGAAGCCCAGTGCATGAATTTGTGTACCAGTGGGGTCCCTCAGCCTGGCCTTTGCCCTCTTGCAATCCAGGAATCCTCAGGGGATGACAGAGAGCTGTTTTTGGTCTGAGCCCTGCAGGCCAGGCTGAAGGACCCCACCAGTGCACAAATCCTTGCACTGAGCCTCTAGTATGCATATAAGATCTTTGGTTAATCTTTTCCTTGCCTCCTTACCACCAACCCTCTAAGATTGATCAGTCTGTTCCATGTTCCCATTCCTGTCCATTGAGTTACTGCCCCCTAATGGTGAGTGCGCATCATAGCTACCAGTCAAATGGTCAAACAGTTGAACAGTTGAATTTTGACTTTTATATAAATAGATATGACTAAATGTTTAAAAGTCATAAACCAAACTAACAGATGTTAAAATCTAGACCAGTCTTCTACTTTGACAAATATCCTAATACAGTGGTAAGCAAACTGTGGCTTGCAAGCTACATGTGGCTCTTTGCCCCCTTGAGTGTGGCTCTTCTGGAAAACACCATGGCCTGGATGAATGTGTTTTTAAGAAATGGCATTAGAAGAAGTTTAAGTTTAAAAAATTTGGCTCTCAAAAGAAATTTCAGTCATTCTACTGTTGATATTTGGCTCTGTTGACTAATGAGTTTGCCAACCACTGTCCTATTATATAAAAAGCCAGGAGCAGTCATGACTTCAAGAACCAGATGGACAACTGAACAGCAGTCTGTGTGGGGTGACCAGGCTGTCAGGGAGGGTTACTGAGGGATGACCAAATGACTGAACAGAAGACTATGTGGGATGACCAGGCCACCAGGGCAGTTAGCGAGGAATGACCAAATGAGTCAATAGCAGGCTGTGTGGGGCTACCAGACTGGCAGGGAGTGCAGTTGGGAACGACCAGGCTCGGGGGGTGGGGGCAGTAAGTGGTGACTAGGCTGGCGGGGGGGGCATTTGGGAGAGACCAGACTGGTGGGGGGGCATTTGGAGGCAACCAGGCCTGCAAGGGGGCAGTTTGGGGTAAGCATGCTGGTGGGAGTGGAGGCAGTTAGTGGTGACCGGGCTGGCAGTGGTGGAAGTTGGGGAGATCAGGCCGGCAGGCTGGTGAGCATTTAGGATCCAATGGTCCTGGATTGGGATCAAGCATGAACCAGCAGTCAGCTATTCCCCAAGGGGTCCCAGATTAGAGAGGGTGCAGGCTGGGCTGAAGGGACTTCCCCAACTCCATGCACAAATTTCATGCATTGGGCCTCTAGTATGTTCATAATAATCTGAAATTGCAAGTTCAAAATTTCTTGGACTTTTCTTGAAGTTTCTTGCTGGAAAGAAGAGGCCAAGGAAAGCTGGTTCACAGCATACCTTTCAGTGTTTCTTGTTCTAGTTCTAGCACTATAAGATGTTTCATACTTGTGCATTTGCTAATCATATTTCCAAATCTTTATTTGTCTCCAGACAGAATAATGTTACTTATAGGGCCTAGGGTTGTATCCAACGATGGTATGATCTTTTATCTGCAGGAACAACATAGAGAAGATAACTTTACAAGCCCAGTGAATGTACTTGGGGCCATTTGTACAAGAGATTTATAATCCCTGACACAGTCTAGAAATTGGGGCATGGCCCTTGAACCATGTAGACCTCATGTTTCTTAGGTAAGGGTGCAGTTATAGGACACAGGGTCAGGATAGAGAATATCTTGTTTCCGTATAATGGCAGTTATTTCTGGTGAGAATATAGGAATAACTAAATTCTCATTTACTATGGTAAAAACTGAACCTAAAGCAAGACAATTAAGGCTAGGAATTTACTGATGACTTTCTGTTACACCAGGGACAGGACATGAGCTATTCACCACTGATATCTTTTCTTTATACTTTTTAGACAACTGTAAGCTTGCTTTTACAACAGCCTAACTTCCAAAATACCTCTGGCATCAGTGACATTTTAACTGTCACCAGCAATGCACATTTCTCAGAACTTACCTCACTGACATTAACAATGTTTTGTTGGCCTATCAATTTTTTGTCCAGCTTTTTTTGCAAGAGTGGGCACATGACACAGGCTGGCCAGTGGACAAAATTTATCTTCTTATAGAAGTCATGTAACCTAAGCAAACAAACCTAATCAGGATATTTCTTCAGAATTTTTATGGATACCAGGGAAGAGAAAGTCATGTTGCCCTTCTACCCCCACTGGAATGAAAGATGAGCTTGGAACTGCTGGGGCAGGGGTGGAGAGAGAGAAAAAAAAACTCCTGATAATGTCTTAAATTCCTGGATCCACCTATGACTGATCCAGTCAGCCATTAAATTGAACTTCCCATGAATGTAAAAAACATAACTTAACTTATCCAGATATTTATAGCTTCTAATTGTTTCAATTAGCTTTGTGTCATTCATAACTAAAAGTATCAATAGCAGTCATGTGATACTTGACACTCTTGTATACTCCCTTTTTTTTAACTCTCCCTTTTCTAAATGTCCAAGATACATCTCTCCTGGTTTCCCTTCTGCATTTTTTAATACTGTGTGTATTGATTTCTTCCTTCATATGCTTCTTGAATGTGGATATATTTCAGCCTTTGTCATTTCATTCAATACACTCTCTCTGAATAGAAACACCAACATTTATTGTCTATTCCCCTTTCATATTAATAACTCTCAAGCCAGGCCCTTAAATATAGAAAACAGATAAAAAAATTCACTGTATCTTTTTGTACTTTAGTTCTGGAATTGCTTTCACCACCCACTTCCTCAAATTCCCATCATTTAATCATACACTGCTGTATGTGATTTAACTGTGTTAACCTAGCTTATCACCCTGACTCTTGCTTTTTAGTTTCTCTTCTTTGCTGTCTTTTACAACTACAGTTTCTGTTAATCCTGGAGGAAGTAATCTGATTTTGAGAACATTCCCTAGCTCATTTCCTGGTATCATCAGGTGATATAACAAATCTTACTCCATAGAGGTAGGAAGATTTGCCACAAAGATCAGTGGTTCTTAAAACTGAGCAGGCATCTAAATAACTTGGATAACTTGTTAACACATGGAACGCTGGACCCTTCTCCCAGAGTTTTTGATTCAATAGGTGTGGGGTGGTACCTGAAAATTTGAATTTCTGACAAGATCACAGGAAATGCTGCTACTGATGATGAGAGTCAAGAGAATGATTCTGATCTAGTCCATATTCTGTTTATAATTTTCATTATTGCAAATCTTCGGATTATGTGCTAATTTTTAAAATATGTTTTCATTGATTTCAGAGAGAGGAAGAGAGAAGGAGAGAGGAATAGATAGATCACTGATGAGAGAGAATCATTGGTCAGCTGCTTCCTGCACGCCCAACATCAGGAGTCAAGCCCACAGCCCAGGCATAAGCTGGACCAGGAAATGAACCGTGACCTCCTCATTCATGGGTCACTGGTCAACTACTGAGCAACATGTCAGGCTATGTCCTCTTTTCGAGTGTGGTAGAAGCTTGAGTCTTTTTTTCTAACCAATAGAATTTAGCCAAAGAGATGTGATGCTTCTCCAATAACTGTTTTAGCAGAGAGGAGACAGACAAATTTTCCTGCTGATCTTAAAGAAACAAGAAGCCATTCTGATTGTGAACTGTCTATAGGGATATAGATATAGACATATGGGTGGCCACTAAGACCTACGGGCAGCTTCTAGCTGACAGCCAGTAAGAAGCTGAGGAACACAGTCATATAATTACAAGGAAATAAATTATGTCAACAATCTAAATAAACTCAAAAGTGGAGTTTTCTCCAGTTGAGTAACCAGATGAAAACATAGTCCACCTGTCACCTTTGAATCCTTATGAGCAGAGAACCTAAATAGGCCATGGCTGGACTCCTGACCTATAGAAGCTATGAGATAATAAATGTGTGCTGTTTGAAGCTGCTAAGTTTGCTATAATTTATATTCAATATAATATCTTCTAAAAAGATTTCCCCCAGCATTAACCTCTCCAAAACTCATATTTCCTAAGAGTTTTGTAAAGACCATAGTAAACATATAAGGCTTTTTATGAAAGGTGTGTTGCTTCTATCTATGGCCTCAAAGTTTTGTTCCTCCTGAGTAGTACCAAGCTATTTTAACTCTCCTCTTTAAATCAGAATATAGTCTAAAACCTATACATCAGAAACTTTGAACAACTTTTTACTGCGAGTTCTTCATTTTTTTTCTATAATTTTTCAAAATTCATTTCTGATGTCATCCTTTGTGAACCTTCTATGGTATCAACCATCAAACCAGCTCCTAAGCCTAACTAATTATTTATAGTCTGTCTTTAAGCATCATGTGTTTACCTCTAATTCAACAGTTATCATGTTGTTTTGTAAAGTTAGTTTGCTTTTCCATTTCCATTAGCTTGCGTGTGTCCCAATGACTATTGAGTGGTATCCATTCAATGGTTCAACCAAGAACAATAATTTGTAAGATAATCACATGTACTTAAAAAATAAAATCATTTATTAAGATACTATTAATGCAAAAACAAACAAACACAGAAATCTTGGTAGAAAAAAAGTAACAGACAAAATTGCATCTGAAATCCTGCTGTGCAATCCCTTAATGGGATGGGAAATAAAGAACAAGAAAACATCTTTGTCTAGTCACAACATGAGGTCAATACTGAGTTACATCTTTTTTTCTAGGCCTCTCTTTATGATTATGCTGTTTCACACTGAGCTACTGCCACAAATTTGATCTTTATAGACTTGCATTGTGATATATTCTTTGAATGAATCAAATATTGTCATCGCTTTTGATGGAAGATACTTAATTTAATTACTAGGTCAATAGATAACAACATACTTTATAATAACCCAATTTTAATTGTTTTACTTAGTGAACATAGTATAGGATTAAAAAACAAAACAAAACAGAAACTGTGGGTCTATTATATTTTATTTTTTAAAATAAATCTTTATTGTTGATAGTATTACAAATAGTCACTCCCCTCTCCACCCCACCCAGCCACCCAATACCCTACTCTGCTGGTTTCCACCCCAAGAATTCAGCATCCTATTTTATGTGACCATAGGTAATGCATATATGCATATGTTCTTTGGTTAAGCTCTTCCCAACACCACTCCCTTTCCCTCTGAGTTTCATCAATCTGTTTCAAGTTTCCATGCCTCTGGTTCTATTTTATTCATCAGTTTATTTTGTTAATTAGATTACTTATTCATTTATTTTGATGTTTAGATTCAGTTATTGATGGCAATGCATTTATTGCCATTTTATTATTCATATTTTTACCATTTTCCCCTTATTTTTCTTCATCTTCTTAAAGAATACCATTCAACATTTAATATAATACTGGTTTGGTGGTGATGAACCTCTTTAACTTTTTCTTATCTGACCTTCAACTGTAAATGATAGCTTTGCTAGGTAGAATAATCATGGTTGTAGGTCTTTGCTTTTCATCTTTGAATATTTCTTGGCACTCCCTTTTGGCCTGCAAAGTTTCTATTGAGAAATCAACTGACAGCTGTATGGACACTCTCTTGTAGGTAACTAACTGCTTTTCTCTTGCTGCTTTTAAGAGTCTCTGCTTGTCTTTAACATTTGGCATTTTAATTATGATGTGTCTTGGTTTCGGTATTTTTTAGTTCATATTTTGGGACTCTCTGCACTTTCTCAACTTGTAAGGCTATTTCTTTCACCAGGTAGGGGAAGTTTCCTGTCATTTTATTTCTTCAAATAGGTGTTTAATATATTTTTCTCTCTCTCTTTTCCTTCTGGCATCTCCATAATGAAAATGTTGTTACACTTGAAGTTGTCCCAGAATATCCTTACACAATTTTCATATTTTTAAATTCTTTATTCTTTTTGTTCTTCTGATTGCATGTTTTTGTTTCCACATATTCCAAATTGTTGATGCTTGAAATTGTCTACTCTACTATTGAGTCCCTAGAAATTATCCTTTATTCTAGTTAGTGTATCCTTCATTTCTGACTGGTCCTTTTGCCTGTCCTTGATTTTATTACTAATTTCTTTGATATTCTCACTAAGTCCCTTGAAGCTCTCATTAAGATCTTCAATATGGTCATCTTTTGTGAACCTTCTGTGATGCCAACCATCAAGCCAGCTCCTAAACCAAACTGATTATTTTGAACTCCATTTATTTCAGTTCTGTTCTTTCATTTGTGACGTTTCTTTGTCTCCACATTTTGACTGCTTCCCTAAATTTGTTTCTATGTATTAGGTAGAGCTGATGTGTCTCTGGAATTGGTAGAATGGCCATATATAGTATGTATCCTGTAGGACTTAGTTGTTCAGCCTCTCCAGCCACCTTAGATAGGCATTCTAGGTGCACCTGTGTGTGGGATGTGTGTATAGAATTGTGATAGTTGAGCCTTGATTGATGTTGGTGTCACTGGGAGGAATTGACTTCTAGGTCAACTGGCTGTGAGAACCAGCTGTGACTACAGTGGAAGAGCTGCTGTATAGAAAACACCTCTCTGGAGCAGGAATTGCTTCGTGGAGTTTTGGTGTTCACTGAGTCTGCTCCTTGAGGGTGATGCTTACAAATTTAATGTAAGGTAAAGTTGTAATCTGGTGTGGGCCGAAGATGTACACTGGCTCCTGGGTCTATCCTGGAGCTGCAATGTCTTTATTTCATTTAAAATAATTTTCATTATCTTAAAGATTATTTTTTCATTCTTCTTGGAATTTAGTATTAAAATATTTTATTGTATGAAAATTTATATTTACAGACATCATATGAGAACAGTTTTCCAGTTATAATTCTACTGCTATGCTCATTGAGATGTATATTCTCCTTAAATGTATCATTCAATGTAATCATCACATTGAATTCTTTCTTTTTCTTACTTATACTATGATAGACCAGAATGAAATTTAATCTCATATGACAGCCTTAATAAATGGAATTTACAAATACATAAAAGTACACTGTAATTATAATAAATAAATACATTTTTATAAATTTTGGTACTATGACAATACAACTATTATTTATTTTTTAAAGTATTGATTTTAGTGAGAAAGAAAGTGAGAGAGAGAAAGAAACACTAATGACGAGAGAGAATCATTGATCCACTGCCTTCTGCTTGCCCTCTACTGGGGATCAAACCCAGGACCCTTCAGTCTGCAGGCCTACACTCTATCCAGGGAGCCAAACTGGCTAGGGCACAATTATTATTTAGTAGAACTAGAAGCCTGGTGCACAGGTAAGCCCCTAGGCCTAGCTGGTGATTAGGGCTGATCTGTGGGGCGACCAGTGGGGCGATAGGGGGCACACGCTTCCACCGGCCTTGGCCAGGCTGGCACTTCCTGCTCCCTGGCCCTACCCCCATCACCACTGCCAGTTGTCTCCCACTGCCGGGAAATTAGCAGGCCTCTACTGGCACCCACCTTGGCCTGCCTAGGGCCTGCAGACTGGGGCAGCTCATGCATTGAGCATCTGCCTCCTGTAGTCAGTGCACATTATAGTGACCAGTCATTCTGCCATTCCATTGATTTGTATATTAGACTTTTATTATGTAGTACTAGAGGCCCAGTGGATGAAATTCATGCATGGGGGGAGGTCCCTTAACTGGCCTGCACCCTCTCCAATCTAGGACCCCTTGGGGGATGTCCAACTGCTGGTTTAGTCAGACATCCCTCTCACAATCCACGATCACTGGTTCCTAACCAGTCACCTGCCTATCTGCCTAATTTTCCTAAATGCTCCCCTGCCTGCCTGATCACCCCTAATTGCCTCTGCCTGCCTGCCTCATCACCCCTAATGGGTCCTCTTCTGCTGGCCTGGTTGCCCCCAACGGCCCTCCCCTGCTGACCTGATCTTGGTCCCAACTGCCCTCCCCTGCCAGCTTGATTGATCTTAACTGCCTCTGCCTCAGCCCCCACCATGGTAACTTTGCCTGGAAGGAAGTCAGACATCTGGAAGCTGGCTGGTTGACCCAGTCTAATTAGCATATTACCCTTTTATTAGTATAGATAGTTTATATAGGATAAGGTTGCTTAAATGGAATGGGAGGAGCTTTTTTAGCAGGAGGAGATGCTCTTGAAAGAAAAAAATACAAAACCCCTATATCTGGACTGATAGCCAGCCACATGCACTATTCTGCCAAACTGGTCATTACAAAATTGAACCACTTTCTTATACCTCACACCAAGCAGCTGTTGCCCTTAAAACCCCTCCTCAGCACTCACCTTAGGTTCTTCAGAGTTCACCCAGATTAGGTTCTTTTTGGTCAGTTTTTTTGTCATTCAGCATCAAAAGTTCCACCTCCTAGGCAGCGACTGGCTCCTCTAGGAAATCCAGAACAACCCCACCTTCATGTCAGCAGCAGCCCTTCAGTCATCTCTGCAGTCTGCTACTGGGTGTATCCCTGGCCACTCTGAGAAGTGATACTTCAGGTCTGTGCTGGTGGCAATCTTGAATTCTCATTCCTGACCTAATCTTCTTAAAGTGAGAGCTCCATGAAAGCAAGCATTTTTCTTGTTCATTCTTAGATCACTCATAGACTTTACCTGTGTCTATGCACACAGGTTGTCCTTCTGAAGTGAAAAGTACACATTTGGGGAGGAAAGAGGAGAAAAGTACAGAATGCATATTGTAAGCAATATAAAGGTCCCCATTTAAAAGTATTAATGCTTTAAATAGAACTGCCTTCGCAGTTCACCCACATTAGGATCTAACTGGTCAGTTTCTATGCTAGCACTTCATGGTGACTGGTCGTTAGGTTATCCTGATTGTCACTGACACAGGCTTTTAATATATATAGACTAAATGTCTGGAGCACAAAATTCATACATAGGGGAGGGTTGTGTCCCTCAGCCCAACCTGAATTCTCTCCAATTTGGGGCCCCTCGAGAGATGTCTGACTGCCTATATCGGGCCTAAACAGCAGTCGGATATCCCTCTCACAATCCAGGACTGCTGGCTCCCAACTCCTCGCCTGCCTGCCTTCCTGATTGTCCCTAACCACTTCTGCCTGTCAGCCTGATCAACCCCTAACTACTCTCCTGCCAACCTGATTTATACCTAACTGCTCCACTGCTAGCCAGTTTGCTCCTAACTGCCCTCCCCTGCAGGCCTGGTCACCCCTAACTTTCCCTCCCCTGCAGGCTTGATTGCCCCCAACTTCCCTCCTTTGCAGGCCTGGTCCCTCTCAAATGCCCTCCCCTGCTGGCCATCTTATCATAGCCATCGGTGTCCACATACGGGCAGCCATCTTTGACCACATGGGGGCAGCCATCTTGTGTGTTGGAGTGATGGTCAATCTGCATATTACTCTTTTATTAGATAGGATAGAGGCTTGGTGCATGGGTGGGGGCCAGCTGGTTTGCCCTGAAGGGTGTCCTAGATCAGGGTGGGGGTTCCCTTGGGGCATGGGATGGCCTGGGTGAGGGGCCTGTGGTGGTTTGAAGGCTGACCACACGCCCCAGTGACCCAAGTGGAGGTCTGGTATCTGGGGTTTACTTATGTTTTACAATTGAAACTTTGTAGCCTGAAGTGGAGCCAAGCCTCCTGTTTGCTCTGTAGTTGCAGCCATTTTTGTTGGGATTTATTTATCTCTTTATTTTATTTATTTATTTATTTATTTATTTATTTATTTATTTATTTGGAGGGGCACCCAGATATGAATCTTATTTATCTATTTAATTGAGACTTTGTAGCCTTGAGTGGAGACAATGGCAAGCTAGGGCTGCTGGAGCTTGGGCTCCTCCATTGCAGGGGGCAACTCAAGCCTCCTGTTCTCTCCAGCTCTATGGCTGCTGCCATTTTTGTTGGGATTTATTTATGTTCTATAATTGAAACCTTGTAGCCTTAAATGGAGGCCTGGGCGAGCCATGGTGTGAGGAAAGTTTGGCTTCCCCCATTGCCAAGAAAACCCAAGCCTACTGCTAGCTCCATGGCCACAGCCATCTTGGTTGGGTTAATTTGCATGCTCACTCCTGATTGGCTGATGGGCATGTCTTGTGGATGTAGCAGAGTAATGACTGATTTGCATATTACTCTTTTATTAGATATGATTTTTTATCCTTAGCTGTCAACTGATATTCCCTTTGACTTAGAAAAACTAAATAATCTTTTTAATGTAGATATCTATAGAACTCTCAAACCTTCTTTCTTATAAAAATAATTTATATCAGAAAACACAAAGGAAAAGAGACTACTCAGCTTGTGTTAATTTACTGACTGACACTACCTGTTCTCCCAAAGTTGGAAACCCTATCATCTAAGACCTCCAAAAATGACTGTATTGGGGAATGGGCCTATAAAAAAGTAATTCAGTTAAAATGAAGACATTAAGGGATATTTTAATTTAATTTGAGTAGTGTCACCATCAGAATAAATGATTAGGACATACAGAAAGAGACTAGTGATTCATGATGCACACACACAGATTATAGGCCATGTGGAGACAGGCAGGAAGTGACTGTCTCGAAGCTCAGAAGTGAGGCCTAGGGAGAAACCACACCCTCCAGCATACTAATCTTGGACTTCTAGTATCCAGAACTGCATGAAAAGAAATTGCTGTTGTTTAAGCCATCCAATCTGTTGTATTTCATTATGGCAACCTTAGCAAACTAATACACTGCTCCCTCAGAGCTACCAAAGGTGTAATGTCAATGTCAAAATAGAAAAGAAAAAAAAAGTACCTTATTTCTCACCCTTTGAAAAATTAAAGAACAATAACTGCTGATGCTGTAAATATTTCTCAGAAGCAGGTTTTTAAATGATGCACAAATTTGATATATCCTTATTAATGTTTGTGCTTTTTCTCTCTGTTTTCTCCCTCTCTCTCTTTCTTTTTCATATCTTGACATAAAAATGCTTTGTCTTATGTCTCACAGAAAAATTAATCTGGTTATATTATACTAAAATTAAACATAAAAAAATAATCACATTTAATGTATTCTTAACATGTTTACCTTAGCAATTGAACATAACAATGAGGTAAAGAGAGGCTTTCCTCTTAAAACCAATGTCAGAATATTGAAACACAAAAAGATAATATAAGGTGCAAGAGTGTTAAAATTGCTTTGTTAAATATTATTGTAAAGACAACTTGACATTTGGTCTTTATAATTAAAATGACAAATTCCATGCTAAGAAACTCTGAAGTAGCTTTTGTCTTATAAACAAGTATGAAATTTAACAGCAGAGAAATTTCTTTATCTTTGTGACCTGTATTATGACTGTTATTATTTAATTAATGAAAAATGAAAAATACATGATTCTAGGTAATGCTACTGAATGACTTTTCTTTGGTTGATGAACTCATAAAATATACAATTAATATTCAGGTAAACAAAATAAACTTATTGTTATCTATTTAAAATATTGTAAGGTTAAAGCCTTTAATTAAACTCTTTTTTTTCCTTTATACATGTGACAATCAAGAATTTTTCTTATTTTGTTCATTAGATTTCTCATATGTATGAGATCATGTGATATTTGCCTTTCTTTAATTGGCTTCTTTCATTTAGCATACTAATATCCAGGTCTATCCATGTTGTTGCAAAGGGTAAGAGCACCTTCATTTTTACTGTCACATAATATTCCATTGTGTAAGTATACCACAACTTTTTTTATTCACTCATCTACTGTTGGGCACTTGGACTGTTTCCAGATCTTTACTAATGTAAATAACACTGCTGTGAACATGATTGTGTTTTGATTTTCTTATGATATATTTCCAGAAGTGGGATCACTGGGTCCAATGGCAGTTCCATTTTTTATTTTGGGGGGAAACTTCACACTATTTTCCACACTGGCTGCACCAGTCTGCAGTCGTCACACCAGCAGTGTACAACGGGGGCCTTTTCTCCATATCTTTGCCTGTCACAGATCACTTTTAAGGTGGTTTGGCTACCTAGGTAGCAAATATCACATCTTGAAGCCAATGAACAATATACCAGCTGACAAGCTAACAGAAAACTAAGACAATTTTTAATACTATGCTCCAACTAAATGCCAGTTTAGAAGCTAAATATACCTCTTGGAATCTGTTTACATTTTAAAAATTACTTTGTAAAGTTTCATAGTAAGACAAATTGTTTTGTAAGTTTTACATTTCAAGGGTTGACGCGTAAGTGAAGTTTGTTCCAAAAGAATGGGCATTGTTACTTAAAATGTGAAAAATCACTTCCAAATCTATATACAATAGTTATTACATTTTAAATAAGAAACAAAAATTAGAACAGTGTATCTCCCTGCCATTAGGGTAACTAGGAACAGGTTGAATAACAGAACTATAGCTTCTGCTGCTAGGGAACATGATCTCTACTTAGTGTATAGAACTTTGGTAATTCATTTAAAAAACATTTCTAGAAATTTACCTATGTGTCAAGTACAGTGCTATTTGCTAAAGAATGACAAGACCCAGTCAGTAAAACTGAAGAGTTCATAAATAATTGGGACGGTAGCAAAGAAAACTATGGCAAATTAGTGTGCTATGCCATAGGCAAGGGTATTATGACAGGTCACAGGAAAATAATTACTTCTAACAAGGGATATAGCTGAGAATGAGTAAGCGTTGGTTTCTTGCAGGGGGTGCTGCATAATAAGCTTTGAGAAGTGAGTAGGAAGTTGGCTAGACAGAATAATGTACAAAGGCACAAAAGCTTATGTCATGGCCTATAAACTATCATTAGAATGGCAAAAGAGGCAAATAGTAAATTGGAGACACTTTTAAGGGCTTTATTTGTAAAATCTGTGGGAATCCAACAAATGGTAATGTGCTTAATAGTTGGGTATTATTGCTTGGGGTGCAATCAGCATTATAATACTAATTGGGAAAGTTGCTTCTTTTGTTCCAGTATGTTTTTCTAGAAAATGATAATAGTAATATATACTGAGTGGCCAGATTATTATGATATCTGAATGCATGATAACCTGGCCACCTAGTGTATAGCCTATATAATAAAATGCTAATATGCAAATTGTCCCCTCAAACAGGATTTCAACTAGCAGGCAGGCCAGCCAATCACCCATGTGGCCTTCCCCTGGCCAGGCTGGCCAGACCCCACCCATGCACAAATTCATGCATCAGACCTCTAATATATATACTGAGTGGCCAGATTATTATGCATTCAGAGATCATAATAATATAGCCACTCAGCATATATTTCATAGCTTAGTTATAGTGAAAATGTTCAATTATTTTATGTAGCTGTAGTACTCAATGTTTGTATTTCCACAAAATTTGTATTTTGAAGCCTTATCTCCAGTGAGGCTGAATTTGGAGATGGGTTTTGAGAGTGAGACCCTGATCTGGTAGGATTAGTGTACTTATCAGAAAAGGCACCAGAGAGTTCTTTCTCTCCATGTGCATGTACCAAGGAAAGAACATCTGAGGACATAGAGAGAAGGCAGCTGTCTACAATCCATTAAGAGAGCCCTCATCAGAAATGGAGGAATCTGAAATCTTGATATTGGATTTCTAGCTCTGAGAAATGTGAGAAAATGCATTGCAGTTGTTTAAGCCCAGTCTATGAAATATTGTTACTAGAGGCCTGGTGCACAGATTTGTGCATTGGTGGGGTCCCTTGGCCTGGCCAGCAATAGGGACCAATAGGGTTCTGCCAGGCAGGGGGAGGAGACATTGGTTAGCAACAGGAGGCTGGCAGTGGGAGTGCACTGACCACCAGGGGAAGCTTCTGCATTGAGCATTTGCCCCTGGGTGGTCAGTACACATCATAGTGACTGGTTGACTGGTCATAACTATTGTTTCAGTCATTTGGTTGTGATGGTTGCTTAGGCTTTTATATGTATAGATGCACCATACAGGTACAAAGCACATCACTAGGCTGGTACATAGTAAGGACTCAATAAATCTAATTAATACCAAAGACAGCATAATCCAATTTGCTAAAACTAACTGAAAGGAAGTTGGAGAATGATTCAGAAAGATAAAACAAGATGTGGCTAAAATACTTAGCAACTGCAGATATAACCTACGTGAGAAATAAATCTATGGATAGAAAGATGGGGAAAGACAATGAGTAGAAGATGTAAAATCTAGTAAGATGTATAACCTGTGAAATCTGATGACCAATCCTATCTAATAAAAGAGAAGCATGCAAATTGACCACACATTCGCTATGTTACCAGCCAATCAGGAGCAAGGAGCGGGGCTAAGGGGAGGGACTGAGCAGCATAAGGGGCAGGGCTGTGGCACAGGGGAGGCTTGTGCAGCCGCGGCCCCACCCCTCATGCCACTCGGCCTTGCCCCTCCCACCTCCCAGTGGTGGGACCTTGGGGAAACACCAGCTGAAATGAAATACATGTCTTTGTATCTTTGCATTTAATTCACTTGAGTGTTGAGGGGGTGGCTGGGGCCAGTGGGGGCAGTGGCTGTCTTTTACCTCCCCTGGGCAGGATTTTAGGAAAATGGAAAAGGGAAGGTGGGTGAGGGTAGGCCCTGCCATGGTGGTGCCTGCTTGGCCCAGGATTGCGCCCTGCAGCCAGAGGGCAGCGTTTTCCTGAAGAGCCTGAGGGAGGCAAGAGGCATTTGGCCTGGCCTCCAGCCTGCAGCTAGCCAGTTCTCGGCACTTGGTGTCAGAGCAGTACCTGGCAGGCACACGCATCCCCCTCCCAGGTCTGGCCGTCACTGGAGATCCTAAGCGATTGTATGAGAACAATCCGGCTGGTGAATGCCAGTCACAGGATCCCAGCTCTTCCCACTGGGCCCTTCTCCGCATTCAACTGCTGCCTTTTGTTGGAGTCACGCGGTCGGGGGGGGGGGGGGGGGGAGGGGCAGACAGGACTCTCCCTGTCCCACCACAGAAACAGTGGGCCCAGTGTGCTCATCTCCAGGGTGGTACCAAGGGGAGCTCTGACTCCGATTTGAAGGAGCTGAGACTAAGGCCTGGGTTGTGGGGGCTGGGCCGAGGTGGCCAGAGCAGAGCCAGCCATCAGCCCCATTGCAGGGTGATGGCTGGGTGTTCCAAGCCTAAAACTTCGGCTAGGGGTGAAAATTCAGTAGGACATCCCCTGAGGGCTACCAGTATGTGTGAGGAGGCAGGTTGGGCTCAAATCTTTGTGCACGGGGCCCCTAGTTATCTATAAGACAAGACATAGAAAGGTAAAATGAGAGATGGCTTTCGTGTATGTAAAGGTGCTATAGACTATTGGAGGAAGGTTGTGATCATGGCAGAAAATATTATACTCAATTTTTGAACTTTTATTTTGAAATATTGCCAATTAGATCAACATTTAGACTAAGAGGTTCAATCTCATGTAAATTATAAAAATAAAAAAATTCAAAATTTGCTGAGGTTGATTTCAGAGAGGAAGGAAAAGGGAGAGATAGAAAGATCAATGATGAGAAAGAACCATTGATCAACTGCCTCCTGCATGCCCCCTACTGGGGACTGAGTGTGCACCCTGATCCTCTTCCCTGACTGGGAATTGACTCTTGACCTGCTGGTTCATAGGTCAACACTTGACCACTGAGACACACTGTCTGGACTTAATGTTTATATTTTCTTCCAAATTTAGCTCAAAATTATTCTGTGTATGTATGTTTAAAAATATTTAACATAAAACCCACTCTTCTAACAAATTTAAATGCACAATACAATACAATATAAAGCAGTTCTCTACAACTCATACATCTTGTAAAATGCCAGGTCATCTCTCTAACATAACATTATTGTAGCCAGACCTTTCATTTTTTATGTCTATATTTATATATACAGGATTTGCCAGAAACACACACACACTTTTTTTCTGATACCTTGGTTTGTTTTTTTTTTCTTTTCAGATTTAACCCATTGCAATTAATAATTATTCAGTGTATATACAATGTTTGTGACATGCTCTACATAACATCTGAGGGTTCTAAAACCAATTTCTCCAGAAAGAAAGCCAGGTAAAAGCTGTATATCTATATTGATTGATATGTCCTCACCTGGAAAACCATATAGTCATACAGTGTCACTTCCATTGCATCTCATTCTCTAGACAGTTTACTAGGGCCAGTCTGAGGAGAAATTAGACTCTTCTTTTTGAGGAATGTGATAGGCTAAAATTGTCCCCACCCCTGGCAAAAATGTCAATTTCTTAATCCCAGAAATTCTGGAATCCTGACCTGCAGAACTGTGAGAAAATAACTTTGTGTTGTTTTATGCCAGTGGTTGGCAAACTGCGGCTTGCGAGCCACCTGAGGCTCGTGAGCCACATGCGGTTCTTTGGCCCCTTGAGTGTGCCTCTTCCACAAAATGCCATGGCCTGGGTGAGTTTATTTTGAAGAAGTGGTGTTAAAAGAAGTTTAAGTTTAAAAAATTTGTCTCTCTAAAGAAATTTCAATCGTTGTACTGTTGATATTTGGCTCTGTTGACTAATGAGTTTGCCGACCACTGTTTTAGGTCATTAACTTTGTGGTAATTTGTTACATAGCA
The DNA here is from genome assembly GCA_027563665.1 of Antrozous pallidus. Lineage (NCBI taxonomy): Eukaryota > Metazoa > Chordata > Mammalia > Chiroptera > Vespertilionidae > Antrozous > Antrozous pallidus. Next base: position 30,182,391 of record CM050519.1, read on the forward strand.
ACAACAGAAAACTAATTTATATTAGTCTCAAATATTTTGTGGACATGTTTCAAAACTATCATATTTATCCTTTTTTTTGACTTGTTGAAAGATTCAAATGAGTTCATTAAAAACCCTTATTATATAGCTTTCATGTACTAGCATTGAATTAGATGCTAAGGATATAAAGATGAATTAAACATGATTTCCCTCCCCCCACCTCCAATATGCTCACAGACAGCATTCATGGAAAGACTCTGTAGAACTCTAAAGGGCAATATAAATGTAATATATTGTGAATCACTTGCGAGGTTTAATATGCAAACCAACCATTCCTTAATTTATTAAATCATAAGTCAGAATCAATATTTCAACAGATGGGAACTATGCATACTTCCTGAGTAAATTACAAACAAATACAGAAGAAGATTTTAAAAATTAGATGTCAGTTGGGTTTGCAGTAGACATTTAACATGTCTCAAAGTAAGAAAATCTGTTAGAACAAATATACTCTGGTCAATCTCAGTGCAAAAGCTCAGTTAATGAGCCCCCAATATGCTGAGGGACATCTCCTAGAGATGAAAGGCTAGATTGTTTCATTATCTCACTGAACTTTGAACTGAGGCTGCTAGCAAGATAACCAACAGTGATCTAGTCACATATCCAGTAGAAACTAGATAGAGATTGCTCATTTAGTTTGTACAGGTCACTGAAGTAATTCCATTAGGTAACAACTATGGTCACTACTACGGATAGGATCACGAATACAAACCTGAGCCAAAAAAAAAAAAGGAAAATTGAAATTCAACAAGAAAAAAGAGAGAAATAAGCATTCATAACTCATCTGAAGTACCTATTTTTGTTTTTGATATTTAGGATTTGGAACACCTTTGTGTACTTGGGAATTACAAACAAAAACCTAAAGTGTGACTAGAATATGTAAATGAAAAAAATGTAACATGAATCAAATATTTCTTTAGAGAAAGGTGACTGCTCAAAGGATAACTCACTTAATGATTAGTTGTTTAAAAAAAAGAGAAATTATCAAGAAAGCTCAAAGGAGTGATATTCAGTGGTCTGCTTTGGGAATCCGGGGGAGCCCTCTTTCCACAAGCACAGCTGTTGGCAGCTGGCCAGCATCGAAGACAGGCAGTTGGCAGGGGAGGAGTGCGCTCTGCCAGCTGGTGCTAAAGAATTGAAATTAAAATTAAGGGGGAAAAAACAACCTGAGGCGCACATGCATAAAAATCAAGCCTTGAGTCCTGGTGTTCTCCCATCTTGAGTCCTGAGGGAAGTCTCCAAGTGAGGCAGCTCCTCCCTCCTTATCCCAAAGCTCACTCCCATGCGATTCTTCTCGAGGTTTTGATCTCCTTTTTGTAGTTTTTCTGTGTTCATTCATTTGAAGCCACATTTCTTGAATCATAGTATATGCCAAGAAATGTGCTAGGCCTGAGGATGAAGATACAAATATTAGTTACATTCCTGACTTCCAGAAATATGCAAGTTAAGAAGAGCTGATTTTAAAATGCCTAGAAATGGCTGCAGAAAGTGGGATGACCATAATGCATAGGGGACGTAGGAAAGAGTGCAGAGGAGATGACAGAAGGCTATACTGACATGAGAAGAGGAGAATAACTAAGGTTCTGTAGGCTGGACAATGAGGAAAATCCTGTCCGAGGGAAAAGAACAGGAGAAATGAATGCAATTTCCATTTCTACATGATGGCATACTATCAGGGTATGGTCTGCTTTAACAAGGAGATCAAATTATAGAAGCTTGAAAATATCACATCTCCCTCTTTCATATTATGCTTTAGATGACTATGGCTACTCTGGCAGCATGGCTATCTCAATATACAGCTTCTAAATTTTGGATCTGAGGAAGCTGCTCCGGCTCCAGCTAACATACCTGTCTCTCAGGGCAGGGAAAAAGGGCAAAACACCTACTAAAGGGAAAACAAAGAAGTGGCTCAAATTATCTCCACTCACAGTGAATTTCCAAAGAGGCTTGGAATAGTAATAATTTCTGGATAGTCATGTGTCTACTTAGAACTCAAGAGTTCTATTAAAAAATAAATGGTTGACTTTGGCAGAAAACTAGCCCCAGTCAGGAATAAATAGTAAATCTATATAAGCATAGTTCTAATTGTAAGTGCATAATTAGAGCTATAGCTTTTTTTTTAAGTTACATATATTCTTGAGCTATTACCAGGGCCAGACCATTTTTTAATGAACAAATGTATATTAGAGATAAGTCAGGAGCAAGATATTGTGGGTGTCTTATTGTTATCACCAAGTATCGTGGTGATAAAAAAAACGCTTAGGTGCACTATAATAAAGGTGGAATTTTAAGATGACAAAATTTCATTATGAGAAATGGGAAGAGGTGACCACATTGTTAGAGTCAACAGTGGAATAGGTTGATCATCAGCCTTCTTGATGGATGTGTGATACTCACTTTAAAGAAGTCATAAAACCTTTATTCTGTCAAGTCAAAAAACCTCAACTGAAAATAAGTTTGCTCAACCTGCATTTCATCTTATCTCTCAATCTAGCCATCAGATTTTGATCTATGTGAGCCTCAAGGTAATACATTACTGCTCCTAGAGTCACCTCATATTCCATATAGTCACATTTCATGCATAATGAAGATGGCAGTGAACTACAAAGGTGTTTATCAACTCAAACAGGAATACAAATGCTGTCTAAGGGCAATTTATGGTGCGTATTTTAAAAGAGTAAGAAAAGGAGACATTTTTAGATCAATTTATATGCCTTTAGGGAAAATTATGTCATAAAGACATTTTGAAAAGGAAAAACTTTCATTTTTAAGAACTTATTTCATATATTTATTATATACATATAAAATGGTAGTATTAAACATTCAAAAAAACTCATAGAATTTTTTTAGATGTATACATTTGCTTTTTAGATATCTGATTACCTATTGTGTGCAGGGCAATAGATAGACATGGGGAAAATTGGCCATTAATATTAATTAGGATAATTTTGCTATAAGAATATAAGATTCATTAAAAAATAGATAAAATGACAAAGTACATTTTAGAGATATAAAGGAGCAGTCCATACTTTAAGTAGGAAATGTTCACAAGGACAGGGCTTACTCAAGATCAATCTGAGGAGGGTTTCTAGACTCAAGGGAACTTACCAATATGCGTGCACATAGGATGATTATTTTCTTCATTATAATTTGTTTTCTTCTCTATCCATTGTCAAATAATTTCTTATTTTAAATTTTAAATTTTGTAATCAACTGGGGCCAAGCTAGATGAGTTCACACAATAAAATCTCTTTATTTAGGGCAGATGGGCATTGGGGAATCAAAGATGAATAAGGCAGTGTTTTTTATTTCACAAATTATACTTTGAAACTGTTTTAAGTTATAAATTGACAAAGTACTTACTGAGCAAATGTAATTTTTACCAGTGAGGTGTCCTCTGTGACCCCATTTCTCAACAGTGGAAGTACACTTCTTACAATGTCATAAGGAAAAGGATTTCCTGAGATTCATGTGGGAGGATGAGTGACCTTTATTTATTTCCATGGAATGAAATTCCTGGGTTTCCAGTGTCCCTCCATCCTGCCATGGAAAAAGTCCAGTCTTGTCTTCAGCAGGGCTAGTATAAGGCCACTGCCCAGAACCTCTGCTATATATTAAAACACAGCCAAGTCCAGTATCCTGTCTGTGGAATCCATGTGGCCTTGGGCCATGTAGCGGCTTCACACCACATGGTGTGTGAGTGCAGGTCATGGAGCAAGAGAAAGCAAGAGAGAAACTCTTAACCAATTAACCCTTCAAGATTCCACACACTCAGCCTTAGCCAGTTTGGCTCAGGAGATAGAGCATCATTGGCCTGCGGACTGAAGGGTCCCAGGTTCAGTTCCAGTCAAGAGAACATACTTTAGCTGCAAGCTAGATCTTATCCTTGGTAGGAGTGTCTCTCACATTAATGTTTCTCTTTCTGCCTCTCCCCTCCCTTCCACTGTAAAAACCAATTGACAAATATCCTCAGGTGAGGATTAGGTTTCACACACTTGCAGTGGCTTCATCCATCAGCCAATTATTTTTTTCCCCAGGTTAGACTCACAGGCAAGCCCCTTTCCTACTTCACCAGGACTTCTCTGCTCATGCACCCATATCCTCTTTGTTTAATCCCTTTCCCCAGTGATGTGCAAAAAATGGACTAGTGGTTTACTAGGGAGTGTGGAATTGCAGCTTCCTGGTGAAGCTGTTCAGGTGACCATGTTTATAATGTCTGTCCTCTCCTTTGTTCTATTCCTATTATTAATATTAAAAACTAGCTAATTGTGATGATAACTTATCATTTATAGGATGTTTTGTAAAGTACTTTAATATAAAATAATTGCCTATTCATAAAACTTTTATAATGTAAGCAGAGGTGATATTCAAAATAGCTAACAAGCACTTGTGAGCACTGACCAATCAGAATCAACATCCCAAATATCAGAAGAAATGCTGTCATAAGCAATCAGTATAAAGGATCTACACATGCTGGCTATTGAGAAGCCCTTGATTCTGAGCCAGCCTTTATTTTATTTTATACCCATTTTTATATTTTATAAAATAAAGTTCATGAAAGGTTAAGTGACTTTGTACTAAAAGCTGGATTTTCAGATTCTAAAACTAGTGCAGTTGGTACATTTCACTTCCATCTATCCCTTGTTACCAAATGTGACATATGGCATGCTCCATGGCCACATCTGTGACCTCCCTAATTAGCTGCCGTAGTTTCTAAATTGCTACATGTGAGTTTATCTCTATTGAACTTCTTATGAAGTTGACTTTCTACTGTCTTCTCTCCTTTACTACACAGAATACTCTCCGAAGGCATTTTTTTTCAAGTTTATTCCTTGTATTGTATACACCCTATATTAGCCAATCTGTTAATATGTTTTGAAAATTCTTGAAAGGAGTATAATTTTTAATAGCCTGTGAACTTGTACTTAGATAAAACAGTGGTAGAACTTAAATGAATTCATGCATGTAAGGGGCTTAGTGCAGAGGGGGTCATATACCAAGTGCCCAGCAATACTTGGCTATTAAACAGTCTGCTATATGAAGAAGTGATAAAATAGCTGAAGGGTTTAGAGTTTAAAGTCAATGCATGCAGAAAATCGTGCAAAATTTCTGTAATTTCCAAAATTACTTGGGAGAATCTTTTAACTCATCCATAAAGTACAGTGAACTTTTTTTTGACCATACATCTCTAAATATATCTAAGTATGATAGATGCATAATGTATTTATGAATATAGTTTATATAAAGTTCCCTGAAAAAATTATATCTGAAAATTAATTTATTCAAGCTTTTTAATGCTTAGAATTCTCCAATTACATTGCCAAGTTTTCACCCTTTTTCTGTTTGCTTTGGCTTTGTCGCCTAGCCATGTCTAACGTTTTGTTAGGCAATGTTTTCTTTGGACCTTAATTAGTTCTTCAATAGCTTTCTACAGGAGGTCCAGGAAACCTGCTTCTGACCAGTCACTGTGAATATCCTCAGCCTCATGCTTTTTCTCTATCTCAAAGATAGTTGAAGTGAGATAACTTGAAAACAAGTATGCTGTGATTAATATTGTGTAATTTTTTAATAAAGTAGGATCTCAGCCATGTTTGAATTAGTCATACAAAGGGTGAGCATCTTTACCTAACTATCTAATAAAAGAGTAATATGCAAATTGATTGTCACCCCAACACACAAGATGGCTGCTCCCATATGGTCAAAGATGCCTGCCCCCATGTGAACACAAGATGGCCACCACAAGATAGCCAGCAGAATAAGGCAGTTGGGAGGGACAGCCTGCAGGGAAGGGCAGTTAGGGTTGACCAGGCCAGCAGAGAAGGGCAGTTGGGGGTGATCAGATCTGCAGGGAAAGGCAGATAGGGGCAATCAGGCTAGCGGGGGAGTGGTTAGGGGGTTATCAGGCTGGCAGGCAGAAGTGGTTAGGGACAATCAGCAAGGCAGGCAGGCAAGCAGTTGGGAGCCAGCAGTCCTGAAATGTGAGAGGTATGTCTGACTGCCCGGACATTCCTCAAGGGGTCCCAGATTGGAAATGGTTCAGGCTGGGATATGAGGCACACTCCCTATGCACGAGTTTCATGCACCAAGCTTTTAGTTTATTTATAAAGAGTGGAAAACTACATCTCAAAGAGTTCGTGACTTTCTCAGGGTTAGTATAGACAGGTAGTATGGAAGGAAGTAGGTTATAAAAGCTGGTATTCAAATCTCAGGTACTTAAATTTAAATAAGTGGATCTCCAGAGAAGCATATCATTTGCTGTAAAAAAAAATCCTGAATCAAACCTCAGATGGAAGATAGGGGAGTTGGGGCTAAGTGGGAGAGATCAACCAAAGTACTTGTATGCATGCATATAAGCCTAACCAGCGGACATAGACAACAGGGGTGTGAGGGCATGAGTAGGAGAGTAGGGGGAGAAGGGTTTGAGAAGGTAATGTGGGGATGAGGACAAATATGAAATACCTTAATCAATCAATAAATTAAAATGCAAAAAAATAAAATAAAAAAATCGAGTAATGGATAAAGGTAAAAAAAAATCTGAAAAATAGGAGGTGTGTTTTTTGTTGTTTTGTTTTGTTTTTGTTTTACACTGTTAGTGGGAGATATGTCTCTGACATTTAGTGGACAGAAGCCTGGCGTGCACACCTATTTCAATGTTCAGGAGAGTCTGTTCAAGATAAAAATGCACTGGACCAGTTAAAGAGGCTTTAGTCAAGAATTTTGCAATGAGGCTGCAAAAAAAGAGAGATCAAACAAACTCCTCTGAATCAGAAACTGAGAGTGTTTCTAAGCACAGGATAGGAAATACTGGATGATGTTAAAAGCTGGTTGGTCCGTGAGATTTATCTCCCTGTGTTTGCTAATTATTTCTTTTGGAAGTTCAAGTCTATCTTCCTTGAAGATTACATTTCAAAGAGATGGCTTCCACTTCCCTAAGAAATATATTTCTGGATTTTAATGCTGGCAAGTGGCTGGGAGATTTGCATATCAAATAGGGAGAGTAAGAATTTAAAATTGCAAGTTTTTTTTTAAAATAAATGCTTTAAAAAAAAAAAAGGAAAGTTAGGGATATACAGCCAGGAAGAAGCTTTCCTGAAGTTTAATCAAACTGAGGTGGAAATTAAGGTCATCTTGTTCAGGTCTCATATGAGAAAAAAGTGCCCCTGTCTCTTGCTTTTATATAAAGGAAACAATTATTTCTAATTATGTGAGCCTGGCAAGCCACTTCATTTTATGTAAGGACACAGATATTTTCACACGGTCTCAATAGAAATGCATCATTCAGGGATGTAGCTAACTTTTAAATTTAGAAAAGATTGTTCTGTTTTTGTTTCAGCATATTATCAAGATCATTATATAGATCATGACACTAACAGCCATGCAGATCACAGACATTTTGTTTTTATATATATTTTAATTTTAGAAATGAAACAATTAAATATTTGTTTTATTGGCATACTCAGCTTAGACCTCTGTAATGAGCCACTCTAAAAATAACATGGTTAGACTATAGCCTATTTTTCCAAGCCATCATTTTACAACTTATTAAGCAAGCAAGGGATCACATTATGTGATCTTTTTATACACAAAATGCTAGTAAGTCCCATTTGAAACAGCTGAAAATCTTTTTAAAGCTGCTCATTTCTAGATTGTATTAAGATTGATATGATTCTATACAGTTGATATAATTGTACTCAACCTAGTTGTGATAGAACAATTCTGATTCATAACTATGTACGCTGTATTTCTTCTGTCTGATTTTGACAACTATTTCTTATAGGGCTTTTTTTAAAGCTTGTGTTGAGAAATTAATAGAAAGTAATCATTTCACTGTCCCCACTAATCAATCAGAAATACAAGTAAATGTTGGTTGCTTCAACATCTGTTAAGCCTCTCTCCTTCCCAAGGAGGAACACTGAGTTACCTTTAGCCAGAGCCAGTATATAGCTGAGAGATATGAGAATATGCTGGACTTACTATAAAACATTCTCGTCTACTATCCTGTAATGTCACCCTTTCTTCCCACTTACCTACATCCTGTCCTTCATAGCTCTGTTTACTCCTCTCTGAAAAGAAAACCCTGTATTGCCTAACCTTCAGACTCTTACAGATCTATGATCAGAGATTATTTCCTATTGAAATGCCCTATACTCACCCCTTGACCCTTCCACAAAATCCATTCTAATAAAGTATCTCCTTATTAAGCCCAGATATATTTTTAACTGACATATTGTTATCCTGGCAAAATGAACAAAAAAACAAAAATTTATTCAAAAGTGCTATGGAATCCAAATATATAAGATTTTACAGAATTTCTGGAGTAGATTAATATATCATTTAAACGTTTTCTATAGTTCTCTTCAGAAATTCATCAAAATCAACTCCTTAGCATCCTTAGACTGCTGTCAGCCAGAGATTATTACTTCTTTATTTCTTTTATTTTTCTTAAACTAATCCACTTTTTAATGTGTGGCTAGACTGGTTAATCTTAGACAGTGAGACAGGAGTTCTGTCTAAGAAATTCCAGCTACCTGACAATGGGCCTTCTCTGTTTTGATGAGATCATACCAAGCCCCAGAAAAGGTGGAAGAAAGTGTGAATGCCATTGATAGTGATTGTCAAGCAGACAATATAAAATTGGGAAAATATACCTTTGTGTGTATTTAAGTCATGTTAGCCCTTGGTTGCTCATAGCCATGTTCTTCACAGAGCACTTAGCCAAGGAGAAATTTAGCAACTTGGCTGATTTTCCTTCTTCAGGATGTAGCATTTAAGTTGGATGTGGTAAAAAGATAGGCAACTAATAGTTAAAACTTATGCAGTTTTGCATTTTATAATTGGCTAGAAAGCTCTACTTTTACTTGACAACAAAAGAGAAAAATTAAAAAGAAGAAAGAAAGGAAGGAGGGAAGGAAGGAAGGAAGGAAGGAAGGAAGGAAGGAAGGAAGGAAGGAAGGAAGGAAAGAAGGAAGGGAGGGAGAGAGGGAGGGAGGGAAGGAGGGAGGGAGGGAGGGAGGAAGAAAGGAAGAAAAAAAGAAAATCCATGGCGAATGATATTAAGAATATTTTTATTAAATTGTATTTATTTATTTATAAGCTTATCCTCTCCCAAAGATATTTTCCTATTGATTTTTAGAGACAGTGAAAGAGAAAAAGAAAGACAGAGAGAAATATCAGTGCTCGCCTGTTTGCCTGATTGTCCCTAACTACATTGATTGGTTGCCTCCTTCAAGTGCCCTGACCAGGGCCTTGGGCCAGGGAGGAGCCTGCCACTGAGGATTGTGCCCTTTACCAGAATGGAACCTGGGACCCTTTGGTCCACCGGCAGACACTCTGTCCACTGAGCCAAACTGGCCAGAGGGAGAATTTTTTTTAACAAACAAATATCTTATTATTTGCTGTAATAAGTAAGAAAAACATTTTAAATTTAATAATTCAATGTGACTTGCAACTTCACATCTGATTCATTATTGAATCAAGATTCAGAATTGAAGCTCTTCCTAAGTCTTTCTTCCTAAATATTCTAGACATTAGTGGTGTCCTAAGCCAATTAGTGGGTTTTTTTGCCAATCCTAGGAACTCCTGCTGTGGGACAATGGCTGTTTGCCAGGAGGGGAAGAGAGTGTATCACACAGAGGGACTGCTACAGCTGGCAAGGTCAACAACCTTGCTCTCTGCCCTGATAAAAGGTAAATGAAAGACAAACTTTATTTTTTAATTAATAAGGTGATAATGCATCTGAAAGTAAAAGATGTCATTATCTGATTATAGTTTTCAAAAATAAAAACATTATATGTCAGCATAATTATTGTTTGTTTGTTTGTTTGTTTTTTTGCAAAACATGTGTTTCTTCATGAGTATAAAACCACAAACACTGAAAATGGATTTTTGCCTTAAACAGTTTGATTATTTCTTTATTTATAACTCAATGAATCTTCATACCAGAAAGCATACAATTAAATTACCCAAACTGCAAGTGATTCAATCCTAAAAATCATTATTTGAGTTGACTTATGGTTGAAAAATAAAGATAAACTTTAAAATGATACTTTTAATGTACTTTAATCCCTACATAATACACTTTCATTTAAATGTCACATACATTTCTTATCCCAGTTTTGTAAAATAAAAAGAATGTTTCAAAGAGACACAAACATTTTTAAACTTTCTGAAATGTATATTTTTATCATTCAAGAATTTTCTTTATAATATTATTTCTTTTCACTGCATCGCCTTTTATAAAATCATAAGAATGCCTTTCCAACTATATAATCAATATTCTGTTTTATTGTTTTACCTATAAGCAGAAAGCAATAAAGTCTACATAAATTTCTTTGTTTTTGACAGAGAAAAGGCACGAGAAATAACATAAAAAGAGTGAAGCTACACACATGTTCATTGTGAACAGCTGAAAACTAGAAGATTTTGAGGCAACAGACAACTTACTCCATGACTACCTCAACTTTTCCGCCCTGAAAACATAGCCTCTGTCACTCCATGAAGAATTATAGCAAGTGGGAAAAATAATCATAATGATTTTCATTTTCTCCTAATATGGAAGCTGGATAATCTCAGAGACACAGGCCTGTGTCAGGCAGAAGTGCAATGGTGATTTGAGGGTGTTTATAGCACCTTTGCCCTGGGTAATTCCAGGAGATAAAAGAACATGCCTTTCAAAACAAAGTAGAATCAAGTTCCTTGTTAGTAGAAAAGGCCAGTATGTCTCTTGGGGATGTCACTCATCTCAGATACTGTCTACTTTAAAATGGCTCATTTTAAGACCATATAATGGATACTCATCATACTTTTTCACTTTGTAAAGTTTCTTCAATTACTAACATTGCAATAGCTTCTCCTTCCTCAATCGTCATGTATTCAGTGTGTTTAAGATTACTAAAAATATTGGCTATTTTATAAACCTGATGATTTGCACTTTATTTCACTCTTTTATCTCTTCCATCTTTCTCAACAGTGTGGGAGAGAGTGCGCGTGTGTGTGTGTGTGTGTGTGTGTGTGTGTGTGCGCGTGTGTGTGTCCTTACCAGATGTTATGAATACTTATTATTAGAACATTATTTGATCTATGAGTGTGCCATACTCAGATCTCTGAGCTATGCTGATTTAGCAGATATGAATGTTCTATGACATCCCTAGTATGAGTAACATGTCTTAATGTGTTTCAAATCAGTTACACACCAATATTGACATGAGTTCTAATATTAATAGTTTTTCATGGCTCACTTTCCTTCCCTTGTGTTTCACTGGAAGTTAGCAGCTGCCATACTCCATGAAAAATGGACTCTACTGTCTCTCACTTAAAGCTGTCACTGGTGCTAATGATCCTTGGTAAAGACATCATAAACAGGTGTAGTTGTCTCTACCTTGATAGAGAGAAGTCCCTACAATCAATGTACAAAGCTCTGCCACAGAGACTTTATAACCTCCAAGATTAAAGTTTTTGGTGTATAAATCATTACAGATATTCTCCATTTACTTTGATTCAAGCTCCTCACTTTAATATTCTGATGGTGAGTCTGCTGTAACTCTGAAACTTTGAGGAACTGGCATTATTCTGATGGTGAGTTTGGTATAACTCTGAAACTTTAAGGAACTGGCATTCTTTTTTCTCCAATTTGAAAAACCTTTACTTCTTTATTCAGGAATTAGCAGCCTTCAACATCTCCTATTTTAGTGGAAAATCCCAACTCCTCTCATTGATAAGCTTAGACCAGAGTTTGCAAAATGGTAGTCTGCAAGGCAAAAAATCAACTCACAGAAATGTAAAACATGGCATAGCCTAGGCCATGTTTTTAATATTAGGTATTTTCATCTCAATGTAGATTTCAGGTTGGTCTTGAAACACAAAAAGACTATTAATTATAATTAGGGGTAAGTGAATCCAGGAATTAAAAAATTACCTGACTGCAAAAACAATCAAAGTCCAGTTATAGGAAAATTTTTACATTAAAAAGTTAATGTATTATCTCACAAATATGTTGTATGTGGCATCCAAAGATCTTGAACATGGAGCCAACATTCTGGACTACTACTGCTACTAAAACACACATACACACACAGAGAGAGATACACACACACACAGCTTTCTTGCTTTCCTTGCTTTCTAGACTACTGAAATCCAGGGGACAATTTAGCCTACCGTCATTAATTCATCAATATAGCTTTATAATCCAAATTTAGCTGATGACTATATTATGATTTACATGGTCAAAATTCATAGTACACTAATAATTTTGATAGTATCTATGATTACTTAACACAGATATTGCATTTAAAGTTTCTATTATAAACTATTGGCTGTGGTGAGCCATTTTCTTCTTAACAGTCTAACCATATAAAAGCAAGAATACTGAAGAGAAGATAAAATATATGGAACATTAATTTTTATTTTATTTAATCCATTATAAGGTCCTTAATTTAAAATGGTAGTGAGAGTGTTAATATCTTAAATTAGTTGCTTTTATGGATTTACAAAAGATTCCACAACAAATTGAAAATAAATTTAGGGGACAATGAGGTCATATATTAAAGCAAAGTCATTATTTTTCCCCAATAATTAATATTTTCAATCTTGTAGCATTTGACCAATATTCATAAAATTCACCCTAAGACTAAAATTATTAATGAATACTAAGAAACTGATGTGAGCAGGCATTTAGAAATTGTTCAGTGGTCTGTAAAATGAATTTCTGATCTCAGTCCAGTCATAAAACCTATCATCACAATTGATGCAAGTCAATGCCTTTTCTATCAGTCTCATCAGGGAAGCCTGGTACCGGCTGCACACAGGCACAGAAATGTCTCCTATAAAGCCAGAATCTCTAAGTCAAAATTAAGGATCACTGGTAAGGGAGTTACTGTTCCTGCTTGAATCATTCTGTAGCTAAGTGGAAGGCTTTAAAAGATGACTCTTATTCCTCCAGGAAGATTTACATCCTATCTAAAGATAGAATAGAATAGATACCATGAAAACCTTGCATCCCGTTTTCAGAAATCTAAGATAAGTAACAGCCTCATAAGGAGCAGGAAGGGAGCAGATCACCCATGGTCCTAGTCAGTACAACAGACATTCTCACCTAAAAGTAGAGTGAGTTCTAAAGAGTTTCCCATACATCCAAATAGACTAATGGAATTCACAATGTTTTAGAGTGGTTATCATTCCACTTGTCTAAATTAAATGTATTTATGCTTGTCTGAAGTGACATGATCATATTTTACTTGCAAAATTCTAAGTGCCCTCCAGGATTCTCTCTCTCTCTCTCTCTCTCTCTCTCTCTCTCTCTCTCTCTCTCTCTCTCTCTCTCCCTCTCAGCAATCTTTACAATCAGTGTCACTTATTTTTACAATAAAATTACACTTTTTATTTTGGTTGAGTTTAAGTTAGGCAGGATACAGAGGACCAATAAAAAAGATATAAAATGAGCTCTACCAAACATCCAGCAGCAAATTCTTCACCAGACTAGCCCTTGCTAGCCTTCTCCTTGATTACTTGACAAACTCTGGTGGTCCTTTGACATTCTGAATGCTCACTATTTTGTAATTAAAGAATTAGAGAGAACTGGGATCTTAGAATATACATAGTATTTTAATTGCCTGATCCTAGATAATGGGAAAGTAACATTTTGGAGCCAAGAGTCATCTAATTTTCCAGGCTAGAAACAGATGCTATCCAAAGCAAGATCCCAATAACCTAAAGAATTTATATCAGCAAATAAGAGTAAAGATTGGATGACCCTGAATACTGACAATTCCAATTTAAAGGTGAAGTTCTCAAGCTTGAAACTATTTTAGTTTCTTTTCTCTTTATAAAATGCCTTCAGGTTTTAGAGACTACAGTTTTAAACTAAGAAAAGAGCAAATATGGGAGGAAATTTTATTATTCTCAAGGAAGTTACAGTCGGCTCAAACATTAATGAAGATTTATGCCTTTACTTCAGATGTGGTATAATATACCAATTACTTTCACAATGCCAACAGATATCATAAACATGTAAATGTGTCCTTTAGCTTTAACATGTAAATATGAATGATTTCTTCTTTTTAATATCTTGTTTGTGACATTCTGTATTGAATGGGGGTGGGGAGAAGGCCCTGAAGTATTAACTGTTTCAGTCAGAAAATGACTGGTTATCTTCAACCAGCCTAAACTGCATATGGTACAGGTTCCTGAATTCTGTGAGGTTCATTGGGCTGATGTTGCAAAGATTTTCCTGGAATCTCATAATCAGTAAGATTTTAAGTTACTACCGCCAAAAAGCGTCATTTTTTCCCAGAAGGTCGTCACAATCAGACATAGTGACAGAGCAGCTGAAAGATGCCAGCGGGTCCCAGCTGCTCTTTGCTCTTCTCTGTTTCTCTTCTCAAGCACTGGTCACACTGATGAAAGTATCCCCAAGTTTACTACCAGGCACTTGGCTGTGGTGAGACCACTTAAGAGCAGCTACACAGAGGAAACAGCTTCTCTAGAGCTGGAAGTTCCCATAAAGTTTTTATAATTGCTTCCTCTATGGTCTAACTTTAGTGGTCAGATGTATATGGCTTTCAGTTCCCCACAAGTACCAGTGGTCCACACACAGCAACTTTTATTGATTCTCATCTGCGTTATTATTTCTCTGTCTCTTTGGCATTCACTCACTGGAAAATTGTAGAATAGGTAAAGAGTTGGTCTCTTAATTAATAAACTCATTCCATATGAAACATTCCATTAACCAATTTTAATGTTCTGTTAACTAGTTTTATTGGTTACAGCAATTAATTGTCATACAGTCCCTGAGTGAATTCTAGACATAGCGTCAAAGTTAGGCCACCACCATCAGGGTAAAGTTTATTCTTTCAAGGTTAGACAAAAGAAACATTCAATGAGTAAGGAAGTGACAGAAGAATAAATTGTGTTGATTATATTGTTTCAGCATATGCTAAATCTGGTATGAGAAATGTGATTTTCCCAGACCTACCTCCTGACAGAAGTCCCTAATTATGAGGCCCTTTTTTTTTTGGCTCTGTCAGCATCTTTATTCAATGCCTGCTATAATTTTAGGATACTTTTAATTGGGCTAAGGCATGTACAGACATTGAGGATCTGATATTCCATGTTCAGCTGCAAACTTTTACCTCCTTAAAGTTACAGAAAATGCAATCGCTCACCTTGCATATAGCTGTTGTTTTATTTTTTTCTGCAATTGTTTTGGATGGAAAAAAAAAAAAAAACAACTAGGCAGTCTAAGCCCATGAGTAGAACTAAAACCCATTCTAGTTACCTACTGTGTTACAAACCACACCAAACTTTGTAGTTTAAAACAACTATCATTGTATTGTGTCCATGGCCTTTTGGCCAGAAATTTAGGCCCCGATTATCTGGATACTTTTCCGCTCTACATGGCAACAAATGTGGTTATTATGAGGTATTTATTTGGCTGTTGAGCTGATCTGAAATACCCATAATGGCTTCACTCACATTTCTGGTGCCTTGGCCAAAATAGTGACTCCATAAGGGCTACTTTCTTGCACTATAAGTTTTTTGTTTGTTTATTTGTTTGTTTTTGCTTTTTACGGGGCCTTTTTCTTTATTATTTGTGTTTTTTCTGCATGGAAACATGAGCTTCCCCCATACCCAGGCCCAGGTGCCTCTGGCACCCCCATAAGTAATATATCAGTACCAGAAGTCCCCTTTAAAATTACCAATACAAAAAAAGAGGTGGGGAAGGGAGAAGGGAGGACTTGACCACCTCCTCGGCAAGACAGCTCCTGGTCAGCAGAGAAGGCTGGGTGGGGCCCAGGCCATTGAGGCAGAGGGGGACCTTGGCTTCTGCATAGGAAGGGTCAGGCATTTCCAGCCCTGGGGAGTGGCCCTGGCTGGGAAGGGGCTCTGTACACTATAGCACAGATGCTACAAATCTAGTGGTTATGGTTTAAAGTTAGCCGGTAAGGCCAGGTGGCTGGTCTCTGGAGTGAGGGCAGAGGACCCATTAGGATGTTGGGAGGCCAGGGCTGTCAACTTCCCCAGGACCCCCATTCTAAGGTAGGAACAACTGAGAGCTGCCTTCCTTGTTTGGCGATGGGAAGGTTTGGGGAAGGTCTCTTCATCTGGTCTTTCTAGTGATATAGTCAAACTTCTAAAGAGATAGAAGGTGGCACAATGTCACTTCTGTCTTATTCTTATACCAATCAGAGTACTCACAGAGGCTCACAGATTCAAGAAGCAAAGCCCTGGACCCAACATTTCAGTAGATGGATCATCAAAGATATCCTGGTTACCCTTAATTTACCAAATAACCAGAAATGGATTGATGCATATGGTCATTAAAAATATGAATGTGTGCCGAAACCGGTTTGGCTCAGTGGATAGAGCGTCAGACTGCGGACTGAAAGGTCCCAGGTTCGATTCCAGTCAAGGGCATGTACCTTGGCTGCGGGCACATCCCCAGTAGGCGGCGTGCAAGAGGCAGCTGATCGATGCTTCTCTCTCCTCAATGTTTCTGACTTTCTATCCCTCTCCCTTCCGCTCTGTAAAAAATCAATAAAAATATATTTTAAAAAATGAATGTGTTAGAGATGGCACAGTCCTTAGTACTCATTCAATCAATCCTCTTCACTTTAAGAAATGGTACAACTAAGTCACAATGGTAATAAGGAAATTGCCTAAGATGAAAGAGTTGATCAGTTACAGAATAGAGACTAGAACTCTGAGTTTCTGGCAAAGTTCAGTACCTTTTGAACAGAAACACATAAATAATAATTACTCTTTTTCTGATAGATGTCTTCCTGTATAATTATTATCCACAATGCCACAAAAAAAAAAACAGTATAGAACATAACAATTGCTCAGTATTTCACATTAATAAAACAAATCTGCATATCAATTTAGGGTTTGGAAGTAGATTAACATCTGTGCTCTAGAGTCAGACTATCTGGTTTAACTTCAGGCTACCGTATGACCACAGTTACTCAATCTCTCTGTTCCTCAGTTTCTTTTCTACAATAATGAGAAAACATCCTTCTAGGTTTATGGTAAGGATAAAATGAGATGGTATATGAGGTATTAGGAACAAATCATCAAGCACCATCTTGCATTGCTTTTATAATTTGGGATAGGATGATAATACAGTTCTTTTCTGAAGACAATTATTGTCTCATTCTTACCTAGGTAAAGCCATTAGCTGAAAGTGTGGTAGAAGAAAAAGGTAGGAATATTGAGCAAAGAGGTAAAATTGTAAATCTGTTTTCTCAGAGAATGAAAAAATGTGTAGAATTTCAGAACAATTGAGTGACCCTTTGAAGTCTGTGGTAATGAATTTAAAGTGAAACTAGGCAGTTTAAAGCAGTTTTTTCTAAAGCAATAGTCACTTGTTTAGATGCAGTTTCTCAGAAGGCACTAAATTGGATCAAGCAGAATTGGGATCTTGAAAGGCATGCATGACAGTGGGAGAGGATTAAGGGAAGTTAAAAGTTTTTGCAAGAAAATGATAATGTAATTTAGAAACTGAGCAAAATTGGTAAGTAAGTCTGTATAATTTTTTTAAACACAATAAAGTCATTTATTTAAAAACTATGTTGACTGAAGATGTATAGTAATTTTGGATAATGCCAAGGTCCATAAAAGAGAGATTAAAAAGTGTGAAGACAAAAGCCATTAATATTGAGGCCTAACAATGCTGCTATTGAATCTTGTGGAGGACAGAATTCTATCAGTGAAACAGAGGTTCAGTTTCAAAGCCTTAGAAGGTGAATAAAAGTGACAGAGAAGGGAGAAGATAAGAGTGATAATGAGGAGAAAGGCTGGTTGACTAGCTCGATGTCATAGCTAACCAAACCAGGATGTTTTCTATGAGGATAAAAGAAGTTTTCTAAAAACTGCGTCTCAGAACAAAAAATAGTTGAGCATATTCTCAAGATTCTTTGTTTGCTGAATTAGTGGGTATCATTTATGTCACAAATGCTGGAAAAAAATTCTACCATCATCATTATCATCATCATTATTGTTGTTGATATTACTGCCATCCCCATTACTACCGTATGACCAAGACCCAGTTGAAAATGTGAGGACAGGGTTGGATGATTCAAAAAAGGGCAAAACAGTGAAGTGATGAGAGTATGGAGAAAATTTATTTCGTAGGTACTTACCTACATTTTGGTAAAAGTAGTATGGTATCAGTGTTTCTAAAGTCCTATTTGTACTGATTCAAGTGGATTATATTCTAGAACAGTGTTTCTCAAAATGTGATCTGTGTGTGTCCCAGGAAGTTCTTATTAAAACAATGTTTCTGACTTAGTAGGTCTGGGTGATGCCAGACTGTCTGATATTCTAACAAGCTACCAGGTGCTGTCCTTTTAAAATTCACATTAACCCAGTCAACACTAAATGCAACACCAACAACACAAAACAGTAAGAAGTCTACACAAAAACAAAACAGGCAAACAAACAAACAAACAAACAACAACAACAACAACAACACTCACACCTTACCCACTGAGACTCAGTGAAAAACAGAAGAATGAGATTTAGGGAGTTTAAAAAAAAATCATAATTTATTACCTTAAAGTTTGTTATACCTGTTCTCTATTAATAACTCCGTATCTAAATACATCTAGAAAGAGTGTTAAAAATAATTTGGTTAAATTATACTTATCTAACTTGAAGAAGTGCTGAATTTTGGGATGGGGAGAAAGTGATGTGTATAAAGTTTAAAATTACCAAGAAAAGCCATACTCCACGAAGTTAATTAACTGGTAATTCAAGAAAGATGGAACTGAGGTAGGCATTACATACTGACAAAAATGATTTTCCTGTTAAGTTATGGCCATGTGACAGAAGTAAGAAAAGAGCACTAATGCCTATTTCTCATTAAAAATAATCTGACCATCTTGGTATATTTCTGGACACTTTTTAAAATCAACTCAGAGAAGAAATTAAATTTATAAGTCTGATTCAAGATTTTCTTTAGTTATTGGGTACAATGTCTGTGAAACTTGGAAAAATTATATTGAAATGTCAATTTCTAATGAAAATTATTAGCAATTATTTTTTCAGGCAAAAATAAGATTATAAATTTCCTGATTTAAAAAGGCTGAAGCAGCACAGAAGGATTTCCAAGGATTCATAAAGAGTAGCACATACAAATAAAATATGTATCTCTACTTGGAATAACTAAAAAAAAAAAAATCCGAGAGAAGATTGAAGAAGAAATGTGACTCATTTAACTGCTTGATTTTTTAGTATGTTCACATATCAGTAGTGTCTTCTCTTTTTGTCTCCACCTCAGGGTATTTTGAAATGTCTACACATAGTCCCCAAATGTAGGTAGATACTTTGGATTGTTGTGGTTGTACAATTGGCCTTTTAGGTCTTGTAAGTATGTCAGAATGTTATAAGAACTCAAGTCAATGGAGTGGATCAAAAATTTGGTATGGAGAGTCCATAGTCCCAGTAGCAATGAACCAGTCATGAGATCCCAAATGAATGGCAGGCATGGTCTTATAGATGCAATGCCTAGATGGTCAGGGGTAAAGTTGTGAGTCTTGGGCAGCATCACTCTTTTACTGACAGCATTGGCGGCCAGTACTGAGATCAAGTCTTTGTCCAAGCACAGTTCCTGGTCTCCTGGATAACTCCTAGATCTCTAAATAAGTTGTCAATGAAATTTTTTCTGGTAATAGGCTACCAATGGAAACTCACTCACAGATGGAGTGTAGGCATCTACACCTCAGACACACTGATCCAACTATGAGCAGGGACATAATTTAGGGTCTAGAGGTAAAACTGTAAGTGAAACAGTTACTGCCCTCGTGGAGCTTAAATTTGTTGTGCTCATGGAAAACACAGGAAAAAGCTCTTTGATATTGGTCTTGGCAATGATTCTGAGATATGACACCAAAAGCACAGGCAACCAAAATAAATAGAACAAGTGGGACTACATAGAACTAAAAAGGTTTGCACAGCAAAAGAAAGAATCAACAAAATGAAAAGGCAACCTAGGGCATGGGAGAAAATATATTCAAACCTTATATCTGATAAAGAGTCAATATCCAAAATCTGTAACTCATACAACTCAACAGCAAAATAGCAACTAATCAGATTTTAAAATAGACAAAAGACCTCAACATACACTTTTCCAAAAAAGACAAACAAATGGACAACAAATATTTATGAGAAGGTACTCAATATCACTAATAATCAGGGAAAGGCAAATCAAAACCACAAGGAGATATCATTTTACACCTGATATTAAGGCTACTAACAGCATGGTGGACCTGGAGAGGATTATGCTAAGTGAAATAAGCCAGTCAGAAAAAGATAAGTACTATATGATTTCACTCCTATGTGGAATATAATGAACTAACAAGCAAAATAGAGTCATGCTTATAGAAAGCAGACTGACAGCTGTTGGGGGAGAGGGGCTATACTGGAGAGGGTGGAGGGATAGAGAAAAAAAAAACCTCATGTATGCAACAACAGTATATTGATTGCTGGAGGAAGGAGGGTGGGGTAGATGGAGGTAGGTCTAGGTAGGTGATGGACAGACACTTGACTTGAGGTGATGAACAACATTACAGTATACAAATAATGTATTGTAGAATTGTACACCTGAGACCTATATAATTTTGTTAACTAGTAGCACCATATTGCTATGGTCAGTCAGAGGGGCAAGTCATGAGAGGCTGCACAGAGGATGCAAGCGTGGTAGGGTACAAGGATGTTCCACAAACTTCAACCAGCTCCCTTGGATGTGGTCGAGCTATGTTCAGAGTTGGGAGGTCAGCATCTCCAGGCTTGCTGGTGGTAAGTCCTGCAACACGGCCACCTCCCCCTACCTCCTGATTCTGATATAATAGGCAGTCAGGGAGCACTAGGGAGTCTTTTCCATTGGCCAAGATGGCACAGAGGGAGGTTCTTACACTGAGCAGCAAAAGGCTGGACAGATAATTGGATAGAGAAAGAGCTAGCCTATCCATATGAGAACCATGGGCTTGAGCAGGAAGGCAAGATGGTCTTTAAGAAAGGAGTCCACCATTCTCCCAGGCCAGCACCTGAATAAACCTCTTTCTATTTGCACCAGAATCTATCTCATGAGTTTAACTTTTGTTGAAGCAGACAGCTGAACCCCTTGCCCAGTTTCAACCCCAATAAATTCAATAAAAAGGAAAAAAAGTCAAAATATAAAAAGTGTTAGTGAGGATGTGCAGAAAGGGAACACACGTTACTGGTGAAAATGTAGGTTGATGTACCCACTATGAAAAACATCATGGAGGTTGCTCAAAATATTAAGAATAGAATGATTTCATGATTCAGCAATGCCACTTCTGGGTATATACTCAAAGGAAATAAAATCACTATCTTGAAGAAATATCTGCACTCCCATGTTCATTGTAACATTACTTACAATAATCAAGATAGGGAAACAATCTAAATGTCCATCAATGGATAAATGGATAAAGAAATGTCATATAGGAGAACCAAGATGGTGGCATAGGTAAACACCTATTGTTCTGCCCCACGCAACAATTTAAAAACTACAACATAACAACAAAACAAATATCACCCAGAATCACCAGAAAGCTGGCTGAGTGAAAACTCCACAAATAAGAGTAAAGGTGGGACACTGAGACTCAGAGGAGTGGTGGGAGCGCAGCCTTGAAGACGGAAACAGGTTAGGAGCCGTCCTGGTCGTGCGTGCCTGGGCTGGGGCTGGAGCAGCAACCCCGGCTGGATTTTGCCAACAGGGAGGGCAGAGACGTCCCACTACATAGATTCCCCAGCGCCAGGCGAGGTCCGAGATCCGGGGTACGTGGAGATGTCCCACTGCACAGATTCCTCAGTGCCAGGCGAGATGCGAGGTCCAGGGGACGCACCCCGGAAGCGGGGCGTGGCAGAGGTCTCCTAGTCTGAGGAGAAACCCAGAGGTGGGGAAAAGAAGTTTGCGAGCAAGTGTCACACACACAAACCCGCAACTTGCCCCCTGGAAACTTGTCTCCAGGTCCCAGAAACCATCTATTTTATAACCTTGGGCTAGACTTTGGGGGTGCAGACTCATTTGGGGATAGGCAGAGTTGTCTGGCAAGGGGAAGAGACTAGCAGCTTTCTCTTGGAGGTGTCTGCAGCCATCCCCATCCAACAGAGACCCGCGCGTGTGAGCGGCCGCATAGGACGTAGCTGACACTGAGGCTGCCTGCGCAGCTCAGAGACTTCGCCCATCCAACCTGAACACAGTCTCCCTTCACAGCCCCAATAGGCCTGGAGGTCAAACACTTCTAGGGCTAACAACAACAAGCTGGGTTTAAATTAAAAAATACTGTACAACCCATAAAGGATTGCAGTAAGAGTACCCATCTCAAATAACTGGGGAGGCTGTGCCACTGACCCTTAGAGGATATCTACCACATAAAGCAGCCACCATGCAGAGATATGGAAAGAAATCAGGTGTGAAAGAAATGGAGGAGAAAAGACGACAAGACATAGAGTTCAAAACCACGGTTATAAGGCTTTTCAAGAGGCTCCTACAAAAGGCCGATCAACTTAATGAGAACTATGAGGAAATAAACAAGACCAACCAGGAAATGAATGAGACTTACAAGGAAATGAATGAGACCCTCAAGGAAATGAACAAGACCTCTGAGGATATGAACCAGACCCTCACGGATATGAAAAAGGACCAACTAGAAATCAAGCATACACAGACTGAAATAAAAAATATTACACAAAGTCCTAAAAGCAGTCCAGAGGGCCACAAGAACCAAGTCAAAGATTTGAAATACAAAGAAGCAAAATCCACTTGGCTGGAAAAGCAAGAAACAAAAAGAATTCAGAAAATTGAAGACAGTGTAAGGGGCCTCTGGGACAACTTCAAGCATGCCAACATCCGAATTTTTGGGGTGCCAGAAAAAGAGAGAGAGCAAGTTAATGAAAACCTACTTGAAGAAATAGTGACTGAAAACTTCCCCCACCTGGTGAAAGAAACTGACTTAAAAGCCCAAGAAGTACACAGAACCCCAAAATATAGGAATCTAAAGAGGACCACACCAAGACATATCATAATTAAAATACCAAGAGCAGCAAGAGAAAAACAGTTGGTTACCTACAGGGGAGCACCCATACGATTGTCAGCGGATTTCTCAACAGAAACGATGCAGGCCAGACGCGAGTGGCAAGAAATATTTAAAATAATGAAGAGCAAGAATCTACAACCAAGATTACTCTATCCAGCAAAGCTATCATTCAGAATTGAAGATCAGATAAAGTGCTTCACAGATAAGGAAAAGCTAAAGGAGTTCATCACCACCAAACCAATATTACATGAAATGTTGAAAGATATTCTTTAAGAAGAGGAAGAATAAAAAGGTAAAGATATAAATTATGAACAACAAATACACATCTATCAACAAATGAACATAAAAATCAAATGAATTGATAGGCTGATGAACAAGATAAACTGGTGAATATAACAGAAACATGGACATAGAGAGGGAATGGACTGACAATTCTTGGGGAGAAAAGGGTTGTGGGAAGTACAGCAAGAGATTGGACAAAAATCTTGCAACAATGGGAGAGGACAGTGGGAAGGGGGAGGTGAGGGTGGAGGGTGGGATAGGTACAGGGTGGAGGGGAGATATAGGAGGATAAAAAAGGGAAACAATGTAATTAATAAACTGAACAATAAAGATAAAAAATAAAAAATAAATAAATAAAAATAAATAAGGAAATGTATATAGAAATACATACACAAATAGAGTGGAATACAGATATATATTATTTTATTGCTCTTCACTTGATTTTGCCTCAGAGCTGCTGCATTCTTTTTATAAATTAAAGGCAAGACCATCTCCTAGAAAAAACTATCATGACTCATTTTATCCCAATACTGGCTGTATTGCAGTGGTTTGGAGCCTAACCCTCAATACCAGTGAGGCATGCCTGAATCATTCAGCTTTAAAATAAGAAGGAAATTCTTGTATGTGTGACACTATGGATGAACCTAGAGGACACTATGTTCAGTCAAATAAACCAGATAGAAAAAACAAATATTATAAGATTTCACTTACATGGGAAATCTAAATAAATTGAATTCATAGAAGCAGAGTAGAATGGTTCTTACCAGAGGCTGAGGGTAGGATAAATAGGGGAAATGTTGGTCAAAGACTACAAATGAAGTCAGAAATAAAATTCCTTGTGCTTATAATATTATTTGTGATAGAGAAAAGGCAACATTATAATTCTACTTTTCCCCTCATTGTATTAACTTTCTGCTGTTTTGCTTTTTAGGTTTTTTTTTATCATATCTCAAGAATTAGGATATTTTTTCCATTGATTCTAGAGAGAGTAGAATGGAGGGGGTTGGGTAAGAGAGAGGAGAGGGAGAAAGAGAGGGAGAGAAACATCAAACATTGATGTAATAGAGACACCACCTAAAATCCAGGTAGTGTTCTTGATGCAAAATCAAACCCAGTACCCTCCCATGTGTAGGCTGATGCTCTAACTATTGAGTCACACCAGACAGGGCTTTCAATCTCCTTTTTAAAACTTGGTGTGAATGACTCAGAGAGTTCCTTGAAATCTTTTTTTAATCAACTCACAGTCCCTCAACTCTAATGAATAGTTGCAAACCTCAGCTAAACTGCCAGTTCAATTATTATGGCAAGATTTCATTACAGCCATGTCGTAAACATCTCAGACAGTATTTATCTATCCATCTTGAAAAGCCTGTATTAAATAGCAGGCTTATTTTATCATTTCTGTTTATTGTGCATCTTAGTTTTCCCAGATCCCTATCAGGTTTTTTAAAACATTCTTTGGATGACTATATCTTATATAAGACTTTAAAAGGAAAAGTAAATTTTCCACATCAGAAGAAGGACCTATGATAATAAAATAAATACTTCATCTCTGTAGATTCCTTTGCTTGCATGTCAAGAATGAATAAACGGCTCACTGGGAACTCTCTGTGTCATATAAGTGCCTTACTGTGTGACCTCAAATAAGATACTTAATCTCTTTGTTCTAAAAGTCCTCATTTTTAAAATGAGGGCAATAAAAATTGCTACAATAAGGTTATTGAGAAGATTAAAGTAGATAATAGATGTGAAATGCTTAGGACTGCACCTATATGTTGTTTGCTTTTTATTATTTTATGATTTTTATTATTTTTGTTGTTACTACTACTCAGTGTATCCCAACCACTTGTTTATCCTATCTACAGGAGAAAAGAAGTCTCATCTTAAGAACACAATAACAAATACCACCTTATTCTTGCTCGAGTAAAGAAAACCTTCTGTTCTAAAGTAGGAAAAACAATTCCCAGCTAATGCAACCAGCATTTTTATGCTCTGCTTTGTACAAATGCATGCATACCTATAATTTTAAGCCAAATGCTTAAGTTTTCATTTAAATTCACTTTTAAAAATCATATATGAACAAGCTCTTGGAAAAGTCTCTACCCAGTAATTTAAAAACAAGTATAGTTCTCAACTATTGAGAGGCCACTTTATGCTGAGAGCTGTTTTAGGCAGTTTACATCTTGTTTAATATCCACACTGTATTTTCTATATAAGAATGAATATGCCTACTTTTACAGATGAGTGACTTGGGTATTAAGTTTAGAATATTTTAGTAATTTGCTGAAGCCACAGGTTTAATGAACTCTTTCCATTGCACACACACAAAAATTGCTCGATTGTATAATACATATCTCTAAAATATCTATTGAGCTCCTAGAATTTATAATGACCTTCAATGATAGCAGACTGGTAAGACATGGATCATAATCCCCACTATACAAATAGGGAAACAACAGGCCAAGAGAAATTATTATATTTGTCTGTGGCTATATTATTTAAAGGGTTTGAAATCTGTTTTGAACTCAGGTTTCCTGGTTGCAGAAAGATCTTCCTCCTATTTTACCAGCAAGCTTCACAGTAGAGGGCTTGGCCTTAGTTATCCTAGGAATGAAGTGCTAAAGAGAGGTTGAAGAACATTTTTGTATTTTTAACATTGATGTTATTGCAATCACATAAAATAAGACATCACAATCCCCAAATTGGGACGAATAACATTTACATTGCAAATTTCTATTCTGGTGGCTAACTTTATTGATTGATTGATTCATTCATTAAGGTATTACACATGTGTCCTTGTTCCCCTATTGCCCAGTTACACCACCCCCACTAACTTTAAGTAATATTAGTCCATAATAGTCTAAAGTTCCAATCCACTTATTTTTATTTGACTTATATTTAAAATATTATCCAATTGCATATTATTGGAGGGGGCAGAAAACTAATTCATTTTAAATTCTCCTTTTCCTTGACTTCTATATAACATAGATAATATCTTATTATCTCCTGTACTTGTGATGTTACAGAATTAGTCACTGAGCCATTCCAGAGATCCATTTCAGTGACAATATTTTTGAATCAATGTAAGTCACTCAGGGGTCATTTGCCCTTGTACTATATCTTTTATTATACCAAAGTTTTCACTAATCCCACATATTTTAAGTCATCTTTTACCATGTTCACTCATACCTTCTTACTCCTACAATCCAGATTCAGATTTCATTCCTTATAGAATATATCTTAAACTAAAATTGTTCCAAAATAATAAAGATTAAACTTTGCAAGTATCATCTCCCACCTGGTTGGCTGTCTCTATTTTGTTGCCAGTTTCTTTTGCTGCAGGTTTCTAGTTTGATATAGTCCTGTTTGCACTCAGTATCTTCATCCTCCTCCATTACAACAACTGTTGGGGCTGAGCCTCTCTGCCAGGGAGTAGATCTTCTGGAATTCTGGTATTCAATGGAGGTGCTATGAGAAGTTGTGGGTATATGAGAGAGTCTTTATTGTAGAAGTAGTTTTCAAGTAGCCATTGCTAACAAGGAGCCTCTAGATAAAACAATTCTTCAAAGCCACGTACCATACAGTAGCTGCACACAGGCTCGTTAACAATACATCTTTTCCACAATGCAATAGCCTCTATACCTACAGTAGAGGCCTGCAGGTCAGTAAAACATCTTCCCATAATACAACCACCCCCCCCCCCCGGTACTGGCTAGTCAGTGGCAACTACACACAAGTTCACACAAGCTCAACCAAAAGAGGCTCTTTTCCAAATAGTGACATCAATATTTTGGGTTCTTAAAGAGCATGCTTGTGCAGTGTATAGCTTGCTGCATCCTTGCTTTGCACCTGCATATAGCAACTCAACCTTGAATAATTTGATTAAGATTCCCATGCTCAGAGTGGCCTTGAACATCCTGTGTACTTTGAACAGAGTCTCTATACTCCAATTGGCCTTGAGCATCTAACACACTCTGAATAGGGTTCCCACAAGTCCCATTAATTTATTTTTGCCTTTACTTCTCTTGCTTTTGGGGTCAAGTTTATAAAATGTTCTCTATAACCAAGTTCCTATATTTTCTCTTATGTAACTTGTTTCAGATCTTATATTGGTCTATTTTGAATTGATGTGTGTACATGCGGATAAACTGTAATTTAGTTGCACTCATTTGCATGTGGCTTTCTGGTTTTCCTAGCACTATTTATTGAAGAGACTATTTTTGCTCCATTGTATGTTTCTGGTTCCCTTGTTGAAAATTATCTGTTTATATACACCAAGTGACCAGATTATTATGCATTCAGAGATCATAATAATCTGGCCACTCAGTGTATATTGTGACAGGAGGAGATTTGACTTTGGATGGTGGGCACATAGTGCAATATAAAGATCTTATAACATAAAAACCACACATAAAACCTATATGAGTATGTTAACTGATGTCACCCCAAAAAATTTAATTAAAAATAGCAGAGATTGAATTTTTGATAAACATAGATTTTTCCCCTTTCTGAACTCTCACAAAAATGAACATTTCTAATTTTTTAGAAAATTTCTTATTTTTTTTAGAGATTTTTGTTAAAAGCTCAGAAAGTTGCCATTATTTTATTACTTCATAAAACTCTCATCTTTATTAATTACTTGTCAAAACACATGTTTTGTAATATCTCTGTACTGCATACTGCCTTACAATGCCATCCTTCCTACCTGTTTCTCTGGCTCTAACATTATTCTAGAGTAGGTGCCACAAACAACTTGTCTCTTTTGACCCTAAGTAAATAATGTGATAAGTAAGAATTCCAAGCCAATCCAGTGACCAAGTAATGAACTATTTTCTGTTTCTTCCAATGTGCAGTGGTCAAATAATAAATAGCCTTGGGATTTTTAAGTTTCTGGTGAAATTTGTGGGGGTCATTGGGTGGTGTCCTATCATTACTTGCCTCACATGGTGTGATAGACTAAATGTTTGTGTTCCCCAAAATTTGTGATGATATATGAAGGTAGAGCATTTGGTAGGTGATTAGGTTATGAGGGCAGAATCCTCATGAATGGGATTAGTGCTTTGATAAAAGCAATGCCAGACAGATCCTTTGCCTCTTCCACTTTGTGAGAACACAGTGAGAAGACATTTGTCTATAAACAAGAAAGAAGTTTCTCCCAGTAGCAGATCTACTGGAACCTTGATATTGGCCTTCCCAATCTCTAGAACAGTGAGAAATAAATGTTAGTTGTGTAGGCTACCCAATCTATGGTATTTTTGTTATAACAACCAAAACAGACTAAGATAAGTGTTTTGAGGCTTAAATAAAATGATTTATTTGAAAGCATGTTTTAATAATGAAGCACACATTTTGTTTTAGTTAATAAAAATTTAAATAATAGATCCCCCATAAAAGTCATCTTTATTTTTAAAACTTTTTAAGTTCAGTACTTTTATTCTACTCATTTTTAATGGGAGCTGATTTTGAACATTTTGAATAACAAATTGCTTGAAGGTATGTACTATACTTTAAAATAGAATTAGTTATTTTCTTTTTATTTTCATGTGAATATCTACTTCTAAAAATGTTGAGGCTTGAAATAAAAGGTTTTAAAATAGAAAGAGAAAGATCAAAGCAATGCAAAAAAGGAAAAAACTGTGGCTGTGAAAAGAATATTGTTACCATTATTATGACTACACATTCTAAGCTTTCTGACATTCTAAAGTTATAGTTCATTTTATATGATGAGAGACAATTTAACAATTTTTAAATGGATTAAAAACAGTTTCAATTCATTAAATTCCAAAATAAATTTGTCATATGACAACTATTTCATGAATATTGCATCACAAAATAATTATCTTTTATTTTCACTTTAAAAAGTATTGTGTATAGAGAACCAGTATTCATAAGCCAGCTGTTATCTCTTAAACAATTGTAAAGAATATATTAAATGAAAGGGAAAAATAACTTTTGTGTGATATGATTTGTCAGAAGGCTAAATTTAAATTATGTAGCAACATTGTGTATCACATATCCATTACATGTATAATTTACCTCTTACTTATTTAACTCTACAGACTTAAAAAGCATGATTTTTCCTATTTTATACAAGGTTGGTAGATGTTAAATAGCATATCCAAGCTTATTAAAAATTTGTATTCAGGTATGTCATGTTCTTTCTAATAATTTATTTTCTTCTAAAAAGTGAAAATAGTTTATGATATTTGAACAAAGCGTGGAAACATTAGTGTAATTCTGCTAAGAGAAAAGAGCTGAAGAATTCAATCCAGTAGAAAGCATCTGCAAATCCCGGAGACAGGAGAGACCATCCCCTACTCGGGGGTCTCAAGTTGTTTGGTATGTAGAGTGGAGTATGAGTAGCCTTGCATTCTGGAACCAGATCTAATGAAAGAAAATCATTGTCAGAAGTCTGTATTTCATCATATGTGAAAAGTCAGGGGAAACATTGATCGATTCTATACATTATGTGGGGACTGGGGAAAAGAAGGAGTCAAAACAAAAGAAAAAAATAGTAGTAGGTAGTGAAATAATATTACCCATAAGCAAAGCAATAATACTAGTTTAAGCTAGAAACTAACTGAGGCTAAAATTGGATTGTGATGTGATGGAAAAAAATAGGGAAATTTACATACAGTGAGCTGGTATCAGAAGGCAGGGTGCATAGAACTGGAAAGAAAATCAGATGGAAAAACTGATAAGTAGATTGCCCAGAGCAGAATACAAAGAGAACTATTGATTAAATATGAGGTTTTTTTCAAAAGGCAATATTTCCTTCTAGACTCTGAACTTCAATATTGTGGTCCTAATGTATCTTCATTATTTCTGTATTCCCAACACTAGTTATGTAGTGTTTGAAATTAGAGGCAGATTTCTCATAAATAAAATTCTTAGGCTGTAGGGTTCCTTCCTTATATAGGTGA
Source organism: Antrozous pallidus (assembly GCA_027563665.1). NCBI lineage: Eukaryota > Metazoa > Chordata > Mammalia > Chiroptera > Vespertilionidae > Antrozous > Antrozous pallidus. The sequence continues at coordinate 30,212,689 of CM050519.1, forward strand.
CTTCCAAGGCCCTGAAAGGGACCACACAGTGTGTTCACAAATTCATATGTTTTTGTTAAACATATGTTGTCTTGTAAATGTTTCATTCTACTGTCTCTCATCAAAGATAGACTCCATAATTATATAAGCTTAGGCTACTACCTGAATCCTTCACTGCCTAAAGATTCAATTAATATTTATGGGAGTAATGAATGTATAAAAATGGGACTTAATGGTAATATTTGTAAGAAGGGACCTTAACAACTATCTCTAAAACATTGGGAAAGTATCTTTTTGTTGCAGTTACTAATCCTCACCTCAGTATAATTTTCCACTGATTTTTAGATGAAGTGGATGGGAGGGGGAGAGACAGAGAGAGAGAGGAACATAGATGTCAGAGAACCACGTTGATTGCTTGTCTCCTGCACATGCTCCATTCAAGGCTGGGATCGAGCTTGCACCTGAGGTACATGCCCTTAACCGAAATTTAACCTGGAATCTTCAGTCTGTGGGCTACCACTGTATCCACTGAGCTGAACCTGCCTGGGCTTGGAAAGTATCTTGAAACTGTTCAGCATCTTGCATATATTGCAGACACTTATTATCTTTTGCTAAAAAAATAATAATAATAAAATTTTAAAAATGTGTATATTAGCATTTGGTAAAAGTTGGAAGAGGACAGAAACAAAAAACGAGAAAATTGTATTAAACAATGAATTTCAGGAAAATATGCACAAAAGCCAGAATAATAGAAAAAAACACACAAATAAATGAGACTGAAAATATTAAGCTTTTTTCAGTGAAAAATGTGATGGGGCATACATATTTTATTTTCTCTAATAGCTATCAAGAATAAATAGCTTTAGCAACTCGTTCTAATTCCATAACAGATTATAGGAGAAAGTGGGTGGCCCCTAGATAAATAAAATATTAATACAAGGGATTTCAAAATATTCCTCAAAAGAAAAAGAGGCCATGATATTTGATTAAGCTAATGCAATAATTAGGAAGTGTTGGAGCAATGTAATATTTTCTGTAAATGTTTGAAAGAAACCAAATGAAAAAAAAAAGAGAAATACCACATTTAAAAATCTTCACTGAAAATCCATTTTTTAATATTTTAAATAAAGAGAAAATAAAGTTGTATTAAATTGTTAATCATGTTTGGAATGTTCATGCTAAGAGAAGCAACATTAGGCATATTAATGTGTTTGCTTCTCCTCTAATTCACAATTCCCTTCCTTCTTTAATGAGATCTGCTCTGCAGCCCATAAAATAATTGTTATGGTAAACTGACTTTTTAAAATTAGCTACACACCAGTTGGTCCAGAAACCTATTCCTCTAGACTATTCATGCACAAAATACCTTTGTGTGAAACCCTTTCCAAATGTGTGATGACTGGACTTAGTCCAGAAGTTTGCCCGCAGAGTCTCTCAGTGGAAGCAGCCTTACAATTTCCTTTCCTCACAAGCTTTTCTCTATCATGAGGGCAAACTTGGGCCACTGGCAGGTTGACACTGAAAATACATTCAACCCCAGTGCTATTTCCAAAGAACTGTTTTCTTTAACCTGCAGAGATGCTACCTGACCCAGCCTCTGACTGGATGGAAAGGAGTCTGAGAGAGAAGCTGTTCAAAGATTCTCAAGGGAGGTGGAGGAAGATTTACATGGAGGATCAAGCCTGTCCTAAGAGCTATTAGCTCATTGTTTCACAAATTGTTATCCCTGTGTTAACTCTCACACTGTAATTGTGATTCCACCAGTGACCCCTGAGAGAAGAAGGCCTATTGAGACAGGAATGGCTGACATCATCCTTTCCTCACAAGTGGGGAAGAGAGATATCTGTAAAACTCCCCAAGGATGTAGAGACTATGTAGCACTCACTATTGAAAGTGATGTGGAGAGGAGGGTCGAAATGAAGCACACAGCTTATTTACCCCTTACTAGCACACTCCTAAATCAAAGAGGCTAATAGGGCTAAATGTGTGCTAAAGTGGTACTGATCACTGCAAATATTTTCCATTTTGTGTTCATGGAAGCATTCTGTGTAACTGAAAGAAAAATGAAGCTTTGCTTTGGTACAATTGATATAAGTATCACTTGTAACACTTGAAACTCTAAGGAAGAATAAACTGACAATAAGGAAGCTTGAACATTACTTAGCACATATTACAATATTCTACTGAATTATTTCTTTCTTAAGATCATTATAGTTTACTGTGCAAAAGATTATGTGTTTCTTTACATACACTGACAAATAAATTCTCTTTTATTTTTGACATATGAATTGAGGACATAAACATTCATTTAATGGATTTTATAAATTTATTAATAAACTGCCCCTGAGCTCCATGCAAGAAATCTAGTAATGAACTAAGTTGACATACATTGAAAGCTCTTGGCATGCATACTACTCATTTGAAATATATTCCGTATTTTGATAGAACTATAAAACTGATCAATTTAGCAGTGGTTTATTTTGTATTATTTGAATATTTGTTATTAAGAGGCTTGTCCAGTATCAATAAAAAATTGTGTTAGCATGTATTATCTCAGGCAAAATTTGATATTATCATTTAAAACACTGAAAATGTCAACCAAGAGGACAGAGTCTGAGAGATCAGAGTACAGATTTAGAAAAATATCTGACTGCAAAACCTAATTGCAAACAATATTTTTCAGTATATAATGGAGAGGATGATGAACCAAGATTTTCAGCTTAGACTTTTCTCAAAAGGAATATATATATCTTAAATGTAACTCAAAGAAAAATTATGACTCAAGTTTCAGAAATCAACTTCATGGACTATTGCTAAAGAGTAAGATGTATTATAGACGATCCCTAGAGAGAAACTGAAAATGGGAGAAGACATAAGGGAACATAAGTCATGCCAATACTTGTCTTATAGATTTTAAAAACATATAGGTGTGCATAAACAGGTAAGAAAAAGTTGCTGCAGTAAGCAGCAAATCTTATAAATCAACCAAGCTCTGTCCATAAGAATAAAACAAAGGATAAAAACTAAGATCAAGAGCCATCCATTGAAATAGAACTGCTACAGGGAGAATAAAGTCAGATGCAAGTGCTGCATTCTATAAATAAATATAGTTTCTTGAAGATATGTAGACAACCAGACAGATATATCTATCATCTATCATCTATCTATATATCTATCTGTCTGTCATCATCTATCTATTTATATCTATCATTGAGAAACCAAATAATATTGAACTAAGCTGACTGCAGGTCAGCATAGCTTCCTGGAAAGGGAGTGAGTGTGTGTGTGTGTGTTTTGGGAAGGGCCAAAGGCAGGGCTAAGTCACTAGAGAATTCAGGAAAGCACTAGATCAGCATCAGGCTGTATTTGGTTGCAGGTTACAAGTATGCAGATCTGCAACTGTTTTGTGAACATTTGTAGTATCTGGACTTTAGTAGCTTCAGCTAATTTAAGATTATGGCTGATCTCTCTAGTGGTGAAATAATTTCACAAGAAATGAAAAGAAAGTGGTAATAGATAACAAGTAGTTTGATCTCATTCTTTATAAATATAACAAGTAGTACATTTATAAGCAACTGTTCAATATGTTTTCAGAAAAACTAATTTTTTTCTACCTCTGGGGGAAAGAAACACCAAAATTTTGTCTTCAACAAATACAGTTTTGCCACCTTATAACTACTTGGAAACAGTCATGTTTATCAGGAAAGAATACTTGAATAAATTAATTATTTTAAGTTTTCAAAATGTATAAATTAAAATGCATGTGAAAAGTATTAGCAAAAGGAAGGCATAGTAAACTTAATCAAGCCATAGCAAAATTTATATTTTTAATTGTGCATGAACTTTACATGATTTATAAAGTAGGCCATCTGTGAATACAACTATTGAATAACCCCAAAATGTAGTTAGTATGCTTCACAGTAAGAAAGACAATTAGCAATGACCTGGGAAGGGTATAACACAGGAAGGTCAACTTCCTCTTCAAAACTAAAGAAAAGGCTTAAATATTAAATCATGACGTTCAATTACTGACAATGGCATGTATTTTGCTTTTAACAAAGTAATATGGGATAAATAAAGCAAAAAAAAATGAGCAAATTGATAGCATTATCATGACATTCCATTCCATTTGTGCATTTGGATAATATGCATTTCTCATGGGTTGGAATCAAAACAGTTGAATATTAACTGGTCCAGAAATGGAAGTGGGGAAGAAGTGGCCCTATCCTTTTCTATATATCATGTGTACTTATATCTTTCTTTATTGAAGTGATTCTGCTGAACAAAATATCCTTCCAATACTTACCTTTAAAACTCCAATTTAAAGATGTTGTTCAAAAAGTTAAAACCTAATGAATATGTTGCTGTTATAAACCAGCATTAATGTTATTGGTTTTCAGTTACTCATGCCTCTGAGTCTTAAAACTCCTGGCACATATAAACATCCCATCATTATAATTTTAAAACAGCTTTAAAAGAAGAACTCAAATGAGTCAGACTTATTTTTTTCTTTATCTGCTTCAGGCAATGAAGGAATCTGCTATGTCTTCATTTGACATTTAAAATTTTCCTCATTTAAATTGTCCAAACTTCAAAGAATTGAAACTATAAATCCATCTTCTTTTGGCAGTGTCAATGTCAGAAAGTTATCAAGGGAACAAAGCCCACCTTCAGCTTAATAAAATGATACCTTTTATGAAAGACATTTCCATTATCTACAGCTAAACCAAACTCATAAACAATCACCACAATACTGATTTCAAATTACCCTATTTATAAGAGTTGTCAGATTATAAAGAATATTAAAGACTCCAAAGAGACATAAAGCCAGGAGACGACTCAGAGTTAATCAGATAGCCCACAGAACCACAGAATAAACCTGGCAATGAGAAACACCGTTAGAATAATAGAGGAGACATTGACAATTCTGGCACCTGTTTTACATTTCAGGGAATGAAAGAATCATTGCACATATTTTATTAGTTTGGGGTCTTGCTTTCCTGCTTAGAAAAAGTAATTTTAAAAACTCATATAATCTCTACTGGCAATCTCCATAAAGAGAGCTACTGACTAAAAAATAATCTTTTTTAATTTTATTTCTAGGCTAAATATTATTATTGGATTACATTTAGTAAATTATTTACATTCTTTTGAAAAATCTTTTATTGTTGTGAGTGTTACAGATGTCCTTCATTTTTCCCCTTTGCCCAACCTCCACCTATCAGTCCATCCCAGGCATTCACCTGTTTATTGTCTGTGACCAAGGTCTATGAACACATGCTTATAAATTATTTGGTTAATCTCTTCCTGCCCTCCTTCTCACCTTCCATCTGAGATCAGTCAATATGTTTATGCTTCTATATATATGGTTCTATCTTATTAGTGAATTTATTTTATCCCTTAGATTCTATATATAAGTGATGTTTGTCTTTCTCTGACTGGCTTATTTTGCTTAACATAATATTCTCCAAGTCCCTCCATGCTATCTCAAATGGTAAGAAAACCTCTTTTTTTACAGCTAAATAGTGTTTCATTGTATAAATGAACCTCATCTTTTTTATCAACTTATCTACTGATGGGTACTAGGGGTGTTTCCAGATCTTACCTATTTTAAATTGTGCTGCTATGAACATATGGATGCATATATTCTTTCTGATGGGTGTTTCAGGATTCTTAAGATATATTCATAGAAATGGAAGCCCTGGGTCAAATCTCCTTACTATTTTCCGCAGTGACTGCACAGATCTGCATTTCCACCAGCAGGACACTAGGGTTCCCTTTTCTCCACATCCTTATCAGCACCTGTCTTTTATTGATTTGGTAATAGTAGCCATTCTGACAGATGTGAGGTGATACCTCACTATTGTTTTAATTTTCAACTCTCTGATAATTAGTGATTTTGAGAATTTTTTTCTTATGTCTTTTGGCTATCTGTATGTCCTCTTTGGAAAAGTGTCTATTCAGGTCTTTTGCCTATTTTTTCAATGTGATTGTTTATCTTCCTCTTGTTTAATTATATGAGTGTTCATATTGATTGGGCTTATCTGTGATCCCTGAAATTGTTTAGATTTTTCTTTCATCAGGTTAGAAAAGTTTTCTGTAATTAGGTCTTCAAAAAAGTTTTCTGTCCCTTGCTTTCTTTCTTCTCCTGCTGGTACACTTATGATACGAATGTTTTTACTTTTCACGTTGTCTTAGTGTTCTCTTAAACTGTCCTCATTCTTTATATTGTTCTGTTTGGGTGTTTTTTTTTTTCTGACTTGTTTTCCAAAGTTGCATCTTTGTGTTTGTTTCTTTGTGCTGGCTAGAACTACTATGACTGCTAGTCTTTGTGGGGTGGCCCTATGTAGTAAATGTCCTGTGGAACATGGTGGTAAAGTTTCCTTAATCTCCTGAGCTGAACTATCAAGGAATAACCCTTTTGGGGGTTATTTGAACCTTCCTGTTGTAATTTGGTGCTGATTATTGTTGATCCATTCAAGGGTGGGATTGACTTTCACTCAAAGAAATGACCTTATCAGGGTAGGGCCAGCTGGAAATGAGAGTGAAAATTCAACCTTTCCTTTGATTGGAATGACACAAGCCCTCAGATATCAAGAGTGGGACTCTGAGAGGAGGCTCCCAGCAGATGACTTAGCTCTGAGTTGTGACCACTTTCCCCTGTGAGGCTGCACCAGCAGGGAAGTGCCAGTGGGACATTGAGAAAGAGAACAAGGCTGACCCTACACTTGGGGTTGGGCTTGACCTTGGGAGGGGAGAGAGAGCTGCTCCCCTCTTTCTATCTCTGCAGCTCACTGCCAGAGGCCCTGGTGGAAGTCTCCCAGAGATGGGCTTCAGATGACCCAGTTCTGACTTGCAATTCCTCTCCTCTTTGATCTCTACCTGGCTGGTGTTGACAACAGGTTTTGGGAATGCAAATCCAGGCAGCTTTTTGTTGGGGGAGGCACAGGCCCTTGGCCCTCAGGTAGAGAGCTAGTCCTTGCCTTCTAGCTCAGGGGTGCCTCACTAGAGCTCTGGAAGAGAAGCTCCAAGAGTGTCACACCAGATTTCATAGCTCTGAGTTTGACTGGTGGTGCCAGTAGGATTTTTGGAGTGCAAGTCCTGGCAGACCTTTGTGTGGGATGGTTCAGGTTCTCAGCAGGATAGTTAGTCCACTGGGTTTCTAGGTTGGTTGGCACCCTTCCTCACATCCTTGAAGGGAGGTTTGGAAGTGCACGCCTCCCCCTAGCTCTGTAGCTGCCTGCTGCCTGGGCCCAGAATGGGAGCTTTCCATTGGGAATGGTACCAGCCTAACTTGTTGGGCAGGGAGATTGACGTTTGTTCCCAAGACACTCTGTTCAATGTTTATCTAAGACTGTCCAATAATAGTTTCTCCAGGAAAAAAAAATTAAAAAAGCCCAGCTCAGGTCCTTTTTGGTATAGCCGAGTCCTTTATGCTGGATTTGAGCTTGGCAGTTTGGTGTTGCCATTGTTTGAAGGACAGGGTTAATGCCCTTTCTCTAGTTGTTTCTTTAAGAAAGAAGTGCTGGACCCTGGAAGATAGCATTGAGGTTGTTGTGGGATGTTGGCTTGGGACTGGGACCTCAGCAGCCTACCTTCCTAATATTCGGCACTGTGCTTCTCAAATCTTCTCCTTCCGGCTTCCAGATGCCCCAAGTCTTCTTCCCTTTCCCAGAGCCCTGGGTGAGTGCCCAAGGGCTAGTCTTTGTTCATTAGCCTTACAGAGAATGCCTGTGAATCAATCAGACTCCATCCCCTTTCCAATGGATTAAGTCCCCACTTATTTTTGCTGCCAAATACTATGCAAGCTCTTCTTCCAGGCCCTGGTCTTGTGGGTCGGGGGGCCCAGCATTGGACTGAGACCCCACTTTCCTTTGGGGGGGTTGGTTTGCATCCACAATATTTCTCCAGCTTCACAGCCACTACCCTAAGGACTACCCCTTTTTCACTTCTCTGCCCTTCTTACCAGTCTCTGTGTAATTTTTGAGCAAGTTTGTTGGATTTATAACCTGATGGTTGTGTGATGTTGGACAATTAAATTCTCTCAGCCTCAGTTTACTCATTTGTAAAATGAGAAGGTTGCCATGAGAATTCAATAAATTAGTAGATGTAAACCACATAACATAGAGCCTGACATATTGGAAATATTAATAATTCTTTGTTATTATTATTATTGTGGTAATTATTATTTGTTTAAATATTTTATCTTCATATCCTGACTTCCAAGTGTGAATTGTGCGAATTAATGAGGTAACACATTTAAACACTGTCTCATTAGGTAAAAGGTGTTATGTAAATATTAAAATCCACAAAAGCATAGAACACATTTTTCTATATCTATAAATACTCTTATAGAAAGACTATAGGACAATATTAATGACAAAACAATACTTACTCATAATCCTAAAAAATAATTATTCATGTATATTCTGATATGACAATATGGCAGACACTGAATGATGTTATCAGGGAACAATAGCAAACATGATAGATATAATACCCAACCTTATACAATTTATACTCAAGATGGATAAACAAATTTATAAAAAATATTAAAAAAGTGTTCAATTATTCTTTTTTGTAAGTTACCAGGACTTATTTCACTATGTACCAACTATTGCTGGATAGTTCTGTATATTATTTTACTCAGTCTCTATCTATGAATTAAGTTATTTTTCCTGTTTTATAAGTGAGAAAATATGCATAAATAGTAACACCTTGTGCCAATTTATTCCCCTTCCAGCAATGGATAACAGTGGCCAACTTCATCATATCTTCTCCTTTATTGAACAGTTTTCTTTAAAAAACACACATACAAACATCGACAAAACTAATTTGTAGGTTAAATGATTGTATCTAATTATTCTCATTGTATTTTGATTTCTAATAAGGTTGGAAATGTGTTGGTATAATAGAAAGGATTTATCATGCATCTATATTAGTCAAGTATTATATGTGGCATAGAGGGCAAAAACACAAAAGCATTTTTTTTCTTTAATATATTTTATTGATTTTTCACAGAGAGGAAGGGAGAGGGATAGAAAGTCAGAAACATCGATGAGAGAGAAGCATCGATCGGCTGCCTCTTGCATGCCCCCTACTGGGGATGTGCCCACAGCCAAGGTACATGCTCTTGACCAGAATCGAACCTGGGACCTTTCAGTCCGCAGGCCGACGCTCTACCCACTGAGCCAAACCGGTTCGGCCACAAAAGCATTTTTTTAGTTAGAAGATTAAAGGAAAAATAAAGTTTATAAGCATCACAAATAAAGAGAAACACTTTTTTTCATGGACTCAAATTACTCATTTGGTCACAGAGCTACAACTAGTGAATCTCAACAAGGAGGACAAAGGTCATCCTAGAGGCTTGCTATTCTATTTTCACAAAGATTGTAGCTTAATAAAATTAACCATGCTTTTTACCCTTTGTGTATACATTTCTCCTAACTTTTGCCTCTGCTATACTCAATGACTTAAAATTTGAATGGCTTTTATAGCCTTAATCTTCACTATATGTAGATTTAGCATCCATAATTCATTTGAACAAAGAATTGCTAATATAAATATAAAGTTTTTTAATACACTTTCAGAATATGTCTATTGTGCTTGCTAATGTAAGCTGTTTTGTATTTGTAATGTTTCCTAAAAGCTATTAGTTACTCTTTAAAAATCAGATTGAAACTAATATCACATTTCTCATGTCTTGGCTTTCATTCCATCTTTTTTTTTTTTTTTTTTTTTTTTGCCAAATTATACTGGCTACAAACCACTCTTTGGACAGCAGGTGAAATAGCCCCAGGCTAGGATTATCACAGTAGGAAAGTCAGATGCAATGATAAAGGAACCTAATATTCATTAAACCCATATGGTATATTCAGTTTTCATAGATCTTATTCTTTGGTTTGAAAAATCACCTACTTTATTCAATTCTATTGTTTTTTACCTGTTTGTTTTTTTAAATTATACAATACTGTCAGAGTTAAATGTACATCTATGAAGGGATCTAGCTACACCTAACCTGAAGCTACTTGTGAGAGGTGCTATTTATAACTAATCAAAGACTTATGTGAAGGTGGCTTAATCCTGTGGATGTCAATTGTTCACTTATTAAGAAGTCTCAAGGTTGTTGGTGGCTGGGTTGGCACATAGACTCAATATGCTCAGGGCTCTGGGTTAGCATTTTGATGATTCCCATGGCCTACTCATCATAGCAAGGCAGGGACATCCAATCAAGACATCTTCTCTTTTATTAAAGAAAAAAATAAAAAGCATTCCCATAGGTTCCCTAGAAGTTTTCCCTTCTATATCATTAGACAGAAATTTGCACCAGAGACTAGTCTCAACCCATTCTGTTGCTGAATTAAATCAGGCCTATAGACACAAACAAAAGGTTAGGAAATAAGTTTGGTATAAAAATTCAAGAATATCTAAAGGAAAAAAGTCTTAAAAGCACAGTGATTGATCTAATCTAATTAGTTCTTAAATCACTTTAAAAGCAACAGAAGAAAACATAAATTCATTATGATTAAATCTGGTCAACTATACATTTGAATATGTAACCTTATCACAAATATCATACATTAGACCCATCCTATCTAATAAAAGAGTAATATGCTAATTTGATTGTACCTTTGCTATGCTACCAGCCAATCAGGAGCGCGGGGGGGGGGGGGGGGCAAGGCTGAGACACGTGCGAGGTGAAGGGCCTAGCCCCTTGGGTCTGTTCTGCTGCTCTGTGGGCCTCTGGAGGGACAGGGAAGAAAGGGGTGGGAGGGGTAGGCCTATTCTCGTTAGGATGGCGATGCAAGGGGTGGGGACTGCAGAGGGATGAGGAAGCAAGGGGTGGGAGGGGCGGGCCGCCACGGCCCCTTCATCAGGGACACAGACTGCAGAGCGGCTCCTGAGCCCCTGGACACCCCGCTATGCTCCCTGAGGCCAGATCCCGGACACAAAGACCCGGTGAGGCGGAGCCTTGGGAAATGGCAGTTCTATTCCTGGTGCAGCCTCTTTCCCAGAACTGGGACAGCCAGGCCAGGCACTGGGGTTCTCGATGTGCCCCGGAGCCTCCCTAAGCCTGCATCTCCGGCCGCTCCAGCCAGCTCCCTGCCAGCTGCACTATGGGCACAGGGGTTCCTGGACTTCATCTCACTGCCCCAGCATTGCCCCATCCCTCCCCCCAGGCTGGGCCAGCACAGAGGGCACCACAGCCAGGTGCCAGGTTCTCTCCCTCAGAGGCAGTGGCACATGTCCCAACACCGGCTTCCTGGGTCGCCCTCACCTCCTAGGACCTGAGGGGTCACCAGGTGTAACAAGGTTGAGTCCCAGGCCAGTGTTGTCCCGAACTGTCTGCTCTTCTCCAATGAAATGACAGGTGGGCCCCGTGGGCAGCTGAGTGGAATGATGGGCTGGAGGGGCCTGGCTTCCACACCAGGCCTTGCCCAGAGCCCTGCTTGGCTACAGGCCAGATGGTGCCGCTGCCCCACAGGCCCTGCCCTTCTTGGCAGCCCCCGCCAGCAGTTCAGTTGGTTGAGCATCATCCCCGGCGAGACAGGCCAGACATGCCCTGGAGCCCTCGGGAGGCCCCTCCTGGTTGGCCAACCTCCCATGTCTCTCCCAGGCCCTTAATGTGCCCTGGTGGGGAGGGGGTCCCTTTGCCTGAGACAACCCCTCCACCACCACCCCCCCACCACCCCCCCGTGAAAGAATTTCATGCACCAGGCCCCTGGTATTCTATAACCAAAAAAAAGCCTTTCTTATTAAACCATATTTATATGCATTTTGACTTAATTTAATTCATATGTCATAGACTTGTGGCTTGATTCCACTGTGCAGCAAAGTTTTCAAAATTTATTGACTTAATTGAGCCTCAATAATAAAAAGAACCATATGTGCAGTCCATTCAACAAGAATACTTTGAGAACATATTTTGGTAACAAGAGAAAAATACCTAAAATTGTCAAGAAGACACTTAGCTTGTTTGAACGTATAACAATAAGACAAGTTTGTTGAGAGCTAGAATGTCTATCTTTAGAAAATTGAATATATGTCAACTATGAAGCTTATCATGCATAGAAAAAATAATAGCAAGTTTGGTCTAGATTTTGAAAATTTATAACTACCTGATATTTTTAGCAACATCTTATGGCTAGAAATAGCACTAAAACAAAAATAGGCTCAAATTTTGTGTCCCATTTTGTTAGGATATCTTTTTAGTAAAATTGTTTGAAATGTCAATATTTAAAATATCAAAGCATATTTTACTTATGTAGTATGTATTTATCAATTTTAATTAAATTAATATATATGGAATTCAAGATAGCTATTATAACGCATAATTATTCTCAAATTCTTATATAGTTATATGATTAAATAAGCAATGCTGTTTTAATAACTTTGTATTACTGAAAAGTTTCTTTAAATAAAATAATCTTGACTAGATTTTTTCTATTCTTCTTTATTTGTTTTTTGATATTTAAAGTTATAACATGGTCAGTAATTATAAATGATACTTTCAATATTTCATATGCAATTGCACACAAAAGATAAAATTAAAATTTAAAGCAGTTGATGTGTATAGGTTTGTGTGAGCTACAATGAGCATTTAACTAATCAGAAAGAAGATGTAGTATTAACTTTTCAAAGATAATAAATAATACAAACTGAAGTTAATATTTTGGTAAACCAAAATAAATTCTCTAATTAAAAAAAAAGGAATTGTACTTAAACAAAAATGTGATTACTTAATTAAAATTGTTAGGAAAATATTTTCTACCTGCATGTATAAAACAGCATTAAGAGCAGTGTTCTAAAAATATTTATTACTTAAAGAGGAAAGCTAAGTCTGTGATAAAATGGATAACTATATCAAGTCAGGCTCCTAGGAACAGTTTTGTAGATTTTCTAGCATCAGAGCTAATGCTTGGAACTTGCTCTCTTTTATGCGCTTCCATTCATTCCCTTCTACTAGCTACAGCCTTCCATTGCCCTTCTGCCCACCCTATCTCTACTTATCACGACCCAGGGAGCGAATCCTGAGAGTAACCTTCCCTTTCCTCACTGGTGGAACTGTCTTGACCAATGGGCCCCATCCTGACATTCCTAACTTCATGACATTGCTAATTGTGAAGGAAAATCAGGGTCTGCCACAGCTGCCACTTTCAATGTACAAAATCCAACCAGTGAGGACTCACTGTAATTTTATATGTTCTACAAAATTGGGGTTTAAAAAAGAAGTGGGGAGGGAAGACGGCCTATGTTATGATGGAAGTAAGTCAAGACTTGCTTTTATTCTGTCAATAAACATTTTTTTTTTAATTTGAAAGAGCAGTGGGTTTTCAAAAACAGTTTTGCCCCAGGATGTGTCCATAAGCTTTGATGCCAGAGATTGTGGCTGTGGAAAGACAGTAATGTGTGTTACCTCTTGTCTCTCAGTTAATTCTCCAAATGCTGCCACTTCCCAGACCAGAGAATGATTCCATATCACTCTTGAACAGCGCCATTAATACCAGTTTTTAATATGCAATACAACTTTGCTAAAGTCTGATTATGACATCAAGAACTAAATGCAGAAAGAGCCAGTAAATAAATGATACAATAATAAATAACAATAACAGAATAAACTCAGTTTCTAGAACTTAAAACTGTAAACCTCCTTTTATCCAACTCTGTATGGTCTTAGAATCTCGCAGACTTTTCATTTCCATCTGTTTTTATGAATATGTTTGCCTAGGGTCAAATTCCCACTATCTTTTGTATGTGTGTGTTTGGGGTGTGGGGAGAGGATAAATAAATATTTCAGTAATTCTTTCAGTACTAACCAAGCCCTCATAACATCCTAACAACTCTGTCTGATTGTCTGCATTTAGACTTCATCAATGGTTTAAGACTGCCTGACATGTGCTAGAGCCAATGTTGCTCTCAAGTTGACCTGACAAGAATAAAGAGAAGAATTTTTGAGCACACTTTCAATGTCTAACCTCACTACAGAATGCTGACAAATCCTGTATTTGCCATTTTGTCAGCTTCAAAATTTTACAATCCAGATTCTACCTTGAGCAATAGAAGAAACTCTTGGAAATTTACAATAGCAGTTTATCTTCACTGTATAAACATAATTGCTCCTAGCCGAGACCGGTTTGGATCAGAGGATAGAGCGTCGGACTGCGGACTGAAGGGTCCCGGGTTCGATTCCGGCAAGGGCATGTACCTTGGCTGCGGGCACATCCCCAGTAGGGGGCGTGCAAGAGGCAGCTGATCGATGTCTCTCTCTCATCGATGTTTCTGACTTTCTATCCCTCTCCCTTCTGCTCTGTAAAAAATCAATAAAATATATTTAAAAAAAACCATAATTGTTCCTAAATATTTGAGCATTGATCAAATGTAAGTTACTGTCCTCATGGAATATCTTTTAGTACTTTAAATAAAATTCACCTTTAAAAATGACAGGTGACTATAATTCAGTATTTAATGCAAAAACTTAAACAACTGTATTTGAGTATATATATATATTTTTTTTCATATTCACATTCTACCATTTTATTTTATAGTGCTGTTTAGCAGTTGTGGTATAATTTTTTAGTAATTCATACAAAATTTTAAAATTTGAAATGTGTTTGAATTATTTATTCTCTAACACAAAGTTGCAAAAAGAGAAATCAATAAAGAACTTTGTGCATAAGTTTTTAAACTTCAAGTTAGAATAAACTAGCCTAATACTCGTTCTAATATCAAGGTTAAAATACTGCCAGTGAAATAATTACACTTAGCTTTGGGCCTCAATATTCTTATTTGGTTTATATGTATTCTACAACCTACATTATTCTATATACCTCTTCATAAGTACATGCTGCACATCATTTCACAAAGTGTTAGGTAACATCAAGTTGAAAGAAATGATGCTTAAAGATCATTTGGTGAAACTGCAGCTGATGTATATGTTTTTAAAAGTTCTGACAGACAGTTGTCATATTTATAGTAAGTATGGCTTGCTACTTCTAGAAGCAGAATAAATTCATTCATACTTCACACAATATAGTCATTAAATGCCTATCATATAAGTCCTATTGAGATGTTTATTCCACAGAGCTAAGGGTCAGTCTCTGCCTTCAAATAGTTCCAGCTAGTAGGAGTAGCCAACAAATAAATTGATAGTTACAGTTTAATGTGATAATACTTTCAAAAGGCATTAAAGTAATGCAGAGGAGGGGTACTGTAGGACAAGGGGAAAACCAATCAGTTTCTCTATAGCACTTCCCTGCTAAGGACTGATCAATTTTATCACTGCCTTCTTTCCTGTGTCAGGTAAATCCTGACAAAGGAAATAAAGTTTAAATCGGCTTCTACCAAAGTTATGTTTCCTTTCCCCAGACAGAAAACCACACACCTTAAAACACATAGTATATTAGAAGAGGAAAAAAGTAGGACTGTCTTCCTAAGTTGGTTTAATAATGCATTTAATACTCTTATGATACCTTGTAATACCTCTATAACGAGCACTTGGAGTGTCTTCCAACTTCTCTTTATAGCACCAATGTGCACTTGCAAGAACCCAGAACACTCCACTTTGTACAGGGCCCTTAAATTAGATTGCAGCTATGAATTGATTTCACAAACATTTACTGATTCCACAAACATTTATAGAACCCCTACTATGTCAAAGAAATAGTGAATCATAGAGACAGGGTACTTGTTCTTCAGGAGTTTAGAGCCTAATGAGGGACTCTGGCAAGTAAATAGACAGAACACAGTGTGAGTGCTTTGATAACGCAGTAATATCTGGCTACTTAAGAGCAGTCAAAAAATACTTTCTAAAGGAAGTAATATTTTGATCTCTGTTCTGAAGAGTGAGAAGTTACCTACACTAAGGAAGAGAACAAAAAGAAAAGAATGAACCAACAGAACAAAGAATACTCACAGAGGCTGAGAAGCAAAAAGAGCAGGTTTTTTCAAGAAACTGGGAGTTCAGTTTAGCTAGATCATGGAGTGATCCATGTTTTGGGGTAGCTTGAGAAGAGGCTGGTCAAATAATCAAAGTGCTGCACATGCTGGAGTAGGCAGCCTATTTAAGGTGTATGGACTTTTGGATGGAGGGCGATAGAGAAATACTGAATAGTTTTAACCCAGAGTAACAAGATCAGATTTCATTTCAGACAAAATACACTGGCTACTTGTGGAGAATAGATTTTTCAAAACTTCAAGTCAATAAGCAGATAAGTATATGCCAAAGCTTGCTACCCCCACCAGGTGCCTGTATCAGATCCAATTTAAATAATACCCCAGATTTGCTCAGCACCAATTAACTCCCAGGTCCTTGTTGGCATGAGTGGTTTAATGGCTTCAGTGGCTTTCATGGTTGAATGCAAAGGTCTGTCACACTACAGATAATGTCCTAACATGATCAGCTCTCCTGACCTCCCCCATGAGGTTTGCCCTCGCATACCTCCATCCTGCCAACTACAGCAGGACCCAGAGCAGGCATACAGGGACTCTGGTTCTTTCTCCATGTCCAGATTCAGACATAGTTTGGAGGCATGAGATCCGATTTCCATAAAAGCTGCATGGAGATGCTGAGTGGTACTGAAGTGTAAAGCATTTTTGAAATACTGTATTGGCCAGTTGTTTACATGGATGTGGTGTGTAGGAGAGAAAGCTGGAGTGTATGTGTAGATTTGGGGGACAAGGGGACTAAACCATTGACATGACTGAGATCGCCTAGGCCATAGGGTATATTTTAAATCCTATGCCAAAACTCCCTTATTTTTTCATGTTTTCAGAGTTGTTTTCCTCCAAGGGTTTGTCTTCTCTCACTCTTCATATCCTAGAACATAGGAAAAATAACATTGAAAACATAGAAAAATTAAAGAAATTTTGCATAGGATTTAAAATATACCCTAGGTCAGTCGTCGGCAAACTCATTAGTCAACAGAGCCAAATATCAACAGTACAACGATTGAAATTTCTTTAAACTTAAACTTCTTCTAACTCCATTTCTTCAAAATAGAGTCACCCAAGCCGTGGTATTTTGTAGAAGAGCCACACTCAATGGGCCAAAGAGCTGCATGTGGCTTGCAAGCCACAGTTTGCTGACCACTGCCCTCAGTGTACAGGAAAAACCCCAGCAGAATTCATTATTTCAAAAATAAAGGAATAGAATGCTCTAAGAATATGTGAATAACTGCTTAGAGACTGAGTGACGTAAAACCTGAGAGGTGCCTTTAGATTTAGAAATAAACTGGTGCAAGAGAATTTAGAGAAATTTTGTTGGAGTGGCTAGAGATGAAAAAATAAATATTGTGATGTGTTGATAGATTGGTATACTTCCAAGAAGATCTTAAAATCTGCAAAACAGATGAGGTGGCAGAAAAAGTAGTTGAAGCAAGGTTTTCTTGTATTTATTTATTGTTTGTTTTAAATTAGAGAAGGTTGAAGAGGTATAAGCCTATAAGAAAGGAAAAAGAGGTTAAATTTACAGAAAATAGGAGAAAACTTATGACAAGTTAATAGACCATCTACTTGGTCCATAGATTTATTTCTTTTAAGCCCATAACCTATTCTAGAGATAGTTTGTCACACAAATTATAAAATTTAGGTTTATTCTGAAAATTTGAAAGATCTGCCAAATGTTGGGCTCAGTATTTTTTGTGGAAATAGCTATGGTGGCCAAATAGTTACCAAAAGAAGTAAGTATGGTTTCTCGCTCTACTCATTTATCTATACTGAACTAGAATTTGTGTTTCAATTTGTACAGGCTGAACTATAGATGAACAATAGATAATCTACATGAATAAAAGAGAAACATGCAAATTGACCATACCTCTGTTACACCCACAAGCCATGCTCACCAGCCAATCAGGAGTGAGAATGCAAATTAACCCAAACAAGATGGCAGCGACCATGGAGTTGGAACTAGCAGAAGGCTTGGGTTGCCCCAGCAATGGAGGAAGCCAAGCTTCCCACCCACCCTGGCCAGCCCTGGCCTCCACTCAAGGCTCAAAGTTTCAATTATAGAAGATAAATAAATCCCAGATACTTGCTTCCAGCAGGCCATGGCTCAAGGAGACAATGAAAAAAAAAAAAAAGTAAAAGAAAAAAAGGAAGGACTGAGAGCTTGGGTCATTGGGAATGATCAGGCCAGAATGGGATGGCAGTTGTGGGTGATCAGGCTGGTGGGGGGCAGGGCCATTAGGGTAAGAAGATCAGCAGGAGGGCCAGTTGGGGGTGGGCAGGCCATCAGTGAGGGTCAGTTTGGAGTGTGCAGGCAGCAGGGGGGCAAAGTTGGGGCAAGTAGGCTGGTGGGGAGGGAAGGTGGGGTTAGTAGGCCAATGGCAGGGGGGCATTTGAGCATGATCAGGCTTGCAAGGTGGCATTTGGGGGCAAGTAGGTCAGTGGCAAGCAGTAGTTGAGGGGGAGCAGGCTGGCACGCAGAGTGGTTAGGGGCAATCAGGTAGGCAGGCAGGCAGGTGAGTGACTGGAGCCAGCAATCCCAGATTGTGAGAGGGATGTCTGGCTGTTGGTTTAGGCCGATCCTTGTAAACTGGCAGTAGGACATCCTTCAAGGGGTCTCAGATTGGAGAGAGTGCAAGCCGAGATGAGGAACATCCCCCCCCCCCCCCGCCGGCAAATTTCATATTTCGGGCCACTAATTATAAAATAAGCCTGAAAGAACTGAAATATATGGGCTCAGAAAAGTTGAAGAATTTTATCAGAAGGAAAGAAAGAAAAGAAATAAAAAGCTACTGCTAAGTTTCTGTCTGTTTTGGTAAAAAGTTGAGGGAGTCAGGTGTAATAACTTTGAGAGAAGAGGACAGTTTATTAGTGAAAATCAAGAATAGTCTGTAGGAGTAGGACTAAAAAATGCATTTATAATATTCTATTTTGTTAACATATTTAATCGTTCTTGTGATTGGAAAATGTTTTAAATGAATTATTGCTACTATGAATAATAACAATAAATTTATTTATGGAATACATATGGTATTTCAGGCACTATTATAAGCTCTATAAATGAATCACTCCATTTAATCTTCATAGTAGGCCTATGAAGTGAATTTTATTCTCTCTATTTTACTTTATTAAAAGATGATTGTGTCAGTTATATAAAATGCCAGATTTTATATTGCAAAATGAAAATTTCTCAATTTGATGAGATTCGGAGCCATTATCTCCTTTATTTTTTTTACTTGCATAGAATTTATAGGATATATCTCTTTATCCTCATTTCATTATTAATTTTCTTAAATATTGAAATATCACAAGGAACTTCACTTCCACTAAATATTGCTGAAGACATCAACTGTGAACTAAATAGTTAAGTATTTCACTTTGTACCATCTAAGATTAAATTAATCCATAAGCCCCTAGAATGCAAAACCAAGGTAATCTCTTCTTTAGAGCTATTTTGTTGGCTCTAGGTAGTTTAAATGACACCCCACAGGAAAATGGGTATTTATAATAGGTGAACTTTTTGCTTAGAATTCTGGAATTGTATAAGCAATACAGATGAACACAAAAATAACCATGAGTCATTACTACTAAATACTAAAAATAATATGCAGCCATCTATATAACTATGTAATTTTATATCTATCTATAATAAAATTATGTCAAGATCTCCAGATTGACATTTTTAAAGAAAATGCCTATATTTATTTTCTTTCTCAAGAAAATTAATATTTCTGGTGTTCTCATACTGATTATTGTCTGCACATAAAGAGAAAGATATTTCCTATGAATTCGATACTCAATCATTTACAAGAGCTATTAAGTTACAGCAAATAATTAAATATAAAACTATAACAGAGAAATAAACAATTCCCCTAAGAATGGCTTAATAGAAAAATAGCTTATTAAGTGAGATAATGATATTATTATACTACTATTAACTGAATATTTATATTGAATTCTTTGTCATATGTTATTGCACTGTATTATGAAAAATGCACTGTAACATTGGGACCTATAGGAAGTTGACATTAAATTCATCTAGTCAGCTATTCTTAGGTGAAGGGATAGCCTAATGAATTACTATTACATGCTGTAAACTTAGCATTATAAAGACAGTAATTTATTTCATATCTGTAGTTTGGGATTCTTGTTTATCAAACTAAGAGGTACTTCTCCATTAGAAACATAACCCCAACTTCAGGTGTAAGGACAGTTGATTAAAATTAGTGATGCAGTAAGTGAAGGCATTTATGCTTTGAAGCTTAACATGTAGCTTTCTCCATGATGTTCAGAGATTCCATTCTCCTCTCCATGTGAGCACGTAGCTCCCTGGATGTCAATGGAAGCTGCCTTTCCATGACGGGAAGAAAATAGGCTAGCTAAAGTTAATTATCAGACTGTTTTTGGTCCCGTTTTAATGCCCTCTTTATTGGCAATGGAAACCTGATACGTAACTCACTTTGTTCCTCACCTGGTTTCCCAAGGTCGGAAACAGAAGGCGAGTGCTGTGTGAAAAGGGGTAAGCTGTAAACAAACACACACAAGGAACAGAAAAGGAATTCAGCAGCTTTATCTAGCCACGGAGACCGTGGCTGGATTTCCCAGTGATGCAGTTTAGGCTGTGTTCACTCTAAACCTGTGTGTCACTTAAGACTGTGGGTATTCTGTCACAAGGCTAAATATCACAATTGTTACACATTTGATAAGTAAAATATTTAAACCAACATATAAATATCACAATTGTTACACATTTGATAAATAAAATATTTAAACCAACATATAAATATGTCATCCATTGGGTAAAACAAACTCTAAGTGGAAAGGGGTACATTTATTTCAGAATAAATTAATATATCATTTTATTGCTTTTGTGTATGTATTTTAAAGACAGTTTATAATTCATTCTCAGAATCAAAAAGTACTGGAATCTTTGATAAGGAGGTCATGTTGCATAGCAGTTAAAAGCCCAGATTTTACAATCAGGCCAACATATTGGCACTGATACTAGCTTGCTGTAGGACCAAGAGTAGATTCAATTAAGTTCCCTGTATCTCAGTTCCCTCATTTGTAATATGGTGATACAAAGCACATATACCAAGCAAAAAGTGTATGAGGAAATTTAATGTTCATGTATGTAAATCCTTAGAACTATATGAACAGAATAAGTGCCATATAAATTCAATATAATAAAAGCCTAATATGGTAAGTGTCTGGTTGACAGGTCAGCCATTCAACCAATCAAAACATAATATGCTAATGACTAGAGGCCTGGTTCACAAAATTTGTGCACAAAGAGGAGGGGTTCCCTCAGCCCAGATTGCACCCATATTCTAATTGGGGACTTGTCCGGACATGTCCAATCACCAGTTTAGGCCTGATCCCACTGGAATCGAGCCTAAACTGGAGTTTGGACATCCCTCTAACAATATGGGACTGCTGCGGAAAGCAGTTTGGCTCAATGGATAGAGCATCGGCCTGCAGACTGAAAGGTCCCAGGTTCGATTCCGGTCAAGGGCATGTACCTTGGTTGCAGGCACATCCCCAGTAGAGGGTGTGTAGGAGGCAGCTGATTGATGTTTCTCTCTCATGGATGTTTCTGACTTTCTATCTCCCTTCCTTTCTGTAAAAAAATCAATAAAATGTATTAAATAAAACCAAAACAATGTGGGACTGCTGGCGCCTAACCATTCACCTGCCTGCCAGCCTGATTGCCCCTACCCTCTCTGCCTGCCTGCCTGATCACCCATAATTGTCCTCTTCTGCCAGCCTGATCTCACTCCCAACTTGTCCTCCCCTGTCAGCCTGATCTTGCTCCTAACTGCCCTCCCCTGCAGGCTTGATCATCTCCAACTGCCCTCCATTGCAGGCCTTATCCCTCCCAACTGTCTTCCCCTGCTGGCCTGATCGCCCACAACTGGCCTTCCTTGCAAGCCTGGTCCCTCTAAACTGCCCTCCACTGCTGGCCATCTTGTGGTAGCAATCTTGTGTCCACATGGGGGCAAGATCTTATGTGTTGGAGTGATGGTCAATCTACATATTACTCTTTTATTAGATAGGATAAAGTCCTGGTACATGGGTGGGTGCCAGCTGGTTCTCCCTGAAGGGTGCCCAAGATCAGGGTGGAGGTTCTCTCAGGGTGTGGGGAGGCCTGGATGAGAGGCCTGTGGTTGTTTGCAGGTTGGCCATGCCCCATGGCAACCAAGCAGAGGCCTTGGTATCTTGGATTTATTTATCTTCTACAATTGAAATTTTGCAGCCTGGAGTGGAGCCAAGCCTCCTGCTCACTCCATGGCCACAGCCATTTCTGTTGGAATTTATTTATCTTCTATAATTAAAACTTTGTAGCCTTGAGTGGAGGCCTGGGCCTGCCAGGGTATGTGGAAAGCTTGGCTTCCTCCATTGCTGGGGAAATCCAAGCCTCCCTCCTGCTCTCTGTGGCTGCAGCCATCTTGGTTGAGGTTAATTTGCATTCTAGTTCCTGATTGGCTTGTGGGCATGGCTTGTGGACATGGCTTGTGGGTGTAGCAGAGTTATGGATAATTTGCATATTACGCTTTTATTAGACACTAGTGGTCTGGTGCACAAAATTTATGGGCTGGGGTGGGGGTGGAAGGGTGTGTGTCCCTTAGCCTAGCCTGCATCCTCTCTAATCTGGGACCCCTATAGGATCGGGCCTAAACTGGCAGTTGGACAACCCCCTCACAATCTGGGACTACTGGCTCCTAACTGCTCATCTGCCTGACTGCTTGGTCTCCCCTAACCACTCTGCCTGCTGGCCTGCTTGCCCCCAACTGCATGCCCCTGCCAACCTGATCACCCCCAACTGCCCCCCCTCGTGGCTTGATCACCCATAACTGCCTCTGCCTTGGCCTCACCACCATGGCTTTGTCCAGAAGGACATCTGGAATGTCTCATGGTCTAATTAGCATATTACCCTTTTATTAATATAGATAGGATATGACATACTGCCATAACTATAACATATCTACCAATATTAGCTATGAGAATAAGTACTTTATGAGATAGAAAGGCATCTAATACATTATATTGTATATGTTGTAAGTAGTAGGAAATACAGTATTTGTAGCAATAATATACACCCTGTGACTTTTCTTCCTGATCTGGGAATGGTACCCAGGTCTTTGAACATTTCCTGGCCCTTAATGTATTTTTTATTTTTTGTCATTCAGTGTAACTTTATTTACTGTTCATTGCACATAATTTGAGGTCTTTAATTTCTAACCACCAAAGATTCAAAGGATTATGTTTTCCATGAATTTTAACATTAACATTAGTGAATTCATGTATTCATGTGTTTTTATTGTAAACCTCTGAATTATTCACATTGTCATAGATCCTGAACTCATAAGCGTGGACCATGCACAGGCTGGCAGCAAGCCAGGAAGTCATTCTGCAAGCAAACTGATACTCTGTATAAGGAGAAAAGTCATAGCATAATATTTAATGTCCGACTTTAATTCATATACTATCGAGGGCTCAACTGCTTGGTTGGTGATGGGTTGATTATTGGGAAGATTATTCCTGAGATAATTAAGGAAAGGGGGGATCAATCTTTCTTCTTCGTTGCTTGCTCCTCCCCAGCACCTTCATCTCTTTGGGCAGCTTCTGGGGCAGCTTTTCCTTGACCTTCTCCACAGCTTCTTGGGCCTTGCACAGGTGGAGAACGGCTGCCTGGGACCACCTAGGGACCGTCCAGGGTCGCCTGGGGCTGCCAGGCCCTTGTGTCCCCACCCCTCCTCTTTGCAGGCCCTTTGCAGCAGCAGAACAGCTGCCCAGGGCCACTGGGATCACCTGGGACCGCCAGTCCCTTACGTCCCTGCCCCTCCACTCTGCAGGCCCCGCCTAGCAGCGGGCGGCCCCGCCCCTCACATCCCTGTCCCTCCACAGGCCCTGTGGAGCAGCAGAATGGGCGTAAGGGGCGGGGTTGCCGCAGCTGACTCTGCAGCAGCCCTGCCCCTCGGGCCTTCCCCCTCTTGCCTCAGGCGTGCCTCAGTTCCGCCCCCCACTCCTGATTGGCTGGTAGTGTAGCGAAGGTATGGTCACATGTGCATTTTACTCTTTTATTAGATAGCATGATGCTTTAAACAAGAGTAGGAGGCTAGGGAATGAGAAGATGTCATTGAGCTGACATATGTTGTATAAGAATTATGGTGCCCTTGGCTATGGCAGCTGAGGAAATTATTTCTTCTTCTTAAAACTTTAGATTTTTATAAGAAAAACAGTCTTTTCTATAGAGCAGAAAGGAGAATTAGATTATTATAGAGAATTTGGTGATGAGTATTTTAAGACCAGCCTCAATGCCATTATTATGATCTTTTCCAAAGAGTGGAACTTGTAAGCAAGGTTACTTAAGTGATGTATATATAATTTAACAATTAAAAATATTATAAGTAAAAAAAATAACTTTATATTGAATTTTATACATGCTATATAGTGTGGTTCATGATTTACATACACTGTTACTTAAAACAATGTTAAATGTAGAAAAATCAGTATATTTAATCATATTAATTTCTAATAGTTTACTAGTTATCTGACTTGGGAAAAAATCATAATGGGATAATATGATCTACTAAAATATAAAAACCAAATTACTATATTTACTGATAAATGAAGTGTTCTTTATTTTTGTTTATGTTCCCAGTAAACTCATAGACAAATATATGGCCTATTCCTGGAAAGGATACAGAATTGGTGACATGAATTTATGGGAAAAAATAAAATATAGATGCACATTCCTTTTGTCTCAATTTTCTGGGGGGGGATTGTTAATTTTTCTGTCAGTTTTAATTTTCTGAGATATAAGATTTTTTTTTGTGAGGGTGGGGGAGGAAAGCAATCTAAAACTAGTTTGTGGTAGAAATAAGATGAGGTTTAAAATGAGAGCTGCTATAACTTTAGCACTTTCCATAAGCTGATTGGCACAGTAGTGTTTCTGGTAGGGATGCAAAGCACTGGGGTGACTGCAGAAGACTGTAAGGGGGGCTGTGTGCTAACCTCATCATGAGTGTCAAAGAGGAAACAATAGCCCATGAAAGCAGTGATCATATATTACAGTTTGTTATTTATACCTTGAATGAAATAGTGTGAATTAACATTATGATAGTCATGTTTAATAGTATATACTTTATAAAGATATTTTAGTTCTAAGAGAATAATTTTATATTTTTTCAACAGTGAAAAGCCTAGCTGCTAGCTATTAAAATCCAGATTTGTGGTTGT
Source organism: Antrozous pallidus (assembly GCA_027563665.1). Classification (NCBI taxonomy): domain Eukaryota; kingdom Metazoa; phylum Chordata; class Mammalia; order Chiroptera; family Vespertilionidae; genus Antrozous; species Antrozous pallidus. Next base: position 30,237,853 of record CM050519.1, read on the forward strand.
GAAAGAGGAAGAATAGTACTAGTATACAGAGAATTCATTATGTGATCACTGTGCTTTTAAGGACAGTGGGAGAATTTGAAAGCAATCTCTTTCAAAAGAACCAATGAAGGAGCATCCTTTAGGAAGAGAAGATCAGCTTTATTTAAAACAAAGCAGAACAATGAAGCATTTTTAGGCTGGCCACACCACTCCTCCTTTTCATAGTTTGGTTTGCTCTCTTACAACTAATACCCTGGCATTCACATTAGGATTAAAACTGACAAGGCATCCCTTTCATCCCTAGCTGCCCAAACTCCTCACTACTAATAATTAGCCATTCCTGGCTTTCTGCCAAGAGAGTTCAATAAATACTTGAATGGCTTCTGGGCCTCAGCTGCATTTGTAACTTTAGATAAAGAATGATGGGAGTTTGGGAACACCACTCTATTCTGAATAGCAGCATCAGTGCAGCAGCAAAATGACTATTCAGTCTATTAATGAATGACCATTATTTTAATGTACATTTTATATTAGCCTATATATAGAAATTCTCATTCAAATTGATCATAATCAGCTTTATAAAGTTTATTTCTATACCTGCCTTACGAAATGTGTTAGTATATAGCATTGTAATATTTGATAATCACTCTAAAAACCATTATTTTTATACATTTCACATAGGTGTGCTTTACCAGGAAATGTACATGGCTTTGATTTACAGGAAAAGGTTTATTAAATGTCTGCACAATAAAAGTATGTGAGTGATATTTAAGAAATAATCACTAAGAATGCCTTATTTTATTTACTTAATGAGTAAATTATTTATTTAGTTTGTGCTTTTATCAATCTTAAAATTTCACAGTACAACTGAATGCCTTGATAAGACTAAATATTGTATTTATTAGAAGAAATACGATGGAGATTGGAACTTCTTTTCTATAATTCTGTGTGTTTTTGTTTTGTTTGTTTCATAAAAAGGAGAGCATTGTTATTGCACTCTCTATGGGAAGGAAAATGTATGAGAGAAATTATTTTAGTTTCTTTCATCCTTTATTCTTCAAGGCAAAGGGGAGTAACTTGTCTCATTGGTAAAAAAAAAAAAAAAATGAAGTGTTCTGGCATACACTCTTTTTTGTTTATTTTCCCCCAGAGTGAGTTCTGTTTTCAGGACACATTCATTTTCTATGTCCAGGGGTAAGCTCTGCCCCTGGGAAGAAAAGGAGGGTGTCACCATAGGTGTGCTCCAGAATAATGAACCAGTCTGACTTAGAAGGGTTAAGGTTTCACTTACAGCCACTGGTCCAAGCAAATTTCTTTACCTCTATGTCTTCATTTTTGTCTTTTGTTTCCCAACTCTCCTAACATAGCTCAGTGGTTGAACTTAGACCCATGAACCAGGTGGTCACGGTTGCCAGTCAGGGCACATACCCAGCTTGCAGGCTCGATATCCTGTATAGGGTGTGCAAGAGGCAGCTAATCAGTGATTCTCTCTAATAATTGATGCTTCTATCTTTTTCTCCCTCTCTCTTCCTCAATAAAATTAATATATATATATATATATATACACACACACACACACAGATCTAGAGGAAGAGTGAGGCCTGCTTATTTACCCTAAAGCCCTAACATGAGTGAACACTGATCCAGTTGCTCTATTATTGATAGAAATGCATAACATATGTGTTAGTATGTCTTATTAGTGTTGAAAGCTTTCTGTGCCTATTTTCCTAACCTGAAAAAAATATAGATGAACTTTTGGCCTTTGTTTTAAGGCCTTAATCCCAGAGTGGTCCTCTTCTGCCATGGTCTACAATAAAATATGTTAGAGCTTGTTTCATAAAATCTCATTGAAAAGGTTGAGTCAAGAAGATAAGCTCCCTAACTAACCAATGCTATCTTCCTGTTTCTGACTTGGGATTTTACTTTGATGAAATTTGTATGAATCTTGACTAGAAAGGGAACCAGTTTTCTCCATGAATTTCCCTAGATAATGATTTCATAGATTATTAAGGGAATTTTACTATTACTTGAAACCATTTTTTCAGAACAAAATATCTTTCTTGATTTCTAATTAAAAGTTAAGTTTTATCAACATCTCTTTTTTAAAAAAATATATTTTATTGATTTTTTACAGAGAGGAAGGGAAAGGGATAGAAAGTTAGAAACATTGATGAGAGAGAAACATCGATCAACTGCCTCTTGCACATTCCCTACTGGGGATGTGCCCACAGCCAAGGTACATGCCCTTGACCGGAATCGAACCTGGGACCTTTCAGTCCGCAGTCCAACGCTCAATCCACTGAGTCAAACCAGTTTCGGTCTATCAACATCTCTTTATCCAACAATTAGTGTAGGAATCATAACTTTGGATGTTGACCAAGAATTAACACACTCCAATCAGGAATTCAGAACGTTTATTGCAAGAGCTGAATAATTGTAAATAATGTAGAACTGGCAAAGCAGTAACAAGGATAATTGTTTAGATATTTATTCTGTCAAAGTCATCAAACACCCCTCACAAACCGACAAAAATGTACTGCAATAAGCAATGCACCCCTACCCATTATTTTCCATTATACTGTGAAAAAATGTGAATTGCTATTTACAAAGTAATTTTATTTTTGGTAACAAATTAACTATAAGATTAGCAAACCTTTTATTTTATTTTATTTTTTCCCTTTTAATCTGATGTTGAACCTTGGCATTAAGATAACTTTCACTTCTTTCAATAAAGACAATTTGTTGCATGCTATTTATTTGTTTAAATCATCTGTCATGCCTTAACAAAAACCTCCTAAGAATGTTCAAATTTGGATTTGTTTGCACGTGCAACTGAGATCTTATTAACATTACTGGTAGTTGTCACTCTGCTCGTTTGACCTAAGTGACGAGATGCTGGTACCTGCCAGGCATTGACCAATTATGATAACAAACAGTTAAACAGCAATAATTAGAGATTTATCCCTTTATTTCCCCCAACTAGCCTACCTGGAGAATGTTCTGTTACATCATGAAGGCACAACACATTAAATATTTTGTGGCTATGGTCTAACACTTGTGGTACAACAACATTATTGTATATGAGGATCAACACATACTCTGCCTTTTTCAACAAACTTATAGACACACATTTGCCCAATTTAAACTATTTTCAAATAGTAATTATTCTTTAATATACGCTAATTTTGATATATTAGTTTTTCATGAGTGACAAGTACAGGATATTATATCATTTTCTGAACAATAACTCTTTCACTTAATACTACTAATTAAGTGATTTGCTTTTGCCTACTTTGAAAATAAGAATGTAAAGAAAATAGGTTCTGAATTTCCTAGCTTTTACAGAAATCATTTTTCATATAAAGTTTTTACTTTTGAGCTTTATGTTATACAGAATCTTGTTATTATAAGCTATCATAAAAGAAGCAAGATTCCAGAACCTTTTTAAAAAAGCAAGTGTTTGAGATCCTTGGAACAATGTGTGTCAAGACAGACTACTAATGCAGAAACACCTCAGTAAAAGAAACAACTAAATAATGACAGAGGTAAATGAAAAAAAAAAAAAAAAGGGAAAGAAGCAACCACAAAACACAGAATTATGCTACACATTTTTTAGGTGAACATTATAAGTACACAAAAGTTGTTAATAATAACTTGCTTCTATTTACAAATACTTTAACACTGACTTACAAGAGTCCACTAACGTTGTTAACAGCACAATAGGTTTAATGCTTATCTTTTTAAGTTTTATTTGAAGTATAATGTCAAGTATAGCAGTCCCAGCACAAATCAATGACAAAAAGAGCACAATTCTCTAACTGGATATATTTGTCAGTCATTCTAATCCATGGAATTTTCTTATTCTCCAAATGCACATTCTATTGTTCATAGCAGCAGTCCAGGGTCAAAATAAAATGCAATGAAAGAAAAACAGAATCTGCACAATGGAGAGATCTCTGGAGAGTTTAACCAATTCTAGTAAACAAGATCACATGGCTAATAGAACTATCTTCCCTCTTATGCTGTAAAACATTGTATCCTCCATGGTGCTAACACAAAGTTATGAATATCCCTGCTACAAGGGGCATAGTTGTAGAGATCTATTGAATACATAAAGCTCTGACACACACAGTATTAGCATGTCTATTTAGATTAAAGTTATTAGGTCCCATACAGCCTTTTTTTTATTTTTTGTTTTTTTAGAGTTGGTGTTCCTTCGGACTCTCCATAGCACTTCCTGGTTGCTTATAAGACTTCAGATTGGCCAGAGGAATGTCTGTCATATGGCTGCCATTGTTGAAATGGCCTTCATTGGAGCCAAACTGCTTCCGGTCATTGAACTGGTTCCTGTTGCTGTCTTCTTTCCAGGCTCTGGTAAGGGTGTGCCCATTCACAAGCTTGTCCTTCTTGACCCATTCTTTCTGGGGTGCAAAAGTTGAGAGAGGAGATTTGGGGTGTTGATATGGACCTAATCCAGGAGGCATCCAGCAATTATCAGAGTGACCCAAAACCAAGCACTCTTGAGTGCACATCTCTGTAGCTTCAGCTAATCCTCGGGGGCCCAGAGGCCCATCTGTAGAGGAAAAGAGACAGAGAAAATAAGAGAAGAAAAGCGTTAGAATTTTTTCATTTAAAATTATAGAATAGAGAAAAAGTGCATTGGCCATCTCATTTATCATGAAAAGCACCTGTATGTTAAGTAACAATTCAAAGATTTTTTTATTTTTTTGTCTTTGTTGATTTAAGAATAACATAAAAGGAATCGAGTTTCCAGTGACTGAGGCAAGAATTATCTTTTCTTCATTAAGCCTTTGTTTATATCCAGAAAAAATAAAAGACATGAACATAGGTAATAGACACAGAGGTACACAGACAGATATGGACAAACAGATATACCCATGTGTATGGTAAATGAGAACACGGGCCCCTTTTCATGCTTCAATTCCCCCTCCCAATCTGTGGGAATATAGGGAGGCCATCTTAAGGGGATTGTGAGACTTTGGGAATCTGGCCAGAAACTTGGTTTAAGAAAGGCCACAGAGAAACTGAGACTGGATTATAAACAGCTAATGTTTTGATCTTACACAATTTACACACCTGCATATACTCCTCCCCCTGCATTCCATGTGTTTCTCTGTTTTCTGTATGCTGTTAAACTTTGTCCTGGGAAAGTCTGAGTCTAGGTAGCAGCAAAACAATAGCACTGGTGGGCTGCCCAGATGGGACTGAGCAGGACAACCGCACTTGGTGGCAGCAGGTGCTGTGGTGAACTCCACAGGTCAGCCATCCATGGTGCACATGTAAGTCCTAATATTCCCATGTCTTTCACGGACATTCTCAGAGTTATTTCTTTGGAATCTACAAACAATACTGTGAGGTTTTCTGGAACCTCAGCGCTTTGCATAACATCTTGATATATGATTTCTGATCAAGTCTTTATGTGTCATATGCATTATTACAGATTTGTCTCCTAATTCTTAACATAAAGTTCATAGGTATAATAAATTATGAAAAATAGAAATTTTTATGTGCAGTGTTGAAGAATTTGTAAGAGTACGACTCCATGAAAACAAAATGAAAAGGCACTACTTAAAATGTATTATTAAAAACACTCTAAATAAATAAATAAATGCTCTAAATCGGCTATATATAATGTTTTTCCATATGAATATTTGTTTTATTTATTTTTTGTATTTTTAAAAAAATATTTAGTGTTGAGAGTATTTCTCCCCCCTCCTATTGCTCCCATCCACCTGGATCCCAGCCTATTCCACGCCTTTACCATCCTATTGTCTGTGTCCATGGGTAATGCATATATGCATAGAAGTTCTTTGGTTCATTGCTTCTCTCCCCCCTCTTCCCTTTCCTTTGAGGTTCATCAGTCTGTTCCATGTTTTTGAAATCACATGAAAATAATTTTGCAACATTTTAAAAAATTCAATGATTATCTTAAAGAATACTTTCACTATAGTTATTGTTAAAGGCACACCTGGTCAATGAAAGATTTCTGAAATTCCAATAAATAAAGAAATCATTTGATTCTGGAGCTGGAATTTGCTTCCTTCTGAGTTAACGTATTTTCAAGATTTGTAATGTACAAAACTGTAGCTAAGTTGCAAGTTATCTCACAAGGAGTCTAATATTCAGGGGCAAAAGTTATCATAGGTATTTTTCTTTTTTTTTTCTAGCAGGTAATCTAGAACAGACATTTTGACAGTGATTTCAAAAGTAAACTCTTTGTGATTGTGCAATGATATCAGCCCATTTAATGAATAACAACAGCCAGATGGTTAAGGAAAATGCTGTGTTTTTGTTGTTGTTGTTGTTGTTGTTGTTTTCTCCCTTGATTAAACAGTCAAGGGAAAAGTGATAGCTTGGAAATTAGGAATTGATTTTACCAATGAGGTTAAGTGGATAGGTAAGAATGCCTAAGGCATAAAGCAATTTGAAAAGCAGAGTCATCAGAATAAAAATGTAGAAGAAAATGTAGACTACATACCAGCAAGGTTGCCTAATGAACAATTAAAATAACTGAAGAATTGAAATGTAGATTTTTGCTAAAACCCATGTTAACACTACTGCTGTTTTTAAGTGCCCTAAAATTGTAGGGGTTTTATTATATTATCATCTACTTGTTTTAATAATATTTAGTTCTTTCTAGCATGTTAAACAACACCTACTGAATTAGGCAATAGTTCATAGCAAATACCTGAGATCACAAAACACAGGGGACATCAGAATGGATACTTAATGTGAAAAAAAAGTGGCTAAAATGTACTTGCCTACACACTCAAATTTTAGTAATTTTTCAAATCTAAAATATACTCTGTAGAACAATCTTAAAATTCCTTCTCGTCTGACTGGTATTCCTATTCCTTCAAAAGCAAACAGTTTTATTTTGTTTAAATACATGTTTATTACTTAAAACGATTTCTCTCTCTTGCTGAAACCAGTTTGGCTCAGTGGATAGAGCATCAGCCTGCGGACTGAAAGGTCCCAGGTTTGATTCCTGGACATGTACCTTGGCTGCAGGCACATCCCTGGTAGGGGGTGTGCAAGAGGCAGCTGATCGATGTTTCTCTCTCATTGATGTTTCTGACTTTCCCTTCTCTCTTCCTCTCTGTAAAAAAGTCAATAAAACATATTTAAAAAAAACAAAAAACTATTCCTCTCATAAATCTCCAAAGATCACTTACTTCCTGAGAAATTTAATTGAAACTTTTCCATGAGCCTTTCTTTGACCTCTGAATACTGCCCACATTTTAAAAGTTTGATCCAATTTCTTCCTTTTAGGTTTGCTTTTGTGTGCTAAGTGACTCTATTCAACAGAGCTAAGAGAGTTGCCCCAACCAATCTACCCTCCTCACATTAGGATCACAGGCTTAGAAGATGATTTTCACCTGCTCTTTTTTCATTTAATTACTCTTTCAAGGGTCAACTGTTTCTCACATACCACACAAGCTTCCAAACTCTACCAATTTGTGTCTCATCTGTGCCTGGAGGATTTCCACAGATCTTCCCTCATTGATGAATAACAAATTTCCTCTTTGAGCTCCCTCAGCTCTTAGCTTAGTGGCATTTCCTCTTTTGGGGAAGGAAGATTCTATACATTTATGAATATCTGTTTTTATTTTTTTCCTCTCCAGACTGGATTTAAAATGCATTAATGGAAAAAAAAATGACTTACCAGTGTTCTGATATCTCATAGTCCTAAGAAATAATGATGGTCTATGAATAATGTCAATTAAAATCTTATGAGATTGAGAATGTACTGAAAAATTATTACAGACATTGTCCCCTTATAAGCAGACCTTATATAATTACTAGTGACCCGGTGCATGAAATCCATGCACATTAAAAGGGGATTAATTAGAGGAAATAATTTAATATTGCTATTTGCCCTTTCTCTATAATAGAAATGTCAGAGATGAAAGAAAATTAGTAAAATGTATATGAAAACCTTCCTCCTGTCAGAGTTTGGGGCACACCACAGGACCCAACCCACCCACATGCACCTCAAAATCATGTGAGACCCAGACCCGGCCTCCCCCCTCCATTGGGGTAGATCCAGACCCCACCAGTCCTACCCTTGTCAAGCCCTGCAGGGCAGGGGACATAGCCTCAGGTTCCCTGGCCCAGCATCAGGAGGGGGGCATCCCCTGTCAAGCCCCGCTGGTTGGCGAGCATGGCCTGAAGTCCCCCATCAAGGCCAGCCAGGTGGGGGGAGCAGCCCCAGGTCCCCTAGCCCAGCATCAGGAGGGGGGCACAGCCTCAGGTCGACTGTCAAGCCCTGCTGGGTGGGGGTGCAGCCTGAGTTTCCCCGACCCAGCAGTGGGGGTGCACCTTGAGGTACCCCATCATTTCCTACTGGGTGGGGAGCCCAGCCTGAGGTCCCCTGTCAAGCTCCACCAGGCAGTGGGTGTGGTCTGAGATCCCCCGGCCTGGTGCCAGGGTGAGGGACAACCTGGTAGGGGGTGTAGACTCTGGTCCCCTGGCCTGTGCTGGGGTGGGTTGAGCAGCCTGAGGTCCACTCGCTCAGCACCAGGATGGGAAGTGCCCCTTGAGGTCTGCTGTCAAGACCTGCTGGGCAGGGGGTGAGGCCTCAGGTCCCCTGGCCTGGCACTGGGGCGGGAGGTGAGGCCTGATGTCCCCAAGCCTGATGCCAGGGTGGGGGCATGGCCTGAGGTCCCCTGTCAAGCCCCACAGGGGTGGGGGAGGGTGTAGCCTCAGGCACCTGCTGATTGCTTATTAAGGCTTCTTATAGGAACTTGGCCTCAGCTGTGGGTGCAGCCGTCTTTGTGATGGAGTGATGGTCAATTAGCATATCCCCTATTTATTAGATAGGATAATAAAGATGGTGATTTCACAAACATCAAACCAAAAGCTTCTTTAACAACAATTCTCTGCCTAGCAATACTTTGTGACAATAAGATAATTATTTAATTTCTCTGTTAAATATATTTGCTCCTTTATAGACATCAATGGAGTTAATGTAATCACCACTTTGATATGCAACATATATTGAGGCCAAATCTTAATCTTTACTTTTCTAGAACCCTAATAAGTATTTATTTTCTTGTTAATATCTCTAAAGGAGAAAAAAATAATTTTTCAGCTGATAGAATCAAATTTTAATTGAGTTCATAAAAAAAGACAGGATAGATAATATACACGTTTATTTTTAATATAACCTTATCCAACATGCATTGCCATTGCCCTGTTATTAAATTAATAAACATTATTCAAGGATTGAGAATAATGTTTGTATTCTTATAAGTACACGTGGACCCTAAGTTTTCGGCACTGAGTACAAAATTTAACAAAGTGTGTATATTTTTATTTTTTATTTCTAGAACTGGTAACTTTTATTTATTTTATGAGTATTTACTGAGCATGTACTTTATCTGACACAGTGACAGGCATCACATATATAACAGTGATCAAAACAGATATCAATAATATCCTCATGGAGATTTAGAGCTTTCCTGGGGGAAAGATAATTGCTTTAAAAGTAGTGAACTGAAATGGGAGAAAAGGGTGTCATTGGGAAGGAATAAGAAGCAGTTAATGGATTTAGGGAGGCATATCCCTATGCCAGGTAACAGATGGTCTTTGTTTGTTCCAAGCTATTTTATGTCTACTGTTTTTTAAAAGTTCTTATAGATAATTGACAATTTAAAACATGTATGGTTAAAATTTCTGTGTACTATGCAAATCATCAACTTGCAAAAACTGAACTTTTATCCATTAAATAATGTCAACTGCTCTGTGAAATTTGAAATTATTATGATTCATTTATGTAAATGCTAGAGGCCCGGTGCATGAAATTCCTGCAGGAGGGGAGTGTCTCTCAACCCAGTCTGTACCCTCTCCAATCTGGGACCCCTCAAGCGATACCTGACTGCCCGTTTAGTCCCCATCCAGGTGGGGATTGGGCCTAAATGGGCAGTCGGACATCCTTCTCACAATCCAGGACTGCTGGCTCCCAATGTCTCGTCTGGTTGCCAACCTGATTACCCCTAACCTCTTCTGAATTGAAAACCTGATCACCCCTAACCAGTTCCCTGCCAGCCTGATTGATGCTTAACTGCTCCCCTGCTGGCCTGATTAGCCCTAACTGTCCTCCCTTGCCCGTTGGGTCACCCCTAAATGTCCTACCCTACATTCCTATTCATCCCCAAATGCCTTCTCCTGCTGGCTTGGTCACCCCTAACTTCCGTTCCTTTCCAGTCTGGTCTCCCCTAACTGCCCTACCCTGCCAGCTTGTTCACCCCCAACAGCCCTTCACTGCAGGCCTGGTCGCCCCTAATTGTCCTTCTGTGCAGGCATGTTTGCCACCAACTGTCCTCCCCTGCTGACCTGGTCACTCCAAACTGCCCTCCCCTACTGGCTTGATAGTCCCCAACTGCCCTCACCTCTGTCCTGATCACCCCTGATTGCCTTCCCATGCCAGCCTGGTCACCCCCAACTGCCCTCCCCTTCAGTCCAGGTCATCCCCAAGTGCCCTCCCCTGAAAGCCTTGGCACCCCTAACTGCCTTCAGCCTGCTGGCCATCTTGTGGTGGCCATCTTGTTTCCACATGTGGGCAGCCATCTTTGACCTCTTGGGGATGGCCATCCTGTTTGTTGGAGTGACAATCAATTTACATATCACTTATTTATTATATAGAATATTTGGTTACTTTTGGTAAAGTAAAGTAAATTAGTTTCTAAAACTTTGGTAGATTCTTAGGTAAGTATTTTAGGTATCTAATTGTTGAATAAGATTTAAATGTCCATCAAAAGGCAGGACAGGACACAATGACACTCAGAGGAAAGTCAGGAGAGTTTAGAGTTCCAGAGGAAGAGAGGACCCCATGCGGCACTACACAGGAAAAGCATAACAGCAAGGTGGAATTATAGGGGCAGCTTCGGTATTACAAGTAAGGTGGGGTTAGCTAGGTTGTTAGGGGTCCCTGTGAATTGACTAATTTTAGCAATTTCTCAGACTACAGGGCATAAGGGCTGTTCCAAGTCATCTGATACCTGACCTCTGGACAATCATGGTGGATGCATAGTGACCTTGGAGTTTGAGAGCTATGGACGGGAGCTGGTGAGGTATGGACTTACTCAAGTAAGAAAACTGACCCACCTCCTGCCAGGGCTTCAGACCTGGGACAACAATGTATCTGTTTTAAAATTTTTTTTAATTAAAAAAAAATCAATAAACTAATTGGTTATGTCCTTGAAAATATGAGTTGTATTATTGAAAAATATATTCTGCATTATGCTTTGGTAAGTTTTTATTTTGGGATATAACATTAAACCGAGAAAAGTTTCATTTTTTTTAATTTGGATCTACATATCACTCCTAGTAGTTGCATGATATTAAAATTTTAAATGACGAGTTTTATTTAGGGAAATAATAATACTCGCAAGCTGTCTTCTATAACATCTGTTTGTGAATCAGTAAAAAGAAAAAAATATATTTTTTTTGGTGATGAATTGTTAAAAAGAGCATAGTCACTGGTTCCCTTAAATAGTCCCTGTCCTTTAAACGTTTATAATCTGAAACATGCTAAACACTGAATAGTTTCCAATTGGTTCATTATTAGAACCAATAAATGAAATTTTAGGCCTTTTTTAAAGGAGAAAAAGATTCTTTAAAAAGCATTGATATTGAGGTCTGGCTAGTGTCTCTGAGTGGTTAGAGAATCATTCCACTGGCCAAAGAGTTGCAGGTTCAACCCCTAGCGCCAGTGGTGGCATGTGTGGAGGCAATCAATCTGTGTGATTTTCTTACATCAATGTTTCTCTCTCTTTCCCTCTACTTACTCTCTTTGCTCTATCTGAAAATCAATGGAAAAAATATCCTTGGGTGAGGATTAAAAAAGAAAAGCATTGATATTGAATATTGTCAATTTCCAAAATGATTAAAATAATCTATGATTTCCCATAAAAGACATATAATTTAAAATACCTGGAAATTTTGACTAATACTGCAAAATGTATGTCAATACACTATTTTTATCTTTAGCATATAATTATTTTAAGGTTCTCACTATAAGTAATGATATTGATAAATAACTATTTTCCATTTGTACATTTTCTTAAATATTTATTGAATATCTAATATGCATCATATGTATCAGAGACTGCTAGATTCTTAATAATTATCTTGAGACTTTAAGCATGTGAGAATGCTCATGTGTGTGCTTTCCTATTAATCCATTTTTAAAAATATATTTTGCAGTGTTCTACACCATACAATATCTATTTAGAATCCAGATCAGGATTCCAAACTGCTTACCAATAATTTTAAAATTACATCAATTTTCTTTCTCTCTCTTAAAAGTAAATAATACTCCATTATGTTTTCTTTTTAACACTAAAACATTAAATGATTCTTTTTTCTAAACCTAAATTATTTTTTCCCTTTCACAATCTGCAATCCATGAGTTTGGTTATCATTGCTGATTTCTGAATGTATAAAGACACAAGTACTGATAAAATTGGACAAGCCATCTGTCTTTGCATTAAAATGTTGACTGCAAAAACAAAAGCACATTAAAAAAGCTTCTTGAGAGTTGTCTCAGTTAATATTTATATCAAGTTTCAATGCAGTTCACTATCCATCTTTGCACAACTCACCTTCTAACTCAAAACCAAACAGAAAACTTTTCCTATAGTTTAGGCAACAGTGTTCAGAGAGCTGCTTGAACAGCTAATTTTTAAAGATGCAGGTTTAAAATGTGAAACAATCCAAGTTAATAGATCTCCAGCTATACTTAAATGGTAGGACACTTGAGTGAGCCTTGATCTCATTTTAGTATACCCGCAAGCAGAACTGTTACTTCATTGATTAACTCAGCACTGTAATTACAAGTAGCTTTTGGCCTGTTGACCACCTGCTTTTCAACCTGATGACTTGAAACCCTTTAATTCCAAAGCTAGAAACTGGATACTTCAAAATAAAAATTATGAGACCTTCCAATTGATGGTTAAGTTTATACTATATAAAGGGTTGACCTTTCATGTGAATTAATTTTCCTTAGAATTTTTATTGTTGGGTAAAATAAGACTAAACAGGCTGCCAAACTTGAATTATAATATACGTCACTTTTATATCATGTTAAATCAAACTTATCACATCTCAAGTTTTTATTTTGTTCAATTTTTATTATAAAAATATACCTCTTGCATTCAAAACATAACTGATTGTCATATTATAATGGCCCTTTGATAATAACATATAGCACTACTTTTATGCAAAATTTGTTCTTACGTTTCAATTTTGCCATATTTTCCCAAGATATTATCTTAGCATAAGTGTAGTGTGCAAAGAAGTTGTGCATCACTAACCACTTTAAATTGAAAGACACATTCACTGATTTAGATTCATTGAAGCAGTTTCCTTGCTATTTAGGCACAGTGATAAAATGTATTTTAAAATGTAGGCCTTTATTCTATAATTTTGCTTTGCAATTGCTATTCTTAATATATCAAACAATTAATATTTTTCCATGCTTTAATCAACCTTCCTATAATAAAATTTCAGGGAAACAAGTATTCTCAAGCACTACATTTTAAGTTTATTTTAATATCTCTAGGAGATCAATACAAAACATACAGTATATTTAGTATTTTACTAGCTCATGTTCATCCTTAGTTTATTTATTTCAGTTGCTATTACAAATCAAATCAATTCATTTTTTCCAGTCTAAATATGTAAAACTTAATTTTAAATATGAGTTGGCATGATAAACAGAGGATATTGGTAAGCATTGCCCACATTTGCTTTTGATACTTCATTTTTATTCAGATCACATTATACTATGCCCAATCCACACTTTTAAATCAATGTTACATGGGCACAAATATTAGTTATCATTCTGCTCTTATTATATGTACTGAAAAAGAATGTAAATTTTAGTGCCATTGTCACTCAGATTTTTATATGAAGTAGTCAAGCATAATTGTGTGAACAGTCTAAATTTAAAAAAAATAGATCTGGAAAATTTTAGTATCCTTATGGAAAAAATATTTTCCATTTATCATTCCATAATTTTAATTTGATCATATGTTAGGTTCAAGAGATTTTTGCATAAAATATTTAAAATCAGAACCAACCCAGAAATCTCAAATCACATAAACATCATAGCTATCTCAAACAGAAAAGTATATTCAAACAAATTAGCATGGAATTTATGAAAGTAATTTTAGATTCCCTGGCTCTTAGACTCTCATCTAGAAATTGAGAGTAAAAGACTAGATTTTGATGCATGACTCCGACCATCCTCTTATTTTTTAACTAAACATCACTGTGGTTTTTCCTGAAATAATGTAACTGTTCAATGTATATTAGTTTTATTAAGACAGGAAGAAAGCAATTATAAAGCAATTGTTCCTGTAGATTATACTATTACTTAGGTCACAGTTAGGTTTGGAATGAGAACTATATTTAGACCAAGATTTATATTTCTAAATCTAAGGAAATATCTAATAGTTTAATCAGGGCTTTACCTTCCAGCTGGTATCTAAATACAACATTGTGAATGAATCTGCAGTCACCTTGAGAAACGAATGCAAAAAAAAACGACACCAGTAGGATTTGATAAAACCTTAGTTAACAAGTAAACAAGGATTAAATATTTCGCACGTTCCTCATACAGATTTCTGTCCTTGGTCATGGATGAAAAGTCAACATTTGCAGATGGACACAGTCCAAATACAATAACACGTAGCCAGACCAAGCAGCAGATTCTCTGCCGACCAGGATATTGCTATTTGGACAGACGTTACAGCTCACAAGAAATGAAGAGCACTTCCGTATAAATCTTTCCCTTTATTCTGCATGACATGAATATCAGCTGCGTTTTTCTCATCTGCTAAAGCTAACTGCCAAAAATAAAATTATTTTTGATAACTGTATTTATTCAGAATTAGTATTTGACCTTGCAATCAATTGAATGGCCATGGTCTAAGGAGATAGGCTTTCATTGATTATTAAAACTTACTTTCAGATTTTGACCAAATTGCTTGATGTGAACTCCTTATTTGCATTTTTGTACATCATATGTACTTTCTTTTATGGATTAACACTTCTTTTAATAATATTTGAGATATTTCATTTAAAAAATTTATAGACAGCCATTTCCTGAATTATTCTCCATTTCTTGAAATTTGCATTATTTCTCCAAAAAATTGATGCACAAGTTTTAAGGAGCAAATCTAAGGTTTAAGGAATGCAGTATTCTTTGCAAATTATTTTCGGCTTAGATTCAAGTTAAAAATGAAGTGACATATAATCATTTGTCCTCTTTTAACTCTCCATTTCTCATCTGAGACCAGGTCAATAGTACACAATATTGTGAAGTTGTTTGCCTTTATACAATATTTACTGTTTCCCATATTTCAGGTATATTTCATTAGAGTAAGAGAAAAAATAAACTGGTGAATTTTCATTTGCCCAGTGTTCTCTGATAATTTTCACCTGGGACACATAACACACATAACCACATCCTTATTCTTCTCCTAGTCTCTGGGCTAGAGATTTTATTTCTCAAGGTCTTCAGAGGGCAAAGAGATTGTCCCTAGGTGATTAAAACATTGGAAAAGTTGAAGAAAATACTTTACTTACCCACAAAATTAATTTTTTAAATATTTAATAACTTATATATTCTAAAAGTTGCCTAAGGGATTGTGTTTTAAAAGAAATAAAATATTGCTCAGTTATTTGGAGTGTCATCCCATGCACCAAAATGTTACAGGTTTGATTCCTGCTAAGGGCGAGTATAGGAAGTAACTGAGAGATGTTTCTCTCTCACATCCATATTTCTCTCTCTCTCTCTCAAAACTCAATGAAACATATTTCTCTAGTGAGAATTAAAAAAAAAAAAAGATTACTGTGTGGGACTAGCATAATCAACATAATCATATGTATCCTTGAAAAGCGAGGAAGAAACTTGTAGCAGAAGGGAGCTCAGATTCCAAGCACAAAGAAGATTCTGCGAGCTGTTGCTGACTTTGAAGATGGAAAGGATCTGAGAGCAACCTTTAATTACTAAGAGCAACTGCTGCTGGGCAGCCAGCATGACAAATGGAATCTCAGTCCCACAAGCACAAGGAACTGAATTTTACCAAAAGCCTGAACAAACTGGAGAATGGATTCTTCCTCAGTCTTCAGAGAAGATGCTTAGCTGATACTTTGAGAAACTCTAAGTATTGGGAGCCCGCCTGGATGGATTTCTGAGGCACTCAGAGATGCAATATGGATCCAACAGCAAAGGCTTCTGGGCAATGTTAGACTATATGTTTAACCCTCTATGACTATTTAATTCTGTCACTTGAGGCTTGGCTGACTGACTACCCAGAAGTCTGAAATGCCCCCCAAAGATAAACTTCATGTCCCCAGGAAGGAGGTTAATGAATGTATAGAGTGTGATACCTGCCTAATATTATCTGTTAACTTAGGAAAGCACTGTTCTCTCTGGTGGTCTGTGTGATTACCCACCATATTGCTTTTACTGTTAGCCCTGTATGAAAAGAGATACTGCCCTTGGAGGATGTGGATTCTTCCCAGCTGGCCACCACTGGAAGCAGCCACTTTGCCCATGTAAGTTTCTTCTATTAAAGCTCTTATGGATTTGAATAAGGTTGCACGTCATTTCTTTGGAATTGATCCTGAATTTAGACTTTGGGGCTTTCCCCCAACAGATGGAAAATGAGATGACACATACCTGTTGCTATAAGATGCTGATATTTTTTATTCAGCAATAGACATTGAATACATTATTTCTATGCTCAAGTTACACAACCAGCATATTCTTTAGTCTATTTACTTTGCTGCAAGTTCATCAGCCCCAGTCACTACTATTTCTTAACAGATTTCCTTTCTTCTGCTCTTTGGATATTCTGTTCTTCAATTGATAACTAGAGGCTTTATTTATTTATTTATTTATTTGTTTGTTTGTTTATATTTAAACATATTTTATTGTTGAAAGTATTACAGATGTCTTCTTTTTCCCCCACTGACTTCCTTCAGGCTTTTGTCACATTAATATATTTATTAATTTTATAACGAATACACTTATAGTTTTCTATTGCTGTTGTAAAATATTACCACAAACTTAGTGTCTTAAAACAGCATAAATATATTCTCTTCAATTCTGGGACTCAAGTCTAGTATAAATTTTACTGGGTTAAAGTGAAGGTATCAATAGAGATAGTTCATTTTGGAAATTCTGAGGAAAAATCAATTCTCTTTTTTTTAACTTCTAGAAGCTATCCATTTTCGTGGGCTTCTGTGTCCCTCCATCTTCAAAGCACTTTCTAATCTCTACTTTTCTTATCTCATCACCTACTCCAACTTTTCCTGAATTCTTCTCAAAAGATGATTGTGATTGTATTGTAGCCATGTGGATAATCCAGGGTAATCTGCTTATAACAAAATTCTTAATTTAACCACATCTGCGAAGTCCCTTTTGACAAGTAAGATAACATAGTCACATGTTCTAAAGACTGGGATGTGCATATATTTGGAATCTATGCAACCTAATGAAACTTTTAAAGTAGACTACTTCATTCCTCTGCTTCCAATTACATCAGAATAAAAACCACATTTCTCTATGGCTTAGAGAGTGTCACATGATCTGGCTCCTGCCCAACTTTCTGATCTTATACCCTCCTACTTCTCTCCCCTCCCCCACTTTATTGCCCCTATTCTGCTACAGTGACTTCCTTCCTATGTCTCAAACTCACCAAGATTAAGGAAGTCTCAGGGCCTGCACATCTGCTGTTATTTGTACCTCACTGGCCTATCCTCATTGGCCTTAGAGTAACTCAGTCTCTAACTACCGTTAGCTATATCCTCAAATTCAACTCCTAATAGACACATTTCCTGACCACCTTATAAAGACAAGTAATATGTTCTATCTACTAACTCTCTATCCCCTTATCCAGCTGTATTTTTCTTGATAGCAATTATTCTTATCTGGCACACTATTTTAATTTGTTAACTGATTAGCTCTTACCCTAGAGTGCAAGGCTTTGTGGTACACCACAAAGCCATATAATCTGTTTTTGTTTTGTTTTTAATAACTGTACCCTCAATACCTGTTACAATGACTTTGAACATCATAAATAATTAGTAGATACATTTTGAAAGAAAAGTAAAATTTGTGCTGAGCCCCAAGTTACTGGGCTAATATATATACAAAAACAAACAAAAAATATGTAAAACATTACCTGACACTTTATATTAAAACTAGAGGCCCAGTGCATGAAATTTGTGCACTGGGGGAGGAGGGGCAGGGAGTCCCTCAGCCCAGCCTGCACCCTCTCCAATCTGGGACCTCTCAAGGCATGTCTGACTGCCCGTTTAGGCCCGATCCCAGTAAGATCGGGCCTAAAGGGGCAGTCAGACATCCTTTTCACAATCCAGGACTGCTAGCTCCAAATTGCTTGCCTGCCTACTTCCCTGATTACCCCTAACCGCTTCTGTCTGAAGGCCTGATCACCTCCTAACCACTACCCTGCCAGCCTAATTGGTATCTAACTACTTTTGCCAGCCTGTTTGCCCCAACTACCCTCCTGGCCTGGTCACCCCTAACTGCCCTTCCCTGCAGGCTTGATGGCCCACAACTGCCCTCTCCTGCAGGCCTGGAACCTCTCACTGTCCTCCCCTGCTGGCCATCTTGTGGTAGCCATCTTGTGTCCACATGGGGGCAGAATCTTTGACCACATGGGGGCAGCCCTCTTGTGTGTTGGAGTGATGGTCAATATGCATATTACTCTTTTATTAGCTAGGATAGAGGCCTGATGCATGGGTGGGGACTGGTTGGTTTGCCCTGATGGGAGTCCTGAATCAGGGTAGGGGTTCCTTTGGGGTGTGGGGTGGCCTGGGTAAGGGGCCTAGGGTTGTTTGCAGACTGGTCACATCCCCCAGTGACACAAGTGGAGGCCCTGGGATCTGGGATTAATTTATGTTCTACAACTGAAACTTTGTAGCCTGGAGTGGAGCCAAGTCTTCTGCTTGATCTGCAGCAACAGCAATTTTTGTTTGAAACATTGTACCCTAGAGTGGGGGCCTAGGCTAGGGCTGCAGAAGTTTGGCTTCCTCCATTGCCCCGGCACCCCTAGTCTCCTCTCTCTCCAGTTCCATGGCTGCTGCCATTTCTGTTGTGATTATGTATCTTCTATAATTGAAACTTTGTAGCATTGAGTGGAAGCCTAGGCCAGCAATGGCAGGCGGAAAGCTTGGCTTCCTCCATTACTGGGGAAACCCAAGCCTCCCTCTTGCTCTCAGTGGTGGCAGCTATCTTGATTGGGGTTTATTTGCATAATTTTCTCCTGATTGGCTGGTAGGCGTTACTGTGGGCATCAATTGATCAGAGGTTCGTTCAATTTGCATATTACTTTTTTATTACATAAGATAGGTAATTATCAGTCCTTATCTGTACATAAAAAACACATAGCATAAACTTTCACTAAGATAATACGTGTAAACTTACTTTGGAATTGAAGCAAGTAGGAATGTCCCAAAGTGAAACATAACTAGATTATGTTTGAAGAGCAAATTTTGGCGAACAAAATTCTTGGTGAACAAAAATTGGCCTTGTCTTCTAAGGGATTGCGTTTTTCCTTCCTCTGCATTATTTTAATAATTTCTTTGGAGGAGTTATTGTCTATATTCCACCAAACTAATTAATCACTACAGGAATTTAATAATTCAGAAATTTCATAATTCTTTAACCAATACAGTTATTTTTATTTTTTATTCTTTATTGATTAAGGTATTACATATGTGTCCTTATTCCCCTTACCCACCCCCCACCTCCCAGGTTGTCCCCTCACCACCCTAGTATCTGTATCTATTGGTTATACTTATGTGCATGTATACAAGTCCTTTCCTTGATCTCTACCCCTGCCCCCCCTCACCTTCCTCTGCCTTCCCGCTGAGGTTTGATGGTCTGATCAAAGCTTCCCTGTCTCTGGATCTATTTTTGTTCATCAGTTTGTGTTGATCATTATATTCCACAAATGAGTGAGATCATGTGACATTTATCTTTCTCTGACTGGCTTATTTCCCTTAGCATAATCCTCTCCAGGTCCATTCATGCTGTTTCTAATGGTAGGAGTCCCTTCCTTTTTACAGTAGCATAGTATTCCATTGTGTAGATGTACCAGTTTTTTAATCGACTCATCTGCTGATGGGCACTTAGGCTGTTTTCAAATCTTAGATATTGTAGTAAATCATGCTGCTATTAACATACGGGTGCATATGTCCTTTCTGATTGGTGTTTCTAGTTTCTTGGGATATATTCTTAGAAGTGGGATCACTGGATCAAATGGGAGTTCAATATTTAGTTTTAGAGTTCTAATTTATTTTTTAAAAATACTTTTTAAATTGATTTGAGAGAAAGAGGGGAAGAAAGAAGAAGAGAGAGAAACATCAATGAGAAAGAAGCATCCATTGGCTGCCTCTTACATGCCCCATACTGGAGACTGAGCCCATAACCCAGGCATGTGGCCTGACTGTGACTCTAACTAGAGACCTTTTGATGCTTGAAATGATACACAACCAACTGAGCACACGAGCCAGGGTAACCAACAGAGTTTTTTAGATGTCTTCAAAAATTCAGATTCAGAGGATACATCACAAAATAATTATTTAAAGCCTGAAAACATCCAAGTAATTTTCAGGAATTATTCCAAATCAGAGTTCTAATGAGATACAGATAACTGTGCAGGATTTAGCCCTTGCTGTTACAGGTATGCTCAGGTAATGGGAAAACATTTAGAAAAAAAAAGTTGATTAGGAAGTGTATTACAAACTTAAAAGTAGTTTCGACTCTCTTTAAATATAGTGGCTTACAACTGTAAGAGATGAAGTACTTTTCACAAATTTAAGGGGAAAAGGTGATTTTAAAGAGGCTAATATGCCACATTAGATTACATATAGAAAAGCCACAGTGAAATTAATTCCTTGAACTCGGATGTATATAGTGAAAACTACTATAAAAAAGCAAGATTATCATGTTATATTTTGAAAGAATTCCCTAAGGGAACTATTGAAAATGCCATTACTTTATTGTTGAAAATAACCTGTGTAATAGAGCATTGTGCAGAGAAATCTTGCCCTCTCAGGGTGATGCATAGGATTACCCATTCCAGCATAAATTATATGTTTACCTCTGAACACACCTTGTAAATCCAGGGGAATTAATTAATATAGGTCTTTGAAGATAAATTTGTCTCTTAAAATAATAAATATTACATGTGAATTTTGTAAAAACTATATAAATTTTGCTGAGATTTTCTGCAATATCTCCTGTACTTCCCATTGCCAAAGACTATAGATTTTCACTGTAGCATTTTGCAATTTTATTGATAGTTACCATAAGTCTCAACTATTCAATAAATAGTCACATTTGCCATTAAAATTTATTAATCATCATTGTAATTTTGTATTATGGAACATGAATAATATATTATTTTTCTAAGATAAAAATATTGTATTGCATCATCAATATGCTCTTAATATTTAGTCAAAGACTTAAATTTTCTCAAGATTAAGCTCTATTTACATTCAAAATCAGAGGGAAATCAGTATTACTCTCAAAATAAAATTTCTTAGTGAATATAAGAAAATAAAACAGGGAAGATTGACTGCCATTTTTTCTATACCTAAAAAAATAAATTTTTGATGAGCAAAATTTGACCTTATCTTCAGAAGGGTTGTTTTATTTTTCTTCCTCTGGGTTATTATAATAATTTCTTTGGAGGGGTTACTGCTAATGAAGTTTGCTTCCCATCTAGTCTGCTGTTCCTTTGCAATTAATATATTTTTATTATCTTCCAATCTGTCTCATCAAAATGTCCTATCTCTTGGGTATAATTGGTGGTAAGCTACTGTGATAAGCTCATTAATCTTACATGTTAGTGACCAAAATGCTAAGTGTTATCCTTTGGAAGGATGTCTACACTCAGTAAGAGCTTTATAGAGCTGTTTCAGTACAAATAAATGAATGCCTGAGGCATGATGGCAGCTGAATGTGACTTTGAAGTAGAGAAAGCTTTGAGGCATCCATCAGATCACAATGCAAAAATATGCCTCCCCATGAGTTGGCATAGCTTGGGTATCTTTCAATGTCCTGGCATGTAAGAGATGATACTCAAAAGGATTAATTGAAAAGAGTTTAATGAGGGGAATCTTTATGGAGCATAGACTGAGGAAAGTGAACAAGTAAGGAGTGGTGAGGGAGGAAATGACCTAAAAGTAGGAAAAATATGTCCACTCCTAGGCGTAAAGGGTAAGGAAAGGAGAGGGCTCATGCGCCTGGAATCTAGAAAGAACTATGAAAGAATCAAAAGAATATATGCAGGAACTAAAGAATAAGTATGGAAGATAACTTGTAATACAAAATATAAGAGCAAATGTGAAAAAAATTGTTTTTGTTTTTCTAGATAACAACATATATAAAACTAATTAATGTCCACTGTGGTAACCTTGCAAATGGAATATAAATTTTCAAGGTCACCTCCTGCTAACCCAGACAAATGTGATTGGTTTGGAATAATACTCTTAACATAAGTCATATGTAAGCCAATCATTTGAATATCAACTCAGAATAAATATCATTAAAAATTCAGAACAGCCTTACGAGTTGATATAAAGAGAGCTGGTGAGAATGAGTGAAACTATTTCAGTGTCTTTTAAAATATTTTAATAAATTTTTTAAATGCTGAATTTTACAAACTCACCAAGCACCATGCTTCTTATACACATGAATTACTATGAATTAACTAATATAATTTATCTTCATTAGAAGTAAATATTATAAATTTTAACTTTTGTATTATTGGTTTTTTACTTCATATGGGACAGTATAGTTAAAACACCGATTTCCTATTACATATCTTGTGTTAAACTCTGTGCCTCAGTCTACCAGATCAATAAAAGTACAAGACAGCTGGCCCTTGCCAAATATTATCAATACTGCTAAGGATGCCAGTTTGTTTCTCTCTAATAGATGTGAACTGCCCAGTGAACCTTTGCTTTTTAATCTAGATGACAGTCAAAGGTTTCAAGATCTGTTAACCCTTGGCAAGATTTATAAGTTAAGTTGTCATCTAGAACAATTGATGTGGCTTTTCTCCAAAATCTATCATTGAGAGCATTTTTTATCTGTTAGAAATATGCCCAGATGCTCTTCCCTGTCAGAATAAATTATAAATAGAACTCCAACAAATAGCATATTTTACTATCAAGTATAACTAATAAATTAGTTGGTGTTAGTACTTGGTATGCATGTATATGAATTCATCTATCCATAATCCACTTGTATTAGAATTACCAAGATGACAGTAGTATTATTTTAGTCAATATGACTGCATTATGTTGGTATTAATTACATTCTTTAAGCCTCATTTTACTAAAAGATGATATAGATGAGAGAAGATGAAATGGTATTATAGGATTAAATAGATGATTTAAGATCACATATAGCTTGAGCATTCTCCCTTGAAGCTATGTGTCCAAAACAAATTTCTCCCTCCTTCAGAATGTTTGTCACTAAGTCAAAAGCACTGATTTCTAGTAATTATTCTTACAACCACTAAAATGTATTTTCCTTTTAGTTGAATATGCTACTACTACCTTATGCGGAGCTTAATACACATACCTGATGTTGCTATGTTTGCTACATGGTCATGTCTGATTGGGCTCCTGAAATGAACTATAATAAATATATACTAGTGATTAAAAACCATTTTTCTATGATATAAAGTTGAAGAAAGCCAAAGTCATGAATCAGGAGACCTACCAAAGGTTTTCCTCAGATATAAGGTTAATTTGCCATTAGATTTTCCTACTTGTGATAAAATATTCAAAGATTTTTTAAAATCTACTTTTTGTAGGAGGTGAAGGGCTGATATTCTAATTAATTTTAAAACATGAACTAGAAAGTACAACTGTGAAATATAGTTTTCCTATATAAAAGTCAATTTTTTGAAGCTGGTGTCTAAGTGACTGAGCATAGATGAAGGTTGACAGAACACTGACAATATTTTTGTATTTCTATAAAATATTTGTGACTAATCATCAGCACTGCTATTTCAGGAGCTAATGCTGTTTGAAAGTGTACTGTTTGGCTCACTGCCTATCCAAGAACCCTTTGAATCCCTAAAATGGTTAGGTCAATGCATGAAATTCAAAGCAGTTTTCATTTGTCTGTTTAATTAAAATGGTTATTTCAGATGAGCATATTGTGTTTGTAAATATATAGAACATTAATTTTAAAAAACTGGCTATCTCTAGTTGCTACATGACAAGGTAAGCAATCTCTACATGTGTTTTCTGAACCCTTATAAAATTAAAAATAACTATTTAGTGTTTTCTCCTAGGCTGCTCAGAGTTTCTTCACTGTAGCTCACTATGGGGTGTTTTCTTTCTTATTATCTTTAAGATAATGTTTAATATGCATTTCTGCTCTAATTAAACATCTCATTGTCTTTTGTAACTAGCTATATTCCCAGACTGTAAACCAACTGCCTCACCAACTATTAATAGGTCTGAATCATAAGTGAGACTGATATAATGACCAAATTGCATTAACAAATCCATATATTATAGTTTGGGGAGTATCAATTGTGTGATTATCCTTTTTATTTGGAATGGATTTTAAACTAGTGTCACATTATTTTTGCTGTTTTTCTGAAGGATATGCTGGAATTATAAAACAAAAATTCTTTTCAGGAAAATACATTCCTGGATCATAATATTTGAGTACCAACCAAAATGTACCAAA
Organism: Antrozous pallidus; assembly: GCA_027563665.1. Classification (NCBI taxonomy): domain Eukaryota; kingdom Metazoa; phylum Chordata; class Mammalia; order Chiroptera; family Vespertilionidae; genus Antrozous; species Antrozous pallidus. Next base: position 30,262,619 of record CM050519.1, read on the forward strand.
GGAATAGAGAAGGCCAAGCCAAATCCATTATCTCTGGTTATCTCAATGGCAGGTGTAAATTAACCTGTGATCATTTTGGCTGAGGTGATCAGTATTGATTGTGAAAATGGCCACAGCTCAGTTTGTCATATATAAACACTGTTGCAGGATTTAAAGGCATGAATAAAAAATCTGACACATTTAAGTCAACTTGAGTGGCAGCACTTAGTGAGTTTTAGAGACTGGATTTGAGGTAAGCAGCAATCTGTCCTGTTTATGATTTACCACCTTATACTGACACATCTTTTTCCAAGCCATCTGCTTCCTTCATATCATTAGAGAACCCGGCACAGGGCACATTTCCTCTGTTCATTTAACAGCATACTTATTAGTGACTACATGCAGACAGTCCTTATTAATTCAAGAATTTGTATTTTTAGATAGGAAAGTGCTATATGGACATTGAATATCATGTGCTCTAGCAACAGATAACATGAGTTTCCTGAAGTACATCCAATAATTTCATAACTCATATTTAGTGGACATTTTAGTTTCATTTGCATATGCATATATGTTCATTATAAGCACTGCTAACAAAACTAGATGCATAAAAAAGCCCTGTATATTTTATGTCCCAAACGATTCCAGAAATGATGGGCTGGTAGAACTCTCTGGTTCTTTTGCACTTTACTCTTTTTAATTCTTCCAGTGACACTTAATAGAAAAGTTCCTCTACTGTGAACTATGAAACATTATGCATTTCCTTGAAAAGTAAATATATAATTTTCACAAAACTATTAAGATAAAGAGAGAAAGAATTATTAATGCATTTCCAAATGTTAAATATTTAGTGCTTCCCTTTCTTGACAGGAATCACAGTATAGGTGATATTATGATATACTAGAGGTCTGATGCATGGAATTCATTCAAGAGCCTTCCTTCATGTGGCTGCCAGCACCAGCTCCCCTCTGGCACCTGGGACCTGGGCTTCCCTTGCACCCCAAGCTTCACCCAGAATATTGTCTGGAAGGATGTCCAGTCTAATTAGCACATTATGATTTAATTATTCTAGATAGAATGATTGTCAGGATACCTAAAATCCCCGTCTCTGTGCCTAGCAGTCCTCTGGGGTTTCATGCTTGGCTTAGGTCAGAGAATAAGGAAAGTGAATTCTAATAAACATTTTAAATGAGAATCTTCACACACACCAATACCTTTCTAGAACATTTAGCTTTACTTCAAAAATTAACTTTAGGAAAGCAACTATAATAAAATGTTCTCTGAGAAGGAGTCCACAGTTGCACTTTAACCAGCTGCATACACTTGTACTTATTGCTAAATTATTAAAAGAAACAATTCCTGAATTACAGGCAATAGCAGACAAAGTTGTGTGTGTGTGTGTGTGTGTGTGTGTGTGTGTGTGTGTAAAGAGAGTGATTACAAATAGTAATAATAATAATAACACAAATCTTACCTAATAATAGACAAACATGTAAATTGTACCTCTGCTGTGCTACCAGCCAATCAGGAGTGGTATGCAAATTAACCCAACAAAGATGATGGTTAATTTGCATACACAGGTGCTGAGTGATTGGGGCAGGGCACTTGCATCATTGCCGTGGCAATAATGCAGGCATTATTGGAGACCCTGGGTCTCTCAGAGCCTCTGGGCAGCTTGGGAAGGTGGGGCCAGAGCAGAAAGAGGAGGCTCTGGGGCCTGAGTAGAAAGGGGCTGGGCTGGAGTGGAAAGGAGGGACTGGCAGCCAGGGAAAAGAAAGCCCACTCTAGCACGAATCTTTGTTCATGGGGCTTCTAGTAATAAAATAAAAATTATTGAGTCACTAAAGAAGCAAAGAGTTGCCTTGTTTCATTTTAAGAAATTAGAGGTTTTTTTTCTTTGGTTTCACTCTTGTAACTTGAATTATTGCTTCTAAAGTACAGAATTTATGGGAAATGTGGAGATACTTTAATAATAAACCAATTTTTATTTTGTCTTTCTTTAATTGGTTTTGTTTTGATTTGGAACTTGTATTTTTGAAACCCATGGTGACATCACGTCTTAACTACATGTGAGTGAATGTTTAAGGCAATATTCAGGTATAGTCAGAACAACCTTTGAAGTGCACTCAGCATGTCAAGTTGCTCAAATTATAGGAAGCGTGAGGGAGTGGAGAGAACAGGCATTCATGTCCCCCCAGCAGTTTACTCAGGGGCATCAGCTTGCACTCTTGGGAGGAATGACTGGCATAACCGCTGTTTCAACTGGATCTCTCCCCTATGGGTTTCACTATCTTGGTTCAGCAAGTGCAATAAAAGTTGTATCACTGAACTGCACATGCATACATACCATGGCATTTTGCTCTTAACTTGTGGTTATGATTACTTTCCAGTCACAACTCTGACTAAGCGCCTCTGCTTTCTTTGTATTTTTTCTTTAAGAAGGATAATAAGTTAGAAGAAAAGAGAGATTCCAGCAGAGGACTAACACAATAGAACAGCAAACCATGAAAGACCACACATCTGTGAGAATATCACTAAAGCTGTGATATACACTATCTTCCTCCACTATCCTGCTGTGTTCTCCCCTTCACGAGATGGAAAATATACTTGTGAATACTGTAGATAGAACAAGCTGTTTTAGAATTGTCCAGGATGTCCAGGAGAGAGCTTTCCCTCAGTCCCATTGTTTTCACTAGGTGAGATGGGTTCAGAGAGGTAAAGTGACTTGGCAATGGTCACACAGCGCCTTAGGGACAGGCCATGATTTAGAGCTTCTAAATTCTAAAAACAGTGCTGCATATCCTGCTGCTTCTCTGTTGCTGACAGAGGATGTTAACTTTAGATTAATAATGGTAATTTAAATAAGCATGACTGGCATAATGGTGCAAGGATGGCACAGAAAAACTGATTACAAGGTGAAATGTTACAGAAAGTTAAATTTCTTAAGCAAACAGAACAAAGTAGCTTTAAACCGAGAAATATGCTGTCTATAAATTGGGATTATTTAGAACATCTAATCGAATATAATTCACCAAGACTGGAAGTGACAGGTTTACCACTGTAGTGTTCTATCAGCCACCAATATCTCTTGGCTGGTCATTAGGATCTGGAAAATTTCCTCATGATGAAAATGAGAAAATCTCAACAGATATACAAACTTAGAGCATCTATTGTATCTCACTACCACTCTGGGAAACTAGTCATCAATATCTCCACCTTGATTATGTTACAAATATTGTGCATTTAGTATAGCTCTTAAGCATGTCATTTATTGGTATGATAGAGATAATAACTTTCACTATAAATCTACTACAGTAGTCAAATTTTGGACAAAAAAACTGGGAGGGTATCTATAGTGCAAACTTCATGTGTATTTTTGCAATGTGTTTTCTAGTGCCTTCTGGTTCTATGTTAGAAAAGTTCGCCTTTCCATTCTGTTTGTATTTTGTGTGTTTTTTTTTCCTTAGGGATAATTATTATTCAGAAAACTTATATAAAAGTACTCGAAGGATAAGCCCTAATCTCAGGTTAATGAAGATTTCTTTCTTTTTCCATGTTGTAAGGTAGAAATGTACTTATGATCTCTGAGGACATATGATGAGTGGCTTTTATCCATTGATACAGGGGGAAAAAAAGTTACCAGAAGCCTAAACTTGTAAAGGACAGACATAACATTCATGTTGAATTATACTCTGTGAACTCATTCCACAAATGAAGTTAACAAGGTTAAATTTATGATTTTCCTTTATTACATTTAGAGAAATACAAGGATGTTTCTTTTTCTTATTTGAGAACTAGAGGCTTGGTGCATGAAATGTGTGCATGTGGGGGGCTTTCCCCTCAGCCCGGCTACACTCTCTCCAATCCAGGATTCCTCTCACAATCTTGGACTGCTGGCTCCTAATTGCTCACCTATTTGCCTGCCTGATTGCCCCTAACTGCCCCTCCCTGCTGATCTGGTCACTCCTAACTGCACCCTCTGCCAGCCTGGTCACCCCTTACAGCCCCCCCTGCTGGCCAGGTCATCCCCAACTATCCTTCCCCTCCCCCCCCCCCCTGCTGGCCTGGTCACCCCTCACAGACCCCTACTGGTACTGGCCTGGTTGCTGGTTATAGGCAGTCATCTTGTGAGGGCAGTGATGATCCATTTGCATATTACCTCTTTATTAGATAGGATTTACTTAGAAAAAATGGTACTTAAGAATGGTCATTGTCGCCAAGACCAGTTTGGCTCAGTGGATAGAGCGTCGGACTGCCAACTGAAGGGTCCCGAGTTCGATTCTGGTCAAGGACATGTACCTTGGCTGCGGGCACATCCCCAGTAGGGGGCGTGCAAGAGGTGGCTGATTGATGTTTCTCTCTCATCGATGTTTCTGACTTTCTATTCCTCTCCCTTCTGCTCTGTAAAAAATCAATAAAATATTTTTTTCAAAGAGTGGTCATTGTGCACCTATATATATTTTCGATGGGGTCACTATTCCTGTCTTATATATTTGATCCAAGAATATAATAGTGAGAGGTCACCCATTTTATTTACAAATGTTAAAGCTAAATAAAGCTTTTGGTTGCTATTAATAAATACAAGTGTTTTGGATAGACACTGAATGAAAAAAAAGTTAGAGAATTAGATTAACTATGTGATCTTGTGTCCATGGAGTAGGAATGAATTAGAATGAAATAGCTTTGAATCAGAGGTTCATTACAGCTGTAATGAAGCAAAATTGGCAGATCATTCCAACCTCGTATTCAGAAATCTGACAGGAACTGAGCCTTATTTTTTCCTTCTAATACGTCTCAGGTACATTATTCCTCTCATTATTCTATCAAACCTCTGTCCAGTTTCTGGTTGTTTCACAATCAGAAAACTCTAATAGCCTTGTTTTTCACCAGCCCCAAGCTTCTCAGATTTTCAGCTAGTCTGCTCTAAATACCATGAGAAGAAAATTATATTCCTCCTATATTACCTTGATTACATCTTCATACAGTTTAAGCCAGGGCATGGATGGATAAAACTTAAACACATAATTATCAATCCTTTCCCACTTACAGGTATGTAACCACCTGACAGTGTATTCTCTAGTCTTTCATTTTTCCCAATTATAAAACCTTTGTGGTTAACAGCCATATCATCTACATTATTTTATTAACACCTATTGACACCAGGGCAATTTCATATATGCATAATACATCTTTAATTCATGATAATTATACCGCTGTGGGTAAAATTAATAAGGAATCATGGAATTATATTTATTTTTTAAACTTTGTAGATAAAATAAATGTAACGATTTTAAATTAAAATTATAAAACAAAGGCCTCCCCCTGTCCACCCATCCTCACCATATCGCCTCAGTTGAAAACCTGCCATTTATTACTCAACAAATGAAGTACCTTTAGACTGAGTTCTCTGTCTCTGTAAAAATTATCTAGGGTTTATCTCCAAAAAATTAAAAATAATCTTTACTTGATATAATTGTTGCTCAAATAATTGAGACACTCTTCTGTCTGTAAAGCCTTAGAAACAGCCTGAAGAATTGCCTTACCAAACTTTGAAACAGTCATACCAAATGTTCTAAGAATGGAATGTCTATTCTTTGCTTTGGATATGAAGAAAAACCTCCAAGCAACCCCATAACCTGACCAATATGAATCCTGATATCAAGGATGTTTTTGGTGTTTTGGCTACCCTAAATCCCTTGTCCTCTAGAGAAAGCCACATCTTATTTTATATTTGATGGAAAGGAGAAAAACAGACTACTATTCTTTATAAATTTGCTTTTACTTTAGTTTAGGGGAGCTTGCTTCTATAAACAGGAGAATGTGAGAACAAATGGTATAAAACTTTGAAAAACAAGTGACATTATTTGGTCCTTCACAAGTCTTTCCATTTTTTTATAAATGCACCATGTTAGTTATTCCTTTAAATATATTAACCCAGGAGTTAGGGAGTAAATAAATAAATAAACAAATAAACAAACTATGTATATAAGCAAAATATCCTATATAATAAAAGGCTAATATGCAAATTGACCAAATGGTAGAATGACTGGTCATTATGATGTGCACTGACCACTAGGGGGCAGATGCTCAATGCAGGAGCTGTCTCCTGGTGATCAGTAAGCTCCGACAGGGGGAGCACTGCTTAGCCAGAAGCTGGGCTCATGGCTAGCATGCACAGGCGTGGTGGCTGCCAAACTGCAAAAGGATATAGGCTGGGTTGAGGGGAACCCTGACAAGTGCACGAATTTCGTGCACTGGACCTCTAGTACTCTTATAAGAGGCAGGGTAATGTAAGAGCTCCAGACTTGCTTCTGAGGACATTATGGAGTGGACATTGGGGGTCTTATCTAATTTCTCTGTATCTTATGTGCATCTCTAAAATGATGAGCTATAAAACTCATGATATCATGATATCATGAGGGTCATTATTGGCTGGGTGAGTGTATTAGGTAACAGTGGTGCATAATTACTATAAAAATAAAATGAAAGATATAATGCCAATATATCCAAATTCTTGTACCCTGTCTTCCACAACTGAGAATCCTAAAATGAACTTCATTTTGTTTATTCCTGCTTGGGTTTCATCTCTCTAAAACTATCTGTATTTTTCCACACTACTTGAAACTGAGTTGGCATCATCTGACATATAATTAATAAGCCTTTAGTTACTTATTAAAGATCAATGTTGAAAATATTAATAAAACATGTCTGACCCTTCAAAGAGCTCATCAGGTATCAAAAATGCATGTAGGATACTTTATAATTAGTTCTTGTATGAAATTCATCAGTTAGTTTTTAATCTTCTTAGATTTACTCTCATCAAAGCCAGAAATATATTATCTCTCCAAAATATTTTTGAAGCATTGAACAAAATGATTTACCAAGTTATTATCATTTATTACTTTTATTCTCTGGTTGTATAATTATAGAAGCTACACTAAAGACATTTTTTCAGACATAAATGATATTGGTTCAGGTCAGTTCCTGTAAGTGGGCTCACACCATTTAAACTCATGAGAACTTCAACAGCATCAGAAGAAAATAATTATGAACCTATGAAGTGACTTAGGCCCTAGCTGGTTTTGCTCACTAGATAGAGTGTTGGCCTGGGAACTGAAGGGCCCTGGGTTTGATTCCAGTCAAGGGCACATGCCCAGGAGTGGGACACAGCCAATCAGTTATTCGCTCTCATCAGTGATGTTTCTATCTCCCTTTCTTTCTTCCTTCCTCTCTGAAATCAATAAAGTTATATTAAAAAAATAAGTGACTTAGATGTAGGATGTAGGATTTTGTCATTTATAGTAAACAAGAGGCTTAGTGCACAAAATTCGTGCATGGGGGGGAGGGTGTGTCCCTCAGCCCAGCCTGCACCCTGTCCAATTTGAGACCCATTGAGAGATGTCCAACTGCCCATTTAGGCCCAATCTTAGTGGGCAGTCGGACATCCTTTTTCAAAATTCAGAACTGCTGGCTCCCAACAACTCACCTGTCTGCCTGCCTGCTTGATTTCCCCTAGCTACTTATGCCTGCCAGCTAATCACCTCCTAACCACTTCCCTACCAACCTTATCAGAGCCAAACTGCTGCCCTGCTGGCCTGATTGCCCCTAACTGCCCTCCCCTGCAGGCCTGGTCTCTCCCAACTGTTCTCCCTTGCAGGCCTGGTCCACCACAAATTTCTTCCCCTGTTGGCCTGATTGCCTCCAACTGCCCTCCTTTTCAGGCCTAGTTTCTCCCAACTGCCCTCCCCTGCAGGCCTGATCACCCACAACTTCCCTCCCCAGCCAGCCATCTTGTGTCCGCATGGGAAGGGCCATCTTTGATCACATGGGGATGGCCATCTTGTGTGTTGGAGTGGTCAGTTTACATATTACCTCTTTTTTATATAGGATAAGTCAATGGTTAAGGTAAGACATTAATATGTCACTTTATAAATTATGTATTTCATTTATTTTTCATACAAAATGCAGAAAATTTACAATCAAACCTCCCCTGTATCAAGAACCCTCCCAGGCTGTTCTCCATTCCTATTGAGCACTCAAATAACCTGTGTGAGAGGTGACATCTGTGTCTTCAGGGCAGTGGAGTGGTTTATATTCCTCCCAATTGATGCATGTTAACTGAGAATGGGTTTTTGCCTCGATTGAGGACAGTCACCGAGTGTGACGAGGATGACTGACAGCAGCAGCACAAGTAAGCACTTTAGTTTTTTAATACGGTTTCTGCAGTCAATGTGTGATTTCTTTCCCCCTTAGACAAAGGCATTGAATTGAGCTTCAAAGAAATATCAAAGCATATTTTCTCAGAGAGTGGGCCTAACAGTTGTATGTTCATTTTTAAACTAGAACATGCCTTGAAGAAGGAAATCTTAAACCTCACTTTAAAAGATGAATTAATATTGTAAGTTTTCAGCTTTTTTAATCATTCATATATATCATTTTCTAACAATACCTCTTATTAATTTCTTTTCTCATTTTCAAGAAAGTAAGCTTAACAATAGTTCATTTTCAGAGAAAATTCTATATTTTTCTTTGTGTTAACTGCAGGCACTTAGGAATGTGTAAAGTAATAATGGAAGAAATAGAGAATAGTTAATAAAGCATAAAACATAGGTAATTTAATCAAGATAGTTTTCTACAAACTAATCCTGTGTAATTTTTGTAGTTTCCTAACTGTGACTTTGAGTCAAAGCTCACAGCCATAGTTGCCTATGTGGCTAACATGATTGGTAGATTCTGAATACTTAACAACTATTCTGATTTGTACATGAATGTAGAAAAGCTAGATAAAACGGCGCGGAGGGAAAAAGGTTATTATCTACTGATTCTCGAAGCTTCCCATACGATTGAATTTAAGTATATCATTTCAACTTATTGTCCCCCTTCTGCTCACCACTCCCATCTCTCAGCACTGTTGCCCAGAGGAATCTATGTTCAACGATTTTCCGGCTCCCTTTCCCTGGAGAGTGCAGTGTGCTAAGGAGAATGTCTCCAGCTGAGGAAGGACACCGTAATTCATGATGCTCTCTCATGTCTTTCCCTGTGGCTAAGACATGGAATGGGCTTTTAATAAAATGCTCAGGGATCCCTTTTTTAATCCGTGGCCACTAAAGAACGTCTTGCAATTGCTCAGCTCTTCATAGACTAATGCGAGCCTGTGTGTGTGCACGTGTGCCGGTGTGTGGATATAAGTCTACAGAGGCAGGTGGACTGAGAGTAGAAAAATGAAGGTCTTTTGTAAATGATAGAGACTGAGCCATAAATATGAATTTTCTTTTCTCATCTTAGCCACCATCTACTGAAGCGAAACACCTATTACCTATTACAGGAAAGAACTGAATTTCTAGAGGAAAAAACAAGTATAACTTCACAACATCTATGATGCAAAACATCTGGTAGCTGATCTGAATGTAAACATTTTATTAAACGCTTGAACTGCATATTTTCGGCGTTAAATAAGCATAATCCAATTAGAGGAGTAAAACACTTTGTAAGTGCTCCATAGCAGGACTGCCTGAGAAACATTGCACCCCGTCACTTCTCCTCGCCCCCTCTCCCCCATGCCACTTGCACATGACAGGGATCATAGAGGTCTGTTCGCTGCATATGCAGATAGTTTCTTCCTGTTTTTCTTTGCTCTTTAAAATCCTCTTGTTCAATAGCTTGGCACTGGCTGCTTATTCGGGATATCTGCTAATTTAGCGCATAATTGCTCATACAGACCATTTTCAGACTTGAAAAATAGAATTGGGGAGACCTTGGTTCCTGCTGATATGGTGACATATTTAGAAGCAGTTGTCTATACAAGTGTCTGCCTCAGCATGTCCTGCAGCAAATTCAGCAGCAGAAGCACTTGCCCATGCTGCATATTTACTATGTTTCAGACACTCATCCTTTCTGCCAACACCTACTGTGATGCAATGATGGTCCACTGGGTAGACTTGTTGCCAGTGCTCCATTTGTTTTCCCTCCCTCCTCCCCGGGAAGGGAAATGTGATCAACAAAATTGTACCTTAAAAGATCAAGGATGAAATAACTTCCCAAAAAAGTTCTCAAGGATTCTCCTGGTGTAGTCCAGTTAGAGTATAGATCTCAAAGGCTTTCAAACCATATTTTTTAATGTGAGGGGGAAAAATGTATATACTCATACAATTCTCTAAAAACAAGATCCCTGCTGTATATTATATGTCCAAGTACAAATGTCCTCTATTCATCACATTCAGCCTCAGCATAAGAGAATTCCTGAACTGACTACCATATTTTAAGCAAAGAGAATAGCATTCTAGGACAAAAACTAGGCTCTACAGGCTAGTGGTTTGTTGGGAATAAATGTGTGTTGTGTTATATATGGACATAGTGGCTGTCCAAATGACCTCTGCTTTGTCAAAAGAGAATGTTGCCAAGCCCTTTCATTGACACAGACCACAGAGTTCTTTCATAATTCTTGAATTAGTAGAACTCACCAGGTGTTTATTGATTTATGCTAACCTATTCACTCATTAAATACCTACTATGCAGGCCCGAGAGCTGGATGCGAGGGAAGCAAAGAACTTCAAGGGACTCGCAGTCTCATAAATAAAGTTACAAATCAAGGTAAGGAGGCAAATGTGAAGAGAGATATATACCCACATGGCATAAAAGCACTAAGGTCTGGGCCCTCAGAGCAGTAGCCATCAGGGAAAGCTTTCTGGCAGAGGCTGCTCCTGGGATCAGTTTCATGGAAAATGCATTTTTGGGAAGAGGAGTCAGAGGAGAAGGGCAGCATGCATTGCAAAAGCACTATGTTGTTTAAGACAACTCTAAGGAAAGGTTTACAAATACATTACTATCTGTGAGAATACATGTACTTATTAAGCCTGCTCTTTTACAGAATTAAACAGGGATATTTATCACTGCTCAATGTGATGACAAGCTCATTTCAATGCAGTTCGAGTGTTACTCTCCTTGCATCTATGGTATTATTTGCTCTCTTGCATTGATTCTGACAAATTCTTCATTTATATTTAACCTAAAAGTGGGGCATTTACAACTGCAAAGACTCTTAATTATGATATAACTAGGGGCCTGGTACATGAAATTCGTGCACTAGAGGGAGGGTCCCCTCAGCCCAGCCTGCCCCTTCTCACATACTGGGAGCCCTCAGGGATTGTCCTACCCCAGTCTGGCCTCCCTTTGTGGGAGGCTGATCAGGGAAAGGCAGCAGCCCCATCACCCTGCTGCTGCAGCCACTGCCACCAAGGTGTTTTCATAAACCTGGACTCCAGTTCTTTCACCATGAAAAAATGACAACTTTCTTTAGACATTTTCAAGATGTGTCTTTCATAGGCTATGACATCTCTTTATTTTATTTATTTATTTATTTGTTTGTTTAATTTTATTTACAATATAACTTATATTTAATAGTAGTACATATGTTTTCCTCCCCCCCCCAATATCCTCCCCCCAGCCTCCCTAGCCTCCCCTAGCCCCCCGCACATGTCCCCACCTGCCTCCCTCCCCACCCCAGAGTCTTTCATTCATTAGTTATGCTCATATGTATGCTTACAGGTCTTTCTGTTGATCTCCCCCAGCATCTGCCTCCCCTCCACTCCAGCCTTCCCCCTGTAGCTTGACAGTCTGTTCGAGGCCACCCTGCCTCTATATTAATCACTCTCCCCTGTTTCTTTTCTTCAAAAATACCTTGCCTCTGCATACTGAAAACAAACGTATAAGAGCAAAAAAAGTTTGAGTGTCAGTTTCGATGTCCAACTGTTCTGAGTCCCAGTTTCAATGTCAAATAGTTCTTCATGTGTACATGTCAGCAATGGTATCCAGATGGTGGACACATTGTGGCAATGCAAGATCCATCCTCTCTGGTATGTTCCTGGGCCGCCTGTAGCCCCACACAGCTGCCGACTGCTAGCATGGCAAGGTGTATGACATCTCTTTATATATATATATTTTTTATCCTCACCTGAGGATATTTTTCCATTGATTTTTAGAAAGTGTGGAAAAGAAAGGGAAAGACAGAAAGAAACATCAAAGAGAGAGGAACACTTTGTTTTTGTGGGGGGGTTTAAAATATATTTTATTGGTTTTTTACAGAGAGGAAGGAAGAAGGATAGAAAGTCAGAAACATCAATGAGAGAGAAACATAGATCAGTTGCCTCTTGCACACCCTCACTGGGGATGTGCCCACAACCAAGGTACATGCCCTTGACCGGAATCAAACCTGGGACCTTTCAGTCCTCAGGCTGATGCTCTATCCACCGAGCCAAACTGATTTCAGCTAGAGGAACACTTTGATTGGTTGCCTCCTGCATGAGCCCTGACCTGGGCTCTAGCCAGGGAGGAACTTGCATCATAGGTACATGCCCTTGATTAGGATCTAACCTGGAGCCTGCAGTTGGCAAACCTAGGCATTATCCACTGAGACAAACCACCTAGGGCAGGATATGACATTTCCTAATCTTCCAGCAACAGACCTTTTTTTTTTTTTTTTTTTTTTTTCTTCTCCAGGAGTGTGGTGGAAAAACCCTAGATTACTTTTCTGGATTCTTTTTTTTTTTAATATATTTTATTGATTTTTTACAGAGCGGAAGGGAGAGGGATAGAAAGTCAGAAACATTGATGAGAGACATCGATCAGCTGCCTCTTGCACGCCCCCTACTGGGGATGTGCCCGCAGCCAAGGTACATGCCCTTGCCGGAATCGAACCCGGGACCCCGCAGTCCGCAGTCCGACGCTCTATCCACTGAGCCAAACCGGTCTCGGCTACTTTTCTGGATTCTTATACCAAGTTTCTAAGAATATCACCAGTGACATACAGGGAGCTTAGCCAATAAGCGTCAAAAAAAGTGTTTCCTCTATAGTTAACACCTATCTCCTCTGATCTCCAGCTCCACCCCTGTCAAGGCCTAAGGCCTCTTTCCCTGGGTAGGGGACCCCCATCTCACTGCAGTCGCCCTGCTCTGCCCTCTGCCAAGGCCTCAAGCCTCTGGATGAGGCTCTGAGGCTCTGGCCCTGGGCAGGGGACCCCCAGTGAGCTGCGATTGCCCTGTTCTGCCCCTGGCCAAGGCCACAAGCCTCTGGCTGAGGCTTGGGCCCTGGGTGGGGAACCCCCAGTTCCCTGTGATCACCCTGCTCTGCCCCCAGCCAAGGCCTCAAGCCTCTGGCGGAGGCTCTGAGGCTAGGTCCCTGGGGGGTGGCAGAGGACCCCCAGCTGCTCTGATCACTGGACACTGCTCTGGCCAAGGCCAGCAGGGGAAGGTGGAAATCTTGGTTTCCTCTATTGCCAGGGAAACCTAAGCCTCCCTCCTGCTCTTAGTGGCCACAGCCATTTTGGTTGGGTTTATTTGTATATTGCTCCTGATTGGGTTGTGGGCGTGACTTGTTGGTATAGTGGAGATACAGTCAATTTGCATATTACTCCTTTATTAGATAGGATTAAAATGTATAGGATTCCAATTACAAGGAAGACTTTCTTACCAGCACATCTTTCCACTTGAAACATCAAATACAGGGTAAAGGAAAAAAAGAGAACAGCCATAAACTATCATCTTAGGCAAAAGAAATAAACACGTAGTGTGTATAGATTTTTTTTAGGTACCAGAACAGTGTAATAGCCTCAGAATATTTGCCCAAGAATAAGATAATGATTTTATTTTTAACTTGGTCCTAGACATTAACTGTAGGAGACATTAAAAATCTGCAAAGCTCTTTGTATACTAATATAGCACAGAGGTAAAAATGATGGACCAGGCACCCCCTGCAAAGGTCTGGCCAGCAGGGGTGCCATATTCTTCACAACACAGCCACAGCCGCTTGTCCCTTTGCAATGCTCTTTCTCCTCCTTCTTAAAGTAAACAGTGGGGTCCCTAAGGACCAGATACTTCTGTGAACCAGAAAAATTACTTTGGAAGGAAATTTTAAAATGGAATGACCTAAGAACAAAGATCTTTATTTCTGATTTTGTTTCTTTTTTGCTGTTGTTATAAAAATTGCAGGTTTAGCCCTAGCTGGTTTGGCTCAATGGATAAGCATCAGCCTGTGGACTGAAGGGTCCCAGGTTCAATTCCAGCCAAGGGCACATGCCTGGGTTGTGGGCTCAATCTCCAATGAGGGATATGCAGGAGGCAGCCAATCGATTCTTTCTCATTATTGATGTTTCTATCTCTCTTCCTCTCCCTTCCTCTCTAAAAATCAATAAAATATATTTTTAAAAATTGCAGGTTTAAAAATGGGAATAAAAACTTAAATAAAAAGTATTTCCTTCAGAAATACATTTTAAATAGTTATTTTGTTGCCTGGTGGCCTCTGGTGCTTGGAGTGTTTATTAGTAACAGAATGATTAGTTAACAAAATGATATAAGTTCAGTTCTGAGAAATAATGGGTACAGCCCTGTGGTGGTGAATTTTAGGTGATGATTTAGTTAGGTAAAGGTACTCAGATATTTGGTCAGATATCAGTCTACATGTCACTATATAAATGTTTTAAAGATAAGGTTAAATACTAACTTTGAGAAAAGAAGATTATCACCATAATATGAGTGGGCCTCATACAATCACTTGAAAGTCTTAAGACAAAAAAGAGAGAAGTTTCCCAAGAAAGAAGGAATTCTGCCTCTGGACTGCAGCCTGTAGCACCAACTCTTCCCTCACATTCTCTAGCTTGCCATCTGCCCTGTGATTTTGGACTTACCAGCCTCCATAATCATGTGAGTTAATTCATTAAAATCTATCTATCTATCTATCTATCTACCTACCTAACATCTTTCCATCTATCTAAATATCTACCTATCATCTATCTAATATTATTCTATTTCTCTGGAGAACACTGATTAATACACATCCTCATAGTAAGGAAGTCTTTTTTATTAAAAAAGGAAAAATAAAAATTAAACAATTATTTGATTATACTATACAGCTAATTCTTTGTGTCCTACTTTTGATATTCAGTTGGTGGAATGAACGTGATTACAGAGCAAACTCCCATTCCTATAACAAACATTTCTCTTTTGATCAATCTTTTATAAAGAGCAGACACTGACAAGGCCCTTCATATTTTACCCTGTATTCATAAACTCTAAGGATGTCCCTGTAATCCTAGAAACTTACTCGAACAACACTTTAATGTTTTATAGTACATTCTTATTTTCTGATTTAATGTAATTGAGCTACACACACACACACACACACACACACACACACACACACATCCTTAAGATGTAGGTATTTTTACTTATAACAGATGATAAATGAGAATAAAAGTCTTACCCAAACCTTCACACTGTAAGTGAAGAAAGGGAAGAGGAAAAAATATTTCCTGAGCATGTGTCCTGAACCCAAACTAAGAATTGGAGCTGGGATTCAAACCAGGCAGTATATCCAGGTGTCCAAACTTATTTCATAGCATAAAACTTGTGGCAGGGTTACATGTTAGCCCAGCAGGAAATAAAAAAGAATGAATTAGGTGGACATTCCACTTCTGCTCACTTTAAAGTATTAAATTTCTAGATCTTAATCTTTTATCCTCATTAGATATTTGAACATTTTCTTATCTCTTTTCAATACAGAACCTGTTTGGACCCTTGATATTTATGCTTGACCCATTTAATATTTATGTGTTTTCTATCTTGATAGATAATAACATTAACAAGAATAATAATTAACACCAATATACACCAAAAAAATCATTAACATTTTGAGTACATACTTATATACCAGGCACCATGCCAAGTATCTGATATACATTATCTGTTTAGATTTTTAATAACTTTGCAAGGTGGGCCTTTTTTTTCTTATTTTAACAAAGAAGAAATAGAAAAGTTGGAGATGTTAATTTGCACAAAATAGCCGAGAGCTACTAAGTGTCAAACTCAGGATTTAAACCCAGTGCTATCTGTTTAAAAACATATATTGTCCACAGTAGTAGGTAGGATAAAAAATGTCCTTACTGTAGAAATGTGGTTTGACCCTACAACCTCTTTTCTTGGTAGTTTTTAATAATTAACAATAAACAAGAGGAAATTGACTCTTCTCTTTGTAAGGTAGTAAAATATTAGTAAAAATTTCAAGGGTTTTCTGCCTAAACAGAAAGCATGGCTTCTGGATGCCTATATTGTCACAGTCAAGTGAACAATGCAGCAATGACCTGGCTTTGGCAGAGCACACACTGAACATCTTGTAAGAATTTACTGTTCAACTATATCCCTAAGCATCCTTTGGGACTGTGGTACCCCCTTTGAAAGATAAAAGATCCTGTGTGGTAATGGGCACATGACAGGAAGAACTCTTGCAAACACACAGAGATGTGAGAGGCCCCAGCTAAGCAGTTGGTAGGAATCCACTCTACTCACAGGAGTGGGAGTACTTGAGCTCTTATTAACATCATCAAATCTAAAGTTCCATTTAAAAAGATGTATACATGAGACAATGTCTTCTATATTTCAGCACCATCTTAAGGCTTTAAGTTGCAGAATGTTTATTTTTACAAAATCCAAGGAACTATACTAACTAAGAACATGTTTGGATTGCCAATAGTGTGGTTAGATTTGATGTGGAAAAGAAAAAGTCACAATCTACTAGTAGACCTGAAATGGCCTGTTATTTGCTTTCAGAGCTGGTCAGACTGATAGAACACTCTGGAATAAGTAAATTTTTTCTTAATTATATTAATAACATAGATCATAAATACAAATAGTTTAATATACATCAATAAAATATGGAAAATATATCAACATAGCATAGCCTAACAGATACTTTCTAAAGTGCCCAATAATCATTGATAAGCACTGAATAGAAAAAAAAAATGGTTTAATGATTGTGTAGCTTAATATAAGAAGAAAATAAGTGAGCTTTGTTATTTGGATGCAAGTAGGCTAAAGTTAAATTTAAAGTACATATATATTTGTAAGTTGTAAATGTTAAAATACATATTGGTTTTTGTGGCTTTTCAGTTTAACGACATTGTTTAAATCTAATTGAAGCAAGTTGGTAAATATTCTATTTTTAAATTACTTTGTCAACCTCAACCCAGATATATTGCTTCATATCTAATAAGAATCAGTTTTCTCCTATTTTCAAATTATTCAGATCTCTTAGAAACTATAGTTTTTTGTTAAATAAATTACAATATATTCAAATTATATAAAATTAGAAATAAAATTAAATGAACAGAAATAATAAAATTCTCACAGCTATAGATGATACTAAGGCATTATTAAACAATTTTCTTATTTAAGGATTTTTCTCTTAGGAAACATTATTTTCTCTAAAATAAACCTTGAAGATTATTTAAATATAAATCAACCTTAAACTAAATGGAGGGATTAATGACTATGTACACAAAATCATAAGAATTTAATAACAATTAGGTAAAATGTGGTTCCTTTCTAATATGAAATATAAAAGTACTTTATAAAAATGCTGAAAATGGCATGAGGTCAAAATTAGGCTCAGTAATAAGTATGATTTTTCATTCAATTCACATGTATTTAGAAACAAGATTGCTCTGAAAATTAGTTGGTAGTTGATTTGATCTGTTACTATTCTTGAAAAACCTAGAGGATCTCATGAAATGGTTTAGCATTGACTGGTCTACAATAATAGGTTTTCATCTTGGAAGGCCCTTGGTGATGGAAGTATGAAGCAGCCTATCTGGCTTTTGTGTTATTGCTCCTAACACTTTGTTTCAACTGAAGACCTATGCTATTGAATTAGAATCCTGCCACTCGGTATTTCTAACTATCCTCATTGGATATGAACTCACCTGGTGTACTTGTGTAAACTAACAAAAATACAGATTACTAACCATTAATGTCTGTTAATGATTTTAATTTCTGAATCTAAGTCAAACACTGCTCAAATCACATAAGGACATTTTCAATTTTTACAAGGAGCTTTTGAGATTGTTGCCAATCTCAAAATCTTTCTTAACCTTCCTTAAGGTTAATAAACTCCTTAACTATGGGCCAAGACATTATAGGCATATTAATATTATATGATACGATATAATAATAAGCATCACATTATGTATAACCACAAAATAAATAAGAGGACAGTGAATTTCTGATTTATTTGAGAAACATTTATTCAATAAAAAAGGAATTTAGTTAAATAAATCTTTAGAATGACCTTGGGGAGGGAAATCTATGCTCCTGATTTTAGAAAATCAATGTACAATTAAGAATATGGCAAAAGAGTTGATAAAATATATAATGAAGGTGGATAAAGGGAACACCCACAATCGATGAACAATTTTCTCTTCTGCATTGGGTTCAGATGGACCTGGCTCCAGACATACTTTCTATTCTACCCATAAGCCTTGGGACTTTGGGAAAATTAATTAGGTAGCCAGGCTTCTGTTTTCAGTTCTGTGTTGCTTGGAATTCTAATGCTTACCTCTGGAAATTATTGTGAAGATTATTAAAGCACATAAATAAAATAATGTAGCATAGTACACAGAACACAGTAGGCATCCAATTAATGTTGTTACCCTTTCTTTCTACTTTATTTTCTGCCTCCATGAAATCTATCTTCCTGTGTCACTAGGTTGAAGGGCAAAATAATAACTGTCTTTCCTGAGTCATCTATATGTGAATACATGCCTGACATATTGAAAATATTACTTATACACAAACAATACATAGTATCACTAGGGATTATTAATTTAACATTTTTGATATATAATAATCATATTAAGGGATTTTACTAACATTAATATGTCAAGAAATGGATACACAAGCATCCAATTATCTTCCAGGTATGATAGAATTGGTAAATGTGAAACTATTTAGTATTTAGAATATTTTGCAAGTGTCATTAATGGCATTTTAAAATAGGATAATGCTTTTTGAAGACATTATACTTACTGGCAGGTGACTGGTTTCTCTTCTCAGCATAATTTGCTGAGAAAGATGTGGTGATGGGATCTCTGTTTAGAAATCCTCTCTGCCCTCTGGCTAAGTTTGTTTCGGTGGAAATGAGATCCTGACCAGTGGACTGATGGATGTACACATAAGTGACTTGTTCAATTCTAATTTAATTCTGGAAATCTATCTCCTTTATAACTTTAATTTTTCTGACATGAAAACATTATATCTTTTTAGGCTTCCATTGTTTCTGCAGAACAGAAATATTTTCTTGGTAGAGGGGGAAAATAGTAGTAAAGAAGCAGCAATAAACAATCCCACAAAACCAATTTTCACATTGGCAGAAAAACATGAGAACTCCAAATAGCCATAACTTGAAGTAGTGGCAGATCTTTGGCAGCGTATGATTTGAAATTATTAATGAAAACTTTCACTGCAAACATGCACATCCTTTAGTTTTGAGACTTGAGCTTTCCACATAGGCAATAATCTCAAAGTGTACTAGAACAGAAGAGAGCAAATGACTTACCCTCCTACTGTGCCTGCAACCACAGCCTGTGTGATCGCAGGTGAGCTGAAACAGACTCTGGATTCACTTCAGTTTCCTACAGTGTAGAGTAATGACAACCAAGGGAAGCATGGCTATCTAAAGAGAACTTTTCTACACCTCTGTTTATCCTAAGTCTCAGAAATGACCTCAGTCCTCTGGCTTCCAAGCTGCATTGTGAGTGAGTGAGAGTGTGTTTGTGTGCGTGTGTGTGTGTGTGTGTGTGTGCAATATATATTTCACCTGCCTCTTTATATCACAAATATTTTTAAATATATTTTATTGATTTTTTTATAGAGAGGAAGAGGGAGGGATAGAAAGTCAGAAATATCGATGAGAGAGAAACATTGATTAGCTGCCTCCTGCACACTCCCTATTGGAGATGTGCCCGCAACCAAGGTACATGCCCTTAACCAGAATTGAACCTGGGACCTTTCAGTCTGCATGCTGATGCTCTATCTGAGCCAAACCAGTTTTTGCATCATCACAAATATTTTGTTAAAAATTATTGACATAATACATCAACAATCCAATGAGATCTTAAGAATAAAGATGCTAAGTGCAAGTATTACCACACTATCACTGTATTTTTGCTGTTAAGTGCCTGCATTAGTTCATTTTCAAACTTTTGAGAGCAAAGATAATTCATTTTTCCTCTAATTTGAATCTTTTTGAACATGCAATTGTGGTCAATTTACAAAGCAAAAGGGAGAGTCTTATCCATACTTTTGTAGGCACTTTTTGAAAAAAATAAAAATAAAACCTGTGACTTTTTCTAGTTCACTTCAACCTGTAGCAATTCAGAAAAAAACAACAACAACAAACAAAACAAAACAAACAAACAAAAACACAAGATGCGCCTCTGTGCTATGCAAATTGGTTTGACCTAAGGCAACTGAGAGTCTGTGGGCTCAAGAGAACCTTCTGCCTCTCCCTCCCGTTAACTTCCTGGAATTTAAATTCAGAGCTTTGCCCATAATGAAAGACTATCAGAGATAAGTTCTTTGACCTACCCATATGGCAGAGCAAACTGCTAATTGCAGCACATCTGCCTTTCTTATAGTCCAGCAATGACCTTCCAACCCTCTGAAACCCCATTTGTGCTTACCTCATCCGTAGCTTAGAATTCCATAGAAACCTCATTTTAAGGTTCTGCCCCAACCTCTCATGTATGTAGTTATCTCTGCCTCTCTCATGGATTCCTATACTTATGTATATAATTAAATTTGGTTAATTTCTCAGGTTAACCTGGCTCATGTAGAGTTAATTAGAGGAAATGAAAAAACCTTAAAGCGTAAAGTTTCTTCCATCACCACAAACTCTTCCATCATATCAGTTATTGTTTTTGTCAGCACATACTTTTCATTCTCTTTAAAACTGACACTCTCATCCTCTCTTAAAACTCTACTGTCCCTATACCCTCAGCCTCTCTTAAAAATCTACTGTCCATAGGTTTAATAACCTATTGGCATAAGTTTTCTCCTTCGCAGTCCCTATGTAACCCTATTTGAGGGGAAAGATGAGAGAACTGAAACCTACTTAAACCAAAGTATATTCATTATTTTTCTTAATTCAAAACCCCAGGGTAATCTATAATAATAAAAGGGTAATATGCTAATTAAACCGGACGTCATTCCGATGTCCTTCCTGACGAAGCCAGGACGACGGGAGGGAAGCCAGCCCGGGTCTTGGGTGCCTGGCAGTGGCTGGAAGAGGGAAGCTCGGGTCCTGGGTGCCAGAGGGAAGTCGGTTCTGGCACCCAGGGGAAGGAATTTTCATGCATTGGGCCTCTAGTTGCAAATAGTCAGTTATGCAAATAAATGTGAGGATGCCATATTTCTTTCAATTTCAAATTAAACCAAAATTCATTTGGTAACAGTCACTTAATATTTTAAAAGTCCTGAGGATCTCTTCCACTTTGTTCTCAACAAGTTTTATTCTAGCAAATTATCTCAGCTAGGAGAAAGAGAATTGGGAGACAGGAAGCATCATGCATTTTTTTCTTGAGGGAATAGTCTTCTTGATGACTTTTCCAATATGCGGCTTGTTTTTTCTGCTACAAACCAGTGGACTTAGGGTAAATCTAAATGACATGGAACACTGGCAAAGACTAGATCTGGAGTTCCAATGACAAATCTAACAGCTCCTTCTACAGTTTCCATGCCCTTAGAATGGCAACTCCACAGTGACTGCTAAGCTTTCTCATAAAGACACGGTTCAAAGAAATGCTGATATAGACGTTTAATACCTGCTAAATTTCTTGAAAAGATTTGTTTATATTATCTTTTTCCTAAGTTATTCACATAGTTAATTCATTAATTTTTTCATTCAAACTCCAGTAGTGGGTATAACTGTATCCTGGTTATATAATGAGGTTAGGGGACCTGCTCAAGACCACTTGTGTGATTAACCAACATGCTACCAGGAGTTCACTGGTAAGCTGACATTTATTCTTTTCAAATCTAAATTACTAGAGATTGTTTTATTATTAGATTTTCTGCATGTATGGATACTAAAATCTCAATACCAAATTCCTCTGGAGGTTACGCTTTTATTTTAAGGCAACCAATTTAATTTACCTTGATTACAGTTGTCCTCACCTTCCTCCTTGATTGAGTTACAGAAGATGTCATGTCTACATTCTCACAGTAAAAATGTAACTGTTTTGAAATGATTAAAAATTAGAGTGGATATTCAAACACACTGCTGCTTATTCATAGGCGACAATGGCTTGCTTAAAAAGAAGGTAATCCTTTCAAGTTTAAATGGTGCCCTGATTTCTTGCTATGCAAAGAACTGTAGTTGTGGCAGTTGTGGCGTCACTGGGGGAGGTTGTCAGCAATGTTGACACTCAGCCCCACCTCACATCTCCTGAATCTCAATCTGCATTTTGACTAAACTAAACCAGTCATAATTCTTTGCACATTACAGCCTGAGAAGAATCAATCTAATTAATGACTGTGGATTTTTGGTTACACAAGTGACCCAAAGAGAAAACAAACATCTTACATCTTTGTGTGTTATGGGGTACAAGGTATACCTGGCACTGAGCTAGTGCCTGGGGCTCTCACACTAACAGGCTCCGGACTTTTGTGTAGCAACATCATAAATCTCCTGAATGAGGCCATGGTCAGAGCAGAACAGAGGCAGGATGGAGGAGAGCTTGTGGCCCACAGTGCTCCAGGGAGACATAAATGTGCACACCTGAAGTGTGGGTTTACACATGCTATGCCAGCAGCTACATGAGCTGTATGCATCCTCCTTGGTTAGATCAAAGTGTCAGTAAAAATAAAACAGATAAAAACGTGGTTCTGGGCTGGTGGGGACAGCAGGCTCATTACTAATGTCTTCATAAGTTCAAAGGAAGAAACTTGGCACCATTACTTCTGAAAAAGAAATATCTTTATTAAAAACCTCTAATTTATAGCTCAGTGGAATTAAAATTAATATGAACATACAGATTTTTAAATATCCATACTATGGAGCAGTTCTCACTTCAAAGTTGAAGCTATATCACTTAAAGGCATGCTTCAATTTTAAAATAAATATCAATACTGTTTCAAAATTTTAAGCTCAGGGACTGTTACTATTATGTTTTTAAACAAACTAGAAAATTAATAAAATATTTCAATTTCCCAGAGAATTCCTATTGAAATAGCTAAAAGAACTTTTTGCAACTATAAAGATGGATAATTGTAATAATCAGTGAAATAATTTATACTTAATTTATGCTGGATGTTACAAGTATTAACTTAATTATTTACTCTGCATAACCAGATGGATGCTAGCCTTTCTTCTTCAGTTAAAGAAACTGAGGAACACAGAGGTTAAGTAATTTGCCTGAGGCCACAGAGCCAGTAAGTGATTGAGTCAAGATTCAGATCCTTTCAGTCTCCAGAGTCCATTTATTCAAGTATTACATCCTCTACCTTCTGACTTGTTATGCATATTTTTGGTGATTAAAACCACTCTTAATTCTCACTCTCCAAATAAGCAACCAGAGAACAAACAAGCAAACAACCCATGACAATTTCACTGGTATCTGCAATTGCTACTACTGGCCAATAAGCATTTAATTCTATAAATAAAAATAATGGTTAAACTGCAGATATTTCTCAGAAGGATAAACATTTGAAATACCAAAGGACAGTGTATTAATTTTATATTGCTACTATAATAAAGTACCCCATATTAATGGGATAGAAACCCATTTATTATCTCACAATTGTATAGGTTCGAAGTCTGAGCACAGAGTGAAAGACATGGAGCCTCGCTTAGAGCTTCACAAAGCCAAAGGAGTTAAAGGCAGCATTGTGTTCCTCTTTGGAAATTCTGGGGATGAATCAGCTTCCAAGTTCATTCAAGTTGTTGGCCAACTTTGATTTCTTGTGAATGTTGGGTGGGAGGTCCTTTTCCTTGATGCCTGTGAGCTGGAAGCCAAGCTCAGCATCTTGAAGTTGCTTGCATTTCTCGCCCTGTTGCTCACTCTCATTAAACCAGTAACTAAATCTGAGTCCTTCTCCCTCTTTAAAACTCTCTATAGTATTTTCTGGCTACAGCCAGGGAAAGTTATTGGCTTTTAAGGGTTTGGGTGATTAGACTGGGCCCATCGACATAATCAAAATTACATCTGCAAAGGGGGACCAAGAAAAAATTTGTCATCACCCGATTTTGACTAATACTATGCTCACCTTTCACACATAATCTGTATTTATGCCAGAGAATGTCGTAAGTCATTTACCAAATATTCATTGAAAAGGAAATCTAAGAAGTTAATTTGGCCAGGTAAATTAAGTTTAAAATATGATACAAAGTGTCAGTATCGTCATTACCTTTTGTTCAAAAAATTATAACGTGGGTGATAAAATAAACTATTTTAACTCTTAAACCGATAGTGGATCAAAATTGTGCCCACATATTATGGACACAGCCAAGTGACTGCAAATACAAACGCTGTCAGTACAGAGACATGTGGATCTCATCACAACAAGCTGCACCAACTCTGCTCGCGAAAGTCCAAGCTCGCTAGTTTAACATGCTCCGCGTTTGCAAATGTAAAATCCGTTACAGGGGACAAAATGAATTGTGGAGTCCTGCCCTTAAGCTCTAGAATGGCTTCACTTTTATGATGTCTTTATTCTTTGAGATACTAAATATTGTCATTGCAATTCTCTAAATACACCAGGCCTGCCACGGCCATTATTCATGTCCCTTAACGGTCCCCATCTGTAAATACCGTGGGGCTCAAACCAAAATACACGTGCATGTCTCCTGAGCAGAAGACTGACACAGGACTGCTGACACACGAATGGGGTGCTGTCTTACTAACACAAAAATGAAAATAAATTGCTGAGAAAGAAAACGAAGGGATTCACAGGCTCTCTTGATTGCCTTTTTTAAAATGCCAGGGACTTAAGCTGGCCTTTCTTATCTTCCACTACATGCGTATGACACTTTAGTAGGTCTTTCTTATTGTACTATAATTCAGGGATTGTTCCGGCTCTGTGCTCCATGCCTTTTTCCAAAGGGCAGCCTGAGATGTATAATTCGGGTAATGAACAGCTGCATAATTTAAGGGTCGCGGTAGTAGAGCACTGTTCCTTATTTGTGTTGCTTTAGCAGTTGCCAAGATGTTCCAAACCTATTTAGGAATACAATTTTTTTGACTGCTTTATTCCTCTCAGATGATATATGCTTGGATTTGGTTGTGTTCCAGAAAGCGAATTTTATCTGCAGAAGTACCAGAGCAAGCTTTTCTCTCATTTTACTCCAAAGGGCAACAGCACTGAGCTATAATGAGGTAATTTTTTTTCCAGCCATGCACACTCTGTGTTCTATCAGGCAGGGTTGCTCAAACCTAATCCTGTCCCTTTCCAAAGCCCAATAGACTCAATCACTGAGCTATCAAAGGCATTTCCACACTACATCCCTCTCACACAAGGCCAATCTCCTGAACGCTGAAAAGGATCGGGCAGTCAGGCCCTTCAAGATGAAGGCTGCATGCTGATTAATCAGCTGCTTTTCTTTATTCCATCTTGGCAAGGATCCCCTGTTTGTAAATAAAAGGTTTAACCCTAATTTCCTGTAAACTTGGGAGCACGAGGCTGTTTTGGACTCCAGTCACAGAGTGAGAAAGTTGCCTGCTATCTGAGCCACAGCGATGGGCTGTGTCAACGGTCAGAAATCCCCCTTCAGGTGTCTTGAAGCATATCCAGAGTATGAGCTCAACTGGAAACGTTTCATGGGACAGAGCAGACTAAACAGACTTAAAAAAATTAAGTATTTCCCATGTCTTTTAGTACAATACTCCCTCTTTGGAGAAAGATCCCAGTGAGCACGGTGAGCAAGTTACAGAACAATAAGCTTGTAGAGGAAACATCAACACAACAGAAGATCTTTTCTCTGGAAATAAATGAGAGCATTCTTTCACTCGTCAGATGGTAAATAGCTAATGGGAACGGAATGTGACAGACCACCAAGACTGGGAAAGGCCTGCAGACTGGCAGGCGCGGTGATTTGCTGATGACCCACATTATTTTCAGGCAGTTTGGCACATCTCAATTTGTCACACTTCCACCACCACACCAAATGCATTTAATTAATGGGGAGTATTTTTTCCCCCTTACATTAAGAACAAAGCAGCAAGCGTTTTCTGATTGTTCCCCAAACCCCGAGACAGCAACCATTATAAGCCTCTTGTCCTCATTCACCTTAGGTTATCTTCTGTGACGAGCACATGAGCACTAAAGAGTCATTCTTGAGTAGGGACTTGTCCATGTAGAAGCATATCTACTATGGGCACTGTGTGTATACGTTCCAGAAACCTAGGAGCTGTGGTTGTGGAAATAAGTTTTTATGAAGCATTTTGGTGTTTCCTCACTCAGTTTTGAAAGCAAGGTGAAGAGGCTTATCTTGTGAGGTGAAACCTTCTGATCAATAGCAGGGGTTGGTGCTCCTATATATGCCCATCCATCACAAAGCAGCAATTAGAGTGATGCCTCACAGGATAGCCCATGGAGTTTGGGGGCAGCCTGAGATTCTGGAAGGGTGTGAATGGGAATGCAAGAAAGGGAATTTTATTTCTAAAAATCCCTTCTCACTAAGATGGAATGCATGAGCTATAGAGTCCAGAAAATACTGCCTAGGGGCCCTTGCTTACATCCTAGCTCTGCCCCTCGCTGGCTGTGTCAGGGATCTGTGTTGGCACGGCTTCACACATACTTAAAATGAGGAATTAACCCAGAAGAATGCAAATGGCACCTCCCAGCTCTAGGCATATGAATCACAATCACCCTAAACATGTTTTATTAATTCTAAAATAATGCATAGGAGTCGTAAGGTTCATAACAAATGCAAACAATAGCGAAAAGAAAAAATGCTAAACTCCCCCAAATAAAGTCATTTCCTTTCATCAAATTTAGGATTATGGGGGGACATTAACTCTTTGAGGCCTTGAGGGGTTTTGTATCAAAACAAACATATCTTTACAACTAAAAATGTACTATGTTAAAATTGTAAGTTACAGCTAGCTATATAAATTTTATACATGGATATAAAATGTACCTAGCATGGAAAATTTAAGAATGTCTCCCAAGAAAAATATATTAAAGCTCCCGCTCAATTGCATACCAAGTGCATTTTAATGTATTCCTGTTTCTGAACATATGTAAACCACAAATAGAATGCAATCGTATTTTGCATTTACGTCTTGAATTTTAATAGTTTTAGTGTGTCGCTCTGTTTAGATGGAAAAAATATCTTTAACAGTTACAATTCCTTTGCCATTCAGTGTACTTAAAATGTCTAAATGTTTCAGGCCTTAGGCTATGATTGAGACTGCAAATTAGAAACCAAAACAAATGTCAAAATCAGCAAAACAATGGTGCCACTCAGTATTATGCCATTTCCCAAAACTTACTTCTGTGTAATTATTTACATACAAAATTTACCTTGTCTACTTTCTTTACCCTAATTGAGACCTATGGTATTTTAGGCACTTCTTACTCCCTGGTTTAACTGCTATCTGGCCTCACCCGCCCTCCAGGCCCAGCCTTTAGCCCTCGGGCCAGCCATTTCAGAGGCTACTGCAAGGACTTTACAAAGCCTGGCTCTGCTGATCTTTAGCTGTGCCCACTTGGCTACCTCTTTGTCCTGCAAAAGCTTCCCCTGCCTGCATTCTCTGCATCTTTCCTGAGCTGCCAGCTATTGCTGAAGTGATTCTGGAACTGGTGTTGACAGGCTTTTCTACAAATCTGTGCTGTTCAACCTCAACTTGACCCTCACTGGTGTTCAGCAATTCCTTTAATCATCACTTATTGACTCACAAGAGAATTCAACATGGTTGGTTTTCCTCAGGCCTCAGTTCAGGCTTAAACGTCTCATTCTTGGCAAATGACACCATCTGTTATTTAACCGAGATGACTGAAGCTCTAATTTTCTTTATCTCTTCTCCTTTACATTCATTCCAAGAATTACTCAGTCTCTCAGAGAAAGAACCTGTCTCCTGCATTGACCCTAATCTCTGGCTGGTTTTCTTTTTCTTCTTTTCCTGTCCAATTTCTGGGGCCATGCTAGCTCACTAGCTTACTACCGCACTGTGATTGGTAAATCATCAGCACCCTCCCGGACTATACAGACATAGTTCTATTCATTTTCCCTCCTTCTACTTTCAAAATGTGCAATAACTGGCCCCCTGTCAAAAACCAAGAAACATAATTCAACAACAAAAACCACTTTCCTCGAACTATACTACTGTATCTCCCAAAGTGCTTATATGGTTGCAGTTTCTTTTTGTTGCCAAGTTTCTCTACTGATTAATTGATAGACACTCCCTCCCCCCAACTGGTGGGCGGAGGTATGATGTAACTGGCATCTGCTACAGAGACATTGATACCAGAGTGCCCTGTGTCCCACCCTTTCTCCTTCCGCCCTGGGCCCAACCCCTGCCTGTTCCTGCCCTTAAATGTGCCACTTGGCACCTTTTCTCCCGTGCTATTCTCCCAGGCAGTCTGGGAGGCCATCCGGCTGGGTCCCTTCTTCTCCGCCTCCCCTGGTTTCTCTGCCTTCACCCCACATATGAGCTCTTTCTCCCTTGGAAAGGTTCTTCTCCTCAATAAAGTCTGTATCCTGGCACCCTGGTCTCTCTCTCTCTCTCTCTCTCTCTCTCTCTCTCTCTCTCTCTCTCTCTCTCTCTCTCTCCCTTCTGTTTCATCTTTCATATTGGTGCCGAAACTGGGTGAGCGTGGAGGATCCTCACACCTAGCCCCAGGCTTCTGACTCTTGCTCTGGCTCTGCTTGGTGGCATGGTTGTGAGTTGATTGGCCCGCTCAGAACACTTCTCAAACACTGCTGGACCAGAACATGTGGGAATCTCGTCGCTTCCTCCTAACCAGTAGGCCTCAGGGTACTCCCTACCCCTACCCCTGGTTCCTTTGACCTGGAAAGGTGTCAGTGTTTTCCCATCTTCTTGGCTACATTCTACATTATATGTTCTATGTTCTACAAAAGCCCAGGTACCGGGCCAGGAAAACTCTGCTCTACTCCATGGGAAAGTCCTCAGGGTGACGATCCAGAGATCTTTTTTCATATCTTTCTACAGGTTGGCCTAGGAAAAGAAGGATGTTTCTTATTCCTCACCAACTTCCCAGTGGCCTTTTCCCTCTGGTTATGGGAACTAGTGAAACTAAACCCCCTACGCAACTTCAGGGTGCCTTTTCTCCTATATCCTCCCAGATCTACATGATTTCTGCCAACAGACGGAAGAAGTTTCCAGAGATTCCCTACGTGCAGCCTGTCTTTCCTCCACTCCTATCCTTATCTCTGCTCCTTCCACACCCTCAGGTTTTCCTATCCCATGGGAAACCCCTCAAACTGCCCCTCTCTCTGTCACTCTCTGACTCTTCCAACCCAGCATTCTCTCCTTTATGTCTCTCCCACTTCTCCTTCTCCCTCCTCCTTCACCACAGCTGTCTCCCACCCCTTCCCTCAGCTGCTACGGGGAATCAGAGACCAGAGACCTGTCACTCCTGAGCTCATACTCTGGATATGCTTCACAGCGACCATTTCTCTCCCAGCTGCCCCTCCCCTGCCCCTTCCCGCCACTAATGCCAGGCCTCCATGGGAACCAACTTGCTACAGCTGTGGGAACCAACTCCAGGATACCAGAGGCTGCCTCGAAGCGCGAGAACCTCCTGCCACTCCAAACAGCTAAAGGGAATTTCTGTTTTGCCTTGCTCTTTTGTTCCTGATCACATGGTCCCCCCATTCCCACGGGGGCCACCATCTTGGCATGGCAAGTTGCACCCCCTCAGGATCCCACCTGGTGTGGGCTGCCCACACTGTGCTCCTCCTCCCTCAGCTTGCTGCCTGCTCCATCCCACCTCCACCTCCCCTCTCCTTATTCCTCAAACCCAGGTCTGAGATCTGAATATGACATTAAACTCTTTAATTCCCCTTGGGAAGCAGGCAGAGTAAGCCCGCCTTAGAAGGTGACCCTGTAAACCAAAGCCTTGGGAAGCAGATCTGAGCCCCACAGGCTGCAGATGGTGGGGGTGCAATGAGAGGGCAAGCGCCACCTGGAGAATGCTTCACGTGCAGAAACAAGGCCACAGGATAAAGCCGTGCCTCCGGCCCCAGACTTTAACCAAGCCCTGCAGTCAAAACGGCCACTGGAAAAGTGACTGCCCCTGGGAATATGACGGGCCCTATGCATCTTAGCGTGGAGGGACTATCTTTTCAGGTCCTGACCAGCCGATGGCCATGCTGGAACTGGCTGAAGACTGCAGATGCCCAGACTTGACAACCCCCATCACCCACACCGAACCCAGGTTAATGCTCCAGGTAACGGATAAGCAGGTCTCCTTTCTGGTCAACATGGGTGCTACCTTCTCCATCCTGCCTTCCTTTGCTGGGCCACTTTTCCTTTGCGATCTCGGTCATGGGTGCTGATGGCAAATCACCCTTCAGCTCTGAAAACTGCTCTGGCTTCAGCGCCTCCTCACCCTGCCCTTTCCCCTGCTCCACCCTTCCTAGGGAACAACTTTCTTGCTGGCACAAGCTTATCAAATATTTAATGGAAGGGACAAGAATTGTAAAAGGACCCACTATACCAGGCCACTAAAGAAACAGCAGTAGGCCTCTTCTTCTCACCCTCCCTCATTCTCCAGGATTTTTCTAACTCCAGGATAGCCTTCTGGCAACTCTCTCTCCCTCTCCCTCTATCTCCCAGACATCTCTAAGGCTTTCCAACTATTTTACTAATGATAAACAGGGAATAGCTATGGGGGTCCTCATCCAGCCCCTAGGGCCAGCCTCCACCCCTGCAGCCTATCTGTCCAGACAGCTTGATCCCATGGTTCGAGGATGACAACTCTGACTCTGGACTCTTGACTGCAGTCACCGTTCTCACCAAGGAGGCCCAGAAGCTCCTTCCAGCAACCCTTACAGGTCTTCTCCACCCATAGACTTCAGGACCTTCTGTGGCACCAATCTTTAACTCTTCCTCCCCTTACATGTAGGAAGTCCATCTCCTGTTCCTTGAGAATCCTGACATCTCCCTAACTCAGTCCACAGCCCTAAAGCCAGCCACTATCCTCCACCCAACCTGTGGCAATGCACTCCTGCCCCGACCTGCCCCGAGGTCATCAGAGACCCTCACTCTGGCACCCGGATCTTCCTCTCTAATCCTGACTTAACTAAACTGCACATATCCTACTGCCCACAATAACCAGGTAAAATCAAGAGGATCAACGCCTTCCTTAAAGACCATCTAACTAAACTCTCTCTAGAAATTTACAGCTCCTGGCCGGACCTCCTGCCATAGCCCTGACTAGAATCTGGGCTACACCAAGGGACCCCACCTTCTTAAGCCCTTTTTAGACAACTGCTCCGGGAACACGCTGACAGGTTTCTGCCCAGGCTAGGACCAGCCAACCACAACTCTCAAGGACCAGCCAGGCTGGAGGACTCTGTCCTTCTCAAGAACCTTACCCTCCTTCAAGTTGTATTTTAGCTCCAGGCCCAGAAAAGCAGCAAAACCAGACAAGGGATGCTGTGGCAGTCTCAGGACCAGCTTTTACCTCCAAGTGACTCAACAACCAGTCCCTTGGGGAAACCAGGCTGCTGCACCCTAGTTAAGTATGGAAAACACCCCCTGTTTTTCACTCACTTACTCCATGGCTCCTCTCATCATTAGGCACACTGGTATCTTCCTTTAATCTTGCTCTCTGGCCCATGTCTCATGTGTTGTTTCGTTGTTTCACTAGTTTCTTGCAGAACAGAATGCAGATGTTCGCCAACCAGAAGATAGATCTGGCACTGAATTCAGAACCCAACACCAGAATCCTTGAGTCTCTGGGTACACGCCCCTAACGACGCCCCCTCTCAGCTGGAAGTAGATACGGAGGATGGACCTTCACCCCCTAACCTTGCCCGGACTCTTAAATTTTTTAAAATATTACAAAAAGCCTGGAATGATAGACACTCCCTCCCCCCAACTGGTGGGCGGAGTTATGATGTAACTGGCATCGGCCACAGAGACATTGATACCAGAGTGCCCTGTGTCCCACCCTTTCTCCTTCCACCCTGGGCCCAACCCCTGCCTGTTCCTGCCCTTAAATGCTCCATGTGGAACATTTTCTCCCAGACTGTTCTCCCAGGCAGTCCGGGAGACGGTCTGGCTGGGTCCCTTCTTCTCCCCCTCCCCTTGTTTCTCTGCCTTCACTCTGCACGTGAGCTCTTTCTTCCTTGGGAAGGGTCTTCTCCTCAATAAAGTCTGTATTCTGATACCCTGGTCTCTCTCTCTCTCTCTCCGCCCCCTATCTGTTTCATCTTTCATTAATAAAAGCCTGGTGACTAATGGATTCCACTTCCACATCATCCTTTAAGTCCTGGCAATCAGTACCCTCCTCCTGATGGAAATGATTTGTTCAAGGTCACATTTAACTTTCATGTCAACGGATTGTTTTGTGTCCTGACAGCCTTGGTCTTTTTCCTCCTCACAGCATACACACAGCTCACCACACTCGTAGCTCACTCTTTCCTGTGCATTAGGTCTTCCAGGCTGGGATTTAAGCCTCGTGTACATGTATGATTCAGATATAAATGGGATGCAAAAGCAGTTATGGCTAAATGTATCCACACATAAGATGTATCATTGGGAAAATGAATTCCAGATCTACAAAATCAGAACTGCAGTGGTGTGATTCTGAAGTACTGAGAGTTCATCAAATATAGATCCAGGGACCTACTGGAATGAGCTGAGCCAAATGGGGAAAACAGCTCATCCCACCATAAGCATCAGACAGCTTTGCTGGAGGAGAATTCTGGCACATACCAGGTTCTCAATACATCTTTGCTGCAGCAATGAATTGATGAATATGTGCCTTGGTTGTTTGAGAGAAGGGATGCTTTAAAGCATGACCCTGTGTTTCTCAATTTCTCTGTCTTCTGCTCAGTTCCTAGGATCTCAAGAATAACAAGTTATTGTCTTAGATATTTGAGACCCAAAACAAAAATGATGCCATCAACATAAAGAAGGTGGAAAGAGGTTTCCTCCTTCTAGGTGTCAGAATGTGGCACTGTACTGCGGAGGCGACAGAGTGCATGGCCTAGCTTTGGCACATCTGGAGCGCCTTGCACAGCAGCAGTGCCCACAGCCCTGGCGGGGTTCCCAGCATCCAATGTGCTAGGGGTACCAATTGCTAACACCATCATCAGCAGCTGACGAGAACAGCAACGGCTTTAGAGCAATAAGCAATAGCATTACTAAAAGTTGTCCCTGACAGCAACTGTGCTACTGTTACCTGACTTAGTGGGTGGCTAATGCTTTGCTAAGTGCATAAACAGAAAATACCTGAAGAAAGAAAACATTAGAAACCAGTTACAATCTGAGAGAATAGAGCTTCTGGAAGCTGCATGTTTTCTAAGGTTGAAATAGTTGGTGCTGATAGACTACTGGTTCTTACTATTAACCCGATTACCTTTTTAGGTACTGATTCATAGAGTCAAAGGAAATCATTGACTTTAAAAAGAGTATATAGCTCTTGTTCTATTCATCTTTCTCTTACTGACCCCACCACTTTTAAATTATTTTTTACCCTACCCTAAATGGAAGGCATTCCAAGACATGTCCATTGGTCATGTCACACTCTACATGCTCACTGATGATATCCCACAACCTCAACAGAATCTCTAGTCACATGGTTCTAAATCTATAACTTTCAGTCCTGACCTGACTCTGACCTCCAGAATCATATTTTAAGTCAAGTACATATATGTAACTTGATGTTTTACTCATACCATGTATTTAACTTGTGCTAAAGTAAATTCATTAGCTCCTGCCTCAAACCTTTTCTTTCTGACTCCCATAATATTAAAAATAACATTATTTCCCTTGGCTAGTTGTGATCATCAGTTAGAGCATCAGCCTGCAGACTGAAGGGTTGCAGGTTCTATTCTGGTCAAGGGAACATACCTCGGTTGTAGACTGGATCCCTGACCTGGTAGAGGCACATGCAAGAGGCAGCCAATCAATGTGTCTCTTTTACATTGATCTTTCTATCTCTCTGTCTCTCCCCATTCCTTCCACTCTCTCTAAAAATCAATGGAAAAATATTCTTGAGTGAGGATTAAAAACAACAAACAAATGAGGAAAAATACAAAAACAAACAATATTTGCCCAATCACATAAATGTGAAATCTTCAACTAATTCTAAACCTCTACCCTATAGCATTGGACACAATTGATTGCTGATTCTTTTTTGAAGTACAGCGTTTTCTTCATTTGGCTTTGAAAAAATCCTTGCTTGGAATTCTTACATTACTGCTCACTCCTGCTCCAATATATTTGCTATAACTACTAAGTGTTGGAGCATTACAGGGCTCAGTCTTTAGTCCCATGACCTCTTCTACTCTCTAATCCAGTCATTGCAGACAGGACCTCATCTAGTCTGTTTTCCCTTATCTGGCTTTCAGTTAACAGCAACAACAACAACAAAAAACAAAAAAAAATCACTTCTTCTGGTGTCTCAAGACAAAAATATTGAAGGTATTTCATATGAATATCTTTACTTCACCTCAGATTTAGTTTACAAGCATATTCTTTATAAGAAAACAAAATCTAACACTTCCCACCACTTCCAACATCCTTATCCAAATTGACATCATTGCCTGCTTAGATTATTGCACTAACCTTCTAACTAGGCCCCTACTTCCTATATTCTACATCTACTTTTCAAACAGTATCATAGTGAATTTCCTAATATTTATGTCAGATTATGTCATTCCTTTCATACAGCTTTCCTATAACTTCCATCTCACTTCAATTACTGAATCATTGAGAATGTCTATGTTACTTAATAGACTTAGAAATAATATTCTAAACCAAAAACCTATTTGCCTTTATTCCAAAATTCATGACTAATTTTTTCTCATTATTTCAGAGAATATAAGGCTAACTGTTCATAACCAAGAAGGAAGACTGTTTACACATTAGGATAAATATCATCCTATATAATAAAAGCCCAGTGACCAAAACAGCAGAACAACCAGAATGACCGAATGACCATGGCCCCTTGCCCGAGCTGGCTCCGCCCCCTAGCGGGGACACCCACCTTATCACAGGTGTGACCAGCTGGTAAACTCCCCATGGCCCCTCATCCTGGCCAGCCCCACCCCTCAGTGGGGACTCCCACTCCTATCCAAGGCCCCCACCAGGGAAGGCCAGACAGCCCCGCCGTGCACCAGACCTCTATCCTATATAATAAAAGGGAATTTTGCAAATTGACCCTAACAGCAGAATGACCAGAATGACCACTTGATCAGTCACTATGAGGTGCACTGACCACCTCTTGGTCTCTTTTCCCTGTCTGTAGGCTCTGATTGCCCAATGGCGAATGGGGAACTGGGGGTAGATGATGGGGGATGCAGGTGGCACCAGACTAAGGCCCTCGCCCTGCCAGTCACCCCACACACAGAGGATGGACGACCTGTAGCGGGGTTGGGGCTGGCAAGCGGGGTTGGGGGAAGGGAGCAGACAACGTCTTGTTCCCTCCCCTTGGCCATCAGGCTCTAAATGCCCAATGGCAAATTGGAAACCTGTGGTGGTTGGCAGTGGGGGGCAGGGCCAGCGGTGGGCAGCCAGGGAAGATGGCCCTGATAGCAGGCCAGGCCTAGGGACTGTACCTGTGCATGAATTTCATGTTCTGAGCCTTTAGTAATGGTAATAATGAAATAAATGAATAACAATAACTGTATCAGCAATAATCATTTATGAAGAACTTATTCTAGGCCAGACACAACACTAAACATTTCACATACATTCTTTCATTAAATCTTCTCTGCAAACCCACACTTTACTTATTAAAATTATACTTCTTTGGAAGGGTAACCAAGTTTTGGCAGGCGAGTCCAACTTGGCTAGGCACATCCTCAACAAGTGTATTTAAAGAGTTCTATAAGTTAATGGGATTATGATAGGAGTTGTATCTTTATGCCAGGAGTCTCCCACCTCTAACAACATTGAAAGTTATCAATCATGAAATTGATTCTGTCTTTTCTAACAAATTGGTTGTTTATTATATATCTACAGTAGGGAATGGGTAAAGGAAGAAAATTGAATATTTGATTTTTTAGTAATCTTAAAGGAAAAGAGTATTTTCTTTAATCATGTCAATATTTATGAAATAATTGAAAATAGGAACAGCATCCCAAATCCTCAAATATTTATGAGTGCTATCAAGTATCAAGCACCATGTTAAGTTAGTTCATATTACCTTATTTAATCCTCACAATAACCTGATAATTTCTAGATTTTATATATGAAAAATCTGTGTTTTTTTAAAAAAAAACCTTTTAAAAATATTTTTATTGATTTCAGAGGGGAAGGAAGAGGAAAAGATAGAAACATCAATGATGAGAGAGAATCATTGATCAGCTAACTTCTGCAAATCCCTACTGGATATTGAGCCCACACCTGCTGGGCATGTGCCCTTGCCCTTGACCAGAATCAAACATGAGATCCTTCAGTCCATAGGCCAAAGCTCTATCCACTGAGCAAAACCAGCTAGGGCAGAAGAAACTGCAATTTAAAGAGATTAAATGACATGCTGATAATCACAAAACACAAAGTTGACTGAATCAATATTCTAAGCTATAGCTTCCCAGTTTGGGTCCAGTGTAATTTCTCACTAAAACAAAATAAAAAAACAAACAAGCTTCACCTTTTACATTACTTATTTGCGTACTTTTCTTCAAAGTTACAATTGATGATACACAAGGAAAGCCTCAAAAGAGCTTCTTACCTTTAATCACAAATTAATAGACACAAACCAAATATATCTCCTTTATCTCTTTGTTTGTAAATCATCTAATTCAGAGGTTTCTTTAACATTGTCCATGCCTATTCTTTTTTTTTTTATAGCCTGTATACAGTATTGGTTTGCTCCACTGCCAAAACAAGACACCACAGGCTAGATGGTTTCAACAACAGAAAATTCTTTCTCTGTTATGGAGGCTGGGAATTCCAAGATCAAGGTGCCAACAAGGTAGGGTTCATTCTGAGGATTCTTCTCATGGCTTAAGGGCAGCTATCTGCTCTCATTGTGCTCATGGCAGCTCTTCTTTGTGCTTTTGTAGAGAGAAGAACAACAGAGTAAGGTCTCCAGTGTATCTTCCTCTAAGAACACTAATCCCACCCATCAATGCTCCATGCTGATACCCTCATTTAACCTTTGTTAGTTCTTTTTTTATTTATTTTTTAAACATATTTTTATTGATTTCATAGAGAATGGGAGAGGGAGAGAGAGAAACATCAATGATGAGAAAGAATCATTGATCAGTTGCTTTCTGCATGTCCTCTACTGGGGATCAGGCCATAATCTGAGTGTGTGCCCTTAACTGGAATCAAACCAGGGACCATTCAGTCTGCAGGCTGACACTCTAGCCACTGAGTCAAACTGGCTAGAGCTGTTACTTCTTTTTAAATTCATTATTATTGTTGAAAGTTTTATAGATGTCTCCATTTTCCCCCATTGACCCCTTCTAACCCAGATGACCCATCGCCAAGACAGCCACACCAGTGGATTAAGACTTCATATATGAATTCTTTTTGAGGGGAGAGTTAGCACAAATATTCACTTGGCACTTGTGCTATGCACATGTTTTAAAACAATAGCTGAAAGTGTTTCCAGGAGGTTATAATCTCAAAATAAAAAGTGTTAGTTGACACTGATTGTCGCAAACAGAACACAATGCTATGAAACACTTAAGTGGATTTTTCCTTGTGATCTATCAATTAAATGATAAGTATGACCTAATGCAGGCCTAATCAATACAAATGTACATAGTAGCTATGAAACAGCCTCTCTAACCAGAGAGAGTAATCCTCCATTTTACAGATTTGAAGAGCTAATCAATTAAATGCTGGATAAGGTCAAATACTATTGACTCAAGATTCAATGAAATCCCTTACTTTACCTTCCCCTCTTTTGATTTTTCCTGTGATCTAAGTAGGGTTTTTAAAATACATTTTTACAGCCTCTAAACTTACATACTGGTAGAAAAGTGAGTGGTCCTCAAAAAAAATAATGATTCACTGGCACTGAAATCAATAGTGTTATAAAACCTTGAAGGCATGAAAAGGTTGAAAAATAAAAAATATTAATGCCTAAACTTCAAGAGCATACTTAAAAAGTAATATTTAAGAAATACCCATTGCTAGCGGGAGATAGTTCATATATCAATTTAGACAAACAACTTCCTACAGGGTATCTGTCTTGAAAATAAAATAAGAATACTGTTAATGATGTCTTTAAGTCCCACTCATAATTCAACTCTGATTTTGATTCAATTTTAGATAATTTTTTGAAAATATTCTCAGAGCTCATAAGACAAATATGTGTGTGTGTGTGTGTGTGTGTATACACACACACACACACACATATAGTATATCTTCTGTACCACTTTTGTTTTTATTTTTTTGACACCTTTTTATTTATACAGCTGGTAACCTTTTCAGATTTTTATCTCAATGTACAGTCAAGTCTTGTATACTTATTTAATATAGTGATTTTTTTCATTTCTGTAAAAGCATTATAATTTTTTTTTGTATATGAAACAATGCATTTTAGATCTCTCTCTGTATTTGATTTTCAGATACTTAAGTGCATTCCTCTGTCTGGAAAAAACTCGTTGCTGCTGTATTTTTATTTAACTGTCTCCAGAAACTAATAAACAGAGAATTGTAAATGTCTCATGCTTGGAAGAATTCCACCTGGCACATATCATTCTGTAGGTGCCTAAACATTGTGAATAGAAACAAATGCCAAAAAGGAAAACCCTCTTGTTAAAAGATAGCAGCACATGAAGCTGTCCTCCTTAACACAGACATAAAAAAGTGCTTTTGAGCAGCTTTGATAAAATTTTAATAAAAACAAACCTCCTTTCCCCTTTTACTCTTCTCTTTTGCTTTCTTCAAACCACATGCATTCTGAACTTGGTTTGAAAGAGTTTGGTTATTTTTTGTTTGTTTGTTCTCTTTACTTTTTAAACTTTACCTAAGAAAACCATAAGATTAAGCATCAGATTGTCTCTGATGTTCCAGATTTGTTCTGTAGTTGGAAGTCTATTTGGCATGTTTTAAAATAGACATCCTTTTAATCATCTCAAAAAGGCAGAAATAAAATATGAAGGTATTTAACATGACAGCAAATCATGAAAGAAACTCTAATGTGGCTATCTCTTGCTTTGAAGATAAATGTGAGTTATTTTCTGTTTGTTGTATTTTGTTATTTTTATGAGAAAAATCATATGCCCAAAAGATCTTTAGAGTGTTATTTTTAAAAATGTAATTTCCTCTAACAGTTGAATTTTTTTTTTCCCCTTAGGAACAAGAAGACCAACATATGGCTTTTTAAAACT
The DNA here is from genome assembly GCA_027563665.1 of Antrozous pallidus. Classification (NCBI taxonomy): domain Eukaryota; kingdom Metazoa; phylum Chordata; class Mammalia; order Chiroptera; family Vespertilionidae; genus Antrozous; species Antrozous pallidus. The sequence goes on from CM050519.1 coordinate 30,301,910, forward strand.
GTAAGTAATAGTAGAAAGTAACAAACACTTTAAAATAGACATCAAAGTAAGAAAAAATGGAAAAGAGCTGAAGATGCTGAAAAAAAAGGATTTATAGGAAATTATACTTTTACAACTAGCTAAAAAAATGTTTTAGCTATGTAATAAAATGCCCTATCCCTTTCAACCACTATTAAGGCTCAATGCTTCCATCACTACATTTTTATAGTATTTAAGAGCTTACCTAGAATTTTCAGATAAACTGGCCTCACTCAATATTTGCCTGGACAGACAAGGCAAATGGTATTATCACCATTTTACTAATCAGAAATTAATTCACTACATGTCATGAGTAATACTATTCAAACTGTAATGTGCATACAGATTACTATCATGTATATTTTGAGTGGGGCCTGAGAATTTGCATTTCAAATAAGCTCTCAGCTGATATAAATGATGCTGGTCCATGGACCATACTGGAGTGACAAGGCTTAAGTACAAGCTGAAGGCACATCTTCACAGTTCAGTGTCATTGCTTAACTGTGCATAGTGGTTTTTCATATTATTTATAATCTATTAAATAATTACTGCTTTTTAATATATACTGCTTTTAAATCCCTCAGTTTGAATAGAAAGTGAAGACAATGAATCCTCCTTATTCACAGATTCTATATTTGCAAATTTGCCAGCTTGTTGAAATGTCTTTGTAATCATAAGAAATCAATGACTATGCTTGTTCAGTCAGTCATTGTACATGCTTATGCACAGAGCAGAGGAAAATGTGAGTTGCCTGATGTCCATGTTCACAGCTAAGGTGCAGCAAGGTGACTTTCTGCCTTCTTTTTTCAGCTCTTAAATTGTAAACAATTTTCCTTTTTGAGGTCAATTTACCCCATCCACATGCTTTGTATTTTTGTGCTTTTTGCTGGTGATTTCAGTTTCAAATGATGATAAGCATGAGACTGAAGTGCAGTCTAGTGTTCCTAAGAGCAAAAGCTGGGATGTGCTTTAAGGAAAAAGTGAATGTGTTAGATATGCTTTGCTCTGGAGTGAGTGATGGTGCTGTTGTCCATAAGTTTAATGTTAATGAACCTTCTATATAGTAAATATGGTATCTTTAAACAGAAACATACAAAAACAAGGTTATATGTTAACTAGAGGCCCAGTGCATGAAATTTGTGCATAGGTGGGGGTGGGGGCGGGGGATGTCCCTTAGCCCAGCCTGCACTCTCTCCAATCTGGGATCTCTTGAGGGATGTCAGACTGCCCGTTTGGGCCTGATCCCAGCAAAATTGGGCCTAAACAGGCAATTGTGACATCCTCCTCACAATCCAGGACTGCTGGATCCAAACTGCCTGCCTCTCTGATTGCCCCTAACTGCTTCTGCCTGCCAGCCTGATTACCCTCTAACTACTACCCTGCCAGCCTAATTAATGTCTAACTGCTCCCCTAGCAGCCTGTTTGTCCCCATTTTCCCTCCTCTGCCAGCCTGGTTACCCCTAACTGCCCACCCCTGCAGGCTTGATTGCCCCCAACTGCCCTCCCTTGCAGGGCCTGGAACCTCCCAATGGTCCTCCCCTGCTGGTCATCTTGTGGTGGCCAGCTTGTGTCCACATGGGGGCAGGATCTTTGAACACATGGGAGCAGCCCTCTTATGTGTTGGAGTGATGGTCAATCTACAAATTACTCTTTATTAGATAGGATAGAGGCCTGGTGCATGGGTGGGGGCCAGCTAGTTTGCCCTGAAGTGTGTCCCAGATCAGGGTTGGGGTTCCCTTGGAGTGTGGGGCAGCTGGGGCAAGAGGCCTGTGGTGGTTTGCAGGCCGGCCACGCCCCCCCCCCCAGTGACCCAAGTGGAGGTCCTGGTATTTGGGATTAACCTATGTCTACAATTGAAACTTTGTAGCCTGGAGCAGAGCCAAGCCTTCTGCTCGCTCCAGGGTGGCAGTCATTTCTGTTTGAAACTTTGTAGCCTAGGTGGAGGCCTAGGCCAGCAATGGTAGGCTGAAAGCTTGGCTTCCTCCATTGCCAGGGAAAACCAAGCCTTTGTTCTCTCCAGCTTTGTGGCTGCCACCATTTCTGTATCTTTTATAATTGAAACTTTGTAACACTGAGTGGAAGCCTAGGCAGGCAACAGCAGGGGGAAAGCTTGGTTCCTCTGTTGCAGGGGAAACCCAAGCCTTTCTCCTGCTCTCAGTGGTGGCAGCCATCTTGGTTGGGGTTTATTTGCATAATCTGCTCTTAATTGGCTGGTGGGTGTGGTGTATGGGTGTGATAAAATTTGCATATTACTTTTTTATTAGACAGGATTGTTTAATGAAAATATTGTGAGCAGGTGCTCATGGGAACCTAACCTGTATTTCCACAAGAATCAGTGATTCAGTGTTGGCTAACACAGTGTTCATGGAGACTTACAGAAAACAACAACAACAAAACACCTGAAAATAACACAAGGAGCCTTCTGGCCTCTTTTCAGGAGAAAATTTCTATGGTAACCTGGACTCCAAATTGATGTCTCCTCTGACTAATAATATTTCCTCATGGCTGTCCACCCCAAATGATTCCCAAACCCGATATTTTCAAACTGTTTTTAAGCAGGAAAAGTAGTATATTAAATGAAAAATTGTGGAAATCTACATAATATAGGCAAAAAGAAGTGTTATTAGAGTAAATGGATACTATTCATTAAAAATGATTACATTTACAAATAACCATTTCATCATAATGAAAAAATATTAGAGGGCTCCAATATATTAATGATTTGAAAATGCAATATGTCTAAATGGGTCCTTTTGAAATTTAGTCTTAAAACCATATATAGCATGTAAAACTGAAATGACAAACTTTTACAGAATTCCTGAGTTGCCTTCACAAAAGCCTTCTATTTTAAAGGTTAGCTCAATAGCCAGTCTTTTAAATGAATTTTCCTCTTTAAGCATTTGACAAGGTCATTGATTTCTACAATATACTTCCTCTTCCACTTTTTGTATCTGATAAACCAAAATGTGTTCTCTTCAAATCTCTTATACAAAGCTTTCATAATATTTTTGTTGCTCCTTTTACTAAAAAAGATAATGAAGAAGTTTAAAAGTTATCATTATATCAATGACAGTAATGTAACTCCACAAAAAGCAAATGAGACATAGTGCAGAAGCAATGATGATGTATTAGGACTATAATAGTGATTGTATCAGGTTCAATGAGTGTAGATTAAGAACTATTTCATAAGAGCAATGATCCTAGAGATTAGTAAGCCAAATCACTTAACATCAAGTAAATATATGCAAAACAGATACTGAGATACAGTTTTTTGAATGAATTACCTTATTTGATCTTTACAATACTCTTATGATGTCAGGGCTGGCACAGAAGGAAGCATACATAGTCCTTGGGTGATTTGCTTAAGTCACAGAGTTAGTACGGGGCAGGGTTGGAAACCAAGCCTGGCAATATACTCCTAGGCCCACCTTTCCACTCCTGTATTCCAGTGTGCAGAAAAGAGAATAAGAGAACATACTATGATAAGGAAAAATGTGATAAAGATTTCAGATGAATTCTGAGAAATAAATTCAGAAGATTCATCCAAACTGTCATAAAGAAGATTGTATCAAATGGCTTTGGTGAGTGGGCAAGATTCTGATGGGTAAAGAGAAATGCGGATAGGATTCCTATCAAGAGCAGAGAGAATGTCAACATATAAACAGTAAAAAAAGTTTGAATGAGGGTATTAGTGAAATCAGACTTTCTGAATCACAGGATTTCTTTAGAGAAATGTTAGAGAGATAAGCCTTGAACAGTGAATTGCTAGGAAAACTGAATACGTTTTCAGAGTGAAGATAGGGGTTGGATTGTCTACTATAACAAAGATTAACCATAGATGCCAAAGTAAATTAAACAATTTATCAATTAATTATTTGAGTAATTTGAACCCCAAGGCTCTCAATTTCTTTACAGCCAACCTTAGACTGCATGGAAGAAGGTAGATCATAAATACACATACATATTGAGAAAGCATGTGTTAAAATTCCCAGTTGTTAAATTGCATGCTGAGATTCAACCTCACATGATTATATCTTCTCAGATATTTATTCCTTATAATGTAGAGCCATGAAGAAGATAAATATGCTCAATATTTATTGGATAACTGAGGTATAATTATATTAGAACTCATTTGTATGTTTTCTCAATAATTTCTCTACAAACAAGAAAACAAAAATTTTAGATAACTATAAATAACTTCTGCATTAAACATACACTTTGGGATATTAGCACAATTGTCCTTCAAAGATAATTTAGATCATATATATTTAGGTTAGGTCTATTTTTAAATATATATATTTTTTACTTCAGAGAGGAAGGGAGAGGGAGAAACAGAAATAACAATGATGAGAGAGAATCATTGATCAGCTGCCTCCTGCATGCCCCCTCCTGGGGATCAAGCACATAGCCTACACATGTGCCTTTGACCAGAATGGAACCCAGCACCCTCCAGTCCACAGGCCGATGCTCTATCCACTGAGACAAACTGGCTAGAGCTAGGTTATGTCTTGATATCATTCGATAAGTTTATCAATACATGAAGCTCATAATTTTTTTTAATTTTATTCTTATGGAATAAATGCACTGCTTCTACAACTAGCATAACATATTCATCTGTAAATATACTCTGAGCAAGGCAACACAAATTTTAATTATAATTAAAAAATTGATATAATGTAAGCAATAAAATTAAATTGTGTAACAAAATTGAGTTTAGGGTGATGATTATATAGTGATAATTCTTTGATATCATTTTATCAGTTCCATAATCCAGCATGTAGTAAATTATTAATATTATTTAATTTAAACAAAATTACTAATTAAAAAATATATAAGCTTTATCAAATGTTAATAGCATGGTCATTTCTATAAGAGTATTGAACATCTAATAGTATATTAATTATTTTCTGAATTTTTATTACAGTATTTAAAATACTAGAACAAAATTTTTAGATTTCATATAGGCAAAAATCATATTATATTGCGAGAAGGAGAACCAAGATGGCGGCATAGGTAAACACCTTTTGTTCTGCCCCGTGCAACAATTCAAAAACTACAACAAAACAACAAAACAAACATCACCCAAAATCATCCGACAGCTGGCTGAGTGAAAACTCCACAAATAAAAGTAAAGGTGGGACATTGAGATTCAGAAGAACAGCAGAGTGCAACCTTGAAGATACACGTGGAAACAGGTTAGGAGCCATCCTGGTCACATGCGCGGGCTGTGGCTGGAGCAGCAACCCCAGCTGGATTTTGCTGGGGAGGGCGGAGACATCCCACTGCATAGATTCCCCAACGCCAGGCAAGGTCCTAGGTCCGGGGGACGCACCCTGGAAGCCGGGCATGGCAGAGGTCTCCTAGTCTGAGGAGAAACTAGGTCGCTTGGAAAAGCAGTGTGTGCTCAGGGGACACGCCCTGGAAGCTGGGCGCGGTGGAGGTCTCCTAATCTGAGGAGAAGCCGGGTTGCCTAGAAAAAGCAGTGTGCGTGCGACTTGCTCCCTGGCGACTTGCCCCCTGGTTCAGGAGACCACCGGACTGCTTTGTTTTACAACCCTGGGCTCGACTTTCAGTGTGTAGACTCATTTGGGGAGAGGCAGAGTTGTCTGGCAAGGGGAAGAGAATAGCGGCTTTCTCTTGGAGGTGCCTGCAACCATTCCCATCCAACAGAGACCCGCGTGTCAATGCCGCATAGGACATAGCTGACGCTGAGGCTGCCTGCTCAGCTCAGAGACTTTGCCCATCCTACCTGAACACAGTCTCCTTTCACAGCCAATTGGCCTGGAGGTCAAACCCTCCTAGGGCTAACAACAACAAGCTGGGCTTAAATTAAAAAATACTGTACAACCCATAAAGGATTGCAGTAAGAGTACCCACCTCAGGTAACTGGGGAGGCTGAGCCACTGACCCTTAGAGGACATCTACCACATAAAGCAGCCACCATGTAGAGATATGGAAAGAAATCAGGTGTGAAAGAAATAGAGGAAAAAAGACGACTAGACATAGAGTTCAAAACCACAGTTATACGGCTTTTCAAGAGGCTCCCAGAAAAGGCCAATGAACTTAATGAGAATTACGAGGAAATAAACCAGACCAACAAGGAAATGAACAAGACCAACCAGGAAATGAATGAGACCTACAAGGAAATAAATGAGACTTACAAGGAAATGAATGAGACCTATAAGGAAATCAACAATACCTCTGAATATATGGATGTGACCCTCATGGATATGAAAAAGGACCTACTAGAAATCAAGCATACAGTGACTGAAATAAAAAATATTACACAAAGTCCTAAAAGCAGTCCAGAGGGCCACAAGAACCAAGTCAAAGATTTGAAATACAAAGAAGCAAAATCCACTCTGCTGGAAAAGCAAAAAACAAAAAGAATCCAGATAATTGAAGATAGTGTAAGGGGCCTCTGGGACAACCTCAAGCATGCCAACATCCGAATTATTGGGGTGCCAGAAAAAGAGAGAGAGCAAGGTAATGATAACCTACTTGAGGAAATAGTGACTGAAAACTTCCCCCACCTGGTGAAAGAAACGGACTTAAAAGCCCAAGAAGTACACAGAACCCCAAAATATAGGAATCTAAAGAGGACCACACCAAAACACATCATAATTAAAATGCCAAGAGCAAAAGATAAAGAGAGAATATTAAAAGCAGCAAGAGAAAAACAGTTGATCACCTATAGGGGAACACTCATATGATTGTCAGCAGATTTCTCAACAGAAATGATGCAGGCCAGACGGGAATGGCAAGAAATATTTAAAATAATGAATAGCAAGAATCTACAACCAAGATTACTCTATCCAACAAAGCTATCATTCAGAATTGAAGATCAGATAAAGTGCTTCACAGATAAGAAAAAGCTAAAGGAGTTCATCACCACCAAACCAATATTACATGAAATTCTGAAAGATATTCTTTAAGAAGAGGAAGAAGAAAAAGGTAAAAATATAAATTATGAACAACAAATATACATCTGTCAACAAATGAATATAAAAATCAAGTGAATTGATAGTCTGATAAACAGGATAAACTGATGAATAAACAGAATCATGGACATAGAGAGGGAATGGACTGACAAATCTTGGGGAGAAAAGGGGTGTGGGAAGTACAGCAAGAGACTGGACAAAAATCTTGCAACAATGGGAGAGGACAGTGGGGAGGGGGAGGTGAAGGTGGAGGGTGGGATGGGTACAAGGTGGAGGGGAGCTATATGGGGATAAAAAAGGGGGAACGATGTAATTAATAAACTGAACAATAAAGATTTAAAAAATTATATTATATTGCAGTGTCTACATAGGTGTATCCACACCATATACAGTTTATATATACACACACAGTTTATAAGTGTATACTTATCACAGTTTACATGGTAGAAAAGGTCCTTCATAAGTTCAAAAATTATTTTAAATGTAGTAGTTAAATTCACTTTTCTATACTGAGCAATTAATACACATGGATAAATTTTTTTCAGGATTTATATTAAGGAACGTTGAATTTATTTGTTATAAACTATTATGAAATAGTTACTTGGCAACTGAGTTTCAACATTAGCTCAAAATTTGAAAATGCTAGAAGAGAGGAAATATGTCTCCTGACAAAATAGTGTGTTGGTGCATTATGGGCTACCTCCATCTTCAACCTAAGCATTAGTTTGTTTGCTTGTCCTGTTTTTCATATGAGTACAAATAACCTTTCCCAAGGTGATTTCTAAGTAGAAGTCCCTAAAATGTTAGCATACAAAATGTCACATTAATTTTCAGTTTTATTTTAAATGCTGTAAAGTGTGTGTGTGTGTGTGTGTGTGTGTTTTCACAAAGCTCCCCTTCCCACTATTGTTTAGTAAATAATATTTTCTTTTTTTCTGAAGTTATATAAATTAGTCTTTAATTTCAGGTAAAGACTTGTTAATGATGACTTAATACTATATTGGCTTCTTGGTCTTTTTTTTTTTTTTTTGGTTACTTTTAAGTATAATCAAGCCTGAAGGGATATCTCAGGAGTAAAATAAAAAAATGTCAAGGAAAACAGTTGACATTGAATGATATCATTTCAAAGTTCCATCCTAAAATCTACTACATTTCAAATGCCTGAAGTTTTAATCCAATACCCAAAAGCAAAAGAAAACGTTGCATTCCTTTATATCATTTTCCCTCTGAAAGCCGTCCTGAAGGTTTCCTAGTTTAAAGGAACGTCAGCATTCCACAATGGCTGTTGATATTCCTCATTAGCTGTAACTTAGTTAAAATGGAGCACCTGTGATCAATCAAAGCAGTGGAAAATTGCATTAAAACTTATGACAGTTACAGAGTTTGGTGGGTGTTGGTTGTTTTTCTTCCCCAGTATTCCAGGGTCATCACTCATAATAGTGAAAAGTACAGCATAAAGGGGGAGAAAATTCAGAATGTTCCTAAAAATAAAATAGAAAGCCCTCAGGAGTCCTTTCAGAACAACAATAAAAAGTATTGCTAGCTGTAAAATTTGTAAGCAGGTTCCATCCTGTCGGCACAGAAACAATGAAGATGAATTACATTCCAGGAGAAACACTGAGACTGTCTGGTAACACAGTGGCAAATCTACTGGAGTGAGGACAAAGCACAACTATTTCTTCTGTCTTAAATGCAAGGTATCAGAACAGGAAGGTGTGAATTAAATGGAAACAAAAGATCTTTAGAAATTATCTCCTTAACCATTCCATTCACTCATTTGGCCATTGTTTGGACTGTTCAGCTTTCAGAATCTCTGTATTACCTCGTAAAGACTGGTATGTAATTCAATGTGTTAAAAGTATAAATATACATACTTTCAATACGTAATTTAAAGGGATATGAGATAAGGTGATGTGATAGAAACAATTTACATGACTTTTAAACATCTTCAGGTGTGATGGACAAAAAAAAAAAAAAGTTTGGCCCCTTGCTGGCTTGGTCAGTGCATAGAATAAGGATGGGCCTGTGGACTGAAGGGTCCCGGGTTCCATTCTGGCCAAGGACTCATGTCTGGGTTGTGGGCTTGATCCACAGCAAGGGGTGTGCAGGAGACAGCCGATCAATGGTTCTCTCTCATCATTGGTGTTTCTATCTCTCTGTTCCTTTTCCTTTTTCTCTGAAATAAAAGTATGAGGTTTGTTTGGCTAGCTCTCAGCAAAGATGCTTTTGTTTCAGGTGAAAGGACATTTTAACTATTCAGATTTTGGCAACTGATAGGAAATGACGGGGAAGACGCCACAGGTCTTGCAGGGCCACCTACTACTTAGAGTCTCATTGCACAGGAAGGAAGAGTCCTGACTTGCATATGTCCTTGTTTGATGCCCTAAATATTATTGTGGTAACTGAAAAGACATGCTGCTAACGAGAGAAATATGTGAATAAAGGTTGTTTTGAAAAAGCTGATGCCCACCCTGTTGGCAGGTGTAAGTTTAATAACAAACTTTTCATATCCTAAACCAAGGTCAACATTTGCAAATGAAAGTCACATCACAGCAGAAAATAGGAGAGTGTTTATTAAACCTTAACTGTGAGTCTCAAAGGATGTTTCGGCGTGCAACATGCCTGCACTCGACTAAAACAGCTTGACTTTTAATTTAAATGGAAAACTCAGAGGTTTTCTTTTTTATGTGTTTATGAATGTTAATTAAAAGAGACATCAAATCATTTGAGCAACTTAGTGTCTTTTTTTTCAATATTTGAAAGATGCTTTCCTTTATGCTGGTTTCAGATTTTGTACCTATGAGTAATGAAAGTGGCTTGAGTCAATTGTACATTAAAATTGAAAGGAATATTAAGGTCTCTGAAAATCACAGAAAATTGCCATACTTTATGTTCCAGAATCTCAATGATTGATTGCATGAAAGGCAGTAGTGGAATTCAAGGTGAACTGAAATAAATGTTAAATGAAGTTTCTTTTTAACCTCATCAATACCTCTCTGATATATCATTTTGTATTTTTGTTTTGTTTTGTTTTGAGTTAGAAGGACAACTAATAGTAACCAAATCTCATGCAATTATGCTGCACTAAATAGGTATCTGCCTAAGTACCTAATAATCTCTTAAACCTTTGCTTTCACCAGCTGAGCTAATTTTTGATGGAACACCATTGAGAACAATAGGTCACTAAGAGCAAATGAAGTGAGGCTACCACTGTGCTTCCTCAAGTGCTCTCAGCTACCCAGCCTTGGATGGCTGATGAGGAAATCTGCATAATAACACGGCCCTAGTGGGTTTCTATTAAGTCAATGAGGCATTAACTACACACAAAAGCGTCACTGGCATCTATTAAGCCTATGGGATCTAAAGACCACAATGACTTTACTTAACCAACAGGAAGAGTTGTGCGCTAATCTCATAATTATAGCCCTTTCCTCCAACACTCAGTTTAATTTGTGTATGTTGGCGGTAAAATAAGTATCATCTGCAGTATAATCCCATTTAAATTAGTAAAAATGAACTGCTGCAATTATTTGTGTATGTAAACTATGTGTACTGAAGGTGTGTAAATAATTATTAATTCAAATTTTAAAAAATTAAAGCAAATGTATCTAAAACAATAGAGCAGTATTCAGATGGAGATAGAAGTAGGTGAAAATGTGAAGTAATCAGGAATACAATCTATAAATGACCAAGTTTAATAAAAATGTGTAGCTTTCTGTGCAGGAACAACCAGTGCCCCCACCAGTGCTTGAGCAGCTATCTAAATTTTCTTACACGGTTACCTAATGTGGTACTAACTCTTGGCTGATGTTAAAATTAACATTTTTAAACTTAGAAGAAAAGCACTTCTTAATTTAGCAATGTCAGATTTTTTAAATGGCATGGTTTTCATTAAATTAGGTGGTTTTATTTTAAATCCATGGTCAAGATTTCAGCTTTATCTTTTTATGCTGCCACCATTTTGGAAATTTTAACTGACTTGTATTAGAAGTACTGTCGAGTACTAAATGTCATTACAGTACATTTTAAATGTGATCTTCATTTCCTCTGTTATATTTCAATAAAATCGAGAACATTTTCAAGCACCTGTGTGTCTTAACAATAATTTGAAATATTTTCTGAGAAGTTTCAATTCAGTCTATCAAATTAAAGCAAGTTGTTTCCCAATGAAATGTAAATGTAATGAAAATCTATCCTTTAGTCAAAACTGTTTCATATAGTATATTCTGGTGTGAGAGCTACATTTTGAGACTATCTCAGTTAAGCATTCATCAAAATGGATGCCCTTCCTTCAGGGAGCTATTTCCAAAGTCATTATCATGGGATGACCAAAATTGTATGGATGTGACTGGAATTCTGGGAGTAAAAGTCAGGGATGAGAATTCAATATAAAATAAAAGGCTAATATGCAAATTGACTGAACAGCAGAATGACCAATTGCTATGATATGGACTGACCACTAGGAGGCAGATGCTCAACACAGGAGATGTCCCCCTAGTGGTCAGTACACTCCCACAGGGGGTTTGCTGCTCAGTCAGAAGCCTCTGGCTGTTGAGCACAGAGGCAGTGGCAGGACCCTCTCCCACCTACACAACAGCGCTAAGGATGTCCAACTGGTGGCTTATGCCCACTTCCTCTAGGGAGCGGTTAAAAATAGCCTAAGGTATTCCAAACTGCAAGAGAATGCAGGCCAGGCTGAGGGACTCCCCGACCCCTGAATGCATGAATTTTGTGCACCAGCTTCTGGTATATAATAATAAACATCACTATCCTCTTTAAGAAGCCTCTACCATAGATGTGCTCTTCTGAAATTGTCACGTGTGAAATAAAATGATTATCATTTTCAAAGTTCCCAGAGCTGATGGATTGATGTCTATGTGCTTCTTTTTCTCTTGCTCTCTCCAGTCCCTCTCTCTGCTCTGCTCTCTCTGTTGTATGTTTTCTTTCTCCTCCGTCCCTAGCCCCCTACCTGCCCTTGTCCTCTCTTCTTTTTGCAGCTTTGGTAATGGATGCAGCTGAGGTGTGAGCGTGTGTGTGTGTGTGTGTGTGTGTGTGTGTGTGTGTGTGTTGTGTGATCTTGGAAACTGGTCAAGACTAACCAATTGAGGTACAGAGTGTAATTGAAGGACAATCATTTCACATCTAATTGCATCTCTTGTGCTATGAACATTACATGTCACATATTTTATCTAGCTTGTATCTACCTTCGTCTGTAAAGATAAATTGTTAGGTAAAGATCCTTGTTTTTTTTGTAATTCTCAGTGTGAATGAAAATTCAAACACCTTTTAGCTTTATTTAGCTTTATTTTTTATTATCATTTTATCAGATCTTTTAATTTTTCTCCCATTGGCAAAGTTTAAGAAACACAACATATTTTCATGTTTCTTTTAAGTCCTTCTGCAAAAAAGAATCAAGATTAAGATTGTCCACTACATTATCCACCCTAAACATTAGCCAGAAATCAGTTCAGAATATACATGTCAAATGAACTAATATTAAAAAGATAAACCATGAAATTAGAATAAATAACATTGTAACATAGAAGTTCGGTATTTAAATATCACTTTGGTGTATGGGGATGGGGAGGTTTTCATCACAAAATGTATACCCTTAAAATTTAAGAGAAAGTTGTGAAGATTTTTCCAAGTCTTCCTTGCAAATGTGATAGATTTAAGACAGACTCCATACTAAATTCTATAACCAAATGTGAAAAACCCAGATGGCAGGGTTCAACTTTTACTGAATTTTACGTGAGAAAATCTACTGAGACATGAGTGACTATATTTGTTCGTGTGAACATATTCGTTTCATGCATAATCACCCTTATCTCCATGTCAGTGTATACACATCTCCACCAGCACACGGCGAGCGAGGCTCTGCATAATGATGTTGGGCCTACTGCTTTTACAGTTTCTAAAGGAATAACATATATTTTCCTATTTCTTTTTTACTTTTGTGTTTATTTTATTTAAACACATATTCATACAGTGGAACAGACTTGATCAACTATTCTTTTTTTAAATACATTTTTATTGATTTCAGAGAGAAAGAAAGAGGGAAAGAGAGATAAAAACATCAATGATGAGAATCATTGATCAGCTGCCTCCTGTACACCCCATACTGAGGATCCAGCCTACAACCTAGGCATGTGCCCTCTACCAGAATGGAACCTGAGACCCTTCAGTCCACAGGCAGATGCTCTATCCACTGAGCCAAACCGGCTAGTGCTAAACTATTCTTTATTTTATTGTCTACAAATATGCAGATCTCTTGAGCAATGGATCTGGAGAGGAAGAGGCCCTAAACCTGCTATTAAGGCTCAGGATACATTCAGTCTATTAGTAAATCTTTAGCGATTCTTCCATCTTAGGAAATTTAATATTGATGGAAATTGGTAAACAGTAAAGGTGTCTATACTGAAAAGCAAAGGATTTATTCCAACTGCTATCTGAAGCATGATCTTACCAAATAATTTATTTTTTAAAATCCTCTGCAGAACTAATATACTTAGGATATATGGGGAAATTATTGGTAATAGCTCAGTTCTACCCACTGCATTAAATACCTAATTTTCTGACAGCTAGAAATACATTACCAGTATACGTAGATAACAGAATGAAGTAGAGAATGAAACCCCACTGCAGATAAGGAAAGAAAAAAAATCTTTATATAAGAAAGAAAACCTTGGAGAGAGGAAATAGCAAGATCCTCCGCAGCCTTCAAATATGAATCAAACATTGATTTTCTTACATTCTGCAAAGTAGATGCAAAGATTATGCTGAAAACAGGAGAAAACATAATTGTACAACTGCCAGTGTGAATTGAGGACACGAGTCTAATAGAGGCTCTGATGTTAACAGGGAAAGACTCGGGTAGTATTTCTTACAAACTCTTCTCTCCCTTTAGTTCTGAGCTCTACATTTCATAAAGGATGGGTGCATGCTCACATGTGGCTTTTATCATGACTGCCCTTTCTGAAGTACTGGCTCTTCCTTTGTCATAAAAGGGAGTAATACAAAGGAGCATTTTTTTCCATTTTATAGTGCACATAGTTGGATTAAAAAAAATCTCTCTCCTATGCTTGTTCAATAAATTCCTTCACCTATTTTCTGGCTCCTCACATTGCAAGGAGAAGCCTCTACAGCAAGCAGGGAGCAGAATGACAAGGTTCCCTCTTGGAGAAGAAATGTCATCTAATGGCTCTTGTAGTCCAAGTGATGAGGCACTGCTGGGGAACACAGTCCTCTGACAGTTATCCCTGACTCATCTCCGTGTGTTTGAAACAGTTGGTTCTCTCCCTGAGACACTTGTCAACATGTGCAGATGATGTTTTAACTGGCACATTGTCACCAGCGACATTCAATCAGGAAAAGCTGGGTAGCTGTGAAAATTGTAATGTCCAATTCAAGTAAGAATTAGAGTACTGGAGGCAGAAATAGACTCCTTCATAGTAGGTGTTATTTTTATCCTTTAATGTATGGCAGTTGTGTTAATTGATATTGTTATGTTTTTATTTTCTTTGTTTTTCTTGCACCCTGGTACAGATTACTGAGAGAAATTGGCTTTTAAAATTTAAAAAAAGGAGAGAAAGAGAGAGAGAGAAGTGGACAATGTCATTTTTTATGTATTTGGGTGGCAAGTAAAAAGAATTTAAATTACATGCCAATTAGCCTATTATTTTTCTCTTTGCAGTGGCAGATTCTATTAATCTTTGAATCAACAGTGTCTAGTGTATCCCACGATATATACCAAGGGCCCAATAAATGTGTCTTTTTTATAATATAGTAGAGGTCTGATGCATAAAATTCATGCAAGGGGCTCAGCTTTTTTCAGAAGGTTACCTGAATGGTCGTTCTGCTGTTTGGCAGTTTGGTCTATTTGCATATTATGCTTTCATTATTATAGACTAGAGGTCTAGTGTATGAAATTCATGCATGGGGGGGGCCTACATCCTCTCCAATCTGGGACCCTTCGGGGGAAGTCCAACTATTGGTTTAGGTCCAATCTCAAAACAGCAGTCGGACAGTCCTCTAGTAATCCAGACCACTGGTTCCTAACCACTCACCTGCCTTCCTGCCTAATAACCCCTAACCACTTTGTCTGCCTGTCTGATGCCCCTAACTGTTTACCTGCCTGCCTGATAGCCCTAATCTCTCTGCCTGCCTGATTGCCCCTAACTGCCTCCTTCTCCTGCCAACTTGGTCACCCCTAACTGCCCTCCCCTGCTGACCTGATTACCCCTAACCACCTCTGCCTCAGCCCCTGCAACTATGGCTTTGTCCAAAAGGATATCCAGTCTAATTAGCATATTACCCATTTATTAGTATTAACTAGAGGCCTGATGCACAAAAGGTGTGCAAGTGGCTTGGTCCTCACAACCCTGGCTGTCTCATGGCCTCAGCTGCCTCAAGGCCCTGCCCACTAGTCATTCAGAAAGGTTATTCCACCCTCCAGCCAAATTAGCATATTACTTCTTATTATATAGGATGAATTAATTACATATTATAAAACAAATTACTACAATAATATTTAGAATTCACCTAATTATATAATAATCATAGAAGGTTACCATAAAATTACTTTTGCACATTTTACAAATATTACTTTGTGATTTATTATAAAATTTTAAAAATTAAAATCTACATGTAATAAATGTTTTATAAAGATGTATTAATATTAGGACTCACCAATTCAAAATGAGGAGATAAAACAATAATAAAGAAAACCTATCATTTCTCTTTTGGGTTTCAGATTAAACCTGGATAATATACAAGGTTCCTTTAATTCCATAATCTCATGTTAAAACAACAACAAAAAATGTTTTTCCTGCCAAAAAACACTATTTTTATTATCACAAAATTGACATTTGCAGAAGTAGAAAGTTTATTTACGGATTATAAATATTTTTAATTATATTTATGTATCACCTATGCTAATGGATTATTTCAACAAAATAAGCATGTGCCTAAACTTATTGACTTTTCTCAAAAATTTTTGGTATTTTTCTTTTCCAGTACAATATCTTTCAATTCACTATAACTCTGACTCCATTTTTTGTACAAAACCAAAATTGATTTTGCTCTCTTCTAAAATCTCCTAACAGCATTTATTGTTTTCAAAATTAGTCAGAAACTATGACATTCCTATTATTGCCTTCAATATTTTTAAAACATATTTTGCACAAGTATATTATTTACCTAATTAAATTGCATGTTCTTCAGAGGGAGAGGAGGTGTCATATTTTCAATAATTTTTCATAGAACATTTATAGTTATTAGATTAAATGTGTATAAATCTCATAAACACATAGTAAGTATCCAAAAACATTAGCTGATAAATATAACAGAAGCTCAAGAAATAATAATTTCATTATGATGTAATAAACCTGGATAATGGACATAATTATAATCAAATAAGCCTTGTAGACCCTTGGTTATTTTTTAAAGTATATGATAAAAACAGTATATTTCACAAGTGTCCATCAGCATGATATACCTTACATATTACATGCCCATTAAATTCCAGCAATTGCCATAAACTGTGGTTATGACTAACAAGGTAAAGACTAGTCAGAATTTATTTTATATATTGATATCACACGTGATGCATAACAGAAATCATTTTCACATTCTTTTGTGTTGCTATTAAGCAACATTTATTTTCCCAATAATATTTTTCTGTCTATCCAAACCAAACCAGCCTTAAATATTATGGATGTCAAACATCCATTTGGCTTGTTTTCACCTTTACTAATGTTTTATTTTTTATTGTATATGTACTTAAAATGCAAAATTAAACAATAAATTCATTCATTTTATGAAGAACTATATGCAAATAAGAACAAAAGAAACACATTTACTGTGGTAAATGAAACAGTGTCCATCTATATAAGTATAGAATAGAAGCTACACTATATAAATGTCAAGAAATAATTATCTAAAATAAGCACACATTTAATAACCTTTCTTTGTCAACAAAAATATGGCTTCAATTCTAAATACTGTGTTGGAAATGCCATTAAAAGCTGACTCTTAAAACTGGAATGTCACTTTCCAAGCAAGCATTTAAAAAAAAATCTTGACAGGTTAATTACAGTATGGTATCAAGACTGAAAATTCTGGGTTTAAAGGTGTCAAAGGTGCTGGTGAAAGAAAGGTTTCGTACTTCCCAGTAGGAAAAAAATAAAATAAAAGCAAGAATATGGAATTGCACAGATGTCAGAGTCCCAGATGTTTAAGGGCAGCTGATAGTAAAAACCCTGGGAAAGTGCAACAAAGTGCCAGTGGTAAAGGGCTTTTATATATTGCTTAGGTGTTTGGACTTTATTATGATAATAAGGAGGAGCCATTGAAACACTTTTGGAAAAAAAATGTGTTTTAGGTAATTCTGGAAACTCTGTGAAGCTTGTGAAGAATTGCCTTCTGGATGTAACCAAAGAAATGAAATACGTAGTTTCATTCTTAGAAGTTATATTTAACTTCTACGTATTTCAAAGTGTTATCAAGATGTAAATGTATTTTTTGAAATACATATTGAATGCTTAAATTAAGAAATATAAATGGCAAGTTAACTATTTGAAGCAAAAATAGAGTAAGCTTTAAAATTTCAGTTTAAAAAGAAAAAAACAAAAACAACAAAAAAGTATAAAACAATGGACTTTTGAAAAAGAACAAATTTATAGAAGAGTGAACATTTTCTGGATGTCTCTGTTAACATACTAGATGAATTAAAATTTTAATGCAAAGATTAATTTGAAAGTATGCAAGTTTGTTTTTCCTTTAGAAAATGATATCTCTAGAATTATTTCCCAGGATTTTTTCAAGATAAAATAAATATGTATGCCCAATTATTGAATATTTTATTACAGTAAAATTTTAATGTAATCTCTCTATATCCTTCAGTAGGTGGTTATTAATACATTTTAGTTCAGTTATTGATTTATATGGAGTTTATAAAATTAGTGACACCTCTAATGTTATATTAAATAATAATGACATGAATCTTTCTGGTAAATTTCAGAAACAGTGTCTGGGGGAAAATGCACCCTTATGAATTTAAGTTCAACATTTCCTGTAAAACATACATGGTTAGAGAACAAATGTTAGATTAATGACATTGCTATGTTCATATAACTAGGGTTCTTGATTTGATTTTCTTGTTAAAATAAAACTAAGAAGTTCAGAAAGGTTTTTTTTGGGGGGGGGTTGGATTTACAAAAGTTTTGTTTATAAGAGTACTTGACAGTCTTTAGAAATGGCTGCATCTGCAGAGATAAATGTGTCTTAATTACAGGGTTTTTTAGGGTGAACATCTGTGCCCTTTTCCGTAGCTATGTAGACACTTTGTCGGTTATGTCAGAAGACTGTGTGTTTAAATTTTTACTTTTTCCTTACTTGCTAATTTACTTTATTTAGTATAAATCATATATATATATATATGTATATATATATATATGTATGTATATATGTATATATAAATGTTTATCTTTATCATTTTGACATACTATTGTATACTTAATAGAATTTTATTTTCAAAATTAGTTTACAAGATAAGATTATAATCAAATCAGTATTTTTTAAATTGATATTTGAGTTGGTTAGAAGTAAACTTCTAATCTCCTCCATTTATATTTTCTTTAGTAAAATGATAATTTCTTGAGGTAGAGAGCGGAAGTCCCTACTTTCTCTAATAATTACTTCGGCTTTAAAATAACATGCTGCCTAGGAAAAGATAATATCACTTACTTTCTGAAAAAGAAAGTTTTTTTTTTTAATTTTATATGTCTGATTTTATAAATGATTCCAATATGGCTGAAAGAATATAGGGAAACTGTTTAGTCATAGGATATGAACTTCAACACTTAGAAGTAATACTGGTTTTTTTTGTTTGTTTGTTTGTTTTTCTGAATTATCAAGTAAGTGAGCATGAAATCCAGTAGGGTGGGCTGGGAAGGATCCAGCAAGAAGTGCTTCAGATAAAAAGACTGGTATGCGGAAATTGTTGACAGAAAAGCCCCAAAATCATCTATTTTTAATCTTCTGGGTATGACATTTTATTTGTCAAGCATATTGAAAATAAACTTTGAAAAGAATCCCTGTCACATATTGGGTCAGAGTCAGTCTGGTGAGAAGGATAGCAAAGAACAACTCTGAAAGTTTTGCTAAGAACCTAACATCTACTGTATCAGAAAGGCCTTTATGTTTCCTCAACTTTAGGAAAATGTAGTCATGACTCTAGGCCCTAACCTCCTTTTTCTCAGAGTCTTACTTTAGAAAACTTGTGATAATTTATTTCTATACGCGTTTGAGATATAAATATTTCTACAACCCAGGACTTTAGGACCTGGGAACCATCACTTTTGAAATATAATCGTCAAGAAAAATGAGACTCCTATCCCCCAGTCCCTGTGGGAAGTTAAAGGCCTAACTTGGCCTAATGTAGCAAACACAAATGATCTAATCACTTAGACCAACCTCCCCTCTAAAATCTTTGTACTTTTTCACTAGCTCATCTTCTTTCATTTCAGCAGAGTGAGTTCAACTTTCTCCCCTATTGCAATAATCTCCACTAAATCTTCCTGCTTATTTTTAACAAGTGTCTGGTAGACTTTTTTCTCTTATAAGTGTACAAGTTTTTGAGTTTATGAAATAGAATCATGGTATTCAATTATAGTTTTTAAACTTCTGGGCATGGGTTAATTTATAAAATAATATTTTTATGCAGCTTTTACAAAATTATAGAAGTGTTAATGACACAGACTTAATTAATTACAAGTTAACAAACTTTAGAAAGAAAATCATGTTCTCTCTCTCTCTCTCTCCCTCTCTCTCTCTGTCTTTCTCTCTCTCTCTCTCTCTCTCTCTCTCAATCTTCACCCAAGGACATACTTTTATTTATTTTAAAGAGAGGGAGGAAGAGAGAAGAAAGAGAGAGAGAAAAATTCATTTAAGAGAGAAACATTGATTGGTTGTCTCCCATAAGCACCCTATACCCCAGGTATGTGCCCTGACCCGGAATCAAACCCTCAGTCATTCACTGTGCAGATGCTCCAACCAGAAGAGACACACTGACGACCATGGCAATGTTTTCTTTAAATTAGGAGACTCATTCCTGGTAGTAAAAGATAATTTTTTTTTAAAAAAAGTAGCATTATGAGTTAAAAATTGTACAAAAATGGTAAAGTTTTTCTCTATATTTGAGAACCTTTTACATAAATCATATTTTCCAAAATTTTCCAAGTTATTAAGTTTAAAGAGGCATCTTCCAGAAACAGTGTCAATCTACATAAAGAATTTTAAGTAATTATTTCAGTGACTTTTAAGTTAACTTGGCTTTATGACATGATATCGATATTTTTACTGAATGTTTAGGGATCACACATTCTTATTATTCAAACGCCATGCAATTTACTAGAATGGCTACTTGACTTGCTTTATACTCTGCCTGTATGGGGGGGGGGGAGGTGGTGTCTATATTTTAAAGGACATATTTTGTTTCTATTAATTAAAGCTTTGCCCTTGGGATAGGTACCAAGATGTATTTTGTGATGTCTTTAAGGCAAAATATAACTGTGTTCAAAATGAGGTATTCTTTATACTTACTTGACTACAATTAAACTTTTAAAAAAATTTCCATCAACATTTTACTACTGCTGTAATAAAATGGGTATACAATTTTAAGCACCTAATAGATTAAAGAACCTTTTGAATTCAAGCTAATTTTTAGTTTTCAGGCTAATATACTGAAAGATAATAATAAAACAGTAGGATATTAACCAACAAATAAAATGCTATTTCTCATTAATAATAAAAATCCTGCAGCCATTACTCACAACTTTTCCTCTCAGATGTAGTTCAGATGCCAAGATGTTTGTTTTCTCAAAGATCTCATCAATGCACACAAAAAGTTGTCAGTGGTTTCAGGCTTAAATGCCTGCCATACCTCTCTCTGTTTTCTCACTGCTCAGCAAATATAAGGCTCTCCTGCTGTTTAAGAATCGGAAGAAACTGTGTCTGTCCCACTTCACAACACTTATGTTAATTTACTTGATGACTGGTTCCCTCAAAACAAATGTATTGATTGCTAATTGTGTACAAAGTACTTTACTATGGACTGGAGAAGATTAAAAAAAAATGAAGACACACACACACACACACACACACGCAACACTATCTGCCTTCAAGCTGTAGTTTAGAAGCTAAATCTTGTATGAAGTTTGGGGTACAGAAAAATAACTACTATTCACCATGGAAAGTGATAAATGCCATAAAGTACAATCAATGAAGTGCCATCAGCTAATTGGAGAGGTTGTACAAAATCATGAAATCAAGTGTTATTTCAGAATTTCAGCTGGGGCTTCAAGAACATGAAAGATTAGAATGTGTGAGAGAGAAAGTATTCTTAAAAAATCCCATATGGTGAACAGTATATAAACAGGCAAGAAGATCAGAAAGTAGAAAATGTAGAAAACATGCCTATAAGCAATTCAAACTATCTAGAATCCAGACTTAGTAAAGAGAAACAGTGGAAGCTAGATTTAAATAGAAGTTAAGATTATAGCAAATCTTCCTCACCAGAGTAAGCAGCTTTGGTTTTTTATAGTAGTCAATGATGGGGAGGCATTTAAATTAAGCAAAGGAACAACAGCATTGGAGCTATGCCATAAAAATATTATCTGGTAGGAGTTTAAAAGCATATTGGAGGGAGGAAATGACCATTAATAAGACAACTTCTTAAGCATGTAACTATAATGATCTGGGCAGAAGGTAATTTGGTCTATAAGCATGGCAGCATGACCATAATCAATGATTGGATGTGAAGGATAAGGCAAAGAGCAGACAGATAATCCTGGATGATTCTAATTTTGCCTGGTTCCTAGGATGTCTGTTCCAATGATGGTTGGCACAATTGCTATGGAAGGAAATGTGGTAGTTCTTCAAAAAAATTATAAATAGAATTACCATATTCTCTAGTGATATCAGTTCTGAGCAAAAGAATTAAAAGTAGAGATGATTGTAATCCATGTTCAGAGCAGTATTATTTTAACAGCCAATAGGTGGAGACAACTCAAATATCCATTGATGGATATGTGAATCAGCAAAATATAGTATTATTCAGACCAAAAAAGGAAAGAAATTCTGATACCTGGTACAACATAGATGACCTTTGATGATTTTATGGTTAATGAAATAAGCCAGTTACAAAAATATAAATGAACAATTTCACTCTATGAGATATTAAAAGTAGTCAAACTTATAGAAGCAGAGAGTACATTGGTGGTTGCCAGGTGCTTGAGGGAGGAAATGGGGAGTTGTTGTTTAATGGGTATAGAATTTTAGTTTTGCAAGATGAACAGGGGGGTATAGAGACTGGTTGTACCATAGTGTAATTAGACTTAATATTATTGACATGCACATTTCAAATGTTTATAGTGGTAAACTTTATGTATTTTATGTTCATTCATTTTTTTTAAATTTAAAAATAGAAAAAAAATTGAAGTAAAGAAAAAAACAAGAGAAAGAAGGACAAAGATAGGAAAAAAAACAAAAAGCACAAGCCCATATAAACATATATTTAACCAGAATTATTTCTTCACTACTGTATATACTGGAAAGAGAATATCAAACAAAAAAAGCTTTTAAAATTAGCAGTATTTATTTAAGAGCAATATGAACAAAGCAGAAACAGCTTTGTCTATGTAAGGGTATGTGATACCATTGTAAAAGATGAATGAAATTAATTATCAGAACCTGTTAAGAAAGGTTTTCAGAGTCGCCCCCCTCCCCCCACGCCTCCACCCATGTGAGTATAAGAATAACTTCCAGTCCTGGCTTCTGACACTTTCTACTTATGAGATTTATAAGATCTTAGAGAAGCCAATTAATGATGCTATTAAAACAATTCATAAATAATAATACCTGCTTATCTCATGGGATTACTATGTGATTTAAATAATGCATTTATGAGTGCTTGGTATACAAGAAAGGCAAATGCTATTATCATCTGCTGACCTCCTTGATGGCTTTTGTGTAAACAGTGACTGCAATTTCTAGGTTAATTGCTGCAGAGAGGATTACCAGGACTGTCAAAGGCAGGCAGAGACCATTATTAGTCATTGACATCACAGAGGGCATTGTGATCAGTGCTGAGAACAAACTAGGTAATATAGGCACAAAAGCTTGGACTCATTTACCAGATCTGTATATTTATATTAATATAAGTTGCTTTAAAAATCTAGCACTCATTTCCTCTTTTCCACTTAATATATTGATCTTCCAAATAAGTTTTTGTACATAGCACAGAGAAAAAGAAATGGAAAGGGAATAAGGGACCAACGTGAATTTGACAGAATATGAAAAGGAGACGGGCAAAAAGAGCATCAAGGAGGAACTAAAAATGATGGAAAAATACTACTTTCAGAAATTTGATTAGGGAATTCTCTTTCATTTAGAATGCAGCTGACAGGAAGCTGGGGAGAGGAGGAACAGTAGTTTTCATCACTGAGCTCAGCACTTTACCCATTTTATTCAATTTTTACAACCATTCTAGAAGATAGTCTTTTATTCTCATTTTTAGGTGACGACACTAAGTAATTTGCCCCAAGGCACACAAGTAGTAAATGGTGGGTGGGTTTCCAGTCAATTCTCTGTAGCTCCTGTGCCCACATATTTTCTGTAATACCATTTAACTAGACTTCCATGTCTCAGAATGCACTCAGGTGGTTTACCAGAAAGATCACACCTCAGTGGTATTTCATCTTCTGAATCTAAACTGTTTCTAACTGGAGGGCATATGTCTATAACACAGAGTCTATCCCTGCGCTGAACAACAAAATATATTTCTTCCAATGGGACAGAGAGGTCAGAATAGTTTAGAATGAAAGAATGCTCAGAGATCACCCCAGTTATTGCTCTCACTCCAGGCAATTAGACTAGAGAAATGAGATCATCCAAACACACTCAACCAATTGATACTCTTCCTGTACACTATGCTGCCACTTCACAAAATGTTGCCAGTTTTAGGTAAACATTTTTAAGGTGCTAAGTATTATTTATGAATATTCTAATGCTATTTGGGGATTAAGAGAGTAGTGTCTAATATGTAATTAACTCTAGGAAAACATCCAACTTGTCACTAAAATAAAACAGATGTCATTGTCAATTTAATTCATTCTTACTTTAGCAAAACTGCTCAGTATTTGGCAGGGGAAGATAGTTTTTGTTTGTTTGTTTGTTTGTTTTTGTTTTTGTTTTTTTGTAATTCCATTATATTACTCACATGCCTACTGATAAGTGATATTCTTAACTTCATCTCCAACATTCTTGGGAGTAACCTATGCCATTACCTGTATTAGTAAAAGGTAGGTTTGCCTAGCAACCCTGATATTTTTTAATTCCCATTCTTGCAGTTAATCATATGTGTCCCTGATATGATTGTTTCCCACTAATTTTATCCTCTTTTAACTAGTCTCTAAAATTAAGCTATTGCATTATTTTTATCAACATGACAAAAGTATATTTGCCCTTCCTGTCTCTTTGATTATATATAATGATTGCATGTTTTATTTTTTTATTTTAATTTAGAAAAAACAATAGGACAAGTAAAGAATTGTTTATCTAGCACTTAATGAGTATGATTTATAGGACTTTAAAGTTCATTTGCAAAAATTCTTATTGGTGTATAATGTGAATTTATCCATGCTAGAAATATTCATTAAGCTTCATGCAATATTAAAAAAAGTGGTAACAACCTGAGTATAGGTTATAATAATAAAGTTAACTATTATTTAAGGTAAAATATGATTTGAATATAGTTTTTAGAGTTTACTAGTAAAACCATCATTTCTAAGCCCTTAATATGGCTTGCTCATAGCACCATAGCAGAATCTGAGCCTCCATTAGGGTGAAAGACCCCCATGGGATACTTAAAAAAGAAGTGCTATAGCTTTCTGTGAGCGTTGTGCATCTAATGAGAAACAGATGTTTAACTTACAACCAAAACACAAACATAAATAAAGGCAGAGCATCCTCTTAACTGAATTCCCATTGAGTTACTTCATGCTCGCAAATTTACTATCACTTAAAGTAGAAGAAATAAACAAGGGTAATTGAGGCAGAGAACCTGGCACATTCACCCATATCCTAATCCAGTAGAGGTCACTTTCAACCACTTCAAATCAGCTTACTATCTAAAAGGATGCCCCTCCTTGTCTAAATCCCAAGGAGGGAATTCCCTCAGATTCAATGGCAAAGCTCAGAAGCCTGCTCTAACTCACTAGTTCCTGTCCTCTTATCTCTTATGATTGACTGCTTGCTTAACAAGTTTATTTTGATTTTTTCTGAAATTTGATATGAATATTATAATTGTTTTAATTATCTAATTTAAATAATTTGATTTTTAATTTAAATAGTTTAAATAATAAAATTTAAGCATAAAACAAAGAGTATTTTTCATGAAAACTAAAATGATTTCTCTTGAAAGGTAAAATAAAAGCAAGTTACCCAAACAAAAAGGAAAAACAGGTATTTTGAATTATGTGTGAGTAAAATGTATTGAAATTGGAAGAAACATGTTATAAAAATCCAGAGAAGTATTGTATAAAAAGTTTTTTAATACCTTTAAATTCTAGAGAATTTTGTACTGAAAATATTACAAAAAATGGATGAATTGTGGGTCAATCACAAAAATAATACAACTTCCTTAAGACTAACAACAACAACAAAAAAGGTTCTGGAATTGCATAAAAACAACTGACAAATAGTTATACATTTAAAGATTTTAAAGTAAAATGTTTTTATTATTTCTAGTATTTTTTTTAAGATTGTGGGTTGAAAAGGGATGGATGGAAGTGGAAGAGGTAGAAGAGGGCTAGAGGAGAAAAATGGTACTGAAAAATCTACTAAACTAAACTAATATATATATGTGTGTAATGTTAGAGAGAGGGGGAGAGAGAGAGAGAGAGAGAGAGAGAGAGAGAGAGAGAGAGAGAGAGAGAGAGAAATATCAATATGAAAAAAATTGATTGGTTATGGTATATGCCCTGACCAAGAATCAAGCCACCACCATTTAGTGTACCAAATGATGCTCCAACTGAGCCATACTTGCCAGGGCTATTATTCCTGCTTTAACATATTTACTAGTAATAATCAACCATGCATCTAGACCAAGAATATCAGCTATAAGGTCCTTTGCTATCCTATATAATAAATAAGTAATATGCAAATTAACCCTCACACCCTCACAAGATAGCTGCCTACAACCAGGCCGGCAGGAGGGTTAGTGAGGGACAATCAAATGACTGAACAAACAAGCTGTGTGGGGCAATCAGGCCAGCAGGGGAGTTACTGAGAGGAGACCAAACTACTGAACAAGCAGGCTGCATGGGGTGACCAGGCCGGCGGGAGGGGCAGTTGGGAGTGACCAGGCCAAGGGGGAGTAGTTGGAGGCAACCAGGCTGGCAGCATGGGACAGTAAAAGGTGACCAGACTGATACGAGGCAGTTAGGGTCAACCAGGCCAGCAGCAGGCAACAGTTAAAGGTGACCAGGCAGGCAGGGCTTGGGATAGGGCCTGAACCGGCAGTGGAACATCCTCCGAGGGGTCCCAGATTGTAGAGGGTATAGGGTGGGCTGAGAGGACCCCCCCATGCATGAATTTCATGCACCAGGCCTCTAGTAGATAATAATAAATAGTAGCAAAATAATGAAAAAGGAGTTGTGTTAAAAACAACACTTGAAGCCAGTTTATCAAGATGTCCTCCCAGAATGTACTAGGCAAATATGATATTGTGCTTTACTAAGGTTATTTTGCCATCCGTAAGCAGTCACTCTGATTGAATAAGCCTGAATTGTTAGTTTTCCATGCATATAGAGTGAAGTGTGACAGTCATATTAGTGGACACCTGCTCTGTCCAGCTCACTGAGAAATAAGCATGCTTTTGGCCAGTGGTTGTCAAATTAAAAGGGTCAAAATCACTTGGAAGGGTTTTTATACCCCAAAACTGCTGGACACCACCCCCCTTTTCTCCCAACCCCCTGCCCCCAAGTTTCTGATTCAAGAGGTCTTGGTTGGGCCTCTAGGACTGCATTTCAAAAGAGTTCCCAGCTGAAACTGCTCCTTCTGGTTCAGAGATCACATTTTAGGAACTACTATTTCAGAATATTAAAAAACAAAATAGTTTTACTCTTCTTTTTGTTAATTCTCAGCGAGGATATTTTCTCATTTATTTTTAGAGGGAGAGGAAAAGAGAGAGAGAAACATAGATGTGAGAGAGATACATAGATTGGTTGCCTCCCACACTTGCCCTGGCCAGGGCCAGGAACAAGCCTGCAACCAAGGTATATGCCCTTGACCAGAATCAAACCTGGGACTCTTTAGTCTGCAGGCTGACACACTATCCAATCCACCAAACCAGCTAGGGCAAGAGTTTTACTCTTGAAAATTTTGTAATCTAAAGAAGCTCAGATAGCCTGAAATTACATGCAAAAAGCAAGGCATAAAGCAAGGCATTACCATAATAAATTAACCAATTGATTTTCTAGGGATGCATGCCAGTGTTGGCTAGCATGATATAAAGGATTTTGAAAGAATTAGCCAGGAAATCTTCTTCCTCCCAAGAATATAGCATGGTGACTGAGTGCTTGTAGAAATAAACAATCATAGTGACCATATATGTGCTAAGACAAAATAACATTATATCTCATTTCTTAAATTTTAACTCCATGATTTAGATAGAACTGAAAAGAAACTTAGTTTCTACCCTCTTATATCTATATTTCACCTTAACGTTTTCGCCTGATGTTCTTTTTCTCTCCTAATGTTTCTTTCTCTCTGTATTTTTAGGTGTAGTCAAAATCACAAATGAGGTTTTTAACACAATATTTCAGTAAAAGCTTTAATTGTGTCATCAGCTGATCCTTAAGGTGCAATTCTGTTCATTAGTGTAATAGATTAAAATCTGTTTGGGAAACATTTTTCAAAGAAAATTAAATTGCAGGGAGAAAGAAAAATTCACTCACAGAGAGACTCTAGGTTACATTTTTTATTTCTCTTTAAAGGATTGATTATAGAAATCATTTTGCTGAAAAGCCCTGAGGATGAAGAGAAGTGCAAACTGTGTGCTTAAATGAAAATAGATTTAATCACAGGAACTTTACTGGAATTATTTCCGTTCAACATTTCAAAGACGTAATAATTTTTATAGCATCTTGCCTGAGCCCTGATTTTTGTGGGATGTAATCCATCCTGAGTTCCTGTTACAGTTGTTAGCACTTTAACTGGAGATAAAAGTGTTGCCTTGTATTTGTAGTGATGATCTCTGTAAAATAGTACTTGGGGATAGGAACAATCAGTAATGTGTGTGGTATGTTGGACTATACATTTTCATACTGACTCCATCAGAAAGTGTCATTAAGATATGAGGGGGAGGGGATTTTCTCAAACCAAAATGAGAAACCTGAAAACAACATGAGGCTCTGTTTTTCAGAGGCTGCACAGAAGAACTAAGACTCTAGAAAGACACTAAGCCTTGATATATAAGGGATTGATGCGCACTTTTCACATGTAACACTTTTTGTACACTCCAGGTGCTATTCGGGGTAATTGGGGTATCCTCTGCCCCAATGAGGACTGAGGGTAGGGTTCTTACAAGATCTGGAGAAAAGGGGTTTTCTGAGACTCATACTGGACAATGAGTGATTTTTTTTTGTATGTGGAATTACATCCTTGGGTTTCCAAAGTTCCATTCTAGTCATAGAATAAGTGTAACTGGGGTTTCAGTAAAGATAGAAGCAAAGTCAGTGTCCAGAGTTGCCACCCAGTCTTGTTCAGCACCAGGCTAGTTGCAGTCTATTAGTCATCGTATGTGGAGGTCCAGGTGGCCTTGAGCCACTGTGGCTGAATGCCAGAAAGCAGGAGCAAGAGAGCCTTACAAGCCACGAGTCATGTGCAACAGGCCAAGAGCAAGCAAAAGTGGCCAACAGCACAAGAGAATGAATTCCCTTGTTCATGGAATTAAGTATCCCAAGTCTTCCCATGCTTGGTCCATGCTCATTTTAGCCAAAGACCTCTGTTCCCAGGTGTGACTGACAGAGAGCAAGCACCTTTGCTAGAACCCCCCCCCCCCACTTTACTGGGCAAGCATTTATCTTCCCTTTGTTGCAGCCCTAGAGAGTGTAAAGCTGCAACTTCCTGATGAAACTGCCCAAATGACATGCCTATAATAGTTGGCCTTCCCTTTGCCCCTTTTCTGTTACTAATAACTAGATTAATTACAGTGTTATCACAGTTACAAAATGAGCATATGAAAACTACTACTGTGTATATGCAGAAAGTAAATCAATGATCACAGTCTTATAAACAGATGTAGTTTAAAATTTCATATTATTTTTATTAGGTACAAATAGTATTTATTAAGATCAGTTTTCAATAGATTATTAGGTAAATGTTGTGTATTCTGGATTTAAATTTGATCACTGAATGCAATTACAGTATGATATTAAAACATAATTCATTTTGAATACCATGGTATCAACAGAGAAAAATATTACCATGTACCGTGTTACCCTAGAGCTCCATATTTAACAAGAGTAATATTATGTTCCCGTATTTCCCAGGAAAAAAAAACATATCCTCTCCTACATACTCCACCCACAAATATAGTATACACTTAAAATAAGCTATGGTTTTTCGTTTCCTCAATTAGACTTGAGACCTCTTGAGGTTACAAAATGATATTTTATATTCTTATCTTATTCATGGTTACTAAGTAAGTATTTATTAAATATTAAAGAGAAAAGATTGAGGTAGACTGATATTTTATAGCTTTTGGGACTTGCTATAACTATTTGTGTGTTAGCCAGTTGAATGCTTACACATAAAAGGACTACGCTTGGGTTTTATTTTCTAATTTATATCCAAGACAAGTATGTACGGTTAGGAATTTTAGAGGTTTAACAAAATATTGTAGGTCATTCACTTCTGTGATCCTGCAGTTTGCTGCTGAATTAGGAAGATGACACAAGTTCACCAGGCAGGTCACCTTCAAGCTGTCAATATATGGCCTTTGCTTCTCAAGGGAAACCATGCAGAAACAGACACGTAGAATTTTTCCACTGTATAGGCAATCCCTAACACATCATTTGCAACAAGGATCCCAGCAATCTGTACAGCAGATGTGACTACTTTGCTTAACACTATAATATGAAGGAAACAAGGGCAGAAGGGTCATATGCTAATGGAAACGTGCACAGAGAAACTGCCGCATGAGCATAGATAACACACCTCTCTCTGGCCATCTGTCCCACCATGTGTGCGGCACATCACAGGAGGATGGGAGAAGGTGGACAGCTGAGTGCAACTTATAAGTTCCTCAGAGTGGAGATATGATGTTTTTCAACAGCAGTGTGACACTAGAGAATAAGAGCTTTTATTAGGATTGCAAGGAGTGTGTTACTAATGTTACCTAAAGGACTAAATGTTTCAAGGCTTACATATTAAAAAAATACATTAGTGTTACATTATTGTTTTCTCCCTCTTACTGCAGCCTGATGTTCTTTTATGAGTAGAAGGGAAACTTGTGCAGTTATAGCTGAGATGCAAGAGTTGCACATGGCAGTTTCTGGTGTATGATACCATTATGTGTACATGAACAACAACAACAAAAAGGTTGAGAGGGGCTGATCCAGGCTATCACAGACCATGTTAATACTTACTAATTGCTGAGCTAACATATACTGCTGGATTACCCTGATATTAGTGTCAGCATTGAGTCAGAACTCA
Source organism: Antrozous pallidus (assembly GCA_027563665.1). Lineage (NCBI taxonomy): Eukaryota > Metazoa > Chordata > Mammalia > Chiroptera > Vespertilionidae > Antrozous > Antrozous pallidus. Next base: position 30,332,647 of record CM050519.1, read on the forward strand.
GCATATTTTAACATAATTTATGTATGATATTCACTAATTTTTACTCTCAAAGATGAAATGTAGAATGAAAATAAATTTGCCCCTGACACACACAGTTGGATGTATAAATCTTTGAATGATCAAAATGATAGAATGATGTCACTGATATATGGGAGGGATGGAGAGCATGATTTAGGTGGTTGGTTTGACTAGGGAGTGCAAGCCTTGGTGGAATTGAGATTTGTCCATGGGATGGATGGAGCTATATATAGGTGCAGGGCACAACTCACCTTGCTGTGTGCCATAGTGACCTTGCTGAAGAAGATAAGAGAGAGGAGGAAGAGGAGGAAGAAGAAAGCAAGAAAAGGAAGAGGGAGAGGGAAGAGGGAAAAGAGAGAGAAAAATAGAAGATGGAGATAAAAATCTACTTTGAGAAATGGAACACAGACAAATAAAAAAGTTAAAATAATATATCTGAATTATATTTGTACATGTATATATAAAACTGACTCAGGAAATTAGCTTTCTAAGGTTATTTCTGGAAAAGGAGAAATTTCTTTTAGCTGTTTGGTAAGAAAAGGATTCAGAATGGTTGGGGGAAATGGCCTGAAATAAATAATAAACAAAATACAAAAATGAGGTTGTTGTCCTTCAGGTAGAAAAAAAGATCAGTCAAGATAATGAAATAAAAAGTCATCCCAACATACTGCTGCGATCAGAGGTTCATATGTAGAATATAGATAAGTATATATACTTTCTTGTTTTAACAAACTGGCTTTTTAGTCATAAATTATTTAGAAGTAGCCATAGAGATTTTAATTCTGAGAAATACTAGTATATTTGATTTCATTAATTAATAGATCTATAATAAGTAGCTTTCTAGTATTGGAATAATAAGACAGTCAAACTAGATAAAATGATAGCTTTATGCTTAGAAATCAGGACAAAAATTTCAAAGCATTTGTCCATTCCAATGCAGTCTAAAGTTATTACATATTCCTTTCCTATTTCAGGGATTTCATTACACTGAAACAACTGTAAACAATTGGAGAGACTTGGGATGTGATCAGACTTAAGCAATACAAACCTCCATAGTGAACTGACATTGTAAAAAGTATAGTAGATGACACATATTGAAGGGAGGAAAGAAAGGGGATTGTGGTTGTTTTAAGGGAGAAAAACATTTTACTCCATGGTTTATGAAATATGATGTTATCTGTTTTTCTTTTTGGGACCCAGAAATAATACCTTGACTCAAATCGAGGAAGATATATTCAGGCCAACCTTACATAAGAGACATCCAAAGAAGTGTTTTATCAGTGTACATAATACATACAGAACTACCTAGGCACACATGTCTACACCTGAAAATAAATGATGGCATTATTTCTTTGAGGAATGGAATTTGAAATTATATTTTTAAAGTAGCAGTTAACATATTTCTATTTCTGAAGACCTCTGTCTGGCAATTGCCTCTCTCTTAAGGGTCGTCTGTCCTTCCTTAACCCACTCAGGTCTTTAACTTTCCATTCTGCAACTATACTTCCTAAAAGATTGAAATTCATTATTGAAAAAAAAGAACTTTAGCATTTGACAGAAAAAGAAACACACAGGATAATTATTTCCTTTATAATGATATATAGCATTTGCTTAAAATATGTGCTCCTAAGCAATAAGAGAAAACTTAGGTATATAAAACCTATCATGTGTATTTATAATAAATTTTATGAGTTAAAAATAACTCAAGATAATTTTTTTTTCTTGTGAGACTTTGTAAGGTTTCATTTCTGTACTAAAATTAAATAACATTGAATTTTTATGACTTAAAGCAGTTTTCTCCCAAAAAAAGCAAAATATCACCAAAAAAAAAAGATTCTATTCACAAGTACAGCAAAAGTTTCTTAGAAAACCATTATAGAAAGAGATAATTAAGCCATCAAATTCTAAGGCACCAGTAGATGAGTTAAAGTCCTAAACTAGCCCTGTTCATGTGACTATTTATGAAGAGGCCCTTAATTCATCCATTTGTCCTTGAAAAATATTCCGAACTCTTAGTAGTTTAAAACTTTCAAAATCTCATCCTTTAGATTAAAAACTCTACTTTAGAACTGCAATAAATTAGACAGGAGTTTTTAACTTCTCTCTAAATGGCTATAATTAAACCCTCACTTAGAGCTTTACCATCTATACCAAGGACAAATTCAATGTAATAAGGGGTATGTAGGATTAAAATTATTATAAAGAAAGAAAATCTGTAACTTGGCATAAATTCCACACAAAGGGTACAGGTTACATATTCCTATAATTTCTTCTAAAAATAAGTTATTATATGAAGATCAGAAAGGCTAGGTGAATAGAGGAAAATATTATAACCTTTCCTTTTAAAGCTAGACTTAAAAGTGAACTCTTACCCAGGAAATCTATTAATTGTTAAACTTTCCGTCTTCTAAATACACTGTGAAAACAAATGACCCTAATTCAAATTGAATATGTACTCAGAGGTCACATTCTTTGAAGTGAATCTAATTAGCCAGAATACACCACCTTGCTCAGGGGTGCAGAAAGCTATCTAATGAGATCTAGAAATAGAGATGACATTAATGTGAGAAATAAGAGAATTGGTGGCTACTGCTGCAATATAGTTGCCACATTGAATTGAAAAACAAACACACCACAACACGACATAAAAACAGTGTACTCTCTGAGACAGGGGAATTACCTATTGCTCTTTCCTAAGCTATTGAAAAACTTAAAATAGAAACAAATACATGTTTAGATTTCTGCTATTACATTTAAGAGGATGATTTTTATGAACTCATTCCCTTGACCATTTAATAAAACTACATTTTTTTAAAGAAATAAAACTGTTATCAGGAAAGAACTAAGATATATCAAAAAGCGGCTGTCTAACAATGAGGATTTATAAAATTTTTTATCACTAAAAGGCAGTCTTCAATTGTAATCTAAAAATAATAAAATTGTCTTAATTATCTCCTCTATGAGGGAAAATGTACTGTAACTTTAAATCATAATATAGTTCCATTAAATACATGCTATCAAGTCTTAATTTCTGCTAATCAACACAACTTTCAGAAAAGAAGTAAAATTACATCATGAACATTTATCTGATGAGGAAATTTAGATGTCATAAGCACAAAAAACGGCATGTATTTATTGGACCATTTCACCAGAATATAAGTAGAAGAATCTTTTGATTGTTAGTTCATTGCATTTTCCACCCCCATAAGTTTGGCATGAAAGCACTTTGTTCCATTGTCTTTCTTCTGAGAAAATGTGACTCGTTGGTGTTCATGTTTCATTAGAAATGTTCAGAAATGCCATCCCTCCTCAGGGGAAATGCAATATCATTTGTAAAGGATGGCACACATCAAAGTTGATATGCTAATTGCTTTTAGTTATTTTCTAAGAACTATGAATGCTACTGCTACCTGGTTACTCCAGCAACATTTCTAGGGATCTCTGATCATTTTACAACCAGGTATCACAAAAATAAGAAAAGTGCAACATCATCTCAGCTCTCAACATGAAGATATTTACTACATATATCTTGAGAGTAGCAGTGTTTAATTTATGACCTAATATCAGTCTATTCACTTCCCCATATTTTTAACAATCACTCAGATTTTTCAAATTTTTATTTTCCCATATGCAACACTTTAGAAAGATCACTACAGGCACTGTGAAATGTTTATATATAAAAATCATTAAAACAAAATTTCCTCAGCAACATGATGTTTGAACAAAGAAGCAATAATATTTCAAAATAGGATATTTTTTACTGAAATGTGTTAATTATTTATTCATATTCATTGTTTATAGGTAATTGGTAACCATTATTAAATATACCTGCTTCTTTGTGTTTTTTTTTCTTAATGGTGCTGATATTTTGCAGGACTTTGATTTCACATGCAAAATCCAAACTAAATCACTATAGTCAAAATAAAAAATCCTTTGAACAGAGTATAAATGGTAATTTTGAAAACATAAAAATTATAGAAATAATTAACATATAAATAAAAAAATTTCTATGGATATTATTGATATTTGACCTTTGTTTTTAACATATTTATACATTTAGTTTGATTACTAATTAAGCATCATGTTTTTAAAATTCATAAAATCTAAGACCAATGATATGCTAGGGTAGGATAGGTTATCCTGGAATGAGGCTCTTGTTTCCTCAGTTTTGCCTCTCATTAGGCATGAAGGTCATATCCTTAGTCAGGCAGTTTAAACCTCTGGATCTTTTTCTCCCTAAAGATAACATCTAGGCCTTAGCAGTATTTTAGCTCCAGGCCCAGAAAATTAGCAAAACTAGACAAGTTGCTCTGTGGCTGCCTCAGGACCGGCTAAACTGACTAATGATCCCTTGCCCTAGCACTGACCAATCAGTGGAGACAATGAACTGAAAGTACCCTGGAAAGATAATGAGTATTCTATCTAATAAAAGAGTAACATGCAAATGTGACTGTACCTTGGCTCCTGATTGGCTATGCTACCAGACAATCAGGAGCAGGGGTCATGGCCAGCAGGACGGAGGCAAGGCCAGTGAGGCATGGGGGGGCGTGGCCACGGTGCAGCATGTGCTCCCCAGGCCAGAGGCCCCACAAAGGGGCAGGACTATGTGGGCTCTGCAGCGGGGAGGTAACCGGTGGCAGCAGCGGCGCAGCGTTCGTGCATGCGGTCCCCAGGAGAGAGCCCCGTGGAGGGGCAGGACCTAGCTGGAGCTGCAAGCTGGGTGGCGGCTCAGCGTGAGCTCCCCAGGCCAGAGCCCCACGGAGGCGGGACTGGGCAGGCACCTCAAGCTGGAAGGAGGTGGCTGTGGGGGCCCTGAGGAGGGATGGGATGGCTTCAAGAGGCCCACCTGGGACTATGGGGCACGCTGTCTGCAAGGTGTGCTATCAGAGAGGCACCCACCTGCTGGGTTGGCACAGGACCCCCCACTTCTGGATGCATTTCTGTGCTCCTTCAGTCTCCATGACCTCATGCCATTGTCAGTGGCAGTGTGTGCAAGTCCAGTAAGGTCACCCTTTCCCCAAGCACCATGCACACTCCGCGGCTCCCCACCTCCTCAGGCCAGGATCGGAGCCGGGAGCCTTCCAACCAGGTGCTCCAGCTTCTGGAGATGCTGAGGAAGGCACACCCTCAGTGGGGCTGCAGCATCTCCAGTTTCTCAGCTCATGCCCTCTCCCCAGGAGCCTGGGGAGAACATATATGGCAAAGTTCTTTAAGCCATGGCAGCCAGAGTGTGGGACTCGGCCAGGCAGGTACATAGAGGGGCTTGGGCCCTTTCTGGCCCTGGGGTTAGGCAGCATGCCCTGTGGTCCTGGGTGCCTGTGGGTGCCTGTGGCTGCAGCTGGCCTGAGCGAAGCTGGCCCAGGTCCTGGGTGCCTATAGCTGGCCAGAGGGAGGGAAGCCTGGGTCCCAGGTGTGGGGCAAAGCAGAGGCAGTTAGGAGCAATCAGGCCAGCAGGGGAACACTTAGGGTTGATCAGGCAGGTAAGCAGAGGTGGTTAGGGGTTACACATCCCTGAAGGGGTCCCTGATTGGAGCAGGTGCAGGCTGGGCTAAGGGAACCCTCCTCTGTGCATGAATTTCATGCACTGGGCCACGAGTTTTATTATAACCTTCCCTGTAGACCTCCCCTAATATTTCCATGTGCAAGAGAGAGATAAATATGTTCAGAACAAAGGATCTAGTGTAAGCTCTCCCTCCAAAGAGCATGCCCATACCTTTCCACTCCCTCTCCCCTTCACCCACAACATGAATCCCCTAACCTCTAAGGGACCCCATGAGACTTGCAACCAGGGAAGAAATGGGCAGCAGCAGCTCATCCAGAGCTTACTCCATGAACCTGTTGTTAAGGCCCCCTCTTCTCTGACTTCTCAGTGAGTGAAAGCAGCTAAGCCTATGCGTTTTTGTTGTTTCTTCTATGTCCTTCCTTGTTTCACAGTCCTAAGTACATTTTTCTGTAATCATAAGCTCAATATCCCATTGGCTCGGTACTGTGCAATACTTCCCTTTGTATATAACATCCCCCAGGCCCTTTCCTTAAATAAATTAAAATGTTCTTTAAAAATGTTCATAAAATCTAATATTATTAAAATATTGGGGTAAGAAAATATGAATAATTTGGCAGAAAATGCAAACAAATAAATGGAATTCACTAGGTAATTTTTCTCATGTCTACTCCTGCTGAATCTCCATAAAAATAACAGTGCTTCAATCTATACATTCAATGCAATTCCTATTTAAATATCAATGGCATATTTCACAGGTCTAGAACAAATAATCCAAAAATGTATATGGAAATAAAAAAAGACCTCTAGTAGCTGCAACAATCTTGAAAAATAAAAAGGAACAAAGTTGTAGGAATCACAATACAAGTTATCAAGTTATAGTAGAAAGTCACTGTACTCAAAACACCCTGGTACAAGAACAGGCATATAGATCAATGGAAAAGAACCCAGAAATTGACCCAAGCCATTACACTCAATTGACATTTGACAAAGGAGGCAAGAGCATACAATGGAGTCAAAACAACTATTCAATAAAGGGTGTTGGGAAAATTGAACAGGTACATGCAAAAAAAAAATGAAAGTAGACTGCCAAATTATACCATACACAAGAATAAAGTCAAAATGTATAAAATACTTAAATGTAAGTCATAAAATCATAAAAATCTTAGAAGAAACCATAGACAGCAAATTATCAGATATCTTTCATAGAAATAAGTTTAATAATACATTTCCTGAAGCAAAGGAAACTAAGAAGAAAATAAATGGGACCACATCAAAATAAAAAGCTTCTGCACAACAAAAAACAAAATGAAAATTGAGCCCACTTCATGGGAGAACACATTTGCTAATGATAAGTCCAATAAAAGATTAATATCCAAAAAATATAAGGAACTTATACAACTTAACAAAAAGCAGACAAACAATCCAATTTAAAAATGGGCAAAGGATTTAAATAGACACTTCTCCAAAGCGGACATACAGATGGCCAAGAGACATATGAAAATGCTCAAATTCACTGATCATCAGAGAGAGGCAAATTTAAATAGCCATGAGGTATCACCTCACACCTGTCAGAATGGCTATCATTAGCAAATTCACAAACAGCAAGTGCTGGCAAGATGTAGAGAAAAGGAAACCCCAGCACACTGCAGGTGGGAATGCAGTCTAGTGCAGCCACTGTGGAAAACAGTATGGAGTTTCCTCAAAATATTAAATATGGAATTGCCACTAGACCCAGTAATCCCATTTCCAGGAATATAACTTAAGAAACCTGAAACACCAATCAAAAAATATACACTCCCTTATGTTCATATCAGCACAATTTACAAAAGCCAAGATTTAGAAACAGCCCAAGTGCCCATCATTAGATGAGTGGATAAAAAAAAATCGGAGGTGCATGTTCACCATGGAATACTATGCAACTGTAAAAATGAAGGATCTCTACATTTGAGACAGCATGAAGGAACCTGTAGAGTATTATACTAAGCAAAATAAGCCAATCAGAGAAAGATAAGTATCATATGATCTTACTCATTGGTAAAATCTAATGAACAAAACAAACTGATGAAGAAAATAGATCCAGGGACATGGAAGCATGGAACAAACTGGAGAATCTCAGAAAGAAGGCAGAATTGGGTAGAGTGGGGAGTGATTAACCAGGGTATTTATATGCATACTAGAGGCCTGGGTGCATGAAATTTGTGCATGGGGGATGGTCCTTTCAGCCCAGACTGTACCCTCTTCAATCCGGGATTCCTTGGGGGATGTCCATCTGCTGGTCCAGATGGCAATTGGACATCCCTTTTACAATCCTAGACTGCTGGCTCCTAGTCACTCATCTTCCTGCCTGCCTGGTTGCCCCTAACTGCCCTCCCCCCCCACCGCACCAGCCTGATAGGCCCTTACTGGCTCTGTGTGCTGGCCTGGTCGCCCTTAACTGCTCCCAGCTGCTGACCAGGTTACCCCCAACTGCACCCTCCCTGCTGGCCTGGTTGTCCCCAACTGCACCACCCATTGGCCTGGTTGTCTCCTACTGTTCCCCCACCTCACTGGCCCCCAACTATCCCTCTGCCAGCCTAATCAACCCCAACTGGACCTCCTGCCAGGCTGGTTGCCTCTCACGACCCCCTCACCAGCCTGGTCGCCCCATGCAGCCTGCTTGTTCAATTGTTTGGTCTTCCCTTGGCTGGGCCTGGGTAGCTGGGCAGCTGATATCCAAGGCTTGCATGTGCTTTGGGCCAGCCCTAGTCGGCTGGGGGGCTTAGAGGACTGGGGGACTCCAGAGGAAGGTGTGGGAGGAGCTAGACCTGCCTGTAGGCAGGCCTGGCCATGCCATGTGCCTGTGTCCTGGGGAGGCTGAGAGTACTGGGTGCCGCCATCCTGTGGCTGTAGATGCTGCCATTTTTGACAGCCTGGCAGTCAATTAGCAATTCTCTTCTTATTGTCTGTAAGCACCACCATCTTTGTGAGGATGTGATGGTCAATTAGCATATTTCTCTTTATTAGATAGGATAAGCATAACCCATGGACATAGGCTGTAATGTGGTAAAGACTTGGGAGAGGCAGAGGCCAGATGGAAGGGATCAATGGGGAAAAGAAAAAGGACATCTGTAATACTTTCAACAATAAAGATAAATTAAAAAAACAAAATAAAAAAACAAAATTACAGGGATTCAGAATCACTAATCTAACCATTGACTCACCATAGAAACACTCCCTTCCCTTTATTGCAGTCCAACCAATTAACCAGAGGGTGTTTCAAGTTATCTAAATGTGGTATTAATGATGTCATGAAAACAATTACTCAGACTTAATATGGTATGATCAACAGCTTCTCAGAACTTTTTTCTTCTTTTTCATTATCTTTATTTATAATTTAAATGTATAGCTTGTAATAAAATGGTTAGGGACTTTTAATGGATTCTAACATCGCAATTACAAAAGGGAAATCATATCATTGTAATAAGAATTAAATGGGTTCAGTTACATTTTAATTCTAAGTAGTTTCAAGTATAACCTATAGGATTTCATAGAAAACAAAGTTTAGAACTCTGGGGAATAATATTTCAAACTTGAAAGCAAGGAATGTGAAAATCTTTGGTGGACAGGCACTTAAATGTGTTAAATGGAGCAAATGAAAAACTATTGCAACTATATCTTCTATTTTGTTCTAAGAAACATGTCTGATAAAGAAAAGAAGAAAAGGTGTCTTTTAACTAAAGTAAAAAATGTTGATTATAAATCAGTGTAATGGTCCATAAGAATCTTCTCTTACACATATACAAACTACACATTTTAGCAAATATGTTGCACACTATTCACTAGTTCAAAACAGCACCATGGACATGTTCAAGAATTAGAATTACACCATTGCACATTTTCCTCTGAACATTATAACTTACTGCTATGTTAGAAAACTGCTAGTAAATCTTCCATCTCAATAGAATATATTGTAAAATGTATTCTCCACTTCATTACAAACTGTTGGTTTTTGTTTTAGTTTTGAAAGTCAGATATTGTATCTAACTTCTTTGCATTCTCACTCCACTCAACCCCATTAAATCTATGACTAACATATAATGAATTGCCTTAGGTTTCTTTTAGCTTTTTGGGGTGAAATGATGACTTAAGTTTTAGTTGAATGAATGTTTTATATCACTAAAGAAAAAAGTAAGTGCTTACTAAATGTAACTGTGAAACATAATGATTTATTTCCTTGTTCCCACAAAAATGGCTTTACTAACAGTAATACAGTTATTTGTAATTATTTATAATGAGATTAATTTGTTATAGATTAAATACACTATAGTCTCTACTTTGCAAATGGGTCCCAAACTTTTGATGTCACAGAAATATGCAAGTATTGATTGGCCGAAGTGGAGGGCCTTATAATTTTGAGCTAATGACAAAACGGAGTGGTTTCCAACACCATATGTTGCAAGACAACATAGCATATTTATATCAATATTAATTTATTGGGAATACCATAACAGATTAGAGATTATAGTAAGCTATATCATTAAACATCAGCCTGGCTACATGATATTACAGTTCTTCTATTCTTCAACTCACATGGTAATGGCAAAATAATTATACTTGTACGTTTTAATAATTACTAGAGGCCCGGTACATGAAATTCATGCACGGGGAGGTAGGGTTATCCTAGAGCCCAGCCTGGACTGTGTCCAATCTGGGACCCCTTGAGGGATGTTTGACTCCCTCTCACAATCCAGGACTGCTGGTTCTCAACTACTCCCTAGTCAGTCCAATAGCCCCTAACTGCCCTCCCCTGCCAGCCTGTTCACCCCCAACTGTCATCCCCTGCTGGCCTGGTCACCCCTAACTGTCCTTCCTTGCAGTCCTGGTCACACCCAACTCTCCTTCCCTGCTGGTCTGGTCACTCCTAACTGCCCTCCCTTGCCAGTCTGTTCACCCTTAACTTCCCTCCCCTGCTGGCCTGGTCATCCCTAACTGCCCTCCCTTGCAGGACTGGTCCCCTCTAACTGCCCTCCTCTGCTGGCCTGGTCACCCCTAACTGCCCTCTCTAACCAGCATGGTCCCTCCCAACTACCCTCCCCTGCTGGCCATCTTATGGCAGCCATCTTGTGTCCATAAGGGGGCAGCCATCTTTGACCACATGGGGTGGCCATCTTGTGTGTTGGAGTGATGGCAATGTGCATATTACTCTTTTACTAGATAGGATTAAGCATTTTACTTTCCATCAGGAAAAATCATAACTTGTCAATTTAATGATCTCTAAGACCCAAAAATCAAGTCTAATTGATTTTCTGCACTCTATAGGTAATACACAATTTGGGGAAAATTGTCTTTTTGAATATACTTTTAGAAATGGAAATTAGCCCTGGCTGATGTTGCTTGGTAGTTAGAGCATCAGCCCACACATCTAAGAGTCAGGGATTTGATTCCTAGACAAGTGCAGGTGCCTGGGTTGCAGGTTAAATTCCTAGCCCTAGTCAGTCAGATTCTATGTGGGACAACCAATCAATGTCTCTCTCTCTCTGTCTCTATCTATCTATCTATCTATCTATCTATCTATCTATCTATCTATCTATCCATCCATCCATCTATCTTTCTCTCTCTTCCTTCCTCTCTCCCTCCCTGCTTCCTTTCTACTTTCCTTAGAAGTCGATGAAAAAAATATCCTCAGGTGAGGACAAACAAAGAGAAAATGAAAAATGAAGAAGAAATAGAAAAATAAGCAAATAAAATATCTGCAGACAAAAACTTTATTTTATTTTCTTTCCTCCTGTCTTTTTCCTCTAACTAACCAATTAAGCAAATAAAGTCCTCACTTTTTGACTGATTTATATGCATCCTTCAAATGTATCTCAAAAGCTATTTTCAGTGTAAAACTTCCCATAAAATTACAGAGAGTTTACAACTTCCTCTCCTGAATTCTGTGTGTAGGTTTAGGGACAAAATCCCCATTCTGTAATGATTATTTTTATGATTTTGGCAGGAGCTTCTCAAATACAGCCCCCTGTTCCATTTATATCTCTGTCTCCAGAGCCTACTATGTGCCTGGTGTGCGGTTGCACCAGTTATTTAGTGAATAAATAATTAAATGCTTAAATAGATATAAATATGGCTCACTCCCTCAAGCTGATATTGGGCATTTTTTTAAAGTCAGCCTGCTATTATCTGGATGCCAGTCAAATCGCTTGGAATACAAATCTAAGGAGAGGGTGGTTATTGCAAATGTATTTTCAAAGAGCCTTCTATCAAAGGGTTTCTTTAATTTATAGTTGTCTCCATTTTTATCCATGACCACTCAAAGTAAATATATATTTTCCTTAAATAATTGTGCTGGCCAACAGAATGAACTCTTTCAGACTAAAAGGAATGGAGGAATATATCATTTATATTTATGAAACTGGAAGATGTATGACTATGTACACAGTCCTAAGAATTATACTCCCTACTCACTGGAATTAGAATTAGTTTATATCAGATAATGATTTTACCTTCAGTGAACTTATTTTAACTTTCTTATTTATTGGATCAATATAGACTTCATAGTGACTGTTATCAAGGTTTAGTAATGGTCAATGTGATATTTATGATTTTATCAAGTTTTTTTTTCTACTCCCCACTGCAACCCACTTAATAAAATTTTCAGTAACATTTAATACGTATATGTGGTGACTTTGAAGATTCAAAGGTTTTATTTTGGGCTGTGGGTGTTTTTCATACTTTTTTTTCCTAACAAATTATTTGTAGGAATTCAAATAAAAATGGTCCATGTCTTGTACCCAAGTGTTGTGATTTAATATTCACACAAGTCAATAAGGAAATGTTTGCAATGTTCATTGTTCTCTGAAGGCAAATATTTCTACTTTATTAAAAAAGACTTTTATTTATACTATTGAATTTCATGAATTCTCATTTAAAAAATCCTGTTAATCAATTTATATTTCCACAAACAGGTGATTATGAAATTTTTTTGGAAATAAAACCATTTTTTATCAATATGTAAAGATGTAGCATCTCTGAGAGGAAAGCCTATATACACATTCAGATCACAATTCCATGAAATAAAGTTAGTAACTACCAATATAAATATTCTGTATTGAGTTAACCATATTTTGTAATGTTTTAAATTATTCCAAAACAGAGTATGATGCACAATTTTTATTTAAAATGTGAGTGCAAACAATCTTGTTAGTTCTGCCCAGATGTTTTCTTTATCCTACTCTTCACACTTTTAATGCATGCATTTGTAAAATTATAGTGATGGGGAATCATGCAAGAAATACATTCTCCTTATTTTATGAATGAGATTATTAGATTAAGAAATTACTCATTTCAATTTTCAGCATCTAATCTGAAGCTTTATCATGTGTTTTAAAGTATATCTTGGAGCTCATTTACCAACCCGTATTCATTAACATTCAGCTTCATCCCTTTCCCAAAATCTCTTTCAAAATGTCTGAATCCACTGTGAAATATCCTTGAAGAAATGTGGTATTTTTCTTTATATTGGATACACATAGGAATTGGTTCATTGAAAGGGATTTCTAAAGACACATGAACAAGTGTGTTCTGTCATTATTCATAAGTCAAGTTCTGAGTCAAAGATTAAGGGTTATTACTTAAAAGTATAACTAATCTTTAAAAAAGTTTAATTTTCTAGGACTTGCAAAGACAATTTTAACCAAATGGTTTTGATATTTAAACTAAATTCATTTCAATCGCATCTCCCTGGTGTGTGAAAACAGTCTAAAAAGAGACTTAAAACTTGATCTTTACATGTGCTCTCTCTCTCAGATGGCTCAGACATAGCTGGTGAAGAGATTTCAATTCCCTTGCCTAGTCAGCTGGGGCTAAATATAATATGAGATAAGCAGAGCCATATTGGTTTGCTTTTGCTTCCTAGAAGCTCAATTTGCCATTTCATGCAGGCTCAAAACACTAGTCAATGACTCCAGTAGTGAACGTTCTTTTGCAGACAGTAATCTTTATCTCAATTAAAACAGTATTTCATAAAGCTTTCATTAGTACATTATATAGACATACACTTGTTTTTTAATGAAAATACTGTCCCTTAAAACTGCTTTCAATTTTGCCACACACAGATGCATATACCATTTCTTTTTCATAGCCACAGATTTTTTCATAGTAAGAGAGAGAAGGAAAGAGAGAGAAAGAGATATATAAATAACTTCCAGGTATAAAACTACATGTAAATATATTTGTTTAGATAATTTTCCTTTTTTAAAAAATGGTTCATATACAACCAATGTCTAAAATGCACAAATTTTTGTTCTGAAATGCTGATGCAAAAGAAAATATATGTCTTCAATGATATGATTTAATTACCTATCCTTTTAAACTCAGTGAACAAGTGGAAAACATGATAGACTGAATCTGAATTAGCTTTGATAGGAGAAGTCAATTGAGGCCATTGGTCTGTCTATGGCTCTCCATCTTTTTTTTCACTCTGACCCAACAATTGAAGTCATCCTGTGACCTTACAATTAGATCATATCCCATGCTGTATGAATTAATAATAATTCCTGGGGAGATAATAATCAGAAACAAATGGGACACCTAGTAGTTGTCTGAAACTCTGTGTAAGACCATTCCACCCACAACCTATGAATCACAGACCATGACTAGATGGAATCAGTATGATGAGTGCAGAGACTGTCATGGAGAATTGGAGCTAGTTTCCAAGGTCATGAAGCTGTCTGCACTTGCATTTATCTTGTATCTTGAGCTGTCTTTGTTTTTCCTTTCAAGCCTTCTCATACTTTTACCTATACTAGTATTCATTTTCTATATGTGGAGAATGGAGAACACCAAGAAAATTTTCCCAGCTCTGTGTTCTTTTCTCATTCCAGCACATTACCATGAGGAAAATATCAAAAGGGTAAACAACAACAGTTTTTGCTTTGCAATCCTTTGAGAAAACAAGTCCAAATGACAGCTTTATGTTTTACTAATGCAGTCTTTGTAAAGTGGCATGTGACAGAGTACATTACCCTTATTTTTACAATGATCTGTAACTCATTAATCCTTTTATACCTATTTCAGTAGAATGTTGTAATATAAAATAAACTGTCACCAGTCAAATGACAAAAAGAAATAACACTCATTAGCAATCCACAATTTTTGAGGGAGAATTGCGCTACAGTAAGTGATCAGAACCTATTTAAGATTTTAGGTCCTGCATATATATGTACTCTATGCTGACAAGCAATGCAATTATAAATATATTATTCATATCAATGTCTTGCACATTTCTAATGAAAGTTGTACAATATTACAAGAAAACTCAAAATATTGTTAAACTCTAGGAATTCTCTGTTTTATCATTTTCTTCAGTGAACAGGTACATTTCCAAGGCATCCAAGTGTCAACAAATGTATCTAATAGAGCCTTTAGCTTCAGTGATTTCATAAAAGAGGAACTTGCCAATGAATTTAGGAAACTCACATTAAATATTCAGGTTAGATTCACAAATTCATTGTTGCATGGCAAGAAGTCTATGCTCATTTCTTGGTATCATGAATTACAAGTTTTTCCCCAATTCAAAGAACCAAACCTAAGCCTTCATAAATGAGTGAACAACTCAAAGGTAGCTTATACTGTACAAGTCTTAGAGAAGGCATTTATTGTGTATTCAGTTTAAAGGGCTCATTTTATGGCAGCCATGGAAGTTATATATGTCCAAGTTGCTCAAAATAAATCCTATGTACAATTCATAGTAAATACACACTTTACTCTCTTCATGTCAATACAGACACACACACACACAAACATACACACACACACACACACACACACACACACACACACACTTGGTTTTTATGGGTTACCTGTTAACTCTTAGTAGGAGAAAACAAAATATTATGCAGCTGCAATCTTCTCAAAACCTGCTGCTATAGAAAGCCAGGAATTAGAGAAACACTGAAAAAAGTGTCTTGTTAGTTTTTATAATCTGATTGTTATGTGACATATATTAAGTATCAAATATAAATCTATCATTTGAGACTGAAGTAAAATTTTAAGAATTGAAAGTCACTAGAGAAAACATGTGTTTTGTTTACATATGTTTTTCCAATACAAACAAAATTAATTCAGCTAATAATTTGAAAAAATAATTTGTTAAACCAATTCAGATATACTTCTTAGATGAGAACATTAAATATTCATTAACAAATGAAAAAGTTGCAACAACACAAAATAATCATTATTCAAGACATTTTCAAAATTTACTTAGCTTTCTTATAATATTCAAAGTTTTTATTAAAGTAATTTTGGATATATTTATTTGGTTTCATATGTTATTCTTGAAATGTAAAGCAGGGTTATCTACCTCTAGAACTGAAAACTTTAACACCTTTAGGTTTGAACCACACACTTTCATATCTTATGAAAATAAAATTAGCCGACACTGCTTCAGGTTAAGTGCTGTGGAGATTGCACCTTTGTTTCTGAATTACAGCACAATGACGCAGCCAGGAGGAGCCTCCCTAGCTATGCAAGAACCACATTGCTCTTCTTCTCAAATGAGCAGAGTAGGGTACAAATAGGGACATTGCTTCTTTCCTAAGGTAGGACTTAGAAAAGTCTATTAGAAGAAGAATGATTAATTAATTCCCATGCAAACAACATTTATTACTTCAACAGCTCTCTAAATTTGGGGTGGTTTTTAGATACAGATTAAAACACTGCCCTACACTTTCATTTTCTATATATTTCATCTGACTTGTGTGACTTTGAGTTGAGCTTTGGAATGTTTGACCTTGATTATTCCAGGTGTAAATTTCTTTCCAGAATTAAAATTATATGTTTGTTGGGGGTTTTGTGGGGTATTTTTTATGTTTAAACTCCTAGCTCAAATTTTTTTTTCTTGCCAAACCGGTTTTGCTCAGTGGATAGAGCGTCAGCCTGCGGATTGAAAGGTCCCAGGTTCGATTCCTGTCAAGGGCATGTACCTTGGCTGCTGGCACATCCCCAGTTGGAGGTGTGCAAGAGGCAGCTGATCGATGTTTCTCTTCCATCGATGTTTCTGACTTTCTATCCCTCTTCCTTCCTCTCTGTGAAAAATCAATAAAATATATTTAAATTTTTTTCTTGTAAGAATATTGATGACTGTTCATGTCTGCAAATAGTCACTTGTCCATTTAGACAAGGCAAGTAATGATTGTAAGAGTACAAGGGAAAAAAGACCTGTAAACATACCACAGACACTGTACCACTATTGACTCCTTTTCATTAAAATATATTTTTATTGACTTAAGAGAGGAAGAGAGAGAGAAACATCAATGACGAGAATCATCAATCAGCTGCCTCTTCCATGCTCCCTACTGGGGATGGAGCCTGAAACCTGGGCATGTGCTCCGACGGGGAATCAACGGTGACCTCCTGGTTCATAGGTTGACACTCACCACTGAATCATGCCAGCTGGACTGTTCACTCCTTTCATGTAAGGAGCTGAATCAGCACTATGTTTTCAAAACTCTGCAGGGGAAGACCCGAAGAGTGGTAGAGGGAGTGAATGTCTGGCTGGAGAACAGAAATGCAACAACACTGAAAATAATACAAAATACGGACATGTTGACAGGCATGGAAGATTTCTGCCACTGCAGAAGTCCTGTAGGAATCCAAAGTAACTTTTTAAAGTAGTTTTTGATAATGACCAGTCATTGCCAAATTAATGCTGAAAAAATAATCATCAGAATGTGAGTAACCTTAAAAATATAAAATGCGTAAGTCACATGAATGAAAAGAAAAGCTATGCATATATTATTTCAGAATGATAAAATGATGTGTAAGTATAGTGGGGAAGAATCTAGGTTAGCTGAAGAGAAGGACATGTTTGCAGAGGTTACTCTTAAGTTCTCTTTTAAATAGAATACACTGTAAGTCATTGGTGGCAGGACTCAGGTTTATTTATCCCTGGTGCCTGCTAGGCAGTTAGAAAATATATACTGAATAAGAGAGAAGAGAGAGGATGAAGCAAGAAATGAATCTGTGGAGTTTGTTGGGAACTAAATGGTACAATGTTAAGGCATTTAACATGATACCATTGCTGATAGGAGAAATAAATGGGGTATGAAGCTGGGAAATAAAACACTATTTCACTTCTCATCTGGTAGAAATGTGAAGGTGATTCAGAAGGTTGGGATTTGATAGCAGGGAGTCCAGGGCTGGAATTGGATGCAGGAAGTCCAGTTAGAAGACTGCTGTGATTATCTAAATAGAATGATGAGGGTTCTCACTGAGTGGCAGTGGAGAATCCTCAGATTTTCATGGGTAACTGACCTAAATGACAAACTGCAATCTTTACGTTCCAGTGTGTTTCAATGAAATAGATAGATCTCTTTGCTGAATTATAAAGAAATTTGCCTTAGTTTGAGAAATATCAATGAGAGAGAGAGAGAGAGAGAGAGAGAGAGAGAGAGAGAGAGAGGAGAGAAAGAAACTCTTACCATTTGCAACAGGATGGATGGATCTGGAGAGCATTATACTAAGCGAAATAAGCCAGTCAGAGAAAAACAGGTATAACATGATTTCATTCCTATATGGATTATAATGACGAACATAAACTGAAGAACAAAAATAGACCCAGAGACACAGAAACATCAAAGACTGTCAAACCTCAGTGGGAAGGCAAGGGCGGGTGGAGGGGGTAAGAGATCAACCGATTAACTCACATGTATATAAGTATAACCCATAGACACAGATAGTGGGGTGGTGAATGCTTGTAGGGGGTAATAGGGGGGTAAAGGGACATGTGTAATAGTTTCAACAATAAAGATTTGTTAACAAATTAAATTAAATTTAAAAAATTGTCAGCACCAAGATTTCTATCTACTAAAATGTATCACCTCCTATTATTCCCAGAAGTAAGTTAGTACTTATTTCATGGTACTTACTTACAGGTCTACTTATTTGCTTGGGGGTTGGAAGGAAAAGAAAGACTGACTTAAAGGCTGAGACTAGTAAATATTTCCATGTTTTTGTGGCCTTTCTTTTTTTTTTATAGTCAACCATAGTCAATTACATAAAAACCTACAACATAACCATGTGCCCATAGCATAATCAAATATGCTTATTTATGGGTCCCCTGGGCATATTTGCATTCACATTTTCTTTACAACTATGGTAAAGGAATGAGAATTTTCTAATATATTAAGGAACCATCATCTTGAAAGTATCAACTACCCTCTCTCTAATTTGATATTTTAATTAAGTACAAAATTTTCTAATTATACAACTTTGAGAAATTGGCCAGAAAAAGAAGTGGAAGAGATGATGATGTTTCTTTAAAAGTACTGCTTCAAAAAAAAAATCCTCACCCTAGGTTATTTTTCCATTGATTTTTAGAGAGTGGAAGAGAGAGGGAAAGACAGAGAGAAATATCTATGTGAGATAAACACATCAATTAGTTGCCTCCTGCATGAGTCCTGATGAGGGCCTGAGCCATGAGAAGCCTGCAACCAAGATACATGCCCTTAATCAGAATCAAACCCAGGACTCTTCAGTCCATAGGCTGGCACTCTATCCATTGAGGTAAACTGGCTAGGGCTAAAATGAAAAAAAAGTACAATTATGCACAGGGAACAATATAGAAGAGTTAATTTTAAATAAATGTAACTGTCTAACAACCAGAAAATTTACTGAATAAAATAAATTATTATAATGTATGTCAATGATCAGACCATGAGCATATAAATTTAAGTAATTCCACTATTTCTTCAATATGAGAAAGAAATCAAAAGTGGCAGGGTTAAGGGAATATCTTCAAAAACAGTATTGGCCATATACAAGATCTCTTTTTGTTTATTTGTTTGTACAGTTCTGCATCTTGAGAAAGATAAACATTATATTATTCCTTATATATGAAGAAAACTTCAAATGCCAATAAAACATTCAATAGAAACAATTTTAGTGTTGGACCTCAATAAATAGGGAAAGGTGAAGTATACTTCTTCAGTCTTTCCATTCAATATCAATTCATAGATTTTTTTGAGCACTATCGATGTATTCAAGACTCTTGTGATCCCCTAAAAAATAACTCTATGACAAATACAGGTTTCAAATTAAATTGGATGACTGTTCTGAAAGAACATATTTATATAATGAGTAAAGTATTTTTTATCAGCAAAATGCTCTCTTCTTAAACCAAAAAGCTACTCAGTACTTAATAATTATGGTATGAAATGTGTGATAAAAATTTGTACACTAAAAATATATTTAAAAAATCCACTTATGTTATCTTTCCTATAATGTATTTATATTAACTCTAAAGTCTTGTTACACTATTTGTTATTTATCAAACATTTAAAAATTTTCTATCAAGTGAAAAGCACTTTTCTAGTATATTCTGACACAACTACAGTTTGTGGAATAAGAATAGAAAAATAAGTTTTATTTTCTTAAAGAAAGTTTAAATATATTGAGGTAGTCATATATAAAGAAACTATTTAAAGAAATGATGGGTACATGGCCTAAGTTTATATTTAGTGTTTATCTAATGTTTAAAACTGCCCTGATCAATGTGGCCCACTTGGTTAGACTTCATCCCAGGCATCTCATGAAATATCGGAATATTAGAAGAGCCATCGAGGAGATGGGCAGTACTTAGATTGTCATATAACTTTGTCTCAACTCCGGCCATGCATGTGATAACCATATTGTTAGTATGTAATTTCTTCAAAGACAAGAACTTTGTCTTATTCACAGTTTTATTCTCAGGAATCTAACACTTCCCAAAGACATTGTAGTTTCATGAGTATATGTGAGGAATCCATGCTGAAGACCTCTCTTAAGAATTACTTTATACAAACTGTTGAATACCTTTCATTGTGACTCCAGCAATGATCACAAATAGCACAAAAACTCATTAGCAACAGTGCATTTTTATTCCTATCTATAATCAGAGACAAATAAATGGATCAAAACATGAAATATCTGTGGCTTTTGGGCAGCTTTGTTGCAAGGGAAGGGACACTTGGAATGAAGCATCTCAGGTAAGTTCCTTGCCTAGCCACAAACAAAATTCATAAAAGGCATCTTTATTGATATAATTGTTGTGAGTGATAAAGAAAACAATGTATATGAAAATACTCATCAGAGGCCTAATATGTAGAGGCATGGGTAGGGTCCAGCTGGCCTGCCCCAATGGGGGCCATTGGGCTGAGTCAGTGGTGGGGAGGGGCTGTGGGAGGTTGGCTGCCCAGCTCTGCCTCCAATCTGACTGGGGCGGGCTGGGGGGGGGGGGGCGGCATCATCCCGATCAGTCTGGTAGGTTGGCCACAGTGCGTGTCATAGCAACCAGTCATTCCGGTCATTCAGGCATTCCATTCACTTGGCTTTTATATATATAAATGTTGCAGGTGAGTAGATGATTATAGATTCTAAATTTGGAAGTCAACAACAATGTGTAAGTGATCTAGGACCAAGCATGAGAAAAATACCAGTAAGAGAGAAGGAAGAATTCATACAATGGGATCAGAAAAAGGAGATTGATAAGTAATGGGGAATATATTTTAGTATTACTCTATGATAAGTTTTACCATTTGTGATTAAAAGGTAAATACTACTGAAAGTAGGGAACCATGTTTTAAATAAAAATCAGGATTGGGGAGTGTAGCAGACAAAAAATAGTTTTTGGAAGATTACATGATATGCATAAATGAAGGATAAATTTTCAGGAGAGTGCAGTTTCTTTTTATTTGCTATTTCTTTTACTGATAATATCTTGATTTATAAGTGGAATTGTAACTCAATAAATATATGTAAAAATAATATTGTTTTAATGATTATGACTTCACTTTATAAATAACTAGAGGCCCAGTGCATGAATTAGTGGATGGATGGAATCCAGCCAGCCTGGCCCTAATCAGGGTGGATCAGGGCTAGGCCTGTCAGGGAAGAGAAGATGGTGGGAGGTTGGGGATCCGATTGGGGGCAGGGTTTGTCATGAGGAGGGGTTGTGGGAGATAGGGTTGGGAGAGGCCAATCAGGGGCAGGGCTAGCTGGGGGAGCAGCCAGGTAGGGAGAGGGGTTATAGGCAATTGGCAGGCCAGCCCTGCCCCCTGTGGGGGTGGGTGGGGGTGATCAGGCGGAGTGGCTGAGCCTATCAGGGTGGTGGGGGCCTATCAGGGGAATGGCAGGCCAAGCCAGGGGGGGGGCCTGCAGGGCTATCGTAGTGGGGAGGTATGATTTGGAATGCAGCTGGCTGTGGGGGAATAGAGGGGGTATTAGGCCTGCAGACCCTGCTATTGATCCGGGTGGGAGAGTCCAATCAGAGGCAGGCCGGCAGGGAGGAGGGGCTGCCTGTCCCCCAGCCCCACCCCTTGATTGGGCCAGTTTGCTGGCCACAGTGGGCGTCATAGTGACCCGTTGTTAGGTCATTATGGTCTTTATAGTGACTGCCTTTATATAGATAGATAGATAGGCTCTTGGATTTAGGTTTATATATGCGAAGAGTACAAAAGACCTTGAAGATTTAGAGAAATTTTAATTAATTTAACACTCTATTTGTCTATTAAAAAAATCTACATCCTCATTAGATTTTTCCACACTATCTCTTTTGTGATTCTCACAAATATAGAATAGTTGTGGTATCCTTATTAAATGTGAAAGAGAAAACAGAAAAAGCTTACGTATTTTTAGATAATATTTCAATTTTAAATTGCTTTCTAGAGTTAAATCTAAAATTTTAAATACATAAGAAAATAACGTTTTAGTACCCACTAAGAAATTTTTAAAAACTAAAATTAATGTATTATGCATGTCATCACCAGACTAGAGCTAACATTTATTGACATTTGTGATAATAATTTTCTTATAATTTTAAATGTAATTTTCATCCACTAAGCACAAAAAATTTATACAAAGAAAACAAAACAAATAACAAAAGTGATGCGTAGTTCATTGGTAGCATACACCTGAACAAAACAATTTTCACTGCATGCTGTGAGATTTGTTGATCATGCTGCCAAGGGATAAGGCAGTATGGAATCCCTCCACTCATTAAAACAGTAGCTTTTACTGAGCTATGCAGTGGGAAAAGCTCGGAATTAGCCACAACTGTAATTGAATCCCGGTACTACCATTTACAAGCAGAGGACCCTGGACAACTTATTATACTTCTTAGAGCCTCATTTTTTTATATTGGGAGTAATAATAACATCCATCCTGTGGAGCTTCAGTAGGGTAGAAATGAGCATGCACTTGAAGGCTCCTAGAATAAAACCTGGCACCATACACCATACATGTTCAATTATTTTTCCTCCTGAATAATTAGCCTGGGTCTCTTCCTATGGATTTTCACTGATCTGAACTGGACACACCCGTAAGCTCATCTAAGGTGAGACTGTGTCAATTTTTGTGCTAGAAAAAAAAATCTTTTGAAAGGTGTGTATTATGCCTGGGGTTGGCCGGCATCTTTCTATCTCCTACCAGCAGCTTATCTTTGATATTCAAGTGGTTTTAGACGGGTGTTAAAATTTCTGTCCCCTTTTCTTTTGGTGGTGCTTAAAATAGGAAGCTAGAAAAGAGATTTGGTGAAGTTACTGATAACTTGTTTGGAATTAGAATGGGAGAGTCAAAGTAAGTAAATATAAAAACACATTTGATTATTCCCTTAAGATGTGTACCTAAGCCAAATAGTCATTTGCCTATTCTGAGGCATATCAATAAAACCATTTACATTTAAAACAAAACAGAATTGCAATTTCCCTTATATATCTACTCTAGAAAATGGCTACTTGTTAAAAAGAGAAAGAGAGAATAAAACAAAAAAAGAAACAAAATTTCAAACCAAGCTGGATTCTGAAGTAAAACATCAACCACAGCAAATTAAAAAGAAATATCTGGGCATATACACAAGTATCTTTAAATTAATTTGTTTAGTTAAATAAAAAATGTGAGCAATATACCCTGGGTTATAATTTATTGCCTTATTTTTTTTATTTTCTGACTTTTTATTGTAATTTCGGAAAAGAAAACTGGGTTCATCAAGGAAAGTTACTCCCAGTACAGAGCAACATCACCTTTAACAATGTAGCAGCTCAAAGGTGTCCAGACTCGCCCACACAGTGCTATCACTTCTGGTCACTGAAGCCTGCCACTATCCTGTCACTGCAAGAAGTACCCGCTCTCGTAAGGTCATCTAAACAAACATTGCATTTAGAAAAAATATTGTTTTATATTCCTGTTTGGCATGAAAATCTATCAACTTTACTTCTAATAACCAGTTAAATATACCAGGTACAGGTCTCTTAAAATATAGTTCCACATATCAATGCCAGGATGAAACTGTTGATACATACAAGGAGCACATGTTCATTCTAGCAAAAAGGCAATTAGTCAAAGAGTAGAAAATAATTTTTACAAGTAAGTCTTATTCAGAGACAATGCATAAATAATAGATGATTATTATATAATAAATTCTTAAGAGCAAAAATGTGTGATCACCATTTATCCATAGTTAGCAGTTACTCTCTAATCATGTATTTTCCTAAAAAAGAATTATATTATATCCAGATAAAGTTATAAACTTGCATTTGCAGTAATGAATAGCATAAATGACAGGCACAACCTCGTCAATATAATCGGGTTTCAACACCCACTGGAAGCAAACTCATGGAATATGTATTCTCCAGGTAAATTTGAGTGGGCTAATCTAATGGGACCATAACTTTGCTGAAGGATTTGAGAGATCATTGATTAAATCTTAAGTAAATGTGTGCAGAAAATGCATAGTCTTAACCATGATTATTCAGCAAATCTAATAAAAAGAAAGTGTTTGATTTCAACTGCTCAACTTGAGTGTGCAGTGTCATGGGAGTGGATTGGGGGAGCCAGTGGTCTGAAGACTCTTTGTTCACTGATTTCAATTATGTTTTCCTTTAGGAGTTAAGAAAACCCTACTAGGGATTGCTAATGTAATCTAATAGAATGCTATAAGGAATCAAGCCTCCTTGAAGAACTAACAACCACAAATGGCAAGGCTTCCTCACACCACTTTAAATGTGTAGGAAAACTAGAAGTGTGTGAAAGCAATTCATTGGCCTAATGCACTAGGACTATATAGACACATGTCCTACTGATTTCATCTTAGCCTTCCTCGAGTCCTGAAATATATTCATGCAAAGGAGAAGAGAAAAATAGTAGTTTACTTCTAACAAATAAAAATTAAAATGAGCTTTTATGACTGAAATAACATCAGATTTCTGATGCCACTGAAGCCCTGGATAGTATTTTTCCATTGGCTCTTTCTACATGTCTTTCCCATTTAACTCTTGCACATTCCCTCCTATACAGTGTGCCCTTCCCCAGCTCCTCACACTGGGCTTCTTGGCCTCTGAGCTCCTGAGCATCTTGTGCATATCCCTGTTTTTATGCCAAATTAATTGTGGCAAAAGCAGTTAGTTTACAATTCAACATGGATGACCCTCCCCCCGCCCAGCCTCTTCCAAACAGAGCTAGTCTATTTTTCAGAATGTCAGTGTGCCCAGCCCAGTAGGTAACTGAGAAGAATAATTCAATTATTTGAACCTTAGTTTTTTCCAATTGATGTTCACTCCTCAAGCTTGGTTGCCCTAGCAGATGGCCATGTAACACATGTGTTGGCAGGAAGATGTCCAGAGAAGTCTGTCAGAGGATTTCTGAAGAAATCTATCCTTCTTTTAAAAAATAATAAGTTTTCTCTCTTATATACTGCAGTCTTAGAAGACAGAGTTTATATGGGAAACTTGAATTTAGGGCAGTCATATTGAAACCAAGAAGAGGAAAAAAGGTGATACAGTAGAAGAATAGAAAACACTCAGCCTTCATTGACACTATTAAACTGATGTTAAACTAATTCTGAAACTGAGTATGAGCAGAGTTCTTATTAAGTAAACTAGAAATGTCTTTAAGGTTCAGACAAATCTTATTTCTTTTATTTACATATATTTATTTAATAAGAGAAATACTGAATTTAAAAGCTTACATAGAATATGATTATTAACACACATAATATCTATGTTATTATGATGATGATATATTAATACTGGTTACATAAAGCAAATGTCAATATAACTTAAAGATTTATATTCATCTTCTTAAGACTTTGAAACCATAATGATCACAATGTGATTGTTGATTGACCTGGATGCTTCCTTTATTAAATCATCTTAATGGATGCAGCAGAGATATCACCATTAATTGTGTTATAAATTCAAATCCTTATGAATACTGACATGCCATATAATTGTGTAATACATTAAATTTATCTCCACTGAAAAATTCTGTTTCTCAGCATTTTAAACTGATATAATGTAGACTCCACTTAATCATGGAAAATGTACTTAACATAACAGCAAACAATGAAAAACAAGTGATTATCACCCAGATACAGTAATAAGCCAAAGTTAATCTATATTATGTCCCTATGTGTTTTAAATGACTTTTCCTAAAGTTAATTATTATTTTATCAAAAGGTGATAACAAGAGACTAAAATCATATGACTATTAATATCCTTTAATGAAATATGCATGAATATCTCTTCCTCTAAACACTGCCTAACAAAGCACATTGTCCTTAAGCAAAAAGACTTTGGAGATAGAACAGGATGGAGAAAAATGGGGGGGATACTGAGAAATTTAAGAATGGCTGGTAAAACCCCACCAACTTAAGATGATCAATTATAATTTCACTGAATATGAGAAAGAAGATATATATATATATATATATATATATATATATATATATATATATAATTATCGTTGTGAGTTGATAAAGCACTACCCATTACTGGATTGTAGCAGCTGAGCAGCTGTTTCCAAATATTTTTGTCTTAGGACCCCTTGACACTCTTCAAAAATAGTGAGGACCCAAGATAACTTTTGTTTATGTGGGTTACATCTATCAATATTTACCATATTATAAATTAAATAGAAATATTTATATCATAAGAATGCCAAGGATACACTTGATTAATGATCAAAGCAATAAAGCCATCACACTTGATATAGTCTTTGGCAAACACTTGAGGAAATAATAGTAGGAAGGCAAAGAATGTCAGTATAATTGTGACAATAGTATTGATCTTCCAGATGCCCAGGAATCCCAGCCCTTACTTTGATAATAATTAGACAAGAGTGATAGAAGGAACACTTGGAGCAAACTGAATAGACCAACCTTTTGGTAAGGAACATTGTTTTTCAAGCAAGTGTTCAAAGAGAACAACTGACTGAAGAAAGAAAAAGGCAGATGTATTAATGCAAAGTCTGCAACATGGAAAATGCTTTTCCTACTTCAGTTTGTAGCTGGCAGTGTTTATGGACACATAAGGTGCTCATATGTTAATTAATAAAATAAATTATAGTCAGGTGGGTATTCAAATGAACAGAGTCCAATATTTCTAAGAATATAAATTTTGGTTTATTGTCACTTTCTGAAAATAGAACTAACAGAGAGGGGACCTAATAATGGAAATGAAGTAATATAATAATGTAGACAGCCAGTAAAGAAGAAGGGAAGATAAGATTCTAAAAACATTAGTTTCAGAAAAAAATTGATGATGTCAGAGCTATGAGTAAATAAAATTAAAAGGAAACAAGCAAGAATAGAAGGGTAAGGGAAGGAAAATAAAAGTCAATGAAAGTATGGTTCAGTGCACAAATCATTCAGTTTACATACGTCATTGGAATTCAAAATGTCATTATAGATTTTATAATTGGCTCATGCTGTTTCAATAAGGCTATTTTTGGAAACTGAATAATCTTAATATTTCTTACTTACTTGCATCTATCTCTTAATAACCTTTTCTTCTTTTTATTTTGAATTGATTTAAGCTTCTATCAAATTGAGATACATTTCTATAAATGATGAGTGTTGTGTGATTTTGAGGTAAATTGTTGAAACATTCCTACTCATAACTACAATACTGTAAAACCAGATTTATAGTCCATACGCCTCCCATTTGACTATAGCTTGTATGCTATTCAAATACTATGTCTCTACAAAAAATATTTTCAAAGAAATCAATGATATTTGTTTTCATTACAGACACCTGTTAAAAATGAACAGCTGATTTTAGCAAATTCAATGATCCTGAACAGGTCTTAAAAATTCAGTAAAATCTGAGAAAAATCATAATAGCTCATAATAGCTATTTTGTGTCTACTTTTTATTTTCCTTTTCTTTTCTTTCTTTTTTTTACCCCTGTTACTCTCCATCACCCCTCCAGGTTCAATCACTATTGAACACTCTGCTTATCATTTCTTCTTGCTATTTCTTTAAAAAAGATTTAACATAGCAGTCAGTTTCAAAGTTGTTGGTTACAATAAAAAACTGCTACAAATAACTGCTGGTTGCCATGATAGCAAAATTTGCATTACAATTTAAAATTGCCTCATTCTTTGCAAAGATATTTAGCTCTGATTGAACAAACCATTTTACACAGCACTTTTCCTCCCAAATATATAGGTTGTGTATTTGGCACTGAAAAAAGGTTTTGCGGGAGAAAATAAAATGTTTTTTTTATTCATAGATTCCCCTGAACAGAAAATATTTTATTGAAATGTTATAAGGAGACTCTGCCAGTCATTCCTCTGCCCTTGGTCAGAAGGATAAAAGTAAGGTGGAAGTTATTATAAAGTGATAGCAGGTGACTGAGTGTGGCCTGAAGCCCACATTAATAATATATTGACTTCACTCTTACCTTAAGGGGGAAATGTTTATGTATCCAATACAAGGGCAAAGAATGTTTCTTTCATTTATGCTCAAAACTTTCCTAATCTCACATATATTCTCAACCTTGGACTCTTAAAAATAGGGTGACCACACATCTTGGTTTCTCCAGAATCGAGCTGGTATACAACTCTCAACCCAGAGTAATGACCATTAGTGCTCCCTTTACACCTGAAAATGTTCCAGTTTGGAAGATAAATGACATGGAGACCATACACAGAGGGGGCAGGTTTGGAGTGGAATGAGTTGAGGAGGAGGTGATCCCAGAGAGAGAGAGAGTATTTAAAAGTGGAAGGACAAAATCCGCTCCAAGATTATGTAACCAGAGTGCTGTTTTATGAGGAAGTCAGCTGACTGCCATGTTAACTTTCTGAATCCAAGCTCTGGGACAGGGAAAGGTATAATTTGTTTCTCTCTCAAGTAGGAAAAGGGAGAAGAATGGCTGCTCCAAGCAGAGCAAGCCTTAGGTTAAGTATAAGATCGATGCTGTAGAAACACATGGGCTTTGGCATCAGATGAACATGGTACAAGCCTTTGTTCTGACAAGTAGCAGCTGGGAGACTCGGGCGAGTTTTAATTAGACTCCTGCCCAGGGCCCCGGATTCTTCAGCTGTAAAACAGGATGATTGTAGACTTTATGGTTTTGGGGTGAAGTTTGTAGATGATATTTATGACACAATAGCCAATGCATTACTATTAGAATCTTAGCACACACCACACACTACTGATAACTAGTATATACTGCACCCTTCCTAGAAGTTGAATCTCACTTTAGGTTCCTCACCTTAATTATACTTACATCAGTTTCAAAATTGTGATAATTGTTAGAATCATAGTTTAGATTCGCAATCTCTGATTTATGGAGAATGTACACCGTCTAAGGAGGATTGTGTGGTTTTATTCACCACTATATCACCAGGGACTGGGACAATGCACAAACAAAACAAAAACAAACCATGAAAAATAAGCCCTTAAGCATTGACAGTTAAGGTACATATAAAATCCACAAATGTCATGAAGTTGTGGATTCTTATACTTTTTACTTAATACTGCCAACTTAAAAAGAAGTATGTGTGTGTGTGTGTGTGTGTGTGTGTGTATGAAACCCTTAGCTATAGGAAAACTTTTTCCCATGTTCAGCAAAACCATATAGAATGGTTTAGAAAGAAGCACCCAAGAGGTGACTAAAGGAAAATGCCTTACAAAACAGAGTTTGCATGCTCATCTCAGAAACAAGGCACAGAGCTCACTAGAGCCCTAAGACAAGTACGTCCAAAGCATAGAGGGCAACCATCCCACTGGAGCAAGGTTGTGTGAAATGGCCTTCATCACATCTCCTCGGATGGCGAACTTCTCAATGTTTAAAGTGCTAGTAATACGAACAAAGCAATGAAAAAAGCAGCAATAAATATGCTCAAGCACAAATACATCTGAGAGGAAAAAAAACTTCCAAGCATAGGCTTAGTTCCCTACAGAACCACTTTTTTTTTAAATCTCTGCTCACTCTTGCATGCTAAATGCCATGTTCAATCAAGGACACTGCTCTGGACTTACTAATTGAGAGACCTTCTTTGTCATTCGAAATTTTTTCTCTAACACTGCCACAGAGGGGAGCCAACTGTGGCCTGCCCTTGGGCAGCATTTATGGAATCACAGCCAGGCAAGAACTTTGGTATTCTAGTGCTATTGCTGTAAGTGTAATTTCTGTGTAAGTAAAATATAATTTAGAACAGTTCAACCAGTCACATGTAAAATATTTAACTGCAGGATTTACAGCGCGTATGGGGAACTTGTTTTCTTTTTATCCCATTCCAAAGTATTAGAAACATGACCTAGGGTCATGGCTAATTTTTAACTTTAAAGCTTTAGTAAGTTAATGTAACATGAGAAACTGCAATCCATCAGTTTTGGTATTCCTGGGGTTCATGAAAATTTCTGGTAAAACAGAAACAAAAGTCCCTCAGATGATTCCCTTAATATGTTTAAATTTTATGTACTAATTTAATAAAGTTTTATCTAAGTAGTCTATCATATTTCATTATTTTAAACAATGTTAAACAAAATAAAGTCAGGGTCACTAGAACACAGCAAATTGCAGAATTGAGACACACAATTCAGACCTTAAGCAAAGTTCAAGTGAATATATTCAGAATTACAACAGATCCTTTCTTGTCAGTGGGTCACTTCTGAAGGACAGAAGAGCAGCAAGAAGCAGGGCATGGCTAGTTGCAAATTGCCCACATTTATCATTTTCTTGACAGGGAATATAGAATTTAAAATGCTGTAAACATGACAAAATCACTGTTTTCCTATATATGCATTAAAAAACACAAAGGGATGCATAAGATAAAATAAAGAATACAAAACATCCTGGAGAGACAAAAACATAATTGTTACTCGTGGTTTTGATTTGTTTTACTTGAGCTAAAAAATAGAACCCACTTTCAACATTTGGATACATCCTGGTGAATGTCTTAGTGCTTTGAGTTTTGGAATGACAGCATAGAAAGGCATATACTTTTCTTCTCCCCCTTCTTTTCTTCTTTTTTTTCCCCCAAATTGTAATTATGGAGGTCATGCACACTAAATCATTGAGCAGATTTAAGTTAAATGGCATTAAAGAACAAATATTTTCTTGTTTCAACATGACTATTTCTGTTTCACTTCATAAATTTTAGCCTTTAAGTTTCTCTGGGGAAAATAAAATATATAATGGAAAAAGTAAACCTTCCTACTTCAAAATATAGAAACATATTTAAGAGATTCTGAGAAGTAAAGCAAATTGTATAGAAATCCTTTATATGGAAAGATTAGGGAATATAATGGAAGAAGACAGAAAGGAAAAGGATTAGAGGTCAGGGAGAGAGAGGAAGAGATTAAAATGAGGATGAGTACATGTGTGACCAGATAGGGTAGAAGCAGAGAGATTTAATTCTTGAATACCACAAAGACTTTGATAAATGATGAAAAGAAGACAGGAAGCAAGAAAATATCAGAATGTAAATATAGGGCTTATAATATTTTTATATTTCAATGGAAAACATTTTCAACATTATGTCCCTTTCTTATGAATTCTATGGCTTTTTAAAACATGATTTAAGTATTTGCCACATTTCAAAACCTAGCTTGATATATCATATTTATGTTTTCAGTTAGTATTGCACTGGATTTAAGTATTATTTGTACTTTTCTTTTCCTTTTAAAGTATATGTTGCAAAGGCAGACTATGGAATGCCAGAAATACTTTTCCACAATTGGGCTCATTTAAACTGTAAAGTTTCTGACATTTTCCACATCTGGACATCATTGCAGATTCTTTAGCTCCAGAATTTATCTTTTCTTTAGATATTCCTTTAATGTGTAGCCAGCACCAAACTAGTTTTTTCTAATGTATCCATCCTAAAATTTGTAAGTCCCTATATTGAGCAATCCAGGTATAATAACATTTAAGTCTAGACCTAGATTCCCAGGTGATCCCTATAGTCAATATACTCTCCGACTTCATTGCTGAATCAAGAATTCGGGATGGAAAACAGGACAGGGTGGTGACTGACATCTGTGCTCCCATCTATGGCATTCATCAGCATCAGCACCTAATAAATTAGTTAGTCCCACTGGTCAAAGTACAAGCTGCCCTGCCCCAAATCTCTGGTAGACACATATGCCTCCTCCATTATCTAGAAAGTTAATCCTGGAAATACTATTTTAAGGTTCCCATTAGCTGCCTAACAGCAGTGAGAGGCAGCAGCAGCTTTGTCTGACTTTCCCTCTCCTAAGCAGATGGTTGGCTAAAACTTGCTTCACACGGGAAATCATCTTTACATTTTCAACTTGGATATCGAGTAATAAACTATATCTGCCAAGTATGAAAAAAGTGGCCTATGCATTTATTTTCATCTGTAATGATGATAATGGAAACGTGAAAAATAAAAATTGTATTTTTAAATTCATTTTTTAAAAGAAGCTCCATGGCGTTAGATGAATGACATTTGAAGGAAATCTGCAATGTACATGTGGTACTCCACATAAGGATTAGCATTCTAACGTAGTTTTACAATGCCCAGAACTGGCTGTATTCAAATTTTTTGGAACAGTGTAGAATAGAAAATTATAATCACATGCAACTAATGACTAGCTATAATCCCACAAGTAATGCTGAATATTTCTGAGTGGCCAGTAGAAACTACAGCTTGTGTCAATGTCCCTTTCAGATTATTTTGCTTACTTAATTTGGCCACTTTCAGGGCCAGGTGTTCCTATTCAAAATGAATGATTTTCGGTGTTCCAGAAAAGTGGAAGACCAGAGGTCTGGAAGCTTGCCAGCCACTGTAGTGTTACCTGAACCTTTCTTTGCTGAGCAGTTTAGTATCTGCAGGACAGAAATGTTGCAAATACTTGGAACCTAAGGCTCTAAGTGAACAGGCGAATAGCATTCACTGACTCAGGGCCTTCTGAATAAATTATGAGTTGGAATCACAACTATTTTGGCTTAATTTTAGCATCATTAACCTTAATGGAAGATAAAATGCTATTTTTTTATTAAGGAAGATGAAAGATTTTTGGTAATCTTTTTATTTTTCTGTTTCTATTGCCAAAGATCTGGAAAAACTTCTGGTAATAAATAAAGTATATGAATAGTATGATGGTCTAAATAAAGCCCTGGCTGGTTTTGCCCAGTAGATAGAGCCTGGGGACTGAAGGGTCCCAGGTTCGATTCCTATGAAGGGCAGATCCTCCAGTTGTGGGCTCAATCCTCAGTAGGGGGTGTACAGGAGGCAGCCAATCAATGATTTCCTCTGATCATTGATGTTTTTATCTTCTCTCCCTCTTTCTTCCTCTCTGAAATCAATAAAAATTATTTTTTGAAAAGATAATCTACAAGGTTCAAGAAAACAATAAAATACCTAAATGCTAACAAAGTTCTTTAAACAAATTCAACAAGTCTTTCTGTTAATTTCTACAATGGTAATAAGTAAAATGTATATATATATATATATATATTCATCAATAATTTATTTTTTATTTTGAGATTTTGATGCTTACATGTCCAAAACTTAGATTATTACTTATAATTGATATCCTTTAGTCATATCATTGGGGGAAAATATTTTCACTGAAGAGTTCTACTTGAAGGCTAAAGTCAATGTCTGTGGAAATCTTTCCTTAAATAAGATGAATTGAATAATGGCTTCTTGGTGCAGTGATTTAAAAAATATCATTTACCTTTGCTTAAAATGTTACAGAAAAATACCTGAAATGATAACTATTCTAATTTTGAGGACCTGGAAACATACTTGACTTTGATCACTGAAGATAAACAGAGAGAGAGAGAGAGAGAAAGAGAGAGAGAGAGAGAGAGAGAGAGAGAGAGAGAGAGAGAGAGAGAGAGAGGACAGATATCCTAAAATAAACACATTGGAGGCAGAGTGGAAGAGAACTTCAATATGTGTATATATACACAAGGGATTTCTCCTCTGAAATGTGTACAACTTTTATTCACTTAAGATCAACATTCTCTGAATGATTTTATTTCAATATTGATCCAGATAGCTATTTATAATGTGGCAATGGATATCAAATTCCAATATTATTCTCTAGAATATAGGCTGCTCACATTGAAACAGAAATATCACCCTGCAGAGTATTTTCAAGTAGTTACTTCTCCCTTAAAAAAACAAGCAAATTCCATTATGTACATAGGGACATATGAACTCAAAACAAATAATTTCCTGCTTGTTGAGTTTTTCCTGGGAGCAGGTCCATACAGAACTGTCAAGTTCAATCTGATAGCACATATGAAGGGTTGTAAATCTGTTCAAATTACATTCAAAACTCAGTTTTGTGTATTAGAAGGGACATCACCAACCATCCCTTTATTAGCATAAATGTAAGCCAGGAAAGACAGATGGGTTTTTTTTTTTTTTTTTTTTTTGCAACGCACCATTCTTTGGAAGGGACATTTTATACATTTTGCTACTACATTTATCATACAACTCTTACAGCCATTTCTTGCTGTGTATAAATTAGTCTCTTATTTAATTTTAAAAACATTCTTTCCCATCAGTAGAGATAGATAATTGGTGTCCTAAACACAAATATAATCAGATAACTGAATAATGAATGCTATTAATTTACATAATTGTCTTCCTTTCCATACTAAGCCTCGTATCCAAACCTGCATTCACTTCTAGTTTTTTAGTTGCTTGCCTTTGACCCCTTCCAATTTTGGTCCTGCTAATTGAATAAAAATGATCTGCTCTGCTCTACTTGGTTTAGTTCAGTGAATAGATTTGTTTTGGCCTGCTGCCTGAAGGGTTTGATTCCAGTTAAGGGCAAACTTCAGGGTTGCAGGCTGGATCCCCAGTAGGTGATGTGCAGAAGGCAGACAATCAATGATTCTCTCTCATCATTGATGTTTCTCTCTCTCTCTCTTTCCCTCTCCCTTCCTCTCTAAAATCAATAAAAATATATTTTTTAAAAATGATCTGACATGATGCTGAGTGAACTGCAGCCTGGATGTGGTAAATTTCTCTTGACCAGTAATTTTTTTTAAATGTATACTATTGAGTTTTTACAGAGAGGAAGGGAGAGGAATAGAAAGTCAGAAACATCAATCAGCTGCCTCTTGCACACCCCCTCCTGGGGATGTGCCCACAGCCAAGGTACATGCCCTTGACCGGAATCAAACCTGGGACCTTTCAGTCCGCAGGCCAACGCTCTAGCCACTGAGCCAAACCGGTTTCGACAACCAGTAATTTTTTAAAAAATATATAATTTTATTGATTTTAGAGAGGAAAGGAGATATAGAAACATGAATGATGAGAGATAATCATTAATTGGCTGCCTTCTGCACACCCTCTACTGGGGATGGAGCCCACAAACCGGGCATGTGCCCTTGACCAGAATCGAATCTGGGACCCTTCAGTCTGCAGGCTGGTGCTCTATCCACTGAGCAAAACTGCCTAGTGCTTGACCAGTAATTTTCAACCTTTTTCATTTCATGGCTTACATGAACTAATTACTAAAATTCTGCAGCACACCAAAAAATAGTTTTTTGCTGATCTGACAAAAAAATAAAATAAAAGACTATGTATAATTTTGATTAATTCACACTGGATGGCTATTGTTGTGTTGCCTGTTGTCATTTTTTTAAATAATCTAAGGGAAAAGAAACTAGTGTCCTGACTAAATGGTCAAATATTGTGTGTTTTAAAAATTCTTGCTGTACATAAATTGAAAACTGCTGCTTTGGAAATCTAAAACATTTTATAGGGAAAGTTGAGCCAATGTTTAAGATAAACACTCAGAGTGACTACAATTGATTATTTGCTGCGCCTATGATGGAAGAATATTTTCAGTGAAGTCTGCCAAGACCTGGATTAACGAACCTTGTTACTTTTAACAAGCATCATGTGCCTGGTTCCAAGTACACTGTTTTGCAATTTGATACCTACATATTTTTCTTAATTGACTTAAATGTCACAACATAAGGAAACTTACAAGAAAAAAATGCAAATGCTCATAATTGTACTTAAATACACGATAATATGAAATCATTAAAACTTTAGTAGGTTCATAATTGCTTATTCATGTATTTTTCAATGAATATCCATTAATTTATATGCATCAAATTTAATACTTAGTAACTGATCCAAATATATTTTTAGAGTCAAGTATCTATTTCAAAAATTATCAAATATTTAACTTTTTTTTTTGAAAAATCCTTGTTCAGGTTGAATCGTAATAAGTTGAGAATAAAAAACTGTAATTATGGTGAAGGCCTGCAGTAGGACTGGGGGCTGGCTAGCAGGGGTCAATGGGAGAAGAAGGGGAACATACGTAATATTTTCACAATAAAGATTTAATTAAAAATTGTAACTGTGTATATAAACTAATTACTGATTTATAACATGGGGCAAACCTGCAAAAAGTATTACCAAGGCAACTCTTATAGCATCTTCACATGGTCAGTTTCAGATTTTAAACTGGTGCTTTTGGTATTTAGTCTTGAAATTTATGTGTGTTCTTTTCTACATAAAATTGTTGTTTAGACTTATATATAGAAAGAGGGATTCTCTTAATTCTATAAACATTAAAAGGAAAAATACATTTCTACCTGAAAAGAATAAAAATAAAGACTACATTGAGAAAAAATCAAATACATATATTTCAGTTCATTTATTTTCATCTCTTTCCTAACACTTTAATTTTCACAATGCAATTTGGAACAGATTTGATCAACTTGCTTTCATGTGTCAGTGTTTTTCAGCTGCAATGAAAATAAACAAATGGGTTTGGTTTTCTACAAAACTGTGGAGATGCTGACTTAACTACAATAGTTATTTACTTTGACATATGTCACATTGTACAGCTCTTATAGAATAAAGTAGTGTTTCAGGCAGTTAGACAGACATGAGCAGAGCAAGGATGAAGGACCAGGTACAGAAACTCACCAGGGCAAAAAGCTCTGGATACTTCACAAGAGACAAAACTAGGAAACAAGAACCTCAACCCCAGGGTAACCTCTCTTCCCCTAGCATATCACTGGTCATGCGGTTGGACCCCTGATTTTTCATATCGCTAGTCATGCAGTTTAGACCCCCGATCTTTTCCTCCCTAAAGACAACATGTAGGCCTCAGAAGTATTTCAGCTCCAGGCTCAGAAAATCAGCAAAACCAGAAAAGTGATTGTTTGCCTGCCTCAGAACCAGCTACGTTGACTAATGACCCCCTGCCCAGAATGACCAATCAGTGAAGACCATGACCTTGAAAGACCACACCTGGCAATCTGAATTTTCTATTGAGATCCTCCTCTGCTACCTCCCCTAATATTTCCACCTAAAAGATAGAGAAAAATATTCTTAGGATGAAGGACTTAGTGGGAGCTCTATCCCAGGGAAACAGGTCCTTGTTATTCTTTCCCCTTGCTTTCTTTCCTCCAAGGGACTCACAAGACTTGCAACCAAGTGAGCAATGGATAGCTGCAGCTCATCCCAGGCTGAACCCCTGAACCTGTCTCTAAGGCCCCCTTTTCTCTGATTCTTAGTGAGCCAAAGCAGCCCAACCTGGGCTGTTACTTCTATGTGATGCCTTGTTTCACTGTTCTAAGTATATTTTTGCTCTGGCCAATAAATTTTTCCTTACTTTGCTACACTTTGTCTCTTGGTTGAAATTTTCCTTCAATAAGACAAGAACCCAAGTCTCGCTGTGTCCCCTGTAACATAGTGTCTGGTTATCCAAAGATTATGTGAAACTCTGTAGCCAGCCTCAGGTTCATTATAATTTGGGTAGAAAGGAGAGTACATAGCGTTTTGCAACTGTTCCCTTTTTTGTTAGAGAACATTTAGTATGACAAAATTCACCAGGGGTTATGAGTTACTTTATAATCTTGAGGTAGATCTTCTTATTTTAACTTTATGAAAATATAAAAATATCTGCTTTGTGCACTTGAGCTCTGTATGGTCTATGAAAGTAGTTAATGAAGTCCAGGAGCTATAAGAAACCACCAAATGTTGCTGAAAATGTGGAATATATGTTATTTCTGAAATATAAGACTTGCCCATGTGATCAAATTACTCACACATATTTTTCACTATAATTTTGTTGTCAACTTTGGAAGTTAATATTCTGCACATAGTAGAATTTTTATGGATGCATAAACAAAGCCAAATGCAGATTTACTTTCCTTTGTGAATAATTAAATTTATGAAAATATGACAAATATGACATCTGAAAGTATAAAAATAATACACTGTTTAAAGAGTTTGCATTGGTCAGAAGAAGATGGGCATAACTTCTTAGCTATCTATATGGTATCAACAGATGGGAATTTTGATGCTAAAAATGTGAATGAGAGAAATTGATGACATTGAGTAAAGCCAAATGCAATATCCAGGATTAAACATTAGAAACAGAAAAGGGGAATACATTTTGGAAATTAAATTTTTAAAAAGAACTAGCATTAATATTAAAGATACTCAATACCAGAACAATTCAGTCCCCCCCTCCATTATTTTCACCTTCCACCACTTATCCTCCTTCTCCCCTAACTATGCTTTTCTTGTTTAAATGAAAATAGCTGTACTACGAACTAAAAGCTCAAGAGAGTGTTTACAATGGAAATAGCATCTGCCAAAATGCCTCTCCAAAATCCATCTGTTCCAGAAAACACTTCAGATTCATTGACCACACACTCTATATCACCACACTTGCAATTCTGTCCACATTATGATAAATGCCATCTCTTCATGTGTACAGTCCACAGCATATAATTTTCCACCACCCACAAATAAATTTTACCGTAATTGGTTAGGCAGTACCCAGTGTACAGCAACTGTCAGATTGTTTAGCGACAGAAAGCTCTATCATTTGCTGACTACTGCTATCTTACGTTCCTTTATCCTTTGCTGTCTCCCTTCAGAAGCCACTTTCCATTTCCCTCCCACCCTCATTCAACTTTGAAGAATGAGGCCATCCCATCCCAAAGACAGATAGATAAGAATACCAAGGAAATAAGAGATATGAAAAATAAGAGATTATACAATAATAAGAGACACTAACGGAAGTGAAAGAAGCATAATTCATATCTCAGGTTTCGATACTAAAAGATAAATAACGTAAAAGTGTAAATATAGGATTGTTGTATTGGTATATTGGGATGTTATACATTAATTCAAATGAAATTACATAGTACTTTTATTTTTTTCAAAAATGATATATTATGCGAAGAACTTGTAAGGTGTAAGCTCTTCAGAATATTTCCAGACTACTGTCAGGAATTTTTATTGGTTTCTCTTCGAAATGTAGATTATAGCAAAAATGTTAACAGATGTGAAGCCAGAGGAATGCCTCACTCACCAAA
The DNA here is from genome assembly GCA_027563665.1 of Antrozous pallidus. Taxonomy (NCBI): domain Eukaryota; kingdom Metazoa; phylum Chordata; class Mammalia; order Chiroptera; family Vespertilionidae; genus Antrozous; species Antrozous pallidus. The sequence continues at coordinate 30,371,749 of CM050519.1, forward strand.
TTCTAAGTGCTGTTGCTTCAATGAATCCCAAGCTGCGTTAATAGCTACTGCTAGTTTGTTGGGGTGGAGGTTTTTTTTTTTTATATAATCATACGATTTTTTGCAAATTCTTCTTTAGATCATACCCAGGACTCCAAAAGTCTATCATTTATGCAGTAGATCTCAAGCTATAATATTATCCCTTCCTTCTTCCAAATATCAAATTTATATTTCATAGTTCTCTAAAATTAAGTTAACTAATGTCCTTGGATAGGACTTCTTTTTCAGAAATTACAGTTACAATGCACATTGACCAGAATCTCTATTAGTTACTAAATTGAGCAAACAGAACTTAGCAGCAGGGAGTTTTCATGGGTGTGTACTTGGCAAGGTCCAGGTTTATAGGAAGCCCAAAAAGAATATGGCCTGGATGGTGGTGGCCTAGATGGCAGAGACAACATGCATTAACAATCCACCCATAGGACTTTGTCTGCAGCACTAAAGTTAATAGTGTAGCTTCTCTTCTGTTTTGAACTATTGTGATTACCGAGTGCATCTCTGAGTGAGAAAGGGAAGACAAAGTGAAGGTGTCAGGAGACACATCTGAGAAAAGAGTCTGAATGGAGTAGGACCTTAGACTAACATCAGAAGGAGGAGATAGGCATTAGGAGAAAAACAGTGTCATCTAGTTTACAAGTGATGTAATGTAGATGAAACAGCACACTTTTTACATAGAATTCTGAATGGGATAAGTGTGTGATGATGATAAGATGAATTTTTGTTTCATTTTCCTAAAAATAAAAAAAAACCAAAGCCTTTAATGTGAGCAAGCTAAGAACACCAAATTCTTTAGAGGAAGAATGAGTTTCTTTCCCTGGAGTTATTTAAACACGATGTAGAAACCATTTGACGTAGTACAGAAAGAAACTAACCTTCAGATGACCTGTACACATGGTCTCTCCTCTAACCCTGAGACTTTATCATTCATAAAGATAACAGAGCACAAAATGTAAATCTAAACTGGATTAAGTGAGGAGTATTTCACAGCATAACATTGCTTATTTCTTCTTGTCTAGAAGTATTCGTAGTCCTTTTACATTGGCCAAAAGGTTTATATTACCAAAACAAATACAGACACGCACACAAACACACACACACATACAAATAGATAAATAAGAAGAGAAAGAAAGAAAGGTCATTACGTGATCAGTTTCATCAATTTATTTAATTTTTCTTTCAGTAAGCTTCCTTAGAGTTTGCAAATAAGAGGCCCAAGGCTAAATCTATGCATAATCTTCTTCAAGATTTTAGCAATACCTAGGATTATACTAGTCAAACTTTATTTGAGTAGTAAAACAAAAACTTGTACTAAAAAGTAAATAAATAGTTACCTGGAAATTTCATCAATATTACTTACAATTATACCTAAAAGCAACATACATACTCACAGTTCATTTACTAAAGAAATAATATTTTTGCACCAGGATGGTAATATGATAACAAACAGAATGTTAATCTTTTAGTGCACATTGACTAATTTGCATAATTTGAATGAGAAATAAAAAATCTGAAGTTTTATTATGTTCATCAATTTATGGTACTTGTTTTCAGACAAAAAATATGAATACTGAATTATATATCTTGTTTGAATATTTTCCACTCTCAAACAACACTTGATCTTCCTTCCTGCCTAAAGAGCTTTGTGAAAGATATTCAGATAAAGAACATTAAGATTTGACACTTACAGTCAAATTTATTTACTTATTTGCCTTCTGAAGTTACAATATTTAATGGTTCATCAGATGAATAACTTAGACTGACTCAGTAAATTCTTATTGCACTGAGTGTGTAAAACTCACTTTCCCAATAACAAAGCCAGAACACAATCAAAATAGAGCTAACAAATTACATATTTATTTTTATTTTTAATATATTTTTATTGATTTCAGAGAGGAAATGAGAGAGATAGAAACATCAATGATGAAGGAGAATCATTGATTAGTTGCCTCATGCAATCTGGGCATGTGCCCTTGACAGAAATCAAACCCCGAACCATTCAGTTTGCAGGCCGACAGTGCTCTATCTATTGAGCCAAAACTGCTAGGGCTATATGTTTATGTTTAATATCATCAAATACTTTTATGTTAATCGTTTTGGGGAAAGAAATCTACCTCAATGGCTGCAGTATTTATTCTATTTCCAGAAAATGAAAAAAAAAGTTGTGAATATGCCTTTGTTCTGCAAGAGTTATCTTAAAATTTTCTCCAAATGTATAAATTACATCTTAGGAATAGAGGAAGGGATTAGGTCAGTATATTTTCAGGTCACCACGGTTATTTATACACCATTTTATATTGTATGTGTGCAGACAAAACTTCTGGGGAAATACACACACACACACACACACACACACACACACACACACACTAGTGGCACTAGTGGCTTGCTGCATGAAATTCATGCACTGTGGGGTGTCCCTCAACCTGGCCTGCACCCTCTCCAATCTGGGACATCCCTCTCCCAATCCGGGACTGCTGGTTCCTAACCACTCACCTGCCTGGCTGCCTTATTGCTCCAAATACTCTGCCTGCAATCCTACTTGCCCCCAACTGTCCCACCACCAGCCTCCTCACCTCCAACTGCCCCCCATCAGCCTCCTCAACCTTAACTGCCCCCCGCTCGCTTGATCACCCCTCACTGCCCCCCACTGCTGGCCTGCTCAACCACAACTATCCCCCTGCAGGCCTGATTGCCCCCAACTGCTCTCCCCTCCTGGCCTGATCACCCCTAACCACCTCTGCCTCAGCCTTGCCACCATGACATTGTCTGGAAGGACGTCTGAAAGGTCTCCTGGCCTAATTAGCATATTACCTTTTTATTAGTGTGTGTGTGTGTGTGTGTGTGTGTGTGTGTGTGTGTAATTATTCTGGTTAGAATAGCTAGTATTTATCATAAATTGGGAAACTTTGGACATATGTAGTTGGTATACCAAAGGGAAAAAAGTATCTTTAAAAAAGTCTGGTAAATTTACTCTTTGTGGAAAAGATAAGGATGATTTCTAAAGCTTGTTAAGAATTTTAAAGTCCATCAAAACTCAGCAAGAAGAAATGAAGACATCCACCTAAATGTAATTAATGAAAAATAAGTTATAGTCCAATTAATTATAAACATGTCCATCATAACATAATTTTTTAATGATAGAAGCTGATGAGGACTACTATCCATGACAGGAAAAGGAGAATTAAGAGGAAAAAGAGAGTTAGGAGGAAAAAGAGTTAGGAAGAAAAGGTTTCTTGTTTTTATTAAATACGGACTATAAAAGAAAATGATCAAATTTGCCACATGGATATTTTCCTTTATTCAACAGATAGTAGAAAAATGATTCTTTCTGTGGAACTCATCACCTAAATGGAAAACCATTCCCTCCCATAACCAGAGAATTGGGACAATAAGTGTTAATACAATCTAATTAAAACAGTAGAACTCATAGTTCTATTTATCTTTTTTCAACCATTGAATAGTCAGTAGAATATATAAACCATAAATATTACCTTAACTAAATCACACCTAGAGAGAAAACGTACCTTGAATTGGTTAAGGAAAAAGAAATTATGTAATATGTAATGATGACTAGGTGAACAACAAAAATCTCCTCGTGTGACTTGATGTTTTGTCATGGGCTTTTTTTTCCATGTTTTAATTTTCTATTACAAGTTTCATGTTTTGCACCCACAATGGGTAAGACAACTATACAGAGTTTCCTAACACAGAACACTTTTGCTAGAATAAATATGTTGGAAAAGTAGGTTTGGTGGATACAAAACACTGAGCCTGAAGAGTGCACATTGAAAAACTCCCTCAGAGGGATCTGAACTTGATCTATAAATATGTTCAAGGTAACCATGTGAATAAGGGAAGGGCATCATTCATAATGTCAGAAAATAGAAGGACACAGAACAATGACCTAAAGCTAAATAAAAAAGCAGAAAAAAGTTTTGCTGGTTATTTTAAAAGTTCTAAAAACGGAGGTCAACTGTTTTGAATCACTCGCAGACAAGTGCACCGCAAGACTTGCTGTTGATAGTCAAGGACTCCACCTTAAAGTATTGACACCAACGGTGAAGTTAGCAAGGTAGGCTCAGATCTTCCTCAGCATTACAGAGCCATTAAATGAGGGAACGCACATGCTCGTGAGACAAAACAAATACACCTTCATAGACTTCTGCCCTTCCCCGCGTGAGGTGAGTACATAAGGGGTAAGGCCCCTTCATACTCTCTATGGCCAAAGGGGCACTCTTGTACCGAGATGGGTCTAGGTCCAGACACTTGGGCTAATTTACACTGTTTCTAGTCAAAGTTAAGTCTCTGTTTCAAAGTAGCTTTTTTATTTATAAAATTAATATATCCTTTCAGAGAAATAAAGATTACTCAATTCAACAACACAATGACAGCTATAATCAGCATTCTGGTTTATATGTACCTATATATTTACTAATAAATGACATGCTCACACACTTTTTATAAAAAACTGGATCATGCTACACATCTTTTTTTTTTAACTTAACTCTTTCACTTAGCATACGTCAAGGGCGTAATTCAACATCAATAAATATAATAAATTTGGTCAGAATAAGAAGAGGCGAGGTTAAAAGCAGAGAGAGAATGAGACACTAGCTTCCCTATTTGCCTCCCAGCTGCAAACTCTGATTCCGGGTAGTCTATGAGGGAGAGTGAAGGGTGGATTTTTCAAAATGTTGCTAAATCCTTCCAAAGCTTTAGCAAATATACAATAATATAGTATATTCACTTGTTCGTTCAGCAAACATTACCAAGTGTTGGCCCTGTTTTAGTACACAAGGGACACCAAAATTGTGACAGGATCTTGCCATAAAGGATTTCTCCTTGAATCCTCCTCCTGCTATCACATTGCAATAGTGGACAATAATATCTTTGATTCCTTTTATTGCTGACACATGGCAGTCTTGGAATATTGCTGAATGAACTGAATTGAAAGGAGTCATATCATCCATGTACACAGTCATTTAAAATGCAGCGAGAAAAGTACTGCAATGGGAGCCAACTCAAAGTATCGCAGAGGCACAAACGGTCTGGGGTGTGGGCATAAAACAATCTTCTCTCAACGCTGGAGAGAAATTTGAGCTGTTAATTTCTAAGTTATAAGGAGATATATGTTGTGGCAATTTATCAGTCACCAATAAACTTGCAGATTTCAGTGTAGATATGAAGCCTATCTTCTTAATGTGAGTTCATTAAAAATATTTGAACACTATTTCAATAAAATGGGAATTGGCACATCTTAACAACTATCTCTTCTCAAGAAATTTGATGTTAATGTATGCATGCAAGTCCGAGGAAATAAGATGTGTAATTTTTCATTCAGTTCAGGTCTTTCTATAATTGTTTATAAATTATTCTACATTCTTGTTCAAAGGAGCTAAATTTGGGTATATTTTTATTTAATTGATAAGATGTGTTAATACTTAACACCTTCTATATAGGTAAGCTTAATTAAATAGTACATTGGTTGTATGAGGTATTAATATCTCAGTTTTACAACATCAAAAATTGACAACCAGGTTGAATAAACTGATCAAGATCACAAAGCTAATAAATGACAGAGGTGAGATGGAAAATCAAAGAACCTGTTTTATTCTACTATTAGTGGCCCAGTGCATGAAATTTGTGCATGGGGGTGTGTGTCCCTCAGCCCTGACTGCACCTCTCCAATCTGGGACCCCTCAGGAGATGTCCAACTGCCAGGGGATGTTCCTGTGAGATCGGTCCTGAACTGATGTCCCTCTTGTAATCTCTGAATGCTGGCACCTAACTGCTCACCTGCCTACCTACCTGATCGCTCCTAACTACTCTGCCTGCCAGCCTACTTGCCCCAACTGCCCTTCCCTGCCAGCCTCATGGCCTAAACCTGCCCTCCCTGGCCAGCCTCATGGCCCCCAACTGCCCTTCTTGGCCAGAGGCTCATCTGCACCCAGCACCCCCCTCCCGGCTGTCCCGTGTCCCCACTGCCCAGAGGCCCTCTGAGACCAGTCATGCTGCTTGCTCTCAGAAGCCACTCTCTCCCACCCCTTCCAAACTGGGGGACTCCAGCAGGACTGAGAAGCCTGGGCAACGCCATCTTTTGGCAGAGTGATGGTCAATTTGCATATTCCCTCTTTATTAGATAGGATGTTCCATGGTCCTACTCCACCTATTCAGGATTTATGTTGATTTATCAATAATATAGTTTTTAGAATTGTAAATCCACAAAGGATATGTATTATATCTAATATTAGTATATAATTTAAGACTCTTATTATATTGCTATTCAAACACCAGTTTCTAAAAGGGTTTGTCAATATGTGTTAACTCAATCTTCATCAATATCAAAGTAGACCTAAAAGGGTTTCATTTCAATGCCTTGTATTTCAAAACTAAGACATTTATAAACACATTGATTATTATACAAAAGTATTGCCAAGGTAGAAGGGGGCTTTGCAAGAGCATGACAATGGCACTTATGCCTTCTGAGATTTATTAGGGTTTGTGTGTCTTCATTCTCTCTGATATAATTTCATAGACTACTAAAATTAGACAAGTGGAATGCCAAGCCAGTTTAGTCAATGAGCAGATTTCTAACTTGTTGGTTCTCATTATTAACAACATCACTCATTATATTCAATTTAGTACTTCCAAATAGTTTCCAGGAAGATGTTTCAAACATAATTTATGTTAGTTGTGTTTTTAATGATATTATAAAATTACAAATTTTTCTTCAGTGTAAACTGTCTTTTACATTTAGGCAAATATTGGTTTATTTAAATAAGTTCCTTCTAGCTGAAATTGATTTGGTTCAGTGGATAGAGCGTCGCCTGCTGACTGAAAGGTCCTGGGTTCGATTTCAGTCAAGGGCATGTACCTTGGTTACGGGCACATCCCCAGTAGGGGGTGTGCAAGAGGCAGCTGATTGATGTTTCTCTCTCATCGATGTTTCTGACTTTCCTTCTCCCTTCCTCTCTGTAAAAAATCAATAAAATATATTTTAGGAAAATAAAGTTCCTTCTGTATATTTATTATAGTATAGAAAAATAGTGGCAAATAAAACAGATAATACTTGTTATCTAAGTATTTATATTTAAGTAAATTCATCTACAAAAAACCCTTGAATAAAGTAAAATATTAGAGCTTTTCCAGGTCTAAACTATCCAATGAATACAGCAGTCTAACAGGCTTAATAGAATATGAGAAAACAAGGCTGCTTATATCTACCTCTGGGCATTCGTGACAGCATGGTGTTGAAACTCGAGATGATTTACCTGAGGGGAGTAAAGCATGGGTATAGTAAAACCTCAATATAAGGAACTAATTCTGGCAAGGGCCATCCTTTAAAGTTGAAAATGCTTTATATTATCAAGTAGGTTTTCCAAATGACTATGTTCAAGAACTGACAAATAGTTTTCTTAATTTTACTTTTTTTAAAGATAGATTTTATTGATTTTTTACAGAGGTAAAGTGAGATGGATAGAGAGTGAGAAACATCTATCAGCTGCCTCCTGAATACCGCACACTGGGAATGTGCCTGCAACCAAGGTACATGCCCTTGACAGGAATAGAACCTAGGTCCCTTCAATCCAAAAAGCAGAGCCTCTATCCACTGAGCCAAACTGGTTACAGTCCTATTTTTACTTTTGTAGAATAATTTGTGTAATTCTAATTAAGTATATATAAAAAGGTTAATTTCATAGAAAAGTTTTCTGTATATATTACTGTAAATTTATACTGAAAAGGTCTAGTAAGTATGCCCATTCACCAGTCTCCCAGAGTAAACAAGTGCTTACACCTGGGATGTGGCTTATGGCACTTGGACATATCAGCCAGCACACTTTAAATTTGTTGCAGATGCGATTGGGATTGGGCATGTTCAGGGTGGTATGGCCATAAAAAAAAATGTGATACATTTGCACAATGGAATATCATGCAGCTGCAAAAAAAAAAAAAAAAGGATCTCTTACCCTTTGAGACAGTATGGAGGGGACCTGAAGTGTGTATTGTGCTAAGTGAAATAAGCCAGTCAGAGAAAGACAATTATCATATGATCTCACTTATATGTGAAATCCAATGAATAAAATAAACTGACAAACAAAATAGATCCAGAATCATGGAAGCATGGAACAAACTGAGCATCCTCAGAGGAAAGGGGTAAGGGAGGGAAGAGATCAACGGAAGAACTTGTATCCATATATGCTTAACCCATGGTCACATAGACAATAGTGCGGTGAAGGCCTGGGGGTGGGACATGAGTGTGGAGGAGAAGGTCAAGGGGAAAAGAGGGGAACACCTGTAAGAGTTTATACAATAAAGGTAAACTTTTAAAAGACTGCTGCAGAAAGTCACTCCACGAGACAACAGAATCATTTACCAAGTGCGATTTGGTGTGTTTACATGCTAATCATTTGGCGAACATTATTTATGAGCTGTGACTCTTGGACTTAAGTATGTAAGACTATAGTTGTATATAACTAATATTTATTTATGTTGGTGAAATTACTACAGATGGCTTATTTGATAAAATTTGTTAGAAATAGTAGTGAATTAATAACAGAAAATAGCCTGATAATTTAATTATAAGCAAATCTTGGTTAAAAATATTTTTAAATTAACAAGGTGTTAAATTTAAAGTTTGTTAAATCAATATCTGCAAAACTTAGGGTTTACTGTATTTTCAAAGCAATAAATATTCATAATTTTACTGTAAACGTGATAACATGGTTGATGTTCTTAACATTCCTTTTCATGAAATCAATTAGATTATTTACAAATTTTCCAATGTGTTGTTATGAAAGGTAAGTTGGACAGAGACCTCTTTAGGTAGTAGATGAAGCAGAAAGACATGTGTAGACTACAGGAGGAACAATGAGTAAAGCAGGAAAACTATAACTTTCTTCGATCTTTACAGAAAACCGGAGAAGAGGGAAATATGTTGGATAGAAGAATGTAAAATTAGAGATGAAAAGTTACAGGATAAATTCCCATCCTTCTCACCTGTTGGGACTCTTTCACTGTTCATCTCTGTTACAACATGTTCTTATAGGTGGACATTAGACTGAAGACATGAAGGGAAGCACAAGGGCAAAATCATAGAGGGTGGTTAGGCAATGAGAAGGATACATTTAGAATGAGGAAAAGAGGTGAATACCATTGAGTCTAAGTAGTTATCTACTAAGTAGCATCCCACTGACCTGTACAAATTTACAGAGCTCCCAATGTGCTCCAATTACTCCCGAGACATGGATTTGCGCACACCAGGAAAATATGGAGTTAAGGCCATTAGACAAATTCCTATTTTATTACAAGGAAGCAAATTCTGTGTTGGGAAAATCCTATACACCATAAATTATATAAATAACAGTCTTGGGGCCAAAGGAATATTAAAATTCTATATTTCTTATTAATCTGTGAAATTAAAAGGATGCTTAAGTAGGTAATTGTCATTTGAAATGGAAGACAAAACAACATATATTTTAATCAACACACTTATTAAATGTCAATTAGAATTTTCATCAACTAAATTATATCACACTAACTTGCAATAGCAAGCTTGCCAAATGTTAATTAAAAGAATAAATGTTAACAGTTTCATTTTTGTGCCTTTGGTGTTTCCCAATTTTATATTTATGATTACTAAGTAATTAATCTTCTTTTATTTTCATCTAACTAACCTTAACATGCAAAAATGGTCTCATGAAAATTATCTTAATTAACATGTGCTGAGAAATAATGAAAACCTTATTTTTCAAACTATTTACCTATTTGATAAACAAATATAAAGATCAGAGAAAATGCCTGCATGTTAATATAAGTAATTCATATGCTACAGAAATAGATTCTTAACATCCATTTCCACACATTTATCCCTTCATATTAAGTGTGTCTCTCATTTTAGTTTACAACAGTTGAAAACCTGATATTAACTATTTTACTTGATGCCTTAATAGGGCAAATATTAAAAATACAGCTTTAATATTGGTCCTAATAAAAATTTCCCATATTCAAGTTAGATAAAATACACTTTGCTGTTTTTACATACACTGAAATCATAAGTCTTTCATTTCATGTTATATTAAACAGCTGTATTAGACAAATAAGCATTTTTCCTAATAAAATTGAAGAGTGTTAATTAGGTTTTCACAATTCAATTTTATTTCAATGATGTTAGTTTAGCTTTTTTTATATAATGTTGCTTGATATCAACAGAATAATCAGAAATATTATCCATGGTCAAGAGGCAGTAATTAATTTTCAAGACTTGACAATTAAATACAGTAATGTTGAGAGAGTTAGATCCACTGTCACTTTAGAATGGACATAAAAATAAAAATATGTAAAATTATTAAGACACAATGTGGAAAAAATTGAAATTTTAAGAACTCTAACAAATCTGTAAGGAAGCTAATTTGATAATAGATGACACTGGTTCTCTTTTATGATATAGTCTTCACATGGATCTCTCCAAATCTCTTTAAACTGACAAATATTTGGGGCATTTGAACATCTAAGAGCATTCTAAATTTTACAAAGAAAATACATCTCAAATAATTCTTGCTCTTATTCTCACTGAATTTCAGTATTTAAATGTAAATTCAAATGAAATGTCTTTTAAACTTGATCAAAGGGCTGTGAATTTATTGTGTTAACATTATGCATCACATACTCATTTATATTCTGCATTAAACTCTACAGTAAGGTACATTCAATTGGAGAATTTCTGGTTTGTTCACTGTTCCATAATTTGTATAATTCAATGTATAGCACATAATCAGTGATCAATGCTTGTTGACTAGATAAAAGTACAAATAAGGCCAATACAATTGAACTACAGTAGTAAGAATTATCATTATTTTACAACAACTTATCATGTACTTAGAATGTATGAAGGTTTAAAAATAGCATGCATATAACCTGAAAATAATGTTCACAAATTTTTATCTTCATTTGTAAGTTATTTTCTAATGCCATACCATAGCACATTCATTCATTCATTCATTTACACAATCATTTGTGGAAGTTTCTATGATATGCCAGCCATAATATTAGAAGGTTATGAGAACATTCTGAGTTAATAAAAAGGAGAATGATGTATAAAAATGATTCAATAATAATGTAAATATGCTATAATGATGTGTAAGAATAAAGTGCTAGGAGAACCCAAAAACGGAGATGTCTAACTGCCTAGAAATCAGTATAGGCTTCGTTGGAAGTAAGGTTTGACTTAAGACTAGAAGAATGAATTAGATTGTAGAGATCACAAGTGGAGAAGGTCAATCCAGGGAAATGACAAAAGTGCAAAAGAATTCATTAGGTGGTTTGGGAAACTGCTCATTTTTTCAATAAGCTGTACTGCAGAATATGTTGGAGGAAATACCAGCAATTAAGTTTGGAGAAGTAGCTAGTATAATTAATCATTATTAAATAAAACAATAGTTATGGTGCCTTTGACAAGCAACTCTGTCTACATCTAATTCCTTTGAAGTGGAAATTCACTTGGTAAAAGAAAAATAGAATATATGACTCTTTTAATGTCATGTTCATAGTAAGTATTAGTACTACATTATCTAGAACATATAAATCAGTTACTAAATGAAAACTACCAGTCTTATCAAGGCATGTAATTCAATATAAAACTCTTATAATAATACTTGCATTGGTTACATGCTAATTGCTTTCTTATCATATGAGGCAACTTGGTACATGAAAGTCACTAATATGTTAAAACACTGCTAATACTTTAAGATATATTAATAACTTCCCTAAGATTAACTCATTTCATATTCATTCACACATTAGGGCTTTAATATTATATGTAACAAAGTACTTTCACATAATATTCATTAAAATTTAATTCATTGAGAGAAAAAGGAAATGACAGATAGTAGATATTGCCTGAGAATAATAAAATGTTATCTTTAATGGTAGACTACAAAATGCTTCTGATTAATCATCTGTAGATACTCACAAGAAGCTGAACAGCTAAGCAAAGAAATCCTGTATTTAGATCACATGGTTAAAGTCAAATCCATGCTTGGAGTTTGAAACAGGAGACAGTCGAAAGGAAATAGTTTTCTCTAGTGCAGTGGTTGGCGAACTCATTAGTCAACAGAGTGGCAAATGGCAGCTCGCGAGCCTCAGTTTGCCGACCACTGCTCTAGTGCTCTTTGTAGTGTTATCTTGGGACCCTAGTTATCAGTCATACTCTCTCAGTCTTCATTCTGCTGGTTTACATATTTGGCAGTGTTAGGATGTCAGCAAAGGCATTATTTTTAAAACTAATTTGATACATTAAAAAATCATTGCCTAGTAACCATGAAAATAAATCTCATTTTGCTGGACTTCATGCTTGCTTTCTGGTTTAGTATTATTTTAACTTAAATTTATATGGAGATGTTCTGTTGGATATTGTTAAAGGTTTTAGGGTAGCTTTAGTTTTAAAATGACATATTTTCCCAACTTTGAATCCAGATTTTTCAGTTCTACCTCTCTCTCTGTCCTGAACTTTCTTTCTGAACCCAGCATCACAGACTAGTGTTAACTGTTACTGAGGTCATTTTTCCCATATTGAGATGACTTTTGAAATCTAGATTGTGCATTAATTTTCACAAAATTGTTATAAGTATTGACATAAAGATAATATAGGCCTATGCTTCACACCTTTAAATTATTTGGATTTATACTTAACATATGATTAGAATATTTTTGCAGTTAAAAAATTATGACAGCGTTTCATGATCAAGTTTCATTCAATAGTGTTTTAGATTTCTTACTAATATGTTCAAAATGATCATTTTTCAGAAACTACAAATTTTCTGAATTGAAAGTCATAATAAAAATATTTTAATGCCCAGTTCAGGTAAGAGTAGGGTTAGGTGATTCTTTCTGTGTACAGTAAAAAAAAAAAAATGATGAAATAGATTGAGTTCTTATTCTCACATTATTCCTTGAGAAAGCTGGGGTCTAGGATGCTGATTTCACTCTATAGTAATTTTTGCATTCTCATCGTGTTGAAAACAAGGGGGATAATGAACAGAGAGCTCAGCCGTCATGACTCAGTGGTTGAGCATCAACCTATGAACCAGGAGGTCACTGTTCAATTCCTAGTTAAGCTACATGCCCCATTGGGGTATCGATCCCCAGAGTGGGGTGTGCATGAGGCATCCAATCAATGATTCCCTCTCATCATTGAAATTTCCATCTCTCTCTCCCTCTCCTTTCCTCTATGAAATACATAAAAATACATTTAAGTAAAAAAACAGAGGGAACTCTGAAACTTCAAGTTACACTTTGAAAATAAACAGAGAAAATTAAATAGGATTAGGATTTATTTCACACATTTCAAAAAACGTTGTGGCTAAAAAGATGCTTAATAATATTAGCCATCAAGGACATATAGATAAAATCACAATGACATAGTTTACATGTCAACAGGATGGCTAGAAAAAAAATAGAAAATACTAACTACTGCGGAACATGTGGCACACCCAGAAGTATCATGCACTGTCAGTGGGAGTGTAAATTAGTATGACAACTTTGGATTATTGCTTGGCTTGGTAGTATGTGTTAAACCCTAATAAATACATGTCAAATGACCCACATTTCCACTCCTATGTATCTATCTAAAATAATTCCATACATATGTTCACCAAAAGGCATGCCCTAAATTTTAGGGCCTAAAAGGAAACTGGAAGGGATCCTTATGTAAATTCCTGGGTTTAGGTAATGTTCCTTCCTCTTCCTTTTTCCCTTCCCCTTCCCTTTCCCCTTCCCCTTCCCATTCTCCTTTTTCTCCTTCTTCTCCTTGTCTTCTCTTCTTCTTTTGTGCTACTTATTTTTTTAATCTTTATTGTTCAGATTATTACAGATGTCTCTCCCCCCACCCCCATAGCTTCCCTCCATCCTGTCCTCACACCACCCCAGGCTTTTGCTACTCCACTGTCGGCATTCATAGGTATTACATACATGCATATAAGATTTTTGTCCCATCTCTTCCCGCATTCCCCCCCACACACACCCTAGAATTGTCAGTCCACTCCATTTCCATGCCCCTGATTCTATTACATTCACCAGTTTATTCTGTTCATCAGATTTTTTTATTCATTTGATTTTTAGATTCACTTGTTGATAGATATATATTTGTTGTCACTTTGTTAATCATAATTTTTTATCTTATCTTTTTTTTTCTTTTTCCTATTTTTAAAGAATATCCTTCAGCATTTCATATAATATTGGTTAGGTGGTGATGAACTCCTTTAGCTTTTTCTTGTCTGTGAAGCTGTTTAACCTTCAATTCTAAATGATAGCTTTGCTGGGTAATCTTGGTTGTAGGTTCTTGTTATTCATCACTTTGAATATTTTTTTGCCACTCTTTTCTGGCTTGCCTAGTTTCTGTTGACAAATCAGCTGACAGTTGTATGGGTACTTCCTTGTAGGTAACTAACTGTTTTTCTCTTGCTGCTTTTAAGATTCTCTCTTTGTCTTTTGCCCTTGGCATTTTAATTATGATGTGTCTTGATGTGGTCCTCTTTGGATTCCTCTTGTTTGGGGTTCTCTGTGCTTCTTGGACTTATGAGTCTATTTCTCTCACCAGGTGGGGGAAGTTTTCTGTCATTAATTCTTCAAATAAATTTTCAATATTTTGCTCTCTCTCTTCTTCAGGCACCCCCTTAATTCGGATGTTGGTACACTTGAAGTTGTCCCAGAGGCTCCTTATATTATCTTCATATTTTGGATTATTTTTTCTTTTCTTTTTTTAAAAAAATATATTTTACTGATTTTTTACAGAGCAGAAGGGAGAGGGATAGAAAGTCAGAAACATCCATGAGAGAGAAACATCGATCAGCTACCTCTTGCACGTCCCCCGCTCTGGGGATGTGCCCGAAGCCAAGGTACATGCCCTTGACCAGAATTGAACCCAGGACCCTTCAGTCCACAGTCCGAAGCTCTATCCACTGAGCCAAACTGGTTTCGGCTGGATTATTTTTTCTTCTTACTCTTCTGGTTGGATGTTTTTTCCTTCCTTGTATTTCAAATCTTTTATTTGATTTTCAGATTCTCTAGTCCACTATTGAATCTTTGTATATTATTCTTTATTTCAGTCAGTGAATGCTTAATTTATGGCTGCTCCTTTTCTGTTTTTGGCATTCGCACTAAGATCCTTGAAAGTCTCATTAAGTTTCTTAGAGGTTTCTAGAAGAATCTTGAGTAATCTTATAACTATGGTTTTGAACTCTATATCCAGTAGTTTGCTTTCTTCCATTTATTTCATTTGTGACATGTTTTTTGTCTCCACATTTTGGCTGCGTCCCTGAGTTTTTTTTCTATGCATTAGGTAGCTGCTAAGTTTCTTTAAGTTGATAGAATGGCCTCGTGTAGTGGGTGTCTTATAGGACCCAGTGGCTCAGCCTCTCTTAGTCACCTGAGCTGGGAACTCTAGGTGTGCCCTTTTGTGAGCTGTGTACACAGCCTTGTTGTACTTGAGCCTTGATTGCTGTTGGTATCACTTGGAGGAATTGACCTCCAGGCCAATTGGCTGGGAGGACCAGCCCTGTCTACAATGAAAGAGCTGCTGTGCAGGAGACACCTTTATGGAGCAGACTTGCTTCAGTGGGGCTTTAGTGCTCACTAAGTCTGCCCCTTGAGTGTGTCAATTATGTATGTGAAGAGTTTAATCTAGTATGGTCTCACACTGACCACTGAGTACTCTGGTTCTTGTATCTCCAAGGAGGTGCAAAGACAGCCACTGCCTGGGATCACCCAGCAATAACTACAGAGAGATTCCTCCTCTTTGTATTAGGTTTGGAAGTACCCAAATGAGGCCCAGCTGTGAAGCAAGGCAGGCTGATACTGGTGTGGCCTTGGCCTTCTTTTGATAGCTTTGGGACTCCCTGACTCAGCTGCAACTTGTTTGACAGGTTTTAGGCTGAGAAATGACAGGCCATTCCTATGCAAAAGCTGCTGTTCACAGCTTGGGTGGGGTTGTAAATTGAGTAGAGAAGGGTCTCAGGGAATTTCTAGGGCAGAACAAACAGCGATGACTTCCAGTCAGCCCTTTACTAGGGAGGTTCCATCACAGGCACAATGACTGTTGTGAGCACCTCCACCTGTCAGTCAACTGCCCCTACATTCCTGCCCCAATTACTAGACAATCCAATTTCTCCCTTTATGTATCTGGGTTTCCTGAGTCTAGCCCAGCACTGGAGCTCAGAGCAAGTGGGAACTTGTATCTTCCACCCAATTAAAAAAGTGACACACTCGGGTGCCACACCATTTCATGCCTCCTCACCTCCTACCAGTCTCAATGCACTTTCTTCTTTACTTCTCTAGTTGTAGTACTTACACTCAGCCAGCTCTCCTGTAGTTCTGGATGATAGTTGTTCTGTATTTTAGTTGTGATTTTGATGTGGTTGTGGGAGGCATCAAGCACAAGTGTTTACCTATGCCACCATCTTGGTTCTTTTAATGTTCTTTTTCTTGATCTTGGTGCTGCTTATATGGTAGTGTTCAATTTGTGAAAGTATACTGTGGTAAATGTACTTTTATTTACCTCAATAAAAAAGTTTATTTACTAAAAAGGGTATCTTGGCCACTATTTGTCATCAAAGACAAATAATTTTATCTGAACAAATCATGCATTCCCACCCCCACATCATATACATTTAGGCACTAGTAAAGGAAGCAGTGCTGAATAACAGTTGAGAGCTTATTTGAATCAGTAAACAGTTCTAGGGGAAAATGGTAAAGAGATCATTTATTACTTGAAAATACAAAACAATTTCCCTATTTCTCCTGGGCATGCATCAAAAAAATATTTCTCATTCTCTCTCACTGATGGATAGTAGTTATGTGACTGATATGAACAATAAAATGTGTGCATGAATGTTTACCCCCTGAAGGTCCAACCCATAAAATCTCACACAAATCTCCTTTATCTCTCTCTTCTTGTTTGGCAGATTCAAAAAATCCTAACAAATCAGGTAACAACAACCTCATCTCTGACCCACTCTCAATAGTGATAGAAGAAGAAATAAATGGTATTGTGTTTAGTTATTGAGATTTTGAATTATTGTAACAGCAAGTATACCCTAATGCTAGCCTTAAAGCCAACCCAGTAAGCAAATGTAGTCATGAATAGTCAAGAAGAATGTGAAAAAATAAGAGTTTTTCCCAATTCTGAAAGATCGGGTCCAATATATCCTGTTGTGCTAATAATCTGGAGACTCTAATCCTAAACAAAAACAATTGAGTCTGGTTGAAACCCAGAATATCGAGAAAATTCTGTACAAAGATTGTGTGACTAGGCATAGGATGAAACAGCCAATTTTGATTATGTAGCTTTACTTAGGAGCATTCCTGTTGCTCATTAATAGCTGCACTGTGTGTCTTCAGAATGGGGATTGCATTAATTAATTTCCAATAGTTCAGCTGAGTTTTATCTGAAATAGCCACTAATTATCTGTGTGAACTTAGAATGAAATTTAATGTGCTTAGACATTACTTATCTCTTTTATGAAATGTAGTTAATAATATAACAGCATATTTGTTTAGCTGATTAAAAATGTTAATACATGTAAAGTATGTTGTTTCTCATGCAGAGAACAGTCTTCTTTAACCTGGGTAAAAAGCCCTGTTCGATTTCTTCTTTCATTAATGTAAATGTTTGGCAAATGCAACTCACAGAACTCTTATTTTTGTAAGGAAGCCCTCATATTCTCATTTTTAATTACTCGTTTCTTCTATTTTTCCTCCTTGCCAGCATGTGCCTCCATGCATCCAACATAGAGACTTTACTCATCTTGTTTTCAGGCAAACATAGAGAGTTTGCATCACATATATCAGCCACAAGATCAAGCATAAGCATAATTAACTTTATAATGATTCAACTTCCTTCAACCATGATTGTTCTGTCTTTATTGAATTTTAATGTCTTTTATTTTAATCAAACAATATTCCCTCACAGGATGTACACTAACAAATGAGTGTTCCTAAACTAAATTGTTTTTTTATTGCCATTCTACCATACACTCCATTTACATCTCTAGAACATTAAAACCACTCTTTGGATGTGAGTTCACGGGCACGTGAAGTGTGTTGTCTATCAGAAATCTGGTGGATGAAGAGTTTTCCTACGGGCATGTCAGACAATCTGCGTTAACAAGTCTAAATATTGCCAGTGTGTTATCAAATTATCCACCAAAGATGGAAACAAATTTCATACCCTCAAAGCAGTGAAAATTTAAAAGGTTTTTGTTTGTAAAATTTCTATTATTAAAGGAGGGGAGAAAAATTATTAGGTCAACTACCTAAAAAAAATAGAAGGGAAACTTTTTATTTATTTATTTTTATAATATATTTGCAAAGCAAGGAAAGTATTAAATAAAATCTTCTAACAAAATTGGTTTTTCTTAAGTAATTTTCAAAGATATTTCAAAAACAGGTATGTATAGAGTATTTTAAACTCAGTGGTTTATTTCAAAATTCCTTAACAGAGATTCCAAAGCTAATGAACTATCCTATCTAATAAAAGAATAATATGCAAATCACTTACCTTAGTTCAAGCGTTCAAATATATTGACTTTCCCCCTTACTCCCACTGCCTGCCACTTACCCTGAGGTTTGACATTTTGATGGACTTTTCTCAGTCTCTGGATCCATTCTTGTTCATCAGTCTATGTCATTCATTATAGTCCTCAAATGAGTGAGATCATGTGATATTTGTCTTTCTCTGCCTGGCTAATTTCAATTGGCATAATGTTCTCCAATTCCATCCATGTTGTTACAAATGGTAGGAGCTCTTTCTTTTTTACCGCAGCATAGTATTCCATTGTGTAGATGTACCACAGTTTTTTAATCCACTCATGTGCTGATGGGCACTTAGGCTGTTTCCAAATCTTAGCTATGATAAATTGTGCTGCTATGAACATAGGGGTACATATATCCTTTCTAATTCGCATTTCTAGTTCCTTGGGGTATATTCCTAGAAGTGGGATCACTGGGTCGAACGGGAGCTCCATTTTTAGTTTTTTGAGGAAACTCTTCTTATTATCCAAATACACACAGCTGTTGCCTGAGCTTTCAGTTCAAGCTGTGGCTGAAGCCTCTGGGCAGCTGGCACCATGGATCTGTCTCTCGACCAATGGTGTGAGCTGGGCCCTCTCTGGAGAAGAAACCTGGGTCACCTGAGATATGTGATCAGTACCGGGACCCCGCCAGCAGGCGAGGGGACCCCAAGGCAGGTGCTGGACGTGGAGGCCATGGGGGCATAGACTACAAAGGAGACAGGACTGAACCTCATATCACCCTGTTTGGCCCTGGAGGATGGCTGGTTAGCCAGAGAGGGGTAAGATTCCTCAGGGAAGGAACAACCTAAGACAGGCACAGTTGCAGAGGGGCCAACAGGAGAGAACTAAAAGGTCAACAGAGGTGGGGCATAGACCCTCATCCACAAACATTGCAGGGGCTTGAATTCTCACCCCTCCTGAGGAAGGTCTTCTACCCCCATGGCTGCTTCGACTCCCACGCACAACTCACACCAGGACCCAGGTGGCAGACAGAGACTTGGCCAGCAATAGCTGCCCTATATCTAAATTTAGTTTATTACCAGGAATGCTGAGGACTTACTCAAAAATGCAAGTATTCCTTTCCACAAGTATTTACAGGGTAAACTAAGATTTCAGTTTGAGTATTAAATTTGACAGTAAAATAGAAATCAAGTTTTCAGATTAATTTAAATTGGCCAAGTGAAGTAAGTGAATACTCAAGAAAATCTAAGTGTACTGGACAAAAAGCTTTTCCTAAAACATTAACTAAAATATCTATTACTAGTTCATCTCACTGGAAAATTGCCTAACATCCAAAGAATCTAAAGCAGTAATCTTTGTGTGCAAAAATTAAAATTTAAAATTACCAAGACTGCAAGATAAAATTTCCAAAAGCCCCCATTAACCAAAAAAGGCAGGGGACAGTGGGGTAATATCATGTAAGGAAAAATATCCTATGGGTAAAATACATGTAGAAAATTCTTACTCCAGAAAAGTAAATTCCATTTGTAAAACCAACTGCTAGACACCCATGAAAAAATACACATGATGTCAAAATAAGCCAAAGGAAAATCATTTAGGCAAAAATAAAAGAATCCCAAATCTATTTTGCAGAGAGGATTCCCTTGTTAACTTTTGGTCGATAATGTGTTTGTGTGTTTGCAGAGAAAAAAAAATTCCAAGACCATGTGGGTTCCTGCGACAGTGAGGAACTGACGGGTCTGTTCCAACCACAAAGATAGTCCAAAGATGGCGGACGCTGACGGCACCTTGCCATGATAGCAGTCGGCAGCTGTGTGTGGCTGCAGGTGGCCCAGGACCATACCAGAGAGGATGGATCTTGCATTGCCACAATGTGTCCACCATCTGGATACCATTGCTGACATGTACACATGAAGAACTATTTGACATTGAAACTGGGACTCGGAACAGTTGGACATTGAAACTGACACTCAAACATTTTTTTTGCTCTTATACATTTGTTTCTAGTATGCAGAAGCAAGATATTTTTGAAGAAAAGAAACTGGGGGGAGTGATTGATATAGAGGCAGGGGTCCTTGAACAGGCTGTCAAGCTACAGGGGGAAGGCCGGAGTGGATGGGCGGCAGATGCTGGGGGAGATCAACGGAAGGACTTGTATGCATACATATGAGCATAACCAATGAATGAAAGACACTGGGGCGGGGAGGGTGGCAGGTGGGGACATGTGCTGGGGGGTAAGGGAGGCTGGAGGAAGGATTTTGGGGGGGGGAAAGGAAAACATATGTACTACTATTAAATATAAGTTATATTGTAAATAAAAAAAAATTTTAAGAAAAAAAAGAGTAATATGCAAATTAACCATCACCCCACTGTACCCACAAGCCAGGCCCACCAGCCAATCAGAAGATAATATGCAAATAAACCCAACCAAGATGGTTGCAGCCACAAAGAGTAGGAGGAAGCTAAGTTTTCCACATACCCTGGCTGGCCCAGGCCTCCACTAAATGCTACAAAGTTTCAATGATATGAGTTAAATAAATTCCCCCGAAAATGGCAGCTGCCATGGAGCTGAAGAGAGCAGTATGGTAGGGTTGCCCCCAGTGATGGAGGAAGCCAAGATTTTGTGCCGTCTTTGCTGACCTAAGCCTCCACTCAATGCTACAAAATTTCAGTGACAAAAGATAAATAAATCCCAACAGAAATGGCTGCTGCCACTGAACGAGCAGAAGGCTTGGCTCTGCTTCAGGCTACAAAGTTTCAATTGCAGAAGATAAATAAATCTCAGATATCAGGACCTCTGCTTGGGTCATGGGGGGCATGGCCAGCCTGCAAACCACCACAGGCCCTCACCCAGGCAGCCCCACATCCCAAGGGAACCCCCACTTTGATCCAGGATACCCATTAGGGCAAACCAGCTTGCCCCCACCAGGTCTCTATCTTATCTAATAAAAGAGTAATATCTTTTACTCTTTTATTAGAGTAGATTGACCATTACTCCAACACACAAGACAGATGGTCAAAGATCCTGCCCCTATGTGGACACAAGATGGCCACCACAAGATGGCCAGCAGGGGAGGGCAGTTGGCAGGGACCAGGCCTTCAAGGGAGGGCAGTTAGGGGCAATCAAGCCTGCATTGGAGGAAAGTTAGGGGTGACCAGGCCTGCAGGGGAGGGCAGTTAGGGGCAAACAGGCTGGCAGGGGAGTAGTGAGGCATCAATCAGCTGGCAGGGGAGTGGTTAGGGGTTGATCAGGCTGGAAGGAAGAAGCAGTTAGGGGCAATCAGGAAGGCAGGCATGCAAGCAGTTAGAAGCCAGCTGTCCTGTATTGTTTGAAGGGTCCCAGATTGGAGAGGTTGCAGGCCAGGCTGAGGGACACCAACCCCCCATGCACGAATTTCATGCATTGGGCCTCTAGTCCTTATAATAATGGTCTTCAGAACAAAACCCACCATTTATCTGGTTCTTTTATACTTATAATTTATTAATTTACATTTTATCAAATTAATTAAGGCTTTATTTTAATGAATTAAGAAAGGAAAATGATAGTTAGTGAATAATAAGAAACACTAAAAATATCTAAAAATGGACTAAAGCAGTGCATGTTTTATCACTAATCAGTGCTACATTTATGTGGTACTATAGAATTGTTGGGTTTCTACATTATAAATCTTAAAACCATTTATTTAATTCTACTAAAAGTAGTCCTAGAGGCAGGGGTATGTGTGCAAATAGAAAATTTAAGTGCATTATCTCATAAGAATAATCTAGTTGGATTTTTAATATAAACTAAGTTTTAGACAATTTTATTTTAGCCACATTATAAGTTTAGTAATAAATGATTACTTTTGTTTTAAAATTGTTTAGATTCTTATATCACATAATGGTATCTGTTTGACCATCTTTATCTTTCTCCTCAGGTTTTGAGATTTAACCATTAACAATGAAAACACATATCAGATATACATAGTGTATTTTTATAATTAACTTTATTAAGTTAGCAAAATGTATAAATGGTAGTTCCTAATTTCATATATATCTACATGATATTTCTTTTTTTCCATTTACACAGTTGTAGAAATGAACTCATTTCTTCAGGGCAAACCAAAAATGCATGGCACAAGGGCCAATTCAACCCTCTGACTCTTTCTGAATACCAGAATAACAACAAAGCAACAGGCTAACTACACACATCAAAAAATTAAAATGGACAGAAATATATTGAATAGGTTAAGAATTAATTTTAAAAATATTGGCTTGGTTTTATCTTTCATAAAATAAGCAGATCCTATATAATAAAAGGTTAATATGCAAAGTGTCCCCTCAGGCTTTCATCCAGGAGACTGGGAGTTTGATTGCTCACTATGATGTGCACTGACCACCAGGGGATGGCACAGAACATACGAGGTGACCAGTGGTGGTGGTGAGACACTGAGGGAGCTAAGGAAGGAGGAGTTGGGTAGGTGGGGAATGTTAGAGAGTGGGAATTGTTGAGCACTACTGAGGGGGTGGACTATGCCCCAGATAGAGTTGTCAGTGCTGACATCAGGTCAGGCCTTGAAATATGGTCTCATGGCCTCTTCTCAGCACCTAGGCCTTGCAAGATAGAACACTTCAGCTTTTTGAAGAACAAGATGACCTTGTGAATAACATGGTTGTCAATGGCATGATCCTGACGTAGCTTAGGAAAAACTTTTATCTTGGGTTGCTTGTTCTGCAAAAACAGGATGTGCTTAATGTGCTTAAAAGTGGTCTTGCACAAAGGGTCACTGCTGCTCTCTGGTCTCCCTGCTTGAAGAATGGCAGAGCAGTCCCCAGACCAGCTAATAAAGTCTCCCTAAATTTTAATTTGGTCTGGGCTCCAGTGGTCATTCATTCGCCTTCACTCCACAACAGGGAATCTGATTGGCTCTAATTGCTGACCAGGCTTAGGGACCTTACCTGTGCAAGAATTTTGTGCACTGGGCCTCTAGTTTAAGATAAAGCTATATACTCAATAAGCACTTCAAAACAAACTCATTAACCCTTGGCCTAGAGATTAAAATATTTTATAGCTGGCATTGATAATAGATTTTAATGTATCAAAGTGGGGACATAATCTTTTAAAAAGTATGGCATTTTTCAGTTTTAAGTTCACATTGATCTGATGATTAGTTTCTATGTTGCTTTTAATCTTGAATGTCTATGTACTCATAATACCAACAAACTAGCAAGACAAAGGAGTTTGAAAAAGATTTATGGTTAATAGTGACAAAATGCTAATGTAACTAATAGTTCAGATTTCATGTTTTTTGTGTGTTTTTTTTTCACTCTTGGAATATGGAAGGAAAGTTTGAAAGACATTTATGGCTTTGTCACATGACATGAGTTTGCATGTTGATTCTTTTAATTAAGAACTTGTCTTCAGTTCTTACTAGTTAGTATTTATGTCAAGTTTGATTTCACAGTTTTTGAACTTTATTTCATTTTCAGAGGTTTGCAATTTTTAATGGGTTAAGAATATTTTTAACATAAGATATACCCAGTTAACAATTTTTAAGTGAACAATATAGTAAGATAACTAGATAAAGATATGTAGAAAATAGCGTAAGCAAAGCTATGACATCACAGACACTTGACACCTTCCACATCTCATATTTGGTTATATACAATGGAGGAAAATAACTCTTCAATAATCAATTTCTTGAAAATTATAAAAGTTATTTAAGAAATTTCAAATTTCTTACACATCAGTTCTTGTTTAAACTCTAATTTGACAAAGCAATGACTTGGTTATGGCATCTTAGAAAAGATTTTTCCCCCTCTAATCCCTAAGTAGTGCAAGGCTGATCCTATAATCTGTTAATATCTGATTTACCTAGAGACAGTTGTGCCCCACAGAGACTAAGCCATTATTGCTCTCCTGTACATTAAGAATTCTTATTTACCCTTCCTGGATCTCTCAGCTTCCACAAGAAACTTAAACAAAAGCCGTGCAAATCTCTATCCAACAGATAGTAGGAGAATTAATAATTCCTTTTGATCAGAATTACTTGGTTGTCCAGCAATGGTTTCCATGGTAATCAGATGGTAGACAGGACTGAGAATGATTTCATCAGTTGTAAGACATCATTAGAATTATCCTACATGTATAATTATAACTTACTAGGACTGACTGCTACATCATGTAGCTTAAAGGCACAGGAAATGAAGTTTTGAGTTTTAACTGTTATAAAGATTCCACAAGGAAATAAATGATTTTGCTTTATCTTAATAAGACATTTTTCCTTGCCAACAATGTTTAGAAAGAAGATATTCTGAAAAATAAATTTTATAAGAATTGGAGCCAAGAGTGGTATACTTATCATGAAAATTTCACTGAAATTGTATTGTACCAAAAGAAAAATAATTTGTTATCCTAGAGAGTTTAAGTATTATGTAATATTAGCATATTAGAATTGTAACACTAAAACTAATAGACATTAGAAAAGAAATATTCAGTTTCTGTGTGTGTATATATGTGTGTATTATGTAAGTATATGTTTCTATGTTGGCTGCAGGTGAAAACATCTGCATCCTTTTATTTTTGAAACAGAAAATCCATTAGCAGGGTTTTATTCCACTGTTCAGCTGGTAACCCCAGAAAAAGAGTAGTCAACATTTGATAAGCTTGCCAGCTTAGCACTTAATCCTTATATTAAAGGCAAAATCCACCCTTGAAAATTAAAAATAAGAAAAGAGGATATCTGGGAATTATGATATAAAATAAGCACTATGGATTTTTAAATTTATTTCAATATATATATTGGTTCAGTTAAAAAAAAATAAAGTGTCACTGGAATTTCTGAATGAGAGGTAGGAAAAAGAGGCTCCAAAATGAGGTACACCAGGAAGAAACTAGAATTATCGAAAGTCCTTATAAGAATTTACAAGAATATTAAAACATATGTGACATATAAAAAGAATGTTGCTAGTTTTCTGTTTTGTAGGTTAAAGCACATTCTGTGCTTAAGGTGAAGCCGGTGCATGAAAATTACATTTTGGTTCCTTGGGCAATGATGAAGTAAAAAAACCTTAAAATCATAGAATTACTTAAATGTTGGAACCTTTTTATGTAGAAAAACTGTGGACTCTTGAAAATAGAATTCTTTAATTTTATTCTAACTTTCTGATGCATAATTATTTTAAAACATAAACAAAAATGCATTTATCAATTAATAATCTAAATAAATAGGGGAACAAAACAAAAGAATCCATAAAATATAACTAGGATTCTTTGGACTCTTAAATTATAAAATTAACACTTTTTTTTCTAAATATTTAGTTTGTTCATAGTTTATGGACATGACAGTGATTATGCAATTAATAGAAGCATTTTTCTTCAATAAGATAGAAACATTTTAATAAAAAATAGGTAACATAAAATTTATCTATTTACAACCATACATATTAAGTAAATTTTATAGTGTTACTTTTCTGAGCACTATAAAATTGTTAAAATGCTCTAATGTGGTTTTGAAGGGACAATATAAATTTCTTCAATCATTTGAGCCTTTACTTTATATTTGCAACACAACTCTGCTTGAGCCTGTATACTTAGAGTTAACTTTACTAATAGCCTGGGAGATTTGGGCTTAATATTAGGCTTATAAATTGCAGTGTATTCACTGCTTGTACTTTGAGAAATGTAACTGGGAGTAATTACCACATATTATGAGTCTATGTCAAAGGAATCTTCCCATACTAATGCAGCTGCTACCAAAAAATGCACTGTGTTTTTTTTTTCTTTTTACAAAAACAAAAAATGTTTTACATTGCAATCTACTTATGTTTTAATATTATCTGTCCAATTAAATCTCTATGAAGTGATAAAGACTGAGTTCCTTTTTATCAATCTGTCTCTTACTGTAGTTCTTTTAGAATGCCAGGTATCTAAAGGTTACAAACAAACAAACAAACAAAAACTTAAAACAAAAACAGAAAATATGGTTATCTACAGGAAAGCTAATTTATCATTATAATTACTTGAAAAAATAATAATAGAAATAAAGTGATTAAAAGTTGTCTTAGAATTTGTAAAGTATTTAAAATTTTAAATTTAATGTTTCAAGGACGAAGTAAAACATAATTATATCCTGTTCTTGCATATATCTCTACCAAATCCCTAATTTAGGTCAAGATATTTTCAAGTACTGAAAAAAATATATATACTGACACTCTATCTGAGTCATTTCTATCAGTTTAGACTCTGAGAACTACAAAATACCCTACCTCTTTCTCATTTTATGAACCTCACCATAGTCATTTATGCTTTAATCATTAACTTATCACACTGTAAATTGGATATTTGACTGAATAGGTTTCTTTCTTTTCTCTTATTTACCAATTAAAAAATAAAATAAATAAAGTAGTGGGAAATTTAGCTATTGGCTTTTTTATAAAAGACTCTCAGGGTAAAATAGACACTAATTCAAGTCCAAGAAAACGGTGGATTTGAGATGTGAAAAATCTGTTATCAAGTAGTATTTATGGATGACCTAATACCAGAAACTCACATAGTTTTGTGAGAAACAGCTATGGCTATAGGAATATGTTTTTGATGGCTCAGACCCACAGAACTCCAATTACATCCCCAGAGACATAGCCATGCATTGTGTGCAGTGAATGTGCATGCACAGCCCATATGCAGGTGTCAGACAAACTGAGTGAATGTCGCATTTCACATAGGAAGGTTCAGATCCTAATTGGAGTCCTGCGTTAGTTCTTTTCACTACATAGGGAAAAGACATTGAAACACTTTAAAAAAAAGATCCATGGAATTGCAGCAAAGATAATCCTAGGATTAAAGAGACTGAGTTATTTTTAACCTGAAGACAGGTTAAAAATCCTAGTGTAAAAATAAAATCGTTCAAATTTCACACCAGTATACTAACCTAAATTGGTGATATGTATTTTTAAGAGCACATGCAGTTTTGATGATACTACATCAAAGAAAATGGAACAGAGATTTAATTGTGGGCTAACGATGGTAAATTAGGTAATATATTAAAATTATCATATATCAATGAAAGAAAAACACTTAGAAATATAACTGAGAGGAAAATATATTGGTTTATCACAGAGAGAGCTAAGACATCTGCAACCTACTGTTTTAGAGTTTCAAGTAATTTTTACAGCCAAACAATCGAGTTAGTAGATTTGTTTCAGAAAATGAAATTATACTGCAAGATCTTATTTGAAACATAAAATAATTGTAGTTGAAAATATATCAGCCCCGTTTTACTGGTTTTGGTCTTTTTAGCTGTTCAAATCTTTCTTGGTTTCAATCAACCCTTCAGCCCCTGGCTGAGGTGAGAAGCCTTTGATATAAAGAAATTTAATAGTCCAGACAGTTCTGTTAATGCAGCTCAGCAAGAATGAGCAGATACAATCAGCTGCTCCTCTGAGTGAGCTTATACAATCTTCTTTATCTTAATGTACTTTTATATGAAACAACCAATTAGCCGCTCGTATCTGAACATGTAACCAGGAAAAGGTTTTCAGAATGTTTCGGAGGAACAGCAAAATTAACAAGAATTGAAATGAATATAATTCCATGCTTAAATTTGCCCATCAATGGCAAGGTATAACTTCCTCTTTCTTATATTTCTTACTACTGCATATTCTGCCTGCATTCACCCTCCTGTTTCTTCTTCTGTAATCTGTTAACATGCAATTTTTTTTTTTTTAGCAAGTGATGATCTGGACTTGATGTTCTGTTTGTCACACTTAACGTCAAGACTCTGGCCTTGTTTTCTGACCTTTATCATCATCCACTGTTTTAAGAGTATAATGGGAACTTCAATAAAGCCATGAACAGTTTATATGAATAATAGGAAAGTCATTTTTTGCAGGGTTTTCCAAATGAATAAAATAATCAAAACATGCATTTAAATTTATGCATATTGCCTTTCTAAAGTTGTATCAAATTTCCATGGTCCAATTTTGCATTAGTACAGGCATACTATTTACAACATTGTTTTAATAAATATGATAATCATGCATTCATATTTGATTCTTTTTAGGAGTTAAAACATTTCCTATATGTACTAATTATGTTAATTATACATAAGTAACATTCGTGACTTTTTCAACATAAAATAGTTGACTATTCTATCAACTCTATTTTATGTACCTTGATTGCTTTATGCAATAGAGAGGAATACTGCTTTGGAAATTGCCATCATAAAATATGAAGGAGGCAGGCATTTAGATTTTGATACTTCCACGCATTCAATTCAAATATATTTTTCAAAAAATAAACAATGAAAAATAAAGGCAATCAAATTTAATCCAAGAAAATGTCAGTAGCCATCAGTTGATTTTATCCAAATTTTAATACTGTACAAAATCTAATTTGTGTAAAACTTTCTAATACCTCTGTAAACTAATTGCCCTTTTGCAACAACTTAACATAACATATATAATGAATGCCAATTATACATGTACGATTAAAATATGCCATAAGGTTTATAGATCATTATGGATGAGTGCTTGCCTTCAGAAAATGCATGCTTATGATAATGAGAAAACAAGCCAGTGAACAATGATGATGAATGGTAGGATATTTTTTGAGAACTGTGACTAAAGAGCAATGATTAGTCAGAGAAGGAAAAACCTTTTTCTATTGGCTAGAGAACTCTGCAGAGGTTTTAAAAGTTGATTGAGATGGATATTAAAAGATCTATAATATTTCTATTGGAAGACATTGAAGAGTAGTAGAGAGAAAATAATAAGAATATTTAAATACTTAAGAACATGTTTGAATAAAGCAAATAGTGACTAACAATGTTTTCAAGCAGAATTATGAATTGCCAATATTCTAAAATAATGAATATGTTATGTAATTTTTATACCAAAATGTATGAATAGCTTAAGAAAGTAAAGGGATTTTAAAATCCATTCATAAAAACTATGTTTAATGACAAGTCGATGCTATACAAAACTAATGATAAAAATTACTTCTATAGTAGCATTGTAGTATAACTTGATATCTGGTATTGTGATTCCTCCCTTATGCTAAATGAAATAAGCCAATCAGAGAAAAAATAAGTATCACATGATCTCATATGTGAAATCTAATGAACAAAATAAACTGATGAACAAAATAGATCCAAAGACAAAAAAGCATAAAACAGACTGACAAATTTCAGAGGGAAGGTGGGTTTGGGGGAGTGATTAATTGGGGAACTTATATGCATATATGCATAGAACATAGACACAGACAATAGTGTGGTGAAGGCCTGGGAAGGAGGGGTGAGGGATGGAGGGGGTCAATGGGAAAAAAGTAAAAGGAACATCTGTAATATTTTCAATACAGCTAAATTAAAAATAAATAAATTACTTCTACAGGATAAAATTTAGAAAACGTGCCAGTCTAATTTAGACTACAGTCTATTTTTATATGTGCAAAATTTGCTTAAAAGACTGTATCCTATCTAACAAAAGAGTAATATGCAAATAGACCATGTCTCTGATCAAGCCATACCCACAAGACACGTCCACCAGCCAATCAGGAGCAAATAAACTCCAAACAAGATGGCTGTAGTCAGTGAGAGCAGGAAGGAGGTTTGAGTTTCCCTGGCAACAGAGAAAGTCAAGCTTTCCACCTGCCCTTGCTGGCCAAGCTTTCCACTCAATGCTACAAATTTTCAATTATAGAAGATATATCTCAACAGAAATGGCGGCAGCCACGGAGCTGGAGAGAGCAGAGGCTAGGGTTGCCCAAGAGATGGAGGAAGCCAAGCTTCTGCAGCTCTGGCCAGCCTAGGCCTCCACTCCAGGCTACAATGTTTCAATTATAGAAGGTAAATGTCCCAACAGAAATGGCTGCCACCATGGAATGAGCAGAAGGCTTGGCTCTGCTCCAGGCTACAAAGTTTCAATTGTAGAACATAAAATAAATCCCAGATACCAGGCCTATGCTTGGGTTGTTAGGGGGCGTGGCCAGCCTATAAACCACCACAGGCATCTTGCCCAGGCTGCCCCATGCCCCCCAGAGCAAACCAGCTGACCTCCACCCATACACCAGACCTCTATCCTATCTAATAAAAGAGTAATATGCAGATTGACCATCACTCCAACATACAAGATGGCTGCCCCCATGTGGTCAAAGATCCTGCCCCTATGTGGACACAAGTTGGCCACCACAAGAGGAGGGCAGATGGGAGTGACCAGGACTGTAAGGGAGGGTGGTTGGGGGAGATCAAGCCTGCAGTGGAGGCCAGTTAGATATGTCCAGGCCAGCAGAGGAGGAAAGTTGGGGGCAAACAGGCTGGCAGAGAATCAACTAGACATCAATGAGGCTGGCAGGGGAGTGGTTAGAGGGTGATCTGGCTAGCAGGCAGAAGTAATTGGGGCTATCAAAATGGCAGGCAGGGTGAGCAGTTGGGAGCCAGCAGTCCTGGATTGTGAGAAGGATGTCCAACTGCCTGGGCAGTCAGACATTCCTCGAGGGTTCCCAGATTGGAGAGGGTGCAGGCTGGGCTGAAGGACAACTCCCCCCTCCCAATGCTATGCATGAATTTTATGCACTGAGCCTCTAGTTCTAATATAATTTCCCTAATCCAGGTATTTTGGAAAACAATAAGTGGGCTCAATTCTTTCAAGTTAAAATTTCAAAAGCATGTACTATAATGACATTTCAATATGAGCCCAAACAAAATTAAACATTTATTAATTTTAATATACCTTTATCTTCTTAACTATTATTTAATTTCTATTTAAACCTACTATCAATTAAACAAAAATAAACTTTAAATAATATATATATGTATATATATATATTACTAGTAATTTTCTTCTCATATATTGCATTTGTATTCAATAGACATGCACATTCAAAAAATTGTTTGCAAATGAGGAATCTAAGGTTCAGAAAAACTAAATCAATTCCCAGTCATCACAAAGCTAACAAGTGATACATTTAAGACTTAAATCAAGTAATTATTACACCTAGCTATTTAGCAAGTATTTTATTTTAAAAAATACATAAAAACTACCTCACTGGTATGGCTCAGTGGTTGAGTGTTGACCTATGAACCAGGAGGTCACAGTTCTATTCCTGGTCAGGGCACACACCTGGGTTATGGGCTCGATCCCCAGTGTGGGGCACAGGGGACAGCCGATCAATGATTCTTTCTCCTCATTGATATTTCTGTCTCTCTGTCCCTCTCCCCTTCCTTTCTGAAATAAATATTTAAAAAATAAAAAATAAATAAAAACCTAAATTGTATTAACATGTGAAACATGTATTTAGATTTATGAATTGGAGATTTGGGGGTATTCCCTTTTCACTAGAGTATTTAGAAACTTGAAATGAATCTACATACTTTAGAGTTCATGACAGTAAAAATCTTTTACAATAATATTGATAATGCTGGCAGTATTTTCTTTAGCATTTTTGTTTGTATTTAAGCTTGAATAAGTGCTTATTAGCCTGTCATGGGCCCCTAAATACTAAAATATTCTTTTGAGGGTTGATGACTCTATGTGTCTTCAATAATCCTTCAAAATATCTGAACATATCATTGTGATGGATAACAACTCTATTAGCTAATATTCAAGAAAACATTATGTGGTATTGTAGCTGATAGCAAGACTGCAGAGTGTCATGGAGGGGCACTGGGAGAAAAAGTTGCTTTCTGGAAAGGGGGAAAGGGCATCTGAATTATTCTAATTAATCTGGCCCACACTGGCCTTTGTCACTAGTATTAATTTTCTTATTTAAAACGCATTATATATTATTTTCCATAGGTCCAAAGCATAGATTATTACACCTCCCTCAAGCAAACTATCTTGCCAAATTTTCAGTGCTATAAATATTTTAGAATGTTCCCAATACTAAACTCAAGATTTTGCATGGATTTCTGACTGATCCTTCTTTTTCATCTCCATTTAAAATGTCTGTGCATTTCTTTGTGATCCTTTCATTTGAGTGTGTTGAAACTTGCCTGAATTGCTGTATTCCCACAGTCACTTCTTTAGTCCATGATCTCATTGCTCTATGCCCTGATTACTGCAATAGCCTATTGGTCTCTAGCCTTCTCAATCTGTTTAGATTACTACTTCCATTACAGGCCCAGTGCACAAAATTCGTGCACTGGGGGAGCAGAGTCCCTCAGCCCGACCTGCACCTTTCTTACAGTCCTGGACCCCTCATTCCTTATCACTTGCCTGCAGAGGAGGCAGGAGAGGCTCCTGCCACCACCACTGAACTCACCAGCCATGAGCCCAGCTTCTGGCTGAGTGGTGCTCTCCCGGTGGAAGCACAAGGACTACCAGAAGAAAGCTCCTGCATTGAGAATCTGCCTCCTGGTGGTCAGTGCATGTCATAGTGACCATTTGTTCCACAGGTTGTTCTGCTGCAAGGCCAATTTGCATATTAGGATTTTATTATATAGGATAATAACACTCTCTTGACCCAAAGTTCTCAATGACTTATGCAAAGCTTCTTAGTTCAGTTAGGATTCATATCTCTGGAATCTAAAAAGCTCCATAAATAGTATTCACTTTGCCTATATAAACAAAGCTATCCCTATGCCTAAGTTTACATTGTTTCAGACAAGATATTTCCCTCACAATCATTACCCCTCCCTTGATATTCCATCTTCACTTTGACCAAGCTAATCTTTTAAATTAGAATACATCTGTGCATCTATGCATCCACCTATCTATCTCATTTGTCTGTCTGTCCAGCTATCCACCTATCCAGACAGCCAGAGAGCCCACATTTAAGGATGCCTGGCACTATGCTAGTAATTACAAATACAGACAAAAACAATGTTCTTTTTTTCAGGATGTTCCTAGTCAAGTTGGGAGGCAGAAACTACCTAATTATGTTGTACTAAATGCTACAGATAGATGTGTTACCAGAATTTGAAAGGGCTTTTAAATTCAGCCTAAGAGGCAGGATAAAAAGGAGGTGACACCTAGGCTAAATATTAAAATTTTCTTTCCTATTATCTCTTCCTTTCTAAAATCCTGTCTTTAAATATTCTGACTACAGTACTTCTTTCAGAGAAAATCTCAAGTCTAACTTCCTACATAAAGCTGTTCTCAACAAAGTGAGCTGACCTGGAGACCTATTCTTCCTACTAGCTGTCGATGCATTTTCAACATAGTGATAATCTATGTTCTACAGCTCTCTGATATTTCCCTTTTCAAGTTCCCAGAACTATAATCTATCCTCAGGAAAATACTAGCTTTTTCAAAGGCCAACTCTGATTTTTTTTCTTTATTCTCACAGTGACGATTATAATGATAAACTACTTTTAATTGTGCTAACATAAACACTCTTGAAGTTAATTAAATCCTCCAGCCATTGTGGACACCCGTGGTGACATCTGGGGAAATGTCACTTTGGAGGCACCAGCAGCCCTATTTCTGCTGTGGCAAAGAGTCCAAGCTGAGTTAAATCAGATTCCTTCTAAGCATTTAAAATTAGAAGATCAATGAAGTCTACTTTGGTCAAATCTGGCTTTTTAAGATTCTTGAATTATTATGAATATGACTGAATTATTTATTTTTTAAATTATTACTAATATATACATAGACTGGTAACTCATTAAAATAATTCAGAAAGAAAAACAAAATAAATATTTCCATCAAAATTCACCTTATTGTCAATCATCAATCCAAAATAATACTTATAACATGTCTTAAAATAAGAGGAAATATCTTTGAAATAAAAATTATGATTTCTTATAGCAGAGTTAATAACATTTTTACATCTAAATGTATGTCTTTGAAACTTTTCAGGGCCCTCATTTTTTTTTCTTTTTTATTTTTTTTTCTTTCTTTTTTTTTTTTTTTTCGTCTGATAAGATTAGTACCATAATTTAAGTCCAAACTGAAAAATACATGCTAGCAGGGGATAACATCAGCCTTAAAATAAAGATTTTTTTTAAAGTAATACATTTTCTTCCTAAAAATGATATAATATTTTTGGGGTAGTTTTAGAAAACATTATTCTTATAGCTACATAAGTTTTATATCTGAACAAATCCTATATAATAAAAGCCTAACATGCAAATCAACCGAATGTTGTAATGACTGGTTGCTATGATATGCACTGGCCACCAGGGGGAAGATGTTCAATGCAGAAACTTTCCCCTGGTAGTCAGTGTGCTCCCACAGGAGCTAGCACAGCATTGGTGGTGGGAGCTTATCCTAACTCTGCAGCAGCGCTAAGTATATCCACCTATCAGACATCCCCTGAGGGCTCCTGGACTGTGAGGGGGTGCAGGACGATTTGAGGGACCCCCCTCAAGTGCACAAATTTCATGCACTGGGCTTCTAGAAAAATAAAATGAGCTATAATGAAGAGATAAATAGCAAACTTGAATTTCATCACTAGCAGATTTTTAATTAGCAACTTAAAATAGTTACAATGCGCTGACATACAAATAGATGCACTAACATACAAATCATAGAGCAGTAATGAAAAACATCCTAGGAATTTTTCTCCTCAATCTATCCATAGCACTGGGGAGGTCACATTACTGATAATGTCTTCTATCTTCCAGGAAAGCATGACCTTCTCATATCATATTTTTGGCAAGACATAGAGGTGTGTGTATGTGGGGGGGAGCTTAAGGGGTTATTTTATTCATTAGTCCTAAGAAATTTTTAGTTTATCTTCCTGTGTTTGCAAAAACTACCAGGTTTTTATCTTTATATGAGGAACAATGAGAATTATTTTCTAATTAGGTAAGCATTTTAGTATGGCAATTATCTGTATTAATTTTCTTTGATATGTTTATGTATCTCAGGAATACTTGCCAATTTTCTTTTTACATATTCCTGCAATCAAACCAAAAGGAGCAAAAAGATCATCACCTAGTTCATTTAATTATGTCTAATCATTCGATCATAAAATAAACATATTATTTTTGTTTGTATTCTTAATTTCAATTTTCCTAATCCAAGCCAAAGTTATCATTCTTATTTTGACATTGATTAATACTGACCACATATTATTTGCCTTTGCATTTATATTTCTATAATTAAAACCTAAAAAGTTAATAAAATAAATTTTTTTACAGTTTTTCTCCCTCTATAAAAATCCTTGTTTTTACCATTTATAAAATAATTTTAATCATTATTTAGAATAAAAACAAAAATTGAAAATACTCTTTGTTGTTCCCATAATATACCAGATTCCAGAGACAAACTATTTATGCTTCAGTCTTGACACACATGAGGCAGTTATTTGACTCCCAATAAATGACTTAAGAATAAGTTTTTAAAAAAATGAAATAAATTTTGGTTAATTTCAGCTGAATAATTCTTCCAAATTAGACTATTTCCATTTTAAATTGCTTAGTATGTACTTTGATATTTATCAGATCTATGTTTTTAGAGCAAAACTGTACTTGCGAAATTTATTATGTTGTTTCACTCTGAAGACAGAATATCACAAATTTAGAAAGTTATATTTGAATTTATTTGGTATTATCGATCTTAAGTAAAAATATCCAGTCAAAATAATGTCTTATGTTAAAATTTTATAAACTAAGAAAAGAAAACAATATCCTATCTAATAAAAGAGTAACATACAAATTGACTGTACCTCCACTACCCACAGGCCATGCCCACCAGTCAATCAGGAGCAAGTATGCAAACTGACCTAACAAGGATGGCTGCAGCCATGGAGAGAGCAGAAGGCTTGGGTTTCCCAGCAAAGGAGGAAGCCAAGCTTTCTGCTTGCCCCGGCCTGCCTTGGACTCTGCTAAAGGCTAGAAAGTTTCAATTGTACAAGATAAATAAATCCCAGATACCAGGGCCTTCACTTGGGTTGACAGGGTCCATGGACAGCTTGCAAACCAACACATGCTCCTCACCTAGGCTGCCCCATACCCTAAGGGAACTCCAACCCTGATTCAGGACACCCTTCAGGGTAAACCAGCTGGCCCCCACCCAGGCACCAAGCCTCTATACTATCTAATCTAATTAAAGAATAATATGCAAATTGAACATCACTCTGACACAAGATGGCTGCCCCCATGTGGTCAAAGATGACTGCCCCCATGTGGACACAAGATGGCTGCCACAAGATGGCTGCCACAAGATGGCTGCCACAAGATGGCTGCCACAAGATGGCTGCCACAAGATGGCTGCCACAAGATGGCTGCCACAAGATGGCTAGCAGGGGAGGGTTGTTGAGAGGGGACAGATCTGCAATGGAGTAGAATTGTGGGTGACCAGGCCAGCAGGGGAGGGCAGTTTGGAGAGACCAGGTCTGCAAGGGAAGGCAGTTAGGGGTGACCAAGATGGCAGAGGAGGGAAGTTGGGAGAGACCCAGGCCTGCAGGCAAGGGTAGATTAGGGGGACAGAGGCCTGCAGGGTAGAGCAGTTGGGAGGGCCAGGCCTGCAAAGGAGGGTAGTTAGCAGGGACAAAGTCTGCAGGGAAGGGCAGTTAGAGGTGACCAGTCCTGCAGAGGAGGGCAGTTAGGGGCAAACAGGCTGGCAGGGGAGCAGTTAGGCATCAACTAGGCTGGGAGGGGAGTGGTTAGGGGGTGATCAGGCTGGCAGGCAGAAGTGGTTAGGGGCAATCTGGAAGGCAGGAGGCCAAGCAGTTGAGAGCCACCAGTCCTGGATTGTGAGAGAGATGTTCAACTGTCTATTTCAGCCCAATCCTAGGATGTCCTACTGCCCATTTCAGCCCAATCCTACCAGGATCCTACCAGAGTTGGACACCCCTGAGGGGTCTCAGATTGGAGAGTGTGCAAACTGGGTTGAGAGACACACACCCCTCATCCATGAATTTTGTGCACCAGGACTCTTATCTATATATAAAAGGTTAAGTGACCGACAATTTGCCCATCCAACTATCTGACCAACTGATCAACCAGTACATATGTTGCACACTGGTAATTTAAAAATAAACATTGACTTGTGCATGCATGATACCATATAAAGTTCTCACTGGCACCACCTGCATGTGAGTGTTTTGATCTGTCATTGTTGATCATTAATTTGGGTGACACTGCTATTAGAGAGAAATGGTGAGTAGTGATATTAAAATATTTTTTTCTAATTAATTTACTTTCAATGTTCATGAATTCATGCACTGGGCTACTAGTATTTTAATGTTACATTAGTATAAAGGTAAGATACTCAGCCTAGAATTCCTTTATAAACTTCAGACATCTCTACACATGCTATGAAATTACATGAACAATATTGCATCAATATATATTCTCAATTTTCTACTTAAGGGTCCACTAATCTTCAAACGTCTCATAGAGATTTCTCAAAGAGTTTAGAATTAGTAGATACAATGAAAAGCTTCTAAATGAGCCTATTTAAATTAAACATATGGGGTCTGAAAATATTAAAAAATAAAATGCTTTTTACCTGATATTACTTTTTTAATGCAAAAAATTAATAAAATAATCTGATAAATTCTATCTACAGCTCAAGTTGTGCCTTTCTTGAGTTTCCTGTGGGTTGATTCTACTGTGTTAAAACCCAGCTCTGAGTTCATTTCCTGTATGAAAAGACTGCAGCATCTCAATAATTGCAGTTCTTGAAATTGCTAAATTGTTAAAAATAGTCATAACTTAGTTCAGATTCTTCCTTTTTTTTCTTCCCATTATCACAACCTGATTCTTTTTTGTATAGTTTAAATAACAGTAAAATTGGAAATAAGTTGTGGTTTTTTGCTATGAATTTGTTTTTTTAATTAATTTTAACCAAAAAAATTGCATTTATTTGAGGTGTATTATGTGACATTTTATCTATACATTGTAAAATAATTATAATTATAATTATAATGTACTACCTCTATAGACACTTTGTGTGTGTGTGTGTGTGTGTGTGTGTGTGTGTTATGAGAATACTTGGGATCTACTCTCATATCAAATTTCAAGTATATAACCTCATCAACTATACTCATCATATTGTCCATTAGGTCTCTATAAATTCCTCATCTTCTAACTGAAAGTGTATAGCCTTTATTCATATATTCCCTTCCTCCCCAACCAACCTCTGGTAACCACAATTTTACCTTCTCTTATCAGGGACTTGAGGTGTGGGTTTTTGTTTCATTTTAAGATTCCCCATATAATTGAAATTATCTGATATTTGTATTTCTGTATCTGCCTTATTTTAATTAGCATAATATTCTCCAGGTTTATCCAGGCTGTCACAAATGGCAAAATTTCCTTCTTTTGTGAGGTTGAATAATATTCTATGTATACACCACATTTTCTTTATCCATTCTTTTATGAAAATATTATTAGATTGTTTCCGTATCTTAGACAGTGTGAATACTGCTGCAATGAACATGGAAATGCAGCTATCTCTTTGAGATAGTGAATCTATACTCAAAAGTGGATTGCTGGATCATATAGTAATTATATTGTTAAGTTTTTGAGGACTCTCCATACTGTTGTCTACAATAGATATACCAATAACATTCCCACCAACAGTGCACAAGTCCTCCTTTTTCTCTTAATCTTTGTGAAAAAATTATCTTCTGAGGTCTTGATAATACTAACTTTAACAGATATAAAATGATATCTCATTGTGGTTTTGATTTGCATTCCCTGATAAATAATAATGTTGAATACATTTATTTATCCCTGTTGGCCATTTGAATATTTCCTTTGAAACAATCTTTATTCAGATCTTATTATTCATTTTTAATAGGGGCATTTGAGTTTTTGGTTATTGAGTTGTATGAGTTCCTTATATATATATTTTTTTTTAAAAATAATAACCTCTTATCAGATAGATGATTTGCAAACATTTGTTAGCAATTTCATGGTTGCGTTTTCACTTTCTCAGTTGTTTCCTTTGCTGTTAAGAACCCTTTTAGTTTGATGTAGACAAACTACCTTTGCTTTTGGTGCCTATGCTTTCAGTGTCAATTCTGAAAAATCAATGTCAAGACCAATGTCAAGGAGACTTTCCCTTCTTATAGGTTTTAGATCTTATGTTTAAGTCTTTAATCCATTTTGAGTGTTTCGTTTTGTTTTTTATCTAGTGCAAGATAAGGATACAATTTATTTATTTTTTGTTTGTTTATTTATTTATTTTTGCATGTGAATATCCAGTTTTCCCACCACCATTTATTGCTGATACAGAATATGTTAATATAGAGAAACTATAAAGAATAATGTAATAGACATATATGTGTTACCATTAGCTTTATTAAACACGAAACTTTGGCTGTATTAAACAGGGCTATTATTTTTAAAAGTTAAAAATAATAATTGTGTACCACTTCCTAATCACATTTCTTTCTACATTATCCAGCAGTAATCACTATCTGAATTTAGTGACTGTTATATCTGCTCATATGTTTTATCTTTATTACATACTCATAAACAAAACCATTATTTTATAGCTTTTTGTACTTTATATGAATGTTATATTATATGAATACTTCTTGAGTTGTCCTTTTCCAATACAGCTTATTCTTTTGATATTTAAACTCATTAATATTCAAAGGCTTCAGTATACTTGTTTTTAATGCTACATAGAATTTCATTGAATGCCTCTACTAGCTGTTGACAGCCAAAATAACCAGCATGACTTTATAAATTTCCTTTTAAATATAGTATTTCCAATTTTAACATAAACAGTATATTTATATTTCTACACAATTAATAAGAAATTAAAAACACAAAATTTTTGCTTATTCAAAATAGCTTCCCTGATATATTTCATTTTTTCAAAAGGCATCATATTCCTGCCAGTATCCCCAAATATTGCTGTACATTAAAATTGCCTAGGGAGCTTTTGAAAATCCCAAAGCCTAACTCAAACTCTATAATAATCAAATCAGAATGTCTGAAAGTGAGAGCCAGACATTAATAGTTTTAAAAGATCCCCAGGTAATTGCAAAGTAGAGCAAAGTTGGCAATCACTGAGCCATTTTTTTATTTAAAGTATACTGAGATTTCAGCGTCTCCTTTATAGCCATAAGCACACTGACTCATTCCCATCACCTTCGTCTACTCTAAATGTTTTCCCTGAGAAAGTGTTAAATTATTTTCTTCCTCAATTATTTTAAATGTTACTCCTAAAATTACCAGCTCTGTTCCTTAAATGTTCTACTTAAATTATTTAGGTTATTCTGCTCTCAGAATATATATTTATATTGTTATCATTATATAATTCAAGGTTCTAAGGATTTGGTGACAGGTCAGTTAATGAGATCTGTACAGTACCTAACAAACTGCTAGATGCTAAGACAAATCATGCTTTTCTGATAATGATATTTTGTAAGAAATAAAAGCTATAACTCTCTAAAATATGGTACCAAATCTCTTAAATCACGCATAATAGCATAGCTGTTTTCTTCCTGAGTTTGATTTTATACAATCTTACACATTACAAACAATTATTTAAGTTGTTTTCTGCTTAACTTATTTCAGATCAAAATTTATTCATGTTTACTTAAACTTAATCACATCTAAATTAAATGAAAAGTACATAGTCTTTAAATGGAGAACCAATAGTCTATGTTCCAAAATATATTGTATATTTTAACAGAGCTTTGTCTTCAATACAAAGAAATCCATGTATTGAATTTAACTTAAACTTAGAAAGTCACAATGTGTCCAGAGGAAGTGAAAGTACAAAGAGAACAGGATGTGTTTATTGTGCACATTTGGCTGAGTTCTATTGCTTTCTTCACTTCCTCACTATCTCTTGACTTTCTCCACTCTTCCCCAAAGTAACAAGAACTGTTTAACTTACCTATATTTAATTTAATCAGAAGTGTGATGTGTGTAATCAGTTTACACATATCACCAGTATAAAAAGAAAAGTAACTTGATTCTATCCAAAATGTTAGTTAAGACAGTTTGCATTACTACTGAAAAGACAAATGGTAACATTCAAAGAGTACAAATGTATTGTGCACTAAAACAGCAACATTACCAAATTTTCTCATAAGAAAATATAGTGTAAATTTATTATAATGGAGACCTAGCCATTTAGTTTTAAAATTAAGTAACTCTAGCCAAAACCGGTTTGGCTCAGTGGATAGTGCGTTGGCCTGCGGACTGGAAGGTCCCAGGTTTGATTCCGGTAAGGGGCATGTACCTTGGCTGCGGGCACAATCCCAGTAGGGAGTGTGCAAGAGGCAGCTGATCGATGTTTCTCTCTCATCGATGTTTCTGACTATCTGTCCCTCTCCCTTCCTCTCTGTAAAAAAAAAAAAAAAAAAATCAATAAAATATATTTATTTTTTAAAAAAATTAAGTAACTCTATGTCCTTAGTGCATTGCTGTCTACTAAGATGACATTCTTCAAGAGGTAGAAATGTCTATGTGGTTGACAAATTCAAAGCTAGTGACATTAAATAAAATCAAAGCAGTGTGCTTTGAGGAGGATATTTAACTCCAAATGATCAAAACGTGCCGCTTCTGGCTTTTGAAAATAATTTACTCTTTTTTGAATTTCTTTATTGATTAAGGTATTACATATGTGTCATTATTCTCTCAATACCCCCCACCTCCCATTCATGCCCCCACTCCTTTGTTGTCTGTGTCCATTGATTAGGATTATATGCATGCATATAAGTCCTTTGGTTTATCTCTCCCCCTTACCCTTCAATTCAATGTTATCTGTTTTCAATTCAAATTGCAGTCAATACCCCAAGAAACTAGAAAGGCGAATTAGAAAGGATATATGTACCCCTATGTTCATAGCAGCACAATTTATCATAGCTAAGACATGGAAACAGCCTAAGTGCCCATCAGCAGATGAGTGGATTAAAAAACTGTGGTACATCTACACAATGGAATACTACGCTGCGGTAAAAAAGAAAGAGCTCCTACCATTTGTAACAACATGGACGGAATTAGAGAGCATTATGCTAAGTGAAATTAGCCAGGCAGAGAAAGATAAATATCACATGATCTCACTCATTTGAGGAATATAATGAATGACATAGACTGATGAACAAGAATGGATCCAGAGACTGAGAAAAGTCCATCAAAATGTCAAACCTCAGGGTAAGTGGCAGGTGGTGGGAGTAAGGGGGAAAGTCAATATATTTGAATGCTTGAACTAAGGTAAGTGATCTGTGTTTTTATATCCCTGACAAAGTTTATATAAAGTTATAAAAAAAAATGGCAGCTAGTTTGAGATTGAATTAACATGGCCTAGAGCATGTCATCTCTTATGGACACCAGTTCTTAGGCTAGGCCCTCCTTAACCTCCCGTGACACCACAATACCCTTACATGATATTAT
Organism: Antrozous pallidus; assembly: GCA_027563665.1. Taxonomy (NCBI): domain Eukaryota; kingdom Metazoa; phylum Chordata; class Mammalia; order Chiroptera; family Vespertilionidae; genus Antrozous; species Antrozous pallidus. Next base: position 30,414,542 of record CM050519.1, read on the forward strand.
TCTACAATGTCATTATAATATTTGATATTTGACAACAGCATATTATACAATTATCCCAAATAAACTTACAAACTAATGCTTTGAATGTTGGGCAGCAACTTAAAAAAAGGATAGGAAAGGAATTAATCCCTTTCAGAAGGGATGAAGGCACTGGGAAGGCATCCGAGCATTCTATATTGGCCCCTCTGGCCCTTTTGCCAAGAGGGAACCTCTTCTTATTATCCAAATACACACAGCTGATGCGTGAACTTTCAGTTCAAGCTGTGGCCGAAGTCTCTGGGCAGTTGGCACCATGGATCAGTCTCTCGACCAGTGGCGTGAGCTGGGCCCTCTCTGGAGAAGAAACCTGGGTCACCTGAGATATGTGATCAGTACCGGGACCCCGCCAGCAGGCGAGGGGACCCCATGGCAGGTGCTGGACGTGGAGGCCACAGGGGCATAGACTACAAAGGAGACAGGACGGAACCTCACATCACCCTGTTTGGCCCCGGAGGATGGCTGGTTAGCCAGAGACGGGTAAGATTCCTCAGGGAAGGAACAACCTAAGACAGGCACAGTCGCAGAGGGGCCAACAGGAGAGAACTAAAAGGTCAACAGAGGTGGGGCACAGACCCTCATCCACAAACATTGCAGGGGCTTGAATTCTCACCCCTCCTGAGGAAGGTCTCCTACCCCCACGGCTGCTACACCTCCCACGCACAACTCACACCGGGACCCAGGTGGTAGACAGAGACTCGGCCAGCAATAGCTGCCCTATATCTAAATTTAATTTATTACAAGGAATTCTGAGGCCTACTCAAAAATGCAAATATTCCTTTCCACAAGTATTTACTGGGTAAACTAAGATTTCTGCTTGAGTATTAAAATTGACAGTAAAATAGTAATCAAGTTTTCAGATTAATTTAAATTGGCCAAGTGAAATAAGTGAATACTCAAGAAAATCTAACTGTACTGGACAAAAAGCTTTTCCTAAAACATTAACTAAATTATCTATTAGTAGTTCATCTCACTGCAAAATTGCCTAACATCCAAAGAACCTAAAGTAGTAATATTTGTATGAAAAAATTAAAATTTAAAATTACCAAGACTGCAAGATAAAATTTCCAAAAGCCCCTATTAACCAAAAAAAGGGGGGAGGGGGACAATGAGGTAATATCATGTAAGGAAAAATATCCTATAAGTAAAATACATGTAGAAAATTCTTACTCCAGAAAAGAAAATTCCATTTGTAAAACCAGCTGCAGGACACCCCCCAAAAAAACACACATGGTGTCAAAATAAGCCAAAGGAATATCATTTAGGCAAAAATAAAAAGAATCCCAAGTCTATTTTGCAGAGAGGATCCCTTTGTTAACCTTTGGTCGAGAATGTGTTTGTGTGTTTGCAGAGGACAACTCCAAGACCATGTGGGTTCCTGCGACAGTGAGGAACTGACGGGCCTGTTCCATCCACGAGGACGGTCCAGAGATGGCGGACGCTGACGACACCTTGCCATGCTAGCAGTCGGCAGCTGTGTGGGGCTGCAGGCGGCCCAGGAACATACCAGAGAGGATGGATCTTGCATTGCCACGATGTGTCCACCATCTGGATACCATTGCTGATATGTACACATGAAGAACTATTTGACATTGAAACTGGGACTCAGAACAGTTGGACATTGAAACTGACACTCAAACTTTTTTTGCTCTTATACGTTTGTTTTCAGTATGCAGAGGCAAGGTATTTTTGAAGAAAAGAAACAGCGGAGAGTGATTGATATAGAGGCAGGGTGGCCTCAAACAGACTGTCAAGCTACAGGGGGAAGGCTGGAGTGGAGGGGAGGCAGATGCTGGGGGAGATCAACCGAAAAACTTGTATGCATACATATGAGCATAACCAATGAATGAAAGACTCTGGGGTGGGGAGGGAGGCAGGTGGGGACATGTGCGGGGGGGCTAGGAGAGGCTTGGGGGAGGATATTGGGGGGGGAGGAAAACATATGTACTACTATTAAATATAAGTTATATTGTAAATAAAATTAAAAAAATGAAAAAAAAAAAATAAATAAAATAAAATAAATATACTCAAAAAAAAATTGCAGGCAAAACCACTTTCAGGAGGAAGACATTAACCCTGTGGTAAGTTGTGGCCTATAGAGAAGTTGACACAGAAGAAAGAATGCAACTAGCTGAGTCACAGGAACATGTATATTCATGGGCTCTGCTCCAAGGCTATTCACAGTGTTGGAGGGTCCAGTTCTTAACCAGGGCTGTCACCTCGTGCTATAGTGCGAGGGAAGGAAAAATTGACAGCATTTGTGACACTGGATGTTATCACTGGGTGAAAAATAGAAATATATTTATCTCTACCCTCCAACTGGAAGCTATTGATGGAAATGACACGAGGATTTACTTTTTAGGTTTTCTTGAAGTATCACTTGGAGTTTAATAACTTTAGACTTTGAGTTAATATACTGAAGATACATTCATTGATGTAAATTTCTGGAAGGCTTAAAAATATGAGACCATAAAATAAATGACAACCACAAAAAATAACACTAAGAAAATAGTTTGTTCATCAAGGAGAGCGAGAAAGGCAATTAGAAGTTTGCCACTTCAGCATAGGCCTGCTGTGGTGTTAGCTTACCGCACATTCCTAATGAACTTGAAAACAAAATGAATTACCATGCTTAAAGCTGTGCATTAATATTTAATATTATAGCATCTATTAAATATCTGCATATCAAATTGGATTCTAGATTCAAAGTTGGCTCTGGGCTTGCTTTCGCATTCTTTAACATTTATACAGATTATGTAAATTACATACAGCAATGAAAACTGTGGTGAGGAAGTATCAACTCCTCTTTCATGCACAACATCTTTTTCTAAACCCCCACCTCCAGTTTATAACTACAATCTGTTGATTTAAAAAGCAGGTGTATTCTCTATAAAAGAAGTGAGGAACAACAACTATAAATAACTAACAAATGTTATGCTGACCTATTTGTCAGACCAATTGTGTCATTTTAATACCTTTATCATATATTGCTTAATGTTTTCAGATTTTTTTGTGACTGGTAATGACCTACAGCTAGAGTTATACAATATAAGTTTTGCATTTTAAATTTACAATTAAAATTAGCCTTATCAAGTAAAATATACAGAATTATAGACTGCAACAACAGGAAAGAGATAAGACAGAGAAATTACTTTTATAGTTTAGAAATAGAATCAAAAATCTAAATACAGAATTGTTACATTTTCTAATTTGAAGACCTTTTATCAGCCTGAAGCTACTTTAACAAGAAATACACAAACCAGGTTGAAATGAACTCTAAGCCTGCCCTATGAGGCTTGTTTAATAAGAATTTTCTACATGGTGACAGTAGGATGATAATAATTGTGGAGAGAAATGGTGGATATTCAGAAGACTTTGCCAAGTGAAGGGAAATTCAGGTTTCAAAAGTAGGAATATACCTAACAGGTAACAACAACAACAACAACAAAAAATTACAAAAAGCCTTGACCTTTTCCCATGCGACTGCAAAGCATTGAATAGAAGCTGCACTGATGTAACTATGAGATGGTTAAATTTAAACCATCTTCCTGTTTTAAAGTTGTGGGAATGAAGCTACCCAGGATTTAAAGTGGGAGAGACAGGCACAGAAAGGGGAGAGACAGGCACAGCTACTGACTGACAGACAGCAGCAACTGTAGTCTCTGCTCTCACTCAACACCTGCAGAATTGCCTAAACTACTCAGGCATGTAAGCCTTTCACAGTGACACTACCTAATCATTAGAGACTCTTGGCAGAGATGACAATTCTGGAAACTTCCACCTACACTCAGATAGTTTCTTCATTTTAAAAACAATACTGATTAGATTATTGGCATTTGTGGAATGAGTGCCATGAAAGAAATTGACTAAAGGGTTTTTTTTTATATATATATCAGTCCCCAGGCAAAAGATTAGATGCTAAAACAAGGAAGGTTGATAGTGGTCAACAATTTAGACTATTGTCCTCAGCCAGACCCTTACTAAGGAAAACCCCAAGAAACTGTCTTTAAGTACTAACCTAAATTAACCAGGCCCTCAGGTGTCACTACCACATTAAACCTTCTTAAAAGATTATGCCTGGCTTATACATTCCTTTGATTATTCATTCATGTGGAATTTAAGTCTATAAATCAAATTTGTTACATTTTAGAAAATCCCCATTGCATAGTTTCAGTTATATCAACACTAAATAAATCCTCTTTAGCAAAAAATACTTCTTAATCTTCAAGTTCCTCTGGAATACTATACATTTCTATTATTTTCAGATTTCACTGAATGAAAATTAGTGGTTTTGTTGAATTCAGAAAAATATTTAGACATATTGAAAAATAGGTCATAGCAACATACGGTTTAGTTTAAATAACTTATATTTTAATGTATGCATTTAATGCCTTTTTATTTCAGTATAATCAATGAAATAAAAACTTAAGTGTCCTTATAATTAGCTATATGCTTAACACAGACTAATTTTGCTTTACTTGCAGGAGACATTAATGCAACATGCAAAAAATGTGAGGTTTACAATTGTATAAGTTTATAGTTTTTTGACTAGGTATAGTCCTTTAGTTTTTTAGAAATATGTTATATAGTACTGGTGAGGATCAATAAATAGGTACTGTAGAGACATCAATTGCATTAAGCACTATGTGATTGCCAGGTAATTGTGAAGAAAGCTATAATAATATTAAATGTTATTTTCTTTAATTATTAATAAATTACTAATTGGAATATAAAGTAAAACAACTTAAAATACAAGTGAACAGATGTTTACTTCAAAAACCATGTGTAAGCAGACCCCTTACCCTACTATTCCTATTTCTTATCCAGTGTGATCTGATTCCACAGCCGCAGTCTTTGAGAACCTGATGCAGTGCTGTTGGAACCAGCTCATTCCAGTTTGCAACAGATGATTGTTAAATACTATAAATTTTGCAAGCCATCATTGTCATGCTGGGAGAATTTACACCATAGGAATTAGCAAATAGTATAAATCATGCCTCTTCCTACCATCTTTCCTCATTCACTACTGTAATTGTCCAGAAAAATCTATGCAGAATGCTACAAGGACAAAAAATAATAACCCAGACTAGTTAGAATTGAGTGGAGGACAAGTTATTCAGCAAAGGCTAAAATTCAGCAGAATGATCAGGGGAGTTAAATATTAAAGTCCAAATAATCTACAATTATGTCTTTGTCTATGAGGATAGCTTCCCAAATTGTCTGGACATTAGATTCAGCTGGGGAACCTACATAATTGATGTATGTGTGCCTCTCCAGGGACTGGCTTAAATGATCTAGAAAGTGGTGTGACCTCTGGAATATTTTAAAGACACCAAGTGATTCTAATTGCAAACAAGTTTGGAAATACTGGTCAATATTTCCAACATTTTAAAATCTCTTAAGGTCTAAAATGCCTAAACACAGAGAGAAATAAAGACATCACAAGCTTCATGGCCTTGTGGGACAGTCCCTCAAACTGTGCTAACTACTGTCATTACTCAGATCTGAGGGAGAGAGACGGATCTATTTTCTACTCTACAAGAGGAGTTCAATAAAAGGAATTCAGTGGCTTTCTACTATCCCCATATTTTCACAATTGGTAGTCAGAGAATTGTGAGAAAGAAGTTAGTTGTTCTTGGCATCAAGTGAGATGTGAGGTCACCTTTTGAAGAAGCTATCCAAAATAAAATGCCTTATACACTGCATGATGTATATTTAGCTCTCCAAATATATATATATATATATATATATATATATATATATATATATATATAATGCTTTCTAATTATTATGATGGAAGAAGTGGCCCAAGAACCTCCTAATGGATACTTTGTAAAGATAACTACTCATTTAGTCATATGCTTGCCCAAAGAGAGAAGTCATTAAGATTATAAGCAATCAGCTTGATTCTACCTTGTGAATTCAGGAGAGTACAAGAACGCTTCCTTTCAGGAATCAAAGGGCATTCCTTCTTTTTTTTTTTTTAATGACAGATAGAATTCTAGATTGTTTAAGAAAGCAGAATACTTAAAATATGATATAGAAAATTTAACAGATGTCTTTTCTACCCTAATCATGCTCTGCCATATGCACTTGTGTAGCATATCAGACAGTAAGTCATACAGGTGTGTGTGTGTGTGTGTGTGTGTGTGTGTGTGTGTGTGTGTGTGTGAAAGAGAGAGAGAGAGAGAGAGAGAGAGAGAGAGAGAGAGAGAGAGAGAGAGAATGCAGAAAAATGACTGCCAATCAGAATTTCCAACACTTAATGTGCATTTATTTTTTTTCTTTTATTGTCTAAAGTTTTACATATGTCTCATTTTTCTCCAATTGACCCCCTCACTCAGCCATTCCCACCTTGGGCAAGTCCCCTCCACCCCAGTGTCTGTGTCCATTGGTTATGCTAATATGCATTCATACAATTCATTTAATTGCTCTGTTATCCTTCCTCCCCTACCATTCGTCTCTAGATTAATCTGTTCTTGTTCATCAAATTATGTTGATCATTCTATCCCACATATGAGTGAGATCATGTGGTATTTATCTTTCTCCGACTGGCTTATTTCATTTAGCATAATGCTCTCCAGTTCCATCCACATATTTACAAATGTTAAGAGTTCCTTCTTTTTTATAGCAGCATAGTAAACAGAGATTATCACTCAGGAACCTTGGAATTCTGCATTTTTGCCAAGTCCCTAGGGGAAGCTGATACCGTTAAAGTATATTGTTCATGCACCACACTTTAAATAGCAAGATGGTAAATGCTAGAACTAAATGTTTTTTGGATCCATTGGATTCATTTCCTTTATATCCTTATGTGGTTCATGGAAACAACATGCTCAGATGTAGAAGGGTCAGATACAGGGCAGGAGATTCTGTCTTCTCCTGCCCACCACCCATAATCTGACATTCTTCTCAAAGGTTCAATTAGTCTTTTTTTAACAAAGAATGTTGTATCCCACCACCCATAATCTGACATTCTTCTCAAAGGTTCAATTAGTCTTTTTTAACAAAGAATGTTGTATCAGACGTGGGTTTAGGCTAGCCACAAATCTACATATGACTACAAATCTATATATGACTCTGCATTATTTATTCCTATATAAGTAGATGTCTGATGGGAAGGGGAGACAAAATAATCCATCAGCATTAAGAATTAAATTTTGATGCCAAAATTACAGAGCATGTCTGTTTTACACTAAAATTAATTGGCAACATCCTTTCTGCTTATCCATTTGCTTTGTAAATTTGAAACCAAAATATTGGAGTCTCTTTCCCTTATAAGGATTTGCACAGAGCAGGAGGCAGATTCAAGCTTTTAAGGCAGAAATGACAATAGTAGACAATGCAAATCAGCCCATTAAGACAAGTGCAGTCACTGACTTATGAAGCAAAGCAAATGCTTAAAAAAAAAAAAAAAAGGTGTTCCTGAAGCTGCTTCACAGTGTGATCAATGGTACTCACCTTCCCTTTCAGTGTAACCAGAAGGTCTATCAAAACCAGCAAATGGAAGCCTTCAGAAGCATTATATAGCTTAAAAAAGGGAGACTATTTTGCCCATTAGTAATAAATGTACCTGCTGAGCAGAACACAGTTATACTTGAAAAGGTTCCACTATTCTCTTTCACTTGGGTCTGCCTGCTATGAGAGAAGCAGTGTGTAAAGAGCATTTTGTAAAAGCAAGAGAGTTTATTTAATTGACTTTACTGGAATTAGGAGACAGAGTACAGTGTCTTCAACCTGCAGCAGCGCGACTCTATGATGAAGGAAAATTACACAATTTAAAAGCCAGATATAGGGATTGTGTGGTAATGGAAGTAATCAAAAGCTTGGCCATACTTTAAGGAACAAAACAATGTTGCTTTTCTATTTATTCTGGATGGGAGGCTTCAAGGACTATCTGCAGGAGAGAGCTGAGAAAGAGCTTTCTAAATTTGGGTGACACTCTTAGGAAAGGATTTAGAAAGGGAGGCATGTATCACAACGTTAAGTGTGTCTTCTGGAAAATGGATTTTTGTGTTCCAAGGCTAGAATTTTTATCTCATATGAAGCAGTTATAAAAATATTTTGAATTTATTGCAGTTAATTGTTCATCTTCTAGTTGGCCACACCAACCTCACTTTCATTAAGGATACCATCTTACTCTACCTAACATGCATTTCCTATAGAAAGTCAACTACTATGCCATATTTAGAGTAAAAACATATTAACCTCTCTTGAACATCTGGTGGGAAGTGAAGTTTCAGCAGTAGCAATTTAAACATCCATAGCATATTGGGGGACTATGACTTGAGTGACTTAGTAGCAAGAAGTACTGATTTACACTGCAGCATCAACAGAAGACAGCCTGTGAAAAGCAGAAGTGTTGGATTGTAGCTTTGCATGATCTTAATATAATCTCTATGTTACCAGAATTCAAATGATTTAAAAAAGAACTTCTATAGGAACCAAAATGTATTTTAATAAATCCAGAAATTTAAACAGAGAAATACTGATGACAAAGAAATGCATTAGAGGTCATTTAAATCTTGTCAAATTTAATATAATAATATTTGTAGTGACAGACCAAGCAGTTGAGCTGTGGAATACAACCAAATTTCCAGTTAAACATATATAAAATTAATTTTATTAAAATATAAGTGTATGTGACAGCTCAATTTGTACGACTTAATATACTTCAAAATAATTATACTATTAAGGTAGACAGCACACTACCTTATCTTTCACTACCTTATATTAACCAAAGCATTGTAGAGGAATGAACACTGAATTAGGCTTTTGGAAATATTGTTCAGTCTTGTGCCTCAATTTGCTTATTTGTGAAAGTATTATTAAAAGTACTGAATTTTGTATTGTCTAAATCCCATAGAAACTAGATATCTACATTTTTTAATACAATAGATTAATTTTTTTTTAGTGAAAGGTCTTCCATATTAGCCAATAAAATGTTTTATTAAAATGTGTTAATATGCTAAATCCAATAAGCTCTCATTTAAGCAAAAGGAAAAAATAGTATTAGACTCATATACTAGGTCCTTACAATTTGGTTTAAACAAAAGTTTGCCTTAAGTCAAAGGTTAATGTTTTCAAAATGTTTTTCAAGAAGCACTAAGTTCAAAAAGAGAAATGAAAGAATCCTCATAATTGACAATATAGAATCTAGATTATGAGTTTTTTTTCAAATATTGGCAAACTCTTGTTTCTTGTCACAGATATGCAACTATATATCTTTTCACAATTTTTAATCTAGTTCAATTCTATAAAATTTATATTCCTCCTCTTTCTTTCCCACCTATCTTCTTTCTCCCCATACCCCTTCTTCTCTTCCATGGACAAGAGTGAAAGAAAAAATATTCATATTAAAATATATATCTTGTTCACTAATGTACTACTACTTCTAGTTTGACAAGTCTGTTGCTGAGTTTTAATATCCTTTATCCCTCTCACTTCCTCCATCTCACCAGTAACTCTGCTGTTTTGTCATGAATACTTTATCTTGGTTTCTGGTATTAGCATTTTCTCAAGATAGTGAATAAGGACATTCTTTTAAGTCTTCCTTTCCCTCCCCACTAAATATCTGTTAAATCTCATATCTTACAGAGCCTAAGACCTCTTAAGAATTGTTCAGTACATGCATGTACTTTCTATTCCCATTGCCTTGCTTCAGGACCCAACTCTAAGACATGTAATGTGACTTCTCAAGAGTCCCACTTCCATAGTGTGAGTACATTCTCTATGCTCCTTCAAGTGTAATCTTTCTGAAAAGATGTCTGGTCACCATTACCTTTTCTTTAATTCTTCCAATTAGATAAAAGTGTGGTTTTAAAACTATTATATTCAAGTGAATAATGGTTTACTTAGGATGATAAGAAAATATGTTTTAAGTTGTATTTCAATCATCTTAATGTAGGGGGTTGGGAAGCACACTCTAAAAAAATTACTTTAGACCTAGAGATACATCATGTAGATAGGAGTACTTGAAATTATTCACAATTTTATTTCAATTTAAAAGCCCTTTAGATGACTTAAAGAAGATATATTTCTAAAAGATCACCCTCATTCAAATTTTTGCAAAGCATAATGCTTACGCTCCTTTTTTTCTTGTATATGTTTACATATATTTTAATATGTATACATGGAAAAAATAATTCAAACAGCATGAAAAGACTAATTTTAACAGAAAAAAAAGTTGCTATCTCTTCAACCCCAGACCTCAATCTCTCCATGTCTCCTCTATAAGGACAACTTCTGCTCTTGGTTTCTTGTGGACTTTTGTGGAAGTCTTCTATTCATAGTAAACTACTCAATGTAAATGCCTATTGACTAGGCATTGCATATCATCTCCCCTCTTCTCAAACTCCCAATAATGTTATTCTCAGTCTCTTTCTGTAATGATGACTTTGCTATCTATTTCATTGAGGAAGCAGAAGAACCAGCTTACTTATATTTATATCTATATTCTCAATTTTTCCTTTCATTTCTCTGTTTGACTTGTCCATACCCCCGCATAGAGACATGCTCTCAGTGTCATCCCTTGTGCTCTAGATAATAATACTGTTGTTAACTCAAGAAAACTGTTCCAGGACTTATCCCTCCAGTCAGTACCATCTGCATTTTTTAATGGATCATATCAGTCAGAAAAATAAAAATAAAACAAAAACAAAGCAACAATTTACATTGGCCCCTGATCCAAGTCCAGCTACTACATTTTATGGTCTTATTTTTAGCAAAAAATCTCAAAAAATGATCACACTTCTTCCTCGAAATCCTTTCTATTATTTCATGAACCCTTTCTAACAGGTTTCATATTTACTTTTTTTAATGGAAAGCTCTCTACTCTATGACCTATAAATCCTATAGTCAATGCTCAGTTCTGATCACACTTCCCCGGCTGCCTCCCTCCTCTGAAATCTACATGTGTTGTATCATTCAGAGTCCTTTCCTAATTTGCTTATTCACTCCTCCTTGTCTACAAATGGATGTCTAATAGGCATCTTAAACTTAGCTTTAACAAATGGATCTATCATATTCTTATTCAAGTATCAACCTGTTCACTCTACACTCATTCTTATCCCCCCTAAAATGCCATCACCATGCTCTTTCAGAAACGAAGTCCAAAAACAGTAACATCATCCTCCAACCTGCCAGCAAATTTTCTACCTTAAAAATCAATTGGGAATCAGACTACTTCTCAGAATCTCCACTGCCAACATCCAGATCCAAATCACTGTCTCTGACACTTCTCTAATGACCTGGTCTATTTTCAACATAATATCTATAATTAGTCTTTAAAAATATAAGGCAGGATGACTGTCATTGATATGACTCACCTAGTACTGAATCTCTATTTTCCAATTTTTATTAACCACTCTTATACTCTAATTTCTTAAAAAGAATATTAACCATCATTTATACTTTATGACAATACATACTTTGTTTGCAGTATAGTAATAATGGTAACACTACTAAATTATTTCTCAAATGCAAGGCACATAACTAATAAATGCCTATTTTTTTACTACTGTCCTAATTTATTCATGGATAAAGTATGGATGATGAAATAAGCCTTCATTCAATGGACTGTGTATCTATAGTTTCTTTTATTAACAATTAATATACACATATTGTTGATATATTTATAGGTACCCACATTGGTTATGAGTTGAACAAAGGTGTGAGTATGTTCCTTCTATAGAGAAATCTTCTGAACATTTGTCTATGTACTTTCTAAAAATGCTTACATATCTGAAGGTACAAGTATGCCTGCCAGATGTGGTCATTCACCACCCAAAGAGACAGGGCTAAAGGATAAACTTCTGCAAAATTATATGCAAAACCAATATTCTGAAAATATAATGATATAATGTTCAGTAGAGATGCTTTCTAAAGGACTCAATTATATATATATATATATATATATATATATATATATATATGTGTGTGTGTGTGTGTGTGTGTGTGTGTGTGCGTGTGTGTTTGTGTGTGTTATGTGTATGTTTATAGTGCCTAACTAGAAACTGAATCAAAAATATCCCTTTGTCAAGCTAATTTATGTCTTCCTTATACCTCTTATCATATTGAAAATACATTTTATCTATTTTAAATACAGTTATAATTTTGTATTGCTTTAAAGCTGCTTGTAAATTTAATAATTAGATATGCTGTTACAATTTATAGTTTCATTTACTTTAATGAGAATAGCAACATGCTTATTTATATACAAAGAAACATTTTCTATGACAAAAACCACAGAATGCTGTCTTATCTGGGACCTTCACAGGTGTATAAGATATTAATTATTATTTACAAAAGGCTAAGAAGAAAAAAGACAGGGAGAAATAAAAATAGGTAAAGAGGGAGGGAAGCAGGGAGAGAAGAGGAAGAAAAACAGGGAGAGAGGGAGGAAAAAAAGGAAGAAATGGCAAAGCACAAAAGAGGAAATGGGGCGGGGAGAAAGGAAGAAGGCAAAGGAAGAAAAGAAAAAATTAAAGGAAGAAAGGGGAGAAGGATGGCAATTGTGCAAGAAAGACAATGAAAATTATTATCTAAGACCAATTCTCATTATTACATGGACCTCTGCATTACTACTTTCTGCAGGCTTCTCATTCTCTAAGGGTTTGTGCTAGCTGACTCTCCCTCTGTCTCTCCCTGTCTCCACCTCTCTCAATTCACCACTTCTCTTTTTTATCCTTTATCATAGACATTTTATCTGCTATGTCTATCACTGATAAAGAAAGCCAAACCAGTTCATGGGCAGGGGCATTTTAATTATCCTTCAAAACTAATAGCACAGGGGTGATGCCGTGAATTGCACTGGCTATCTATCTCTCTAAACTATGTCCACTTTCTACAGTCTCTGGTGAATTCCTGAAATACACCAGCTCTACCTTTCTCTCCCTTTCCTCTTTTTTGTTATTTGTTATTTGTTTGTTTGTTTCATATGAATATTACTTTCTCTCTATAAGTGATTGGAAAAGTACTGATTAATGCCACTTCTAATCTAGTATGATTGCTTCCATAATTAAAAGAATAGGACAGACCCTCACTTGCTAGTTTGAGTTGTGACATCTGTAGGTACGTATATATACATATAGATGAGGAAGAGAAGATAACAAGAAAATGAAATCTAGAAAGAAACAGTGTGACTTAAGGCACTTTTATACTTAGAATATATTTATATATATATATATATATATATATATATATATATATTCTAAGGATATATATATATATATATATATATATATATATACACACACACATACATATCCTTCTGTCGATTTAGTATGTATGCATTCCCAACACATGGCTTGCCATATTTATCCAGTGCGAGTTTCTAAAAAGTAGGCATTTATATAAGATACACTAACTCAATTCCCTAAGTACATACCACTAGGCACTAAAATACTCTGAACATCTGAAATTGTTAATGCATCTTTGAAAAGTGCAATATTCCTGAAGAGCATTTGGTGATTTACAGGAATCTGGGTCAGTTTAACGGTGAAGGAAGGCACACCTAGCCAGAGCCTTCCTCCATAGTTTATGCAAACATATCTCTACTGTATATGAAAAGGTACAAAATGCTGAAACATGATATTTCGTAAATATCTAGAGGAGAAAGCCAAGGAGGACATGTGTGGCTTTAAACAGACACGAGCCTTGAAATCCAAAACAACTTGTGAAAGTTCATATAGGGATTAACATTAAAGATTGTGCAGACACATGACTGGACTCACTATCTACCATTTCTACTTCTTATTTTATAAAATCAGACAAGTATTTTGTCTCTGAGTCTAACTTTTCAAAACTATCGAAGGGCGACATATCTGAGAATTGATTTAGCAGGATTATTCTTTTTAAATAAATGTATATGACATGCATAAAATACAGTGGATGATAAATAGTAAATACTCACTGAAAGGGAGCCTTAGTAATGTTGTTCAACCATTAATATCTGAAGAAAATACTTGTACTGAGCACCTGGGGGAAAAGAGTCCTTATCTTGTAAACCAGACCACCATAGGCCCTGACAGCTTAAAATATTGCTACTTGAACATAAAATCAATTAGTGTTTTCTACTTGATATTTTTAGATATAGTTCAAAAAAGACTGATCAGTTTGTAGATGCATTTTTTTCTGGGAGGAGGGAGGTATTGAGAAAAGGTGACTGTTAAAATGTTACTGTGACAACAAAGAACCAGTTGTGAAATAAGCAAAAAGACATTCTTAGCAGTTCCTGGGCTCTTACAAGTTTAGCTAAAACAGTCAATACCATTTAATTGATCTTACAGAGTTCTGGTAAAAAATAAAAAAAAGAAAGAAAAAAGATTATTCTACAGAGATTTACTAAAGGAATTTGCAAAAAAAGAAGTTGGCAATAATTTTAATTCCAGCACAATGGATCCCGATTTGATCAACATGTGCATCTGTAATTCTTTGACATGACTGAAATGTTGACACATTTCTACATTAACATTATTATAGTAAGACACATGTCATATCCTATTGGCCAGATACTAGGCAAAAATTTTTACTTATGATTAATACATTTAATTTTTGTAATAATCCTATGATGAGGGACCCCTTTCACAGGTTAGGAGACTGCGAAAACAGAGATTAAAAAGGTAGCTTGCCTAAATTTACATAGCAACTAAATGACAAAGTTGGAATTTGAACTCTAGACTACTGACTATGGACATTGTGGCCAAGTCTCAATACGGAAAATTATTTCATAACTTTCATCCTTAAATATTTTTAATTTTACTCAATAACTTTCTAATTAAAGTTTTGTGGTTTTAAGCATCTCTGCTTGTCTTATTTTTTAGTATCTTCTCAAACTTACAAGGCCTGGATGACAGAAAAAAATCTGTAAGCCCAACATTTATATATTCTAGATTAAAATAAAACAAATGAACATTATCCTAAGAGTGATACTTCAATGAAATACTGTCTTTTCCTAGAGTATAAAATAATCAGTGCATTATTATTTATTACTAGAGGACTGGTGCCCCAGAGGACAGGGTAGTGTACCTCAGCCCAGCCTACACCCTCTCCAATCTGTTAAAATGCTACTGTGACAACAAAAAGCCATCAAGGGATGTCCAACTGCCTCGATCCAGGTAGGATTAGGCCTAAATGGGCAGTCAGACATCCCTCTCACAATCCATGACTGCTGGCTCACAACTGCTAGCTGCTTGCCTTCCTGATTGCTCTAAACTCTTCTGCCTGCCAGCCTGATCACCCCCTAACCACTCCCCTGCCAGCCTGATTGCCCCTAACTGCCCTCCCCTGCAGGGTTGGTTACCTCTAACTGCCCTCCCCTGAAGGCCTGGTCACTGCTAACTGCCCTCTCTTGCAGGCCTGGGTTCCCCCAACTGCCCTTCCCTGCAGGACCGATTGACCCAACTTTCCTCCTCTGCTAGCCTAGTCACCCCTAACTGCCCTCCCCTGCAGGCTTGATCACCCCCAACTGCCCTCCCTTGCAGGCCTGATCCCTCCCAACTGCCCTTCTCTGATGGCCTAATCACTCACCACTGCCCTCCTTTGCTGACCTGGTTCCTCCCAATACCTTCCTCTGCTAGCCATTTTGTCATAGCCATCTTGTGACCACATGAGGGCAGCTATCTTGTGTGTTGGAGTGATGCTCAATTTGCATATTACTCTTTTATTAGATAGGATAGAGGCCTGGTGCATGGGTGGGGGCAGGCTGTTTTGCCCTGAAGGGTATCACCGGAGTCTGTGGTGGTTTGTAGGCTGGCCATGCCCCCTCGTCAACCCAAGTGGAGACCCTAGTATCTGAGATTTATTTATCTTCTATAATTGAAACTTATAGACAGGCCATGGCTTCAGAAGATTGGCTTCCTCCATTGCTGTGGGCAAGTCAAGCCTCTGCTCTCTCTGGGGCAAGCTGCTGCCATTTTTATTGGGATTTATCCTATCTAATAAAAGAGTAATATGCAAATTGACCATACCTCTGCTACACCCACAAACCACGCCCATAAACAAATCAAGAGCGAATACACAAATAAATCCAACCAAGATGGCTGCAGCCACAAAGAGAAGGAGGGAGGCTTGGGTTCCTCAGCAATGGAGGAAGCCAAGCTTTCTGCCTGCCCTTGCTGGCTCAGGTTTCCACTTAAATTACAGAAACCCAACAGAAATGCCAGCAGCTGCAGAGTGAGCAGAAGGCTTAGCTCTGCTCCAGGCTACATAGTTTCAATTGTAGAACATAAACAAATCCGATACCAGGGCCTCCACTTGGGTCACCAGGGGGCATGGCCAACCTGCAAACCACCACAGACCCCTCACCCAGGCAGCCCCATGCCCCAAGGGAATCCCCACTCTGGGATAACCTTCAGGGCAAACCAGCTGGCCCCCACCCATGCACCAGGCCTATATCCTATCTAATAAAAGAGTAATATGCAGATTTACCATCACTCCAACACACAAGATGGCTGCCCATGTAGACACAATATGGCCACCACAAGATGGCCTGCAAGGGAGGGCAGTTAGGGACAATCAAACCTGTAGGGGAAGGCAGTTAGTGGTGACCAGGCCTGCAAGGGAGGACAGTTGGGGATGATCAAATCTGCAGGTGAGGGCAGTTAGGGGCAAAAAGGCTGGCAGAGGAGCAGTTAGGCATCAATCAGGCTGTCAGGGGAATGGTTAAGGGGTGATCAGGCTGGCAGGCAGAAGTGATTAGGGGTAATCAGGAAGGCAGGCAGGTAAGCAGTTGGGAGCCAGAAGTCCTGGATTGTGAGAGGGTGGAATTGGGTCTAAAGAGGCAGTCAGATATCCCTCAAGGGGTTCCAGATTAGAGAGGGTGCAGGCTGGATTTAGAGAGCACTATCCTCCTCCCCCATGCATGAATTTCATGTACCAGGCCTCTAGTCTTCTATAATTAAAACTTTGTAGCCTTGGGTATAGGCCTGGGCTGGCCAGGGTAGAAAGGAAGTTTGGCTTCCTCCATTGCCAGGGAAACCCAAGCCTCCTGCTTGCTGCAGCTCCATGGCTATAGCCATCTTGGTTGTGTTAATTTGCATGCTTGCTCTTAATTTTCTGGTGGGTGTGGCTTGTGAGTGTAGTGGAGGTTCAGTCAATTTGCATATTACTCTTTTATTAAATAGGGTTATATCAGAATCTTTATAACTTTTAGTTATATATATATATTCCATTTAAAGGCTAACATGTGATCATGATACTATTAAAGTTTCTCAATGCACTTTATACAGTGCTGGGTTTTGTTCAATTTATTTTCAGTAGGTAACTGAGGCACTTCCTATTGACAATTGCAGTTTCATATATAATCTAAGATATCAATCCACGACTGGTTAGTTAAACTTTCTTTGAACTTTACATTGCTCTAGGTCTTACAGAAAAAGTTAACACTTAATGATTATTATTTACATAAAAATTTGTGAAGATTATATTGGTAGAGATTATAAATTATGAAAAAGAAGATGCATAACAAAAATAAAAAAATAACATTTGCCAGTCTTACTTCCAGCAATGTTAAACTAATAATAATGAATGTATTATATGGTCTTTTAAAATTTTATTGGCATATATAGAGACATATTCCATTTAGGAAACTAAGTTATAATTATCTCAATGAATACTAAATAAAAGCATACTGAAGCTAAACTTCTATATCTCTATATAAATTCAATAACTCCCGAATAATACATGTGTTAGAATTCATGTTACAATGTAACTAGTAATTTACTACATACAATGTGATAAAGGACAAAAGATGAGCCCTCCATAATCATTGTGTATGTGTCATTAGCCATTCACTTTGTATTCTAACCTATACAAAATATTGTAAGCCACTAAACAGCTTTCTCAAGAGAGTCCTAGCTTAAGTTATTAACATCTTTATTTAAATGCAGATCTTGACTTTTCCTTGGGGACTACTTAAAGCTTCTCCCATAATGCTATGTAGAGAAAAGCAAATCTTCATTCCAAAAATATACATATCTAACTCTTCATCTTCTATGTATATGTAGAACTTTATATATTAGCATATATTTGCCCTTAAAAAAACATTGTCATTAATAATTGTCTTAATAAAAAATATAAAATTGTAGACTCTTTAATCTTGCTATATACATACCAATCACAAATTTTAATGGCTACCAAAAACTTCAAAGATCAAAATAAAATTACCATTTATTTAGCTTTATTTATTATAAATGTTTGAAGAAATTACATGTGACAAGTGTATTCAATATAGTAGTATAACCCTGGGCATAAATAACTTACAGATGTTTTTATGATCATGTCCAAATTTAATCAACCCACAAGTTTAATCCATTTATCATTATTATTCAACTACCTGCATGGGCAAACCACACTGTAAGTATGGAAATGCAACTCCATGGCACATGGAACATAAAGCTGGTCTCCAATGAATGAAATGGCTCTTATTTCCGAGTTCACACACATGTTAACAATTTTGAAGTCATGATTTTAATTGATAAAATGGGAAAACTACAGAAAAACTGAGAGATTCACTTCTACCACCTAAGCTATTAATCTGAAGTTGTATACAATAGGCTTAATTGTGGCTAATAGTAAAAAGTATATATAGTTAGCATCCAATAAATATTTGCTGAATTGAAAATGTGAAAGGTACATGTAGCCAATATTTGGTTATAAAGAACTTTACTGTTTACAGAAGAAAATATTCAGTTAAATAAAAATTAATTAAAATTATGGCATAAAGGGAAATCATAATAATATGCAAACATAATAATAGTCACTGAATTTCTACATAAGTATACTGTTTAATATGTAAAAACACTAATTAACGTTTTTAGACTAAAATTGAAAGGTAAATGGAGTTAATATTTCTTGGCTCTTATCACTGAATCAGCATGTGGTTCTTAGACTGAGTCACCACACCCAAACCTTTAGCTGTGTAATCCAAGGTTGGAATTCCAGAGTTCTTAACATTTTGTCCATATGTTTTCTTTTCTGTTTTTAATAAATAAATAAATAAATAAATAAATTCCGAGATGGAATAGAGGAAGTTCCCGAGAGTCTCCTTGATGAATTTACAAAATTTCTAAGGAAAAGAGATTGCTGAATGTAACAAGAAGTTTTTTTTTTTTCATTATACAAGTGTTAGAACTTATAGCATAAAGAAAAGCATTTGTTGTTGGTTGTAGAGACTATCTAGATGCAAGATTAGCAAATATCTGCCAGTTTTGCTAAAAGAGACCATATGTATACTAGTAAAGCACATTTGTTGGCACAGAAGAGATGCACAAAATATGCTAATCACCTTCTTACACCCCTGCTGTCACTGGGACTTGAAAACAGCTTTGCAGAAAATACGTTTTCTTCAAGTGTTTTTATTATGATATTTTACTATGTACTATTAAATTCAAAGACAATAACTTTTAAAGCATCTCTATTCTCATTTGCAAGGTGCCTAATTTCATCCATTGTGAGATTATGTGTTTGGAATGTGCATACTACTTTTTTTTCAGTTTTCTCAATATCCCTGGATGAATATATTATTTCTTACTTATTCGCCCCTCCACCTTCCTACTATGTATTTCTTATCCCAATTCTTCCAATGTAAGGCTAAAGTAAATGAAAGTGAATGCAATAAGTATATATTTGATATGCATTCTACTTAATAATGAATCTTAAAATGGTCTCCTGTCAGGAAGGAATAATACACAGATCACAAGTGACATCATAGTGCCAAATGCCCAGAAATGGACATTTAAGTCTTAAACTTTGTCACAATAAATTGAAAACATTTATTCAACTTCGATATTTCCACAAAGCATTATCCTAGATGCTCTTTCACTATCTCTTTCCTCTCTCTCTCTCTCCCTCTGCCTCCTCTTTCTCTCTGAATTGAAGCTCCTTACTTTACCTCCAAGTTCCTTCCTTAATCAAGCCCCTATACCCTATCTCCAGATCCTTCCTTGCCCTTTTTTATTGTTCTTTGAGTTAACTCTTGGAAATTTGTGCCCTTTTAGATTTTATGGTATGTGTTTTTTCCTTTTCATTTTTCAGGATTTTTCACTTCTTCATTATTTGCTCAGAACTAGGTTCCCTTCCTCCCTCCCTCCCTCCCTCCCTTCCTTCCTTCCTTCCTTCCTTCCTTCCTTCCTTCCTTCCTTCCTTCCTTCCTTCCTTCCTTCCTTCCTTCCTTCCTTCCTTCCTTTCTTTCTTTCTTTCTTTCTTTCTTTCTTTCTTTCTTTCTTTCTTTCCTTCTTTCTTTCTTAAGATCTGAAAACATTTTCCTAAGACAATTGCCCTAGAATCTATTTCATCATAAGGCAACCAAGGTGACTTTATTCCTCACAGTAAAAGAATATATCCGTACCTTAAATTGTTTGGCTCCGTGGATAGAGGCTTGGCCTGTGAACTGAAGGGTCCCATGTTTGATTCTAGTCAAGGGAATGTATGTACCTTGGTTGCGGGAACATGCCCAGTAAGAAGTGTGCAGGAGGCAGCTGATTGATGTTTCTCTCTCATCTGTTTCTAACTCTATCCCTTCCTCTCTGTAAAAAAATCAATAAAATATATTTTTAAAAATATATCCATTTTCTGAAGATCAATGCAGAAAATGACAAAAAATAAAATAAAAACCTATCCAGAATTCCCAGATTCTTATCTTGACATCACTTATGAACACACGTGTACCTTTATAACACAACAAAAATGGTTCACTTCTCAATATTTCCTGATGTAAGCAGTCTGGATTTGTTTTGTGTATGTCCACTCTCAGGTAAAGATTAAAAATATTAACACTTCAAACCTGGAAAGTTCATCGCCCTAAAGGAGTGGTGAATTTTTTCAAAATCACTAAAATACCATATAACATTATTATTACACAAATTATTATACTTTGTTACATAAACATAGAGAAAACACTATTTTATTTTAAAGAGGATTGTGAATAGAATTGCTGTTATATGCATTTGATAATATATAATCCTAATGCAATCTACAGATATTAAACTATTATTGAATTAAGTAAAAACATCATTATTAATATAAAGATGGATTATGTTTCCAATATTTAAAAAATTAATAATAATATATTTGATTCAAAGTGGATTTAATGGACACTTGTGATGTGTCAATGCTTTAAAGCCCAGCAGAGGGGATGTTTGTTCTCCTCTATGTCATGTAAGAAGGTAAATATCTTCTTAGCAGTTAATGACATTATTTTATTATCATGAATTAGGAGTGTCCTTTGAAGACACACACCCAAAAATATTGTCAGAGAGGGAGGTGTAGTATTAACTTGATGATGATAATGGTACTTCAACCCTCAGCTTGACAAATAAATAGTTCTCATTAAAACATTACATGTTAGGATGTAAAGATCTTAGGCCATACCCATTTTAATATACAGATGAAGTATAATTATGGATAATTAAGTTTTGTTAACTTTCCTAAGGGTTGTTTATTATTCAGTGATAAGAATTATAGCACTGGAGGAACCAAGATGGCAGCATAGGTAAACAGCTATCTTGCTGTCATACACAGCAATTTCAAAACTACAACTTAATGAAAGAACAAACACTATCCAAAATCACCAGAAAGCTGGCTGAGTGAAAATTCCACAAATAAAAGTGAAGATAAGACACTGTGATTCATAGGAGCGGTGGCGGACAGCGTTGAAGATAGGCACAGAGAGAGGTTTAGAGCAGTGCGCGCACCAGTGGATAGGGCGGGTGGCTGAAAACCCGGTTGGTTTTCTCGAACAGGGGAGACAAAGACATCCCACTGCACTGATTCCCCAGCTCCAGGTGAAATCCAGGGAACTCACAATCATAAGGGGAAAAACTGGACACTGGGAAGGCATGCCGAAACTCAGACACTGCAAGGGTCTGCAAGCTTGTGGAAAGGGCAAGCCTGTGCAGAGTGTGCATGAACTTGGGAACAGCACAGCTGTGTGACTGCACAGAAAGCACTCGTGACTTACTCTCTCATTCGGAAACCCACAGACTGCATTGTTTTACAACCCTGGATGAGACGTTGGGTGTGCAGACTCATTTCGGGAGAGGCTGAATTCTCAGGGAGCAGGCGGAACTCAACAAAAGCTCTCTCTCAGAGGTGCTGGCAGCCATTGCCACCCAGCACACAGTCCCTGGGGCCACATAAGGCAGAGCTGATACTGCCTGCTTGGCCAGGAGACTCCACCCATCCAACCTGAGCACGGCTGAACATCACAGCCAATTGGCCTGGAGGTCAAACCCTCCTAGTGCTAACAACGATTAATCTAGGCTTAACTTCAACAAGACTGTGCAACCCATATACACCTCAGGTAACTGGGGAGGCTGAGCCATTGTCCCTTAGAGGACATCTACCACACAAAGCTAATCTACCAACTCAGGAAAGCAGCCACCATGCAAAGACATGGAAAGAAATCAGATGTGAAAGAAATGGAGGGAAAAAAAAACAACTGGACATAGAATTCAAAACCATGGTTATAAGGCTTTTCAAGAGACTCCTAAAAAAGGCTGAGACCTACAAGGAAATAAACAAGACCTATGAGGAAATGAATGAGATCTACAAGGAAATGAATGAGACCTATGAGGATATGAACGAGACCCTCAAGGATATGAAAAAGGACCAACCAGAAATTAAGCATACACTGACTGAAATGAGAAATTTTATACAAAGACCTAAAAGTATTCTAGAGGACCGCAAGAACCAAGTTAAAGATTTGAAATGCAAAGAGGTAAAATCTACTCAGCTGGAAAAGCAAGAAACCAAAAGAATGCAAAGAATTGAAGATAGTGTAAGGGGCCTCTGGAACAATGCAAGCATACCAACATCCGAATTATAGGGGTGCCAGAAAAAGAGAGAGAGCAAGACAATGGAAACCTATTTGAAGAAATAGTGACCGAAAACTTCCCACACCTGGTGAAAAAAATTGACTTAGAAGTCTAAGAAATGCACTGAACCCCAATATATAGGAACCCTAAGAGGACCATACCAAGACACATCATAATTAAAATGCCAAGAGCAAAAGACAGTGAATATTAAAAGCATAAATAGAAAAACAGTTAGTTAGCTATAAGGGAGCACCCATACAATTGTCAGCGGATTTCTCAACAGAAACAATGCAGGGCAGATGGGAGTGGCAAGAAATATTCAAAGTGATGTATAGCAAGAATCTACAACCAAGATTACTCTATCCAGCAAAGCTATCATTCAGAATTGAAGGTCAGATAAAGTGCTTTGCAGATAAGAAAAAGCTAAAGGAGTTCATCACCATCAAACCATTATTATATGAAATGATGAAAGATATTCTTTAAGAAGAGGAAGAAGAAAAAGGTAAAAATATAAATTATGAACAACAAATACACATCTATCAACAAATGAATCTAAAAATCAAGTGAATTAATAATCTGATGAACAGGATAAGCTGGTGAATATAACAGAATCATGGACATAGAGAGGGAATGGACTGACAATTCTTGGGGAGAAAAGGGGTGTGGGAAGTGCAGCAAGAGACTGGACAAAAATTATGCAACTATGGGAGAAGACAGTGGGGTGGAGGTGAGGGCGGAGGGATGGGTACCGGTTGGAGGGGAGCTATAGGGGGAAAAGGGAGAATAATGTAATTAATAAACTGAACAATAAAGATTAAAATATGAAAAAAAGAATTATAGCACTGATATTTTAATAGCCTTTTACTTAAACTATTAACTGTGTTTTGTTGATTTTAGTCATTATGAAAAATACAAAGTATGAATATTAAATGAACAGAAAGAATGATGCAATGTGTGTGTATGTGTGTGTGTGTTTGAGAGTGTTTGAGAAATAAGATGATATGATGATACCCCATATTTTATTAGGAAAGGTTCGGTTAAGGGCTTATACTCTGTAGTTAGACACACCTAAAAGGTTTGGATATCACTTACTTATAAGCTACATAGCTCAGGAAACTTATTCTCTGAAACTCAGTTTGTCCATCTATAAAACTCAATAAGAGCAATACTAATTAATGGAATCACTGTGAGGATTAAACAGGATCATATATATCGATGCATTTAACAGCATGCTCTTCATAAATGCCAACCTGTTGGTTAGCTATAATTATGATCTGACTATGGGAATTTATGCTTACCCAAATAATATGATTTTTGATGCTTATCTAAATGATATGAGACTTCAGATGGGTCATCCGCAGACTAGAGATATCAAAGGATAGCTATCTAGTAGACATCTTGGGATCAGATTGTCTCCACTGCTACTGGCTGCATGACATTGGGCTAATTGCTTTCTTTCTTTGTGCCTTGGTTCCTTATTTTAAAAGCAGGGATAAAAATAGTACCTATTCTGAGGCTATTTGTGAATATTACTATGTGAAAAACTTATTGTAGCATCTAGCATATAAGTTTCCCCCCAAAATTATTTTTATTATTAATATGTCATATGTAAACAACACTTAAATCTTCATTACACTACTCAAGAAAATATATAGTTAGTATCATGAAACAATATGGTGACAAAAATCAAGCTGTATCCATCCTCTTAAGGGGCAAAAACTTGGTTTATTTTGCATAATCTCCTAATTCTTTTTAGCATGACCATGAAATTACTAGGGGATTATTATGAGGAACTATATATTGTCATTTAAACCATCTGTTTTGTTAAATCAGTTTAAACAGCATGGCACAACACTGAATTACTCCAAGTTAATTATAGATCTAATTACATGTTCTGTCTCTGAAAAAGTAATTGGCAATATAATCTACCTCTTTCTACCCAATTTCTTAAATAAGGCAAAATCTAAAATCTCCACTTATTAAAGAGATTTGAAAGATAGCCAAAGCAAAAGTAATTAAAAAAGACACTTCAGGAAATAGTGAATAAAAAAAATTTGCAAGTCATTCAGAGGAACACACACACACACACACAAATGAAGACTGAGACACAAATACAAAGTTCATAAACGAATTAACCTAGTGTGTAAATCAACATCTATAAACCCTACTCATATGAATCTTTCATCTACTTGCAGCTAGTCAGGAGAGATTCTTAGTTTAGAATGTTCTCAGTTAAAACGAAACACAAACAAACAAACAAAAATAGTATCAATAGCTCTAACTGTCCCCAAAGCAAGACCTCAGTATCCCATAGAAGAACCAGATGGCTGGTGATAGGAAGACAAATTCTGATGCTGCCATTCAATAATATCTTCAAAGCCAGGCCCTTTATACTTTTTTCTGTTATTTTTGGCAGTTGGTCTTCTGATCTAATGTTTGCCATTGCAGACTCCCAGAATGGCTACTGCAGCTTCAGGAATAACATCTGAAAGCAGCCTCAGCCACTGCTGTCCATCCTGTACTTTCTCAGACACACAGGCCCTTCTCCAGTAGACTTCCCCTCATTTCTAATTGGGCAGAAGCTGGGTACTCTATACTTCTGGCTCCAGGAAGGCTGAGAAATTAAGTGCCTGACAAAATGAAATAAAATATTGATGTAGGTTTATATAAATCATGCTTTAGCACATGATTCTGGTGATATTGCCTCCCCAAATAGAATCATGTTCTGAAAGCAGGAGAGTTACAAAGTGGGATGGATATTGGTTGGGCAACAATAAGGATTAGCAATAACTAGTTTTTAGAAGCAGCAGCATTTCCATGACTATAACATGATATGATTTTTCTTTTTCTTCTACTTTTAATCACTTCAAATATTAGATTAATTCTGAGAACTCTCCAATAGCTTTGGGTAAAAATTATTCTTACTTATGATGAGGTCAAATTAAATATCTAATCAGCATCATTGAGGCAAACAATGAATTAATTTTGAAATGTTTTCATTTTCATGATATAAGAATGAATGCTTCTTTAATAACATTGTAAGGACTCTCTGGTTCTCACTTGCCCTGAACATCGGTGCCCACATCCGCCTGCTCAGACTAAGCCCTGCTGTGTTTCATTCTGTTATTCACAGACAGTGTAGAGAGTTTTTGCTATGAGGAAAAATGTCAACTGGATGATTGATGATAGAAAAATTGTTCTTTCTGACTCATGTTCTAAAGAGTCTATTTTGGAAATTGTTAATTCATCTGAAATGCAGAGAAGAGATGTGCAGTTATATCTGACTGTTTGCCTTCAAGAACATTTTTTAATGTTTTCTCCGAAGTGGTTATAAATTTCTATGATTTGAAAACATTCTCAAAACTATACTGTATTGTCTTTCTGGCTTATTTGTACTGTTGTCTTATAGAAAACAATTATATATCCCACAGCAATTATAGGATGGCACAATATTATGGCCAGAGAAGGGGATAGTTTTGTCAGTACCTTTATTTAAAGGAATAAGAGAAGTAGGTGGGCCAGGCAGTCAAATTATTATTGCCACAGCTTTGCCCATATAAGAATCTCAGAAAAAGTGGGGTGAAAAAGTTTTTGTTATGCCACGACCAACATGGGAAAGCTATTATCACCAACACATTCATATGTTCTTGCCCACACACAAAAGCAAGAAAAAAATCATTTTATTTAGAAATAATTCAATTTAAAAATGGAACTATGATTTAACACTTCTGAGCATATATCTGAAAGAAGTGAAGTCATTGTGTTGAAGAGTATCTGCATTCCCACGTTCATTACACCATTATTCACAACAGTCAAGACATGGAAATGATCAGGGGTCTAACCCATAACCTAGGTATGTGCCTGATGTGAGATACCACTCCAACCAAGTGCCACCCATCCAACCAGAGCTTCTAGTTTTTTCTTCTTTGTTGATTAAGGTATTACATATGTGTCCTTATCCCCCCATTACCTCCTACCCCCTAGCCCATTCATGCCCTCACCCCACTGGTGTCTGTGTTCATTGGTTAGATTTATACGCATGCATACAAGTCTTTTGGTTGATGTCTCCCCCTGACCTCTACCCATCCCTAGTTTCCTTCTGAGGTCTGATCCATGCTTCTCAATATTGTGCCATAGAAATGTGTCTAAAATTGATAAAAATAGCCTCATCAAGGTTATTGCTCTTATTATTATTTATTCATTTACTAGTCACTCTAAAATTTATTTTTAAAGATTTATGTGTTATTTTTTGAAAATTATAATTATTCTTAATCAATAATCACTTATCTTGAGATAATAAACCATTGAATTTATAAAATAATGTTGCACAGTTGAAAGCAAATTAATAAGCTTTTTCATTGAGCAAATATTCCCTGTATATATACCATATGCAAATATTAAGCAGTGAGATCTAAATTCAAATTTAACAAAATAAAGACTTGGTCCCCAAACTCAGGAGCTCATATATCCGAGGGACAAATAAGAAAGAAACAAGGGTCTGACCAGTGTTGCTCAGTGGTTGAACATCAACCCATGAACCAGAAGGTCATGGTTCGATTCCTGATTAGGGCACATGCCCTGGTGAGGGCTCCATCCCCTGGAGGGTCTTTCTGGAGGCAGCCAATCAACGATTCTCTCTCATCACTTATATTCCTCATTATCTCACCCTCTCCCTTCATCTCTCTCAAATCAATAAAAAAATATTTTTTTAAAAAAAGAAACAAGGTACTACTGCATACATATGTATCTTAACCTGACATCCTGGCAAAAGGTTTATATCAATCAGATAAAGTTGGCACTGGCAACATGTGTGACCAAAGCTTCTAATGAACCACTAGATTGTCGTGTAGTAATGCAATTTCAGAAGTGATCTAGAAAGTGCATTCATGCCATTAACAGCACCTCATTAAAAAAAAATTCAGTGGAACCATTAATAATGTGCACATACATAAATTTTTTCACAAGACTAGTAGATTTAACAATTCATTAAGTTTAATTAGTCTTTATTATATATTTTAAAGGAACATTGAACATATTATCATATTTTAATAGGAATACATCAAGTTAGCACTGAATATACACATTGCAAAGATTTTGACACTTATTATCTTGTTTTTCCAGGATGTAGTACCAGAGATTGCCTTTGTGAATCAAGTTGTACTTTGAATGATTAGAGCATAATTTTAGACTCTCAATATATGAACTAAGCAAATGATAGATATCCCTGTATAAACTACAGGTACAAAGATATACTTGGGACATCCAATAATTCTTCAAACCATTGTCTATTCTGTATACATTTAGTTTTATATTATTTAGGGAAAATGAACAATTCCCATTTATATACGAATGCTTACTATATAGTTATTGAATTACTAAAAATTCAAGCTTACCTCAACTAAATTTCCTCTTTATGGTATTTTCTTTTTTATAGAAAAGGTGTCTTTAAATTCATATTTATAGTGTCAAAATAGTACCAGGCTTTTCCATCATTTGCCAAACTTACTTTGTTAGTATCCATATCATAAATTGTATAGAAATGTATATAAAGATAGTGAAATGACCTGCATTAATAATTTAAAAAATCTATCTTTATGGAAAAAGGAGCTACCATTTCAAATCTACATCAAGGAAAGTTATTTTGGGTAAATTCTAGAAACATAACTTAGAAAGTTTCTTTTTCCTTCTACTAAAAACTCCCAATTTTACTCCCCTGAGTCAAATGGATAGACAGGCCAAGCCAGATGCAATGAGGAGTACGGATCAATGGACAGAACTTAACTGAGTATTGCTTGGTGAGAATAAAAATTGTCACATCCTGGGAAGATCTTGGCTGGCAGAATTCTGTGTTACAGGAAGTTCAACATCAAAGCTAAGTCCTCAGATGGATGAGGCACGTGGAACGGAGTCGCAGGGAATCACAACATACAACAGGTCTCAGGACTGAAAACTGACATTTGCCTTCAAACATGAAGACATTTTAGACTGCAACTAATCTGACACTAGGAAACTCCAACAACCAACTCTGAGCTAGAGGAAACCAACATTGGGTAATAAAAATCAAGCTAATCTGGAGAAAGGTATGTTTAAAGAAATGCAGAAGAGATTTAATGAGATACAACTGCTTAAAGGAAGAGATGGCCTATATAGATTCAAATACAGTATCAAGGATAATTCCGGTACTAACACACCTATTGTCCCAATTAACAATGTGTGAGTTGATAGAGGGGAGGCCACTGATAAGAACCAAATAAGCACACTCAAACATCAAATCAAAGAAACACCAGAAAGCACTGTTAAAAATGGCTTTCAAATTGTTAAATAATAAGGAAAAAATAAGAATCTTTTAGAAGTAATTGTGTGGCACAAATATAAAACTCTAACAGTTTAAATGGAAAGTAATACACAAGGATTGTCAAGAATAGGAAAAGAATAATGGAGTTGCTTTAACAGTAGCAAATTCTGTAGACTCACTGGAATGAAATTAATGTATTGGCAGAGGAATAATTTATAGAAATAAAATAGAACATATATACATATGTATGAGAATTTAGGTATTTGTGAGGATTAAATATATAATATAGGTAATAGTTTAATTCTGTGTAATAAGTATCAATTATTTAATAAAATTGCTGGCATAAAAGTACTGGTAATCCATCTGAGAAAAATAAATTTGAATAGCTATATTACATAACATAAAAATGTATTTCAGATGGATTAAACACTTCCATAATACAAACCAACCAATAAAAGCACTTGTTTATTAATTAGTTGCCATAGGTGAATATACCAGAATGTATAATATATAAAACATAAAAATAAAGTATGTGTGTTTATACATGCACAAACATAGTTGCATTTTAATTGCATTGTAAATAATTTGTCTGCTATTTGTTAGCCGTTTTATTACTTAAACACTTGCAAAGGTTTGAATCTATAGAATCATCATATAGCTACTTTAAAAATAATTTAAATGTTCTTTAACTTTATGTTTTGCTCTTTTAAGTCATTAGTCATAATGATTCTTCCTAATTGTGGCATGAATGATGGCTGATGTTGTATATTACATATTCCTGTGTGATTGCAATTAAATCTATTTTAATCTGCTTGTTCCCCAAATGAGTCTATACCAGACCGGGGTTCTGTACCTTCTTCTTACTTCCAAACTTCCATAGCATATTTTTATTAATATACAATTATACATCTACTCCTTGTATATCCATTTGCTCCACAGCAAACCTCTTGAAGAAAATTTCATCTTAGTATGCCCACTGCTGAGTTTAGTTTTGTTGATCCCGCTGAACACATATCGAGGGAGAAAAATCAGTGACTAATCCTCAGCAACAGCACACATTCTTGCTAGTTTAAAGTGTGACCAATTTCTGTTATGATCAGAAATCAAAGAGCTACAGTCTTAAAATGTTGTCTTTATTGTCTCCCAATTGGAAAACCATACCAGTTATAGAACTGTTAGCCACTGATTAAGCTGGTGATTTTCTAATTCCTTTCTAAACACAAACTCCGTCACTGGGTGGAAATATTTCTAAATCTTGTATCCTCTTTCCTGACTTCTTAAGAAGATGATGTTGGAAAGAATGATTAACCCAGGGTCTTCATCAGGGATAGAAACACCTCTCCTTTGATGAAGAAATTAAATATTGTCAAAGGCCTCCTGAGTTTCCCAGTGTTTTTCACTTCTGGGTAAAAGCCCTGAAGAGGGCATTGAAGCTTGCAGATGTGCTGGGTCCTGCAACATAGTCATGCCAGTGGCCTTATTTAGTGCTCAGCCTGTAACTAACCACCCTTTTCCTAATTTGTTTCTTTAATCATATGTGGTCTTTGAGACCAGTTAACCAAGCTGGTAAGAATATGAGGATCTTTCGTGAGTGTAGTTAATGAGCTTTCACTTCAATTTCTGTGGTTTATGTGTTGCTGTTGTTGTTTGGGGGGCATTATTCATCAGCCCCTGATATTAACTTTTTAAAGGATAAGGCAGTGGGCAATAGAGTGTTTGAAGCAAGAAGGTTGTTTACTATGTAAATCTATAACTTTTTAGCATTTCTCAATGGATAATCCAAAGCCCCCAAATCAGGAAACAATTTAATGACATAAAAACCTCTGAGCAAACTAAAGCAATTATCTTCCTGGTACCTGATCCAAATAAGCTTTCTTTCTTCAGTAAGAGTTAAAGATGTCTAATATTTATTTCTTTGGTCAGAACTGTGTGGCTTGTCTCTGCCCAGCATGCCTGTTCTGCTTCGGGCTATCCTGTAGAGAACCACAGCTTGTCTGGCAGGGAGCTCCCCTTACTTTTTAGCTAATTAAACTGCAGTATATAGGATGAAATATCCTCTCATTTTGGAGTATTGGTTTTACAGGCTTCTTCTCAACATCTATTTTAAAGTGAAACTAAACTACACTAAACACATTTGCTGCCCCTGGCAAAATGGGGCATTCTTTGTCTTTCTGTTCCTTTTCTTAGCGAAAGCAAACTTGTAAGAGACCCAGCTATAGTACAGGAACTGAGCTTGATCAATTCATATTTCTTTCTAGATAATGGTTAAGGGTAATTTGGTGTAAACATGAGAAATTGAATGATAAGCTGACTTTTATTGAAATTATCTGACAAATGTTGCTGTCTATAACTAACAGATTTTGGCCAAAGTATAGTGTGGTTGGTGTGTGTGTGTGTGTGTGTGTGTGTGTGTGTGTTTAGTCAGTGAATATTTAGTGAGGGCCTACTATGACCCAATAGAAAATACAAACATTTTTCTAACCTGGTCTCTCAAATGAGTCATTATTAGTGAGTTAAGTGGCATGTTGGTTTTCAAGTTCTATACTTGGGAAGCTGATTGTTTCTTCTTCTGTTGCTACCCTTTTAAGAGAGGGAGACAGCATAAAGAAATTGGTTTCCTCATGAGGTACTGACATTGGTTTAACTTATTGAGCTTACTGCTTAGACATGTTAAGGCTTAACTCTTACATTGTATCATATAAATATAATTACTTTTGTTGCAATAAAGTTTTCTGAGTTATTGTTCAGAATGTATCTGTTTGCTGTATAAGGAAAGTTAAATTTTAGTATGGTGATTTTTTTATAACTGTTAATTTCTAACCAGCGTCCATTTCTTTTCCTCATTTTCTATACACATATGGTCTATTACCCACACACTCCCTCTGTAGCTCATGTTCTTTGAGTTAAGATGATTTCACATCACAGGGGTGTACATTAATAGGACTTATCTCCTAGATACACCTTGTGTCAAAGTGATTGATGCAGGTAACCTAGATCTAAGCCACTCACGCATGGCATTCTCCTAGACACAAGTCTGGTTTTCAAAGGGGCATGTATGTCCCAATTTAGATCAAATAAATGAGCGAGAGGTCTCATCCCATGGTTTCTGAAAAAGAAGCTCCCTCCATTAAAATAAAGATTCTAGGGAAAGACATAGCACAAGAGCCACTTTGGGTCCTCTCTGTTGTGATACTACTTCTTCTTGCTGTTATCGTTAGCTTCCTTGATCTGCAGTTATTTGCCTTCATTGTTATACTTCCT
This sequence comes from Antrozous pallidus, assembly GCA_027563665.1. Classification (NCBI taxonomy): domain Eukaryota; kingdom Metazoa; phylum Chordata; class Mammalia; order Chiroptera; family Vespertilionidae; genus Antrozous; species Antrozous pallidus. The sequence continues at coordinate 30,446,948 of CM050519.1, forward strand.
TATAAAATAGTAAAGTCCTGAGTCTCTATGACATCTCTTTGCCATTCAAAATTTTTTTCAATCAATAAAGAAAACATATTAAACTTACCTGAATGTGGGAAGGTATCTTTTTGTTTTGTTTTGTTTTGTTTTTTTACCATTCTATCCTTGGCATTAAATAGGACCTCAATATATATTTGTTTAAAACTGTGTTGAAAAAAATGAATGGTGGATACACGGGTGGATGTTTTGCAAGTAGCATTAGAGGAAAACACGATGTTGGGTTAGTAACACTGCAGGCTGTCAGAAAAGATAGATGGCTTTGGTAGTGATGCTATAAATAACCACACGCACCACTCAGGGCTGGTGGAAGCCTCATTCTGCATGACAGTCATTGATCTGCTGTACAACGGAATGCAACCTTTTGTGACACCACTTGAGGAGAAAAGGTTATGTTTCACATTTAAGCTTTGAATAATAAGGTCATGAACAAATTAAATGAATTTCTCTGGCGAATACATGAAATATATACAAATTAATACAACAAATTAGAGACATCATTGCAAAGAAAAGGTGAACAGGCTGGAGCGAAGTGTGATCCTGGAATGTATTATTAATGAGGTGAAAATCCTGCCTCATTAAAAATATTCTAAGAGTTCTCACCACCTATGGAATGACCCTAAAATGTACTCTAAACTAGAATACTAGAGAATTAATAAGTTAAATAATAGATATGTTTCCTAAATGATTATAAACTTATTAGTGCATATTTTAGAGGCTAGCAAAATATTTAGAAGAAAATCACATATTGGAATTCTTAGTATATCTTTTTATTTCAGGTGTGTAGTAAATCTCATATTTGGTATTTGGAGGAAAAGTTCACTTGTAGTTTATATTAGTCTGCCACGTATATTGTTGTGGGGTTTGAATATTAGCTACCAAGTCTCCCTTTGTGAGACAAAGCCACAAATTATGTTCCTAACTTCAACTTCTAGAGCTACTGAGGATTGTTCTCTTTTTTCCCCTTCTAATAACCAGATATTCTATTGTAGCAACAGTTGCATTAGTAAATTTTGCACATATCTATACATTATTTCACATACTTCAGCAAGTAATGAAAATCCAAGTGGCTTAACTTTTAACTTCGCAAAATTGTTCACTTGTGTTTCATTCAACCTCGGTATTTTAATTGATTAGTATAATAAGTATTTTAAACCTTTTAAGTGTCAATGTTAAGAAAAAGTAACTTCTTTCCAGATTTCTCAAATGCAAATAACCTAACACATGAATATTTGTAGTTACCAAGTAATTTCCATAATGGATGAATGTTATATATATATTTATAATGCTTTTATTATCAAAACAATGCACTCATTCACTCAAGAAATATTTATTAATTTCTTACTCTGTAGTAGCCACTAATATAGGCAGTTTGACACACTGCCTGATTTGTAAAAAGCAAACAAACAGGTTATTTGTGAATACATTTTATTTTCATATATAGTCACATTATGGTATAAATCAAAAATATAATTATTTATGATAGTTGCAATGCTTTAAATGTTTCATAACATGTTTTAACATAACAGTAAATATTTATAGTGGTTTGATGTGCCACTAATAAATAATAATGGTAATGATGACCATAATCACTGAATAACTGTTTAAATTTCACTTATAAGACCCTTGCGTTAAAAATAATTTTATTTTAATTTATTGATGAAGAAAGGAATTATAAGCAACCTGTCGATGAGAATGCAGAGACGTGGAACATTACTTGAAGATGAGTCTGTTTGGCTAAAGCACGACGTCAACAAGGCCACTTATCCAGTACGTTTTCTATTTAGAGACTTGCATGCTGTTTGGATGGCAAACTTTTAAAAAACAGTAAACTCTCAACTTTCAGGGAATAAAATTGTACTAACTGATAATGATTGTCAAGACACTGAGGCATTCCAATATAGCACAAAATATTAGGAACAGATGATGCTGGCATCTCCAACAATCCACGGAGGCTGCTAAACAAGGACATGCAGAACTAGTGGAGGTAATTTTTGATATTGTAAGTAAGCCATTAAATTATTAAAATAGCTGTCTCAAATTTGTCATGAATTTAAGAATATAAATATATATGCTGATTGTACATAAGATTATCTAAATTAATTACAGGTATGTGTTTTATCTGTCTATGTATTTATATACCTATGTATGTATGATATATCATCTATCTATCTATCTATCTATCTATCTAACTATCTACTCTCTATCATCTATCCTGAGCTCCCATCAATCTCTATCTCTGTCAACCTTTCAACCAGGAAACAGAAACTCTGGGATTAGTAGGCTTTAAAACACATGCACATTAATATATTTATATAACTTAAAAAGTAAAGAATGGAACCATACCAAGATTTTATATAACTGACTTGGTTTCTTCAACATATCTATTATATGAAAAAATAAAATAAAGCAGATACAGAGAATTATTAAGCAATTGTACACAGCCTCTTGTTCAGGCAATTGTATACATTTTAATATGAATGATAATTATTAATTATTGTACATTTTAATAGGTGTGATAATGTGATTTGTTTAAATGAGAAAATATTCAGTTTTTCACTATTCTTATTTAACTATATAATATTAAATAATGTAAGATTTGTTTTAAAGTACTTCAGTGAAAGAATGTAGAAAAGAAAGAACATAAAAAAGGAAGGAAGATAAGGGAAAGAGGAGTGAAAATATAGCAAAATTCTATTGTTTTATAATTGCACTTAATAGGTGGATAATTAAGTGTTTATTATACAAGTTTATGATTGGAACTGAAAATTTTCATAATTTTTAAAATAATAAAAAAAGAAAAGTTTCTGGTAAACAACTAGAGATTCTTGTATCTTCCCTGTCAAAGCCTGAATTCTAATTCTTGAGTCCTGTATTTTATTTTTTAAATATATTTTATTGATTTTTTACAGAAAGAAAGAGGAATAGAGAGCTAGAAACATCAATGAGAGAAAAACATCTATCAGCTGCCTGCCTCTCGCACACTCCCCATTGGGGATGTACCCGCAACCAAGGTACATGCTCTTGACCAGAATTGAACCCGGGACTCTTCAGTCTGTAGGCCAATGCTATGCCCACTGAGCCAAACCGGTTAGGGTAGCAGCACCCTGTAATTTAAAAACACTTCAGGTACTTTTAACACAGGTGGTCCCCAGATGGACACTGATAAATACGTTCAGCCTCTATTCTAAGGTGACGCTACTGATGTAACCTATGCTTTATAAACAGTTTGCAATCAATGAATGCTGGGAAAAACTCTGGATCCATAGGTAATCAGTCTAAAACCTTACTTCTTGAAATAGAACATTACAAGACAAAAAGAGTTGTTTAATTTAGCACTGGCTAGAAATCACCATGATGACTATTTTTTTCTCCTCTACTAGCTATATTTCCACCTCCAACCCAAACCGTGTACACCACTAAAGGTTTAGCTGTTGATCTTGGCAGGAGCCACTAGGCATTAATCCTGCTAATAATTAAGAGCACAGACTTTGCAATCAGACTGTCTGGATTAAAACCCTGGTTCTACCACTTAGTGAGAGTTCTTGGGCAAATCACTTTACTCATGTACTCTGTGAGTCAGGTTCCTCTTCTGTTAAGCAGAAGTCATAATTGCCCTTACACCTTTTGCCTTGCTGAGGGATTATTCAGTCTGTATGTCTGAAGTACTTAAGATTGTGTCTGACCCATAGTAATGAAAGGTGATATATATTACTGTTCTTATTTCTCATGGTATTAACACTCAAATATCTATCTCCAATACTGTTTGCATTCATTTCCCTGAGTAGAAAAAAACAACCACACACACAAAAAAAACTCACTTTGGTTAGCCCATGTTGTTTGGCCTGTATTCAAAATAGTACCCTTCTTCTGCTACTCAAACCAGATCACATTTTTTAAAATTAATATTTGTCTAGTAAACTAAGGGAATTCATTAACACATTTCAATCTTTATCCACTATATTCAAACTACCTTCATGTATTCTATATTGCACATTCTAAGACTTTTTCATTTTCTATTTCACAAATCCACAAACATATGTTCTCTGTGACTCAGGTTCCTCTTCTATAAAGCAGAAATCATAATTGTTCTTACCCCTTTTGCCTATTCAATAGGCAATAATTGTCCTCACATTCCCTCTCCCATGCCTTAAATGTTCTGGCTCTGGAATATTTAATTCCTCTTCTCATTGCTGACATTAAGTCCCCAATACAAACAATTAATTCAAATGTGACATGTTATATAACCCTTTCAGTGTTATGCCACACACGCGCGTGCGTGCGCGCACACACATACACATATTCATTCAACCAATATTTATTACATATATACAGTTAATAACTGTTTCCATGTAAACATCTATCTTGAGATGGCCTATTTACACATAGTAATTTGGAAACAATGTGGAACATAAAGTAAATAATTTGTCAGTGAGATACAACAATTAGCTCCTTGGCCCTTATTTAATAGTGAACATGGCCTCATATCACAAGCAGTTAAGCCTTACCAATCCAATTAACGGCAAGATCTAATGCAAGTAAAAATAAAAAAGTTTCCTTTAAAAAATAATAAATCCCAAGTCAGTATGAGATGATTTGACTATGTTATTATTTTTAATTTATTTTTATTGGTAAGAAAGTATTACAGATGTCCCCATGTCTTCCCCCATTGTCCCCTCAAATTCACTTTCCACTCAGTCCTACCACACTATTGTCTGTGCCATGAGTTATGGATATATGCATATAAGTTACTTGGTTAATCTCTTCCCACCACCTTCCCTCTGAGATTCATCAGTGTGTTCCATGGATCCAAAGCTCAGGATCTATTTTGTTTATCAGTTTGGTTTTTTTCATTAGATTCCACATATAAGTGAGGGTCATGTGATACTTGTCTTTCTCTGACTTACTTCACTTAACCAAAGAAACCCTCAACAAAATGCAAAGGGAGCCCACTGTATGGGAGAACATATAGGCAAATGACACACCTGATAAGGAGTTAGTTTACAAAATATATAAAGAACTCACACAACTTAAAAGGTAGACAAACAATCCCATTTAAAAATGGGCAAAAGACTAAATAGACACTTCTCCAAAGAAGACATACAGATTGCCAAGAGACATATGAAAAAATGCCCAAAGTCATTAATCATTAGACAGATGCAAATTAAAATGGCAATGAGGTATCACCTCACACCTGTCAGAATGGCTACCATCAGCAAACAATAAGTGCTGGTGAGGATGTGGAGAAAAGGGAACCCTGGTGCACTGTTGGTGAGAATGCAGACTGGTGCAGCCACTATAAGAAATAGCATGGAGTTTCTTCAAAAAATTAAAAATGGAGCTGCCTTTTGACCTAGTGAACCCACTTTTATTAGTACATCCTAAGAATCCTAAAACACCAATCAAACAGAATATATGCACCCATATGTTCATAATAGCACAATTTGCAATAGATAAGATCTGGAAACAGCCCAAGTGTCCATAAATGTATGAGTGGATAAGAAAGGTGTGGTACATTTGCACCAGGGAATACTATGCAGCAGTGAAAAAGAAGGATCTCTTACCCTTTGAGACAGCATGGAAGGACCTGGAAAGTATTCTACTTAGCAAAATAAGCCAGTCGGAGAAAAAAAGTTTTATACTCTTTTAAGATTGTTATAACTGTTGCATTACTGGTTATGATTAATTATTTGGTTTCATAAGGTGTTCCATTTCAACGCTTTAATGTTTGCAAAGAATTTTTTTTTTAATTTTCTGTTCGTTTTCAATAAATATACTGAAAGCATATCAAGAAATGAATGCTACTAATAAACCATCTATTGAGTAAAGTTATGCATTGTTTTACATTATGCCTAATCTTACTTACTATGCTTACTTTGATATAATTTCAGTTGCATTGCCCTCATTTTCCCAAAAGTCCAATAATCAATAAAATTGGAATTTATACTAAATAACCAGCCATATCTCCTTTCTTTCTCAAGCTGTCATATAATATATATATATATATATATATATATATATATATATATATATATATATATCTCCCAGAGGGATGTTAAAGACCATGTTTCAAATGCCACATATTAACAGTTAGAAATTTGATACCAAAATAGTCAGGAGATATTGTTAGCATTACTAGGTGGTAGTAAGTGAACTTAATAATCCAGGTTCTTAGAATTGTAGGCAGATATTCCTTACATAGCACTTAGTTGCCCCCTATGAGAGACCAATAGCTAAGAAAGTAGAGATATAGAGAAAACTCCAACATGCCCTCATTGTTTTCGCGACTCTGCTATCCTTGAATTATGAATTACAATCTAATATCTATCTATCTATCTATCTATCTATCTATCTATATCTATATATAGATATATATTGATATATATAGATATATTTATAAAACCAGTGACTAAAATGCCATAATGACCATAACAACCAGTCACTATGATGCCCACTGTGGCCAGTGAACTGGTCAGATTGGGGGTGAAGCTGGCTGGCCAACAGCCTGTGGCCCTTCACTGGAGCAGGCCCCACCCCTTAAAAGCCCCCTTCATCACCCTGATTGACCCCCAGCTAGCTCTGTCCCCAATCAGCCTTCCCCATCCCATGTGGGAGCAGGGCTGATTGGCCCACTGCCTACAGCCCCTCCTTATGGCTAGCTCCCACCACCCCAATTGGCCCGCAGCCCTCCCCCCAGCCAGGTCCATCCCTGATCGTGATCATCCTCCCCAACACCAATCAGGGATGGGGATGGGTGGCCAACCTCCCCTAGCCCCTCCAGCCACTGATCCCTAATCGCCCCCCGCCCCCGTCCTTACTCCATTTGTGGCCAGGCCCACTAGCCAATTGCCTACAGCCCCTCCCGCTTAGCTGGCCCAGCCCTGATCAGGGCAGGCTGCCTGGCCAACCTATCGCATCTCCTCCTTCTGACACGTCTGGCCCCAGTCTGGATACCACCAGTGCATGGATTCATGTACTGGACATCTAGTTCCAGAATAATGTCCTTTTTCTCAGTTGAAAGATTATAAACAGGAAGTATGGTTGAGGATGACTCTTTGCAATGACTGGTAACCTACTCAGTTCAACATCCTGTGGTCTAAAAAGGAACTTATAACTTTTTGAAACTTGTCATCTATCTATAACATTATAATGTCATATCTTATTTCCTACTGCATAAATATTAAAATTTTCAAGTAAAACATGTGAGTAAAATCAAAGAAATATATTTACAGTATTTAATGAATATGCTAGCATTAAGGCATTGAAAACAGCAAGAAGGAAGAATAATATTAAATGCTGGTATCTTACCCCAAATGATATGAGAAAAGATAGCTAAAAAAATAGAGAAGTGATTTTCAACTTGCCTTTGATAAATGAATTCTTATAGTTCAATCTTGAGTTTGGCTTTTAAGTTGCTTGGCAGCTACATTAAAATTTGCTTTCTATCAATAGAGTCAAAACACAAGACCAGAGCTATTTTTTGATTTACACATGTAGGATATCATCCTCAAATGTCGCATGGCAATAGTTCACTTAAAGAACAACGAACAGAATAATGTGTTAAAGAAACATTTTACTTTTCATCATTTTTTACTCATTTTCTGATCAATATGTCAGATATGAATTCCTAAAGGAAAATGTAAAGGAGAGAGACAAAATAAAAGCTTTTATGTTTGGGGCGAGAAAATATTTTATACCATATATATTTTATCCTAGTGTTATGTTTAACACTTGGAATAAAAAAGAAAGGCAATATTTGAATGGGAAAATAAGAACTGGTAAAGTTTAAATGATTTATTTCATTTCTTCATAATAAATATTTAAAATATATTATATTTCAAAAATGGCCTTATGTAAAAAAAAAGTAGTTTCTATGATATTATATAGAAACAAACAAACAAAGAAACTCCATCATTCTAATTAATTACCTAGGATCTGAATATCTCTGTGACTCAGCTGGAAGTCATGATTCTCAGAACAGTGGTAAAGGAGGAGTGTTGTCAATGGTGTGTAAAGAAATAAGGAGTAGACTAGGTCAAACCACATAGATCAGGGGGTGGGTGGAGAGTCAGAACACTTATCATTTTATTTGAACTTATTAAAGGCACTAGCAATATAGAAAGATACTAAATACACGCAAAAATTATGACATAAAAATAGTAGGCAACCCACTATAATAATATTCTCTTCTAATTCTATCATGTAGAATTAATAAATAATTGAATGTATAGCATAAAACAGAATAATCCATTGTTAAAACAATTTTTATTCTGGTTTATAATTTCTGTGAATATCTCTGGAATTTCATTTCTTTCCTTCATTTTTTAAAAATATATATGACAGGAAAAATAAATTTTCTAACAGAGTAAGTTTTTATTGAGATAATGCACATGAATTATTTAGAGAAAATCTCAAAAATGTTCACTAGTGTTATTTATATTAGTGTTTTTCAATGAAATGTCAAGAGTTTTGCATTACGAACATTTTGACATTAGCATAGCTTATTGCTTATCAGTTTCCAAAAAAAGATTCATTCACTAGATGTTTGTAGTACAAGAAAAACTCCATTATACTGTTGGTTTCTAGGTTTTCCCGTATTCTTTATTATTTTCCTTTTTTATTTATGTGGTCTATATTTCATTAATATCTAATTAATTTTATAATATTAGAATGTTCATATACTACTTATTTGACAAGACAATTACTTGTGCTTCCTTCCTCTTTTTACATAGAATGTTTTATTTGGTTGAGATTAACAATAAAAAAAATACTTGACAAAAACGTACCTAAAATAATTCAAATTTTAAGAATTATTTTAGGTTTAACTATACTTCTAATAGCTGAATTAACAGGTTAGTTGTAATTATTTCCATTGGCAAAGAGTCACCAGCACTTTTAAAATTCTATACAAAACATAAGAAATCGCTTATACATTGTTGATGGAAATGTAAATTAGTATAGGTACTACAAAAATAGTATAAAAGTTCCCTTTAAAATTAAAATAGAACTACCACATGGATGTGATGTTATCCATAGTAATGCAAACAATGTCTCTTGGGTATATATCAAAGGGATAAAAATCACTATCCTGAAGAAATAGCTAAACTCTATGTTCATTGCAGTATTATGAAAACAATTTATGGATTAACGGCTAAAGAAAACATGGGAGATTTTACACATACACACACACACATAAATATACATATAAAACAATATTACTCAGTCATTGAAAAAGGAAGTAAGAAATCCTGCCATTTGTGACAACATGGATGAAACTTGAGGGTACTATGCTTATATGACGTTAGACAGAGAAAGACACTTCATGATCTCACTTAGTTGTCAAATCTAAAATAAATAAACTCACAGAAACAGAACAGATAGGTCATTGCCAATGGTTTGAGCTGGGTGTGAGAAAAATGGGTGAAAGTGGTTAAAGGGTAAAAACTTCAAGAATGAGTTGCTAAAAGCAGATTTTAAAAGTTCTCACCCAAAAAAATATGTAATTCAAAAGATGTGAGGTGATAGATTTATTAACTATCATTATGTGGTAATATAATATGTATAAATATAATATGTATATATATGTGTATATGCACATATATGCATATCTATGTATATACACACGTTATATACACACATGTATACACGCACATTATATACACACCTATGTAAAATAACATATGTATATACTATATTTATATAAAACCACGTAAACTTACATGATGTTATAGGTCAATTATATCTCAATAAATCTGAGGGAAGAAACCTCAAAAAAATGAGGTCCAAATGTAAAATTGATAAAATAAAATCTCATTTAATTTTAGCAGTTCTTAAAGGGTATTTTTAAGTTTTAAAGGGTATTCTTTGCTGAAAAGGTTGAAATTAGTGCTCGTGTTAGTTGCACAGTTTGTGCTCGGCTTTCCTATAAGAGCAACTTCCTCCTGACTGGGAGGCACAAAGACTTCTGTGTTTTACACACCATTTCCCATCAAGGGTAAAGCAGTCTTACACTCCAAAGTACTTCATCATGTGGTGAATCAGCATTAAACAGTTTGCTCTTAAATGTCAACTACATTCTAGTGTATCATAAAGAATTTCATTAAACAGCATAGGGGAAATGAACAGAGTCACTTTAGGAAATTTTCCTTTCCATTCATTAAAGCTTTATTATTTCTTTCTCTGCCCGTTACTTCCCAGCCACTATGAATGATCTGGTCCTCATCCAAGTGCAACTAACCCAATTGCAAGTTTACATTTTTAAGCAAATTATTTTCTAGTATTAAAAACTTACTTTCTCAATAGCAACAATAATGATCCTAGGAAAGCATGTTAAACAATTAAGATAAATGAGAATCTCAAGAAGACGTGCATCCTAAAGAACTGAAACACCTCCCCACCACCAGTCAACAGCACACTCACTTTTAAAGATCTTTTAATGAGGTAGTTGCATTTTGCTAAAATGGAGTCATCACACTTCCTGGAAAGAATAAAGTAGAACAAAGTGACTTTTTCCTGACCAAAAGCTATCATCTAACAGAAAAGCAAATAAAGATATAAGAGAATTGATGAAGCCTGAAAACCTTTCAGTGCTTTCTGGCTGAAGCTGTGTGTCAGGCATTCAGAGGTGCTGTAAGGTTACTTAGTGTTCAGATAGGACAGCAGCTTCTCTGCAGTTTTGCCAGTGGCCAGTTTGGATGCCCTCTCTCTGTGCTATCCAATATGGTAGCTCTCATGCACTTGTGGCTATTCGGTGTTTGAATTATTAAATTAAATTCAACTAATGTAGTTAGTTAAATCTTAAGTTTAAAGAAAGAACCAGAGTAAAATATTGCACTGTTAAACAGACTATTGTTTTAGTAACACTTTGTGTTATGTTAGTTGTCACATTGCGTACACTATTTTTATCATGGCACACATATGCTTTTTCTTTTTAAAACATACCTAATGGAAAGTTTAAAATTTTATATTTGGCTCAGGTGCGTCTATTGGACAGGGCTGCTCTATTAATAAACTACTTATAAAAATTGTAGTTATTTCTTATGAACTATGTATTTTTCAAAGTTTGTTTTATTAGATTTTCAAATCACATGAGTAATATAAAACACATTAACAAAAATAATGATCTCTCAAGGTTATCAATTTTATCTCCCAAAACTTTTAAATGATTTCTGCCCTGCGTTGTGACTGGAGGTACATGCTAGATATCTAAATGGGAGTTAACTTAGTGAAGAATGAAACTTTTAATAAAATACAACTAAACATTCAAGGCAATTTATTAAATTATTGACAAGTTAAAATTCCCACTGTAAAATATTCTTTTAAGACGAGTCAATTCTCCCCACAAAAAAATGCATATTATCTACAGTTTGGAATTGTACTAAATCTTACTGTTAATTTATCCTCATAAATGTGTGCTTGATCTCCAATATTATTTAATTTTTAAGCAATGAAATAGCCAATTTACCAAAAGTTTTCATAATAAATGTCTTTATCTTGTGAATATACTTTTTTCCAAGTATAGTGAATCAGTGTTTTGTGCGAGAAATTAAACATATGTATTTTGAGAGTCCCCTTCTGAACATTTTAATTTAGTAAGAATCTGCATTTTACCAAACATACAAAATTATTATCTTCCAAGGTAGACCTAAATGATACTTTATAAATATTATTTTCTAGAATACGAATGTGTAATTTTCTCTCTTTTACTGATATATTCTCTCCTTTTTATTATTTATGAAAAGAAAGCATGAAAGAAGATGTAGTGTGTTAGATAAGGAAATTAGATTCACTAATAATTTTGGGGTGAATTTGAGAAAGTAATTTGATTCATTTAAGCTTCATTTTCTTTATCTTATCTTTGCAAAGGAGATAATTATAATATCAATCACATCGTATTTGAAGTTCCAAAATCATAAAGCAGAAGCCCTCTTTAAAGTATGTATAACTTTCAATGATTGATTTAAATCTAATATTTCCAAATGTGCGTTGTTATATGTTCCCTTAACTGATTCATTCAGATAGCACTTCTTGGTCACCCTTTATGTTTAAAAATCAGTAGGACCTTGTTAAATAAAGAGATATCCCTAAAAACAAACTATAAAAAAATCAACAAAAAAGACAGATAATTGGTGAGCATTGTCAAAAAAAAAAAAAAAGTTTAAAACCTGTAACCATAGTCCACAAAGCCCACTGGTAAGAATGATTCCTCATGGAAATCCAATTTTATTTCAAGCCACTTTCCCTTCACCTCTGTATCCTCAGTCACATGAACCTCTCATACCTGCTCCTTATACACCCCTTTTCCCGCCTGTCTCTCCAAGGTGAGGCGACCAACTGTTTTTTTGCCTTTGAGGTTGCAAACTTACATCTCCTTCTTAGAAAGGCATTGGATGATCCTTCTTCTTAAAATGGTTGGCTGGACCCATATCTAACTCATGACTAGGCTTATTTCCTTCAAAGCACTTGTTGGTATTTGTAATTCTCTTATTTAATATTGACTCCTATAGTCATAAGCCCATACTTCTTTTCAGCTTCTCTCTTTAAAGGATGAAGTCTATTTCTCCATTACTTGTATCTGGGCTGGCCATATGAGTGAGTGCATGACAGACCAGCCAGTCTAACTGGCTTCCACTCAATGCAGCATCAAGAGCAACCCCTGGTTAGATCAGTAGAATATGACCTAGTCAATCCACAGAATTGTGAGAAAGACGATGGTTAATGAGCTAAAACCTCTAAGGTTTGGGTGGTGTGTTTGTAGATAATTAATTAATGCACTGTGATAGGAGACTTCTATGAATGCAGGGACTGTCAACATTGGCTATCACTGTGCATGCAGAGCCATGGACTATGGTGAACATAACGGATGTTCAATAAACATATATGGACAGAGATGACCGGGTAAATGAGTAGACTGTCAAACTACTTGGTAGGAGAGGTATTAGGGATACTTCATACAGGATCTAAGACCATATAAATAATGCCTCTGAGGTAAAACACTGAGAAAACCATCTATTCCCATTTTTATATTCCCCCAAGTAGTCTTAACAAATCATTCCCTTTCCATAGCTATAATTTCATCAGGATAAATTCAAACTCCTTAGCAGAGCACATGATCCTTTAAAAACTGCCATCTATATTCTGTCCCAGGTTTCTATTCAGATTCCATCACTACATATCATATTTTTTTTCATACTAGATTATGTATCATTTCCAGACATACTGTGAGCTTTGAGGTTGGCATACCTCTCTCTCCTCATGTTTTTCATCTCTCTAGATCGCCTTTCTTAACCTCTCAGTTTGGGATTAACTCTGCTCAGCATTCAAAGTCTATTTCTATTTTCATTCCTCATGAGATGCATTTACTAGGGCAGGAGAGTAATCTGCACCCCTATACAGATCTTGCACATGAGTTTTATAGTAAGATTCCAATACTTCTTACTTTTCTCCTTTTTGAGGTTATATGTTCCTTAAGGATAGAAATCATTCCACATGTCTTCCCTGTCATGGGCAGATAGATATTCACTGTAAACAGTTGTGAAGTAAACAAATAATGCATAGAAATGTTTGATGGGAAGAAAGATCTAATACATTTTTGTGGACCTGTATCTTTCTACATCTTTTAAATATATATTTTATTGATTTCAGAGAGGAAGGGAAAGGGATAGAGAGAGAGAAACATCAATGATGAGAGAGAATCATTGACTGGCTGTCTCCTGCACACCCCCCACTGGGAGGGATCAAGCTCACAACCCCGGCATGCCCCCCCCCCCACCCCTGCCAGAATGGAACCTGGAACCCTTCAATCTTCACACTGATGCTCTATCCACTGAGTCAAACCAGCCACGGTTCTTTCCACATTTTTAAAAAATAATCACAGTTGAATAACCCTACAAGACAAGCATGAAAAATGTCTATGATCCTACTTCCCTAACTGAAAGTTTAAAAAGCTCTGAACGCCAGCTGTTTCTCTGTATTTTTTCCTACCCTGGAAGATGGGCATGATCACAGTCTATTTCAAGATTCCCTAGAAACAGAAAAGTATGTCAGGAATAAGAAAATGCTCCTGGATCAGAATAAGAAAGAAGATCAGTTTATAAACATCATCACTAGAGAAGATGTCTGTTCTAGACATTATTCTTTAGGTCAGTAAGTAAAGGCAGTGAGTGAGCTGGAGAGCATTCTGCGGTTAGGCAGCAGGTAGCAGGCCACTCTGTTCTAATGGACAGAGACCACATCTGTTTTAAATTCTGATTATGGCACCATGCAGCAAGAAAACTTAATAAATGGTTAATGATGATAAGATGCCATCTACTGCACTTGAAACTGTTTCAATTTAAAATAAAAATGCAAATTCCTTTTAGAAGCTAACTGAAAAAAGGTGTTCTTTGCCTTAGTAAATAATAGCCAAAAGGAAGAAATACTTTTTCAAAATCTTTAAAGGTCTGTGCCTTGCTTTATAACACGAGATTAAAGGCAGGGAAAATTCTGTGTTGTGGAGGAAAACCTGGAAGGTTGTAACAAATGATGGACAAGTTCTCATTCTTAGGCATTGCCTACAGCCAGGGACTTGCATATTTTTATTGTTATGATGGTATTGATTGTTAAGTCAACAAAAAGCTATCACAAGGGATTGCAGATTTCTATACCAATACTCTGTTCTGTAACATTAAAATGTCATTACCGAATCACCAACTTTTTCTCCTGCTGTAATATTATTCTCTGTTGATTGCCTGCCTGAGTTGAAATTTGAAACTGTCACCCTCAGACTTGCAAAAGTGATTCAACTTCACTTATAAAGAAAGTGAAATTAAATATTCATTCACAGGCTGCATTTCAAGTTCAAACTGTCTGAAGCTCCTTAAGGCAAAATGTATTTAATTTGAAACACATTTTTTTCTTCATTTTTATGCATCAAAAATTCAGGACGGGTATCCTGGGTGCACAACCCCCCAAATAATAATTTATCTTGAACTTTGCAGAAGGGGAGTGTTGGATTTTCCTTCTTCCTCTGCGACCCCACATTGTTACTGGCCTACCCCATTTATCTCTTTTGCCAGGAACCCTGAATGTGTGGGTTCGTGGGTGTTGTTATTGCTTCATTTTTTTAATGTGTCATGTTCAAGCATTAATCACGTTGTAAAGCATCAGAGTATTTGATGAAAGCATAATTGTGTCTATGTCTACCAGGAAGACAAGGTTACACAGTGGTAGGTATGCAGACTACATGGGCTTAAACCTGGCTCTAGTCATGTTACCTATGGTAGCTGTTTAACCTCTATATCTTGGTTTGTCTATAAGGTTTGCAAAAGATCAAGTAAATCATTTGATATAAAACATTTAAAAGAGTGCTTTAGACATGGTAGTTTCTAAATAAACACTGCTATAAGTGAGTGTTACCTATCATTTGGAACATTTAATAATTATAATCTGCATTTAAAAATGAGCTAGTATTTTAGAATCCCTCACACATTATCTTATTTCATGATCAGAACAAGTATATATTATGGTCACAAACAGTAAAAACAGCATATATGTTTGTGGTGGATGTTGTACCTTGGCAGTTCAATATCCATTCTTGTGTACAACCTCTGTTTTTTGTGTACTTTTCTATACTGCAGAATCTGGAGAAGTAAAACTACATTTCCCACATGGCTTTGCAACCAAGGTCTGGATTAAATTTAGGGTTTTTCACCAATGAGATGTACTTTCCTTAGATTTATATATAGAATCAAGTTAAGTGAAGAACAGGCAAAGTGCCCTGAATCAGGTTAGCTGGTGTGGATTATGACAGCATGTCTCTTTGTTGGCAGCTTTGTGATTCAATGGCTCCTCCCAAAGGCAGAGGGAGCTTCCCCAGTCCAGGGCAGGGCAGGAACTCTGGGGCCTGAGTCACTCAGGAGGCAGAGCCTACAGCCTGCCCCTCCAGTTCATTCAACGAATGTGCAAGCAACCTTTCTGTTTATATAAGTTAAAGGTGTTTTGTTTATTTCACATTAAGGACAAATAAAGAGACTTGAAATTTTTGTCTGTGCTTCTTAAGGTGGGATCATAGTAAATTACCAACATGATTTTTACTATAATTTACTTAATTTTAAATGGGGTCAATAATATCTAACTTGAATTGTTGGGAAATAAAGATTAGATGTAAAAGATCAAAAATGGAAAGGTAGTATTTAAGGGGGAAATTTTTAGGCTTGCTGCGTTACTTGGCTGATACAAGTCTTCAAGACTAGCGTGTAATAGTTTTGGGAGGAAAATACTCTTCTTTGGAAAACTATTTAAATGCTCTTTAATTATACCAGGCTGCTTCTCAGAAGGAGTAAATAGTAAGTATCTGCCTCTAGGAAGGAACATAATATTTGATGAGATGGTTTGCTTTTGACAATACCTGAAATGTCTATAAGACTACAAGTTTTCACATAGAAATGATGAATTGCTAGCCACATTCTTATACCCTTGACCTGATAGAGATAGGTTAATGTTTGGTTTGTTGGTTTGTTTTATCATAAACTATGAAAATATAGAGCAGAATATTTCAACTCTGCTTAGATATTAGAATCACCCAGAAAGATTTCAAAGATGACTGAAGCCCAAACTGCAACCAACTCAATTGAGTAAGAATTTCTAGAGAGGTATTTAAGTAGCTGTATTCTAAAAAGGTCCTCAAGTGTACCTGAACTGGTTTGGCAAAGTGGATAGAGTATCAGCCTGCGGACTGAAAGGTCCCCAGTTTGATTCCGGTGAAGGGCATGTACCTTGGTTGTGGGCACATACCTTCGTTGCAGGCACATTCCCAGTAGGAGGTGTGCAGGAGGCAGCTGATCAATGTTTCTCTCCCATTAATGCTTCTAACTCTATCTCCCCCCTTCTTCTCTGTAAAAAATCAATAAAATACATTTAAAAAATAAAAATAAAATGGTTGCCAAGTAATTTTAAAGAGTCATGAACCTCTAGTACAGAGTGAGAATCAGTTGCCATTTAAGTGTAGGCATATCCAGAAAGTGCTTCTTTACTCTCCTTCCCGTAAACAAAGGCCATCATTCTCAAAAATTAAGGTTTTGAATCATAGAGCAGCAAAAGATCTTGAAGGCACACCAGATCTCACCTGTCACTTTCAGGAAACTAAATAGGTTGCCTGACATCATCCTGGTCTCTGGGCCACATGCTCAAAGGAGAAATATATTGCTCTGTGCAGCATCTGTGAGCTGTGGGCCTGATGTCCCCGTCATAACAGCTGATTTTGCATGCCTGTCAAAAACACATTAGCTTCCTCTCTTTTTCATGAGCTATTCTCTAGCAAAACATTTTATTAAAAACTGTGCTAGTCAGATAACAGACACTGAATTCTTCACTATTGTATTGCTCACTGGTAATCATAGTATGGAAGAGTGGACACATACTTTGAAATACAGATGTCAAGTACAATAATATCAAGAACTTTGTAGTCAATAAATCAACATTTCAAAACACTATGACTTTCATTAAACAAGGAGTGTTGGCACCTTATGGATATTCACAATAAGCCCACACTAAATATCATTGCTCAGTTCTTCCATCGTATTAGCCTAATGGGTTATTGTCTTATTTATCTCACTATCCTACACTGTATGGCAAGACTGAGTAATAGATGTCATGCTAGCCAATCTGTTTCATGAAAACATGTTTATGTCTGCAATAAAGAAACTGCTAAGTAACTTTCTTTTGAGAAATTATTAGGTACATAATACAGTATAACTGCTATTTGGAGTCAGAAATACTTTAGTTCAAATCCCAGATCCTTTACTTATAAGCCCTATAAACTTATATTTCCTTCCCTTATAGGTAAATTATAGTGGTGAGATATAATTTTTAGAATATTGTGAGGACTGAGATAATGAATATTAATGAAGTTTGAATTATGCTTAACCTACAATAAGTATTTATAAATGCATATGTTGAAAAAGATTACTACATAAGTGTGAAGTGGTTTGATGTATATTATAGTAGACAAAAAGAAGCCAGCAGATTAGCAAATAGGATTACATATGAGCTTTACATTATATATGTAATGTAAAGTTCTTAGTTGATTAAACGTTAGACAGATTTCTTTTGGACTTGATCTCTGAACTCCCTTTTCTTAGAGCACTTAACTTTAGATAATTTGAAATTGTGAATTCTCTTTTTGCCTCTCTGAAATGTTTGTGAATCTTCTTCTAGCCTCTTGTCAGTTTTAGAACTCAAGAAATATCTTTCTCAAGAACCTAAGAATCTTCTCTTTGAAATGGAAACTTAGAAGGAACTAGTGTCTCTAGGAACCTAACTCCTTAGATGGACAACAATTAGCAAACACAAATGACCTAATCAAAGAAAAACAAACAAACAAGTATCTGCAAATTTGGGGATAACTGAATGAGCTTGACTCACCTCATTGATCAAACTCTTCTTACAATGACCTCCAATACTTTTCATTAGCTTACCTCAATGCTTAAAACTTTCTCACCTTTTGTTTTAGCAGTTCAGTTTCTCTCCTCTGTTGTATAATCTTGAATAAAATATTATGTGCCTGGTTAATTTTGACCAGTGTAAATTCTGATTTGGTAATTCAAACAGAGCCCAGTGATATCTTCCTGGCACTTACAGTTTACATAAAGAAAAAAATATGCAACTGAGCTGCACACTTACATTTCTCTATGAAAGTAAACATAGATATATTATGGACTAAAATTTAATTTTCAAACAGCCTATAAGGTAAAGAAATTACAAATGTATTTCCAAATAAACACTGATAAAATGTTTATTTAATCCAACTATTGAGTATTTCGCATTTCCATTTGTCCCATTTTAAAAATAAATGCATTACCTATTGCTCAAGAATCTAATAATTTATGTTCTGTTTTAAAGCAGTCAAGTTTTGAACCGTATATTTTTGTATTAATTTCAGAGAAGAAGGATCAGGGAGAGAGAGATAGAAACATCAACAATGAGAGAGTATCATTGATCGGCTGATTCCTGTATGCCCCACGCTGGGGATCAAACCTACAACTCAGTCATGACCCTTGACCAGGAATCAAACTGTAACCTTCTCATTCATAGGTCAATGCTCAACCACTGAGCCATGCCAACTGAGCTTGAATTGTATATTTTGATTGGGTGAGCATTTTATTAAAATCTTAAAATATATCCTCTACTTATAGAATTGTTATGTTTTTAAAAAGGATAACACATATGCAAAACTAGACCTTTTCAATGATCCCTGAAATTTCTCATTGAAATGCTATTAAATAGTTCATCCATGTAAATATGTAGGTAAAATTTGGAAACCAAAAATTTGTTGCAGTAACGCTTCCTTTGCTCATTAAAGAAAACCACTCATTCAATAAACATGCAGGATAAATGATGTTAGTGAGTCCTAAAATTGTGATGAGCTTTGAATGTTCCACTGTTCCTCAAGATTAATATCTAATAACTCTTGATGTAAATCTGTAGCACTAAGATTCCTAAGTATTTGTGAAACACAAAATCACTATACATTTAAGTATTTTTCTGGATAAAAATGGAAATGTATACATTAGTTTTGCATTATAGTGGTCTTTCATTGTATATATTATAGCATCCTATTTAGTTTCATTGACTTGAAATCTTATAAATTAGAATGGAAATTTGTATTCTCCCTTTTACTAGCTTCTTTGAGTATTAATTGCCTCATCTTTAAAATGCAGAAGGTCAGGAGAACTAAGATGGCGGCAAAGGTAAAACACCTATCTTGCCGTTATAATCAGCAATTTTAATACTACAACTTAACGAAAGAACAAACACCTTCCAGAATCACCAGAAAGCTCGCTGAGTGAAAATTCCACAAATAAAAGTGAAGATAAGACACTGTGACTCGGAGGAGCGGCGGCGAACAGCATTGAAAGATTCACACGGAGAGAGGTTTGGAGCGCGCGCCGCAGAGAGGGCGGGCGGCTGAAAACCAGCCAGTTTTCTCGAACGGGCATACAAAGACGTCCCACTGGACTGATTCTCCAGCTCTGGGCGAAGTCCAGAGAACCCACTATCACACGGGGTGAAAACTGGACAGTGGGAGGGAACGCCGAAGCTCAGGTGCTGCCGGGTCTCCTGGCTTGTGGAGAAGGCAGCTTGCGCGAACAGCTCGGCTGCGTGCTTGCGCAGAGAGCGTACCTCGACTTGCCTCTCATTCGGAAAACCATCAGACTGCTTTGTTTTACCACCCTGGGTGAGATATTGCGCATGCAGACTCATTTTGGGAAAGTCTGAATTCCCCGGCAACCGGCAGCCGGTGGAGCTCCGCAGCGGCTCTCTCTCAGAGGTGCTGGCAGCCATTGCCACCGGCACAGAGTCCCCAGGGCAGCATAGGGCGGAGCTAATGCTGTCTGCTTGGCCCGGAGACTCCGCCCACCCACAGCTGAGCTTCACAGACAATTGGCCTGGAGGTCAAAAGTACTAACAACGATTAACTGAGCTTAACTTCAGCAAGACTGTGCAGCCCATATCCACCTCAGGTAACCTGGGAGGCTGAGCCACTATCTCTAATAGGAAGTCTACCACACAAAGCTAATTGACCAACTCAAGGAAGCAGCCACCATGCAGCGACATGGAAAGAAATCAGATGTGAAAGAAACGGAGGAAAAAAAACGACTGGACATGGAATTCAGAACCACGGTTATAGGGTTTTTTAAGAGGCTCCAACAAAAGATCGAGGCCTATAAGGAAATAAGCAAGACCACAAAGGAAATGAATGAGTCCTACAAGAAAATGAGCAACACCCTCAAGGATATAAACGAGAGCTACAAAGAAATGATCAAGACCAACATGGAAATGAATGAGTCCTACAAGGAAATGAAAGAAACCCTCAAGGTTATAAAGGAGACTCTCAAGGATATGAAAAAGGACCAACCAGAAATTAAGCATACACTGACTGAAACAAAAAATATTATACAAAGACCTAAAAGTGCTCTGGAGCACCCCAAGAACCAAGTTAAAGATTTGAAATACAAAGAGGTAAAATCCACTCAGCTGAAAAAGCAAGAAACCAAAAGAATCCAAAAAACTGAAGATAGTGTAAGGGACCTCTGGGACAACCTCAAGCATACCAACATCCAAATTATAGGGGTGCCAGAAAAAGCGAGAGGCCAAGACAATGAAAACCTATTTGAAGAAATAGTGACTGAAAACTTCCCACACCTGGTGAAAGAAATTGACTTAGGAGTCCAAGAAGTGCACCGAACCCCAATATATAGGAACCCTAAGAGGACCACACCGAGGCACATCATAATTAAAATGCCAAGAGCAAAAGACAAAGAGAGAATATTAAAAGCAGCAAGAGAGAAACAGTTGGTTACCTATAAGGGAGCACCCATACGACTGTCAGTGGATTTCTCAACAGAAACGATGCAGGCCAGATGGGAGTGGCAAGAAATATTCAAAATAATGAATAGCAAGAATCTACAACCAAGATTACTGTATCCAGCAAAGCTATCATTCAGAATTGAAGGTCAGATGAAGTGCTTCACAGATAAGAAAAAGCTAAGGGAGTTCATCACCACCAAACCAACATTATATGAAATGCTGAAAGATATTCTGTAAGAAGAGGAAGAAGAAAAAGGTAAAGATGAAAATTATGAACAACAAATACACATCTATCAACAAATGAACATAAAAATCAAGTGAATTGATAGGCTGTTGAACAGGATAGACTGGTGAATATAACAGAGACATGGACATAGAGAGGGAATGGACTGACAATTCTTGGGGAGAAAAGGGTTGTGGGAAGTGCAGCAAGAGACTGGACAAAAATCTAGCAACAATAGGAGAGGACAGTGGGGAGGGGGAGGGGAGGGTGGAGGGTGGGATAGGTACAGGGTGGAGGGGAGCTATAGGGGGATAAAAAGGGGAAACAATGTAATTAATAAACTGAACAATAAAGATTAAAAAATTAAAAAAAATAAAATAAAATGCAGAAGGTCAACACATACCTCACAGAATTGTTATGAGAATTAAATGAGATGATGATGCAAAACCTTTGCATAGTGTCTGGAATGTTATACATACTCAATAAATGATGATGATGATAATGATGATGATGATGATGATGGTGGTGGTGGTAATGGTCGAGGTTGTACAGATTGGTCAGGTGATCATAACTGATGTGTTTTACTTATGCTTAATGACTTCTTCCTCCACTCCATTTTGGAAAGAAATGCAAGCAGGTTTACCATGAAGTTAATGAAGCTTAACTTTTAGAGAGTCTCACTTGTATCGGCCTCTTTCTTCCTTCCTTTCTTTCTTTCTTTCTTTCTTTCTTTCTTTCTTTCTTTCTTTCTTTTTCTTTCTTTCTTTCTTTCTGAGCAGTCTTTATAAAAAGATGTAACAAAATTTTAAAGGACTCAAAATATCATTTTCAAAACAACAGTATCGTTTTCAAAACACCACCAAAAAGTGAGTGTATTTAGCTTTCTCAGCTCATAACAGCAAATGTGTGAGTGGAGCAATAACTTATGTTGTAGCATGTTTAATAAACCTGCAACAGAGAAAGTTGTTTGAAGGAAGCAGAGATACTTTGTCTTTTAAGTATTAGAACCGAGCAGCTCCATAATCATCTGGCATCTGCTCAATGTTGTACCTATGGTTAGAAATGTACAAGATGGGAACTCCAGGGATCTTCCTGATTCTTCGTTTAAGGTCCCGGTCAACTGTGGCCACAATATAACACTTGCGCTGAGTTACTGTCTGTACTAAGCAGTCATCTGCATAGGCTCCTTTGTGTGTGCATGGTAATCGTTCAAATCTTGGATCCTTGGCGATCCTTAGAGCCACTCGATACTTCTGCCCCAATTTCTCAATTTCAGCCATTACACAGTCAGTTATACAAGGGATACACTTGGCACAGAGACGATGCATCATTGACTGCACTAAGTCCAGTTTGGCCTTAATGGAAAAGTTGATAAAGTTGGTATCAACCAGGATGTGGTAAGGTGGGCCTAGCTGTGTGTAATATTGAAAGAATAAGTAGGAGGGGTTTGGGGAAGTTCTCTTTCTTTGAGTGCACTGGGATCTTTCTTTTCTTTCTTTTTAGGTTTTAATCTGTCCTTTTCTTTAAGCCTCTGATCTCTGAGACTAAGCATTCACTTCATGGTCGCATACTTCCTTGTTTTCTTTTGCTTCCCCATGTTCACACCGCACTCTTGTTTCTTCCCGAATCACCAGCCTAGGCCTTTTTCTAATATGTACTTCCTTAAGCAATGACTTTATAATTTCATATTCCTTTCTTAGAGTGAGCACCACAACTTTTATAACATTTATACCTGGATTTGTGCCTGCCTACTTTTTGAACAAACTTTTATAAAAACATAAAACAATTTAATTTACCCAAAAAATACGTATATATGGACACCTTAAAAATTATATGCACGCAGCCCTTGCTGGGTCCCTCAGTTGGTTAGAGTGTTATCATATCCCCATAGATCAAGGTTCTGGGTTTGATCCCTGGTCAGGTCACATACAAGAATCAAACAATGTAATAGATAGGTGGGTGGATCAATAAATCAATGTTTATCTTTTTATCTCTCTCTTTTTAAAAAGTCAAGAAATAAAAAGTATTTAAAATAAAAATAAGTATATTCATACAATGTATATGTTTAATAAAAAATAACTATTAATCATTAATAAATATGTTGTATCAATTATGAATAAAAACTTGTACTTCATAAAATATATGTGACTTTTAAACAACTTTTTTTAAAAGGAGGCAGATGCTGGGGGAGATCAACTGAAGGACTTGTATGCATGCATATGAGCATAACCAAAGAATGAAAGACACTGGGGCGGGGAGGGGGGCAGGTGGGGACATGTGCTGGGGGGTAGGAAAGGCTGGGGCAAGGGTAATAGGGGGAAAAAGGAAAACATATGCACTACTATTAAATATAAGTTATACTGCAAAAAATAATAAAAATAATTTTTAAAAAGTTGTTTTGTTTTGAATGGACAAAATATTAAATAAGAATAGGCTCTGAGAGGAACTAGGGCATATTTCAAAGGAGAATGCAGATGCTTCTCACTCTCTGTATTGCTGGCTGGACTTCCTCAATATTTACAGATGCTTTATGACCAAACTTTGTTATGAAAGTTTATTCTCATTCATTTGTAGGCTCACCTATTATTTTGAGACTTTAAGAGAATACATATTCACAGACACACATGCAGGCTTTAGATTTATTTAAAAAAATAAGAAATATGCTATTTCAGATTGTATATTGTTTATGTAAGGAGAAATTCCCTGAAATTTGAGCTGTAGGGTTATTAACTCTAGCACAAAAGACAACTTATTATTTCTTATACTTACTATAAAAACAGGGAAAAAATGTATTATATGTTTGCTTTTAAAATAATAGATGGCCTTCTATGTCAGATAGTTTATATGCCTGGGTGAATGAAATGCCCTTTTCTTGCATTTCAGAACTGTTTTCATCAACAGCAAATGAAAACTTTTAGTAATTGTCTTTCATAGTTTGTATAATCTTATTTAAAATAATAATCTATTTTAAAAAAATAAAATAAAGTCCATGCTTTATCAAGTGTCTAAACTATCTGAGTGTTTTACATATCCTTCTAACCACTTCTCCCTAAATACTGCCATCTTTAACATAATTTCTTCCATCCACTAGCAATGTTCTTATGCCCTTGTTCTCTACTGGAGACAAAAAAAGACAAAAACTATAGGCCCATCAATCAAAAACAACACAGTCAGCACCAAGTCCAATAATGAAAATCATGATTTCATAAATCATCTCCCACAGGTTGGGGTCATCTCTAAAGAAAAAAATCTTATCAGGTGGAGCTGAATATTCTCATGGTCTTTCATTCTTCAGTCTGTAATGAAAACAATAGAATGTCTGACAGAATAAAAATGTCTAACCTTTCTTAACTTAAAAATATGCCCCATGTCCTTGAAATATGTTGAAGTCGATGTATTTTCCCCTTAAAAAGGTTCATCCATCCTTTGTCTGTGTGTGTGTGTGTGTGTGTGTGTGTGTGTGTGTGTGTGTTTTAACAGTTTGGCAATGAGATAACTTTTTCCCTCCCTCTTACTTTCTTTTCAGATATGTGTGTTAATTCAATTAAATGGAGATTAAATTTAAGAACTCCTTTCAAAAAGCGATTTCCTGGCAGTGACAAGTAGCAACTGCAAAAGAAGGTTTGACATGGCATTTTTGTTTTAGCTGAATCAACAACTCTTGGGTAAATTTTGTTCCATGACCCTGTGATCATATCCACATATCAGGAAGTAAAATAAGCAGCTGGAAATCACTAGGTAGATTTAGACCAATGGAGATTTATCTCTTTGAAAATATGGACTTTATGTTTGCAAACCTGGGTAAATAGCTCTGAGTAAAATAAAGTTTGATTAGGCCAACAAAATACTGTATACTTAATTAAAGTTCTCAAATTTATTTTGCTATGACACGGCTGTCTGGCACATCCCAAGTCCCTAATGTGATTCAATAAAATCTATTTTTTAGACTTTAATTAGCCACACTTATTGGGACATTCACCTCGCTGAAAGACCTAGACCTGGTTTGTACAATGTATAAAACACATTTAGTAGGGGGACTGAGACATGGTACAGAGACATGTTTTTATATGAAGAGAGATAATGGCAGTGTGCCTAAGGAATAAATTTTTTGAGTTTAGAAATTAATGAATAGGAAAATGAAGTAGATACAAAAAGAAGAGGGACATGCAAAATGGGTTGCTGAGTACAGGTAGTAAATGCCCTAGGCAACATTTGCATTAAAATTTTAAAACATATTATATAGAAGTCAGAAATTCAATGCAGACAGAATTTATTCTTCAGGTATGCTGTTGTAGCTGACATGAGAAAGCCAGTTGATGTAGCAAGCTTCCATTGTCTTATTTAGTAAGCATTCCGGAAACCTCTATTCAGAAAAGGTTGCTATTTACAGGCATTTTAAATTCTTACCAATTTTCTGCCTGCTACATAATGTAAAAGCAATGAATGGCTACACTGCATCATTCACACTTTCAACTATATGTGATTATCTGGTCCACTGGTCTACTGTAGTATATTTCTGAAATGAATTGAAGATAAACCCATAATAGTCCATTTCATACAGAGGCATTTGTCTCAGTTTAAATCCAGAGCCCAAATATCTACTTATTTCTATTCTGTTTTATAAGCACAGTGTTTTCATCATCATAAAACTATATTAGCTCCCTGATTATAACTGAAATTCTGCAAGTGTTGTGAGAGAGCTACACAGACTCATTCCTGGTTGTTTAGTAATCTCACTTTAAAATAAAAAGCACAGTTACTGAATAAAGGACAGAAAATTCAGAAGGGATTTGGGAAGAAGTTCCCTCTAGATACTGCATTACGGCCAGTTTTATATAAATGAATTGATTTATATGTGTTACCAAGGTCATATGAACTTTGCTTTGATCATAGGGACAAAATATATCATATTTGAAAAAATATATATGATTGATGTTTGAACAAGCTTAATATGATTATTCAGCCAATTAGAAAGTAACTATTATGTTAGTAACTATTTTAATAACTACAGCTAATCAAATTTTTGTTGAAGAATTTCTAAAATAATCTGATATTTAAATAAAAGATGCAAAAGAATAAATGCATAGGTAAATTGCAGGTAAATTGAAGATAAAAAATAGTTATCTTTGTTGTTTGGGGAATACATAGCTATGTAGAAAAATTTTAAAAGCATGTATGCAAATGATAGCCCTGAGTGCGAGGGGAGAGTATATTATATTTGTAATGTTTTATTTCTTTCATAAAAATTAAGCAACCAGAAGCAAACAGAGAAAAATGTTAATGGCTGCTAAATCCAGGTAGTGAATACATAAACATTTCATTTTTTTCTTTATATAATAAACCTTTCATAATTAAAAATGAATTATTATGTAATAAAAACACACATGAGGAATAAAATTTATAGAAAATTATGCATCATGTAGAAGCATTCTATATAACTTTTGCACAAATGTATATTTGTTAGTTTCTTTCAGAATACAAAATCAGGATTTAAAAAGAGGTTACCACTCTGTGTATACAGAAATTAATGAATATAAATTAAATATAGAGAGTGTCTTAATATCATTGATTTATGTTTCCATTCAAAGGACCATGATTTCTACATTCTAAGTTTACAATAGAACAATTTCTTCCCATACCCACTTGTTTTGCTCTTGTTGAAATTTTTTTCAGATTGTCTTCTAAACATAATTTAAAATACATAGTTTTTTAAAAAAATATATTGGTCCATATAATATTACTTTCCTAATTAACTCTCATTAACCTAAAAATTGTGTAATAATTGAATGTAATTTTATTTTTCTCAACACAATTCAATAGACAAAAAATGCACTAACTTTATAAAACAAAAGTTTAGAGAATAAAATGGGTACAACTGGTAAAATTATTAAAACAAAGGCATGCATACACTAGTTTAAGATGGATTAACTATTACTAGTCCTTCAAGAGAACTAACTACTGAATGCCACTAATGCTGTCAATGATAACCCTAGAACTGCTTCTCTCTCTCTGTCTCTTTCTCTCTCTCTCTTTAATCCTTTAGTGCTCTGTAAAGGCAAAATAATCCAGAATGGTATAACAAGCCTTTGATATTTTTCACTCTAACACTTATTAATGAAGACATATTTTAACATATGTGTAAAATTAGAAAAGCTATTAAAAATGCTTATGAAGGTCATGAGACATTATAGTATGGCTAATAATTTTTCCATATTCTTTGTGAGCAATTAAGTACTTTGAATAAGGATCCAGTTATTTGTAGACTATCCAATACCTTGTCTTTAGCCATTTGGCTACACACCTAAAAGTGTGTAAAAAAAAAAAAGTGACAAGCTGCTACACTCATCAAACTACACACACACACACACACACACACACACACACACACACACACATGCTCTGTGTTTATCACATTCAGGACATGTTCAAAGCCTTTAGCAATTATCTTCTACTTAAGGATATCTCTTCCCTTAAACTCAAAGGCATCTGTAGTCAGCGTCCCTTGGTTTAGAATGCAGTTGAATCGTGTGTTCAATAACAGAGGTGTACAAACTCCTGCCAGCAAACCAGATCCAGCCATGCCCATTTGTTTAGTATTGTCTATGGCTGCTTTCTTGCTACATTGGCAGGAATCAGTAGCTGCCACAGAAGCCTAATGTGTCCAGTGAAGCCTAAAACATTTGCCATCGAGACCTTTACAGAAAAAGTTTGCCAACCCCTGGCAAACTGTATATAATACAGAATAGGACACAGAAAATACAATTTAGCTATATATTTCCAGTGCCCTTCAATTTCAGTAAGTTTATTTTTCCAACTAAAATTCAATATACTTGAGATTAAGGATAATTTTTAAAAACTTATACTTTGAGTCTGACCTCTAAGTACCTCAGCTGGCACAGGGGACATATTGAACACTTGATACCTAATTGATTTATTAAATTATTGTAGAGCAAGAAATCCAATTATGATATAAACTACATTTTCTCTAAGCTTGATCTCTTTATCTAGTGAGATCAGCAGAGCACTACATATCCGGGCTGCATGACTGCGGCATTAAAGATAGCTTTGAGGACCTTTGACAATAATTATGCTTTTAGCTTTTGGAATAAAACAGCCATTCTTAGAAGTCTCTGTATTTTTTTAAAGATTCCATTAAGGACAACATCTACTATATTCTTTAAAGATTCTCTTAAAAGCTCATGTGAAATTCCTCCCAGAATTCCACATTAAAGAAAAGTCTGTGCTTTCTAATGTACTGCCATGTTTCCCTTTATTAGGCAATGACAGTCACCCAATCCATTGCCTTTCTTTTTAAAAAACTGGCCTTCAAAAAACCCAGAGTTAATATTCAAGCTCAATATAAGCAGCTGATGTTAAATTTCCCTTCCTATCATGCACTCCACACTTTTAATACATAATTCTTGTTTTTCTTCTTTTTAATAATTTAACAATTTTTAAAAATTTTCTCCATAACAAAACTGTTTAAACGCTGGCATGAGAAAAAAAAATGAAGAATGAACGCATGAATAATAAGTGAAGGAACAAATGAATAGATATGTTCTACATTATGGAATCTAATATTCCTAATAAGACAAGTTGCCATATTCTATCCAATTCTGTTTTCTCTATCATACAAACAAGGCACAATAGAGCAATATTTTAAAAACTTCAAATAATAAAATTTAGAAACAATAGCTGGTGCTTGAACTTAAGTTGGAAATATGCTACCCCAAATAAACACTAGATTTAAACATAAACTTATGGGATATTATCTGATCTAACTAAAATTATCTTACCTAATGTTAAAAATAAATATTATAAAAATGTTTATATCCATAAGACTGGGGATTTAAGCAGGACTAAAATGGTATACTGTAGGTAATTCCACACTTATGTGAATCTAATTACCATCTTTGGGTGAGAAGATAGTCACCTCCAAGCAGGTATATGCTCAGAGGGTTATAAATTATATAAACTTAGAGGGGATATGAATTTACTTAGAATGTAAGTGAGTTAGGTGGGAGAAAATATTTTTGTCTTGCCATGCTCCAAAATTCTTGGTTTGCACTGCTGTTGGTAGGAGGGGCAAAGGTATGCAAGTGAGGGTCAATCTATCTTTAGAAGGAATTTTAAAACTTTTAGAATGGGCAGCACCAAAACTCTAACCCTTAATAGAAAACTAAGGCAAATTGCCTTATTGGAACAATAAAATGGTGCAATCAGAGGTCCAAGGGCACACAGGCAACAAAATCTCTTAAGTGAAACTACTTTAAATAAAAGAAAATCTTGTCTAGTGACCCAGACATAACAACAAACAAGGGCTCATGGAGAATGATGTGTTCCTGGAAGTAGTTTGCTGCTGGAACCTCTGAGGACCCAGCCACTGGGGAGTAACACTGTGTGCTGGGAAAGCTGACTGCGCTCGTGAGCTCTGGGAACTTGGACGGGTTATTTCTGTTGTCAGTGCTTGGTATCCTCTTCTGAAAAAAGGGTGTCACAATACTGCATTCCCCTGAAGGCCTGTAACAATTAGATACGTTAATATATGTAAATCCCTAAAACCAAATCCAGTACTTAGTAATTCTTTTATGAGAGACTGCTCATAATTATAGTCAATCAGTACATTTGATTGTATCTATCAAGGTGGATACACCATTAATTGGGTTATGCACATTACTGGTGATAATTTGGGTAAAAGCCTGATGATGATCAAACTGACCATCTAAGAGAAAAAATTCAGAGGAACACATTAAAATCTCAGGATTGTTTCTAATTAGCAGTATGTCCTTTGCTAAACCACTTGAGAGTCTGAGTCTAAATTTCCATATCTGAAAAATAAAAATGAGTCAGTCTGGAGAATCCCTAAGGTCCTTTTGGCCCTAGATTTTAAGAGTCTATGAATCCTCTTAATGTGTGAATATCATATCTCCAGACATTTACTAGGCACTAGGAGAGAAAAAGAAAAAATGCAAGACAGTTCCCTTTCCCACAACAAGTTTTGATCTGGATATGACTAAAGAGCCTTTGAATCCCAATTTGCACAGCACAATGACATCCTCAATTATAACAGTTGTGTTAAATATTTCTCTGGCTTTGCCGGCCACTGGGAAAATCTCCTGCAAGGCCAGGATGACTAGCATTTACAGACTCTCGGCTTCTCTTTTGAGTGATCAGTGGCAGACACGTGAAAACCGAATTTACACTTCCCTGTTTTACTGACAAGGGGTTACGCTAAGTAAAACTTTGATAATTGACACATATTCCCTATTCCTCAGATTGTCCTTTGCTGCCAAAGGAGCAATCCAAATAGGTTCATGACAAAAAAGCAAGAAGGCCTTGTCCCCTTCTGATGGCTAAGGATGATGGAGAGAGCACTGTGACCCTGAACAGTCTGTGTGCTTCAGGGGTGTTTGTGGCTCTAGCCCTCTTTATGTCCTTTTCTTATGCTCAATACTATTATTTATTTTTAGCACTTTTTCCTTTAACTTCTTAAATTTTAAGTACTAAGTAATAAAATGACATTGACAAAAGGTTTCCTTGAATTTGTATTAAATGCCTACATAATGATTTTTCCCCTCTCTCACATTTAATTTCGAATTTATAATTGTCCTCAAAGTCCTTAGATCTTCTTTCCTGTTAATAGGAAAAAACCAGTAATCTGAACATGAACTAAATACATTTAATTTTTTACAGTACTACATGGGAGGTAATGTGAGGCCAGATACCACCAAGTATTGTGCACCGCACACTGCCTGCAGAGGTCCTGCAGATCACCTTGTAGGTACAAAGGCACAAAAAAACCTGTGATGCAAAGCAGTCTGCCGGGGACCAGTCAAGCTTACTTCAATGCTCGTTGCCTTTAGAACTGATCTATCAGGTATCTGATTATCTACCTGGTCTTATCCCATGGCAGAATCTTCAAACCCTATGCATTTGCAGGATAAATTGTTAACCCTGGATTTTACTCTTTAGAGCTCATAAAATCCACGGCAGAAGAGCTAAGAACCATAACTGCGGTACTGCCCCACAGTAATTGAACTGTCTGATGTCTTGTACTTAGGCATTCTATGCCTTCATTCCTACCTAGTTTTAAAAGGGCCTGTTTCCATGACATCAGTAAACTCTTGTCTTCCAGGACAGAGGAGAATGGAATGTTTCATGATTAATGACACTATCTAAATACTGGCACAACTGGCAAGCTCTTGCAAAGGAGGCGTGTTTGACTGCATTCTGCCCAGCACAACAGCTCATTAAGCAATATTTTCCCCATTAATGTTTAGTATTAAACACTGAATGAAAGACTAAATATCATACAAAAAACAATTTGAAAACAGCACAGTGGGGCTTAGGGTAAGCAGCCAAAAGCCTCCCCTTCATTTGGAAGACAACTTGCATACCTATTCCAAAGATTAATGAGCAATCAGTTCCAAATTAAACCAAGACCTGCATTGAAATCGTTTTGTTTTTTTTTCTCCTCTGTTGAAAGCATAGCTGTGAGTTACACTAACTGAGATAAAATACAGTATTAGCCTTTCCATGTGTTGTGTAATGTGGTTAGAAACATGAAAGATTGTTTCTGAAATATTTCCTTCACATATTTTCATCATTTATTTTCCTGGATAATTTGAAAGGAAATGGACCATGATGAGATTGGTAGTTTCTGCCACATGATGTAGAATCTTGCTCTCTGTCAGTCACTCAAAAAACAGTCACCTCTTTGAAGACGAAATAAGAAAACTGTTTTTATGAGCATCATAGATCCTATCATAGGCAGCTAACATAGAATTCCAATTTTATAAAAACTGTCAAAAGAAACTATCTTTCAGTAGGAGCATTGATATTGTTATCGGGAGTGAAAATATGGGAGAGCCTAGTGTATGACTTAGACCTCAGGACAGTGATAACACTAGTGGTATGTGTTATGGTCAGACATTCTTATATATAAAGGGGCATGATTTAACCCACAAATAACTGAATCCTAAAAATGCAAAATTGGTCCAAGAAAGATTAATTTAATTGGTGAGTCTTAACCTTAATATGTTTTGATATTAGCAACAATTCACAAAATAAACTCATTATCCAGGTCTCTCTAAAATTAGAGCGTCTGTGAAAAAAAAGTGCATGGATGTGGGTGAACACATACACATGGAATGCGTTATTTTGTTTGTGTGCACATATATGTACATTTTTTTCTAGGGACAGGTTATATAGTTTTGCATTAGATTCTGAGTTATAATTTTGATAGCAAACTTTTAAAAATTATTGCATAAGGCAGTGGTGCTACAACTCAATTATATTTTTAAAAGTTTAAAAATACCAACACCAGAAACCCTTCCAAAGTTGAATTGAACCAGAATATTAAGGGTGAGTAAATGCATGGGATTTTTCCTGAAACTCCTCAAATCTTAAGATAGTATGACCAAGAACCAAAGTAAGTAACATAGATAATATTGACATACAAAAAATAGACATATGAAAAATGGAAATCTGATGTAAACTCAAGTGGCCAGAGAAGATTTCCTGAAATAAAATTGATACCATGTAGCTTTCATGACAAAGGAAATAGATTAAGTAACATCAAGATTGATGAATAATGATAATTTCATAATTATTTAGAAGCACAGCCATCACATTACCTAAGTAAATATGTAGAAGATTACATGGTCCCAAAAAAGATATGTTCCAGTCCAAATCCCTGGAATAGTAAATGTAATAACATTTGGGAAAAGTCTTTGAAAATGTAATTAAGTCAAGGATTCAGAGATGAGGTCATCCTGGATTTTTCTGGTGGCTCCATCTCCAGTGACAACTGTCCTTAGGAAGGACACAGAGAGATCACACAGAAGGAAGATGCAAAGTGATTATAGAGGTGAAGTTTATAGCAATGCAGACAAAAGCCCTGGGGAATGTGATGATATGGAAGCTAGGTGATTCAAGAAAGAGGGTCTCCCAGAAAACCGCGAAAGGCAGTGCAGCCCCACAGCACCTAGATTCTGAACTTCCAGCTTTACAAAGGTCAAATGTTGGAGAGAGGAGTTTCTGTTTTTCAGATCAACAAGCTTAGGATAGTTAGTCCCAACAGCTACCGGACACTAATAAATGATCTTATTCTTATTTAGCTGTTAATAGATAACAAAACAACAACCTCAACTTAGCTCCCTGGGTTGAAGTTATAGTTTCAGAAGAAAGTGGACCGTGTTCCTCTTACTTGCAGGGTGTTTCTTTAAGACAAGAGTGGTTTTAGGTGAAGTCATAGCAATTTTTCAAAGAAGAAATCAGCATTCTTGAAAATTAACTCTCATTTGCCTTTCCTCCACCCTCCAGCTAACCCTCCATCTTCATTGCACTTGTCTTTTATCATCCCTTACTTTGCCTCTTCCCTGAATCTAATGCCTACAATCTTATAGAGTAGTTTGTATGAGCATCCTAGTATTGAGAACTGTGCATATAGTATTATTATTATATACAAGTTAAGCTCAAGAACTTACAATGAACTAGCACTTGCTATATGACAATTTATAAGAAGATTTATTTACCCATAAGAGCATCCTTTTAATATAAGCACTATTATCATGAATATTTTACAAATAAGATTTACAAACAAAATTTGAGTACTTGTCCAAAGTGAAGCCAAAAAAAAGAAGTTGATATGAGAAAAATAAAAAGTCCACTGGTGATACTGATGAGCTTAACTTGTATCCTATATAATGAAGAGGTAATATGCAAATTGATCTTCACACCCTCGCTTCACAAGATGGCTGCCCCCACATCACCACAACATAGCTGCCCACATCATCACAAGATGGCTGCCCCCACATTGTCACAAGGTTGCTGGCAGGTGAGAGCAGTTGGGGGCGACCAAGCCTGCAGGGAGAGGCAATTGGGGGCAATTGGGCCTGCAGGGAAAGGCAGCTGGAGGCTATTGGACTGACAGGGGAGCAGTTAGGTGTCAATCAGATTATACCAATGAACCCTCTATTGATATATAGATAATGGAGGTCAGGATGGACCATTATGAACTGATGCTACATGCTGATTAATGTGCTTAATCACTCAGATCTTAAGTAGAGAAGTGAGGTAAGGAAAATGAATAAATAGTGGGAATGGCTTAAATGAGTATATGTTGTTTTTGCTAAGATGAGCTTTCAAATCTCTTATCATAATCTAATTATAGAAATGATTCCATCAAAATAGCTTAAATTGGAAATAATTATATTTTGAAAGTATTTTATGTATGATAAATCTTCATAGTTATATAAGCATATAAAATTGTTATAAATTGCTTTTGAAATATGAATTCTATTTGTATCAGATATATCAGTTTTTTTTCTCTTATTACTCTTCATTTTGTGTCTCTCTTGATTTTGCCAAGGCAGACTAGCTTTTAGTGAATCTGTGTGTCTTCAACTTTATAAATAATTCCAGAAGAAGTAATCAGTATTCTTCCTTTTCAAGAATTTGTAAAGAGGATACAAGTAAATCTGACAAATGTCAAGACATGTCAAGAACTCCCTTTCCAGCTAAAGGAGAGTATTAATGGTAATGTTATAATTTGGACTTGCAAAATGACATGGAGAAATCTGGAAACGAAGAACTATTAAAAGGAACATTATGCTAAGTGAAATAAGTCAGTCAGAGAAAGACAAGTACCATATGATTTCACTCATTTGTAGAATTTAATTAACAAACTGAACTAACAAGCAAAATAAAGACAGACTCACAGATAGTGAGAAAGCAGACAGCTCTGGTGTATGTGTGTGACTGGGAGTGCTAAGGGGAATGTGGTGGTGTTGAGCAAAAATGAGGGGGAAAAGAAAGATACTCATGGACACAAACAATAGTGTGGCTATTAGGAAAGGGGAGGGGATGGGTGGAGGTGGAAGAGTGAATGGGGGATACATTGTGATGGAAAATAAAATAAAAAAGAAATTTTAAGGTTGTTTGTTTTGTTTTGTTTTGTTTTGTTTTTTAAAGAGCAAACTAAAGGGAGAGGAACAAAAGTAGCAGTGAAAATGTTTAGTTATTCTATCATGTCCTTTTAAATGTTAACTCCGACTTTGTTGAGCATTGCAAAATGACTAAAATGATCATATAAGCTTTCTAGTAAGGCATACCAAGCCAATATGTTGCAGTTTATAAAATATACATGTTGAGAAATTTTAAAAAGTAGAGAATAGTCATTCTTAAACCAACATATGTAGATACCTCCAGTGTCTTGAAAAAAATGTCTTCTTTTGTTCCTGTTTTAATATAGCTGTCAACTTTTGGAGGAAAACTCTATTAAAAATACTGAGTGAGTCTCTCTCTATCTCTCTCTCTCTCTCTCTCTCTCTCTCTCTCTCTCTCTGTGTGTGTGTGTGTGTGTGTGTGTGTGTGTGTGTGTACTTGCATGCATGTATGGGGGGGGATCAAAGAATTTCACAGGCTATGTCACTCTTCATTTGCAGTTCTAACCTCACCTGTGTACTTAGCATTGCTAGACTCTGTCTTAGTCCCCTTCTCTACAATGGCATTTTCAATCTTCCTGGCTTCTCTCTCTCTCTCTCTCTCTCTCTCTCACACACACACACACACACACACACACACACACACACACAACACACACACCTTTATTGTTGAAAGTATTACATATGTCCTCCTATTTCCCCATTGACCTCTTCTAGCTCACCCCCAACCCCCAACCTAAGCCTTCACCACCCTATTCTTGGCTCTCTTTAATCCCTCACCTCCACCCATTTCACTCCACCTCTAAGGAGGACATAATAATTCTTGGAAATTGGCATCTCATCAATAAAAAAATTCCTCCTATTTGCCACCCTTTACAATCCTCCTAAATCCTTACTATCCCTTTCCACCCTAATGCATTTAACATTCACATTAGCCAGTCACATCCTACTACCTCCAGGTCTGTTCCGCATCCGATTCCCTGTTCTTTTCCTTGGAACTAAATACTATTAATTCAGGATTCTTTTATTTAGTTTTCAATCCTTTTTCTTTTAAATGCCTCCCCCAAACCCCAAATCAGTGATCACATACATCCAAATTTTTCCATCATAAAGCAACAACAAAAATCATTCTTGTTAGCTGACTCACTCAATCTTGCTGTTTTAAGCTAAATTTCTTTAAACACCTTTGTCTACATTGAATGTCTGACTGTATCTACCACTTACTCTTTAGACTGATGTAATTTGGCCTCTTCCCACAATATACATTCAATTGAATCAGAGACATCTGCATTTGCACTCTCCAAAGGCACTTTAAAATCAGCATGCCCCAAAATAAAGTTTCCATCCTCTCTCAAACTACAGCTTCCACCCATTGCAAAAACTAAGACCATGCATATTATTCCTGCCTGAGCCATCTCAATTTAACCCACTCAATTTAACTCTTAGATGTTAGCTCCTAAATAGTGTTTAAATCCTTCCATTTATTTCAACCTCCACTGCACAAATCTTTCCTTTGAAGAACTTGTTTGTACTGTTTAATTGGATATCAGTCTGATTCCCCCAGTAGAAGGGCTATGACAATATTATTCCTTGTATATTCTTAGTGCTGAGCAACAGACTTAGACATAATTGGTGCTCAATAAAAATAAGTAATAGTTGTGAGTGTAAAGTCACCTCTCTTTTTCTTTTAAGAAGGGAGCTAAAGCTTCTACTAACCAGAGTCTCCCTGTTAAGAGTGCTCTAGAGAATAAATTATGCTATTTATTTTAATTATGAACCAAGTGAGCACAAAAAAAGGATACCTGATGTTTGAGTTACAAATGCAGTGTAATGTGACTCTGATCCTGTGATGTTAATAAAAGATAAAAATAAAAGTACTGTGTCTTGCACAAATATTTTGATTAACAATTTTCTCTGAATGAAGATTCTTCAGAGGAAAGTCTATACAGCTCAAAGTTCAGAAATGTTGCTGAGCTAAATACCCAAAACTCATGAGTCTCAAATTCTACGTATTTTTTAATTTATGCAACACTTTGAAATTTCTCTCATTCTCTCTTCCTCTCCTCCACTCACAAGTGTATAGTCCTTCACAGTTCTTCCTAATTCACCAGTATTTGCTCATTTGCCATAATGTGTTTTACCTTTTTATGAGTACTTAGAAAGAGATTGATTCTCAGTGCATTGGGACTTAACATACAAGACATTTTGATACTCTGATTTTATTCTGAATATCTGAAACATAATAAAGTCAAATGTCATATAAATGAAAGTTCAAAACAGACTGCCCACATTGACCCAGCAAGAGGTCTCAAAGTGACCTAAATTTGAAATGTTAGTTATTATTTTTTTTAAAGCTCTGTGAATAAGAGAATTTGTAAGAGGCTTATTGGAGTGATCA
The DNA here is from genome assembly GCA_027563665.1 of Antrozous pallidus. Taxonomy (NCBI): domain Eukaryota; kingdom Metazoa; phylum Chordata; class Mammalia; order Chiroptera; family Vespertilionidae; genus Antrozous; species Antrozous pallidus. Next base: position 30,484,902 of record CM050519.1, read on the forward strand.
CTTTCTATTCATAGAAATGTCTAATCACTATGCTGTGCACCTGAAACTAATATAATATTAGATCTCAACTATAATTACAAGCAAATATTAAAGAAGAGAATCTGTCTTTTGGAATACTGACAAATGATAAATCTACATTATTATCTTTGGTGCAAAGAAAAATTGCATAAAAGTACCATGAGCATGTTATTGAATGCACAAAACTGACAAAGTGGTAGAGAAAAACCACTGCATGGTTGGTTGAGCTAAATATGAGCAGGTAAGCCATGCAGTGGCTATGTGGTTGGAATATGAATGTTATTAGGTTTCCTCAGTCCTAAGCCAGCTTTGTTTGGGGGCCACTAAAACTAACCAATACTGATCCACCCCAAAAACGTTTCAAAACACATTGTCAATCTTACAGGACACTCCTTGGGGGAAATATCTGATTATGTAAAACATATTTTTTCCCTTTGTTCATTTTCTACCTTTTAATCACTCCCAAATATTGTGAGTGTCAGAGTGAAATATAGCTGGCTACCTCATTTTATTCAAGCTGATACAAAAATAATTCCAGAACAGCAATAATGTCATGTCATTTTTTTTTAAATTAAGAGATAAAGTACTCTCTTTGAATTCATCACTTTGTACTAGTTAGTATGTTGGATATAAATCTTCCCTGCTACTCTGATCTACAGATGATTGGTTTTTGTTTTTCTGTATTCACCTCTGCCTCTTTCTTTTAATTTATATCAAACAGGTGATAATATTCAGGTGCTGCGTGGAGACAGCTGATACTTCAAACTGGAAAGCTCCATCTGCAGGCTTTTCATTTCATGGACTGCATAATATACTTTGTGCTGATGAGGTTCCTTATAATGGAAGCTACATGAGGAAAACTGCTCGCCTTTTTACATTGTTAAATGTTCCTTGATATAATGGTCCAAAATGTGTAAAGAAGTTAAAGGTAAAAAAATAAAATAATTAATCATTTATTAGAGATTAACTGTCAAAAACACTAAGTATGCATATGTCAATCAAATGTACCAAAGCACCTATACCTGTCCCTAAGTAAACACTGAAAGGAATTAAACTACAATAGTCCTGTTGGTGAGTTATTATGCCATCATTTCTAAAGAAAAAGGGGTGCCCAGCTGGCATGGCTCAACATCTACATATGAACCAGGAGGTCAAGGTTTGATTCCAGGTCAGGGCACATGCCTGGGCTGTGGGCTGATTCTCAGTAAGGGGTGTGCAGAAGGCAGCCAATCAATGATTTTCTCTCATCACTGATGTTCCTATCTCTCCCTTTCCCTTCCTCTCTGAAATCAATAAAAAATAAATAAAGAAAGAAAAAAGGGTGAAGATGTTATTCCATGAAAAAGCCTAAATTATACAAATAAGTAAATAATACATTGTTAAAGAAAGATGACCCTGAAAGGGTAACTTTTGTTCCCCTCCTGCAATTTCACCATCTTCTCAGCTGTCTAGAATTAGAAATATAAAAACAGAAATGGCAGAGGAATAGAATGCCTGGTCCCTTTGGAGCTGGCTTTATAAGTTCTGAAAAATCTATCCCTGCTTTGTTATCTTGGGCAATAAAATCTCTCAGCAGTCTCCTTCACAGGGGAGTCTTCCATTTCTGACTTGGCATTCCTCCTCAGCCATACAAGGTCACTCAGTTATCCTCTCTGTAGATGCCAGCCCCATGGAAGGAAACTCCTCTACTGAGGAAGAGCCTAGAAATAGTGCGATTGTACAAACAGAAACAAATACTGGAATCCTGCTAAAATGTCTTTTAGCAAACACCTAAAATGTAATTGTCAGCTGTACAGTATCGACTACTAAACTGCACATAAAATGTGAGTACTTAGTCCAAGGAAACAATCTTTCTTCATTCTATGCCAGTCCTACCTTTTGTATTCCACTATAAAATATCATTTATTAAGTCAGAGTAAGCTAGCCATAGGCAGGGTAAATCCATTAGAAAAAAAATTACATTATCATAGCCATTGCTAGCAAAATTCTACTAGTAAGATGGGCAGAAGTATTGCAATGTTGTCCTTTTTCCTTTTAAACAGAAAAACTAAACTGATTTCCAGTTAATAAGACTTGTGAAAACTCTTATTGAGAATTAAAACAGTGAAATGACTGATGTGTCATTCCACTGCTCACTTGAATACACTTGTAAGGTTGGATTTTAAACTTGACATTCAATTATTCACTTAATTGTCAAGGCAGTGGCAAATTCATCTAGAAAACCACTGTTAAACATTGAGTGGCACCTTTCTTACTCTCCCTAGCAGTCTTATGGGGATTGATTGCACCCATGGTTAAACAGAATATCTCCTTTAATCTCCTCTAATTGCTGTTGACCTATCTCTGCATTGCTTGCCACATATATAAAAAATCAAGTGCATTTTACATGAAAAAATGAAGTAATTACTGAGCAAATCTGATGGCTAATTACACATAGAGGCTTCTGGGAAATGTAGGACAAATCGGTGTCAGATTTTAAAAAAAGCAAAACAGAAAAGAAGTTGAAGTTAAAAACTCTCAGATACTGACAGGATAAAAATGACTTGAAATGCACCATTTCTTCAAACACAACCTGATTCTCCACAGAAGTAAATTGGAAAATTCTAGTGATACATCCAGTCTTTATGCTAATAATAGTACAAACAGCTGAGAAAATAGGACCTATTGCACTAAAATGAAGTATTTGGGGAGAAAGAACTGTTTTATTATTATTATTATTATTACTATTTGTATAAAAAATGTTGAGCAACAAAAAGGTTTGTACCTCTTTTTCTTTTTGTTTGCACTTCAGTAGAATCATATTTGTTCCAAAAACTAATAACTACAGTTTGTTGAGATGTAATGAAATCTGATTGTCTCTAGAATATTGAATAAAATCATATTGGAACTGAATATTATGCAATCTCTTTTTATTACAAAAAGTCTGTTTTAAAGTATTTTTTTTTGTTTGCAAAAGTATCTGATAGATCAATCTGATCTGTTTCATTTCTTCTTATATCTCTTTCATAAGGTAGTTTACATATATCTGTGACATAAAAATATGATATATACTATAGTTACAGAACAAAATATATAAAGCTCCTCTTATAGATCAATACCACATAAACACAAGATAGTTTTGCATACCAGAAAGAAATTATATCACCATGGGGGGGGGGGGGGGAGGGAGGCTGTACTTGTTTCAGGGAAAATACCTCCTTTTCCAGGAACTTAATGACTCACAAACTTCTTTATGATGACTAACAATCATAACTCTAAGCATAATACATTCATACAATTAATCATGAGCCCATACACAGGCACACACATATCTCCCAGAATATGTAGTTGAGTTATGTTGATATTTTGTATTGTTAATCACTATTAGTGCTGTTTAATAAGCAATAACTTTCTGCTTACCATTTTAAATGTAAGTGCAGGTTTTAATTTTAATTTAGTTTCAAGCCTCTCCTACTTCCTTATAATACGGTATAGGGCTTTGAAGGTCTTTTGTCTATGGAAAGAAAATATTAATACTGTCAGAGCATAATAAGATATGTGTTTGTGACAAGGATTCCCAGTGGCCATCTTTTCAGACTTCATTATATTTAGACAGTGTGTGGCTTACCTCCTGAAATCATCTCAAGTGAGATAAAAATGCAATGATGCTGACTTAGTAGCATTTTACTTCTCTCTCACTACAGTGCTTTGAGTATTAGGTACCTATTAATTGAAGTAAATTATTTACATAGCAATATCTTTATTTGGGAGATTCTAATCTCCATGCCAAGTTTAAGTGTTTTTTTGGCATTTTTTTAATATTGTGAACTGTGACATTTACAAGAAAAATTAAAAAGACTCATATTCTTTACCAATCTAGGAACAGAGTGTATAGTAAATAAATGCTGTTTAGAAATTAAGTCAATCATTAATATAGTGTACATGAGTAATGCTTTTTTCCATGTGTCTGCTGATCCAACAAAAACATGAAAATCAAGTTAAGACCACCGACACACATTTCCTTTTTCTTGCACTAGCAAATAAGTTGATAGTTTGGGAAATAAGATAACTTACCCAGTTAAATGGCACAACTAAATCCTTTGCTGGTGTTAGTTGCATTATCATTCTGAAGACTTACTCTGGAGAGAACTCGGTCTCCTGCAATACTTCCCTATTCTCTTTTTCTTTTGAAGTGTTTGTATACCTTTATGTGAAACTCAATGACTTCCCCACTATTTTCTCCTTTTTCCTCAGGCCAGCCAAGATGCTTGATGTTAAAAAGAGCCTCTGATATTTTGGATTTTTTTTAAAAAAATCCTCCATTGTTTCCCTCATGCTTACAATCATGAGAGTAGTGGAATGCCTTAAGAAAAAGGATTTTAAATATATATAAACTGAGTTAAAATGTGTTGGAGGTAAAAACAAAATCCCTGTTTTGTTATAAACATTTTTGGGGTCTTGTTTCCTTTTGACCTCTACCTTTGATCCCTTTTGTTCTCTGCTTTCTTGGCAATATTGATTCTATCAGGCTCTGGTGGTGATAAGAACTCTGCTCTAAAGAACAAAAGTCAAATGGAAATTTGCTGATAACAGATAGCTAGACTTTTGCATTTGTTTTGAAACGAGGAGGATGCTGTACTTTATTTCTATCAATTACCAAAAAAAAACAACAACAGTTTTTATCTCCATTTAATCACTATGGGTTGCTGAGATGTACTCATTAAAAGTTATATATGAAAAACTGATTAAAAATCATTGTTTTCAATCTGTCAGTGAAAAGCACTTACCAACAACAAGACATAATGTTAAAAAAAAAGGATAGTAGTATATTATTATCATCTCTAGAAGCAATCTTCTTGTTATAGTATAAATCTTTTCATTCACTTGAGATTCTTTGCTATCCAGAATCTGTACTTGATGGGGAAGAAACACCTCATTTAAATTTTAATGGCTCTTCTGAGAAACATTGATTATGCTTTGAGATTTGTTTGGTGTGGGGATCCATTCCCTACATCCATAAAGTGCTAGACCACTCCTGGACAAAGAAGGAAACATTTGAGGCTTTGAATAATATCCATTGTAAAATACTGTTTATAATTTTTAATTAATGAAGCATTAAAAAACATGTAATTCATAGAATTTCAAGTTAACTTCTCATTTGATTCTTAATGAAAGATAACAAAAAAGGAACTTGGAGACCTAGGCTACAGGCTCTCATTAATTCAGAGTTATAATTTCTTCCCTTGTCAAGAAAAATGCCTATACATCTCTAACTGCTGTTGTTTGTTTGTTTGTTTGTTTTCCATTCTAAGATATCTTATCTGTGTTTATTTTATAAGCTGGAAATCCTTAAATCAAATTTCTATATTTAAATATACCCTCTAAGTCACTTAGCATAGAAGTTGTCAAAACAGGATTTGATAAGGTTTATCATAAGCCAGTGAATTTTAATATTTAAGAAATTAAAAATGAGGGAGAACCAAGATGGCGGCATAGGTGAACACCTTTTGTTCTGCCCCGCGCAACGATTTAAAAACTACAACATAACAACAAAACAAACATCACCCAGAATCGCCAGAAAGCTGGCTGAGTGAAAACTCCACAAATAAGACTGAAGGTGGGACACTGAGACTCAGAGGAGCAGTGGTAGCACAGCCTTGAAGACGGAAACAGGTTAGGAGCCATCCTGGTCGCGCGCGCGCGGGCTGTAGGGCTGGAGCAGCAACCCTGGCTGGATTTCGCCAACCGGGAGGGTGGAGACGTCCCACTACACGATTCCCCAGCACCGGGCAAGGTCCGAGATCCGGGGTACGTGGAGACGTCGCACTGCACAGATTCCCCAGTGCCAGGCGAGGTCCGAGGTCCGGGGGACACACCAAGGAAGCGGGGCGCGGCAAAGGCCTCCTAGTCTGCGAAGAAACCCGGAGGCTGGGAAAAGAAGTTTGCGCGCAAGTGTCGCACAAACCCGCGACTTGCCCCCTGGAAACTTGTCTCCTTGTCCCGGAAACCATCTATTTTACAACTCTGGGCTAGACTTTGGGTGTGCAAACTCATTTGGGGAGAGGCAGAGTTGTCTGGCAAGGGGAAGAGTCTAGCGGCTTTCTCTTGGAGGTGTCTGCAGCCATGCCCATCCAATAGAGACCCGCGGGCGCATGCACGAGCGCCGCATAGGACGTAGCTGATGCTGAGGCTGCCTGCTCAGCTCAGAGACTCCGCCCATCCAACCCGAACACAGTCTCCCTTCACAGCCAATTGGCCTGGAGGTCAAACCCTCCTAGGCTAACAACAACAAGCTGGGTTTAAATTCAAAAACACTGAATACAACCCATAAAGGATTGCAGTAAGAGTACCCACCTCAAATAACTGGGGAGGCTGTGCCACTGACCCTTAGAGGATATCTACCACATAAAGCAGCCACCATGTAGAGATATGGAAAGAAATTAGGTGCGAAAGAAATGGAGGAGAAAAGATGACAAGACAGAGTTCAAAACCACGGTTATAAGACTTTTCAAGAGGCTCCTAGAAAAGGCCGATGAACTTAATGAGAATTACGAGGAAATAAACAAGACCAACCAGGAAATGAATGAGACTTAAAAGGAAATGAATGAGACCCTCAAGGAAATGAACAAGACCTCTGAGGATATGAACCAGACTCTCACGGATATGAAAAAGGACCAACTAGAAATCAAGCATACACAGACTGAAATAAAAAATATTACACAAAGTCCTAAAAGCAGTCCAGAGGTCCACAAGAACCAAGTCAAAGATTTGAAATACAAAGAAGCAAAATCCACTCGGCTGGAAAAGCAAGAAACAAAAAGAATCCAGATAATTGAAGATAGTGTAAGGGGCCTCTGGGACAACCTCAAGCATGCCAACATCCGAATTATTGGGGTGCCAGAAAAAGAGAGAGAGCAACTTAATGAAAACCTACTTGAAGAAATAGTGACTGAAAACTTTCCCCACCTGGTGAAAGAAACTGACTTAAAAGCCCAAGAAGTACACAGACCCCCAAAATATAGGAATCTAAAGAGCACCACACCAAGACATATCATAATTAAAATGCCAAGAGCAAAAGATAAAGAGAGAATATTAAAAGCAGCAAGAGAAAAACAGTTGGTTACCTACAGGGGAGCACCCATACGATTGTCAGCGGATTTCTCAAAGGAAACGATGCAGGCCAGATGTGAGTGGCAAGAAATATTCAAAATAATGAATAGCAAGAATCTACAACCAAGATTACTCTATCCAGCAAAGCTATCATTCAGAATTGAAGATCAAATAAAGTGCTTCACAGATAAGAAAAAGCTAAAGAAGTTCATCACCACCAAACCAATATTATATGAAATGCTGAAAGATATTTTTTAAGAAGAGGAAGAAGAAAAAGGTAAAAATATAAATTATGAACAATAAATACACATCTATCAACAAATGAACATAAAAATCAAGTGAATTGATAGGCTGATGAACAGGATAAAGTGGTGAATATAACAGAAACATGGACATAGAGAGGGAATGGACTGACAATTCTTGGGGAGAAAAGTGTTGTTGGAAGTACAGCAAGAGATTGGACAAAAATCTTGCAACAATGGGAGAGGACAGTGGGGAGGGGGAGGTGAGGATGGAGGGCGGGATAGGTAGAGGGTGGAGCGGAGATATAGGGGGATAAAAAAGGGAGAACAATGTAATTAATAAACTGAACAATAAAGATAAAAAATGAATTGTAAATAGAGACACAAACTTAATTTTTTCATCTTAATTCTTAGCAATTAATTGTAATGCTATTTTATATTCTGAATATATGAATATTTCCTCTTATTTTCTGTTTGCTCCCTTTCATATCATAGTAGCTATTTTCCTTGATTTTCACTTTTCTTTCAACCTGTTATCAGTGCTTGGCTATTCCAAGCATTTTTGGCATAGTAATATACTAGTACCACTTGAAGCTAAGAGACAAGATGAGAAATAGTTATAATTTTAAAAAATGTAGTGGCTTAAAGATATGCATCACTCAAGGAACTTAAGGGTTAATGGTTAACCTTTGGTCAGAGCAGCACAGCTTGCTGAGGCTGAGGAAGCCACTTGAGTGCTCAGGTTCTGTAGCTCTGGCAGTCCTGTGCTGGGATTCAGGGCTTCAGGACTGATGTTATTTCTGGCAGCAGCATACAACCAAGGCCTTCACTTGAAGCCATGGTGAAAGGGCACCAGCTGTTTCCTGATAACTGTGGATATGCTCCAGACTGTTAATCTATTCCTTTTTAGAATTTTAACTCACTTCTGATTTTCTCATAATGAATCAGTAAGCCCCTTTCTACATCTCATGGCTTACACTTAAAAAAAAAAAATCAAATATTGGAGATCTATAAACACACATAGAAAGTCCAAAACGATTTGGATGCTCAATCACAGATGAATGATTAAGTTCCCTTTGCTTCAACTATAATAATTAGTTTGAGAATGGAATGTTTTTTAAACAAGAATAAATCATGGCTCCCTGGATGTTCAGATTCACTTTTAGCTAGATCCTCAGCTAGTCAGTTAATTTCAATAATTGGTTGTCAATGTAATATTGAAATCAGCAGAATAATAGGCTGTGGAAATTTTCTGAACTGTATTGTTCAAAGAAAATAAAAAAGACTTGTCAACAACATAATTGAACTAGATTTCTTTTATATCTATATCTATAGTTATTTATAAATGTTGAAAATATACAGAAGGCTAAAGTCTAAGAAAACTATAGCAAAATTTGCTTTCACCTAGCTGGCATGGCTCAGTTGTTGAGCATTGACCTGTAAACCAGGAGGTTACAGTTTGGTTCCCATATGGCCAGGTTGTGGGCTGAGTCCCCAGTGTGGGGCATGTGGAAGAGGCAGACAATCAATGATTCTCTCTCATCATTGATGCTTCTATCTCTATCTCACTCTTCCTTTCTCTCTAAAATCAATAAAAATATATTTTAAACATTTAATTTTTTATACTTATATATCTATAATACTAGACATTTTATTCCTTTATTTCTTTCAAAATACTGTACTTTTTGTAAAAAAAAAAAGAGTTTTTAAAGAGCATAAGAAAACAGAATAAAATGAGTACAATGGTTTGAAGATTCAGTTGAATATGAAATATAAAGTAGTGGATGACTTAAGTTAAAAACTATTTTCTAAGTTGTGATAAAAATATATTACGCTTTAAAATGTTTCTATTTATAGGTTTTTAAATTCCATATAGACCTCGAAGTTCTACATATATTTCAGGCTGTTAAGCAGCTATAAATAAATGAAACAGTAAGCAATGTAAAGAGCATGGTCTTACAAACGGAAAGAAATGTTACAATTAAGAGAACAGTAAAAATATTGAATTTGTAGATTAAGTTTATAAAACATTTAGTTTTCATTTAACATTAACAGGCAAAATTTTAACTCCTGAAAGAGAATCTAAGTACATTTCTTTCACTTCTTTTGTGTGTGAACACTTTTTTTTTTATCAATATCCCATAAAGATGATTAAGAAATTATGGGGGGAAAAAAAACACTATCACGCTATAGGGAAAGAACCCATATGCTTTTAAAATTAATTTCAACACTTCTATGCAGTAAATTTGTGAAAATGCTAGGATCATAAAATTTGTTTAGAAGTATTTACTAGTAACTGTTTAATTTCATTAGAAACAATACTTAAAAATATTATCCTAAAAACACAAAATTAATTTTAATAAAACAAAGATACTTTTATAAAACCAAGTAGAATATACCATATTAAAGTTAAAAAATATCAAAAGAAAAAGACTTTTCCTGGAAATTCTTCTAAAGCTTATTTTATATATTTCCTACATATAACCAGTATAACTATATTAAAAATAGAAATCAGTAAATTATTTAAAATTTAAGCATTTATCTTTCAGTTTTCTGCATATTTAACATAATATTTTTAAATTATTTACTTTCAAACTATTCTATCCCAGTCTTAACACCCATTGATGAACACATCTGCTTTTAAGCATTTGTTCCTCATGTCACTAATTTAAATAGACTAATGTTATTACTTATTCATTGTAAGATGTACTTATTTAATCACAAAATTATTTTAATTTGTTTATGCTGTTAGTTTTAAGAGACTTAGAAGTTAAGTGTTTGAATGGCTATTCAAGTACTTCATTAATTGACTGTATAATCTAACAACAGGTTTTTATTAAAATGCAATCAAATTAAAGTCACATAAAGAACCATAAAAACCCACTTAATCAAATTCAATTTTAGTGTGATTGGTTGACTCCTGGAGCTCTTTGTTGGCCACCTGTTTATGGAGGGTGGAAGTATTTCTGTATCAGGTAAATTGAAAATATAATAGAAAATAGCAGTATGAAATGATCCCCGGGGCAGACTATACACTTTGTTTTGATTCAATTATGTTCCTTACTCTCACTTTTAAAAATGATGTTTTTATTAATGCATATGAATATTTCTACTTCAAAGAATGAACCAGATAAATTAAAATTAAAAATTCAGCCAGTCCAAACTCTACGATGTCATTTTGATATACTACATAATTTTGAAGAATAGGGGCAAAATTTGGATAAAAGTCAGGAGAATCTGAAAACTCTAGTTAAATAAAGATGAATAGGGGGTTGTTGTTGTTTTAAGAATGCCCTAATTAAATTTTATTATGTTTCTTTCCCTCTCTCTTTCCTCTATACTTTCTCTTATAATGGCCTTAGCTGCATGTATTCCTCTAAGAGTTATAATAATGGTGACCTAAACTCTATTTAACTGTCTAAGGAAGGCAGCATAGAGGTCAACAGTGTTTTTAGTACCCTTTTGAATATTAGCAGCATAATCTGTTGTTAGAGGTCCTGAAATATGTAACAAATTCAAAAAATAGCTCTTGTCAAGTACGACAAAAACTAGTTATGAGAGGGCAGGGATATATTATATTAGAAAACAGTAGCTTTCCTTTTCTCCCTCAATTTATTACGTAAAAATACACTTGCCACCCAAAGAATTAAATGGCTCTGTAATAAAGAAGTATTATTGAGTCCTTTGATCCAGATCTGTTTGTTTAAGTGTACATGGCATGACAAATCACTGACCCACTAATTTTTTTTTTTTTTTTTGCATTCTGATTAGTAAAAAGAAACCAAAAAGTAACAGAGTGATATTTAAAGCATGCCTTTCAGAACATGCAACATTGAAAACCTGGACTATAGCCATTACAATACTATCTAATAAAAGAGTTATATGCAAATTAACCATCACTCCATGACAAAAATGGAGGTGCCCAAAGCCACAAGATGGCGGTGCCCAGTCTTCTTAGCCCCACAGGAGTCCCCCAGTCCTCCCAGTGGCAGCAGTCCCGGGTAACCGGCTCAGAGGTGCCTGCCCTAAATGTAGTGATCTCCGCCCAGCAGTGGCAGTCTGGCCTAGGGTCTCAGGCCGGCAAGGCCATGCACCCCACTGCATGATCACCCAACCAGCAGCAGCCTGGGCTGGGGTCTCAGGCTGGCAGAGCCACATGATCCCCGGCCAGGAGTGGCAGCCTAGGCTGGGGTCTCAGCCTAGCTGGGGTGCACACCCCCCTTCAGTGCCATTTGTGGCTGGTCTGGGTGCCAGCCCAGGCTGAGTTCTCAGCCTGGCTGAGGTGTGATCCCCTTCCAGTGTTTGCAGCCTAGGGTCTCAATCACTGAGTCACACCAGCCAGGCAGATATGGAGAAATCTTAAATGTTTCTTTTTAATATATATATATATTATTGATTTTATATATATATATATTATTGATTTAAATATATATATATATTATTGATTTTTTACCCAGAGGAAGGGAAAGGGATAGAAAATTAGAAACATCTATGAGAGAGAAACATCGAGAAACATCGATCGGATATCACCTGCACACTCCTCACTGGGTATTTGCCCCCCACCATGGTACATGCCCTTGACCAGAATCAAACCTGGGACCCTTGAGCCTGCAGGCAAACACTCCATCCACTGAACCAAACTAGTTAGGACTGACCAATATGCTAAAAAAACAACAACAACAACAACAACAAAACTATCTAATAAAGAAGGAATATGGGATTGGGCCTAAACAGTCAGTTGGACATCTCTGAGGGATCCCAGATTAGAGAGGGTGCAGTTTGTGATGAGGGACACTTTTCCCCCTCCCCCCCCCTCTAATATTTCATGTTAGAAATAGCAAACTGTATATAGTGCATATTAAAAATTGTTATCCAGATGGAAACATTTATTAGCATGTCTGGTTTCCCTTGCACCAGCTCACCACTAGGCTCTGAGAAATACATAGAATAAGATGGTTTCTTCTAACTAACAAGATTCAATACAAAAAAAAAAAAGCAAACAAACAAAAAAAATGGCATGTCCTTGCAACCTATTTAAGTCCAAAGTAACATACTATAATCACAAATATTTTTGTTGAAATTCTCTTAGAAAGACAAACTCTGATTTTACTAGTCTTTTTAGTGTCCTACTAAGTAACCCAGATCAAGAAGATCAATAGCCAGAATAATCAAAATACAACTTATATCATCTTTTAAAAATGATTATCATTGATATTCAAATTGTGATGTGACAGAATTTCATACCAAACTTGATTGATTCAGATTGTAACAAGTAAAAAGCTACCCTTGACTATCTAGAAAGCAAGTGCTGTGGTTGTTAGTGGATCCTAGACTCAAATCTCAGAGAACTCTCTTCTCTTAGTCTCATCTAATTAAAATAATGCTCAGGAAGAGGTATTATTAGCACTACTTGGGTAACCTACCCTCAGTTATCCCAGAGCTACATGATGCCATTGTTGGCAGCCCCCATTATAGCCACAGATTTTCTTGATAGGTAATCACCTCTTCCAGACTGTTAGGTAACTTATTCAAGGTCATGCACCTGAGAGGTAAGGCAGCTGAGTCCAAACAAAGGTCTTCTGATTCCTTTATATCATGCAAGGAAGGGTGTAAAAAAAATCAATTAAATTACTGCATGCATACATACATGTATATGCCCACATGAATATATACCATAAATTAGTTTGATCATTTAGCATAATTTATTTCAATATAAAAATAAACTTATTTGTTTGGCTTTTGAAAAGTGTGTTATACTCTTATTTTATGACAAGCACTGCCTTCTAGATGCTTCCCATATGTTAGCACATCCAATCCTCACCTGTCTGAAAAAATAAGACTCAAAAGGAAGCCTGTTTTTAATTATCAGTGTGACTTCTGCTGCTGGGTACAAATTAGGAAAGCCTTGATATTTTACTGTATTTTAGACAATAACAGAATAATTAATATAAATAAGATTTGACTCTGGGTGGTGAACACACAATATAATATATAGATGATGTATTGTAGAACTGTATACCTGAAACCTATATAATTTTATTAAATAATGTCACCCCAATAAATTTAATAAACAAAAAATAATTTGTGCATTAAAAGATTAATGAACTGTGCCAACATAGTTTTAAATAAATAGATACAACTTCTAAAAAGTGGTGTAATGTACAAGTGTGATATTTTAAAGAGGACGCATTAAATAAACACTAATTTTGACTTACAGGGCCATGTTTTCTATCATCACCAAAATGTGCAAAAATAATTATGAATTGAAGTTGAAATCATTGGGCCTTAAAAGCAGATAAAAAACTAATTTTATCAATGGAGAAACAGAGAAGTTAAAATACAAAAACATGTTATGGAATTGCAAGGTACTGAGTCAATGAATTTAAGGAGCTAAATATTCTCACCATTTCCTTGAAGTATTTTGGGGGAACAACATGGAATTATCAAAATTGCAACTATAAACAATTGTGCTATTGTTTTGAAGACTAAACCTCAATTTTAAAAAGTATGGAGCTAATCCTCAGCTCTCAAGCTTGAATTTTGTGGGTGTGCTGAGAGCATGCTCAGGTATTTTTAATTACCTGCCTAGATGGAAGCCACTAGCCACACTGCCACAGTAATCATGAGCACCCTGGGTATGAGCACCCTTGAGTCTTCAGGGCTTATTAGTCAGCTAATGATGCATTATGCCCAGCGAGTCCTGCGTGCTGGCATCACTCTTGGTAGATCTATAGGGTCTGGATCAGAGTGAACCCATCTTTATTCTCCACATGAACTATTTAACTAGTGCAAAGTTTATATAATTAGCAGACATAGTTTGATACACATAATAAATAGGTAACACAGATAGAATCAGCTGACATTTTACATAACAAAAAGGCCTACTGAGAAGATGACATTTGAACAGAAAACCTCAAAGAAATGAAGAAGTTTGAAGCTACTTGTATAAAGAGCATTTCAGGCAGATTTGCTTTGCATGTTTGAAGAATTTTAAAAAAGGCCCCTAGAGCTGACACAGAGAGAAGTTAGGGAGATGGATGTGGAGGTGAGGTCGAGGAGAGACCAACGGCCAGATTATGTAGAGCCTTGTAGGCTATTGAAAAGTTCTTAGTGTTTACTCTGTAAATATTCTGTAAAGATTAACACAGACTCAAACAGTTTTTCTAGTTAAAATAAATATTTTATCCAGGGCACATTTGGTCACTGAATAACTTAGTCACTGAGCAGGAACCTTCTGGCTTTGGGTATTCAGTGACCTAAGTGAGATACACATTTTTAAGGCTTCTTCTGAAGAGCTGTCCAGTAAAATTTTCATTAAACACTAAAATGATCTGCCAACTTACTCATTATGAGTTGCTCATCCGAAAAAATGAATGCACCTGTTTGGATCATTATGTGCTGTTTGAGAAGGTCATTGGAAAACCAAATATGTAATATGAGAATAAAAAGGGTTAAATATTGTTTTATTTACCTTGGTTGTCTAGTTCAGTGACAAGGATATTCTTAAAAAGTCTTTTTTGTTAATGAAGTTCAGACAATACAAATGCTTATATTTTCATTAATTAGTACTTTGTACTCTTGGTTTCTGTATATTATCCAGAGAGATGGAATGAAAGGTGATGGAATAACAATTAAAACATGTATATTGGAAGCAAGAAGTAGGAGTGGGAGAAACATCTACACAAAAGCACCTATCATCCTGTCTAATAAAAGAGTAATATGAAAATTTGACGATACATTCGCCACACCCACAGGCCATGCTCACAGCCATGCCCACCAGCCAATCAGGAGAAATTATGCAAATAAACCCCAACCAAGATGGTTGCTGCCACTGAGAGCAGGAGGAAGGCTTGGGTTTCCCCAGCAACAGAGGAAGCCAAGCTTTCTACCTCCCTAGGCCTCCACTCAATGTTACAGAGTTTCAATTATAAGAGATACAGATGTGGCAGCAGCCACTGAGCTGGAGAGAACAGAGGTTTCGGTCTCCCTGGCAATGGAGGAAGCTTTAAGTCTGCTGTTGCTGGCCTAGGCCTCCACTCTAGGCTACAATGTTTCAAACAGAAATGGCTGCCAACCTGGAGTGAGCAGAAGGCTTGGCTCCACTTCAGGCTACAAAGTTTCAATTGTAGACATAGATTAATCCCAGATACCAGGGCCTCTGCTTGGGTCGCTGGAGGGTGTGGCTGGCCTGCAAACCTCCACAAACCCCTCACCTAGGCCACCCCTCACCCCAAGGGAACCCCCACCGTGATCTGGGACAACCTTCAGGGCAAACCAGCTGGCCCCCACCCATGCACCAGGCCTCTATCCTATCTAATAAAAGAGTAATTTGCAGATTGATCATCACTCCAACACACAAGAGGTCTGCCTCAATGTGGTCAAAGATCCTGCCCCCATGTGGACACAAGATGGCCACCACAAGATGGCGAGCAGGGGAGGGCGGTTGGAGATTCCAGGCCCTGCAAGGGAGGGCAGGTGGGGGTGATCAAGGCTGTAAGGGAGGGCAGTTAGTGGTGACCAGGCTGGCAGAGGAGGGAAGTTGGGGGCAAATAGGTTGGCAGGGGAGCAGTTAAACATCAATTAGGCTGGCAGGGTAGCGGTTAGGGGGTGATCAGGCAGGCAGGCAGAAGCAGTTAGAAGCAATCAGGGAGGCAGGCAGATGAGCAGTTTGGAGCCAGCAGTCCTGCATTGTGAGAAGGCTGTCTATTTGCCCATTTAGGCCTTATCCTACCAGGTTTGGACATAGACGAGCATTTGGACATACCTTGAGGGGTTCCAGATTGAAGAGGGTGCAGGCTGGGCTAAGGGACATCCACCCCCCCCCCCCGGGCCCGTGCACGAATTTCATACACTGGGCTTCTAGTTGGAAAATGATGATTTAATACTTTTCAATACCTACTTTTCTATATATAGAGGCCTGGTGCATGGATTCATGCACTGGTAAGATCCCTCAGCCTAGCCTGTGCCCTCTAGAGGAATGTAGTAGTGTACGAAGTGGCAGTGGCCAGAAAGGAGCCCGAGCCCAGGCCAGGCACTATGCCACTCCCACTCCTCCCAACCCCACTGTGCCTGCTGCTGCTGCTCAGTAGCACTGCCCTGAAGGTGGGAGAGGCTTGCACCACCTCAGCTGTGCTTGCCAGCCATGAGCCAGGCACCTGGCACCCATTGGTCAGTGAAGTGGTGCTCCCACTGAAGGAGCACCTGACCACCAGGGGGCAGCTCCTGTGGTGAGTGTCTGCCCCTGGGTGGTCAGTGTGCATCACAGCAACCGATCAATTGGTTGTTCGGTCCTTAGGTCACTTAGGCTTTTATATATATATATATATACAAGAGACCCAGTGCACAAAATTCGTGCACTGGGGGTGCATGGTCCCTCAGCCCAACCTGCCCCCTCTCACATACTGGAAGCCTTCAGGATATATCCTACTGACAGCTTACACAGGCTTTTGGCCTTGGGCAGAGGACCCCTGGCCCTCTGTGATCACCGGCTCCGTCTCTGCCCTGGCATGCCCAGACTGAAAGCCTCTGGCCAAGGCTTTTGGCCTGGGAAAGGGACCCTCAGAGCCCTCAGAAAGCTGGCTTTTCCCCTGCCCCCTTGGCTCTGATGCCTTACTTCACAGTGGCTCAGGTCCCAGGATGTTCCCAGGACACAGGCGCTAGGCGCCTGTGTATGCAAATTAACTGCCATCTTTGTTGGGTTAGTTTGCATACTTACTCTGGCTATGGACATAGTGGAGATACAGTCAATTTGCATGTTTGTCTATTATTAGGTAAGACTAGAGGCCTGGCACATGAAATTTGTACACAGGTATGATTCCTAGGTCTGGCTTGTGATTAAGGCCATCTTCCCCAGCTGCCCGTAGCTGACCCCACCCCCTGCTGCCACCCACCCCTGGTTCCTCATTTGCCATCAGGTGATTGGTGCTTGATAGCCGGGAAAAGGGACCTTGAGATTGGCTGTTCCTGCCCACTCACCAGCCCCACTCCTGCTACAGGTGGCCATTAGGCGATCAAAGCCTGCAGGCTGGGGAAAGAGACCAAGAGGTGGTCAGTGTTCCTCATAGTGACTGGTCCATCTGTCATTCTGGTTATTCTGTCATTAGGATCAATTTTCATATTACCCTTTTATTATATAGGATATAGGCCTGTTGCACAGATGAGGGACAGCTGGCCTGCCCTGAAGGGGGTTCCAGATCAGGGTGGGGGTTCCTGCTGGGGGCAGGGTTGGCCTGGGTGAAGGGCCATGGGGTTTGCAGGCTGGCCTCATTCCCACTCTGGGTGGGGGTCTTTACTGGGAGTAGGGTCAGCCTGGAAGAGAGGCCATTGGCAATTTGCAGAGTGGTCATGCCCCTGATCAGGTTGGGGGTCCCCACTGGGGAGCAGGGCTGGCCTTGGCAAGGGACCACAGGTAGTTTGCAGGCCAGCCAAGGCCCTGGCTTTGTCAGGAAAGACATCCAGAATGACGTCCGGAATTCGTCCGGACTACGTCTATCTGGTCTAATTAGCATATTACCCTTTTATTAGTATAGATAGATGTTCAGCATTTATATAATCTGGAACGTTCAGAGGAATTATTTGGCGAAGAATGAAGCTTTTCAGCAAGTTATATTTCCTGATCTTTTAAGATTTACATCTTATGGGATAACATTCAGTATTCTTCAGAGAAACAGAACTAATAGTATGTATGTGTGTGCGCATGCACGTGTGTAAATACATATACAGAGAGATTTAGTTAATGGAATTAACTCATACAATTATTAAAGCTTTTAGGTGCAAAATCTGCAGAGTAGGTTGATAACCTGGAGACCCAAAGAAGAGCTGCTCTTTGAGTCCAAGTCACTTTGTTGTAAGAATTACCTCCTCATGGGAAAGGTTAGTTTTTTTCTGTGAAGGCCTTCAAGTGATTGGATGAAGCCCACCACATTATGGAGGATAATCTGCTTTCCTGGAAGTCTGCTGATTTAAATGTTAATATCATCTTAAAGTACCTTTACAATAACATCTACAACTTTTTCATATATAAACTAGAGGCCTGGTGTCAGCTTAGCTAGATCCCAATAGCCGTATAGTTGATCAAATATTTTAAAATTCTATGTCTAATATGTTCATAGTAAGATTTTTTAAAACAATGTTTCCTTCCTTTTTATCCAAACTTCACAAAGGAAGAGTTTAATTCACTGCCTCCACTTCTTTAACAGCAGCACTCAAGCTTCTGGAACCACCTTCACTGACATTGCCATTGACCGACCGCCTTACTAAACATTTTTCAGTCTTATGAATTCACTGCCTCCTTCTTCTTGACAGCCAACATTACTTTCTCAAAGTCCAGGATCATCTTCATCTCCTTCATAGCTCTTCATTTTCTGATCATCTCAGAATTTTGCAGTCTCTTCTTCATCGATACAAACTCAAAAGTCAGCATCATATACTTGGAAAGATTTGAAATGTCTAATGACCTAGAAAATTTTACTTTTCATCTCCTGAAAAACCCCAGATATCCTCCGGGGTACCATGCAAGCTGTTGGCATTGTGTCCCAGGACCCTGGCACAGTGACGGCCTCGCCGCTCTTAACCTTTTCACAGCACTTTGAAGGCCACATGGCATCTTTGTAGAAACTGGGCTACTTCCCTCTTTTCTGTCTCACTATTTGCTTCACACTCCCTAACCTTCAACCTGCCATCCTGTCCTTGTCAGTGATACTGAATTCAAAGGGACTCCCTGTAAGAATCACACTCCCAAGTGTGTTCTTTCTCTTCTCTGCTCCTTACTGAATGAATTAAAGAAGTAAAAACTGTGACATACCACAACTATGAAATTGTGCCCTTTTTTATTATAAGACACTTCATATAACATCAATGACAGAAAAGTTTTATTTAAAGACAGAACCATAAACAAATGTTTCCTAAATATAAAAAGTTTATAATCTAGACAATTTAAAAGACATATAATAAAAAGACCCATTGCTATGAAATATTATAGACAAGAATAACATTTTGGGGGAATTAGTATCTTGATTTATAAGTATAAAATAATTGACAGGACTTAGGAATTTAAAAAAATAATAAATATAAATTATTTCTATAAATAAAGAATTATTTTTAATATGTGATCATGTAATATTTAATAATATTGGTTTAAATGTGAAATACTTTCCTAGACAGCTGAAATGAGATAACAAGAATCACAGAATAGTTGGACATTTGGAATTACCAGCTGTAACCCATCATTTACTTGATGGGAAAAATAAGACTTAACAAAATCATGACTTTATGAGAACATAGGTACTCTGAGTGTCATCATAGGTTGTTTCTGCTCTATAAATATTCCTGAAGTGGTTTCTAGACCAACTAATTCAGAATATTTGTGCAGAGCTTTAAACCTGTCATTTTGTGTGTCAAATTGCCTTCTAATCACATTTCTTTTTTTTCTTTTTCTTTTTTTTTACATTGTAACTTGGCAGCTTCTCCCATCACAATGTAGAATGCATTTATTTAGGTCTTGTATTTTGATGGACTTTGTGACCTGCTTTGAGCAACAGAATGTGGAATAGAGAGCGTTGTACCAGTTCTGAGCTATGCACTCAGCGGCCTGCCCTTCTCACTGCCACTCTCACCACCGGAATCTGCAGAGCTGGATGAGATAGGCCTAACCTAGCCTGTGGAATGAGGGAAGACACGTGGCCTAGTTGCCCTTCCACCTTAGACAATAAAAAACAAAAACAAACAGCCAAAAAAAAAAAAAAAAAAACACCATCTGAGACTGTTCATCCCTTTGTCAATCTACCACTTATGATTGACAGCTAGATACAAGCTAGAGCTCAGCCATACATGAAAGAATCACCCTGCTGAGCTCAGCTCCAGGTGCTGAGCCACAGAATCTTAAGCTAAATAAATGGTTATTTTATTAAATGAAGCAGTGTTAGGGTTTGTTTGTTTTATTTTTACACAATAATAGAAATCCGAATCACTGGTTAATTTTTGTAAACATAAAAGTTTAACATTTATTATTTTTTTGCTTTGCTGTCTCCCAAAATTCATTTTTAAGAGAAACTCAAAGGGGACCCAAAGTTTAGAATATGAAAGAAGAATTGCTAAGTAGCCTTCTAAGTATAACTGAGCAGCCCTGACCCATGTTATTCCATTGGTTATAGCAATGTCCCAAACATCAAAAGGTTGTGGGTTCAATTCCTGGTTGGGGCACATACCCAGGTTACAGGTTCTATCCCTGGCTGTGCAGGAGGCAACCAGTCAATCCATGTTGCTCCCTCTCTCTCTAAAAATCAATAAAAACATATCCTCAGGCGAGGATTAAAAAATAATAAAAATAAATATAATGGAACAATAATACATTAAAATTCATAAAACATTGTATAGACATATTTATGAAGGATCTATTTAAAAACAAATTGTAGTTCAAATAAACACAGCACATTGTAGTGCTGGTTTTGCAAATTTAGTAATTTTAGTAGGAAATTAAATTTCATCTGAACCACATATCAAACTGTCAGTTCCATTCTTGTAAATTCAATGTAACTTGTGCTGCCTGAACATAATCAGAAAATTAGTTATTAAGCTTTCTTTATATGGCAACTAAAGTTTAAAGTCCTAAAAGCTCTCAAGGATAATTTTATATTAGAAGCCACCCAGGACACAATTAAATTTTTATGTACACTTACACTGACAGTTGTCAGAAAATGCCTTGAGAACTTAGCGTACATTTGTTTCTGTGTAAGAGTAATTAGTACCCATTCCCAAAAGGCTACTTAATGTACAGTGGAACTGAGGACTTCCTTTGGGTAGATTATAATGGCATCATACCTCAGATGTACGTAGACCATTAACAGTAATTAAAATTCACTTTGTATCAGTGAAAAGCTAAGGGATCATTAAAGGTCACGACTTTGTCCTTAATTATTTGGCTTATTGTTTTGATTTAATTAGATGAGTTTAATGAGTCTTTGGTTGCAGCATGGTTCTAAATTGAGCAACACACCTTGACAATGTCTTTGACAGCCTTGGCTGTTCATTCTTCCTCTAATGGGAGTAACTTATTGTCCTCTGCACACAACAGACTAGGTCAGTCAATTCCCTCAGGAAAACATGAATTGGATGAGAAAGGAGTTTTGACTAGATGCAATACAATTCAGTTCAACTCAACGAACACTGTATTTTAAACATATCCCATTGAAGAGTATTCCCTTCTTCCATTCACTATTTTTTTCTGCCATGTAAGATTTTTAAGAGAACCACCAAAATGGGGAATCTTTCCATAAATAGTCATAAGAATCTAAGATTTAATACAAGTCATTTAAGTCTTTTTCCGTGGAAAATGGCGAAAACTCCAATGGTTCATGTGATAAGGTTGTATTAGTGTCTTAGGACTACTAAATTACCACAAACTTTGTGGCTTTTAATAGAAATGTATTCTTTCACAGGTATGGAGGCCAGAATCACATCACACAATCAATAGGTGTCAATAGGACCATACTCCCTCTGAATGCAATAGGGAAGATTTTTCCTTCAGTTTCTGGTTTCTGATGGCTTCTGGTATTATTTGGTTTGGGGCAGCATAATTCCAATCATTACCTTCATCTTTACATGCTGTCTCCCTGTGACCTTCTGTCTTCATATATTATTCTCTTTGTATCTCTATATCCTCTTTTATAAAAACCCAAGTCATTGCCTTTGGACCCACCTTATTCTAGTATAATTTCATTTTAACAATTTACATCAGCAAATAAATTCTTTCTAAATAATGTCATGTTTCTGAGGTTCCTAGTATACATAAATTTGTGGGACACTCTTCAACATAATACAAATAAGTACTCAATTATAGACAAAACACAGAAAGAACGATGAATGTGCTCATGCCTCTATTTGGACCATGCTATCAGAGAAGCTCACAGGAGTTTTCTTTCTCAGTACATTGATAGCCTGGGAATATACTATATGCCTTTTGGTTCCTAGCCCCTGCAAGGTTTGTTTGCATTTTAAAGGCTTGCACAATAGATGAAGTCACTTAAGAAGTGCTGATAAATCTCCTGTAGGAAAAAGGGATGAAAAGTCTTAAGTGAGTGATATGAAAGTTTTTGCTGGCTTTAGACTATCTTCACCATACCTTATATCATTTGTACCTCTTTGTGTAAGGTAATTTGTGAAGTATTAAACAGAATACTCCCATTAATGAAACCAGACCATAAAATTAAATTAGGTCTGACCATCAGATTTTACCAATGAAGAGTGTAATGGTTGGTATTATGTGTTAACCTGGCTATAATACCCAGTTATGCTATCAAATTCTAATCTAGGTGTTGTTGTGAAGGTATTTTATAGATGTGCTTAGAATCTATGATCAATTGACTTAAAGTAAAGGAAGTTACCTTAGATAATGTGGATGGGGCATATTCAATTAGTTGAGGACTTTAAGAACAAAAATTAAAGTGTCGTAGGGAAGAGAAAACTCTGCTGAAGACTGGAGCCCTGACTTTTGGCTGAGTCTTCACCTCCTGCCCTACCCTATAAGTTACAGATCCGCCAGCTCCCACTGACATGAGCCAATTTCTTAAAATAAATATCTTTATTATGCATGTATTTTACATTTGCATTCAAAATTTTATATATTAATCCTATTGTTTCTGTTTCTCTGAGAACCCTTACTAATAAAGTGAGTTACTCATCATTATAAAGTAAATCTAGAATATGTATAATTTGCAGATTGATGGACATGTGTGAAAATTCATATGGTCATAAAATGTAACCTCAATTCAGGAGAAACATATATAAAGATAACTAAAGTGACTGTTGATCAGAATATTTTTACTTTCCAATAATTATATATACTCTGATATTTTTACTTTTTACATACTGATTATTATAATGGTGTTCTAGAGGAAGAGGATTAAATAATTTTAAATCAATTGCACATTAGACTTCAAAAATTGCTGATATATTATCCTTTCATATTACTAGAATATAGAATAAAATAATGAGTAGTATATGTAATTTGAACCTAAAACTTGTATATGTGATCTGGTCAGTTTGAAAAATGAATATTTGTTTATCCCACAGTCTAGTTAAGTGCACTGTAAGATAGTAAAGAAGAAAAAAAAGAAAAAGTCAGTTTAATTAAATACATTAGAAAGAGGCAACTCTGCTTGGCCAGTGTAGCTCAGTGGTTGAAAGTTGACCCATGAACCAAGACATTCCTGGTTTGAATCCCAATCAGTGCACATGCCTGGGTTGTGGATGTGGTCCTTAGTCGGGGTCCTAAAGGAGATGTTTTTATCTCTCTGTTCCTTCCTTTCTCTCTAAAATCAATATTTTTGGAAAAGAGAAACCTCTTAAAAATATTTTCTTTCAAACAACATGTGGTATAAGCAAATAATACAAATAAAATATAGAAATGAAACAAAGTGATGTTGTACTGCAAGAACATTATCTCTAATCAAAAATCATCTACACCCATCATTTACCCCCTGTAGAGATTCAGAGAATGGGACAGAATGGGGACACAGCCAGCTCTTCTCTCCTATCACACCCTTACCTGGTGTTCTTGTCATGTGGACAGACTACACAGTCTGAACAGCTCCCCCCATTCTAGCAGATGAATATATGTAAGTTAAATATGGTAATGCCTTTATTTTCTTGTTTAGAGACAGAATTAGAAATGAATGTCTATTGAATAATTTATCAGATACAGATGAACTTTTTACTTGTGTTATACAAGGTCTTAATGCTTTGTTTTAAATAACAGTAAGCTCCCATGAATAAGTGACAGGATCTCTCTATGAGCACCAATATTTCCCTAACTCCTACCACAACCTTGGATCCAGAATTCCATCACCAGAAAATTAATAATGAATAATAATTCACTCTTGTAATACTGACTAAGGGTTATGCCAAGCCTCACATAAGCTTCCAAATTAATCAAACTTGTTCAATAATCTAGATTAAGGTCGTTTTATATACACACACACACATATATACACACAGGCATAAACATTCACATACACATATATAAAAAGGCAATTCATTTTTCTTTAGACAGATACAATACTCCCTGATCAACTTGAATAATAGGCATTTTAGATTAAATGCAGATTGAATATAAGTATGATTTCAGCAAGTCGAGATATTCTTTACATTGTTTGTCACCGTAAGACTAGAGTCCTAACGCACAAAATTCTTGCTCGGGTAGGGTCCCTAAGCCTGGCTGGTGATCAGGGCTGATCTGTGGGGTGACCAGTGGGGCAATCAGGGGGGGTCTCCCCGCTAGCACCGCCTGCTTACCAGCCCCAGCTGCTGCCCCTGCCACCTGTCGCCTCCCTCTACTGGGTGACCAGCAGGGCAATTGGGGCCCCCAATGCACTAGCCTTGGCTGGCCTGAGGCCTGCAGGCTGAGGACAGCTCCTGTGTTGAGCATATGTCCCTTGGTGGACAGTGTGTATTATAGCAACCAGTAGTTCGGCCAGTCGTTATGCTTTTAAGTTGACTTATCTTATACAGGATAAGATTAATATAATGTATATCTAATTTCCTTTACTTGATTCATATGGTGATTCATAATGATTCTCATTATGTCTTTTAATTTTACTTAGAATAAAGACAAATATACCAAAAGTTTTTTTGTGTTTCTTTGTTTGTTTTGTTTTCTTTTTTTCCATTGAGGAATCTTGAGATTTGTTTTGCCCTTAGTGAACCAGAATGGAAAATTCTGATATTGATTAACCTATCCCAGGTTTTCATTATCTGGGTTAAATAAACAAAATTAAAACACACCAAATTAGTTAATAAAATATTTTAAGAAATATAATAAAATTTGACTTATTTTTATTGTTTTAATCCTCTCCTGAGGATATTTCTCCTGAGAATATTTTTAGATAGAGTGAAAGGAAGGAAGGTAGAGAGACACAGAGAGAGAAACATCGATGTTAAAAAGACACATCAATTGGTTGTTTCCCACACATTCCCTGACACATGCCAGGAATCAAGCCTGAAACTGAGGTATATGCACTTGACTGGGCCCTGTAGTATACTGAAAGATGCTCCATCCACTGAGCCAAATATGCTAGGGCTGGACTTGTTTTAATTAAATGATGATACATACGTTTTACTTCTATATCCGATAAAATTGAGTTTTTACAATTTGATAAATCATGTAGCTTTATTATCTTATAATTATTTAAGCCTTCAACCCAGTTACAGCATCAACTTATTTTATAAAAAATAAATTCAATTAGTAACTTTTAAGCTAATCAGTTAGTATTTGCTAATTAGCACTTGATCCACTATTTAGATGAAGCTATGACTTGTATGCACTATTTAGGATTTTGCAGACCAAAGTGCCTTATTAGCATTATTCTTAATATGAGAGCATTATTTGCCCTAGTGGGGAAAAAAGTCACAATGTTTTTATATCCTCCATTTGATAACTATGTCTTTTTTTTCCTTTGTTCAAATCTATAGAACATACATGGCTACTGATGGGAGATTAATGTTAATTAAATTGACTTTATAGTAACAACTGTCATACTCTTCTACTGAACTGTATAGTAAATTTTCTTAAGATGACTGCTTTCTGCATTACTTCCATTATTGGTAAGAACCTTCCAACATCCTGCCTTCACTTGTTTGGGATGTAATCTTCCTCCTCAATTCTGATTAAAAAAATAAAGGTGTCTATACATATTTCTACTAATTTTACAGATTGATAATAAATAATTACCATAATTCTGTTTATCATAAATAATTTGATAAGGGAGATGAATAACTATAATTTAATTTACTTAAACATATGAATTTAATCCCTTTTCAAATTGTTTCATTAAATTTTATTTTTTATTGATTTTAAAGAGGGAAAATTGAGAGAGAGACAGAGAAACACTGATATAATAGAGAAACATCAATTGGCTGCCTCCAGCACTCATCCTGATCAGGAATCAAACCCACTACCTTTTGGTATACCATATGACCCCCCAAGCAACTGTGACACATGGGCCAGGGCAGAGGTACTATAATTTTAAAAGCAATTTTCCTACTTCCCCATCAATGTAAGGCAAGATTATTAGCCATGTCAAAGAATGTACATTTTTGCACAATCCAAAAAGTAACAAGGATCTGTGAGTATATAGATTAATTTATAGTTAGTTACCAGAGGGAAACAGGATTGGAGATTGTAAAGGGTAAAGAAGGTTAAGTATATGGTGATAGAAGGAAATTTGACTTTGAGTACAAAACATAGAATGCAATATACAGATGATGTATTATAGAATTGTACACTTGAAATTTTATAAACCAATGCCACCTCAATTAATTTAATAAAAAGTAAAAAGAAACATTAACTCATGGAACTATTTAAATAATAATTTAAAAAATAATTACCTTAAAAATAATATAACTTGTAGAAAGCTTTATGGTGTGTGTGTGTGTGTGTGTGTGTGTGTGTGTGTGTGTGTGTGTTAATGCTTGTTTTTCTACTGTGTAAATGTTGAGAAGAACAATTATAACTTCTTCAATGAGTGATCAGATGTGGTAAGTTGTAACTTAACAGTATTGCCTTTTTAAATAGACATTTTAACTTTGCAATACTAGAGCCTTATAAGTCAAAACATTACTCTATTTTTAAAAACCTATTCTTATAAAAATAATAAATGCTCATTTTTTCTTTCTTCCTTATCCTTATCCTTTTAATCCTTACTCAACAAGATGTTTTTACTGATTTTTTTAAGAGAGAGAGAAAGGGAAAGACTGAGAAAAAAGCCTCTATCAGCTGCCTATTATAGTATGTGCCCCAACCAGGTATCAAACCTGGAATCTTTTGCTATACAGGATGATACTCCAATCAACTGAGAGACCCAGCCAGGGCAAGTAGGTACCTATTTTGGTCAGTGTTTCATTTAGATATTCCTAGTGCTCCTGAAAAAAATAACCATCATGGTACCTCTCTGTGAAGACTTTTTTCCTAGGTTCTGGTAAATCAGGTTGCATGCTAAATTTGTGATTTGATTTTTATAAATAAAACCATTTGCAGTGTCAATTGATTATTTTTATTTTACACTAAAATATTTTCTACAGATAATGGTTTTATGAGATTGATTTGATTGATTTTAGAATAGAGATTCTGTAGTCAAATATATTTACATATCAGTATCCATTCTGAAAGCAATGGATATATGCAAACTAATATATTAGAAGATCTCCAAAGTATTTCATTATAAAATTCTGCTAAATTTTGTTAAACTTGGAACTCCCAAACTTATTCAATTATGTAATTATGTAATTAAGTACATTGCTGTAAAACAGTGAAATAAATAAAAAATACATACAAATATAAATGTATATGTGTATAGTAAACCAATTTTAAAAGGAGCATACCACATTGGAAATATTTGTCTAAAACAGCAATTTTCAAACCAATGTGCTGCAAGAATTTTGTGCTGCTGGAATACTAGCACACAAATTATTAAGAATAGTTGACAAATCAAATTAACTATTGTAGAAGTTTAATGATCAAAGATTTATTCTAAAATTTAAATATATATTAGGGTGTTAATAAAGCTAATTTTCTTATGTCAAGGCAGACATAGACTAATTATTAAAATTCTGCAGCACAACAAAAAAATTTAAAAAAGGATTATTTTTGCTGATCTTACAAAAAAGATGGGTATAGTTTTGATTCATTCACAACAGATGGCCATTGTTGTGTTGGATATTGTCATTTTTGTATTTGACAATCTACAGGAAAAAAAGGTCAGTGTCCCTGACTAAATACTCAGACATTGTATGTTTTAAAAATTGTTGCAGCACATTGGTTGAAATTTGATAATCTATGGAATACTAGCACACAAATTATTAAGAATAGTTGACAAATCAAATTAACTATTGTAGAAGTTTAATGATCAAAGATTTATTCTAAAATTTAAATATATATTAGGGTGTTAATAAAGCTAATTTTCTTGATTATATGGTGTTAATTAAAGAAAGTTGTAAATGAGTCTATGGGAAATGCCATTTAAAACTCACAACTCTTATAATACTATTTTTTCTTGAGATTCTTGAGTAAAAAGTCAAGTTGTAATAACATTAATTAAAAGAAAAAATGTTCATTTAAAAGTTTGCCTTCTGCCCATCAAGTGTACTCAGTGGTTGAGCGTCCACCTATGAACCAGGAGGCCATGATTTGATTCAGGTCAGGCCATATTCCTGGGTGTGGGCTCCATTCCCAGTAGGGGCCTTGCAGAAGGCAGCTGATCAATGATTCTCTCTTCAGGAATATTTCAATGTGTCTCTCCCTCTCCCTTCCTCTCTGAAATCAATAAAATTATTTTTAAATGTGCTTTCTATATTTAGCAAAAAGCAATTGATAATAGAGGAAGTCTCCTCTATTGAATTGATATTAAATTCAATAGAGGAGACTTTAGGTCTTTAATTGTCAGTGATCTATATATATTTGATTTTTCAACCAATGTGCTTCAGCACACTGGTGTGCCACAATAATTTTTAAAACATGCAGTACCTGACTACTTAGTCAGGTGAAATGACTTCTTTTCCCTTAGTTTGTCAAATTAAGAAATGACTAATGTCAACACAACAATAGCCATTCAGTGTGAATTACTCAAATGTATATCTATTTTTTGTCAGGTTGGCAAATATATAATTTTTGGTATGCTTCTGAATTTTAGTACTTAGCTTGTGTGTACCATGAGAGATGAAAAAATTTAAAAAGCACTGATACAAATAACCAATATTCTCATCTACGTACCGTTGGCCAATTTGTTTTTGTATTTTATAATAACTGTTGAATGACTTCAATGTAAAAGGTGAATTCAAATACTAGAATATCATGTAAAGTTTAAAAAGTTCTTGGTAAGTAATGGAATCTAAAAACCTGTTTGTGCTTCCATATCAAAAATTATAGTACAAGAGTATTAATATTTCATGACTTCTCTGAATCAATGTGCAGACTTGCTTTTTCTTCAACATCTCTTCCTCTCTGGTGCCTCAGACACATACATTTAGGTTGGGCATGTGACCTTCCACAACACACTTTCTAGCCTGCTTTGAAGCTAAATACTGGGAAATGGATTATAAAGACGAACATCTATAGGATATTTTTGACCTTTTTTTTCATCACCTCCATCATCATCTTGGCTGTGTTTTAGAGCTGCTGTCTTGGACCTTAAGTAAGAGACAATACATAGTGAGGTAACAAGTAAAAAGATCCTGGGTCTCTGATAGCACAAAGCTCCAAACCAGCCGTAAGCATGAGCAAAAATAGATTATTATTTTGCTAATGGCACATGCTATTTTTGGGTTTGTGTAATTTGCAGCTAAACCTCATCCTAGCTAATAGAGAATTGTTGGAGGAAAGAGGGATGCTGCTGACTAAATAGCCTGGCATTTTTATCAAACAGCAGTCATTCTTTTTCTTGTAAGTGATTCCCGAACACACTAGAGAAACATTGTCTACTGAATGTTTGTGATATTACAAATGATACTCTAGACTAATGTCCCTGTTTTCTCTACTACAATTTGTTTGATTAGTCCCTTGACACTATTCTCAACTGAGGAAAGGAAAAAGCAATTTATGACATTTTCAGAAATGCGGCTAATCTACTTTCACAAGTTTGTCAGCTGGGATTTCAAGCTCAGGGTGACTGCAGCGTTGTTGTTTTTTTGTTTTTGTTTTTTTTTAAACACATTATTTTCCAACAGAAGCACAGCTTTTTAAGTAACAAATTCCTCCCGTTATGTTAGCCAACAGAGTCTTTTACTTAACTTGATGTGTAACCTTCCTGAAATGATCTAGGAACTAAGATCCCAAAGGACCATATCTGATGTAAGCCCTCTTGCCAAAGGGAAACTAGATGGTTGTTTTTATAGTTAAAACTTGAGGCACACATGCATCTCACTGCAGAAGAGATAAGAGAATATGATTCATAGCATCACAGCATTCAAATGATTCAGAGCATCTGTAGCTCACCGTTGAGAGAAAGAACTCTAAAATCACATGTCCTTCTTTTGTTCCTTTACTTTCTCTTCAATGAAAAGAATTACATTAGAAAGAATTATAAAGAAAATGGCAACATGGGGGAAACTGGGAGGGAAGAGGTAGCAGAAAATAAGAAAGTTCTAGAACTCATGCCAAATTTAAGGCAGACATGTATTGACAGCTAATCAATTTTTTAGAAGTTCTCTTGCACTCTATTATTTACCTGCAAGTGCAAGCATAAACATTGATGCCCTAATGATATAGGAGAACGAAATGGTTTGGTAGAGCTCATTATCAAGTGAAAGCAATGCTTGGTTAATTTATACTCCAAAGCTATGATCTACTACCAATGTACATTTTTAGATTGTAAAATCTTCAAGGTTTGCCTTGCAAAATAATGTGGAACAGCTCTTCATATCAAAAAATGAAGTAAAATCATATATTATAGAATATTGGATGCATTTCAGAGGCCAAATAACCTATATTTGTTTTATTCAGTTTTATGAATGAAGAAGTAAATGTATTCTATGTGAGGAATTTATGCTAATGAGTTAAGTGCTTGATTTTTACTTATATATGAATATTAAAGGTAAAATAAACCCTATATAAAGAGGCTGAACACAAAGACTATTATTACTGACTAGAGGCTCAGTGCACAAAATTTGTGCATGGGGGAAGGGGCTGTGTGGTCCCTCAGCCCATCCTGTACCCTCTCCAATCCAGGACCTCTCGAGGGATGTCCAACTGCCCGTTTAAATGGGCAGTCGGACATCCCTCTCACAATCGAGGACTGCTGGCTCCCAAATGCTCACTTGCCTGCCTTCCTGATTGCCCCTAACTACTTCTGCCTGCCAGCCTGATCATCCCCTAACCACTCCCCTCCCAGACTGATTGATGCCTACCTGTCCCCCCTGCCAGCCTGTTTGCCCCTAACTGCCCTCCCCTGCAGGCTTTGTACTCCCCAACTGCTCTCCCCATCTCCGTTGGGTTTATTTGCATATTTTCTTCTGATTGGCTGGTGGGCATGGCTTGTGGGTGCAGTGGAGGTATGGTCAATTTGCATATTACTCTTTTATTAGATAGGATTGTCTTATAATTGTTAGTCCCCAGTGAAATTCACATTCTAGTCCACTGAAGATGAGTTCATAGGTGCCTGTTTATTATGCCAGTTTGACCTTATTCAATCTTTATCCCAATCTAGTTTGAGGCAGGTTTTACCCTGATTTCTGGCCTTACAGTCCATGGTGATACAGTGAGGCTGGGTGAAGTATTATCAATATCATTCAAAACATCTGATCTTATTTGAAACTTTCTGATACTGATCCTGGATTCTAAATCATTCCCTATCTCTATGTATATTACTTTTGTGTCCACTAGTAGATCCTTGAAGAGTTTCATAGCCAGTGAGACCTCTGATATATTTTCCTATAGTACCTAGGCTCAATATTTCTGTAAACTTTCCTAATTCCTTTCTCTATTGTTAGGGCACCTTAGTCTTTGGGCAACATTAACTTTCACCTTGGACTTTCAGCACAGATATGCTTAACAGAATACCAAAATATGGATGGTGTTATTCTCTCTTAGGTATCAGCTGGGCATAATACCAATAACTCCTATTTATTTACCAACTCCAGTGCCAGAGATTGATGCTTATCCCAACTCCCCTTGTGTCACTGAGATAGTCAGCCCTAAGTGCAATTCAGTGCCACAAACATATGCTAAAAATCTACTGTGTGCCAAGCATTGGATAGATTAAAGTTAATAAATGATTGGTTGCATCTTTGTGAGGAAAAATATATAGGAAAATAAATATAATCTATGCAATATGATAATGAATAGATTTAATAATTTAGCATAGCAAAAGAGAAAAAAATGGGCACTTTTACTGATCAGAAGTCTAGTTTTAAAACAAATTCAGTAATTTGGAAGAAGCTAAAGAACCAATATAGCAGCAGAAGGTTCCTTTTGTACTCTTGTTTCTCCAATGTCTAATATATAGCCCAGTACATAAATGACATGCACTAAATATTTTTGAATAAATTATTGACTAAATAAATAAGTGGTTATTCTTACAGAAAATTAAGTTAAATATATTAATGTAAAATTTTCACTGATGTAGAACTGTGATTCAAATTTCCACACTTTATGCATTAACTTGTAGATCTATAAGGTGTCTTTATACACTACATCAATTAGAACAAAAACACCCAAAACAGAGAGAGCACATCTATGGAAAATTGAAATTTGCTATTTATATTGAAACTAGAGGCCCAGCACATGAAATTCGGGCATGGATAGAGTCCCTGGTGGCTGCCGGCTGTCTGCCACGGCTGCTCTTCCCCTGGCTGCCTGCCGATGCTGCAGGCCGAGACCTTCCCTGCCACCCCCTGGTGGTCAGTGCACATCTACTACCGGTTGGTTGAACTCCCACCAGTAGAGACAATTTGCATATTAGCCTTTTATTATATAGAAAGGATAATGTGCCTGGGGAAATAAAAAACAAAACAACCCCCTCACACACACACACACACACACAACTTGACCCTTAATAGAAATGTGATTTGGGTGAGTGCCAGAGGACTACACAAATAATTCTGTGTTCAATTATTTATAAATTTATGAAGCTATCAAGAGGTATCTCTTACTAATATCAAATTATCCTGGTTTATATAGTGGACATTTTATTTGCTCTACAATTTGATAATATCTTCATGTTTATACATTTGGAGACACTTCTATTTCCATTTCTGACAATATCAACACAGAAGAAAAATGTGCTTTTGGTTTTATAAAGTACTTTTATATACAATGAGTTTTTATCACTAAGTGCTATAATTGTTCCCTTCTATTCTCTTGGAGTTTATATGGTTTTTGGGGAGTCTCTGAGATTCTCTCTTTCAATTAGTAAAATTGTCTTTAATTCTAAATTGCACCTTATATCAAAGCTCCTGAGATGAATAATCTATGTCAAAAAGATATTTCAGACAAAGAAGTGGTTAGTTCTAGTCAGACTTGGAAGAACACAATATTGTTTATTGCACTCTGTTCTGTATTTTAGGACCTTAAATACCTTTCTGGAGAAGCTGAGTCACTTGCTAATCAATAGAAATTACTTTTTTGAAACCACCTACACAATATTATTTAATCCCTAAAGTAAGTTTTTAGAAAGTGACACACATATTTCCTAGACATTAAATATGTACATATAGTCAATTTTGATATTTATAATGCATGAAAATCCCAGTGCACAAAATTTGTGCATGGGGGTTGGTCTGCTCAGTCCAGCCTGCACCCTCTCTAATCCGGATCCCTTGGGGAATGTCTGACTGGCAGTTTAGGCCAGATCCCAGGGATCAGGCCTAAATGAGCAGTCAGAAATTCCTCTCACAACCTGGGACTAATGGCTCCTAACTGCCCTTCCCCCCAGCCTGATCACCCCTAACCACCTCTGCCTGTCAGCCTGATCATCCCTAACTTCCTCCTCCGCTGACCTGGTCATCCCAATTGCCTTCCCTGCTAGGCTGGTTGCCCCTAACTGCCCCCCCCCCTTTTGGCCTGATCACCCTCAACTGCCCCCCTCTGCTGGCCTGGTTGCCCCCAACTGCCTCTCATGCTGGCCTGTTCACCACTAACTGCCCAACTGCCAGCCTGTTACCCTTTACTGCCCCCCCCCCACCGGCCTGGTCACCCCCAACTGTCCCTCTGCCAACCTGGTCATCCCAACTGCCCGCGTGCCAACCTGGTCACCCCCAACTGACCCCCCCACTAGCCTGCTTGCCCCAAAATGCCCTCCCCCCTGCTGGCCTGGTCACCCCATGCAGTCTGCTGTTCAGTCATTTGGTCATCCTTATTAACCTCTCTGCTGGCCACGTTGCGCCATGCAACCTGATTTTTGGTCATTACTGTTACTGTGACAGCGTCCTGGATAATTTGCATTCCTTATTGTTAGTATAGATTCTCTGTTGCAGCTTTAAGTAGGAAGATTTTCATCAAATGAAAGTGAAAAAGATCCTTTTCAAGAAGGCACTTGTAAACATAATTTTTGAAAAATTAAGGCAAGAAAAATTTCCAATCACCCTCAAAATTGTATTAAATAAGGGCAAAAGGATATTAAAGGGATATCTAGATATATAAATATACAACAAAATATTTTTTGAAGTCAAGTGAATAAAGAGTTAAAATCCATGTAGTTTATTCAAAACATAAAGCCTAATAAATAAATTGCTATTGGAAATTTTAGTTGTCTTACAGAAAATGGATACGGTGTGGGGTTTTATTGAAAAGTATAGGAAATCATCATTAGCAGGTTAATAGCATGAAAAAAATCTAGAACTTCAAAAAGGAAGAGTTACTAAAGATTAACAATAAATTTTGAAAAAAATCAAATGCATTAGCAAATTAATAATGAATATCAAATTTAAATTAAGTGATGTCATTGAAAAAACATGAAGAATATAATATATAACATAAAGTAGTTTTGTGTGTCCATTTAAAAAGTGATTATTCTATTTAAACTCTGTTAGGCTATATTCTCTTGGAGATATAAGAGTTATTTCGTAGAAACAAAAAGGCATTTTCTCTTGTTATTCTTTTATTATTTTGTATATATTTTCTAATATAATTAAAAAATCACTGGGTAATTTCTGCTAAAAAATATGTAATAATTTTATTTTTAAATATATTTTTATTGATTTCAGAGAGGAAGGGACAAGGAGAGATAGAAACATCAATGATGAGAGAAAATCATTGATTGACTGACACCGGCATGCCCTCAACCAGGGATCGAGCCTGCAACCCAGGCATGTGCCCTTGACCAGAATTGAACCCAGGACCCTTCAGTCCATAGGCTGACACTCTATCCACTGAGCCAAACTAGCCAGGGCTATGTAGCAATTTTAAACTTCTTTGTTCTTTTTATTATATATATTCCAGTCAAATTCTATAAAACATTTTTTTCAGGTTTTTTTTTTTTGACAATTATAACTTGCCTACTCCAGAATTGCATTATTTATTTTAATCTCCCAGTTGAAACTGATTTTTTTTAATATAATTATTGACTTCAGAGAGGAAAGGAGAGGGAGAGACAGAGAGAGAAAAAACAGCAATGATGAGATAATATTATTGATTGGCTGCCTCTTGCAAACCCCAAACTAGAGATAGAGCTCACAACCCAGGCCTGTGTCCCTACCTGAAAACAAACCATGACTTCCTGGTTCAGGGGCCACTGGCTGGCTGAAATTTTCTTTACATAATAAAGTATCCAATTAGTTGTACATTTATAGCAGTTATAATTATCTAATTGTATTAAAGTTATTCATTTATACATCAGTGTTCTTCAATACGCTGTTAGATTTAGAAGGCAAGACCTGTGACATATTTATTTGCACTGTCAGCTAAAACATATGAGTTGCATGAAATATCTTCATTCTGAGCATAAGTGACAAATACTGAGCTTTGATTTCACAGTAAAATCCATTCTAAATTTGTTCAACAGTGCTAAAATAGTTTAATTAATTTATAGAAATAGTATATATTTATTATCTTGTTTGTTTGCTTGCTTGTTTCTCCTAAAGCATGAGTATAAGATGTAGGAACTAGAGAAAACTGGATACAATAATATAGTTTGTCACTGAAGTATTAAAGCATAGACTCTATTTTTCTGTATGTAAAAAGGTGATTTACTTTTGGGGGGTGGTCTTCAAAGAAACAAACATAAGTAGTTTTCATTTCCATATATTGAATTGGGGCGCAGGGGGGCCAAATATGGCAGGGATCTCCCTTTTCCAAGACCAGCATGGAAAGAGAGATGGAACCAGTTCTGAATGGAGACTGCCGGGTAATGAGAAATGATGAAAGCATAGAAGAAAGCTGGGAGCTGGGTGGGACGCTGTCTTCTCTCTCATGGAGAGACAGGGACCCCCAACCCAGGAAGCTGTGTTTACTTATATAGCCAAAATACCAGAAAGTTATACCAAAAATTAGGATCAAAACAGATAATTTGCATTCTGGAATAGGCCTGAGCATTCCTGGTGCTTGAATAGATTTACATATCAAAAGTCCCACTCCCTGACACCTGGGAAAATGTGAAGGTCAAGCTGATAACACCTCAGCCTTTTTTGTGAAGCATGTTCCCAGGACTTGGCTCTGCCTGTCCGTTTGAGTTCAGCTGGCAATAATTAAAGAAATGTCCATGTGACTTCCCAGGGGGCCCTCTACAAAATTCAAAAAATAGCAGAAACTTTCTTTTTCTGTCATTAAATATTTCAGAATTTTAAAAGCAAAATTAGAATTAAATAACTTAATAAATAATATCAAAAATTTTGTATATTATATAAACACTAGTGTCCTGGTGCACAAAATTTGTGCCTGAGATGGGGTGAGAGGGTATCTCTCAGCCTAGCCTGCACCCTCCAATCTAGGACCCCTCAGGGGATGTCTGATTGCCTGTTTAGGCCCGATCCCCCCATGGGATTGGACCTCAACCGGCAGTCTGACATCCCTCTCACAATCCGGGACTACTGGCTCTGAACCGCTCACCTGCCTGCCTGCTTAATCGCTCCTAACCACTCTACCTGCCAGCCCCCAACAATGCCCCCACCAGTCTTCTCACCCCCAGTTGCCCCCCCTTGCCAGCCTGATCATCCCCAACTGCTCCCCCCACCAGGCTATTCATTCCCAACTGCCCCCCCCTCCGACCTGCCCACCCCCAACTGCCCCACATTGCTGGCCTGATCACCCCCAACTGCCCTCCCCTCCTGACCTGATCACCCCCAATCGCCTCTTCCTCAGCCTTGCCAACATGGCTTTGTCTGGAAGGACATCCAGAAGGTCTCCCGTTCTAATTAGCATATTACCCTTTTATTAGTATAGATTTATATTAAAATAGTAAAATATTAAAACAGTTCTTAGTAGATTTTAAATTAGTTTGAAAAATTAAATCTGAGAATAAGGTAACTAGATGAAATTACATATAATTGAATGAAAACAAATTATATTTTGAACTTATTTTGAAGATATTTGACAACAGAACATGAAAAAGCAACAAAAATAATCTAGTATGATGTTTTAATAAATTAAAAACTGTCTTCTTAGAGCAACTAACCTCTCATTTCTTAATAAAGTATAGAGGTTTTTAGACTTTGAATCTTGTCTGGTAGGGTAAATTAAAGTAAGGGTGATTCTTTCTGCTAAGAAATATTTCACTCTTTTCTAGTTTTTCGCTCACTGCTATCCTTGACATGTAAGAAACTAAATAGAATATTAATAAACTCCTCAATTTAACATAGAAACTATAACTGCAATATAATTTCTGAAAGTTTTAGAGTGAATTGTCCTGGGACATACCAGTGTCATATGATGACATTATAATTTCTACTCATGAATTAGCAAAAAATTATATTATCTAAAATAGGTGAGTCTATGATGCAATAACAAATTAACCCCAAAATATTTTATAACAAAATTAATAGTTCATATCTTGCTAATTTTACATGACCTGTGAGGTTAAGTTTTTCTTTACAAAGTCACTCAGGGATCAGGCTGACATTCTGTCATCATGTAGATATTCCATCTAGAATGTGTAACCTTATCAGTCATCTCAGCTCATGAAGAGAGATAGGAGAATTGGGCTTTTCATTAGCCTGGAAGTGTTATATCCTATTCCATTGAGTAGAGCAAGTCAGATGACCCTGCTTAACTTCAAGGGGATTTGGAAATATAGAGAAGCTGATGGAATTTTTTTTGGTAATGATGTAGCAGGAGGTTAGACAGACATGAGCATAGCAGAAAAGACAAGCAAGGTATGGAAAGTAATCAGGGAGGAAAGCCCCCTGTATCTAGCAGAACTGGGAGGACAAATACTGTAGAGTGCAACCTCACCCCAGGGTGACCTTTCCTTTCCTAGCATATCTCTGATCATGCTGATTAGACTCCTGACTTTTCATATCCCTGGTCATGGGATTCAGAGACCTTCCCTTTACATTTTTTCCCCCTGGCATGTGGATAGCCATGCAGTAGACCCCCTTAGAGGAGAAACAAGGGGGCTGGAGAAAAGCATTATATGACTCCCATATAAGTCCCCAAAGGACCACTCCCTTAAGTATTAAGCACACAAGTCAATGAGGTTCTGATCCACATCAAACAATCTCAGGAACAAACCCTCAAGTTTGTTGACCACAGAAACAGGGTTTTGGTCAAACGAGATATAACTTCTCGGCCAAAGTTGTGTTTCAGCTCCAGGCCCAGAACAGAAACAAGGCCAGGTGGTGAAATGGCATGGTTGACATCAACACCAGCTGTGATGACTAATGATCCACTGCCCTGGTGCCAACCAATCACTACAGACCATGACCCTGAAAGGGCACACCTGGGAAGTTAATGAATATTTTATTTAGGTCTCAGAGGAGACCTCCCTAAAATTCCTGCCTAAAATTCCTAAAATGAAGAACCCAGGAATCTCTCTCTTTCTTTCTCTCTATTTCTCTGTTCCACTCTCTCCCCCCCCCCCCTATAGCATACCTATGCCGTTTCTTCTCTCCTTCCCCCTTTTCTTTGTCTTTCTTTCCCTTAAGCTCCAATGATCCTTCATTTGCCTCAGTAAATTGTTTCCTGAGTCCACACAGCCCAGCTAGCTCAGTGCTTCCACAGTTCACTTCTTCTACCCCTTTCTAAATAAGCCTCCACTTGTATGCAAGTTTTAACTCTGAATTCTTTCTTAGCCAAAACTCAAGGTCCGAGGTCTAAGCCCTTTCTGGTGCCATTCTCCCTCAACATTCAGGCTTACTCTTTCCGTAGCAATAATCAATAGTTTATATGTTGTATATTGAACTGTACCACGCTGATTAAGTTGTACTGGTCAATGATTTTTTATGATGCTTGCCTGAAGTGCATAATTTAATCATGAAAATTTCAAAGAATAACAGAACAAATCCTAAATTATGGTTTTATGTTATTATATTTAGATCTCTATTTTTGGCAAACACTCAAACTACAATTGTTTGATAGAAAAACAAAACAAAACATTTCTACAGTGCTTCTCTGAGATAATAGAGCAACACCCCTCTCCCCCAACAAAAAGGGCAACCATTGAAGTAGGAAGGACAAAACCCATGAACCTCGGCAAGTGACAGGTAAAACTAGAATGGCAGCTCTGTTTTGTTATTTAAAATCAATACTTAAGAGCCTTCCTTCTTCACAAAGATAAAGGAGTTATCAGAGCTAATGGTTAAGGTGAATGCTTAGCACTGTTTTAACAGATTACAGGTCGATTTTAATTTTGCTTTACAAATTACAAAGGAGTCCATCAATAAGATTATGAACAGAGAAACACCAAACACTGCTGAGAAAGTAGTTCACCCTTTCAAGTTCAAATAGATTAGAGAAAAATGTAAAGGGGGGGAAATATGCCAGCAGACAATGCAAAGGAATATATTTTTTGTTTGTGCATAAACCAAGCTGTTAATTTTTTTTTATCAGAAATATTTGGTGAGAAGTTTAGAAAAAATTCCTGGGTTAATTCAAAAACATGACATAGTAAATTTCTTAAATATGTAAAATTCTCACTAAACAATATATTTACAGAGACTTTTTATAAGTAATACTAAATTTATTTATATTTTAGGATTATTTTTATTAAGTATATTTCACAGAATATTCAAATATTTCAGATAAACATAATCTCATCTCATAAATATAGAAATCGCTCTGTGCATTTCTATTGTTTTCCTATACTGGAACCATCATTTTCCCTCTGTGCATTTCTATTGATTTCCTATACTGGAACCATCATTTTCCCTCTGCACTAGTTATAAAAGAATTAACCAATAAATTGGGTAAACATTTTTAAAAACAAAGAAAAAATGTAAAGCAAAAAAAGTCTTTTTTAATATGGGAAATCTTTATACATTTATAGAATTCTATTACATTTGTAGCAAAAAAAAGCATGATCAGTATGTGAAGAAAATATTCTAAGAAAAAAGTATGGTATAAGAGTGCATATCCAGATATGAAAAAAATGTAAAGAACATTAA
Organism: Antrozous pallidus; assembly: GCA_027563665.1. NCBI lineage: Eukaryota > Metazoa > Chordata > Mammalia > Chiroptera > Vespertilionidae > Antrozous > Antrozous pallidus. Next base: position 30,525,269 of record CM050519.1, read on the forward strand.
AAGTATGATCAAATTATAGAAAAACAAAAAACAAAGTAAATGATAGTAAGCCAACCATACTACTATTTATTTCAATTGTATTTCTACATGAAGATACATTTAAATAAATAAAAAATCTTTGCTTTTGGAAATCGTTTTACATGCTTACACAAATTTGTACTTTTAAAAAAGCCTTTTATGATGTGGATGTTTTTGCTTAGTTTAAAAGGGGTCAGAAGGTCTCTCCTGTGCAGAGTGAAGGGGAGGCAAGACCCCTCTGGGTTCCCATCTCTGCTACTCTCAAGTAATTTCAGAGTGCTTCTGGTGAGATTCCATTCTCTGCAAAGCACACAGAAAAATGTTTCACAAGGGGGGAGTTAAAGAGTTGCTGAGGAAGAAAATGCCCCCAAAGCCCTTTCTGGCACAGACAGAAATACAGAAAGAACGTTTCTTCCCTCCCTGAAACTTTCAAAAAGTGCCCTCCTACACAGTCAGTTCCTCTGGAGCGATTGCCAAAGTCAGCGCCTCAAGCAGAGAGGGCAGGCACTAACAGTCACAGAACTCAGTGATGCAAAGTATGGGCTTCGTGTGGAAAACGCTGGATTCCCTTTTGACCACTCTAGAGGCAGTCAGCCATCAGCTAAAATTTGGTTCTCAAGACTCCTTGGGGCAAAGGTTCAAAAGGTTTATAAGTTGTTCCTAGGATTGTTTTCAGTTGTAATTAAAGGAACTAAAGTTCTGTAAGCCAAATGGAAGACTGTCAATGAAGTGAGACATAATTACCTGGTGGTAGTTGAGAGTTCTTAATCTGTGCCTCAGTGACAAAGCTGACAAGCACAGAGTTTTGAGGACTAGAGAAGCAGGGTTAGAAGAAATCATTAAAAGGCCTGGAGTGGAAACTATACTTCATTTCTCTGGTGCAGTGAATTTGAAACCTGTTTCCATTAGCAAGATTTACTTTTGATCCCAACCAGAAGGCATTTGTCAGGAGAGTAAAGAATGAAACATCTAAATCCTGTATTGACTAACTTACATCCTGTTAAACTGTTGACACATTCACTTTCCTGATATCTGCTAATCTTGGTCATCTAGGGGGAAAACTGTGTAAATGAAAAGCTACTGTGAACTCATATTTTTAATTCTCTTTCCTATATCCACAAATTAGGAAAATTTACTTTTTGACATTGTATTGGAGGACACAGTGTGCTTTTATATGACCAATATTTCATTGCATGTTGTCTCATTTAATCCTACAAATCTCTTGAAGCAGACATGTCCTGAAACTGGACTCCGTAGCAGTTAAGTAACTATTTGATATATGGTAACCAAAATGGAGGTCAACCCGAGGCGAAGTCCATTCTTTTCTCATTTTGCTATGCGGCATCTTTAGGTACTTTATCATACACAGCTAAGGACCATATTTTCATACACAGGAGAACAATACAAATTAAAACGTAGAAGTATGAAGCGTATTCAGTCTGAAATAATTACAATTCCTCAGTGTTGGGAAAGGCAGTCTCATGCATTCAGACTTTTGACCCCAGCAACACCACCTAAGAATGAGCCTTGAGCCTGAAACCTGTCCTTGCTAAGTCACAAAGAGCCCTCATAGCTGTGCTGGCCTGATCACCCCATTTGGGAAATATCATTTCCTCCAGGTGTGATCCTTTATTCTCTTTAAGCACCCTTGTCAATGGTCCCAGGCTTATACAGAGCTTTCTGAACTGCAGACACAATGGGGAAGGGATTAGGGTCTGTTCCCTGCAGCATGAAGTGGAGGGTGTGCAGCTACGTTGCCTGCCTGGGCTGTGGAGTGGATCTGCTGGCCACAAGGGACCAGCTCATGGATGGTTTTGTGTTTTCTGTTCCCAGCAACATTGAATTATGCATTGGTCTAAACCCTAGTGGCATTATCTGCCTTTTAATTTTTGCCTCACAGCCTTGCTACCCAATAAATAGTGAAACACATAACTCTGTCATAGTAAGCAGTATATGAATTCAAATAAATGGACAATTAATAACATTGTCTGCAAGCTACTTGTATCACTGCCACATTGAAAGGGAAGATTTAACTGAATACATCATTGTCTTTGGGACATAACTTAAGTTATATTTTTAAGACCACCTTATCTAACTTCTTTGATTACACACTGCGCCGGCTATTGCCACAGTTTTGCTACCGCTCACCTCTCCACTCTACCTATAGAAATCCAACCCAACATCAGTCCAGAAGTCAAGTCCTGTGCAGCTTAAGAATTCATGAATCATATAAACACTAGTTAAGCATTGAACATATTTAAAAGGCAAAGAAAAAAATCTAAATTCACAATAAATGTGAATCTATTATCATCATCTTTGATATATATTTTTGAGCCTAGCAGGCAGTGTGCTGTGTTTTCCAAATCATTAACCCTTTAAAGAGTTCCTGGTTTTAGACACAAATAGACCTCAGTAAAGCAGATGCACTAAGTACATGAATGGTCAGAGAGCCAAGCTGTCTTCTGTGGAAAGTTGTAAAACTAAGTCATAAGGACTCCTGGGGCCATCCCAGATGACAGAGAATAAAACACAACTAGCAGTTAGCAATCCATGGTTACATTCCTCATATATATTAAAATTGGGGGTATATGTCTATGTATATTTGTATCAAATACACACACACACACACACACACACACATACACACACACACACACACATATATATATATATATATGCTGTATACACATATTCTTGCATATATTTTGTATATAGTAATGCCCTAACAAAAATTCAGTTTAACTTGACCTACAGAGACTTTCTATTCTAGTTCATTTCATTGATTTCTGCTAAGTTTATTTACCACATGTGGGTCTTACTAGACACCAGTCAGGCTTATAGAATTAGATATCAGAGTTTGACATTTTAACTGATATTTTATGTGTTCCTTTACCTTTATTTATACCACCAGCTCCTGTAAAAACCTGTTCCTACCCTGTTTCCATTTCCTAATTCTCTTAATATCATCCCTATCTACCCAATTGTGAGGCCAAGACCTAAGAGTCAACCTCCCTTTCTCTTCCATCTCTTTCCCCATAAACAAATTCAGTCTATTGGCAAGTCCTACTGGCTCTAACTCCAAAACAGATTCTGCACAATCATTGAATCTCTGTCTGTTCGCTCTTATTACTTCAGCCAAAACCAACATCCCCTGTGAGGATGGCTGCTTATGCTCCAAACTGCTCCCCCAGCTTCTACAGAGTGAGGACTATTTATGTGAATCCATCTATACTGAGCCGCATGAACTTTCAAATGAAAAAAAAAGAAAAGAGCTTTAAACTTCATGCTGTCTTCTCCTTGTGCTTAAAATAAAACCTGAACTCATTTTCAGAGCAAGGTGCTGCATGCACTGACAGCTGTCCTTTGCTATCACTTTCCACCATGCTCAGTTTCACTTATGAGGCTCCACCCTCAGTGGTCTTCCTTCTGTTCTTCAAGAGAAAAAGCCCATTCAATCCTCTACACATTCACATGGTCCTGTTTTGAAAATGTTCTTTGCCAAAACCATTGTCACATCCTTGGCATCTTTCTGTTTTCAAGTTTGAGCTTGATTGTTATCTCTCAGAGAGTGATTCCTTATTTGGTTATTCTAGATTAGCAGCCTGAGTATCCATTCTCCTTTAAAAAAAAAAATATATATATATATATATATATATATATGTATATATATATATATATATATATATATATATATATATATATATCTGGTTTTCTTTTCAATAAAGCATTTTGCAATTAAAATATTATTTATATCATTTTTAATAAAATGATTAGTTCTATCCTCCCTTACTTCAGCCTTTTGCAAAAGCCATTTGTTGTCTATCATGGCCCATTACATCCCCAGAGGCTAGAATGTGCCTGGTACACAGTCCATGATTAGGAAAACAACTGTGGGATGAATCAAAGTGCTTTGCTGCTGACAATAAGCCAGACAGAACCTTAAGAAAAGCTGGCAGATCTCAATGGAACAATGGAATTGGCATCCTGTTTCAATAATTTTATGAGAAATTTTTGACACGCTCTTATCAATGCCCTGGCAAAGATTTTAAACATGATTTTAAAAAATGAAAAATAAAGAGTGATAAAGAAGAAGTGGGAGGATTACTGCATGTGATGTTTCTGAAATGACAATGTCTTCTAAAAATACAAGGTGTCGTCTAGTAACTTCCATTATCATCTCTGAAATTAGTATATTTGTGATAAAAAATTCCAGCTGGTTGCTAAAATACCAACCAATTTTAGACTTTTCTTGATGCACAATCAATAGGGAGGGCTCTCTTACAAGTGAGTTTTTTCTACATCTTTCATTCATCTAGAAAAATGCAAATAAAAATTTTAAACTCACTCAGACATATATACATAATGACAGTGTGTTTGATTTTTGTTTTTATACCAAAATGATTTTTGTGTGTGTCCATAATTGATGGAAATGTTTCCCTCATATACACAGATATGACTTGTTTTCTCTCTGATAGATGTCACGTACAGAATACTATATTCTTCTCTTTGGAAGCTATGCAAATATACCATGTCATAAAATTGTTACATGTTTAACTGGTTCATATCAATAAATGTACATTCTTAATACTATATACTCATTCATGTTTGGTGCTAAAATGATATCTAGATCTTTTTTTGTTGGTGGTATATTGCTGTCTTGAAATTGGAACCCCACATTGGTCCTAATGCTGATGTACAAAGTATTCATCTTGTCTTGAGAACATAACAACATGCAGACTAAATACAACAGTGATAACAACTTAAATGCAGAAGAATAATTATCTAGTTTTGTGATATTGTTCTTTTTTTTTCTTTATTTTTTTGCGTGTTTTTTAATGGATGCACTCTCAAGATTCACAGGGAATCTTTATGAGAAGCCTAGAAAGTGCAGTGAAACCGATCCCTAGAATGAACTTTCACAGGTTCACAGAAGCTAGAAAGAGTGGCAGATTTTGATGGCACAGCTGTTAATGCTAGTACAGAGAATGTTACAAATTTATTCCCATCTTAGTTTCACGCTCTGCTTTACATCCTCATGTAGTTAGTGATCTCATCTTCAGGTCCTTCTGTCATTTGACATTTCCATACACAATTATAAGGTTTCTTTTTGTGCAAAAATGTTATTTTATGAAAGCATACATGTCTTGATAAAACCTATTCCCAGACCCAGCTTCCTTAAGAAAATGTACATTCACACACATTCTTGTATATTTATACACATTCCCTCTAACACATTGGTCTATTCAAATATAAGTATAAAGTGGAAATCTATTCATTGTTCTAACAGCTGGCCACATAGTTCCCTTGCTTGGGAGAGACACTCCAAAGTTATAAAATGGTGGTAAAAGCCTAAGCAAAAATGAATACGCCCTCCTCTTCTCTGCTTAGGAGAGGAAATTACTGGTTCATGTTTTCATTATTTGGCTCCAGGAAGGCGGTGGGAGTAAGGGTAGCAGAGAAGGGAGGTATGTGGAGAAGAGACAAGAAGAGAGTGTGAAAATCAAGCATCAGAATGGGGCTGGGGGTGGAGGAATTCAAGGTGGCAGAGTTCCTGAAAGAACTTTTAATTTTGAATTTGAAGTTATTTGATCTCTGATGCACTCCTCAGATTTCTGTCCACCCTAAAATCTGGTACACTAAGAAATACTTTCTGGGAGTGTGAGGAGAGAGAGAGAGAAGAGAGAAGAGAGAAGAGAGAAGAGAGAAGAGAGAGAGAGAGAGAGAGAGAAGAGAGAAGAGAGAGAGAGAGAGAGAGAGAGAGAGAGAGAGAGAGAGAGAGAGAGAGAGAAGAAGAAGAAGAGAGAGGAGGAGGAGGAGGAAGAAGAGGAGAGGAGAGAAGAAGAGAGAGGAGGAGGAGGAGGAAGAGGGGGAGGAGGAGGAGGAGGAGGAGGAGGAGGATCAGGAGGAGGAGGAGGAGGAGGAGGAGGAGGAGGAGGAGGGGAGGAGGAGGGGGAGGGGGAAGGGGAGGAGGGGGAGGGGGAAAGGGAGGAGGAGAAGAAAACTTGTGGAAGTAGACCAGCATAAGAATTCAAGCCCACTATAAATATTAATAAAATGTAGGGAGAGCTTCAGATCTCCACACGTAACAAGGAATGCTGACTCACTTTTATAGCTGTATAAAAAGAAGTAAGGAGACTTTAGATTATTTGTTTTCTATATATACCTGTGCCTTATATTGCTCTCCTTTTCTTCACACCCATCAACTAGGCAATGAAAAGGTAAGGTATATAGTATGCAATCCAAAGAAAGTAAGACAATTACACCAAAATCACAATATGCATATATTTTATATGCATATTTTGAGTTTTTTAAATCAGACTTTATTTAGAAAAATTTTTAGATTTTTCATAAAAAAAGATAGTACAGGGATTTATGGTATATCTTTATCCAGGACCCCCTACTGTTAACATCTTAAATTATCATGATTCATTTGTCAAACTAGGAAACAGAAACTGTGTATTACTAAAAACTAAACTACAGATTTCATGTGGATTTCATAGTTTTTCCAATTCTTGGTATCACACAGAATTTAGTTGTCATGTATCTCTAGTCTCCTGTGGCATGTAACAGTTTCTCAGTCTTTTCTTGTCTCTCGTGACCTTGACTCTCTTGAGAAGGCCCTTTTCCAGTGTCCAGTAAAATGTCCTCCCATTAAGATTAGTCTATTGTTTTTTCTCTTTATCAGATTGGTCACCCTTCACTGTTTACTATATTGAAATTTTAAGTATAATTTGAACATAATATTGTATTAATTTTTATTTTATAATAAAATGGTTCAAAATTTATATAACTTAGGATAACAAGGATCTGTCATTGTGAAAATTTATCACAATATTATCTATATGTATAAAAGGCTAACATAGAAAGTGTCCCCTTGGTAGTTCAACCCAGAAAACAGGTGTTTGATCATTCACTATGACATGCGCTGACCACCAAACGGCAGCACAAAACATGGCAGGCTACTAGTGGCAATGACAGGGTGCTAATGGAATGAGGGAAGGAGGAGCTAGGGAGGCATGGAAGTGGGGAATCTGATTGGCCTTGATCGCTATCCAGGCCTAGAGGCCCCACCTGTGCATGAATGTCATACACCAGGCCTCTAGTTGACTATATTTTCCTTCACCTCATGTATTTCTTGTACTAACAGTGACATTGCCTGTCAGGGACTCAATGGTTGAAGTGATCTGGCTTGTTACTTGTTCTGAAGTGGAATTGTCTTTTATGTTTTAGAAACCAAATTAATGACCAATTAGATTATAATTTTAACATCTAGTTATAAATTTGTTAGACAGCACCTTATTTTAAAAATCATGATCAAATTTTTGATGTGTTCATGAGTAAAACTTTAAAGTTAATGAAGACTATTTTGACATCTCACAGTTACATAAGCAAACTGCAACGAAGTTAGCTGTGGAAGGATATGATAAGATCACAGGAAATCCACCAGTTATGTGAAAATATAAAGGAATCTATACCACTGTTTCTTTCTTAAGTAGTTCACTTTCTACTTTGGGAGAGTTTGCATGTATGAGAGTACTAGACTAAATCTGAATAAAAAATGTCTAGTTTTAACAATTGTTTAAATTGTTTTTTTAATCATCTTTCCTTTCCCCTGACACCTTTTTTTCCTCCTTCCTTTCCCACTCATTACACAAAAATGTCAATCACTGATTAACCTTCTATTATTATTTCAATTTCTTTCATTTTTGCAACACTGAATAAATCCATCTTTCATCTAATAAATCAATAGTCTTGACTTCAACAAATGATATAGCACAAATGAATGATCCTAACAAAAATGCACAGACATCCTAAGCTCTTATACACCTTTATTTTTCATTATGGATAAAGAAAACATGTTTAGAGCAATATTTAGTGAAACACAATTTACCACCAATATTAATGGCTCAACAGAAAATGTTCTTTAAAACTCAAATGCAGCATTTTAAAATACAGAACAAAGTTTAACTGATATTATAGTCAGTGCTTTTCTTTTACTATCCAATTATATAACAAGTAAGGAATTGTCCCTACAAATGCTGAAATATTAATTCTTATTATATAAATCGCATACAGTCATATTCCTGCCAGCCTAATTTAGAACTGTATTTCAGTATAAAAAATGTTTATCTTATTTATATTCAATTTATATTGGTTTGCAGCCAAGGCCTAAAGAATTGCTTAATAAGCAAGCCTACTGTGTGTTACCCTTTATGTTAAAAACTGATTATGATTTCCCTCCCAGAAAATTCATATTTCGAAGATCTAATCCCAAAATTTGGAGACAGAGCACCTGTGAAAAAGTGATACAAGTTAAATGATGTCATAAGTATGTGACCATAATCTGATAGAGCTTGTGCCCTTTTATGAAGTGGCAGAGATATAGGAATTCTCTACCATCAGAGGACTCAGTGAGAAGGCAGCAATGTATAAGCCAGGAAGAAATGCTCACCAGGAATGAAATTGGCCAGCACCTAGTTCTTGGACTTCTCATAACTATGATACAATCAATTTCTGTTGCTTAAACTTCCCAGTCTATATTATTTTAAGATAGTAGACCAAGCAGAGTAAGACATTGCAAGATTAAGATCTGAAGAGTTTTACACACAGAAACACACTCACCATACACATGTGCATGCGCACACACACACACACAAACACACACACAAACACACACACAATGTTTTGCAAGGAATATGTAAAGTACATCAGAGAGGGATCAGGAGAAATCTAAATGTTCCTTTAATATTTAATGGAAGTTAAAAAATAAAAACATCAAAATATACTCATTAAACTATATAGGTACATCTAGGCAAAACTCTTAAGAGAAGGAGGGATATAAGTTTGTGAATGAAAAGTAAAAATTAATGTAAGTTCTTAAAAGTGTAGCGTTTCCTCATACTATTTGGACATAAAAGAGATGGGTCTTAAAATGCAAATACTAAGGAATATATGACATGAAATTTTGGGGTATTTAGAGTTTTTATTAATTATTTGTTTTTTTAATTAACTAAATTGTCATTTTAGAAAACTTAGAACATACAGGTAAATAAATTTAAAGTCATTTATAATATTAGTAATCACAATTAAACATTAAAATTTTAACATTTTTCTCTATATATAAAATGCATGCTACTTTCCATTGAAAATCATATATTGCATATTTGTCAATGTTATTATATGGCATTGTTACTGTATATTTTTAAGGTTACCATACAGTTGTCTCCATTCTCAAAACTTTATCTAATTAAGTCAGCATATATGAGCATTTTGATTGTTTATTAGTTGGCAGATGTTTCTATTTATGAAAAATATTCATATAATTTAAAGATTCCTTAGACAAAAAGATGAGATGATCAAAACTTAATGGGGCAGTGGTGTCCATGGGAGGGTCCATGTGGTACAAGGCAGCAGCAGTGGTGGCAGGGTCCTGCAGGAGAGAGTGGGGCATTGACACGGATGGAGGCTCCACATAAGTGGCCACTTCACTGAGCGAGGGGACTCAGGGACCCTCCAGGGGACAAGCAGCAGAAGAGACACTGGAGAACAAGTGTGGGAGAGTAAGTAACATCAGTGATGCTGGGCCAGGTTTTGATAGCAGGTCTGAATCAACACCTGAGAGAGAGAGCTACATAACCAGACACTTGAAGAGGAGAGATCGTGGAGAGACAAAGAAACAGCCCACATATGAAAGAAAAGGAGGCATCAACAGAAAATGAAGTAAATGAAATGGAGGCAAGAAATATGTCAATGAAAAATTTCAGAGAAATGGTCATAAGGCTTCTGAAAAGGTTGGAAGTCAAATTCAACAATATGTGTAAGAACCAAGAATAAATGAAAAATTATTATCACTGCAATAAAGAATTCGATATAAAACATCAGCCAAAACTGGTTTGGCTCAGTGAATAGAGCATCCATCTGCAGATTGAAGGGTTCCATTCCAGCCAAGGCATGTACCTTGGTTTCAGGCACATCACCAGTGGGGGGTGTGCAGGAGGCAGCTGATCAATGTTTCTATCTCATTGATGTTTCTAACTCTCTATCACTCTTCTTTCCTCTCAGTAAAAAAACAATAAAATATATTTTTAAAAAAACAAAACATCAACAGTAGATTAAAAGAAGCAGAGGACCACATCAGTGAGCTAGAAGACAAGGTAGGAAAAAATACCCAGGCAGAGCAACATCTAGAAAAAAAAATTATAAAACAAAAGGAGAACCTAAGGGAACTTTGGGACAGCATGAAATGAAACAACATCCGTATAATAGGGGTACAAAGGAATGGAAACTGAGCAAGGAATAGAAAACCTGTTTGAAGAGTTAATGACAGAAAACTTCCCTGATTTAGGGAAGAAAAAACTCACACAAGTCCAAGAAGCTCACAGAGTCTCAAACAAAATGAACTTCCAAAGACCAATGCCAAGGCACATTATAATTAAATTGGCAAACACCAACAACAAAGTAAGAATGTTAAAAGCAGCCAGAGAGAAACAGAAAGTTGCCTATCAATAATAACTTTAAATGTAAATGGATTAAATGCCCCAGTCAAAGACATAGGGTAGCTGAGTGGATAAGAAAACATGACCCATATGTCTGTTGTCTACATGAAACCCATATTAGAAAAAAAGGACTCAGACTGATGATGAAGGGATGAAAAAACGTTTTTCACAAGAATGGAAATGAAAATAAAGCGGGGGTAGCAATACTTATATCTGACAAATTAGATCTCAAAGTGAAGGACATTACAAGAGATAAGGAAGGCCACTTTATAACACTAACGAGAGCAACCCAACAAGAAGATATAACTATGGTAAACATATACACACCCAATATAAGAGCACCCATATACATTAAAAAAGTTCTGGAGGATACCAAGGGAGAGAATGACAGCATTACAGTCATAGAAGGGGACTTGAATGCCCCACTAACATGACTGGACAAATCCTCTACACAAAAAATCAGGAAAAAAAAACACAAAACAAAACAAAACAAATAAACAAACAAAGAAAAACAGCAATCCTAAATGACACACTAGATCAGATGGAATTGACATCTTCAGAACATTTTACCCAAAAGTCACAGAATATACATTCTTCTCGTGTTCACGTGGGTTTTATTCAAAGATAGACCATATTTTGGGACACAGGTAAAGTTTTGTCAATTTCAAGAAAACAGAAATTATATCAAGCATTTTCTCAAATCACAATAGCATAAAACTAGAAATCAACTATAATAAAAAAAGTCAAATACCTGAAGGCTAAATAGCATGCTATTAAACAATGACTGGGTTAACAAAGAGATAAAAGAAGAAAAAAAAATGCATCTTGGCAACAAACTACAATGAAAAAACAACAATCCAAAAGCTATGGGACACAGTGAAAGCAGTCTTGTGAGGGAAGTTCAGAGCTCTACAGGCCTACCTCAAAAAACAAGAAACAATGGTAATATATTATATAACCATACAATTCAAAGAGTTGGAAAGAGACCAACAAGAAAAGTCCAGTGTAAGTAGAAGGAAGGATAATAGTAAAGATCAGAGTAGAGGTGAATGACATAGAGACCAAAAACAAACAAACAAACAATATAAAAGATCAATGAAACCAAGAACTGCTTCTTTAAAAGGATAAACAAGATTGCTGAACCTCTAGCCGGACTCACCAAGAAGCAAAAAAAGAGGACCCAAGTAAAATCACAAATAAAAAGGTGAATTAACAATTGATCCCACAGAAATACAAATGATTATGAAAAAATACTATGAACAACTCTATTCCAATAAGATGAACAACCTAAATGAAATGGACATATTCTTAGAAAAATATAAGCTCCCAAAACTCAACCAAGAAGAATAAAAAAAACCTGAATAGGCCAATAACTACCAAAGAAATTGAAACAGTGATAAAAATCTTCTAGTAAACAAAAGCCCTGGTCCAGATGGCTTTACAGGGGAGTTCTACGAAGCATTTAAAGAACTAAAACCTATCCTCCTCAGATTATTCAAAAAAAATTACGAAGAAGGCACATTTCCATGTTCTTTCTATGAACCCAGCATTACCCTAATCCCAAAGCCAGATAAAGACACCACTAAAAAGAGAACTACAGGGCAATATCCTTGATGAACATAGATGCTAAAATCCTCAATGAAATTCTAGCAAATCAGATTCAGCAATACATTAGAAAGATTATACAACATAACCAAGTGGGATTTATTCCAGGGATGTAAGAATGTACAATATCTGCAAATCAATAAATGTGATATATTACCAAGAGGTAAAGTCACATGATCATATCAATTGATGCAGAAGAAGCATTTGACTAAATCCAACACCCTTACTTGATAAAAACTCTCAGGAATATGGGAATAGAGATATCATACATCAACATAATAAAAGCCCAATATGACAAACCCCCAGCCAACATCAGACTCAATGGGCAAAAACTAAACCCTTTCCCCTAAGAAATGGAACAAGACCAGGATGCCCACTTTCATCACTCCCGTTAGACATAGTACTAGAAGTACTAGCCATAGCAATCAGACAAGAAGAAATAAATGGCATATAAATTAAAAAACAAGAAGTAAAACTGTAGTAATTCGCAGATGACATAATACTATGCCTAGAAAACCCTACACACTCTATCAAAAAGCTACTAGACCTAGTAAATGAATTTGGCAATGTAGCAGGATACAAAATTAACACCCAAAAATATATGGCCTTTTTATACATCAATAATAAACTTACAGAAAAGAAGTAACCAAGAAACAAAAACAATCTTATTTACCATTGCACGAAACAATTTCAGATACCTAGGAATAAACTTAACTAAGGACATAAAAGACCTGTACTCAGAAAACTATAGAGCATTGAAAAAAGAGATAGAGGAAGACATAAACAAATGGAAGAACTTGCCATGTTCATGGATTGGTAGAATCAACATCATTAAAATGTCCATACTACCTAAAGCAATCTATAGATACAATGCAATACCTATTAAAATACCAATGGCATATTTCAAAGATCTAGAACAAACTACAAAAATTCATCTGGAATAAAAAAAAAGACCCCAAATATCTACAGCTATCCTGAGGAAGAAGAACAAAGTTGGAGGGATCACAATACCATACATCAAGCTAAATACCATGTGATAGTTCTCAAAACTGCCTGGTATTGATACAAGGACAGTCATATAGACCAATGGAACATAATAGGGAACCCAGACATTGACCCAAGCCATTACACTCAATTAATATTTGACAAAGGAGGCAAGAGCATACAATGGAGTCCAAACAGACTCTTTAATAAGTGGTGTTGGGAAAACTGGATAGATACTTGAAAATAAATGAAACTAGACTACCAACTTACATCATACACAAAAATAAACTAAAAATGGATAAAGGACTTAAGTGTGAGATGGGAAACCATAAAAATCTTAGAAGAAGCAATAGGCAGCAAAATAGAAGGTATTTGTAATAGCAATATTTTTACCAATACAGCTCCTAGGACAATGGAAACTAAAGTGAAAATAAATGAACTACATCAAATTAAAAAGCTCCTGCACAGCAAAAGAAACTATCAACAAAACAAGAAAGCCCACTGCATGGAAAAACATACTTGCCAATGTTATCCCCAATAAAGGTTTAAAATCTAACATTTACAGAGAACTCATAAAACTTAACAAAAGGAAGATAAACAATCCAATTAAAAAATGGGCAATGGGTCTAAATAGATACTTTTCAAAAGAGGACATAAGGAAGGCCAAGAACATTTGAAAACATGCTCTGAATCACTATCATCTGAGAGATGCAGATCAAAGCAACAATGAGGTACCATCTCAAGCCTATAAGACTGGCTATCATCAACAAATCAACAAATGACAAATGCTGGTGAGAATGCAGACAAAAAGGAACCCTACCTTCACTGCTGGTGGAATGCAGACTGGTGAAGCCATTGTGGAGAACAGTATGGCATTTCCTCTAAAATTTAAAAATGGAACTGTCATTTGACCCAATTATTCTACTTCTAGGAAAATATCCCAAGAAAACAAAAACACCAATTAGAAAGGATATACGCATTCCAATGTTCACAGTAGCACAATTTATAATAGCTAAGATTTGGAAACAGCTTAAATGCCCATCAGTTGATTAGTGAATTAGAAAACTATGGTACATTTCCACAATGGAATACTATGAACTATAAAAAAGAAGGAATGCTTACCATTTGTAGCAGCATGGATGAAACTGGAGAGTATTATGCTAAGTGAAATAAGTCAGTCAGTGAAAGAAAAATATCACATGATCTCACTTATTTATGGACAATAAAGAACTTTATAACCTGATGAACAAAAATTTAGATACAGAGGCAGAGAAGCATTGAACAGACTGTCAAACTACAGCCGGAAAGCTGAGGAGGATTGGGAGTGTGAGGTAAGAGATCAACTGACGGGCTTGTATTTATGCATATAAGCATAGCCAATAGATGCAAGATACTGGGGATGGGGTGAGGGCATGTGCCAGGGGATAGGAGAGGCTGGGGGAAGGTCAATGGGGAAAAAAAGGAGAAGATATACTACTACTTGTAATACTTTAAACAATAAAAAAAATTACTCAAGGGGGAAAAACATACACACAAAAAACCTAATTGACACAACATCATAAGTTTGGTGAAAATGCAGAGATTTGGGGACACATTAAATTCACAATAAGATCTCTACATTGTTCACATTGTCCTGGGAATGTAATATGGCACAGCTTTTGTGAAAACTAATATTTTGTAAGTCTTATAAAATTAAACCTAAAATTACTATATGACCCAGCAATCAGACCCTTTGTCATTTATCCTTTAGAAACAGAAATTCATATTCACACAAAAACCTATATATAAATGTTTAGTAGAAGCTTAACTCTTAATAGTTCCAGATATTCTTCAGTGAGTGAATGATTAAACAAATTAATTTTTCTAGGGAATACTACTCAGCAATAAAAAGGAACAAACTACTAATACATGCTGCTCCTTGGACAAACTTCCAGGGGATTATGCTGAATGAGAAAAGCTGACACCCAAAGGTTAAACATTTTATGACTCCATCAGTATAAAAATTCTAAATCACAGAACTAAAGAACTAGGGGACAGATTATTGGATAACAAAGGCTAGAAATGGGTTAGGCAGGGGAGACAGAGATAGGAATGAGGAATACTAGCATGTGGTTAGAAAAGGGCAATGGGAGGGATCTCTGTGTTGTGGGAGCAATTTAGTATTTTGACTGAAAATGTGAAAACATGAACCTGTCCAACAGGTAAAATTTTATAGCACTGAATACAAACACACACACACACACACACACACACACACACACAGAGAGAGAGAGAGAGACACACACACACATACACACACACATACCAGTAAAATTGGTGAAATTTGAATAAGATAAGTAGATTCCATCAATGTCAATATCCTAATTGCAAAATGGTTATTTGTTAACCTGGGCTAAGTAGATTAGGAATCTTTCTGTTTTACTTCTTAAACTTCATGTGAATCTTCAATTACCTTAATAAATATTTCAATTAAAAATTAATTACATAAAATTATTTATAGTAAAAACAATGTAAGGTCATGTGAGATTTTAGAAAAGATAAATGTTTTGTTTTTCTGTGTGTTTTCTATGGCTATGATAGTTATTTCGTATAGTGGGGACTTTCAGCAAAAAATTTGAACACACAATTATAGAGATTTAAAAATTATAGTTACAAGACTTAAAATAAGAAAGTGTTTATTTCATTTGTGAATAAGAGGACACATTTAAATACATAACTCAAAATAAAAAAAATTAGTAAGTCTAGAATGTATACTTAATAATAATTTCAGTATTTATGTGATTAATATTGTGCATCCAAATAAATGAAGGGAAGTTGACCAGAATGTGTAACATCTATATTAATATAATATTCAATAATGGAAACATATAATTTCTTATAGTATAAGTAATATTTTTAAATGTTACAGGCATAATAGAATCAAAATCTTACCACTGGTTCAAAGTAACTTTTCAAGGATGTTTGCTCTGTCAGAATATATTAGATGACATCTAATAAAATGTGAATGATATTTCCTATGAGAGAATATTCAGTCATATGATAAGTTATCCTTCCCAAAAAGCACATTCACATTATGTCAAATACTCTGATACTCTACTCTGTTATAATTCCTGTCATCCCAGATATTTATTGTGAATTGTTATGGCTGATCTCAAACAATTGTCCAATACATTTGGATTTCTCTTTATAAGCAACAAATACATGTAATTTAAAAACATTGACCTTTCACTTGGTATTTGTAGACCTATCAGAATTATTTGCTCACCTAACTGCATGTGAAAAATTATAATAGCCAGATATTGAATGTTATGGCAAAATAGAAAGGCATTATCAAAGACATAGCAAGCTCTACTTAGCCTAAAAATAGCAATTAAGTGGCACTGATTTCCTGTTCTGCATTGTTGCTATGAGAAATAATTGTCCTCCTCTGCCCTACATTATTAGTTGTACTCCCAGCTACCATCCTCATTATCACTTGACAGTTCAACTGTTAAAATATTGCTGTTTTTAATGTAATTATTCTTACTTATTAGCCATTTTTCATAAAAGGCTTTGAGATAGACTGATAAGTCTAATGCATACACAATTACAAATGAGAAATCTCAACAGTAAATGAGCAGATAATCCTTCTGAGGTCAGAAAATAGATAGTTGAGCATAAAAATAACATCTTTTTTTTTTCTTTTCCTAGTTTCTCAAAGTGATACTTTGTTTCTTGCTATCTTTGCTAGGTCTTAGAAACAAATATGCCATTGTGTATGCCTGAATTAAAATTAATATCTGATTATGTCTAAAAACATACAATTTGCTTTAGTTGTTCTTGCAGCAAACTGATAGTGACATTAACTTTTAAATATACATGCTTTTGTAGACATGCCTAAATGAGGAAAACAAAGTAATATGTAGAGTCAGAAGATGGATTCTACATCAGTTTCTGATTCTTTTTGACCATATAAACTTGAACAAAACACCTAAACTCTCTGAGTTTCCTTGTTCTTAATTAGGATCCAATTCAACTACCACCTTCTATATGTAATTTTGCCTACCTCTCCTAGCTAGACATACCCATTGCCTCATATGAATTCCTTGTATAACTAGATTCTAGTACCATATCTGGTTAGATATAAACATGAGATACTAGGTTGAGATTATGCACATTCAATGTTTTATGAACTGCAAAGTGATTTGCAGATATAAATCTTTATAATTATTACTATCAAGTGGCAGTCACATAATTAAGGGTATTTAGTTGAGTGCTACTGATTTTTTTTTTTTTTGGTACAAAATCAACTGCAATGCAATGCCAGTAATCAGTCAACATTACTTGCATATGGACCTAGGCGAGCTGATTAATTTCACTGCAGTGTTCTTTCACTTTATTGATTCTCCAGTTAATTTTCTTCTCTGCTTTGTTTTTATGCATCAGTCTTCTCCAGCTTTATTTTTCTCTCCTGCTTTTAGTTTTACAATTTTATAGTCTGTCCATAAAATCCCTCTAGTCAATAGCAGAGCTGTCCTTGACACTGAGCAAAGCATCCCCAGAAAACAACCACTTCCTAATAAATTCAGTTTTCTGGTTTCTACATGCTAGCAACTAAGCTGTCAATTGCTACTAGAGACATTTCTCATCACCTAATCAAGATTGTTCAGCCCTGGATGGTTTGGGCTCACTGATAGAGTGTCGGCTTTTTGAACTGAAGGGTCCCAGGTTAGATTCAGGTGAAGGGCATGTAGCTTGGTTGAAGGCACATCCCCAGTAGGGGGTGTGCATGAGGCAGCTGATTGATCCTTCTCTCATCAGTGTTTCTAACTCTCTATCCCTCTCCCTTCCTCTCTGTAAAAGATCAATAATAACCTTAAATTGATAATATATTACCTACAAACATATTTTATATTCATATGATTTTTTAAATTGAGTGCCTGTTATTTAACCTTTCCTTCTGGGTTCTGTATTTTCCATTGAGAAGATAAGAAG
Source organism: Antrozous pallidus (assembly GCA_027563665.1). NCBI lineage: Eukaryota > Metazoa > Chordata > Mammalia > Chiroptera > Vespertilionidae > Antrozous > Antrozous pallidus. The sequence goes on from CM050519.1 coordinate 30,543,346, forward strand.
GTATTCCTTACTGCTATTAAATACTTCTTATCTTAAATTCCCCACTCCCTATGGATTCAATCACATTCATTTTCAGGACTAATTTTTTCAAGCCAAGTTGTTTAGCAACCACTTTGCTTTTCTTTCTGTTTACCCATGATTCTTGAGAAAGTCACTTTTACAGCTTCTATCCTATAATTCTTTAGTTTTCAAATTCATGTGGCTTCTGCCTTCCCCATACAAGTTGCCCTCACTCTAGCATCAAATGATTCTGTTATGACTAAATTCCTTAGAAGAGGAAACAAGGAGTATCCTGGCAGCAACATGGATATTTATGTCTGAAAATATGTGTGTTTACATGCTTAGCCCCAGCTCTCTCTTGGTTCCTAACACAGAAATATTCAATTGTATTTCTCACAACTGACTGTCATTCCATTGGTGGTTTTTACCTCAGGAAATATCACTATAATCCACCCCACTGTGGAATCAAAACTCTGAGTGATTATCTTTACTTATATATCCCCTGAATCTTCTTCAGGTCAGTACCTCAGCATTTACTTAAAAATTGGTAAAGCTTCTTCACTGCTTTGGTGTAATGTTGAAAATCTTAGAGAATCCAAAAGCCCTGAATAATCTCCTCCTGCCTACCACTCTCCTTTTTAATGATGAGTATGCTCCAAACACAGTGCCTTCATGTGGTTCCTATAATACATCTGGCTCTTAATTCTTTTCAGGCCTTAACATTCGTTGTTTTCACTGTGCTGTTTCCTCCTCATCCATTCACACCTTTTCATTCTTTAGGTCTTATCTAAAATACCATTTCCTCAGAGGCAGTTCTGGACCACCATTTCCATCGGACTGCATCATTTCTCTTCACACTCAAAACACATTGCAATATTTCTTTCTTTGACTTACTGTAGTCTTTAAAATTAATAAATTATATGAGACTTTCTCACTAGATGACTTCAATGATAGAGGAAACCATATGTATCTATATCAATATCTAACTATGTTAATAGAAAGATAGATAGATAGATAGATAGATTATATAATATCATATACATATTCTATACCCAATTTTTTAGCATGGTCTAGTAGAGTGACTGCTGAATGAATACATTAATTTTTAATTATATGCTTTTGTACTTCAATTAATGCATGAGTATAGTCCAAAAAGTCATCAGATTAGAGTGTGTAAGCTAAATACATGGAGTTATTTTTACCTAAACAAAAAGAGCAATTGCCATAAAACATTACAGCAGAGGGATAAAAGCAAAGAATTCTTCAACAGTTAAAAACAGGTAGCCTTTAATTTTATAATCAGCATGAGGTTAGAAATCATTTTGCAAATCCAATTAGCTATTAAAATGCAGGCGTTTTATTGCTTTGAAAGTCTCATTCCTTAAGAACGACAGTTAATATATAATACAAAATGTTCATAATAAAGGAAGTATATAGCTCTATGTGCTTAGGTGTTAAAGATTAATACAAAGATTTTTTACTTACAGAGATACACATATATTGCTACTAGAGGCCCACTGCATGAATTTCATGCACTGTGCCCTCTTGTAGTCCCAGACTCCTTGCTCCTTACTGCCCACCTGCTCACTGCTCCTTAGCAGTGCCATAGAGGCAGGAGAGGCTTCCACCACCACTGCTGTGCTTGTCAGCCATGAGCCTGGCATCTGGCTGAGCAGTGCTCCCCTCGCGGGAGCACACTGACAACCAGGGGACAGCACCTGCATTGAGCATCTGCTCCCTGGTGGTCAGTGCACATCACAGTGACGAGTCATTCTGGTGTTTTGCTGTAATGGTCGCTTAGGCTTTTATTATATAGATGTGTACATGCATTTCCTTTTACAATGTCCAAAATCATAGCAATCAAATTTAAGGTTGTAGACTCAAACCTTTTGAGTTATTATAAAGACTCAGAAGGAGTCTTACCCAAGGGTGTTAAAAATAGTATCCACAGGTATAGAGTCCCAACCTTGGTGGATCATTAAGTAAGGAACTACTAATGAGACATTCCCTTTTTCTAGACAATTTAACTTTTTTATTCAGCATAACTGCGAAGTAAACTGTTTTGTTTTGGAGTCATAATTACATATTTACAAGTTAAACTGTGAGACCTATATCAGGAGAATCTTAGCTATTATGGGAACAATCTCATGTGGGAAACCAAAAGGGACATCAATAATTTGCCACAATCTCACTCCTTTCCAATTTTCATTTTTGTGTGGAATAAATTCTAGGAGAAAAGAAGCCATAGAAAAACTGAATGCAGTACTGTGCCATGGGATTTAGATATAGCTTCTATGGCTAAGCAAAATAAAAACAGGTATAACTCAGTGAGAAAGAAATTTCTATCATTGCAGCATATTTCTTCTGTTTTTCCCCATGTAAATTTATATTTAATATCAATAATATATAGATAATATATACATAATAATGTGTATATATAAATGATGAAGACAGAGCTTCTTCAATAAGAAACATCACATAGGGAGAACTAAGATGGCGGCAAAGGCAAAATACCTATCTTGCTGTCATAATCAGCAATTTTAATACTACAACTTAACGAAAGAACAAACACCTTCCAGAATCACCAGAAAGCTCGCCGAGTGAAAATTCCACAAATAAAAGTGAAGATAAGACACTGTGACTCGGAGGAGTGGCCGCGAACAGCGTTGAAAGATTCGCACGGAGAGAGGTTTGGAGTGCGCGCTGCGGAGTGGGCGGGCGGCTGAAAACCGGCCAGTTTTCTCGAACAGGGAGACAAAGGCGTCCCACTGGACTGATTCTCCAGCTCTGGGCGAAGTCCAGAGAACCCACTATCACACAGGGTGAAAACTGGACAGTCGGAGGGCACGCCGAAGCTCGGGTGCTGCCGGGTCTCCCGGCTTGTGGAGAAGGCAGCTTGCGCGAACAGCTCGGCTGCGTGACGGCGCCGAGAGCGCACCTCGACTTGCCTCTCATTCGGAAAACCGTCAGACTGCTTTGTTTTACGACCCTGAGTGAGACATTGTGCATGCAGACTCATTTTGGGAAAGTCTGAATTCCTCGGCAGCCGGTGGAGCTCCGCAGCGGCTCTCTCTCAGAGGTGCTGGCAGCCATTGCCCCCCGCACAGAGTCCCTGGGGCCGCATAGGGTGGAGCTAATGCTGTCTGCTTGGCCCGGAGACTCCGCCCACCCAACCTGAGCAAAGCTGAGCTTCATAGACAATTGGCCTGGAGGTCAACCCTCCAAGTGCTAACAACGATTAACTGAGCTTAACTTCAGCAAGACTGTGCAGCCCATATCCACCTCAGGTAACCGGGGAGGCTGAGTCACTATCCCTAGTAGGAAGTCTACCACACAAAGCTAATTGACCAACTCAGGGAAGCAGCCACCATGCAGCGACATGGAAAGAAATCAGATGTGAAAGAAATGCAGGAAAAAAAACGACTGGACATGGAATTCAGAACCACGGTTATAGGGTTTTTTAAGAGGCTCCAACAAAAGATCGAGGCCTATAAGGAAATAAGCAAGACTACAAAGGAAATGAATGAGTCCTACAAGAAAATGAACAACACCCTCCAGGATATAAAGGAGAGCTGCAAAGAAATGATCAAGACCAACGTGGAAATGATCAAGGCCAACGTGGAAATGAATGAGTCCTACAAGGAAATGAAAGAAACCCTCAAGGATATAAAGCAGACTCTCAAGGATATGAAAAAGGACCAACCAGAAATTAAGCATACACTGACTGAAATAAAAAATATTATACAAAGACCTGAAAGTGCCCTGGAGCACCCCAAGAACCAAGTTAAAGATTTGAAATACAAAGAGGTAAAATCCACTCAGCTGAAAAAGCAAGAAACCAAAAGAATCCAAAAAATTGAAGATAGTGTAAGGGGCCTCTGGGACAACCTCAAGCATACCAACATCCGAATTATAGGGGTGCCAGAAAAAGCGAGAGGCCAAGACAATGAAAACCTATTTGAAGAAATAGTGACTGAAAACTTCCCACACCTGGTGAAAGAAATTGACTTAGGAGTCCAAGAAGTGCACCGAACCCCAATATATAGGAACCCTAAGAGGACCACACTGAGGCACATCATAATTAAAATGCCAAGAGCAAAAGACAAAGAGAGAATATTAAAAGCAGCAAGAGAGAAACAGTTGGTTACCTATAAGGGAGCACCCATACGACTGTCAGCGGATTTCTCAACAGAAACGATGCAGGCCAGACGGGAGTGGCAAGAAATATTCAAAGTGATGAACAGCAAGAATCTACAACCAAGATTACTCTATCCAGCAAAGCTATCATTCAGAATTGAAGGTCAGATGAAGTGCTTCACAGATAAGAAAAAGCTAAAGGAGTTCATCACTGCCAAACCAACATTATATGAAATGCTGAAAGATATTCTTTAAGAAGAGGAAGAAGAAAAAGGTAAAGATGAAAATTATGAACAACAAATACCCATCTATCAACAAATGAACATAAAAATCAAGTGAATTGATAGGCTGTTGAACAGGATAGACTGGTGAATATGACAGAGACATGGACATAGAGAGGGAATGGACTGACAATTCTTGGGGAGAAAAGGGTTGTGGGAAGTGCAGCAAGAGACTGGACAAAAATCTAGCAACAATGGTAGAGGACAGTGGGGAGGGGGAGGTGAGGGTGGAGGGTGGGATAGGTACAGGGTGGAGGGAAGCTATAGGGGGATAAAAAGGGGAAACAATGTAATTAATAAACTGAACAATAAAGATAAAAAAGAAACATCACATAACTTTATAGAACAAGTCATTGATAAATTATGTCTTAGAAATGATCATATATAATTTAAATTAATCTCACCACATTTTTGTCACTGTTATAAGAAATCAGAATTATTTATATCAATTTCTTCGGTAAACCAGTCTAACAAATAAATATATAGTCAATAAAAATATTATCTTTTTATCAATAGTGTACAAATCAAAATGAATCTTTACACTATTTTAAAAGAGTTTTCTGTTCAAAACCTATTCATCTTAAAGGCAGAATTATTAATATTAATAGTAACGAAACTACCCTATATTTCAGAAATAGGGATAATCAACTAAATAATAGAAACAGAAGTATATATTGGATATATTTTAATTTAAATTTTGTTTACTAATGTCATTTTAAAATAATAATTAATTATCAATATTATATGAATTCTACATTTGGAAAGCAAAATACTTCCAGAAAACATGGTATGCTCTGACACTTATTTCAGAGTGTTGTTCTTTTCTCTGGTTGGTAGCCATGAAACACACTGCATAGGATGTATAGTTCATACCCATATTTTTATTACTTTTGTATCCTTAAAGAAATTAAAATCGAAGCAGCCAGGTTCACTGATAGGAGACTGCTTTCCTATTTTAAGTTCTGCAATTCCATTTGAGTTTAAGAGCATTAGTTATTGGTTAAGAGGGTTTTCAGAGTTACGGATTTTAGCATTTTGTTGACTGAGTATTCTGATGCTCAGCAAATTTGGCTAAAAACTAGAAGGTGACAGATGCATGAAAAGTTAAAAAATAGGACACACAACTGTAAACTCAGCTGATAAACTGCAGCCAGAGATTTACTATTTCTTGAAGTGCTGATGCAGAAGTAAAGGTGGGAAAATCGTGATTACATACTAATTTCCCGTGCTTCCCTCTTATTACAGCCAGCCTTTAGATTAAGATCAAAGTTAGTATGTGTCTCTCTGTGAAATGTATACTATATATCTATCAAGAGACAATACAAATTATCTGAACGTTTAATATTTCCCTAATGTATCCAATACCTCCATGAAGACACTTGAGTATGAAAACAAATATTACCAAAAACAATGTAAATTAGAAACTTATACTCTTTCAGATAATTTGTAAAATGTTCTGCAACTTCCTGGATCCACATTATCTTATCTGCATGGGGTGCTGATCTACCCTGGTAGGAGCATCCCTTAGGGAGGCTTTTCACGTAGGATGGCTGACTTTGAAGTGCATGTTCTTAGTTGTCTGACTTTGGACAAATTGGTTAAGTTTAATGAGCTACAGAATTTTCATCTTTTAAAAGAGCATAATAACTACTCAGTGTGAAGGGTGGAGAGAGGACACAGGGCTTGCAGCTGCCCTGCTACAGTGCTGGGAAAAGTACTCCATGTGTCTTTTCATGGCTACAGGATTGACTCATGGAGACACAACTAGCAAGTTTGCTTACAATAGCAATTTCTAAAATGGGGATCTCAAATGCTTCAATCTCAAAGGGACATATTTTACCAGAAAGAGACAAATGTAGAGAACTTGGAACTATATTAAATCACCAATAGTCCATGGAATAAATAGAGTAAAGGGAAAGTCAAGCTTCGAATGATCCATGGATCATCCCATTTCCTGCATATAGTCTTCTGTGAAGAAAATAATACTAAAAACATAAAAACAACAGCAATAAAAACATAGTGGCACATAACTGATGGTAACAAATTCAGTAGCACTGAGGGAACCAACTGAGTTCATGTGGTTCTCTGCGGACTAGCCATACGGCTCTTCTTTTAATTTCTGTCAGTCTTTAAGTTTCTTTATTATTATTACTATTATTATTATTTTAAAATATTTATTGTTGAAAGTATTACAGATATACCCCTTTTTTTTCCCATTATTCACCCAACCAGATCCCTCCCTGCCCCAGGCCTTCACCACCATTGTCTGCAAATACGCATATAAGATTTTTGATTAATCTCTTCCCACACTCACCTCATCCTTTCCTTCTGAGATCTGTCCCTCTGTTACATGTTTTCTGGTTCATTTTTTTTTTTTAGAATCAATTGTTGATAGATATGTATTTATTGCCACTTTATTGTTCATATTTGGGGGGGAGTGTTATTTTATTTTTTAAAATTTATTTATTGTTTAAAGTTTTATATATGTCTCCTTTTCATCATTTGACTCCCTCCTGCATCCATTACCACCCTAGGCAACCCCCCAACACCCAGTATCTGTGTCCAATGGTTATGCTATTACTGTGCATATTTTTTATTCCTTCCCTTCCTCCTCCTCCTCCTCCTCCTCCTCCTCCACCTCCTCCTTCTCTTTCTTCTCCTTCTTCTTCTTTTCTTCTTAAAAATACCCTTCAACACTTCATCTAATATTGGTTCTACAACCTTTGTGGAGAATTGCTGCCTAACTCTCTCTGCAGAGGCAAGGTAACTTGTAATTCTGTATCAATCCATATTTGAGATACGCATTAAGGACTGTTTTCCTGCCAGTGGAGACCAAGGATACTTAATGATAAACCAGTAGGAGCTGGGTCCACTAGAATAAAATTCCTCCCATTTTTTAAAATTTATGACCACAGAAAGTGCAAATTTAATGGAAATATGCCTCTATTCTATAGCTATGTGGTCTCTTAATTGTTTTGGTATGCATAATAACTAGAACACTCTTTCTTCCAAAATTGATACTTCTATTAGTTTTATTCTGCAGTAGCCATTAACCACAACTAAAATATAAATGTATAACTCATAACTCTTCCATTATGGAGAACATAAAATTTACTACATAAAAGTCTTCATATAAACATACTAAAGTATATGAGCAGCCAAAATGCTAAAGTTTGATCTGGAAAACTATCAAAACAGGGACAAGCAATGTTAAATCATAACACAAACATGAAAACCTGCCACATTTATTTTGAAAGTCAAAAACAGTGGTATAAAAAGGATTCTCTACATAGAAAATTTTGCTGTGAATCTGGACATTTGATATTATGATGTGATGTGGAGATTAACAGGAAGTTATCAATCCAGAGTGTTGCTACAGTAAAAACAAAACACCAAAACAAACAAACAAACAACAACAAAAAACCCATGGTAAAAAAATGGGCATATTGATCAATTAGATTAGACATGTTTATGCATATATTATTTCAAATGCCTTGAAATAAATTGACTGTCAGAAAAAAAAAACTAAAACAGTACCTGTTACATAAATATTACAATGCCTCAAATATTTGAAGAGAAAAAAAAAGGAAGAAAGACATGTGTAAAAGGTAGGATTTATTTTAGATCTATTGGACAAAACTAATGTTCTTATCTACTAACTTAAAAATTTAATCCTCAAAAAGCCTGCATTTGAGCACATTAAGTGATTCTATCATAAAAATGATTTTAAAAATCCAGGTAAAATTTCCAGAGTCAAATTTAGATCTAAACCATAAAAAGAGTCTTGAAGATGTTCAAATATATCTCTTGTTTCATGTTATAGAACCTAATCTTTGAGCTCTCAAGTTTCCAGGATCAATAGATCTTGAAGGACTATGGATGCAAGCCTGACATAAACTGTGTTAGTCAATATTATATGAGATGAATGTTTTAATTAAAAGGTAATCATTTCAATTTTTTGGGTAATCATTTCCTATAGTATGTGTGTATAAACTTTATAGTTTCCCATCCCAGGTAAATTTAACAAAATCTTTCCTTGAAATAACATATAAATTTAAAGTTTGTTTGTTAAAATAGGCCTCTCATTTTTCTAGAATTATTGGCATATGAATTTATTTCTGACTAGATTACTTCCTACATATACTGCTTGAGGCAGTGTGATGGTCATGTTTCTTTCCTCTCTATCTACCATTTTGTCTGGCACCTGGGAGATGTTCAATAAAAAGTTTGTTAAACAAGTATATGTCTGATTCACCATACAGCATGTGTGGAAAAGGTCATTAAAACTTGCATGAAGTGCTAAATATTGTCAAGTACTAAGGTATACAGTGTGGTAGTGGTGGGAAGTGACTGATAATAGGTATAGGTTTCTTTTTGGGGTGACAAATATGTCCTAAAAGGGCTGTTAATGACTGTACAACTTTATCAATATACCACAAAATATATACTTCAAATGAATACATTTTATATTATGTATTTCAATCAAACCACTAAAAATACAATAAACACAATAATTGCCATGCTAATTTTGACACCTTTTCTCCTGTATATCTAAGCTGATGCTAAAAATAATTGAGATGAATCAGAACAGAAGAACAGGATGTAGTTGGACATGGAGGAAGGTTACAGTGGATGGGAGTTTCCTCAGTTAATGCTGAACATGGCTGGAGTTCAGACCATAGAGGTGGTTGGTGAGTGTGATCTCCTAGGTATAGCCTTGTCAACCATCATTTCCATAAACATTCTTACATTTATGAAGCTCTAATTTTTTACATTAAATCCCTTTATCCCCCCTTTTTAAAAAATGCTATGAGAGTTATTAAGCTTCACCATAAAGTGAGTAATGGTTCACATTTGCTGCAAATAGAAAACATGAAGTTTTGAATGTCAGACGGTGAAAATTTGTAAATAGATCATGTCTGAAAAAAGGTTAGCTTTCTAGAACAAATTTCAAAAAGCAAATCTAAGTCTTAAGAGTTTATTGCCACTGGTAAGTTAGTACCATTCCATGGATGGGATAAAATCAGCATCAAGATAGTTTGGTTATTAAACCAGGCCATGTGCTGGGAACCAGCCATTACCTTCACCAATAGAGAGGTGTGGACAAGGAATCCCAAAGGCTTAGTCAACCTTGAAGGTCTGAAAGGTCAGAGCCAACCACTCCCTATCTAATTGAGATAAGGGTGGCAAGGGCAACTTCCCTACTAGATAATCATGTAAATCCTTACTGATAAGATAATCTGCTTATTTCCTGCCTAAGGGCAATTGGTGTATTCCCAAAACCTAAATAAAAAGAATGGCAAGGCCAAAGCAAGGGGTAGTTCTTCCACTAGAGATGGGCTGCTGCCTGGCCCCTCCATTTTTCCAAATTATTGCTTTTCTGAGTCTTTGTTCATTTGTGTGAGGCCTTCTCCAGAAACCGAACCCTAAACTGGAACCCTGAACCACGCGGGACATGAAAAGGATTCCAACATTCCGCTAGAGCTCCCCTGCCAGGTATCCAAACACCCCATCCTCTTGCACACGAGTCTCCTACCTTACTTCGGCTTTGTGGAGGCTCGGATTATCCGTGTGCACTTTTATTTCCCTCTAGATTCAGATATTCCAGTCACCCAGCCTTCCTGTGGTTCTGGACAGTGTCCATTTTGTCTTTTAGTTGTGCGGGGTAAAAACCTAGTTGTTTACCTATGTTGCCATCTTGGTTTTGTATTATGCTCTCTTTAAAAAATAATAATATTTTGACTTACACTGTTGTATTCCATTTTAGATGATAAGGTTATTTTTTTTATCTGGATGGCTTCTATTCTAAAAGCAATCTGGATAAATTAAACTTCATGAAGCAATTTCAATAATTACTCTGACATTTCACATATCTCAAGAAACTATCCATTTCATACTAAGGATAAAATATTAAGTTGACTGATAATTTATATTTCTAGAGTATCTTGTTCTTTTAACATCTTCTAATGAAAACTAACAGACATCCCTTTATGACCTCCAACATTTAGTGGAATTATTAAAAATTGTATTTCATAAAAATTTCTAATGTTGGAATATTAAGTCCGGCAACCTGCAAAATTACTCTGTAGTACAGAGACATAAACAGATAACCTGATTTGGAGCTGTAAATTGATTTTCCTTTCTAAGGCCTTATTCACCATTAATGGAATCTATTATAAAATCTATTTCTCTATAGTGACATCTACAAAGCTGAAGCAAAGTCTTGGTTCTATCTTAATCCACTTCTGAAAACAGGGTTCTTCCCTTAATTGTTGTATTTTTTTAATGCATTTTTCAACTACACTTGATATAATATGCTAGAGGCTCAGTGCATGGATTCGTGCACTGGTTGGGTCTCAGCTTGGAATGTGACCTCTCACAGACTGGTACTCTTCAGGGGATGTAGCAATGGGTGAAGCAGCAGGTGGTTGTGGAGGAGCCTGAGCCAGGCACAGTGCTAGGCTTTTGGTGCTCCTAGTGGCTCCCTACTCACTCCTTACCACTGCAGCAGAGGCAGGAGAGGCTCCTGCCACCACAGCTATGCTCTCCAGCCTTGAACCCAGCTTCTGGCTGAGCAGCATACTGACCACCAGCAGGCAGCTCCTGCATTGAGCTACATATTGGGCTTAAGAATGTTCTTGATAGTATATGCAGACATTGTGAGTATGTGCTTGTGAATTTTGTTTGCATGAACATTTTGACAATCTGGTTAAAGAAGTGATAACTTCTTCAAAAAATCAAATTCTTATCTGTATCTGCTATGACATTTTGATTTTTTTTTAAATTTCCTACTACTCAAAATTAAGGATTTAAACTTTTCAAAAGAGTTTATCATCCCACGATCTATTTATTTTACCTGTCTAGAAAAAAAAAAAAAAAAACCAAAAAACTATGTCATTTAGGCAGAAAATACTTCATGGAGAACCCAGAAAAACTTTTCTCAAAGAAAAAGGATTGCTTTTGAGTATGGAATCAATTGTAACTTCTACACTCCCAGAAATGCTATGCAAATAAATATTACTGGTCCCAACAACTTAAGCATTTTTATTTGATTATTAGGATATTAAACAGTTACCAAATTATTAACCAAAGAAGAAAATTATTATATATTATTACCATTCAAGCTTTAAATGAACGATTCATTTACAAGTTTCAGTTGCTCAGCTTCAAAAGTTTCACTATGCCTTTATATTATTCATTGTGCCATAATAACAATATTCATATTTAATATATCTCTAGATCATCCTTACCTCCACAAAAAAAAAAAAAAAAAAAAAAAAAAAAACCCTGAATATTTTTCAGAGTATCATTATTACTTTAAAATCTTTTAAGGGCCGAAACCGGTTTGGCTCAGTGGTAGAGCTTTGGCCTTTGGACTGAAAGGTCCCAGGTTCGATTCTGGTGAAGGGCATGTACCTTGGCTGCGGGCACATCTCCGGTGGGGGTTGTGCAAGAGGCAGCTGATCGATGTTTCTCTCTCATCGATGTTTCTGACTTTCTATCCCTCTCTACTCCTCTCTGTAAAAAATCAATAAAATATATTAAAAAAATAAAAATAAAATAAAATCTTTTAAGGAAGTATTATTAAATTTTATTTAAACAGTTTTTATTTAATTCATGGTACATACAAATAATAGTAGTTTATAGAGGGATGAAAGAAATATTGTGTTTGATATCTAGAGGCTTATAATTGAAATAGGAAGCAGTTTTATAAATTATAAAAGTGGTAACACCTAAATTAAGAGTAGGGAATACAGTTTAATCCAACTAGACATAAGCTAAGAACATTTCAATGAAGTGGTATTTAAATTAAAGAGAAATAAAACTATGTTATGTAAGGAAAGGGTAAGGTCATTCCAGTTAGAAGAAATAGTGCATACAAAGGCATATAATTAAGAAAGCACATGAAATGCAGAACTAGTAGGTTTTAGGGACTGGGATATAGGGGATATATTGGGAAAGTGCACACACACACAAAAAATAACTTGTGTTTGTACTGTGTAAAGTTTTAATTATCAGTGAGTTGAAATTAATTTGGTAGGTTTCCAGTATAACCAGTACTTTTACTATCTGTTATATAAAAATCCAGTGAGGAAAATTGAAATTAATTTAAATGTGAATCTCCCCTTTTATATTCTTAACAGGTTCTATCTCTATATCCCTGTCAGAACTTCCTGAATAAATAAGATTCAGCAAATTTCTTCTCTTGTCAATTATTAAAATAAGTAACTTTAAAGAGCATTTTATTTATTCATTTAAGGACTTAAAATGGTATTGCAAAGATGGTATCCTTTAAAATATTGTCTATTATTCATTGTTTTATCTTAAAAAATAATCGCATTGTTATAGAAATAAAGAGCTAGTAATACTGACACTAGACAGGGGGCTTGAATGAAGGTGACCTCACACATTCCATAAGAGTATCTCACAAGTGGCCTGTCATGCCTCTGGCCTTTCTCTCTCTCTCTCTCTTTTTTTTTTCTTTTAAAGGACTAACAATTACCTTCAACTGTATTAAGGTGCACAGGGGTGAACAAATAACCTTAGAACATGAATATATGACCAACAAACTCAATTTCAATTTTGACCTAAGGCAAAGAGACTAAAAAAGGTGGTCTTCTGTTTCCTTTGTGGCCAACATTCTGTTTCAAGCTGAGAGCATTAAATGAATGATTTATCTTGGGCTGACTCTATTGGGTTAGCACATTATACCCTTGAGATATAAGCTTGCTCTATTTCAAACCACATCAAAATAGATATATTAGTACAAAATTCTATCAACAGGATAGGAGCAAGGGAAAGCATTCACATCTGAGTGTCAGCTAATAGGAGATAATGCACGTATGCCTCTTTTTTTTTTCTTTTTTTTTTTTAGACTCTCTAATAGATTCAGAGAGAAATAAACAAAAATAAACTAAAAGTTAAAAAAAGCCCAATGACAGTTTAGGCCTTATGCAGATTAATAACAATACATTTGCAAAAATAAAAACTATTAGAGAGCCAGACTAATAATGTATAATGACACAAAAAAATACATTAGCTAAATTCCAGGAATTAAATTACAGATTTTTAAAACTGACTCTAAGTTTCTCTTCCTTTTCAAAAAATCGTTATTGTTGGAAGTATTACATATGTCCCCTTCTTATCTCCATTGAGCCCATCTAGCCTTCCTCTACCCCCGCAGGCCTTCACTACACTCTTGTCTTTATCCATGGGTTGGTTATGCATATATGCATATAAGTTCTTTGGTTGATCTCTTCCCATCCACCCCTGCCTTCCCTTTGAGATTAGACATTTCAAGCAATGCCTTTTGGAAGATAATAATCACTATGGCATTGCATACATTCCTGAGGAAAGGATCTAAATGTGCAGCTGTTAGACTTTGCTTTAAGTCCTTGGGCATATTGGCTGGGGTCAGGGCTCAGCTGAGACATCTGGGAAGGTTGGGTCTTTCATCCTCTAGGAGGCTAGCCTAAGCTCCTTTGTATTATCTGTGACCAGGATGGGCTGCCTTATATATCGCATAATAGCATATTGAGAAGTTTCCAGTGCAAGAACACTCTGACTGCTCTGTCCCCTCAAAAATAGAAGATAAATTTCCAAAGTGAAAGGTGTCCTTCCAGCACCTATAGACACCCCTATTGCTAGACTTAAACAACTTTAGCCAAGAATCTGTATAAGCAAGTCTTATTGCCTTTTATATAATTTACTAGAGGCCCGGTGCACAAAATTTGTGCATAGGGGCAGGAGTAACCGCCTGCACCTCTCCAAGCTAGGACCCCTTGAAGAATGTCTGACTAGTGACATCCAGTAGGATCAGGCCTAAACAGGCAGTCAGACATCCCTCTCACAATCCAGGAATGCTGGCTCCCAACTGCTAACCTGCCTGCCTTCCTTATTGCCTCTAAAGGCTTCTGCCTACCAGCCTGATTTCCCACCAACCACTCCCCTGCCAGTCTGATTGATGTCTAACTGCTCCCCTGCCAGCCTGTTTGCCCCTAATTTCCCTCCCTTGCAGGCCTGGTCACCCCTAACTGTCCTACTCTGCAGGCCTGGTCCCCCCAAACTGCTCTGCCCTGTAGACCTGGGTCCCCCCCTACACACAACTACCATTCCCTGCAGGCCCAGTAACCCCCAACTTCCCTTCCTCTGCCAGCCTGGTCACCCCTAACTGCCCCCCCTTACAGCCTTGATCACCCCCAACTGCCCTCCTTTGCAGGCCTGGTCCCTCCAAACTGCCCTCCCCTGCTCACCATCTTGTGGTGGCCTTCTTGTGTCCACAGGGGGGCAGGATCTTTGACCATATGGGTGCAGCCATCTTGTACGTTTGAGTGATGGTCAATCTGCATATTACTCTTTTATTAGATAGGATAGAGTCCTGGTGCATGGGTGGGGGCCAGCTGGTTTGCCCTGAAGGTTGTCCCAGATCAAGGTGGGGGCTCCCTTTGGGTGAGGGGTCTGTGGTGGTTTTCAGGCTGGCCACACCCCCCAGTGACCCAAGTGGAGGCTCTGGTATCTGGAATTTATTTATCTTCTACAATTAATACTTTGTAGCCTGAAGCAGAGCAAAACCTCCTGCTCCCTCCCTGGCTGCAGCTGTTTCTGTTGGGATTTATTTATCTTCTGTAACTGAAACTTTGTAGCATTGAGTGGAGGCATGGGTCAGCCAGGGTGTGTGGAAAGCTTGTCTTCCTTACTCACCTGGAAAACCCAAGCCTCCCTCCTGCACTCTGTGGCCACAGCCATCTTGGTTGGGGTTAATGTTCATACTTGCTCCTGTTTGGCTGGTGGGTATAGTTGTGGGCATGACTTGTGGGTATAGTGGAGGTACAGTCAATTTGCATATTACTCTTTCATTAGATAAGATTACCTTCTGTAAATTCATTATTAATGACTATTCAAACCTTACATTACTTTCTGATGGAAACTAACTTTCCCCCCCTTTGCCCTGTCAATTTCTTCACAAATTTAATGTTTCTTTGTCAACAAGTATTTCTTTGAGCTCATTTTATGATCTGAGCATCACATTATGACCTCCAAGTTGCACATATTAAAATGCACTTTCTCCTGTTAATTAGCCCGCTTTATTATTTTATGATCAGCCCAGGCATACGAACCAAAGAAGAGTGGAAGAGAGGATTTCTCCTTCTCCTCAGCAGTGTGGAAGTCTCAGGGCTCAAGTCTCCTCTCAGTGTGGAAGTCTCTACTTCCAGCAGTAGAACAGAGCAAACCCCAATATTTATACACTTTGGCACTTCTTTATGGGAATAATAGCATAGCTTTAAAAATAAAATCCACCCAAAAGTAATGCATAACATGCTAATTTTCAGACACTTAAGTAGCAAATTTGGAAATAAATTCAAAGTTATTTGTCAATAAAACTGTGGATTCTAAAAATAGAATCCAAAAATTTTTATTTCATCATTGTATCAACAATTATTATAGATTTTAATATCAACTGATTTTATTGACCTAACCATTTAATTATTAATTCCCTGACTAGATAAACATAACTTGTCTAAAGTTAAAATGGAAAACAAAATTAATGTATTCTTGTTTGTATATGGTATAAGTCAAGAGGCATTATAAAAGATACAAATAATAAGTACAAACATACAACAAAGAAGGAGAACATCACACTACTTTTTAAAAAATGATTTCAGATATCACCTTTATTAGCTAGCAATTTCTGAGTTATTCTTTAAGAAAAAAAATCAAGAGTAATGTTGAGTTAGCACTCTAAAGGTAAACCCAGCTCAGTATTCATGAAATTTATGTGACCACTGTCATCACTACATGCTTCTAGCTGGGAGAATATGGATGTCTTCTTTCAGAGCTCTGAATCTCAGGGTATTTCTCAGAGTCAGCAGATGGATGGCCCAGTGATGAAGGTAGCTGCATGAAAATACAGGACTTGGTATATGTGGTGTTCATATTTCTAATGTGATCAGAGACAGAATTAATGAGTTAGTTCTTAAAACAAGCCTTACCAATGGAAAGCATGTTGCAGCAATACAGCAGATATTTATTTGTGCTATCATAAAGTCTTGGAGATTTAAAAATCATGCATAAAACTAACTTATAAACCCATTATCCCATCTTCTATCTTTTTCATCTCATAGCATACATAAACTAATTATTAAAATTCTGCAGCAACCAAGAATATTTTTGTTGATTTGACAAAAAATATAAAAAATATATATTTTTTATTTATTCACACAGGATGGCTATTGTTGTGGTGATTTTGTCATTTTTTTATTTGACACTTGGGAAAGAGCTCAGTGTCCCTCTTTAAAAATTCCTGTGGCACAGGAGTGTGCCTGCTGTGAAACACAGGTTGAAATCGGTGCATTAAAACATTGCCCAAACAACCGGAAATACTAAATATCTGGATTATAGCAATTCTTAAATTTTACATCTTTACTTGATTTTATGATTTTTTTGAAGACCATCCAGTGATTTGCTCACCTGTATTTTCTCTTTCTCTCTGTCTTTGCCTCTCTCATACAACTATCTTATCCTTTCATATTCTGAAAGACTGTACAAAAAAGAGAAGAAATGGTCACAGCCTCTTCACTTTTTTTTTAAATAACTTTGTAAAAAATCATTTCTTGGTTGACAGAATTTCCCTATGGCATTAGTCCACCTTCGCATAGCCATCTATAATTTTTCTCCTGCTTGAAACAATCTCCCACATGCCACTCTTGTTAATGACTGAGATACCCCCTGATGGTGCTTAACATTTAATAGTGCTAGAGCTCCACATTTGCCCAAACAACCTTTTCCATTTACCTTACCTCAAAGGCTTTCTAATTTTTCTTTAGAGACAGAAATCCTTTAAGCCCATTGTATCCTTAGGCTACAAATTTACTGAGATTTAGCTTTCCAATAAGGGTGTTGAGATGAATGCCACCATCTCATTTATGAATCAATTTTTGCCCATCGGCTTTTTACTGTTATTACTTTTCATTTTATTTTGTACTCAAAGGCGATAACCTCTATTACGTGTGTGTGTGTGTGTGTGTGTGTGTGTGTGTGTGTAATATATAAACATATGCATATGGATATATATTCACACGTTTAATGTTTATTAAAATGTTGAAAATTTAAAGAAAATGAAAGTCTAGCCACACGAAAATTTCTAAATAAATTCCTTGCCCTAAAATAATCTCAAACTTGGTCCTTCATTTTTATGTTTAGAGGAGAAAGATATATAAGATGAAATTCCTAAAGATTACATTTAATGCTGATTAAACAAGTTCTTTTCTCAAACATAATTCAATGAAACTCAGTATAGCTGACAACATAATGTGTTTTATATAATTGTAGAATTTGGGGTCCTAATGCAAACAGTATCTTGAAATGGAGAAGTAACAGACAAATCCAGTTTTCCAAGAAAACTTCAAATCTATTGTTATGAGAATTAAAAAAAAATTCCATTGTTGCACAAATAAAATAATAGAAATGGAGGTTGACCTTTAAGTTACTTAATAATCAATAATTCTGAACAGTTCCACACACTTCCTTTTTGCTTTCATTCTTTTTTAACATGATGTTATATCAAATGTTCACTTTTAATTAAAGCAAAAAAAAATACTTCTTTAGTGGTTGGTTATTGCTCACCAGTTCCAAAAAAGATTTGAATAGCTAATCGTTAAAATCAATTAATTGAAGAATTACTGAAAAATCCTTATAGATAAAGTATATCTATGCCCAGCTGTCTTTGTAATCTCACTGATATTTACAGATTAGGTAAAGCCACTGTGCTTGAAATACAGCAATAAATGCTGACAAGTTCTGCCAATTATAACAAAATTGTAGGGTGAAATTACAAATGAATTAAAGGGTTAATTATAAAGAAGCAGTGTGAGATAGTCATGTAGTATGGAATGCTTCGAGAGCTAGTGCCCTATGGATCCTAGGAACTCAGAAGTCCCTGGGGGTCCCTTAGGAACATGGTTCTTATTGTGAAGTGAAGGCTGGGTGGTTTCTGGGCTACAGGCTGGGTTCTGTGGATTTAATTCCATCTTTAACTATAGCAGCTGCTTATATTAAAAACTAGAGGCCTAGTGCACAAAATTTGTGCACGGGGGTCAAGGGCATCCCTCAACCCAGATCTTAGGATCCGGCCTAAACAGGCAGTCGGAAATCCTTCTCACAATCCAGGACTGCTGGCTCCAAACTGCTCACTTGCCTGCCTCCCTGATTGCCCCTAACTGCTTCTGCCTCCAACCTGATCACGCCCTAACGACTACCCTGCCAGCCCAATTGATGTTTAATTTTTCCCCTGCCAGCCTGTTTGCCCCCAACTTCCCTCCTCTGCCAGCCTGATCACCCCTAGATGCCTTCCCTTGCAGGCTTGATAGTATACAACTGTTCTTCCTTGTAGGCCTGCCCCCTCCCAACTACCCTCCCCTACTGGCCTGATCGCCCACAACTGCCCTCCCTTGCAGGCCTGAAACCTCTCAATGGCCCTCCCCTGCTTGTCATCTTGTGTTCACATGGGGGCAGGATCTTGGACCACATAGGGGCAGCCCTCTTGTGTGTTGGAGTGATGGTCAATCTGCATATTACTCCTTTATTAGATAGGATAGAGGCCTGTTGCATGGGTGAGGACTGGCTGGTTTGCCCTGAAGAGTGTCCCAGATCAGGGTGGGGGTACCCTTGGGGCATGGGGCAGCCTACGAAAGAGGCCTGTGGTGGGTTGCAGGCCAGCCACACACCCCAGTGACCCAAGTGGAGGTCCTGGAATCTGAGATTAATCTATGTTCTACAATTGAAACTTTGTAGCCTAGAGCAGAGCCAAGTCTTTTGCTCCCTACGTGGCAACAGCTATTTCTGTTTAAATTCTATAATTGAAACTTTGTAGCCTAGAGTGGAGGCCTAGGTACTAGGGCTACAGAAGCTTGGCTTCCTCCATCGCCTGGGCAACCCTAGCCTCTGCTCTCTCCAGCTCCATGGCTCCCACCATTTCTGTTGGAATATATCTTCTATAATTGAATCTTTGTAGCATTTAGTGGAGGCCTAGGCTAGCAATGGCAGGCGGAAAGCTTGGCTTTCTGCATTGCAGGGAAACCCAAGCCTCCCTCCCGCTCTCAGTGACTCCAGCCATCTTGTTTGGGGTTTATTTGCATAATTTGCTCCTGATCGGCTCATGGGCATGGCTGTGGGTGTGGCCTGATCAGAGGTATGGTCAGTTTGCATATTACTCTTTTATTAGATAGGATAACACTGTACATGATTGAAAAGTTTTCTAATCTAAGAAATTAATAAATTTGAGAATACATATTATAGTCAAATGGGAGAATCTTACATCTAGGAAGATTATGTAACTGCAGTAATTTCACACAACTATTTAAGAAAACAGAATCATATACTGTATATTATGTCCCATCAGAAAATAATTGGCATGCCTTTCAGGCCAGGTAAAAGCGAAATTTATTTATTTTGTCCATCTAAAAATGCTAATTGAGTAGGAACAATTATTGATAACTCTAAAAAACTTTCTCAGTCATTTGATAAAGATGCCTTGTTTTATGTTTCTGTTTTTGTGTGAGTTTTTATTGTTCAAACCAAGGAACAAAATTAATTACAACTCTTGGAGATCATTGGCCCCCAAAACTCCTAAGCATGATTTTTTTAGAACCATAAAACATTTAAATGTTTAAAAATTAACAGTAATTTTACAGATATTTAAGCCACTTATTATCTATGTCCTGGACATCAGTGTGTGCTGATGCACATGAGTAATCCAGACTTTGGAACTATTAAAACAAATCTATGCAGCCAGTAGCAGGAAAAAAGTATATTTATTTGATATTTTTTAAAAAGTTAGTATAATAAACATGAGGCAGTTTTTTTCAAGATAATCTAAATTCATATCAAATTTTGAATCAGTTGACTATTCAATCAAGGTGACAATTAGATTCAGAGTACGAAATAATACAAGTACTGAGGACAACAAAGACATCCACTCTTCAGCAAATAATGAGGAGACATTTATGGAAACCAAAATCTAATCTGCATCTCCCAATTCCAGAAAATGACTGAAAGCTGTCAATTGAAATATACAATTATTCAATGAAAGCAGTCCTCAGTGTTTGCTTTTGTTATTTGTTGCAGAGCTGTATTTTCAATTGAAAACACTCTTAAAATTCACTTTCCAACTCATAATCAGAAATGCCAACAATAAATTTAAAAGTAGAAGTATGCCTCTTTAATGATCTAGATAAAAACATTATAATTCATTAGAGGCCTGGTGCACAAAATTTGTGCACGCGGGGTGGGGAGGGATGTCCTTCAGCCCAGCCTGCAACCTCTCCAAACTGGGACACCTTGAGGGATGTCTGACTGCCTGTTTAGGCCTGATCCCAGTAGGGGATAGGACCTAAACGCACAGTCGGACATCCTTCTCACAAACTAGGACTGCTGGCTCCAAACTACTCACCTGCCTGCCTCCCTGATTGCCCCTCACTGCTTCTGCCTGCCAGCCTGATCACCCCCAACCACTACCCTGCCAGCCCAACTGATGTCTAACTGCTCCCCTGCCAGCCTGCTTGCTCCCAACTTCCCTCTTTTGCTGGCCTAGTCACCCCTAACTGCCCACCCCTGCAGGCTTGATCGCCCCCAACTGCCCTCCCTTGCAGGCCTAGTCCCTCCCAACTGCCCTCCCCTGCTGGCTATCTTGTGGTAGCCATCTTGTGTCCACATGGGGACAGGATCTTTGATCATCTAGGGTCAGCCCTCTTGTGTGTTGGAGTGATGGTCAATCTGTATATCACTCATTTATTAGATAGGATAGAGGCCTGGTGCACAAGTGGGGGCCAGCTGGTTTGCCCTAAAGAGTGTCCCAGATCAGGGTGGGGATTCTCTTGGGGCATGGGGTGGCCTGGGAAAGGGGTCTGTTGTGGTTTGCAGGACAGCCACGCCCCCCAGCCACCTAAGCAGAGGCCCTGATATCTGGGATTTATTTATCTTCTACAATTGAAACTTTGTAGCCTGGAGCAAAGCCAAGCCTTCTCCTGCTCTGTGGCGAGATCCATTTCTGTTTGTGTTTATTTAAATTCTACAATTGAAACTTTGTAGTCTAGAGTGTAGTCCTAGGCACTAGGGCTGTAGAAGCTTGGCTTCCTCCATCGCCCGTACAATCCTAACCTCTGCTCTCTCCAGCTCTGTGGCTGCCACCATTTCTTTTAGGATATATCTTCTATAATTGAAACTTTGTATCACTGAGTGGAGGCCTAGGCCAGCAAGGGCAAGCATAAAGCTTGGCTTCCTCCATTGCTGGGGAAACCCAAGCCTCCCTCCTGCTCTCAGTGGCTGCAGCCATCTTGATTGGGGTTTATTTGCATAATTTGCTCCTGATGGGCTGATGGGCGTGGCTGTGGGTGTGGCTTAATCAGAGGTACAGTCAATTTGAATATTACTTTTTTATTAGATAGGATTATATATAGCTCTATATTTTTATTTATTTTCTTACATTTATTCTCTTTTAATTATATATAGTGTAAATATAATGAAATATATAATTTAACATAAGCATACTTTTATAAACTATTATTTCATTTTTGTTCACATTATTACAGATGTTCCCCATTTTCCTGACCTTTGCCCACCTCCACCTGACTCCTTTTTCCTCCTGGTCCTCACCAACTGTTGTCTGTCTTCATGGACAATGCATGCATATTCCTTGGCTAATCTTTTCACCTCCTTTTAAGGGTATTTTTTTTTAATACAGGTATTCAAACTATAGGTATTGGGTTTTTCTAAAGCATAATTGTAAAAAAAATTTAAATCTATGATAATCAAACAAAAATTTGAGTTCTAAATTTATTTCACATAAAAACAATTCTACAGGAATGTTGTATTAATGTCCCACACAGGAGACATGGTTCAGAATCCATTATCCCTTTTTCTGTTTCCCAATTATTTTTATAACAGACTTTATCTGTTTTTTAGTACTTAAAATACAGCAACTATGTTATATAGGTTTTTTCCAAACTATATACTTTAAGGAGTTCTTTCCATGTCAATATTTGTAATCAGGTATTTGGTCTAAAACATGTTTCTCATTTCAATCAAGACTTTTCTATGACTGCATTTACCTTAAGATGAATCACTTTAAAAGAAGTTGTAGTATGAAAATTAATTCAATACAAGCCTTTTTTTTTTACCCACAGATAGTAACTTTTAAAAGAAAAACTAAAAGCAGAATTTCACTTTTAGAGTCTTGTCAAGTAGTTTGATTTATGGCAATAGAGAAAGAAGCCAAATTAAACAGAAATCAATTAGCATGGAACAAGTAATGATCATCTATGATTTAAGTTTCAAGGGAAGAAGTGTTGACTCAGACAGAATTACAATAGGTCTAGAACATATTTTAATTTGCAATTATCTAACAACAATGAATTTTGAGTAAGCCAGAAAAGAAAGATCTGCAATTGTTATGGGCTTTAACAGTATACAATTCTGGTGATATAGTTATGTCAATGTAGAGTAATGGGGGGGGGGGTGCACAGTGAAAAGAGAAAAAGAAGTTAAAATTATTTAAGATATTAAAAATATATCTGTAGCATTTCAACATTAGTTACATTATAAAGTGCATTCTCATGACAATCTTAGAAATATTTTACTGAAAATATGACAATGAAAAGTAAAAATTGAAAACATCTGTTGTTTATGCGAGGTCAGCTACTTAATGAATTATATCATCCAAAGAGACTTGCAGCGACTATAAATTTATTGTGAGCCTTTGCTCGTAGTATCTTCCAATGCATGAAGTACAAATAAGCACAAGGCAGCGGCTTTATTTAAATCCTGAATGGGATTGGACTAAGCTCACTTTTATGGAAAAGGCAAAATTCTATCAACCCAAAAGTGTCTTATGCTCAAGACACAAACATACAAAAATAGAACACAATGTCAGTTAACTAGCATAGGTATCTGAGTGTAGTTATAGGACCTAATGTACTTATTGATTCAGGGTTCAGTGTTCATCCTTTAATTGGGAAGGAAAATGAAAGAGAGAAGGTGTAAAAAGAGAATGATGGAAGGGTTTAAATTTCATGCTTTCCTTACTTATATTTAATAATCAATAGTCCAGAACTTTTCAGAATGCAGTTCTATGAAAACATACTATATCAGTAATTCAAGATATTAAAGTGAACTGAAATCGAACACATATTGTATTTTTGAAAAGCTTATAATTTCCCTGTTTCCTGTGATTTTTCCTTTCTCTCAAAAGTCAAATGTAAAAAAATACAATGAATTATGATTTTATATTGTGTTATACCACTTATATATATTCTGACTATAACTAGTTTGTTTACATTTTTCTCATTTTATCTATTTTGTTTGTTGTGAGACAAATACAGCCTATTTTCTACAAAATTATTCGAGGGAATTAACTCAAAAAAACTTCAAAAGAAATAGAGCAATAAGTCAGGAATAAAAGATTTAATAACAGCCCTGATGGGGTGGCTCAGTTGGTTCAAGCACCATCCCATACACCAAAAATGTTGTGTTTGATTCCTGTTCAGCGCACATACCTAGGTTGCAGTTTCAATCTCAGGTGGAGGTGCATAAGGGAGGCAACAGATCAATGTTTCTCTCTCACATAGATTTTTCTCTCTATTTCTTCATTTGTCTCAAAAATCAATAAAAACATATCCTCGAATGAGGATTAAGAAAAAAAAGTGAAAAGAAAAAATATTTTTTAAAAAAGATGTAATAAAGATGATTATTGAAGGGTTAAGATTGCTTTATATAAACAGGTTTGCTTAGAAAATGAAACGGATGGATAGAAAAAATAATGTAAGAAAGAGAAAAATGAAAATAGAGAAATAAAATTTTAATATAGTTGGTATTCTGTTATTTTATTTACAAAATGAGCATTGTTCAGACATTTATTTTCCACTGTACCTTAAAGTTAAAGGTGATGGCAACAACAACAAAAGCCCAAAGAAAGTTATATTGCAAGAATACAGTGGATAATAAATTCTCAAGCCCATATCATTGGTTGTAAGAACTTCTCTAAATTGGGAAATTTTTATCAACAGTTATTCAAATTACATGGCACAGTGCTTAAATACATGTGTACATGTGAACTTGTAACTGAAGATCATTCTTACAGCATCTCTTCTTGTCACTGTGAAAGATAATTTTAATGATGTTTATTAACCAGGGCTGGATTTTTATGTGGTGAAGAAGAAAGAAATTATAATGATACCCTTAGAAGACACAGAAAGCAATAAATTAAATATAGTTTGTAAAAACAAATTCAGAAAAAGACGATTGGGATAGAATTCTTAGAATATTTATGTCTCCCCACGAAGTGGCTTTTATGTAGGCCCAGTGGTCTAAAAGAATGTATAAAGGTGTTAGAGATAGTGCTTTATGATCAAGTCTGTATTATTATGTACATCTACGCTAATAAAAGAGTAAGATGCAAATTGACCAAACCTTCATGAGACCCAGCAGTCAATCAGGAGGGAGCATGCAAATTAACCCAACAAAGATGGTGGGTTAATTTGCATATACAGGTGCTGAGCAGCTGGGGGCAGGGTGGGACACAGACATTCTACACCGCCCAGACACTTTGGGCCTCAGGGCAGTATGGGATGGAGGAAAGGCAGCTCTGGGCTAGAGCAAAAGGTGGCTCTGGCCAGAGTGAAGGTGGTGCTGGCAGCCAGGGTAAGGAAGGCCCATTCTTGCATGAATTTTCTTGCATCAGGCATCTAGTATAAAAATAATTTATAACAGTGGGGAAAAACATTAAATTACCTGGTGGTTCTCTAACAAGATAAATTTATTTAACAATGATTACAGACCCAGATAAAGTATTTTTCTAATACCCAAAAGCAGTAGTCAGTAGTCTAATTTAAATAACTATGGCTGGCATTCTTTTTGAGGTAAGAAGGGAAAATATTTTTGCTTTTGTTTTTAATTCTAAGTTTTCATTTGACAATAAAAAATAAAGAATGTTCCTTCCAAACATGAAATAGACTTGCAATTTATTAAACTATCAAAGCTAAGAAAAAAACAGGGTGTTACTCATTTTCCCCTGGGTATGTTCCATGTATAGTATAGGAGGTACACATGTTAATAAACTTCTGTTTTCTCTTGATAATGTATTTTATTACAAGGGTCTCAGCCAAGAACTCAGAAGGGTAGGAAAAAAGTTGTTTTTCTCCCCTTGTATTCTTTAAGTAATTTCTATCTAAATGACACCAAATCCTTCTATATGTTAGCATACGACTAACAAGGTTTGGAGCACAAAGGAATTCATGTTATTATTATACTAGGGGCCCAGTGCATGAAATTCATGAACTGGGGGTGGGTGGTCCCTCAGCTCAACCTGCCCCCTCTCACATAATGGGAGCCCTCAGGGGATGTCCTACTGACAGCTTACACAGGCTTTTAGCCTTGGGCAGGGGACCTCAGCCAGGGGACCTCCAGTGCTCTGTAATGGATCCATCACTGACTCCGCCCCTGCCCCAATCTGCCCAGGCCAAAAGCTCTGAGGCTTTTGGCCTAGGCAGAGGACCCTCAGCCCCCTCAGATCACTGGCTCTGCCCCCGTACCCTCAGCTCTGATGGCTTACCTCACAGTGACCCAGGTGCCTGGATGTTCCCGGGACACAGGTGCTGGATGTTTATGCATGCAAATTAACTGCCATATTTGTTGGGTTAATTTGCATACTCATTCTGATTGGCTACAGGCATTGCAGAGGTACAGTCAATTTATATGTTTGTCTATTATTAGGTTAGACATAAAGTATTTTATACAGTTTTTAATCATGAATTTTTCAAGGAAAATCATGTTTGGGGCAACAGATGGATGTCATAATTGAAGCAATTATGTTTTATTAAGGTAACATGTCATGGAACTAACTACAAAAATATATTTAATTGGAATTAGGCCTTGGCTAAATTTAAGCTAATTTAGAAGTGTTGCATTAAGAGATAATTTTTTTCTTGAAATCAAAATAATATGACTATAAAATTTGTGACATGTGGGAGGAGAGAAAGAATATACCCATAA
Organism: Antrozous pallidus; assembly: GCA_027563665.1. NCBI lineage: Eukaryota > Metazoa > Chordata > Mammalia > Chiroptera > Vespertilionidae > Antrozous > Antrozous pallidus. The sequence continues at coordinate 30,569,805 of CM050519.1, forward strand.
GATTCTCAGGAGAATAATATGCTACTGGGAAAGTGACAACATTTGAGCATAATCTTCTGAATCAAAGACAGGGAATAAAAAAAAGCTCTGACCCTAGACCTCTGGAAAAAACAAATCTCGAGTTGGAAATTTATATGAAAGCAATATGCACATATCACTTCATTTTTTTAATTGAAGGAAAAATGTAAATTTGGGGAGGGATGATATTGATAAATGCAGAAAATTAAAAATAAGGGACTTAATTATCTGTTGAAAATAAGGGAAGAGATTCATTCCCTTTCTCTTGCTTTCTTAGAACAGTTACTATATAAAACTTAAAACTGTAAGTACTTTCTTATCTGTTTGAAATACATGTAAAGCCCTTTGAAAACCAGGGAGACCTTTTGTCAGCTGTAAGACCCTGGAATGGCTTTTTCTAGGACTTAGGTTCCATCTGTTTGAAATGTAAATGCAAAGGGAGATAACAACCTTACCTCCCAGTTTCTGTGGAAGGGGAGGAGCCTAACTTCAGTGGGTGCCTTATGACAAGTGCTAAAGCACCTCCCGTCATCCAAATATGAGAAGTGTGTTTTTCCTCTTGGTAAAGCCAATAAGCTAACACAAGAGTCCACCCTGTTACCACTTAAACCCATATGGAACTATGTCTGACAAAAGGTGCTATCAAGTCTTCTTGAGGGCTGATTATTGTTCATCTTGAAAATGTGTCTGCAATAGATTGAATCTACTTGGCTATATAAAGAGGTGAGATTCATAACTGTCTCTGGAATATCTCAGGGGATTTCCTACGATACTCAGCACATTTTTGTTTAATGCATGTTCAATAATGAAAGTGTTTTCTTTCTCTCCTGTGTTTGGGGAGACAGTTTCTGCGTAGGGAGAGAAGATTTTTTAAATTATATTTCCCAACAATGGCAAAATTATTCAGAAACAAATAATGTAGGATATTTGCACCAGAGAGAAAATATATGTCAACTTTTAAATATTAGTACCAATAATTAGAGTAAATTTATGTATAGCCATTGATAATCACATTTCTATATACAATGTATTAATACCAAGGATTTATTCCTATTTATAGTAAAACTAGTGTCTCAGTTCACAGATTCGTGCACATTGAAAGTAAATTAATTAGAAGAAATATTTTAGTATCACTATTCGACCTTTCTCTAAAATAGAAGTGTCAACAAAATTCACAATCGACAATGACAGATCGAAACACACATGTATGATTGGTATCAGTGAGAGCCTTATATGTATTGTGCATGCATGAGTCAACTTAGACTTTTATATATATACCAGAGGCCCGATGCACAAAATCTGTGCCCAGGGGTGTCCCTCCACCCAGCCTGCACCCTCTCCAATCTGGGACACCTTGAGAAATGTCTGCTTGCCCGTTTAGGCAGTGGGACATCCCTCTCACAATCTAGGACTGCTGGTTCCCAACTGCTCACCTGCCTGCCTTCCTGATTTCTCCTAACTGCTTCTGGCTGCCAGCCTGATCACCCCCTAACCACTCCCCTGCCAGCCTGATTGATGCCTAATTGTTCCCCTGACAGTCTATTTGACCCTAACTGCCCTCCCCTACAGGCCTGGTCACCCCTAACTGCTCTCCCTTGCAGGCCTGGGTCCCCCCCCCCAACTTCTCTTTCCTGAAGGCCCGGATGCCCCCAAGTTCCCTCCTCTGCCAGCCTGGTCACTCCTAACTGCCCTCCCCTGCAAGCTTGATTGCCCCCAACTTCCCTGCCTTGCAGGCCTGGTCCCTCCCAAATACCCTCTGCTGCTGGTCATCTTGTGGTGGTCATCTTTGACTACCTGGGGGCAGGATCTTTGACTACATGGAGGCAGCCATCCTGTGTGTTGGGAGTGATGGTCAATTTGTATATTACTCTTTTATTAGATAGGATAGAGTCCTGATGCATGGATGGGGGCCAGCTGGTTTGCCCTGAGGGGTGTCCCATGTCAGGGTGGGGGTTCTCTTGGGACATGGGGCTGCCTGGGTGAGGGGCCTGTGGTAGTTTGCAGACTGGCCATGCCCCCCATGACCCAAGCAGAGGCCCTGATATCTGGGATTTATTTATCTTCTACAATTGAAACTTTGTAGCCAGGAGTGGAGCCAAGCCTCCTGATCGCTCTGTGGCTGTAGCCATTTCTCTTGGGATATTTACCTTCTATAACTGAAACTTTGTAGCCTTAAGCAACAGGCCAAAGCTTGGCTTCCTCCATCGCCAGGGGCAACCCTAGTCTCCTCCTCTCTCAAGCTCTGTGGCAGCAGCCATTTCTGTTGGGATATATGTATCTTCTATAATGAAACTTTGTAGCATTGAGTGGAGGCCTGAGCTCTCCAAGGTATGTTGAAAGCTTGGCTTCCTCCATTGTCGGGAAAACCCAAGCCTCCCTCCTGCTCTTAGTGGCCACAGCCATCTTGGTTGGAGTTTATTTAATGCTGATTGGTTGGTGGGCATGGCTGGTGGGTGTAGCAGAGGTATGCTCAATTTGCATATTACTCTTTTATTAGATAGGAGTATGTATATATAAATATATATATATAAATATATATATATTTATATATATATATATATATATATATATATATATATATATATATATATGTATCTGTGTAATTAGACCTGCTTTCTGATTTAGCTAAACTTTTTCCAGCCCTGTGAAGGATCCCTACTTCTCTTTCAGGTAATTGACAGCAACTCAGCAGTAAATATCCACACAAAGCAGGTTATTACTGTAGATCACACAGGGAGAACAAAGGATAAAATATTTAACTGTAGCAGAGTTTGACTATGTTCTACACAGTGAGAAAACCTGAAGTCATTTTCAAGTTTCACCATTTTTTACTTCTTTTCAATTGGGTCAAGTTTCTGAATTTTCTAAATCTCCATTTTCCAGTTCATGAAAACAAAGTGGGATTCTACTGAGTCTCCTATCTACCTCTTCCAGGACTTCTGTTAGGATCAAATGAGATGAGGCATGTGAAAACACTTCACAAACCTCTGGTTAAATTGTAAAATGTTGGAGGAGCAACCAAGATGGCGGCATAGGTAAACACCTATTGTTCGGCCCCGCACAACAATTCAAAAACTTACAACATAACAACAAAACAAACATCATCCCGAATCACCGGACAGCTGGCTGAGTGAAAACTCCACAAATAAAAGTAAAGGTGGGACACTGAGACTCAGAAGAGCGGCGGAGCGCAGTCTTGAAGATGCGAGCGGAATCAGAGGTTAGGAGCCCTGGCCATGCGCGCGGGCTGTATTTCTCCAACGGGGTGGGCAGAGACGTCCGACTGCATGGATTCCCCAGTGCCAGGTGAGATCTGAGGTCCGGGGGACGCACCCTGGAAGCCGGGCGCGGCAGAGGTCTCCTAGTCTGAGGAGAAACCAGGTTGCTTGGAAAAGCACTTAGCCACGTAAAGTGTGCGACAGCACAGACGCGCGACTTGCTGCCTGGCAACTTGCCCTCTGGTCCCGGAAACCACTGGAGTACATTGTTTTACAACCCTGGGCAAGACTTTGGGTGTGCAGACTCATTTGGGGAGAGGCAGAGTTGTCTGGCAAGGGGTAGAGACTAGCCGCTTTCTCTTGGAGGTGCCTGCAACAATTACCACCCAACAGAGACCAGCGTGCCACATAGGACGTAGCTGATGCTGACGCAGCCTGCTCAGCTCAGAGACTTCGCCCATCCAACCTGAACACACTCTCCCTTCACAGCCAATTGTCCTGGAGGTCAAAGCCTCTTAGGGCTAGCAACAACAAGCTGGGCTTAATTTCAAAAATACTGTACAACCCATAAAGGATTGCAGTAAGAGCACCCACCTCAGGTAACTGGGGAGGCTGAACCACTGTCCCTTAGAGGTCATCTACCACATAAAGCAGCCACCATGCAGAGACATGGAAAGAAATCAGATGTGAAAGAAATGGAGGAAAAAAGACGTCTAGACAGAATTCAAAACCTGTTATAAGGCTTTTCAAGAGGCTCCTAGAAAAGGTTGAGACCTATAAGGAAATAAGCAAGACCTACAAGGAAATGAATGAGACCTGCAAGGAAATGAACAAGACCAACGTGGAAATGAATGAGACACTCCTGGATATGAAGGAGACTCTCAAGGATATGAAAAAGGACCAACCAGAAATTAAGCATACACTGACTGAAATAAAAAATATTATAGAAAGACCTAAAAGTACTCTAGAGCACCCCAAGAACCAAGTTAAAGATTTGAAATACAAAGAGGTAAAATCTACTCAGCTGAAAAAGCCAGAAACCAAAAGAATCCAAAAAATTGAAGATAGTGTAAGGAGCCTCCGGGACACCCTCAAGCATACCAACATCCGAATTATAGGGGTGCCAGAAAAACAGAGAGAACAAGACAATGAAAACGTATTTGAAGAAATAGTGACCGAAAACTTCCCACACCTGCTGAAAGAAATTGACTTAGGAGTCCAAGAAGCGCACCGAACCCCAATATATAGGAACCTTAAGAGGACCACACCAAGGCACATCATAATTAAAATGCCAAGAGCAAAAGATAAAGAGGGAATATTAAAAGCAGCAAGAGAAAAACAGATGGTTACCTATAAGGGAGCACCCATATGATTGCCAGGGGATTTCTCAACAGAAACGATGCAGGCCACATGGGAGTGGCAAGAAATATTCAAAGTGATGAATAGCAAGAAGCTACAAGCAAGATTCCTCTATCCAGCAAAGCTATCATTCAGAATTGAAGATCAGATAAAGTGCTTCACAGACAAGAAAAAGCTAAAGGAGTTCATCACCACCAAACCAATATTATACGAAATGCTGAAAGATATTCTTTAAGAAGAGGAAGAAGAAAAAGGTAAAAATATAAATTATGAACAACAAATACACATCTATAAACAAATGAATACAAAAATCAAGTGAATTAATAATCTGATGAACAGGATAAACTGGTAAATATAACAGAATCATGGACATAGGAAATGGACTGACAATTTTTGGGGAGAAAAGGGGTGTGGGAAGTACAGCAAGAGACTGGACAAAAATCTTGCAACAATGGGAAAGGACAGTGGGGAGGGGGAGGTGAGGGTGGAGGATGGGATGGGTACAGGGTGGAGGGGAGTTATAGGGGGATAAGAAAGGGGGAACAATGTAATTAATAAACTGAACAATAAAGATTAAAATATGAAGAAAAATAGGACTTGAAGAATATAGTTATAGAGCATTAAATTCCTCACTAAACTTTGCGTACATTAAATGTAAAGCAGAACTTAAAAATATATAAATAGAAAAAAATGTAAAATTTGCACTTGGCTGTAAAGCAAGTTGGCTTCCTGGGCTCTAAGAAGTCTAGTTGCTAGGGGAGGAAGCTGGGCATTGCTATGTGATGTCATTACCCAGCACCCACAGTGATTGTTTCCAGGCTGGGCTGAGATGTGGGCTGTGTTTTGCACTATGGGGTGGTGGCAGGACCTGTGTTCCACTTGGGGGAAATTGACTGTTAGTTTGCCAGTGCTGGGTCCATAAAGCCGTTTATTTTTAAATGGCCAATGCACATCATGGCAACTCCTGAATTGAGTTTCTGACCCCTGGTAGTCAGTGCACATCATAGCTACTGGTTGAATGTATGGATATTTAGCCATATATATATATATATATATATATATATATATATATATATATATATATTAATAAATGTAAAAGGGAGTAAGATTATTCTTTTAGCCAGTGAACCTACAAGGCAAAATTTAAATTTGGCAAATCCTTTTATTTTTTTATTATTTTTTTAATATATTTTTTATTGATTTTTCACAGAGCAGAAGGGAGAGGGATAGAAAGTCAGAAACATCGACGAGAGAGAGACATCAATCAGCTGCCTCCTGCACGCCCCCTTACTGGGGAGGTGCCCGCAGCCAAGGTACATGCCCTTGCCGGAATCGAACCCGGGACCCTTCAGTCCCCAGTCCTACGCTCTATCCACTGAGCCAAACCGGTTTCGGGGGCAAATCCTTTTATGGAATAGAATTTTCTAAATACATTGGGTTGGATAGTATATTAAATGGATGGGGTCATAGATAATAATGACACACAGGCAGTCCTTGGGTTACACCAGAGATCCATTCCTATGGCATGACATAATGTGATTTTTGCAATAAGTGGGAACCCACCTACATAAGCACCTATGTCTCTCACATAAAGCACATATGTTCATACGTCAAGATGATGGAACTTTTTTTTTTATAAATAAATGAGAGATGGCGACATAACCACAAAACGATGTACATCGAGTTCGAAGTAACCAGAGAGCATCCAGTATTATATGTATGAGTGTTTATATATAGATTTATAGATATATGTACATCCACCAATATATAATGTTGGAAGAGATGAATAATATTTTAATTTCATCAATATGATAATACATGTCACCTGTGATAAAAATTCAATACATACTATTTAATAGTTCATTACTTTATTTAAAAATTGCTTTGATTCATTTTTCCCAGGTATTCACTTTTTAAAAATATATATCTTTATTGATTGCAGAGAGGAAGGGAGAGGGGCACAAAGACACATCCATGATGAGAGAGAATCATTGATCTGCTGCCTCCTGCATGCCCCACACAGGGGTTTGAGCCCAGAACCAGGACATACAGCCTGACCAGGAGTCAAACTGTGAACTCTGGTTCCTAGGCTGATGACGGTCAACCACTGAGCATTAACTGGCCAAGTCTCCCCAGGTAGCCATTTTATAAAATAAATAAATAGATGAAAAGGGTAGATATTTTACTGAATTGTACAGTAATAAAACATGGATATGAAAAAGAGACTAATTTTCTTTTCTGTTTTCTTTCTTCACTTATTTTTACATTAAACAAAAAAAATAAAGGTGAGGTTATATAGACATAATACACAATCTGAGAGAAAAAATTGTTCAAATACTGTAATAATTTATATTTGAGATTATGCTCAAGAAATTAATATTTATCTTTTTTAAACTAAATTAAGTATTTGAGTCAGAAAGGTTAAAAATGACCAAGGGAACAACCATGTTAAGAAATGTTTTAGGGCCATGATTTATGCAATAAGTTCAATTTAATAATGAGCAAAACTGCTAATCAGTGCCCTCAGATATTAGATAATAAATTCAACAAGGCCAAGCAGACATTTGTAGCATGGTAACTACTGGCTTAATGATTTAATTAATCTAAACATGCAAAATTTTGTGCTTGCTTAAATTTGTTTAGTACATGCAACATTAATGGAGATTAAAAACTGGGGTATGGATTCATGATTTAAAATATGTTTTAGGGGAAAAGATCTTACATTAATTCTTTGTAAGAACCAGGAACTTGAGAGAATGAGTTCATATATTTGACCTTGTACTTATTTACTCTATATTGCTAAATTGAAATAGCTCTGATTAGTACAGTGTACGTAAAACTACTCCCAAGAAAAGGTGGTGGTAATCAAAGTAGCATATAATTACGGTAGAATACTAGCTTTCCTTAGGGCATCTCTGTTGCAACGATTACTTCAAGTGAACTATTTAAAATCATAGCCGAGACCGGTTTGGCTCAGTGGATAGAGCGTCGGACTCTGGACTGGAGGGTCCCGGGTTCGATTCCGGTCGGGGGCATGTACGTTAGCTGCGGGCACATCCCCAGTGGGGGGCGTGCAAGAAGCAGCTGATAGATGTTTCTCTCTCATCGATGTTTCTGACTTTCTATCCCTCTCCCTTCTGCTCTGTAAAAAATCAATAAAATATATTTTAAAAAAATAAAATAAAAAAATAAAAAATAAAATAAAATCATGTAATTTGTTTTTCTCTTTGTATCTGACTGGAAATTTAGGATGTTTCCTTTTGAAAAAAAAATCCTTTTGAACATTTGAAAATATTTTAACTTCAAAACTATTTTAATATGTAGTAATATATATATATATTTTTTTTCATTTATCACTATTTTCACTAACCATCTATAACATAAATTGGGCTCTATATTTTGCTACTTGATATGGTTATATGCGCATGCTTTAATAATAACAGGTTTTTATTTGCTCTGGGAATTTAATATGACTTGTTTAGATTGAAGAGTGTTATTTTTAATTAAAGAAAACTATAAATATTTAAAATCCAATTTTGGAAATATTTAGTACCATGATGGCGAACTTATGACACAGGTGTCAGCACTGACACATGTAGCCATTTTCGATGACACACGACTGCATGTGGTCACATACAGAGAAGTATGGGGCTGCATGCCGAGAAGGACATTTCATCCTCGGCTACTGCATGGCCAGGTGCAGTAGCCAAGAATGAAACATTTGCTGTAGTGTAGTGTAGACACTCTGGGCCAGAGTTCTGTAGGCCAAAACAACAGAACTCCGGCACAGAGTGTCTAGTTCTGGGACTTCCAATTAGGCCCTTAGGGGATCTTTGACCTCACTTCCGGCCAGTGGAGCAGGGAGCAGCAGAATGCAAAGGGGGATGCATCTGTGGGGGCCCTGTGATCACCATCACCAGCAACCAAATAACCACAGCAACCATCATCCAATGTACTGTTCTGGGGTGTCGTGGATTTCTAATTGACCATCATTACTGAAATAAGTGAGGGGGAGGCTGGGAGAAGCCAGGGTCTGTGTTATGGGTGCCATTTCCTGCCATAAGAAATAGTGGCAGCCATCTTAATTTATATAATGAACATCATTTTGCAGCATAGTGCAGACTCCATTTCACCACTATTACTGTTGTGCATTCTTATTAACCCCTATTTATGCTTATTAACCATGCCCTTTTATAAAAGACAGTTGCATGTGCCATCTTGTGGTCAGTTAGGTTAGTTAACCCCTAATTGCCTGCAGGGCTAACAGGCTATCTATAATTCTATATTCTGTCACTGCACCTCTGATGGAAAACCCAAAAAATAAAAAACCAAGGTGAAGTAAAGGAAGTAGTAGCAGCAGTAGCCAACCCTTTCAAGAGACATGGACCGAGATGTATGGCATTATAGAAAAAAAATGGCAGATCATTTTGCATTCTATGTACTGAAATGGTAGTAAGCAGAATGTGGAATATAAATAGACATTTTGAAACTAATCATTCCCAGCTCTTGAAAAAAAGTGATAATGAAAGAAAGGAATACATTTCCAGGCAGCTACACCTTTATAAGAGCCAATCTAATTCCATCCTTAATTTATTAAGGCTCTACAAATTTAACATCTGCAAGTCTGAGCATTGCTCACTCCATAGCTCAGCATGGAAAAGCACTTAGGGAAAATTTATTAAAGAAACTCTCCTAAGATGTGCACCAGTTCTATTTCATGATATGCAGAATAAAGATGCAATTATTAAGAGAATATCTGAGTTATACTCAGTAGAAATATCATTAAAGACTGAATAATGAGACTGAACACAAACCTACAACATCACTTAAAGAGAGACATAAGTAATTGTAAATATTTTTCAATCTCTCTTGATGAAACTACTGATGTCACATAACATGCTCAGATGGCCATTATTGTTAAATATTCTGATGGTCTCACAATGAGAGAAGAGTTGATAAAAGTTAGTATCAGTGACAACAAGTACACCAGGAGGCAAAATATGTAAGGTTGTTATACAAACATTCTGTGACCTAAGCATTGATATCTCTAAAGTTGGGTCAGTGATGACAGATGGGGCACCAAACATGGTGGGGAAAAAAGTCGGATTTGTCCAATTGTTTACGGAAGCTATTGGACATCCAAGTATGCCTTTTCATTGCATTATCCATCAGGAGGTTTTATGTGCCAAGGCAAGATTCACCGACTTAAAGGACTTAATGTCAGTTGTTACAAAAATAATTAATTTAATAGCTGCTCACCCCCGTCACAAGCAAGAATTTTCTGCACTTTTCCTGGAGGTTGATTCCACCTACAGTGGACTGTTGATGTACAATAATGTAAAATGGCTGAGCCGAGGCAAAGTTCTTGAGCGCTTTGTGGAGTGCTTTGATGAAAGTAAGGATTTCTTGAGGATAAGGATCTGGGAAACTTTTCTCAGCTCAATGATGATAAGTGGGTCAACACCCTGATATTTTTTACAGATCTCTCTGCTCATATTAATGAACTGAACTTAAAATTACAAGGTTTTGGCAAAAGTATTGACGTTATGTTTGGATACATAAAAGCTTTTGAAAGTAAACTTAAAATTTTCAAGCGAGATGTAGAAACTAAAACTTGCAAGTATTTTCCTCGAGTAATAACATATTTTGACAAGGCCAGTGCAGCTGTACAAAATGAAATGGAACCCTTGCATATAAAGTACCAGCACATTTTAGACTCATTACTTGACCAGTTCAGTGATAGATTTAATCAATTTAGAAGCCTAGAACAGACCATAAAATAACTAAGTATTCTGATGTCTACAGTACTTTGGAATTAAATGTTATCCTGATGTCTACAGTAGTTTGGAATTAAATGGTTTCCAATGGATGCAAATTGATGATTTGGAGATGCAACTTGCAGAATTTCAAGACAGCATCTGGGCTGAGGTGTTTGTCGACTTGAGGTGAAAGCTTGAGAATCTGGAAAGGTGCCACTTAGAGAATCAAAAGGAGTGCCACTATGAACAGGAAATTTGGAGTGCTTTTACCGATTACCAGAAACTTTTAGCACCCTGAAAAATATGGCAATGGCTTTACTCACAATTTTTCCCTCTACATACTTTTGTAAGACCTTATTCTCAGTGTTAAATAATATCAAAACCAACAAAAGAAACAGATTGACAGATGAAGTTAGCAGAGCTTGCTTGGGTTTGAAGTGTACAAAATACCAACCTTCAAATGAAGGTTTAGCCAATGAAATTCAGCAACAAAAAAGTCACTAATAGGCAGGTTAGTTAAAGAATTCCCCCTCCCCCTCACTTACCTTAGTTCATGGTACCCCCACACAAGTTAAATAATATCAAGGCCAACAAAAGAAACCGACCGACAGATGTACAAAGAAGTCACTAAGCAGGTAAATAATTAGTTTTTGGTTTATTAAATATAGTTATATATTGCAATTATACATTTTTGTTATTTAAACTATAACTATCACAAAATTATGTTTTTTTTTCTCGAACTGCACACCACCTGAGTTATGCTCGGTTTTTTGGCGAATTTTGACACACAAGCTCAAAAGTTTGCCTATCACTGGCTTAGTATATCACTCAGTGGATTACTTTTATAGTGTTTGCCAACTAATAAAATATTAACTAAAATATTAATATTTGGCTTATGTTTGCAACTACTGTTGCTTCTCGAAAAATATTTAAGTATATTAAACAACATTAACAATTTTTATGATGAAATTTTATTTAAATTATAATAATGCTAGCAATTTAATATGTGAATATTTTATATATGCTAAATGAAAGAAATTCCAGAAACAAACTTACTTCTTCAGTTTTTATGTGCTTGATTTTGTTTCTAATATAATTTTCTTAAAATTTTATTAAAGAAGTTTTTCAGGATCGGGATTCAATTTCAATGTTTAGCACTGATAAGTCTCTTGATTAATATGATGTTAGCCTTGAAAAAATGCCCCAATTACCTCAATTATAGCACTTTTCAAAATGAGACCATATTTCATTTATATTTCCTTTCCCAGTTACATACAAGCCCTTGGTAAATTTTAAATCAATAAAAGCACAAATGAGTGAGTAGAATATACATTCCAGAATCGGAATGAAAGAGCTCCCCTGCATCTAATTACTTTCAATGAGTTTATTAGAACAATAGATCAATAAAGAACTAAGAAATATACTTCACGGGTTTCTAAAATCATTTGAATTCCGAAATGTTCAAAATAAAGTATAAAGACTCATGTTCAGAATCATAGTTTTACAATGGATTGTCAGATAATTAAAAGACGAAATATTTTAGTACCACAGAGTCCACTTTGAAATTGTCTAGTAGTAGATATTATCAATTTTAATTGTTTCTTTTCTAGAAAACAAAAACAATCATATTTTATTATGCTTATAGTATTTCTGATAACTTGTGTTTTCTGTTTCTAATCTGACAAAAGGTAAATAAAACTAAAAGCACTTTAAACCATTCTGTAATTTCACATTTTTAAAAACATTTTGTTTAAGTGCATGATAATATACTTACCTGCCCTCTATTAGCAATTAGGAGTTGGGCCTGTTATATATTCTGCACAAAGAGAATATTATATTGTTATATCTGTTTTGTGCTTTATATTTTATGAACAGATATGGGTATATACATTGGCATCAGAGTTTATGTCTGAACTCTTTCTTAGTATTCAAAAATACACATGTATAATAATATTTTTGACAAACAAATTAAAAGTGTTTTTTAAAGAAGCCTATCTACACGTTATTGTAATTTTTTTCTCTCAAGATTTATGCATTAAGACTGAAATTGCACATGAGTCCCAGGGAGCATTCTAATTTACTTGAGAACACTTAAACTTAAGATTTTTTTTCATATTTTTTTAAGTACCATGAAGTCCAAAGTTGTGAGAGAGAAACTGACTATATAGTTCAATTTTCTCTCATTTTAAATAGACAAACAAATCTTTCCTAGGGACACATCTAATATTCATGCTATGAAGTAATATTATAAGAAAGTATTTAAATGACAATAAATCTGTACTGGATATAAGGACATCTAGCTTTTATTTCCAACAATAGAATGTTGAGAGGTATTCTTTTCCAAAGATATTGGTGCCTTTTGTCTTTTTTAAAAAGGGTATTTAACTTTTTTCAATGCCTTGTACAGATCTTAAAATGAGTTTTTGGTTATTATTTAAAACACAGATATACACACACACACACAAATATATACACAACTCTCCAGAGAACTTTTCCTAGATAATGACATTAACTACTTACATATAATTTGTTGTTTTTTAATTAATAAAGACATTATTAAAATATATTATTTTCAGTGTAGATCTGCGAAATTAATTTCCCTTTATTTATTTATTTATTTTTGGTGAGGAAATAGTTAATTATACCACAAAACTATTAACACTATAATTAAACAAACTGTGATACTAATCCTCTCTCAAGTATCATTAGTATCACAATTAAATCAACTCAAATACCTTTGCATATAGAGCATGTTATTTGTATTGACATTTTCTTAGATATAAATACTCAAAGAGCACATTTAAGAAAAGAAGTCACATACTTTAAAAAGGAAAGTAGACTTAAAAGTTTTCTTAAGACCAAGGCTTAGTTTAGTGCTAATAGTGACTGTGCACAGACTACTAAACATGTAGAAATCCAATAGTGCTCAATTAATTAGAGAGAGGTTGTCTGCCTTTTAACTTGGAGAATGTAGCTGTGATAACCATAAAGATGATTTAAAAATTTTTAAAATTATTTTAAAACTAGAGGCCTGGTGCAAGAAATCTATGCATGTGGTGGGCAGGGCTTGTCCCTCAGCCCAGCCTGCACCCTCTCCAATTTGGGACCCCTCAAATGAGATCGAGCCTAAATGGGCAGTTGGACATCCTTCTCACAATCTGAGATTGCTGGCTCCTAATTGCTCACCTGCCTGCCTGCCTTATCGCCCCTTACTGCCCCCTCCCTGCTAGCCTATTGGCCCCTTATTGCCCCTCCTGCCAACCTGGTCACCCCAATTCCCCCCACACACACTGGCCTAGTGACCCCCAACTGTCCCCTGGTAGCCTGATTGCACCCAACTGCCCCAGTCACTGATCTGGTCACCCTCACTTATCCCTAACTGCCAGGCTGGTCACCCCACAGCAGCTTGCTGTTCGGTTGTCCATCCAGTTGTTTTAGTCTTGACGGCCCCTGGCTTTTTATATATTAGAATGTTTAGATTTAGATGTTTAGATTGTTTCACTTATTTGTAAGTGTGAGAGTTTTAAAAAAAAAGTTTGGCATGTTTCTGGTGACCCAACTATCTTTTGAAGATTATTATATTTTAGTTGCATATAAAATGGCTTCCTTATTTAAAATTTTATCTAATTATGCAGTTCAAAGTAAATGGAAATGCACATGAAATACCAAGCAAATCATAAGTACAAGAATATAACATCATAACACACCTAAATTTAGGTGTGTGTATGTGTGTGTTTAATTCTACTTTTTTTAAAAAATAAAATTATATCTAATTAGGTTGGTTGTTCCTGTCTTTTTTTTCCATTTCTAATATTTTGATTCCTCTGATAAATATAAGTACTGCTTTTATGTTATAATCTATATTTTAGGTTTTCAAATTTCTGTTAAAAAATATAGTTCCTCAAAGTGAGCACTTAAACTTGTTCCTGTTCTTACTCACTTTCAGACTTCCATATCTGGCACTTTGTATTTTATGCTTTTTTAGACTTTGTCAGAAATTTTTTCTGCAGCTCAGAGTTCTGCATGCTTCAGAGAAAGGAATTATTTTTCCGGTTGAAATCTAAGTTTTTCCATTGCACTTGACTGAACATATGATTTTTCATACTCTGATTTTTTTTCAGAATAGAATATTCTAAAAAGAATTAAAAGTATGTTTAGATAGATAAAAGCTATGTATGTGCATATTTATTTTAATAAATTCATTATTATAACAGGATAAAATATTTTTATTCAACCTATTTATGCTACCTAAAGGCAAAATAAATCTTTATGGCTTCATGTAAATTATTGTACATTACTAATTATGCATGCATCTCCATCCAAAGTGATCATATCTCTCCTAATTAATATGACTCTAAAGAAGTCCTAAAAACCAGATGGGTAATTGATTTTTTTCTAACATGATTACCAAAACCTTTAACTCAGTAATACTAAGGTATAAACTTAATTTAAAAAAATGTTACCAAAGGCTATTTTTCATGATGAATACACATAGGCTGAAAATATATAATTTACATATATACAAAAATAGAACATATGATGTATTTCTTCTTAATCCCATCATTCAATGGAAACCATTCCTTAACAACATGTTTTTCAAGTATTATTCTATGCACAATTTTTTTCTAAAGATTTCTCTGCTGGTAGATCAGTTACTCCATCACTTTTCATAGTATCTTCTGATTTAACACTTGCTTTTAAGAAAGACTGCAAAGTTCCAA
This sequence comes from Antrozous pallidus, assembly GCA_027563665.1. Classification (NCBI taxonomy): domain Eukaryota; kingdom Metazoa; phylum Chordata; class Mammalia; order Chiroptera; family Vespertilionidae; genus Antrozous; species Antrozous pallidus. Next base: position 30,584,880 of record CM050519.1, read on the forward strand.
CTAGATGAGGTGGTCACATACTAAGCAAACTGTCACATTTACTAGGTTTACTGGTGTTGGGAGAAAGTGAGGTATCTAAATCATTGAGACTTAGGATGCATTTTAAAATACTATTATACCTGAATTTTATTATATTAATATTAATTACTGGAGATTTATGGTGTATAAAATATATCTTCCATTCAAATTTACAACAACTGCCATAAATACACATTTATGAACTGGAGTTTTTGGTGGATTTTTTTGTATTTTCTAAATTTTAGACCAAATACTTGACCAAAATAATGTTTGTACTGGAATTGACCCAAGAAATACTGTCCTATGAGAAATTCACTGAATTTATGAATAAAATTAGTTTTAGCAATAATGAAAATCAACAAGTAATGCTTGTTGTATAAAGAAAGCTCCTTGTATTCCTATGATATCATATAGTGTGAATACAAAGGTTAAGAACTGAAGTTCTGAGGGAAAGACACAAGAGAAAAAGTCAAAGAAGAAAAGACTAAAGCACAACACATGTCGTCTACAAGCAGCTGTTCCAAATATTGAACGGAATAACAAAGCCAAGTCTATATTTAAAAGTGATTGTCTATGTGGCTCCTGCTCTGCCCTGTTCCGCCTTCAGCTACACAGTAAATGAAGTGTCCACGTGACACTCTCCTGCAGAACTGGCACTCTGATAATTTATTTAACAGTTTTACTTATTTATTAGTTTTGCCAGATGAATAAGTATGTTTTCCATATGTTAATATCTTAATAGACTTGATGCACAGACGACGTTATAAAACATCATGTGTGGCTCAAAGGATGACAGTTTTTCTTCTGCAATTCCTAATGTGTGATAGAAGAATTTATTTATGTGCTAGGGCCATTTTTCCCCTCCCCAACAGCAACATTGGCTGACTTGGCTTTTCCAGTACAATTCCTTATTTGGGATAACACGGCATCCATATCCTCCCTGGTCTGCCAGGAGTTGCAGAATCTGAAACGTAGTTAAGGGAGTGAAATGGAAATCAAAGGCTGCCTTCAGCACTCATGCAGCTCTTCAAGCTGCAGGCAGTCTTTTCATCTGCCAACGGTCCTTAGGCTTGGGACTTGCAGAGGAATCAGGCTCACCCACTTACTGATTTGTCTCACACAAAATTAGGCTTAGGAGGACAGGCCTTGAGAACAAGTAGTTAGTCCACTGCAGCATGCTTTGTACTTTTATTAGTAGTAGGAAAAGAGCACATGTTATCCTCCTTACATGTCTCAATATCCAATAGGAGTGTAACCGCAGTGAGTGTGGTTCTTTCGTGTCATGGGAGATAAAGACAAAATTCTTTTCTTGATAATTAATCTGAGATGACAGAGCCTACTCATACTCAAAGAGTCAAAAATTGGCTGATTTTCAATGGATCTATAAAAACACTAAATATCTCTACTAAGAAAAAGCTATTTGCTAAATATAAAAAATATTAAGATTGAAAACAAAACATTAGTTAAGGAAAAGCAATTAATTTAGTAGTTGAAAGCTAAATTTAAGATCCTATCCTCCACTAATCAGCATTGTGACCTTAGGCAATTATTAGTGAATTTAAGCCTCAGTGTAGCTTTTGTTTGTTTTTTGGTGTGTGTGTGTGTGTGTGTGTGTGTGTGTGTGTGTGTGTGTGTGTCTGGGGGATATAAGAGGGATGATAATTAATTCATAAGGTTGTAATAAGTAGAGAATGATTTCAGCTAGGAATAATTTTTCACAGTGCCTAGCACATTGCAATTACTTAATAAATAGTAAATATTATTATTAAAATCCAAACTGTTACAAATTATGAAGTGTCTTGTACATTTACTTCATTAAACGTGTGGTGGTACATCACAGCTATTAGAGAAAAAAAATTTGAGGTCCCTCCACATTCAACTGCCCATCATAAAGGCAAAATATAGTCTACTCAGGCACAAAATACCCCAGTTCCCATTTATCTGCAGTTTCACTTTCCTCCATTTCAGTTACCCACAATCATTTCTGCTCTGAAAATATTAAATTGAAAATTCCAGAAATAAACAATTTTTAAGTTTTAGATTGTTCACTGTTTTAAGTAATGTGATGAAAAATCTTATCATTCCACTCTGTCCCTCCTGGGCTGTGAATCATGCCTTTGTCCATTACATTCATATTGTATATCCTCCTAGCCCCCCAGCTGAAGAGTACTGTTGCTGGCAATTTAAACATTCCAAGGAGAAGCCATAAAGGCCATGCATGTGTAGTACTCCATCCCAGCCCCATTTGCACAAGAGACTTTCCAAGAACCCCAGTATATGCTTGAAACCAAGGAGAGTATTAAACCTTGTATATACATATATACTATGTTTTTTCTATATATATATACATATGTATGACAGAGTGTAATTTATAAATTAAGTTCAATAAGAGATTAAGAACAATAGCGAACAATGAAATGTAGCAATTGTAACAATGCACTATAATAAAAGTTATGTGAATGGCTTGGGGACCATTGTTAAGTTAAATAAGGGTAACTTGAACACAAGCACTGCAATACTATGACAGTGGATCGGACGACTGAGAGGGCTTCTAACTGACTAACATGGGTAGTTAGAACAGCTGGATCTGCTGCACAAAGGGTAAGTTCCATCCTGGGTGGGAAGGAGCAAGAGGATAAGATATTTCATCACCCGATACAGAATGACACACTGTTTACAACGTGTGAATTGTTCGTTTCTGGAATTCTCCATTTAATATGTTTGGACTACAATTGAGCATGGTCACTAAAATGGGGAAAAGTGAACCACATTAAGAAAAATGATGGTTTAGAAAGAAACATAGTATATATGTATTAGTATAGGTTTCAGTCCTAGCTAAGGTTTCAGGCATTCAGAAAGATAATGGGGTACTATTGTATAGCATTTACCAAAATTATTTCTAAATTTCTGTGCTATTCTAATTAATCATGTCACATAACAACACTTCTCATACCTATGTGTTTATTTATCGTAATACCTACAAATCAACCTCAAAATTTACGTGATAGGGCCGATTATAAGCAAATTAAGTTCAAAACCTAACTACCTATTCACAGGAATACTATGCAGGTTGTTAGCTACTGGAAAGCAGTAAAATTTTTAAACTAGTATATAACTAAGTCATAATCAAAATTATGGAAGAAGTTTTCCAGTGAAGGAACTGATCATTTGTGACCGTTTCCTATTTTACTTATCATTTTACTGCCTATTTAATGTAATAATATTTTCCACATAAAACATGAATAAAAATAAGTACTAAGTAGACAAAACAAATGAAATATAGCACATATTTAAATTGCTTTTTTAAACATCTTGCGATTAAATAAGTATTCAGTAAAAAATTTCCAAATACATGAATGAATATGTGATAAAATGAAAATTTGTAAATAAATAAAAACATAATTTTTGAAATGAATAAAAATACTAAAAGGAATGAATGAAACAATAAATGGAGTGTGCAAAAAAGAAACTTGCTTCTTTGGGAACAGTCTCAGTCAGAAGTTTTTTTTCATAATTGTATATTTTTTTATATATCTGTCCTTTAAAACACAAGGTAGATATAGAGGTAGGAATATATATAAAAGCCGATTTCACTATTTCAGTAAAAACTATAAGTTAAATGTCTACATTAATTCTTCTTAGAGTTTACATAGTATTATTGGGTTTAAGACTAAACTTCCCTATTTATTGTATTACTTAAATAAGCTACTCTTATTGCCTGGGGAAAACATTCTAAAGTCTAAAACTTCAAGGAGACCATACTGATTTTTTAATAATTACAAATTCTCACATATTTCCAATCTCAGATATTTCTTCTAAAAATATTGGAGGAACACAGATTTACTATTTTTAAAATAATGTCCCTTCCTTTTACTTTACTGGTAGAGAGAGGCAGCATTGCAGTTAAAGTTTTGTTCCAGCTGCTTGGAATAAGATGAGTCCCATCGTTCATACAAACCTCCAATTCCCCAAACTAATAGTGCTAGGAAAGAGGCAGAGGGAATAGACAGAGTTTGAACCTCACCCTAAAGGCTAATAGAAGACAGTTCTGTCAAATGCCCCCAAGCAAGAGATAACTTGAGCTACACTGAGGTCCAGAATCAAACCAGGGGACTCTCAAGGCATGCTGCTCCGTTTGACCTCCATATCCCCATAGGATAAAAGTGCAAGTACCAGTCCCTAAAATATTTGGGAAGTAGATTAATAATATTTGGATTGAAATCAGCATCTTGACTTGCAAGAGGAGGAAAAATGTATTGGGCACTAAGAAAAGGTGAAAGAGGATGATCACCATAGAATATAACCTTGAATTGTAGCATCGGAATTAACTGATGGACCTTCAAGGTCTCCTTTACTTCTTTGCCTTTTCATGCCATGGAGAGCCCAGCCTGGTGTGTGCCGATTTTCAAATGTGTGTCAGTAGTGCTGTGAGTGAGTGATGGGCTGTTCAGGGTGGGAATGCTTAGCCATAGAGAGAAGAATCACTCTATTCCAGGTGCTTATGAAATTCATTGAGAATGAGAAAGTACATGCCACATATTAGGCTTTCTAACAGTGAATTGGAATGAACCAGAATTTCATTTGGAGGCCAAACAAATAAGCAATTGAAAGATGTAAGGGAAAACAGGCACAACCAAATTAATTTGAAACTCTGATTTCTGTATTAATAGTATTAATACAGAATACTATAGTACAAATATATCTCTTTTGTTCATTTAAAATACATTATACAAGTTTATATTTTATTTAGTCATTTTCTCTTCATAGCAATTTTATTTCATGCAGGTTACTATTACTACAGCTCAAATGTCTACTAGTGTAACATAAGTCAGTAACTTACAAATTTTTCTCCTGTGGAGATAAACATAATGGAAGACATCAGTGGGCTTTAAGTTTTAAAAACTCCATGAAGCCCTAACTGGTTTCACTTAGTGGACAGATCCTTGGCCTGCGGACTGAAGGGTCCCAGGTTCAATTCCAGTCAATGGCATATATGCCCAGGTTTCAGGATCTATCCCCAGTCGGGGTATGCAGAAGGCAGCCAATCAATGATTTGCTTTCATCATTGATGTTTCTATCTCTCTCTCCCTTCCCCATCCTCTCTGGAATAAATAAAAATATTTTTAAATAAAGAAATAAAAACTCTACAAAAATGTACACTTTCTATATGCACTTGGCAGATAATATTGAATAGTTGACCATTTGAGAATTTGAAAGCTATTTATTCAATACAATCTATTACAGTCACGAATATTGCCTTTACTCTAATTTTATATTTGAAAACAATAACTGAACATAATTTTTATGAGAACAAAGTAGTAAATAAAAATGTTATCTAAACAGTCAAAATACATTTCCTTATGTTCATAAAAATCACAGCAGTACATTACTCATGAAAATATCCCACAGGTTTTTTTTTCTCATTACTACTCAAATTGTCTCTTTGGTTTAACAACTTAAATTTGATTAGAAGCATTATATTTGGAAAGACTAGGCATGCAGACACTATTACAAGTAAGGACAGATAGTATTCCTTACTCAATAGTAATGCTGGCATTTTTTAACTGTTTCTATCTGCTAAACCTTATTCAGGATGTTTTCCTTATATTATTTTTAACTAGGGGCCTGGTGCATAACATTTTTGCACTGGGTGTGGGTGGTTCCTCAGCCCAACCTGCCCCCTCTCACATACTGGGAGCCCTCAGGGAATGTCCTACTGACAACTCAGCCCCAGCCTGCCCAAGGCCAAAAGCCTTTGGCCAAGGCTTTCTGGTCTTGGGCAGGGTACCTCGGCCAGGGGATACCCAGTGATTGCCGTGATCGGGCTGATCACTGGCTCTGCCCTGCCCCTTAGGTTCTGATGGCTTACCTCACAGTGACCTGGGTGCCAGGATGTTCCCAGGACACAGGCGATGGTTGCCTATGTATGCAAATTAACCACCATCTTTATTGGGTTAATTTTCATGCTAACTCTGATTGGCTATGGGTGTTGTGGAGGTACAGTCAATTTACATGTTTGTCTATTATTAGGTAAAATAGTTCCTCTCTTTTGGTCATTTATATTAATATCTTAGAGAGACAGAGAGTGATAGAGCAGGAGAGTGGATGAGAGAGATATTGACAAAGAGAGGAAGGGAGAGAAGAGACCAAGACTGAGAGCGAAAAAGGCCAGTCTCAACACCAATTTTCTTTATTGTGAAGTACGTGTTCCTAGAGCTCTGCAAATAATAAAATACCTTCATATTCCATACCTTTTGAACAATGAATGAACTAAAACACCTATAGCTTTCTGATTGTGCTAACATAAAATTGATAGTTTATAAGCCAATTTCCTTTCCCTCTTCCTGGTGCAACTTGTCATTTATGTCAAGACTTTACTGCATGTGGAGTACTGGCATTTCTGCCTCAAAACACCCAAACATCTTATTTTAAATTACAATCTACTGCACAACAAAGAGAGATCACTGCATGTTGCAGTTAGGTATTTTTTTGCTAGCTCATAAGGAGTTTAAAACAGAACTCAACATCCTCTTCCAAATTAGTGATCCTCTTTGGCTTCATGTAAAAATGTATTTCCCTAATAAAAAGAGCCTTGGAAGAATATTCCAATGAGACACTACTTTTCCTAAGATAGAGTACCTTTCCTAAGCCTTGGCTTGTTTTGTGAGGCCCCACAGTGTAGTTTTAGTCCCCAGATATAGTTTCACAATTGTCATACTCTTTTGAGTCTGATTGTTTCTTAAAAATAAATAAATATATATATATTACTCCCTTCCCTAACTAAAGCAATTTTTTTCCATTCATGGAATAATTTAAAAGCTGATCCAGTGTTATTTTATTCTAATGTGAAAGATTTTGTCTTTTGAATGTGCAGGAATGATAAAACACCCGTTTATGGCAAAACACAAAAGCATGAAAAAAATCAATGAACCAGTGCCTGCACTTTAGGAAGTTTATGGTTTAATTCTTTCCTTCCAAGAAGCATTTAAATCAAAATCGTTATTATGTTATTTTTAACTGTGCTATTGACTTGCAGAGATCAACTGGCAAATTTGTCTAATATACAGTAAATTGCTATTTGTTTGCAGATCTGACTGTAAGTTAGTTTATTTCTAATTACAAAGAAAGTGTTCTCTGGATAATTAGTAGGAATAAATCTGTAAAGGTTTGAAATTCAAGTGAAGGAGTCAAGAATCTTATAATAGTTTCATTAATATGTAAATAAATTTGTAGCAGTTAAACTTATTTGTAGATATTTTTCAAATGTTCTTTGTAGACTAAAGCTGTAACATTTTAAACAATTAGAGCTAAATCACACAATTTTTAAGACACAAAGTGTGAGTGCCTATGAGGTAAAGTGAGATGCAGAGTTACAAAATACAAAATCATGCTGATGATTTAGGATACACTAAAAAAAAAAAAAAAAAAAAAAAAATCAATGCGGGCCTTTCCTCACCTAACCAGCAAGAATTGGAATTTAAGGAAAATAGGTCATATGTTTCTATTCTTGTATATTTATTGTGAAGATGGAATTGAAGCCAAGAGTTTGCTTATATAATTGTGTGTTTGAGTTCTTACAGGAATCTACACTAATTAAAGAGAAACATGCAAATTGACCATCATTCCACTACACCCACCAGCCAATCAGGAGGGAATATGCAAATTAGAAGGACAAAGATGGCAGCCACCCAGTTGCTCCAGGGAGGGTGGGGGAAAGGGGGTGAAGGGATCTACAGGAGCAGCGCTCAGGCCTCAGCAAAGATGAAGATAGAGTCTGCAGCACAGATGAAGATAGCAGTCTGTAGTGAAGATGGCAGACTCTGGCCTGAGTCTGTAGTAAAGATGAAGAAGGCAGACTATGGCTGGAGCCTGCAGCAAAGGTGGCAGACTCTGACCAGAGTGAAAGCCTGGGTTCTGGGTGCCAGAGGAAAACCTGTGCTAGAAGCGAAGGAAAGGAGAGCCTATTGCATGAATCTCTTTATGCAAAGGGTCTTTAGTACTAGCATAACTAAAGATGTACTATGAACCTAGAACTATACTAAGTGAATTGTATGTGTTAACTTGCAATTTGTGCAAGTCTATGAGGTAAGTAGTCTTATGCTCGTTCCATGTTACAGATGAGGTTATTGGGCAGAGGAACTACCCCAAAGTCGCACACTGGCAAATGTAAGAGCATGTCAGTCTGTGTAGCTCCACAGCAACTAGTCACTACACACATTTCCTCTCAGCATCTTACTTAAAATGTCTTAAATATGTGTTCTGTGTGTTCTAGTTGGACATATCTACTAAGATATGCAATGGAAGCCTTAAAATATAAAAATACTTCCTCTCTCCATCTTTCTCTCCCCAGTACCCTCAGCCCATGTTGACATAATTTCCTTTGGAATTGGTTAGACCATAAAAAATCATAGATTAGATTCTGAAAAAAGGACAGTGTATAGAAGTCATTTACATATCAAAAGGATCATTAAATCAAATATGATGAATCAAAACTTTAACCAGACTTTCTCTCTGTGTGTAACTATGAGAAAAAAACTAATATTAAAAGTCATCATTCCACAATGGAGCAATGCATTTATCCTATTGAATATAAGCAGAAATGGAACTTGTATTGTGATTATTGAAGTGTGATTATTTTCTAATACGGAAATACTATACTAAAAATAGATGCCTTCTCAAAGAAATAATATCTCTACATGATACAATGACTTAGCACTAACTCTAAGGTTGACTAATCATGCTCTGAATTTTAATTATAATAAAATATATGCAATAGGTAGATTTCTTCATTATACTTCAATTTTACATGAATTTTATATTGAATATTAATTTAACACTATATTTTTAAGGAAGAGCTGCCAGTTTTAGAAAAAATAAAATACAGGTTGGTTGCTTAATTTGAAGTAACATTTGGGACACGCTTAGACCAAAGAATGTCATTGTTCATATGACATTTAAATTTAATTTGCCTTCCTGTATTTTATCTGGCAAACTTAAAATTTGGCATCCATGTATATGTTAATCACACTAATCTGAATAATTTTCAGTCATCTGTTACAAATGTCTGTCAATATAGCATTAGGGTAAATTTAGGACATTTTAAACAAATAGCTATGATTTCTTCAGATATTTTAAATTGTTTTAAAAATCTATATTATTTATTTTCATATGTCTAAATAAAATAAAGGATATAGTGTGATTTTATTATTTATTTCCTTTAAAATTTGTAATTTGTTTTCATGTTTTCCTTTTAAATGGCTTTGAATAAAAGAAACCTTTAATTTTATGCTTATCAGAGTTACTGAAATCATTAAGTTCCTTGTTTAGATACGGCTACTGATTTGCTTACTTATTTATCCATCACTTTTAATATTCTCAAATTATTATTAAGAAAAACATACACATAATTTTTCTCTTCTACAGCAGACTACCCATTATAGGGTGAAATAATGCTGTTCTGCCTTATGGATCCTTAGAAAAATGAATCACATGACAGCATGCAGCTATGATAAAGTGATTCCATGCAGTACATCAATGAAGGCTGACATTACCTTAACTGTACACTAGGAGGCGCATTGTTCTTACAGATACTTCTACTGTAATAGTAAACACTATTCATGACCTTTAAGTTCAATTACAAGAGACTATTACTAACAACTTTAAATATTTATCACAAACAAGTAGTCAAAACAAATTATTTTGGGGATTAAAATCATACTTGAAATTTATGGTATTTAAAACTTTCCAGCAGAAAAAAACTTGTGTCCCTTTCTGTTTTATAGCCATTTTAAACTACTTTAAGTAATAATATATAAAATCATCTTGTTGTCTCTCAAAACTAAAATAATATGGGGAAAAAAGGAGATATATGTACTACTACATGTAATACTTTAAAGAATAAAATAAAAATTTAAAAAGTAAAATAATACAACAAACTGCTTTGTTATTAATTAATATGGTAAGTACTTTAAGTAAAAAAAATAAACAAAATTTATTTAAAGTAAAACCATAAAAATACTGGAAAATAAGATGCTTTATTATTTATTTTTTATTAGTTTTTAACAAATTTGGATGTTTTGAAACCACCCATCAAATATGATAGCTATAAAAAAATAGTCACAAAAAGAATTTAAAATAAAAAGCTTTTAAAATCTGAAACTAAGAAAAAATCTTGTTAGAACTTTTTTATGTCTATAACAATTATTTTACATTTCAAAATTTACTATATTTTTTAAAAACTCAATTGAAAATATTTTACAAGATAACTGTTATATGATTTGCTTTTTCAGTACCTTTTCACTATCTATTTATAATACTAATAATTTTTAAATGTAATCTAAACTGAGTCTGCATTCTGTGGCCCCAAGGTCAATGAGTCAGGTCAAAAGTTATTTTGAATCCATAGATCCATAGTCTGTGTTCTGAATCCCAATCCCACATTGTCTTTACTCTTAAATATGTACACAATTTATAACTCCTTGGAGCTTTCAAATCTCTTCAATTTGCAGTCTCTGCGTTTGTTCTACGCTACCCTCATCTTTTCCTGGCCTCTATGTTAATGTTGACATGATTTTTTTTCTTGGGCTCCTTGTCTCTCTTGATAATTATCACATATACTCCCAGAATTTTATCACCTTCTATGTTGTCAGTATCCAAATTCCAGTTCAGAATTACATTTTCAGTTCCAAGATAACTTTGTATAGCAGCTCAAACTTCAAAATAAAATAACAAATATTAATTTCAACATTTTCTTCTTATATTATCTTATTTACTTTATTTAAATGTGTGCTTTTCCAGTAAGGTTCACAAACTAAAATCTTGGAAATATTATCAAGTCTTTCTTTTCCCTTATCTGCTGTATTAGAATTCATTCTATCCTCCTCAGAATTTAAAATCTAGTTTCAACTTATCTCCCAAAATCTTTTCATTTATTGCCAGATACTTGCACAGTTTAATAGCAACCTTTTTTTTTTTTAGTATCTAATTTTTGTTTCAGGCATTGGGCTAGATTATTGCTTATATCAAGTAACTGCAGTTTTTAAACAATAGTCTCATAGATATTAATAGCCCCATTTTGGAGGTTAGGAGCCTGAGACCAAGTGGTGAGCTACGTATTCCTGTATGTGCTACAAAGATATTGAACTATTAACTGCCGCTTAACTGACCATGATCTTTTATAGCACCAAGAGTCAAACACACACACACACACACACACACACACGCACACACACACACTACTTAAACAGTTTCTATCCATGTAATGTAATTTGTTTAAGGTATCACTTTATAGAATCTTTATTGACTAATCAAAACATTCTATTCTAACAAACACTTTTTCATACACTTATCATTAGCATTTATTCTAGACTAGAGGCCTGGTGCATGAAAATTCATGTACTGGAGGGGAGGTCCCTCAGCCCAGCCCGCCCCCTCTTACAGACCAGGAGCTCAGGGGCAGAAAGCAACCCTGTGATCAGGGGAAGGTGATGCCCCATCACAACTCTACTACTGCCGGCCCTTGTTACCTGAGCCTCAGGTGGCCCTGGGTGGCTAAGCAGCCACCATCCGAGGCTTGCCTGTTCTTTGGGCAGGCCCTGGGAAGCTGGGGGGCTGAAGGTACTGGGGGACTCTGAAGGCAGGTGCGTGGAGCAGCCAGACCTGACTGGGGGTGAGCCTGACCGTGCCACATGCCTGCTACCCCAATGGGGCTGAGGGGACTGGGTACTGCCATCTTGTGGCTGTGGGTGCCACCATCTTTGAGGATGTGGCAGTCAATTAGCATATTTCCTCCTTACTGGCAGCAACGAAGCAAGTGCGCCGCCCCAGCTGTTCTGCATGCACTGCACAGAGGCCCTCTGCAGCTGGAGCAGGATGCTTGCCTCGTTGCACAATCACAAAGCAAGCATTCCGCCAGGCTGCTCACGCTGCCTGCTCTCAGTGGCTGCCCCCCCGCCCCCCAGGACTGGGGGATTCTGGCGGGGCTGAGAGAACTGGATACTGCCATCTTGTGGCTATGGGTACCTCTACTTTTGTGATGGAGTGACGGTTAACTTGCATATAACCCTTTTATTATATAAGATTGTTTTAAAGTGCTAAGATTGTGGTAATTTAGCAATAGAAGATAGATAGATAAAGATATTTGTAGATGTATGTTTGATTTATAATCTAGGTGTTTTCAATCTAGAAAATGTATTGTCCTCTCTAATTTCAAGGTAAAAAATACCTAACAATTGTAAATTTTAGACAAGCTTTTGAAAAGTATTTTTGATAAAGCAATGTCTCATCAGATAAGAAGGTAATCAAGTGTGTGTTTTTTTTAATTGCTGAGTTTTGAATTTTTTTTCCCTTTAACTCAAATCACAGTAGGATGAATTACCTCTTTTCTATACCTTTGTCTGAGGAACTCTAGATTTACTAACTCAGAGGACACTCCTGATTACAAAATTCCCAGTGAAGCCCTGGCTGGCATGGCTCAATTGTTTGGGCGTCTTCCTGTGCACCTAAGGCAGTGGTCAGCAAACTCATTAGTCAACAGAGCCAAATACCAACAGTAGAATGATTGAAATTTCTTTTCAGAGCTGAAAATCTACTTCTGTTCATGGACCACAAAGTTTCAATCGCATTGTATGTGTGTGCCCACACCTGTTATTTTGTGGAAGAACTACACTCAAGGGGCCAAAGAGCTGCATGTGACTTGTGAGCCGCAGTTTGCCGACTACTGACCTAAGGGTTGCTGATGTGATCCCAGATCAGGGCACATGACTGAGTTTTGGGCTTGATCCCTGGTAGGTGGTATGCAAGAATCAGCCAATCTATGTTTTATTTTCACATCAATGTTGCGCTCTCTCTCTCTCTCTCTCTCTCTCTCTCTCTCTCTCTCTCTCTTTCTCTATTTCTAAAACTCAATAAAAATTTTGTAAAAATTCCCAGTGAACACAACAGATGACAATAGGAAACCTCTGAACAATTTTATTTCAATTGACATAATTAGCTCAACCCAGGATTCCCATAAAAATTATAAATGTGGTTTACAAAAAGTATTTAATACAATAGCATGCCCTCAAAATAAAATTCATATTTAGTTCCCAATGTATATTATGGTTAGTGTTGTTGTATTCCCCTGAAGGTGAAAATTAGCGCAATTTATTAAGTTTGACATTTGATAGAGTAATTACATTTTTTTCTGGAGACTTTTAAATTTCATTAACTTTATATTTTCATCCAAAATTACAACCTATCTCTCATGCCCAAATATTTCAAATTCTCAGTTTTTCTCAGCATATATCTTGTATCTTTAGGACTGTCAGAAATAATTTTTAATGTATTTTTTTTACAATATAAAAATTTAATGTGTTTTTTTCAGCTGTGTCAAGTGTGTTACCTCGTTACAAAATAAAAGTATAATTTTAAACACCTTATTAAAAATTGGAATATACGGATAACTTTAAAGAAGTCAATACTTGATGGAGGAGAAACCAAGATGGCGGCATAGGTAAACACCTAGGCTTTTGCCCCATACAACAATTTCAAAAAATACAACGAAGGGACAGAATGGACATTGTCTAGAACCACAGGAGGGCTGACTGACTGGAAGATCTGAAACTGGAGGGACATAAGAAGTGTGCACAGATAATCAGAGACTTTGCAAAACTCAAGTGAGGTGGGAGACCACATGCGCACAAGAGGACGGGAAATCTGACTGCCTGGCAGGGGTGGTCTAGCAGAAAGGAGACAAAAACTCCAGGCTGCACTGAACCAACCCAGTTCGGTTTGCACTCAAAGCCCGGGGGAGCCAGGCCCTTATGGGGAGAATCTGGATTGCGGGAGAAATCCCAGGGAAAGAGGCAAAAGTGAGATCCAAAGGTGTGCACGTGACTGTGTAGAGGGAAGATGAACAGGGCTGCTGGCAGCATCTGGCAGGAGAGGTGACCTCTGGCCAGAGGCGGTGCTCTGAGGGTGCACACGAGTGCTCAAGGTGAGGGCGTTCTGTTGACTGTGAGGGTGGCATCTGGCAGAATGGAGGAGTTCTTACTGAACAGAACCCAAGTGCCAGCTGAAAATCTGAGATTCCAGATTCAGTGGGGACTGGAAAGTGTGGTGGCAGGCAAAACTCAAAGGCACCTTTCTCACAGAGGTGCTAGCGAGGATTCCCTGCAGATGCTAGGACTTGGCGACCTCGTGGGCTGGGGCTGACTGAAAGCCAAGGCTGTCGCCTCCACCCTGAAACTCCTCCTCACCCAGAAACTTTGCCCCATCCAAGCTGAGCACCGAGACTTTGGCAAGTTTGCAAGTCCTGGCGCATAAGGCTGTCTCCTAGAGTAGACACAGCTGATCCTCACAGCCAGTTGGCCTGGAGGTCAATTACTCCAAGTGATACCAAAATCAAACAAGACTTATCTGCAACAAGACTGTGCACACAGTCCACAAAGGGGTGCACCAAGAGTGTACACCTCAGGTAACAGAGGAGGCTGAGACACCCAGCACAAAAAGCTACCCTACCAACTCAGGGAAGCAATGAAAATGGGGAGAGAAAGAAACAGGTCACAAACAAAAGAAATGGAGGAAAACAAATGACTGGATATAGAGTTCAAAACCACAGCTATAAGGTATTTCAAGAGGCTCCTAGAAAAGGCTGATAAGCTTAGTGAGAACCTCAAGGATATGAGCGAGACCCTCGTGGATATGAAAAAGGACCAAATAGAAACTAAACATACACTAACTGAAATAAAAAATATTTTACAGAAACCTAACAGCAGACTAGAGGAACGCAAGAATCAAGTCAAATATTTGAAATACCAAGAGGCCAAAAACATTCAACCAGATAAGACAAAAGAAAAAAGAATCCAAAAATTTGGGGATAGTGTAAGAAGCCTCTGGGACAACTTCAAATGTACCAACATCAGAATTATGGGGCTGCCAGAAGAAGAGAGAGAGCAAGATACTGAAAATATATTTGAAGGAATAATGACTGAAAACTTCCCCTACCTGGTGAAAGAAATAGACTTACAAATCCAGGAAGTGCGCAGAATCCCAAGCAAAAGGAATCCAAAGAGGACCACACCAAGACACATCATAATTAAAATGCCAAGAGCAAAGGACAAAGAGAGAATATTAAAAGAAGCAAGAGAAAAACACTTACCTACAAGGGAGCACCCTATGCTTGTCAACTGATTTCTCAACAGAAACTGTGCAGGCCAGATGGGAATGGGAAGAAATTTTCAAAGTGATAAATAGCAAGAACCTACAACCAAGATTACTCTACCTAGCAAAGCTATCATTCAGAATTGAAGGTCAGATAAACAGCTTCACAAATAAAAAGAAGCTAAAGGAGTTCAACAACACAAAACCAGTATTATATAAAATGCTGAAAGGTATTCTTGAAGAAGAAGAAAAAGGAGAAAAGGTGGCTGCTTCAAACTAGAGCATGGATGGAACTGGAGAACATTATGCTAAGTGAAATAAGCCAAAGAAAGATTAGTATCACATGAATTCACTCATTTATGGAATATTATGAACAACATAAACTGATGGACAAAAACAGATCCAGAGAAAGAAAAGCATTGACTGTCAAACCTCAGAGGGATGGTAGGGAAGGGTGGAGGTAAGAGGAAGAGATCAACCAAAGGACATGTATGCACACATATAAACCTAATCAATGGACACAGACACCAGGGAGGTAAGGACATAAGGGATGACAGGGGAAGGGGGGGTGATTAGAAGGGGTAATGAGTGATGAGGCACATATGTAATACCTTAATCAATAAAGAAATTTAAAAAAGAAAGCAATACTCCAACCTGAAGATAACCACAGATAGCACTTCTTTTTAGTTTTTGTTCATTTTGTCATTATTTTGATAAAACATTTTCAATTTATTTGACTATCTTTCCTGGTGTTTGTGAAATATTGATTTACTCATGTAGTCAACAAATGCACATTTCTGGCCTATTACATGTCAGGTACTCTCATGCATGGAGAATAGAAGCTAAGCAAATAGTCATCAGATTAAGGAGAGAGACAACCATTGATCAGATAATCATAATGATTTTCATTGAGGAAAAGGTGTAAGGGACATGATAAGGACAACTGTTCCACTGAAAAGAACACCAAATAAGAATCAGCAGGCATGAGCTTTATTCTTGACCTAGAAACTATATAACTATATGCAAAGCTCTTCCATTTGTATGTTTCTGTATAAAATAATTCTGCTAATCCAATACCATTTTCATTAATCCAATACCAGAAAAAAAACCCCACAGAACTACTTCTCTAACAAGTTAATATTACTAGCAAATGTTCAACTAACTCATCATTTTAATACTCAATTGCTCAAATTTCCTCTTAAAAGCAATATTAGTACCACAAAATTAAAAAATCAATGACAGGGACGATGTCATTGAATTATAATATGTGTACATTGAAGATAGTTTCTCTACAGAGTCAAAGTAAAAGATTCTGCCTCAGGTAGTTGTTAAGTAGTTTGAGATAAATACATTTTCTGGAATTCAGTTTCTTTATAACACTAATTTACAATATTGGTGTGAGATCACGAACAATATTTCTAAACACTGAATAGCCTTCCTGACCCATAAGTAGACCTCAAATATTACTCATAAACATCCTCAGGTTTCAAAACAATCTTAAGTGAGAACTTTACCAAGTGATTCATACACAGTCCATGTAGAACCAGAAACAAATGGCAGACAGGGCTTTTACAAAAGGAAATATAATCTGTATTTAATACATGATTAAACAAAAATATATCAAAATAAACATTTAAAAGAAATACCAGGTATAAAAATGACACTATTCATGATTCTCAATAGGACCAGATTAAAACTTAATCCTGAATTAGTGGTAATAAGCTGCTCCTGATCTGATATTTTTGTTTGCTTTCCACTTAGTAAAATTCTTTCATAAGTCTAGTTATATTTGTTAAAAATAATAACTATCAATTGAAAATCCTTTACTATTTTCTCAAAATTAATGGTTCCATTGAATTTTTCATGTAGTATATGATCATGTTAGTGAGTTCACTTCTTAAGGAAATATGATTTACTTTGATAATTATTTTTTAGGATAACATTTGAAAAAATAAAAATCATGCAGATGCAATACCTAATAACTCTACAGCTACTACAGATGTGTCATTTATACATAAATATTATGCTTGTTATACAATTATGGCTCTGCAAGAATTATCAGATCACAAGAAGAAAATTCCATTGAAGACAAAGGAAACAGTTTAAATCTAAATAGCAAGTCTATTACTGTTGAAGATTATTGCTTCAATTATACCATACCTCACTTTACAAGTTTCTCAGACTGAATTTTAAAATGTGAATGAAGAATTTTAAGGTGATATATCATAATAATATCTTAATATGAATTACCATTTAATTATGAATCTTTTTATATATCTAGGCTATTCTAATTAATTCTGTTCTAGAAATTTACAAAGGAGGTTAAAATTTTAAGTCCCATTAATGTCAAAAATCTGTTAGTTTCCAGGGCCCCTTAGGGCTCCTCCTTTTTCTTTCTCCACTAAGGAGTACTGTTCTGGTTTAACACATTTTATTGACCAGGATTCTCCTGGGTGAAGCCGCTGTGTTGAGATGAATTTTGGAGTGTGCAAGGGTGTTTCATCCCTTGGGTCTCTTTTGCCATGTGACATGATTGGTAAAAACTCGGAAGAATTCCTGAAGCAGGCTTTAATTTTTTCAACTTTAGAATCTCTTCTATCTTCTCCCATTTGCAAGGTCGCCCAAGTCTAAGTCACTGGGTGAGTAGCTATAAATATTGGCTAAAATTCTAGCTTAGGAAAGTTTAAGCTAATCAGACTTAAGTTTAAAATGGTGTCTTTATATCTTTGTTTTGGCTGATGCCCAAATATAAGAGTAGCCAACTACTCCCCATGCAGAAGAGGTAGTAAAAAATAAGTTTTGGGACCCTTAGCTTAATGGCAATAAGAGATGTCTTAAAATTGGGCAAGTAGAAGTTGGAGACTAGAAAATCAGTTCAGAAAGAGCTTTCCTACCAATCTGACCTCTTCACACAAGCCCAAAAAAGGCTGATTCAATGAACTACTTAGATTTAATGGTGCTCAGACTAATCAAAACCAAGAATCTAAGGGGTATAGTTGGCTAGCTCTCTCAAATGCTATGTGATCAAAAGTTACCTCTGACTATGGCCTGTTAGTTCTGAAATGTGCAGTCAAAAGATGCATTTATGTTTTTATTATGAGATCACGATATAGAATTTAAAAGACTGAGAACAGGAGTTAGTATTAAATTTATTTAAATGTTCCTAAAAGATTGGCTAGAAAGAATCCTCAAGAAAAAAAAATGTGCATATAACTCCACACACCAATCAGAAGAGAAAGGAATATTAGAGAAACTTGCAGCTGTGGGGCAGAGCTTAGGAAAGGGTATATGTACAAAAGATCCTCCACCACCATCCTGGAAATGGTCCATTTAAAAAATTGTAGAACTCAGAAGACACTAGTACCCTATTGCTGGATTACTGTGACAGGACTAGTTAAGAAAGGACTTTTGTGGATTTTACCTCCTTTCAATATTTCTACAGCAATCACAGAATTAATTATTATTAAGTTGTACTCTTAATCCTATCTAATAAAGGAGAAACATGCAAATTGACTGTAGCTCTACTACACCCACAAGCCATGCCCACCAGCCAGTCAGGATCAAGTACGCAAATCAACCCAACAAATATGGTGGCAGCCACAGAACTGGAAAGAAAAGGAGGCTTGAATTGCCCCCAGTAATGGGGGAAGCCAAGCTTTCTGCCCACCTTGGCTGGCCTGGGCCTCCACTTAAGGCTACAAAGTTTTAATTGTAGAAGATAAATAAATCCCAAGTACCAGGGCCTCCACTTGGGTTGCCAGAAGGTGTGGCCAGCCTGCAAACCACCACAGGCCCCTCACCCAGGCCAGACCATGCTCCAAGGAAACACCCACTCTGATACAGGACACCTTTCAGGACAAACCAGCTGGCCCCCACCTGTGACCAGGCCTCTATTCTATCTAATAAAAAAATAATATGCAAATCAAGTTGACCATCACTCCAACACCCAAAATGGCTGCCCCCATATGGACACAAGATGGCTGCCACAAGATGGCCAGCAGGGGAGGGCAGTTAGAAGGAACCAGGTCTGCAAGGGAGGGCAGTTGTGGGCAATGAGGCCAGGAGGGGTGGGCAGTTGGGGGGGATCAGACTTGCAAGGGAGGGCAGTTGGGGGTGACCAAGCTGGCAGAGGAGGGAAGTTGGAGGTAACCAGGCCTATAGGGAAATGGCAGTTTGGGGGGACTCAGGCCTGCAACGGAGAGTAGTTTGGGGGTACCAGGTCTGCAGGGGAGGACAGCTAGGGGTGTTCAGGCCAGCAGGGGAGAGCAGTTGGGAGCAATCAGGCTGGCAGGGGAGCAGTTAGGCATCAATTAGGCTGTCCAGGGAGTGGTTAGGGAGTGATCAGGCTGGCAGGCAGAAATGGTTAGGGGCAATCAGGCAGGCAGGTGAGCAGTTGGGAGCCACCAGTCCTGGATTGAGAAAGGATTTCCATATTGGAGAAGGTGCAGGCTAGGCTGAGGGACATACCCCACCCTATCCACCCCCCCGCACAAATTTTGTGGGCTGGGCCTCTAGCTTTTAAATAAAAGCAAACAACTCAGTGATTTATTTTTATAATAACATGACTAAAAATTATATAACAGTTGTCCAAAATCTCCTCCAAAGACCACCATGGAGCCCTCACAGGGCTCACTTTAATGGGACAATGATCTCACAGATGGGTATGGGTCTGTGGAGAATTAAAGTTCTTCCAGGTACATTCCATTCATTCCTTCCACTAGTTCATTGTACTGGTTAAAAACCAATCACCAAAACTCAAACAGGAAAATGTAAAGTCCCCAAATAATTATCACTACCCTTCATGCTTGTTTTAAATCACGATTATATAATTTTTGTAAGTCTTTATTGGAAAACAGGATTCCATAGGACCATTTTTCTTCTTAATCTTTATTGACTAGGTTTTACTTAATTGTATTTTATCATCAAAATGTTAAACATTGCATTTAACATTTTTAACATCAAAATGTCTGTCAACCAATGACTTTTGAAATTACATTTTATTTATTTTTCATTTTCAATGGTTTATAAAATAAAAGGGAAGTTTACAGTTTAATAGGCAATTGTAGTAGAAGCCCTGACATGTTTTGCTTTGTTTTGTTTTTTTCTGTAATAAGAGTGCCCGACTTAATTAAGCTTTGATTGCTGAGGCATCTACCTCAACGATGTCTGTCTCCAATAAACACATTACCAGCCACATGGCCAAAAGAAGAGTCCCTCTCACCCCTTCTCCCCTCTCCCAACAACAACCTAGGGTCCTTTATTTTCAAGTCCTGGTTGATTTCGATCGCTGACCATTTGGGCTACTTGCTTGTTTACCCTTCCCCTAGAACCCTACCTTCCATCCCAATAAAAGCACAACCCCAGGACCATCTGCTCACTCTCTCCTCGCCACAACCTCTCCTTGTGCAACCCCAGGTGTGCTGGTCTCATAAGTAATAAACCTGAATTTTTTTAAAGTTTCCTGATGGTTTTTGCTGAAGGGCTTCTTGCAATCATAATAAGAATCACCCTGCTGGTGCAGCCACACCATTAATTATGGATAGGCTAAGAGCAATACAAAACACCAATATATACCAAGCTCATTAGACTCGATATACTTCAAAAAAGGCAACGACAACAATTAAACCAGGAAAAAATAGAAGCCAGCTATTCATTTACTTGCTCCCCAGAATGACTGTTTGAAGCCGACGTGCACCATCAGAAATCAGAGCAATGCCGAGCGGAGGAAGTTTGAAAAGGACTCACCAGAGTTGGGGTCAGAGTTGCCATCCGCTTCGGTCCTCTTGTCCGGAGAGGCCTGGTCATAGAATTCGTCCTGTGGCTGAACCAGAGGAAGAGGGTGTGAGATCAGGGTTCCACTACCCACCGGCTCGTGGTCCCCTAGACCACTGTCACTGCAGCTTTCCTGGGAGCCATCGGGCAGGTGGAAGGTAACGCGGCGCTGCGACTACAAAGAAGACCACAGGACACGCAATTAACACTCCTCCCCAAAAACGTGCGCAGCGGAACACACATCAAAACAGCTTTCATTTAACAACGCAGTGCAACAGCAGCATAAACTCACATAAGTAAATAAAGCTAGGCATAGACATTCATTAGTTGCCATTTACTACGTGATGTCCAACTTAAATACGAGGGGGGTTTAATCCTGTATAAATTAAGAACAAAAACGAATGGAAAACTTGAAAATGTAGCAAGAATGGCAAAAAGAATGCCTATACTGGTTAGCAAAGTTATAGGACGTTTTTAAAGAAGAAGGAATGTGCAAACATATAATGTGGCATTTCATTTCTTTTGAACGAACCCAAATTTTGTTCACATAATTATTTTTAGGTAGTTTTTGCAATGAAATCACGATTGCCACTGGCCTAGATATCACTGCCAGTCATTTCAGTCATCTGTTCTAGAATGCCCCGTGGAAAAAAGTTTGGAATATTGTTTTGGGATCTATTTTCACAATGTGACTATCAGAAGTGACTTAAAATATGTAGAAGGGTACTTCAACATGTCAGTATTTTAATTAAATAAAATTGTGCATTTTAGCACATATTGCTGTCCATTCCTATTGGTAAATATTATTTTAGCTTCTGCCCAGTGTGGCTCAGTAATTGAGCGTCAACCCATGAACTAGGAGATCGTAGTTGGATTCCTAGTCAGGGTATATCCCCAGCTTGTGGGCTCAATCCCCATTATAGTGCATGTAGGAGGCAGCTCATCAGTGATTCTCTCTCATCATTGATGTTTCTATCCCTCTTTTCCTCTCCCTTCCTCTCTCTGAAATAAAAAATATTCTTTTAGCTGATATAATCCATGAGATATGAGAATAGTTAAAGTTGAGTGGAATAAAGATGTATGACTTAAATATAATTATATGAATGGCAGTAAATGTGTTCTGTTTGATTGCACCTAATTTTAATTCTGCTTTAATAGCCCAATGATCTTTCAATATCATGTCACATGTGACCATTTTTAGTCAGATTTAATCAAATTATGAATAAAGTATATAACATATAGTAAATATATAATGTATAATTCAGTTGTTTTATAATATCAAAAATTTGTTTTTCAAGAGACAATTTATAGATTGTATCAATTTTTAAAAAATGCAGTTAGAAACAAAATGTTATAAACATAGATTGCTACTCTGTAAATTCATCTTTATAGACTGACAATCGAACATTGCTATTTTTCTAGGAGTCACTGGTTCAAATCCAGCTCAATCATAAAGGAACAGAGCTGAAACCACTTTACTGCTGTTCAATGACCCATGTAAAATTATTTGATAGTTCATTCATTTTTAATAAACTGATGCCACATTACATAAACTATAATCATAAAAGGTGGTAACTGCTTCTATTGTAGCACATTTCACCTTCATGCACAACTCTCAGTGCTATCATTCACCTTGCAAAAGATTTTGAAAGGTGCCTAGGTAAGAGTTATACAAGCCCAACTTGAATATTGATACCTGAAATATATTTTTTATAAGAAAGGTTAAACTACCACTTATCTATTATAATATTTAGTCTCTCACGTAAAAGTAACCCTTTAGGGAGCATCAACAATGCAAGTATTCTTTGTTTCTGTTTCAATACACTCTTAATTCATCAGCATCCTTTTGTCATAAACACAACATTAAGAACAATGACCAGGCTGCTCTTTATACATGACTAGCAAACATTGCTTTTAAAGTGACTGCCCTAATATAAAGTCCACAATTTTGGTGATTAAAATATCTTTGGTGTTAACTCTGGAGGAACACCTCTTAGTTTTTGACCAGGTAAGTGGAAAAAAAGTCAAACAAAAGAAAAAGGCAATAGGACAGATGATTCTGCAATCACCATGATGCATTTCAAGAAGCCTCCCAAGCTATGAACAAGTATGCTCCATGACAGCAGGAAAAGGGGGGATTGGTGTCTGTGATATTCTCCTAAACATGACTATTGTTGCTTGAAATACCATATTTTTTCCTCCTAAAATAATGCCCATGTCTACAACACCAGTAGCCTGAATCTGGCAGTTCTTATATCATTTAAACTCTTACTTGAGCATCTACTAAATGCTTAGTCTTGTGATTACACTAATAATAGAAAGTAAAATATTTTAAATATAACTCTTTAAAGTATAACAACAGATTTCATCTCACATATACTCTACTATATTTCTTTACCACTTTATTAGTAAGTTAATTATAATTTCAGTATAATTTATTTGAAATATTATAAATTAGACTGATACAATGCTTATACTACTGTAGCTTAAAAAACACTTCCTAGTTAACTTGACTTCCTAATTAATTTAAGGATGTTTAAATCTTAATTGGAAAACTTATGCACAATTTATCAGTCTAATGGGAGGTGGGGGTGTGATATATATGGCATAAGAATTGAAGCACACCTATCCTGTACTAAGAAAACTCAGCAAGCAGATAAATCTTTAGTTTTTATCATCATAATGAACGATGCAAGTAGACAAATGTCCAGTATATCAAGGTAGATGTAAGGAAAAGATTTGAATAAATTGAAATGGAGAAGAATAAGAAACAGGAGTTGTCGGTGTCACCATGGACTCAGTACTTATGCAGGTTTTGCCAAATAAGACGAGGTGAAGAGCCAGAATGCAACCTCCTGGACGGAAGTCCTTGCTCTGCAGAGACTGGCTTGGGACAAGGTACTTTATATCTTTGAACAAGTTCCCAGCTTTGTGAAATGGCCAAATAGTACCTTCGCGAGAGGAGTACTGTAAGGCTCAAATGAAATAAGAAGTGTTTCTCATATATAATACTTGACACATAGTAGATACTCAATAAGAGGCAGCTATAATTATTGAAATGTATAGCGACATATTATCTTTTAACCTCTGTTTCTATCAATATTTGGCTAGTTTTAAAGATGGGATTCCTTCACCTCAGAAAAGGAAGAGATTTGTTCTTTTAGAAAGGAAGTGGCTGAAACTCAGAATGACAGTGTGCCTCGCCCTGTGCCCGTAGCTCATGCCAGTTTAGGGCCTCTGAGGGGCAGCTGCTCAGGGGAAAGAGGGATGAGGAAGACCAACAGTCTAAAATGCATGGTTTTTCCTCCAAGAAAGTGAAGGTTTCCTCATTTATTCTTTCAAGAGACCTACAATTGTTTGTATATTTGAAGAGACAAAAAGGAAGACAGTTTTTACTTTCTGCCTCTGGGAATTTTGCTTTTGGGTAATCCCTATGGAAATAGGCATAATTTGGGTTATAAATATAGTTAAATCCTGCCTGACTGAATTGGGACAACACATGTTATGAGACTGTTTCAGACTTTCCACTTAGCTTTTGTTTTTATAAATCTATTTCTTACCCATTCTGCTTTCTCCCATGGGAAACTGTTATTATTTATAATAATAAAAGCATAATATGCAAATCAACCACATAGCTGAACAGCGGAACGACCGTCCAAATGACCTTCCGGATGAAGCCGGGGCTGTGAGGGCCAAGGAAGCTGGGGCTACAAAGGCTTGCTCTTGCACAAATTTTGTGCATCAGGCCTCTAGTTATTAATAAATTATTATTACTGGATATGTCTGGTTAATGGTTCAAGTGTTTTCTTTTTTTATCTGATTTATCTCTGACAGATTAGCTCCAGGTCTCTGGCTACCCCAAGAAAGAATAAGATGGGAATAAGTAACTACGGTAATAAAACTGTTTCATGTTATGTTCTCAGAGGGCTGCCAATATGAATTCTGGCCAAGCAAACCTTTCATGAGTGACTCCTTACTCTACACAAGCATAAAGACTAAGGATATAAATACATGTAAGCCCCCGATTCTGCAAGTCAAAAGGTCCCACACTGATTTGATTTAAGAAACTTCAGCAAGCACCTTTACAATATTTTTTCTTGCAGGTTAGTACAAAGGAAAGAGAGGGGAAATTGAAGAGGCCTCAGGAAGATATATATGTTCCTGCATTGGGCACTATTCTTCATGAAGAACTGAAATAATTAGTGCCCTAAGACACCCCAATCATTCCTTGAATACTTCTCTTATGTGCTTCTTATTGCTATAGAATATTATTCACCAATGAATGACTCATACTCAAGCTCACACTAATCCTATTCATCTAGGGGGATTCTCATGTGCTAAGATTTAGAGGTAAAATTCATTCTGTATTTGAATGAAATAGAAATATGTAATTAAGAAGTATTTAATAAATGATTAATTAATAAATTACATAATACTAGAGGCCCGGTGCACTGATTCATGCACTGGTGGGGTATCTTGGCCAGTCCTGTGGGGATCAGGCTGAAACCAACTCTCCAACATCCCCTGATGGGTCCTGTATTGCAAGAGGGCAGTTCTCAGGTGATGCACCCTGGAATCAAGCTCCCTCTTCTGTGGTTCTGGTTGTGTTACCTGAGAATCAGAGCTGCCAAGTAACCACAGCTCAGCAACTCCCGCTTTGAGCATCTGCCCCCTGGTGGTCATTGCACCTCACAGCTACTAGTTGGCCAGTAGAATGATCTGATGCTTGCTTAGGCTTTTATATATAGAGACTAGAGGCAAGGTGCATGAAATTCATGCACAGGGGTATGTGTTCCTAAGCTCAGCCTGCACCCTCTCCAATATGGGACCCAGTGGATCAGGCCTAAATGGGTAATCAGACATCCCTCTCACAATCCAGAACTGCTGGCCCCCAACTGCTCACCTGCCTGTCTGTGTGATTGCCCCTAACCACTTCTGCCTGCCAGGCTGATCACCCCCTAACCATTCCCCTTCCAACCTAATTGATGCCTAATTGTTCCCGTGCTGACCCAATCACCCCTAAATTCCCTCTCCTGCCAGCCTGATCACCCCTAACTGCCCTTCCCTGTCAGCCTGGCCATCACCAGCTGCCCTCCCCTGCTGGCCTGTTCACTCCTAACTTATCTTCTTTGCCAGCCTGGCTGCCCCCAACTGTACATTCCTGCAGACCTGGTCCTCCTCAAATCCCCTCCCCAGCTGGCTTGATCATCCCCAACTGCCATTCACTGTCAGCTATCTTGTGGTAGCCATCTTGTTTCCACATGGGGGTGGCCATCTTGTGTGTTGGAGTGATGGTCAATTTGCATATTATATATTTACTATATAGGGTAACATTAAATAAATAATAATAATTAAAATTATATTAATTGATATCAAATGTATTTATAATCTATGGTTAAGTGTAAAAATTAGGTTAGCATAGATTTTGCTTAGTGTATCACATTCTTGTTAATGTACTTTCAGATGTGAGTATATATCAAATAAGATATGTCTCAGCATATACCAAGTGTTTAAAGTGGTAATTGTTATATCATGGAATTAAGTATTTTATAATCTTATTATTCTGGCTACAATAACATTTTATGCATTGCCTTTGTAATAATAAAACATTCTAATTTTTAAGTATTTCTCATTATCACTACAACAAATTGGAATTTAGTCAAAGAGAATGGAAAGATCTCATAGATGCAAGGTGAGTTTCCTCTTGAACTAAAGCATGTAAAATAATCTTTATATTCTTTCTCTGCTATTCTCTCTTTCATTCTTTGCTTGTTTTTACACCTAGCTGTTTAATCACTAGAATTAAAAATCCTTGCTTTAGCCTCAAATGACAGAATAACTACCTGAATCTGGCATTAAGCTAATTAAGTAAAAGAAAAAACAAATTTAATAGTTAATGACTGACATTTAAAATAATTATTCTCTGGATAATTATTCATTGATATTATGAAAGTAGAAAAAAAGTGCTTTAGAATTGTTTAAATATGATTATATTTGTAGATAATTAATTATATTTTAAAGGAAATATCCCTAATTCTGATTTAGCTCCTTTAATTGTATTAACAAATAAAATATCACCTATATTTCTAATCATGAAATACTACACACAAATATACACTCACACACACACACACACACCAGCCAGAATTTACTAATGATGACGTAAAAGACAAAATTGTGTTAAAACTCCCCATGTGAACTTGTTTTTGCTCCATTAAATCCATTGAAGATATCCTCTTTCTAAAATAGTATTTTCATACATACCTCTTCTCAGATTAGCAAAGGTAATTATTTCAGAGGTTTAAAAAAATCTAGAGACTGAAACTGAATTTTCATACAAACATTTCTTAGAATATGAATTAGAAACATATTAATTTTTATTAAGATTTTTACAGTAAAAATTATGAGTATTATCTAGGTTGTAAATTATACAAAGAGGGATTTTTAAATGACAAATAACACACTTTCAGCCCAAACCACAAATTCAATTAAATAATTAAGTTTCTCAATAGACTCTTGCCATCTGAAATTAATGTACACATACTTCCTCTTAAGAATATCAGAACCAAACACATCTTGTAGTGGTTTAGAAGGCAGGCAACCCCAAAAGAAATCTATGATGATAGTTTAGTTTGATATTACTTACAGGCTTAACTGAAGAAGAACAAATATTAATACATATAACTTCTTCATTCATTCTGAAGAGATTAATACCAAAGTGGTAAATAAATAAAAAAAAAAAAGATTCTGTACTTATAATTTAGGAAAAACACAAGGAGTTACTAGTAAAAGAGGCTCATTATAAAAAACTACAGGGGAGGCAATCAGACTGGCCTGCACCCTCCATGCAGTCTTGGAGCCCTTGGGGGATGTCGAACTGATGGCTTAAGCCATCAGCAGGACATCCTTAGCACTACAGGAGAGACAGGAGAGGCTCCTGCCACCACCACTGAGCTCACTAGCCTTGAGCCTGACTCAAGGCTTCTGGCTGAGCAGCGCTCCCCCTGTGGGAACATACTGACCACCAAGGGGCAGATCCTGTGTTGAGTGGCTGCCCCCTGGTGGTCAGTGTGCATCAGCAACCAGCTGTTCCACTGTTCATTTTATTAGCATATTAGCATTTTATTATAAAGGACTGGAGGCCCAGTGCATGAAATTCATGCACAGGAAAGGGGGACTCCTCAGTCCGGCCTGCACCCTCTTCAATCTGGGACCTCTTGGGAATGTCCAACAGCTGGTTTGTGCCTGCACTTTCAACAGATGACAGCTCCATTGTTGTTTCTTTTTTTTCATGTTTAAACCCACTGGAATTAGTAGGTATTTAAAGTGTATATGCATTCTGGGGGGATACCCTGTATAGCTCTAGTCAGCTGTGAGAGGAACCAACTGCAGATTTGGAACCCCCAGACAGGGAAGCTTGCTTACTCCCCGCATGTCTCCCACTTTCCACCTTCGTGGGTAGTGGGAGAATCAATGTTTTCTCTCATTAACTCGGAAAAGCACATCCTGTCACCCACTGCCCAGCAGAAGTGCGCCAGGCCCCAAGCAAGAGAGGCTCAGTCAGGGCAGCCTTCGCTCATGGGTGCCAGGACCCAAAGTGCACATTCCTCCACTGCAGTCGCCCGGACTATCCAACCATTTCACTGAGAGGACAGACTTCCTCACCCCATCTTGAACATTGACTTGAAGGCATCTCAGTGAGGGCTGCCCATGCCCACCAGGTGTGTCTGTCTGCACCTGCTCCCACCTCAGCACCTGCATTAGCCCAATGGAGGTGATTTTGTCACCACACTGGCCTCCGCGGAAACAGGACATCACTATTCAGCCCTCTTACTGTCATCTCACAGGTGCCCACCCTCAGCACCCAGAACACCAAAACGCTCTCCATAGGATGTGAGCAGTGCTAGAGAGGATGTGCACACATCCCATGGGGGATGTAGGCGTCCTGGGGTTGATGGAAGTGCTGAGGAGGAGCGGAGGGCGGGGAGGAGGAGCGGAGAGTTGGTGTGACTTGTGCACACCATGGTCTAGGACTGTTGCAGGTGTGTGTGGGTGACAGCATGGTGGGAAACATTTGAACTCCAGGGTAGGGGGGGGAGGGGGAAAGGAATCATGGACCACACTGAAGGCCTGCAGCTCTGTAGATCCACAAACCCCTGTGGCACAGGTGGCTGTCCTTGCCATCAATTGCACACCTTCTGGGCCAGTAGGCAGGACTTGCACAGCCACTCCTTAGCAGTGCTGACCTGCAGGCACTACTTCAGCTCAGCTCGCAGGCTCCACTTGGCATGCTCACAGCTGGCACTGCAGCCATGTGGGGAGCACTGGCCGCCCTTTGCCAGCCCTCCTCCCCCTCCCAGAGGCTGTCTGCTCACTGCCCACAGGCCCAAAGAAGCCTGGGCATGGTGCTCTGCCCACCGGCTGCTCTGCACCTGCACGCACTGCCCAAGGCGATGAAGGCAGGCATCTCGCTCCACCCTGCCAACTGACCTGTCCATGCCTGTGCATGCTGCCCACAGGCCCAGAGAGGGACACCTGACTTTGTTGTCTTGGGCAGTGTGCTCTGGACAGGCAGGTGGGCAGGCGACCCACCCAGCCCACCAGCAGCTCAGAGCCTCCACACGCTGACCACCAGCCCAGAGTAGCTGAGGCTGGTGGATGCCTGCCTTTGTTACTTGGCACTGAACCCAGGTGTTACACCTGGCCCCCAGCCGATTTGTGCCTGCGACCATAGGCCTGGAGTGTTCTGGAACCCCTGCTGCTCAGGGCCTATGAGCCTGTGTATGGCAGGTTAATTTGCATACTCTTCCTGATTAGTTGGTAAGCATAGCAGAGGTACAGTCAATTTATATGTTTCTCTTTTATTATATAGGATATAGAATAGTTTTAAAGGACGAACTTAAAAGAGAGTTTTTCTTTTCTAATATATTTTATATTGATTTCAGAGAGGAAGGGAGAAATAGACATAAATAGAAACATCAATAATGAGAGAGAATCACTGATCAACTGCCTCCTGCACATCCCGCACTGGGATCCAGCCTGACTGGGAATGGAACCTTGACCTCTTGGTTCATAGGTCAACACTCAACCAGTGAGCACACTGGCTTGGCAGGGACTTTTTAACTGGTGCTAAATGGAATATTGGAGTACATAATTATTTCTATGTCATTTAATTATTTTTAACTGATTTATTGAGTCATTCTTTTTTTTTTAATTTCAAGTACATACATTAAAATGGTTCTGCTATTGTAGAATTTGATTTCGGATGGATATTATTTAGAAATATTCTATTCTACTTTAATCTACTACACGTTATCAGGTGAAATAAGATAAAGTGACTTGCCTGTTTCAGTTGTAAACAAATTCCACATTTTCTGACTTTCAACATAAAACACATTTGTGCATCTACTCATTTTATAAGTAATTATTAGGCACCTTCTGTATGTTAGACACCATTCTATCTACTAAGAATGAAATGGTGAACATGACAAAATCTAAATCCCACAACTTCCTAAAGAGTAGAATTCTATTAGACTCCTCTCTCAGTTCTGAGGATGCTTTTGGTCATCAGCCATGCCACCTTTTTCAAATGTGATTCCTTTCTAATTCTTGCAAAATATGCATTCATAGGCAAGGTCCGTGCATGAATGAGAGACATTTGCTATATTATTCAGCAATAACCTAGGGAGGTAAAATAAGGGAAGGAACAGAGTCTGCATTAATATCAAAACAACCCCAGGTTGGTGCCATTCTTAGATTGGAATCCATTGTCAATTTGTGAAAAAAAAATATTTAAAATTAGAAGATAGAAGAATACCGAAACTGTAGAGTAGGCTATTTTTGACTACATTTCAGAATTATTGTTAACTGAATACCCTTGAGCATTTTTCTACCTTCATAGTTAGAGAAATGTTAACACTTCAATAAGACTTGATAAAATACAAACCAGCAAGTTTTTTTCTGAAATATATACATTCACATTGCATGAGCTTGCAGAAAATATTTATTGGATGTGTATAATTTATCCAGAATTGAACTAGAACATCTACCGGAGATGCAGTATCACTATCTATCCTCCAAAGTGCTTTTCCGTGGGATAAGTTCTCTGTCTCCCAGCAACAAGTTTGCAGTGAGTGCATCCCTGGTTTAAGAAAGTGGAAAAATGAAACATGATAACAATTCACTAGCTGACAGTCTTTCCTTCTTTTCTCTTTCTTTCCATGTTTACATTTTAAGGTATTTAGAGACAAATGGGAGGCTCAATTTGTGTTTGAGAAAAAGTTTAACAACTTCCCTGCTCATTGGTGATGGATGTAAAGGCATCAGCAACTTTAAAATTATTTTTTTTATCCCTATTGCTACATACAAAGGATGAGGATGAGAATGATAATGGACTTTATGAAGTTGAGTAGCATTTTCAGGGGGATGAAGAGTGTTCATCTATAGTACATTTACTGCTCAGTTTCCGAACAGTTCCTTACCAGCCACTAAGCAACCACTTCCTTTCAGGATAGAGCTGGACCTTATGTTCTAACGTCACTACTCAACTGCATGTTTAGTTTAGGGACCTTGCTTCAGTGTGTGTGGGACACTCATATTAATGTCAATAGCCTGTTCAGTTTGTAAATTTCTTATTGTGAAATGACTTCCTCAAAGTAAGGATCTATGTTTTTATCTTTGTAAAGTCTACTGAGTACCTCTTAAGAGTGCCTACGGAAGGCCTACAGTGAAATTTTAAATGTAATTTTATTTTCATTTTCTTTTTATCTCAGTATGACCTGAGAGAAAGTTAGATAGCATTTCTTTCCATGCAAAAACAAATTGATAGCTTTAAGAAACTTGAGGGAAAGTATATTCATTGTCCTATTTTTGGGTGTAGCTTTGATGCTTGAATATGGGTATTGGAAACAGACATAAAAGAGGAATCTCTTGCCTACATAATGTTCCCCTCAGGGACTTATGTTCTTTATGAATGAACTTTCCTCTTGGTTTAATGCCATCACCCACCCCCCTTAGGGTTCCTCTGGGGCCCACGACAAGCAGAGAGGATTACGAATTGTCAGCATTGTTAGCTATTTTGCTTCTTATATTC
Source organism: Antrozous pallidus (assembly GCA_027563665.1). Lineage (NCBI taxonomy): Eukaryota > Metazoa > Chordata > Mammalia > Chiroptera > Vespertilionidae > Antrozous > Antrozous pallidus. The sequence continues at coordinate 30,616,903 of CM050519.1, forward strand.
TTATTTAGTTCCTGCTATCAGAAATACCTTCAACTTATTTCTCATAGTTAAATGTTGCCCAGTAGGAATGCAGCACTTTATCTGAACATACAAAATATAAAATGACTACATTAAACAGGAGCAGCTGCTGCTGAATCTGCAAGCAGAATTTTTCCATCTATAAATTATATGTGCAGACATAGGGAAGAAATGACTCAGCAAGAGTCCTTTCCAATATAGTTTTCTAGGACAAACACATTCATGTGACAGAGTAAGTTGCCTTTACCATATTTACAACATCAGCATACATGTGAATTGTAGCAATTTCATTAGAAATTACACCATATTATCACAGTTATTAAGTAAATATATTTAATACACAAGCAGAGCATGTAGTCTTTTTAAAAAAGTGAGACTTTCTTTGGATAATGAAAAAAATCACTAAATAATATGTGTCAGATCTGTCAGTGTTGGTATCAGAAATAGAGTCTGATTTGGTGTCTAGTTCAAGAATGCATCTCAGCTAGAATTAGTAGTATTAATATATATATATATATATATATATATATATATATATATATAGTGGACATCTTACTAGTATTCCTCACTGTTAATAATTCTCTATACAAAATAAAACGTGTAAAACTAAAATAGGCCAAATTTTCTTTAAGTATGCAGTGCCTTTTAGGAGGTAGCCCTGATTTTATAGAGTTTCAGTATTCATATACACATATACACAGATATACATACACACACTCTTAAACCTGACCTTGTGTATTGCGGAACAGGAACAAGATCATAATTACCTAGTAGGAATGAAAATTAGTAATTCAAGGTTTTAGAGGATAGATTACATTATTTCAAGTTAGACAATGAAACACTCATAGAGGGGAAGAAGAGGTGATCTGCATAAATCTGTCAAGAAATAGTCTTACTGTACAATAAGGCTGTTTAAAGTCCTCATGAAGGATTATGAATTTGCACCTAAAATGCAGTATAATCTGTTTCAATTGATTCTGTTTCAGCATTGCAATCTAATTTTATTTAACTTTTTGGTTTTATGTTTGCAGCATAAAGAACAGAGTGTAAAATATGTTGTAGGAGTTGAGTTCTTTGAACTACTCTTAGGACGTGTAATTGATATTTACCATCAGCAGCCCATGGATTATAAGGAAAGCATAGCCACTTGTTGTCTTCAGCAAAAATAAGGAAAATGCCAATGAGTTTGGTACTCATGAAGAAAGAGCAACTTGCTAGTCTATAATTAATATAACTTATAGATAAAGACAGTCATCTAACTATTAATAAAAGAAATACTAAATTGTAGGAGCCACTAAAACAGGCAGTCATAGTAAAGAACCAGATTTTCATAAGCAGGTTAATGGAGGAAGCAATTTACATAGACAAGGTGGATTATTACGCAATTTACAAAACACTAGTGATAATCCAAATTACACCGAGAAGCTATGAAATGTGTGTACAAGAACAAAACATGACAATGACTATCAACCAAGTATTAAATTCTCTCTTCTAGGCTTTCATATAAACATAATACATTTTGAGAAATGCTTTTCCAGAATGGGAGAGGGAAGCAGTGTGGGTAAGAAAGGAGCTGTCTCTGTCCACATAGGATACACACAAAAAAAGCATCCTTGGACTTTCATTTAGCAGTAAATTCTTGGACTCATTGGTAAAAGAGCCAACAGGAGATAAATTGCTAGACAGATTGATATATGATGACTATCCATCTTCTAAGTACCAAACTAAAAATAGTTAATAAGAACTTTATTTATCCTTTGTAATTGTATTGTGAAAAACATGTGTATTGTAAAAGATAAGTGTTTTCTTTCTTTTCCTTTCTTTAAAAGACCATTTATTAGAATTTATAGGGGTTACATTGGTTAATAAAATCATACAAGTTTAAAGTCTATAATTATATCTTACTAGGGGTCCAGTGCATGAAATTTGTACACTGGGGGTAGGTGGTCCCTCAGCCCAACCTGTCCCCTCTCACATACTGGGAGCCCTCAGGAGATGTCCTACTGATGGCTCACTCCCAGTCTGCCCAAGGCCAAAAGCCTCTGGCGGAGGCCTTCATCCTTGGGCAAGGGACCGCGGCCAGGGGACCCCAGCCAGCAACTGCCCTGCGATGGGGCCAGTCACTGGCTAGCTCTGCCTTAGCCTCAGCCTGCCCAAGGCCAGAAAATGCCTCTGGCCAAGGCTTTTTCTGGCCTTGGGCAGCAGCCATCTTGGTTGGGTGTTAATTTGCATATCACTCCTGATTGGCTTGTGGGCATGGCTTAGGTATGGTCAATTTGCATATTACTCTTTTATTATATAGGATATAATAAAAGGCTAATATGCAAATCAACCAAATGGCAGAACTACTGGTCCTTATGATAGACAGTGACAATCAAGAAGCAGATGCTCAATGCAGGAGCTACCCCCTGGTAGTCAGTGTGCTCCCACAGGGGGAGCACTGCTCAGCCAGAAGCCCTGAGACAGGCTGATGGCTGGTGAGCACAGCTGTGGTGGCAAGAGCCTCTCCTGCCACCCTGGCAGTGCTAAGGATGTCTGACTCCCAGCTTAAGCCTGCTTTCCACAGGGAGCAGGCCTAAGCTTTCAGTCAGACATCCCCTGAGGGCTCCGAACTGTGAGAGAGTACAGGTGAGGCTAAGGGACTCCCCCCAAGTGCACAAATTTCATGCACCAGACCTCCAGTAATAATATATTATCTGCATATTGTATTGTTTTCACTGCCACAAGGCATGTGTCTCTTTCCATCACCATTTATTCCTCTTTACCCTCTCTTCCCTCCCTCAGCCTCTGCCAAATACATGCTAATGATCATACTATTGTCTGTCCATGAGGTTTTTGTTAATTTGTTTGTTTTTTTGCTTAATACCTTCTTCAGCTTTTTAACCCAGCCTCTCTCCTCTCCCCACTGACATCTGAGTCTGTTTCTATTTTATGTGTTAGTTTATTTGTTCTTAGATTCCACATGAGTGAAATCATATGTTATTTGTCTTTCTCTGACTGGCTTACCAGTTAGCACAATACTCTCCAGTTCCATCCATGTTGTCTCAAAAAGTCAGATTTCCTTCTTCTCTATGACTAAGAAGCATTCAATTATATATGTATATCACAGCTATTTTTATCTACTCATCTAACTTTATCTTCTTTTAGTTCTCAAAAAAACATGATAAAAATATTGTTGGCAGTTGAAATAATTTGATAAGGAAGGGGTGAAATTGAAGTCATATTTCATTTTCTCAGAGTAAGTTAGAAAGTAAATGAAGATACTTTTAGACATGTAGATACTACATGTGAATATTTATATATATCTATGATAAAAAGAAAACTTGAGCACAAACTTGAATTCAGATAGACAGGCTTTAGAATGTGAAATTTTTATATTCTTAGACAAGGAAATTATCAATGATATCTGAGACCTTTGCATTATTTACTAATTTTAAAAATGAAATCCAAACTTATTTAAATCTGAGAGAAACTAAATTAATCAAGACAACTTATATACAAATTATATTTCTAAAACAAATTCCTCATGGTATTATTTGGTGCTTTATAATATATTAGAATCTTAGTGCATGAAATTCATGCTTGGGGGGTCCCTCAACTCGGCCTGCACCCTCTCATAATCCGGGACCGCTGGCTCCTAACCACTAACCTATCTGCCTGCCTGATTGCCCCTAACCACTCTGCCTCAGACCCCACTGCTGTGGCTTCCTCTGGAAAGATGGCCAGAATGAAGTCCAGAAGATCATTAGGCTGACTGGTATAATTAACATATTATGCTTTTATTATTATAGATATCCTTCCCTAGTAAATTTTCTTATTTAGCAATTATACTTTATTGAGTGTAGAACCTATTATATAAACCTGTGACTATGAGAAAAATATTTTTAAATAAATACATTGTATAAAATATCTATTTAATTATTTCAAGAAGGAGATACTTAAAAATCTAGTCTACCAATGATACCACTATATCTTAAAAGATTTGAAGTTTGTACTTTGGAATTGTTTGACAGCCTGCATGACATTAAAGGGCACAGGCTCAGGGGCTATCTTAATCTTAGCCTCTTATGATCTGATTTTGTTTTTTGAAACAACTGAAAGGCATCTGTAGTGGTAAATAATAGCATGTTTACAAGAAGAGATTGCAAAGTAATATAGCACATTTTATTCAGTGACCTAACATTTAATTTTAAGGAGCATTACTAAAGAGGAGTTCCAAAATATTTTGAAAAAAACTATAATATGAAGTCTAGGAAAGGAAGAGGAGGGCACATTTGAAAGATCGCTCTCCTCTAAGTGCAGTTTCTGTTCCTTAGCTAAAGATCACTCTAATTTTATTCTCAGCTTATATGTAGGAATGTTCTTTTGGGTCATAAGTTGGTTTGTTTATTAATTTATTTATTAGTTAATCTTCACCTGAGCCTATTTTTCCCATTGATTTTTGGAGATAGTGGGAGGGAGGGGGAGATACACAGAGAGGTAAACATCAATATGAGAGAGATACATCCATTGGTTGTCTTTAGGATGCGCCCAACCAAGGCCTAGGATGGCACATGTGGCCAAAGTGTGTGTTCTTGATCAGAATGAAACCTGTGCCACTTCAGTCACTCCATCCATGGAACCAAACCAGTTAAGACTGGATCATAAATTTAGAAAGAATAGTGAAGGCGGTATGATATTAAAGAATGAGAGGAATGGTGATGGATTTTTTTAAATTGATTTTTCTTTGAGAGAGAAAAACATTGATGTGAGAGATAAATATGGATTGGTTGTCTCCCATGTGTGCCCATTCCAGATATAAAACACAAAGCCTAGTATGTGCCCTGACAGGGAATCGAACCTGCAACCTTTGGTTACAGAGGACACTCCAACCAGCTGAGCCACCCAGCCAGGACAGATGGGTGATGGCTTTCATAGGGTTTTGAATTACAGAAGCTGAGAAATAGCTTACAAAATAAGTTTGCTGCATATATATGACAGTAACATTTGGATACAGAAAACATATCAAAATATTTTGAAAGTATTAATAAGCATTATTCAGAAGAGTGTAAAACACTGGTGTCCTAGTAAACTGGAGGGACAAATTTTAAGCATCTATTTCCTTTAAAAGTATCATTTGCAACTTTCTACTCTACTCTGTTAGAATCAGAACCCTTATAATGATCTTCAGAAAACAGAGAATCTACGCAGCTGGAATAAACATGAGTAAGATTTTATATCTCTTTTCTCCTGGGTAGATTGGCCTTTGTTCAGAACAGTCAAATTGGCTAGACTTTATTTCAAAAAAAATATCCACCTATTACTTCCAACAGTCAGTGTGACTTTGAGCCTGATATTTGAAACAAAATCACTCCTGCATCTCAATAATAATCCCTGCTTGCCCTATGGCTTTAGTCTTTTCTTTGAAAACATTACCGACTCACCAATCTCAGTTATTTGTGCACTGAGGATAATTTATTTTACCTGAATACAAATATAAAATTCAAGCATATGTGAAGGACTTCTTTATGACAAAGCTTCTGTAGATTTAGGTACTACTAGTATAATAATGAGCTGTACTTTGAAAAATGTGGATACTTTTGAAGACCAAAATTTCAAATATTATGTTCCAAATGTAGACACAGCAATCCAGAGAGTAAAGACTTAAAAATCATACCAATATTTTGTTGAATACAAGAAAGTAAATACTTATAAGTCCAATTTACTTAAGTATTTAATATATGTGCCCATAAAGTCCCTCTAACTTTTATCTGGCGCAAAGATGGAAAGATAGACTTGGAATGAAACACATACAAAATGTTTAATATCAGAGATAAGTTACTATATGGTACAAGTTCCCTCTTCATTAAAATTTAAGAACAGTAAACAGCTTGCAGTTAGAAAAATATGTATTAAATTTTCTAAAGTTTATATCTAGAATCTTGCAAAACAGAAATATATTAATTAGCCTATATACATAATGTTAAAAATGATGTACAAATTGTTAGTGTGCAATGGATTATTTTCAATAAAAGCAATTGTTTGAACATGTATACTTGATAAAATGTGAGAAAAGTAAAAATAAATATTTGAAATTTTTTTGATTAATTAGGGTATATAAAAAGAAGTGAGAACAATTGCTAACACTAATGTAAACTATAAATTTTAGTTAATAATAATTCAATATAGTTCATTATTTGCAACAGATGTATCAAATTATGCAAGATATTAATAGGAGAAACTGTTCAAAAAGAGAATACTTATATATAAGTCTGTACTTTGTCCATAAATTTTTGTAAATCTAAAACTGCTCTAAAAATAAAGTATATATTTTTTTAAATCTGAGGAATAAACAGAGAGAAGAGATGGGCAATTACTTTTGTAGTCAAAGGGAAGGTGATTTCAGGTCCCTTTCAAGGAATTTAAAAGATGATACTACTGCTCAGCATTATGTTGAATTTTACTTCTATTGAGTGTGTTTGTGTATGTGTGTGACATAAATATTAGCATTCTTTTAGTTAACCCACATAGCTCCTTTTGAAATCATAAATATAGGTTCTATATTTATATAATTAATGCATTTCAAAAAATATTTCTGCATGCACAAATTTGTAATTTTTATTTATAATCATCGTTAAAATTTTTAAACATAAACTTCAAAGATTCTCCATTAAATAGACATTTTAATTTGCATTTTACAATGATGTAAACTAACTTGTACACTCCTAGGGATATATTTTAAAGAGTTGGCTTCATGAAGATGAAATGAAATGTTTCCCATATCAGAAAACAATTCTGATTTAGTCCATATCCTAGCCTGACAGAGGGGGAAAAATAGGGAATAGTATTTGAAAAAAAATAATAAATAAACTCCATCTTCTGAAATGGATCCTAGAGCTCAATGTCTACAGAAGGAATTTTATCTTTGGTTTCACAGACTGTCAAAGTACATGGAGAACACAGTTCAGTTAATCTATTTGATCACTAACTTTTCATAGATATGAAAATCTTGGAGATTTTCATTGCAACTGCAGTTTGGATGATAACTGTTCAAACATGGCAGCTAACCAATTTTAGTTTCTGGGAAATTCTGATAGAAGAAAGGTTTTTTAGTGCAAGAGCGTGATCATTTGACTCCCACATTCATATAATCTCTCTCAATATCTGTACAGCAATATTGTTAGGGAAAAAAATAGTACCATCATAGTATTTCTGGTGAAAGAAGAAAATGGAAATTAATAGCTAGAGTGCAGAAATTGGGTGTGGAGGGGAGTGAGGGGCATTTGTAGTACTGTCAACAATCAATAAAAATGAAATTTAAAAAAATTAAAAACTTCATATTAAATCTATTTTAGTGATATATGATAAAAACCTTTTAACTTATTTACTAATTTAGTAGTCTTTAAACTGCATGCAAGAGTTGTACATAACAAAATAGAGTAAAAGAAAAACTAAATTATGAATTGTCACAAAACTATGCCATTTATAAATATAGAGAGTACATGCTAAGATAATAGAGCTTTTACTCAACTATTTAACAAAAACTGTTAATATATATCTAAGTACTAATACTTTCTATCAGATAGTCTTGATACTGATGGGAATTTGTCAATCAAGAATGGTGCAGTGTCTCCACTCATAAGGCTTGCAATCTGTCAAATGGACTGGAACAAGTAATTATAAATGTATTAGTTATCATGAAGGAGAAAGTCAAGGTGCAATAAAGTATATAACATCCAGGGGAGACGTCCAATAATGGTTATAGCAATTCATACATACTAGTAGCTACTTGGAAGAGAGCGGAAAGCTATAATTCCATGAAAAAATATGAAATAACTCCCCACAAGTAGCTTCTGTGAAATAATAACTCTTTGTCCACTAAATAAAATTACCAATAAAATTCTAGAATCTGTCTCAGCTGATTTGGCTCAATGGATAGGAAGTCAGCCAGAGAACTGAAGGGTCCCGGTTTGATTCTGGTCAAGGGCAAATGCCGGTTGTGGGCTCTATCCTCAGTAAGTTGCATGCAGGAGGCAGCGATCAGTGATTCTCTTATAACTGATGCTTCTATCTATCTCTCTCAATCTTCCTTCCTCTCTGAAATTAATAAAAATATATATTTATAATATTCTAGAATCTACTGAAGCACATTTCCCAACACTCCTAAGGATCTCTAGATTTTTACTTCTTTCACTTAAATACATTGATGTAAATATGGATGTAGTAACGTTTAACTTTCCAGGATTTAATCATTGGGGTCTCAATAATTCTGGACTTTTTACAATAGTGTCTTGTTTGCCTCAGGTTTTTTTTAAAGCTTCCTTTATTTTATTTTAATATTTTAAATTATCGTTTATATTCAATATGATTCTGTATTAGTTTCAGGTGTACATATAGTGGTTAGACAATCATATACTTTAAAAAGTTTTTTGTTTGTTTTTGGCTAGCTTGTATTTTCAGCTTCTTATGTGAAATTAGAACCAAAATCATAAATGAAGAAAATTATGACAAACCAGAATTAGAAGTAGAAATTCTTCAAAGTCAAGAGGCTCATCTTATTTGACTTGATATATCTAAAATCTAGTATAAGCCCTAGAAACTGGCAGAGACTCAAAAATATCTATATAATGAAAATATATAACAATATACATAATCACAAAGCTTTTAAAAATATATTCTGTATTGATTTCAGAGCAAGAAAGGGAGAGAAAAACCTAGAAACATTGATGAGAGAGAAATATCGATTTACTTCCTCCTGCAAGCTCCCTGCTGGGGATGGAGCCTGCAACCTGGACATGTGCTCCAGTCAAAAATCCAGCTGGCTACCTCCTGGTGAATGGGATGATGGTCAACCAACTGAACCACACAGGCTTGGCAAAGCTTTCTTTTCTTTATTGACAGTGTCAAAATAGAAGGACTAGCTTGACTGAGATTCAAACATGAAAAGAACAAATTTATCTGTTGAGAAAATAATTCTGAAAATGTACCTGAACTGACAGATGAAAAACAAACATAAGCAGGTAAACTCTGCAATTTTAATAATTAAAAAGGATATATAAATGCAAGTAAAATGGATCTATACAACTGTTTATTTTCTCACCACTTTCATTATGGAGGCTACTCAACAAATTGTATCCTGCCTATAAGGTTTTCCTTTCTGGGACCTACAGAGAACTCTCTCATAAGTGGCCCATATATTATGAAAGAAACTACAGAATCACAGCCGGAATATCATCAATCAAATCCAGCCATTAAGCCCACTGACTTACACCTGAGAAATGATGAAATTGTTTTCTGTCTATAAATTAAAAATAGAGCACACCATAGCTGTATAAAATAAAATCTGGAAAAGAGATAATTATCTTCAAGCATTGCTTTATTTTCACATGTAGAAAACATGTAAAAGTTTAGGAATTTTAAATAATAAAGTTCTAAGCATTAAAGAAACTTTTCAAAGCTATGAGATGCTGGAATAAGGCAATGTTGGCAATAATATTTATTCACCAATGTTGTCAATAATATTTATTCACATCATCTTCTTAACATGCCTTCTCTTTATATCAAGTTAGTCCTTTATTTAGTTTAAATGTTTGAAAATATAAGCCACTCAGACCATTAAATGATGGATCAAGGGAATATGTATTTATGATAAACATAAATAAAGGTAAATAATACTCAGAAACAATATGAAAATCCTTAATCACATTTAAATTATTTATTATTTATTATGTAAACTTTTTCTTTGGATGGATAATTTGTCATAATATCAGTTTATAAATACATTTTGACACAGAAAGAATGATGACTTTTACCAGAATAAAAAAATATTTAAAAATGTGTTTACTCTTAATAGTGTTTAATTTCATATTGCAATATGATTAATCTCAATGAATAACTTTATTTTCTGCTGTTTGACTACAAGAAATGATCTCTTCTGTTTTTAATTCTATTATAAAGATCGTTACAAAAATGGGAAATAATTAACACTGGGTTTAATGCCTGAATGCTGTAGAGCTGAAGTAATTGCACTCAAGGTCTGCTAACTTTTTAATCAGGCATTTGGTTGCAAGCTGCTCACTATTGATTTTGAGAGAACTAACACTATCTGAGGAGGAAAGCAGGTGTGCCAGAAAAGTAGGCATGTTGGTAAAACAAATAAAACATTTTAAAAGGAAAACGGGTATAAAGCAAAACCAAAGCAAAATGCTTGTCAGCAGGCCATTTACTTGGCTCAGCCTGTTACTGAACAAAGCCTGTTGTGCGCACAAGCCTAGTGGTGGCAGCCCCCAAGCCCAATTGCTTTCAATGTGTGATATTAAAGCTTAGGCATGAGGAACCCTGTCCATCAGAGTGGTTGTGAATTGAGTTAATTAACAGAGAAGGCTTGAAAGTTTCATATTCAGTAGAGCTAAGACACCAGCAGAGATTTCTGGAATTATATTCTAATTAGAAAAGTTCCTGCTTCTTTGCATTCAGGCTGCTCTTTGAAAAACAAATTTGGTTAGGTATTCTGTTCATTCTTAAAAAAAAAAAAAAACAATCCAGCACTTTTCCTCTCAAAGCTAATGATATTTTTCTTTTTCTTTCCTTAATAAGCGTCATTATTTTACTGTGAAAGTGACTCTTCAAAGCATGCTGCACACATTTAAAGGTGTACGCATTGCTTGAGAGCACCTGGTGGAGGAGGGAGGAGGCATTTTAAAATCTCCTCCTCCGCAGTCCCTTGAAGGAGGAGCCTCTAAAATAATAATCCGGAGGAAGTGCTTTCTAGGAATAGGAGAATCATCTGACAAAAAGCAGGTGCATACTTATGAAATTCCAAGTTTGAGATTTTTTTAATGATAAGTACACCATAGATTTCCCTTTACACAGAGAGAAGCGAAAAAAAGAAGACAGATTTGGACGTTGACTTGGTGAATTCCAACAAAGTTGTTATTGCTCTCTTGAATCCCCAAAATAAAACAAAGAGCATTTGAGCATTTAAAGAGTATGGAGCAGAAGTCCCTATTGTTCCAGAAGAGCAAGTCAGCATAGGAGGATTTACTGAATCGAAAACAACAGAAGGGAGCTTCCACTAGCTCAGCCCCTTGTGTGCATTTTAATTACACTTGTGCGTGCGTCTGGGCCACCTACATTAGAATTCCTTAGGATGTCTCAGGGCCCAGACTAAAGTACATAGAGATCAATGGACCTAAAACGTGATGGCCATTTACATGAGTTTCTACTTCAGCTTCAAACAAGTTGTGGAAGTCTCAGCTCATTTGTCTGGATCATTTTAGTTTCTCATCAGCTCTCCCTTAGGCTCTCTGGCTACAAACAGCTCTCCCTGAATCACCACTGCATCTGCTGTTTCTCTGTGAAGGGCTAACACAAATGAAAGGAAGCCACCTGGCATCTGTCCTCCTGCACGTAAAGTCCCTTAATCATACAGGAGTCTCACATGGCTATGATCCCCAGTGTTTCAGGAAGGAGGCCAAGTAGGAGGAGAGCTAAGAGACAGGCAGGCCAGGAGCCTCAGGGTGGCTCAGATGACATCACAAGAATGGCTGTTGCCAAATTAACAACGATGAACTTCCTACTCCAAATGTGACTTGAAACCAAATTCCCATGTTCTGTGCAGCAATTCACAGTTCTTTAGAACACGATATTGAAGTAATCCCTTAGAATCTACTAAATCTGAATAATGTGTGTGTGTGCATGTGTGCACAAATGTGTGTATTATATTCCAAGAATTTGTGGAAATACTTGGCAGGATGTCTCCTCCTGCCAGTGGAACAGGAAAATGCATCCCAAACCTCTGGGCACATTTGTGAATGAGAAGTATCACTCTTTACATGGATGAGCTGTCTATCATGATGCTTCTTATAAACTTAATGTTGCTTCCACATAGGAGAAATCTATAAGGAAACCTTGCCACTGCTAGCTTTGATTGCTTGTATTATTATTATTTGTGTGTGTATGTGTGTGTGTGTGTGTGTATGTGTGTGTGTGTGTGTTGAGTATTTTTAGTTTTCTCAAGTTATACCATATAATAAAAGCCCGGTGACCAAACAGTGGAATGACCAGAACAACAGGTCAACCAGTCACTGTGACACACACTGACCATCAGGGGGTAGATGCTCAATGCAGGAACTGCCCCTGGTGGTCAGTGCGCTCCCACAGAGGGAGCAGCCACTCAGCTGAGCAGCATGAGCAGCACTCCCACAGTGGGCCAATCCCCACAAGCCACACCCTGCACCTGTGCATGAATCTCATCCACTAGGCCTCTAGTTTATAATAATCAAATTTGTTTAGGGAAACTACGTCATTGAATAAGTTGATTAATTGACATGTATATCCTATATCTATTCTAATTTCCAAATAGAAATAAAAAAATAATCTTAGTTAATGAGATGTATAATTTTTAAAGGTCATTTATTCACTTGTTCCAGACCACTGCTTAAACTATAGAATAAGCAATCGAGTGTCATGTTTAATGATAATATTTCATTGTTTAATTTTCTTTTATTTTCATGTCATTCCTAAATAAATACATTAATGTGTGAACATATAGTTATCAATTTCAACTTTTTTCTATACAATTAACACAAGTTATTTTATAATTTAAAACACTGAAGCCATTATTAGCCATTATTTTTATGAACAAAATCAAATATCCATCTCTTTATTCATGATATTTTCTTTAAAAATGTGTGCATACATTTACCCTGAGCAGTTGGTAGAGTTGGTTGGAACATCATTTTATGATCATCTTATGCACCAATAGGGTATGGGTTCTATTGCATGTCAGGGCAAATACTGAGGCTGAGGGCTCCATCCCTGGTTGGGGTGCATGCAGGAGGCAATCGAGTGATGTTTCTTTCTCACATCAATATGTCTCTCTGGCTCTCTATCTTTCTCTAAAGTCAATGAACATATCTTTGGATGAGATTTTTTAAAAATACACATACACATATGATTCAGAATGTGCCTATAATAGAATCAATGTGCTAAGAAATTATTAAATAATAATTTAATTTATAGTATTACTTTCTTAATAGTACATAAAATAATAATACTCTGTACTTTGAGATCTATGACTTCTCAGATCTGATGAGATATTAGTAGCAAATAGGAAAAAGAATGGAAATTATTTTTAGCATTTTTGTTTTCTAACTACCAAAGCAGATGCTATGTAATAATGATAAAGTGAAACAAACATTTAAATCTAGTATTCTCCTTTTTCAAAGGTGGGAAGAGACTTAAAGAGATTCAGTAAATACCTAGACTCTGGTCATACTTATTAAATGTAAGGATCAAATCCCTTGCTTTTTGTTACACACACACACACACACACACACACACACACACACACACACACTCTAGAGGCCCGGTACACAAAATTCATGCACTGGGGGTTAGGGGTGTATCCCTCAGCAAGTCTGAACCCACTCCAATCTGGGATCCCTAGGGGGGTGTCTGACTGATTACTGATCAGGCCTAAACCAGCAGTTGGACATCCTCCTCACAATCCAGAACTACTAGCTCCCAACTGCTCACCTGTCTGCTTGCCTGATTGCCCCGAAACTGCTTTTGCCTGTCTGCCTGAATTCCCCCTAACCACTCCCCTGCCAACCTGATCAACACCTAACTGCTCCTCTACCAGCCCAATTGACCCCAACTGTTCTCCCCTGCAGGCCTGATCACCCTCGACTGCCCTCCCCTGTTGGCCTGGTCACCCCTAACTGCCATCTCCTCCAGGTCTGGCCCCTGCCAATTTCCCTTCCTTGCCTGCCACCCTGGTTGCCCCTAACTTTTCTCCCCTAACTGACCTCTCCTGGCAACCTGGTTGCCCCAAACTGCCCTCCCCTGCAGGCCTGGTCCACTCCCATTGCCTCCCCTGCTTGCCTGCTGGCCTGGTAACCCTCAATCTTCCTTCCCTGATGGCCTGGTTGCCCCTAAATGCCCTCCCCTGCTGGCCTGATCACCCACAATTGCCCTCTCCTGCCAGCCATCTTGTAACCACATGGGGGTGGTCATCTTGTGTTAGGATGTAATGGTCAATTTGCATATTACCTCTTTATTATATAGGCAGATAATAGTATATTCTCCTCATTTGCAACAAACCAAACCAAACAAACAAACAAACAAACAAAAATCTAAATTATCCCCATGATGGGAAAAGTGACTAAAATTTTCAAAAATGAAAAAAAAAATAGAAAGAGTTAAATCATTTATAAGCATTGCAAAGACAGGGTCATGTTTGTGTCACTGTCAAATATACCCCTAGCCTTAGAAGAATGTTCAATAAGTATTGACTGTGTCATAGAATTTCAGTCTCAAAGGCTTATTTTCTTCATGCACTAGTCATCCACAAAGTGGTCTAACACTATCAGACTCAATTATAAGCCTCTCTAAGTTTACATCCTTTGGGAAGAACCACTGTTCCAAGTCATTCCAGAATGACTTATGGAAAAATAACTGCACTAAAACAGACCTTGGAACATTTAAAACCAGATGCAGTTTAATGTGGTTTATCTCTCCATTTAGGGTATAGTATATTTCATGTGTTTGGCAAAGGAAGCAGAGAGGAGGCTGTTTGCTTATTCGTCAATGGGTTTTACTTTTCTTCTCTCATTTTAAAGCACATGCATCCTGCTGCATTTTCCAAGAGACTTTTGAAATATTTATTTCCTTTTGTTGCTTTGTATCCACCCTCACCAGCCCCTTCCCTGCCCTAGTCTCTTCTTTATCCATTTCTTCTCCTATTTTCAACTTAACTCTGCCCATGGGATCATTAAAATATATTCTGACTTTTTCCACAAAAGATCAGCTGATTTGAGAGGAAGATTACTAGTTTAGTTTCTTTCTACCGAGGGCTAGTAAATGAGTAAGTGGCCCAAAAGACTGGAATATGACTATTAATTGCAGAGAGATGATGGCAGCATTTAAGGTGTCACTGCTTTTTGCCTGTGGGGAAACAAAACAAAACAATTAACTACTGTAGGATTATAAACCACACTGTCTGAGAAGTGGTAGAATTTAAAAAGCTCCAATGTTCAGAGCCAGATAAATGCCTAAAAAATATTTCTCTTCTCTCTCTCTCTCTCTCTCTCTCTCTCTCTCTCTCTCTCTCTCTCTCTCTCTCTCTCTCTCTCCCCCTCTCCCTCTCCAGCTTTTCTTTGAATTAAAGATGATATTGCACTGCTATGAAATCGAGCAAACCATAAATGATTAAGCCTTGAGATATCAAAGAAGAATATTGGAAGAAGAGAAACTTTCCAGCCTGGTAATGGCTCCTTGGAGAAGAAAGACCATTTATTTTATTCATGAGCACCAGCTTTCATGCATCTGGAGAAGCAAGAGCTGCCCTGACTACTTCCAGTACATAGTTGAAGTCTTTATCTTGCCACCCCTTTCTACCTTGAGCTTCCTCTTTGGTCATTGTTGGCCTTATGAATTAATTATTCCAGTGTCTGAGTATAGACAAGGTGTATGAAAATATGAAAGAAGTGTGTTCAAATAGTGATTACTGACCTATCCAAATGATACAATGACCAATGGATTCCTTTATCTGATTTTAAATGCCCAACAAGCCTCGATGTCAAACCTCTTTGAATCAAAAATCATTTTTTTGGTTGTGAAGTTTTTCATTAATATTCAATTTCTAATGGCAGCAGTGATTTGTAAATTTGCACAATACAAATATTTTAGTGATACTTTCTAGAAATATATCTAGCAAATTATTTTTCATAATATATTAGCAATAATTAATTACAAATGACTAAAATGTAAAACAATACAAAGCACATATGAAAATAATTCTTCAAAATAGAAGTGAGGATAGCAGCAAAAAAAAATAATAAAATATAAACAAATTAGTGAAAAGCCAAGCCCATATATGAATCTTTACTATTTTTTTTTCTTTTGAGAACTAGGGTTTGGTGACATGTTGGTTTAGCTATGGTAACAATTATGCCACTATTTCCTACCTCCTTTAATAGGAAATAAAACTTAAGAACTAAGAACTTCAAGATGAAGAATCTTATTTCTTCTAGAACGTTAACTTAGTATTTCCCTCTCCCTGACTGGAATTGAAGAATTGAGATAACTCTGAAACCTGACACTTGGATATGAAATTCAGTGGCAGGAGGATGAGTGTCCTTCTCTTTGATCCTTACTTGCAGGGACTTTAAGTGACACTTTTCATTACCTTCCCCAGCTCTTACCCAAAGCTCCCTGCCTTTCATGAGTTGTGAATGAGAACACTGACTGATCGCACCAATATCGCTTGCTGAGTATCTGTTTTGAATGTGCAGTTTCAGGATCTTTCACTAATTAATATTGGTTTACCACTGAGAGGTCCCCTGAGGCTTACCCTTGTTTATGTGGGTTAGACCATGAAGTCATGGTTGAATAAACCTTTAGATCATAATTTGCTGCTGATCAAAATGAAAAAAGTTGGAAATACACAAATGCAATTAGGTTCACCATAAATCAAATAAATGCGTGTGGATATACAAACTGATGCCAGAAGGCAAACCCTATCTATGGACCAAGGAGCTATATAACTAAATTCCAAATATGCTATGTATAAAAATTTGAACAGACTAAATTTTTCCTTTCATTTATTCTTATAACCATATAGTTCTATAGTTCTAATGGCATAGCCCTGTGGCATTAATGAACATACACTCTTTAGGGAATAATCATTTAAAACCAACCAATAAATAGTTCAAACTTACTTTTCCACATTAGGTTAATGCTGTGACATGCTGAAAATTATTTATATATGATCTGTGTGTGTGTGTGTGTGTGTGTGTGTGTGTGTGTGTGCGCCCATGCATAGGGATGTTGAGGAGTGTGAATAGAAAGGATTCTAGAAACTGGTTCATTCAGTGCTAATGGTTATTTTGAGAGCATATATCAAGTATATAAACTATGAGACCCCAAAGAACAAGTAAAATAAATGATCCAAAGGCAATGTGAAAACAGGACTTAAATGTCAATAAACCAAATAATTCTCCTAATTTAGATCACTTGTCTAAAATATTTCATATTTGTATTTGTCAAAGGGACTGGCATGTAGGAGCCTCTCAGACAAGTTTGAGAAATAAGTGGGAAAGGATGGATGGGCAGATGAAGGATCCCTGCCCACAGGAAGGAGTTGGTATAGGGCCCGTGTCTGTTGTCTCTAGCTCAATACTAGTAAAGGGCAAATAAGAGAAGACAAAAAATGA
This sequence comes from Antrozous pallidus, assembly GCA_027563665.1. Taxonomy (NCBI): domain Eukaryota; kingdom Metazoa; phylum Chordata; class Mammalia; order Chiroptera; family Vespertilionidae; genus Antrozous; species Antrozous pallidus. Next base: position 30,634,119 of record CM050519.1, read on the forward strand.
AGACCTAAATAATTCAATTTTGAAGAATGGTGTGTATGGGGAAAATTAATAAGGAAAGAGAATGAGAAAGAGAATTAGTGGTTAAGATGCCTGATTTGAATCCAAACACTTCTAGCTTAGATGTCAAGTGTCATATTAGTTTATTTAACCATAAAATATGAAGAGTTCACCTTCACAATGTTATGATACTGTATATTTAATGTTATGAGACACAATTCAATTTATATTGTTTCATCTTTTGACAAACTCATCTGTATAAGAGAATCATAACAATCATAGCTTCATTGTGAGGAAAACTGTCCTATTCTTGGTTAGATTGTGGCACCTCATGATACTTATTGGTTTCTGGTATTTCAAAAAAACATTTTTCAGTCTGGCCAATGCGGCTCAGTGGCTGCGAGTTCACCCATAAATCAAGACGTCACTGGTTTAACCCTCGAACCAAGAAGTCACTGGTTTGATTCCTGATCAGGGCACATGCCGAGGCTGCAGGTTCGATCTCCAGTAGGGGGGCATGCAGGAGGCAGGCGATCAATGACTCTCTCTTAACAATGATGTTTCTATCTGTCCCTTTTTCTAAAGTCTATTAAAATTTTTGTTTAGCCGAACATGATTTGGCTCAGTGGATAGAGTGTCGGCCTGTGGACTGAAAGGTGCCAGGTTTGATTCTGGTCAAGGGCATGTACATTGGTTGCCAGCACATCCCCAGTGGGAGTATGCAGGTGCAACTGATAGATATTTCTTTCTCATCTATGTTTCTAACTTTCTATCCCTCTCCCTTCCTCTCTGTAAAAATCAATAAAAAACATAAACATTTTTGTTTAGATTTGTCATTTATTTTACATAGGAGGTTGATGTCCTGAGATGTTTAATATTAAATTGTTTATTCATCCAAACAAACAAACAAACAAGAAAACCCTTTAACCCTTACTGTGACTTTATAGCTCTGAAGGCAGTGAGATCCTTCCAAATGTCAGTGAAAAAAATCTGGGCAGATTCTGGCAGCATGAGAGGAAAATGCTGCCGAGTTAGCACTTTGTGGGAATAGAGCAGACAGTGACAAAAAGAGATTTGAGCAATAAAGAAGAAAGTTTTCATAACTATGCAAGTATCTTTGATAACATAGAAAGGTGGCCTATATCCTAAAGATGCAAATTATTTTCACAGACTAAGTGAATATAGATATGCATTTTTTTGCAATCACCACTGACCTAAAAGTATTACTCTATTTTCTGGTACATAAAGTGGACACATAGAAAGAAGATAGACCTGAAAATTAGTTAATCCTTAAATTTATCATCCTAATATCCTGTCTCTTTCAAATACAAAGTTCATTCTGGCTTATTCTGTAATTAATACTTTCCTATTGTGAATTAAAGTTATGGACATGCTCTGAGATCCCACAGAATTCTTCTTAGGGAGAGAATGATCTAAAAGGAGGCATATGAGGCCAGAGGAAATAGGTTTGGGGGAACAGGATGAAAAAAAGAAAGGTAATGGGATTAATAAGTGATCATTGGTAGTTACAAAATAGCCTTGGGGATGTAAGCTAAAACATAGAGAATATGTTTTACTTTTGTATGGTGCCAGAGGGAACCCTTTGTAACATATGAATGTCTATAGGCTGTGCTGTGCACCTGAAGTTAATACCAAAAATGGAGGTTGAGTGCAAACTGTAATCGAAAAATAAAATAAAATAAAATAAAATAAAATGAGGCATATGTTAAAACTTCTACACCAGGCCAGCTCTCAGCTGCTCTGGATCCCGCAGTGCTTATTCAAGTGAAGAGCCATCTTTGAAGGCAATTGGAACTTCTGGCTTGGCTGAAGCCATGGAGCTTGGAGCAAAATAAAGAAAGAACCACAGACTCTCAACTGTAGTTCTGCTAGCAGGACACACAGAGTCCTGGAGTAAGTTCACTAGTCCCTTAGCAACAGGAAGAAATACTATCTAGTCTAATTGGCAAGCAGTAATTTTTATTTTAAAAAAATAAAAAGTGTGTTTCTAAACATGTTCAACATTTATTTTATTGAAATTCTCTTCTGATTAATTTGACTGCATGCATACATATGCCATTTGCAATCTGTACAATTTTATCTGTTTTTAGTGTAAGGACAAATAAGAAATCCCTTGCCCTGGTTGGCATAGCTCAGTTGGTTGACTATTGTCCGGTGCTTCAAGAAGAGGTCACCAGTAACATTCCCAGTTAGTTCACATGCCCTGGTTTTGGGCTTGATCCCCAGTATGGGACATGCAGGATGTAGCTAATGGATATTTCTTTCTCCTTCTCCCTCACTTGCTCCCTAAAATCAATAAAAACATATTGAAAAAAAATAAACATTTTTATTGCATTGTCATTAAAATACCTTGTAGCAATACCACTAGGTAAAGAGAGCCTTAGTGGCTGCTTGTTATGACTTCTGAGAAAGCTGTCGGTTGAGCACGGACACTTGTCCTGCAATCAGCAATTTTCACATCCCCTCCCAAATAGTTACTCATTGTATTATTTGTTTTCAAAATAACCATTCAACTATCTCATCTAAGTCCTAAAAAATTAAACAAAGATCAACAAAGATGAACAAATTGTTCAAGTGATTCTGATAATGTCATCAAGTTTAGGAACCACTACTCTGCATGATATTATGACACTTAAAAACCATGAAGTTCACCCTAGCCGGTTTGGCTCAGTGGATGGAGTGTCTGCCTGTGGACTGAAGGGTACCAGGTTTGATCCTGATCAAGGGCACATGTTCAGGTTGCAGGCTCTATCCCCAGTAGGGGCATGTAGGAGGCAGCTGATCAATGATTCTCTCCCATTGATGTTTCTATCTCTCCCTTCCTCTCTGAAATAAATAAAAATATATTTTAAAAAGTATGGAGTTCAAATTTATTTTCTAAAAGGGAAATGTGACTTATTTTAAACAACTATGATCTATATTTTCAATGGAAAATAATATGCTTAGAGAGGCTGCAGTAATTATAAATATTTTAGCTTTCTTCTACCTACTCTCTACAATGTATCTTCTGTCCAACGATTAATCTATACTGAGCATGTCAAACTCGGGGCATGTGGTCCACTACTCCAAGAGTTTGAGATGCTTGTTCTATACTCTCTCTTTATTTAAGCACTTCACCCCTCATACCTGGAATATTTTTAAGGCTTACAGCTATATCTGCTCCCAGTCTCTCTTCCCTACAACATAAAAAAATAATATTGCTAAGGTCTAACTAAAATAGGCAATGTGTTCCCAATCTCTACATAGTAAAATGTAGCCTTCTCATACAAGCTTTGAAACCCTCGGTGAAAAACCCCAGCCATCCAGTCCACTTTGTTCTATTATTTTCCTTTACCAAATTATCCTTGCTCAAATAGAAAGCTAACTACTTTCCTGATCATGTTCTCTATTTTACCAAGTCCACAATTTACTCCTTATTGTTCTCTCATCCCGTTAGGTTCATTTATATTGCACAAATTTCTGTCCAAATTCTGCTAGTTCATTAATAACACTATCAAATTTGACCTTGATGCCCACCATTTGCATTACTTCTGCCACCTATGATCCTCCTTTTGCTCTGTATTTGGTATTGCTGTACATTTTTAAGGTACCGCTGGGCCACTCAGTATAGTCTATTACTTATGTGGTTATTTTATGTCTGGGACTGTCCTCTACACATGCATTCCCCTTGCATCTGCTCAATATAATTTTAAATTGAATTATTGATATAAATTCATTTAAGCTAACACTTGCACCATTCATGGAAGAGTAAATGCATGCTGGCAGAATTGATTTACTTACCGCTCTGAGATAGATTAGATTAGAGTAGGGAAGTATTCCCACTAAGGGTGAGTAATGAACTGCTGTTTCAAAACCACCCACTAAAGAGAGATCCAAATAACATCAAATAATCAAGCTGATGGTTTTGCTTTCGGGCCCATTTTTGTGACCTTGGGTCTAGGTCTCATATTCCAGAGGGTGAAACCAAGGAGGTCACAGCTGATGACAGGCCTGAATCAAGTATACATATGAGTTTGCAAATGAATCCAAAGCTAAGAAATAAGTGCCCGGCTGTGTGTGGGTGCAGAAGCTGAGGCCAGAATCCAGGCTGTGTGAAAACCAAGGACTGGTAGTCATGGCAACAGGGGCACATCCAGAGTCAGAGCCGAAAAACAGAGCAGGTCAAATGTGAAACAAGCTTTTGGTCAGAGAAGAGAAGTGCGTGCCAGAGAACCAGACTAGATCTAGGCCAGAGACTGCCCATGCCTCGCAGGCTGCAAGGGAAGTTCCTAGGAGAGTCCAGATGGAATTCTGCTGGATGTCTGGTCCAAGCTCCAGCTGGCTCAGGGTCCCATTCACTCCTTAGGCACAGATTCTTCCAACTGGCTTCTGATGTTCTAGGGATTTCTATCTTTTGGATGCACTTGAAGCAGCCTCACAAAGCTTTTCGTTGCCAGAAGCTCCATAAGGTGACCCATTTATAAAAAAATGCCAAGAGTAAGCTAAAGGATATATTTTTGAAACTACCTAGAAAGATACAGTATATCCTTCTGTACTATAATGAAAGAGTTCAAGAATTTTCATCATGCTAGCCATGCAGATTTGAGAATGAGCTTCCAAGAGAATTGGTCTACAATGGGTCAGATTCTCCAGAGGAAAACACTTACTATATTTTTTATTATTATTAATAATAGTGATCAAAGTTTCCTATTCAAAATAGGCTGTACTGTTGAGAGTCAGAGATTTTCACATTGCATGAATTACTTCCTAGTAATAGCTGGAATTAAGAGATATTTGCCTTGACTTGCTAGGTTACAGGTATCTGAAAAAATATTTAAATATATGAAGTAGTTTTATTTTTCATACAAAACTATGAGGTTAGTTATGATTACTCTCCTCCTCTTTTCTAGTTAGGGAAACTGAAACTTAGATATATGGTGAACCAAACAAGAAGAAGATATAGAAATGGACACAGATGGGGGGGTGAGGGCATGTGCTGGGGGTTGGGGGTGGCCGGGGAGAGGTCAATGGGGGGAAAAGGAGACATATAATACTTTAAACAATAAAGAATTTAAATTAAAAATGTGTTTGAATTACCAAAAAAGAAGAGGATATAGAGAAAAAAGCTATAATATCAATCTTAGACTCAAACTATAAATAATCTATTTAAAGATATTTAGAACTAGTAGGAGTGACTGTCAGCACATTTTATCTACAAAAGCAAGCAGAGTAATCTCAAAAAGGAGAGCGAAAACAATTTGGCAAAATGGATCTAACAGTGGACCTAATATGCTTGTGTGACACAGTGCCCAGTTTGCTGACTGTAGAAGGAAAGTGAGAAGAGGGGGGGTGAGGGGAAGGGAGAAAGTCAAGAGCATGTCATCAATCATGTAAAGGTCTTCACAATCAAGCACTCACCACTGTGATGGCTTATTACTTATAAGAGCCTTGTTATTCCCAATCATTTGTATGTTTTATAAAACATCGACAGTAATGAAAATAAATATACTGCAATAAAATCTTACAAAAATGGTTATTTGTGCTGATCTTACTAGTAAATCTTGTTTGTTTTGTCCCTGTACCTTCTGAAAATCTACTGCAATATCCCCGTAAAATGCAAACCCTTATATATTGAGATTTACAGGAACCCTGAAGTTTTGAATGTAAGCTGATGGATCTAGTAGTTGTGGATCAGAGGATAACTCAAAATTATAATATTTTATTACTTAAGAGTTTTTATACATCCATTTGAATTATCAGTCCTTAAAAGGGCATGTTTGAATTTTTTCTTGTTGCTATAAAGGGTCACCATTATATTTCCCTAACTACTATGCAAAATATTGTCTTACATATTACTAGGGCCTCAGCACATGAATTCGTGCACCTTGAAAGGAACTGTGTGGGCACAAGGCTGCTTTGGGCACAAGGGCAGGTCTCAGCCCATTCTCTGTCCCTTCACCCAGCCACTACCTCTAAGGCCCCTGGTCCCCTGTTCACTGGCAGCCCTGCTCCCACCACCAACCCTGTCATGTGCTGATGGTGCCAGTCCTGCTCACATCTGCTGATGTCATGGAGCAATTGGGGCCAGTACCAGCAGTGGGTTCAAGCAGGGCCAGCACTGACAGGTGGCTATGACCAGAGGCTGCTGCCCCTCAGGAACAGGGGAGGTGAAGAAGCCCTCAGGGGTGATAGGGGCTGGCAGTCAGCAGTGTGTGGGTGTGGGCCATTGCTAGCAGCAGGTGTGAGAGGAGACTGCCAGCTCTGATTGGCCCTCAGGCGCAGGGGTAGGTGGGGAAGCCCCCTGGGACAATTGGGGCCAGCAGCCACCACTCGTACCTGCTGATGGCACCAAGTGATAGGAGCTGGTGTTGGGCGCCAGCAGTGGGTGTGAACAGTGGCTCTGGTGTTGGCAGTGGGTGTGAGCAGGGCCAGCATAGTAGGCAGGTGAATGTACCAGATAGTTCCACAGTGTGAAGAAACAAAGAATTTTCAGTAACCACCAGAGGCTCCCCCCGATAACAGCGACTCGGTCTGGTGCCCCCACTCACCTGCTCCACCATCCTGGTATGGCCGACGCCAGCCATGTTCTGCAATTTGTTGCTTACTGCTGATACTGGCATGTTCCACATGTGCCCCCTGGTGGTCAGTGCAGGTCATAGTGACCGATTGTTTGGTTGTTCTGCTGTTCAGTCTATTTGCATATTAGAGTTTTATGTAGATAAATTATATTTTACCAATATAGGTTTGAGAGCAAGCTACATTTAGTTTCACAACTAAGTTAATCTTAGTATCTGTCTATGTAATATTAACTAAATATGTGGAAAAATTGCAAATGTGGTTGTGATACACAATTATAAATAACTGTAGCCTGGGATTTATAACCAATAACTAAAACAAGAATTATGTATTTCTTTGACATCTAATTTTACAGTGGAATAAGCACAATGGACAAAATTCACTGAATGATTTGAAATATATGAGTTTCAGAAGATTGAGAATTAAATTGCTTGTTTCTCTGTCTGCATAGATTTTGTAGTTACAATTCCCAGGGGCCTGTATTCACGAAAGCAGTTTAGGATGATTATTTTTCTCCACCTCTTTTTTTAGAAGAGCTTGAAAAGGTGTGTGTTAACTAGAAAACTAACATTGAAAACTCTGTTATAATTAAAGGTACAATATTTTTAGTGGCATACTTAGATTTTTATTGATCTTTAACAAAATTGTTACTCACTGATTTTTTTTTCTACAATGTTGTCTAAGCCTGGATGGTGTGGTTCAGTGTTTGTGTCTACCCATGAACCAGAAGGTCACGGTTTGATTCCTGGTCAGGGCACGTGCCCAGGTTGCAGCCTTGATCCCCAATAGGGAGCATACAGGAGGCACCCATCAATGATTTTCTCTCATCATTGATGTTTCTATCTCTCTCACCCTCTCCATTCCTATCTATTAAAACAATAAAAACAAATATTAAAAAACAAAAACTTAAAATGTTGTCTAACTTCCCTTTCTATTCATCTCACTTACCCTCCAAGATCCCAAAGCCAAAATGTTTTCCTTTCGATTATCAACCATGGTAGCCACTGATCCACAACTGCTTTATATGGAAGAGCTGTGAAACCTGAAATACAAGTTCTGAACCCTGAACCCTTTGATTCTGTCATCCAAATTGTATTCATTCTTTTAGAAATAGGTGCTATAAGTAGCCCATTTGCATGTTCTGATCAACTCATAGTAAGAAGTGAATTTCTTGGTGAAATGTATGTGGTAATACAGAATCATGATAGAAAAAGTCCTCTTAGAAATTCCAGAGCACTGGCTTTCACAGACCAATATTGCACAAACAACTTATTATTGAAAATCACTCTTACTTTGAAGAATCTTTCTCTCTCCATCTTCTCTCTACAAAAAGATTTCTGAGCATTTACATAAATTACTTTATCCTATTTAATAAAAGAGTAATATGCAAATTGACAGTACCTCCACTACACCTACAAGCCACGCCCACCAGCCAATCAAGAGCGAATATGAAAATAAACCCAATCAAGAAGGTTGCAGCCACAGAGAGCAGGAGTTTCCTTAGCAATGGAGGAAGCCAAGCTTTCTGCCTGCCCTTGCTGGTTCAGGCCTCCACACCAGACTACAAAGTTTCAATTGAAGAATCCCAAAAGAAATGGTGGCAGCCACAGAGCTGAGGAGAGCAGGAGGCTAGGGTTGACCTTAGCAGTAGAGGAAGCCAACTTCTGCAACTCTGGCCTTCCTTGGCCTCCATTTAAGGCTACAGAGTTTCAATTATAGAAGGTAAATAAATTCTAAGAGAAATGGCTGCCGCCAGGGAGTGAGGAGGAGGCTTGGCTCCATTCCAGGCTACAAAGTTTCAGTTGTAGAACATAAATAAATTCTAGATGCCAGGGCCTCCTCTAGGAAATGTGGATGGCCTGCAATTCACCACAGGCCCCTCACCCACACCGCACCATGCCCCAGGGAACTCCCAACCTAATCCAGGGTAAACCAGCTGGCCCCACCCATGCACCAAGCCTCCATTCTATCTAATAAAAGAGTAATATGCAGATTGATCATCACTCCAACACACAAGATGGCTGCCCCTATGTGGACACAAGATGGCCATCACAAGATGACCAGCAGGGGAGGGCATTTGGGAGGGATCAGGACTACAAAGGGAGGGCAGTTGTGAGCAATCAGGCCAGCAGGGGAGGGCAATAGGGAGGGACCAGGCCTTCAAGGGATGACAGTTGGGGACAATCAATCCTTCAGGGGAGGGCAGTTAGGGGTGACCAGGCCAGCAGAGGAGGGAAACTGAGGTGACTGGTTCTACAAGGGAGAGCAGTTGAGGGGTATCAGGCCTGCAGGGAAGGGCAGTTAGGGGTGACTAGGCCTGCAGGGGAGGGCAGTTAGGGGTGACCAGGCCTGTAGGGGTGGGCAGTTAGGGAGCCGTTAGGGGTCAATCAGAATTGCAAGGGAGTAGTTAGGGGGTGATAAGGCTGGCAGGCAGAAACAGTTAGGGGCAATCTTAGGAGCCAGAAGTCCTGGATTGTGAGAAGGATGTCCGACTGCCAACTGTCCATTTCTAAACAGGCAGTCGGGAATACCTCGAGGGGTCCCAGATTGGAGAGGGTGCAGGCTGGGCTGAATTTTGTACACTGGGCCTCTAGTCCTATATAATAAAAGACAAATATGCAAATTGTCCTCTTGACCAGGAGGTCAACCAGGAGTTCAACTGGGAGTTCCATCAGGGGTGGGGCCGGCCCTCCAACTGCCTGCGGCCCCTGCTTCTGGCCTGTCTCAATCGGCCTCTATCAAGGTGGGCCAGCTTGATCCTGCCATACATGAATTTGTACAGTGGGTCTCTAGTGATTAATAAATAAACATTTTGTATTCTTCATTCACAATTTTAATCTAAATGTATTTAACAATTTTTACTTTTTCAGAGTAGTGTTATGGTCCCACCTTTGTTTTCAGTAATTTTTGACTAACTGCTTTCAAATCGCGGATTTGATAGATAAAATATTTCCATACTCTTTAGGGATCTATTTCACCTATACGTTTTGGTAATGATTGAGTTATTTAATATCATTTTGCATTTGGTTTCTGATTTGATTTTAGCTTCTTGAATTTATTTAATTTGTTTTATATGATAAAATTTAGCTAGTGATTGGTCTGAAAGCTAAAACAATAAAATTTAAGGCAACATTTTCTATTTCTCCATTTCCATCTTTTTGTATCAGTAAATTTTCCACCTCTACAAACAAGAAAGTAAACTCAGATTGTTTCCACCTGGACAATGAACCAGTTTCTCAGCCGTTGTGTTTTATGTCTGATTTGTCTAACTTAAATTGCATGTCCTTGGGGCAGAGAATAGCTTTCTATCTTTTTTTTTTTTCTCAGAGCCAAGTAACCTGTCACTGTTCCACAAAACAATAAATAATGAAGCCAATTGAAGACCCATGAATTGTGCCAGGTTGACAGAACTGGAGCCCATGTCCTTAGAGGTGTTACAGCAGTATTTCCTAACAAGTGGTCTGAGTCACTGTCCAACATCTCAGATCCAAATAATGATAGGAGATAAGAAGGTGAAGTAGGAAGAAAAGCAGGAAGATAACAAACATATGAGAAGATACTTATTTGGAATTAGCTAGTAGTTGCTTGAGCTAAAGCATTTACATGAAATAAGCACATTTTACAAGTGTCAATTTTTTTTTTTTTTTAGAGAGAGCGTGGAAGAAAGGGGGAGAGACAGAGGAAGAGAAACATTGATCTAAGAGAGACTCACTGAGTAGTTGCCCTCTGCACCTGCTCTGACCAGGACTCAAGCCTGCAACCTGCTTGCATTTGATAGGAATCAAACTCAGGACCCTTCAGAGTCCATAGGCTAGTGCAGTATCACTCTTCTCAAGTACACTGGGAGGAAATATCTACTCTCATGACATTTGTACTTTATACCTATAATGTGTAAATGAGAACACTACACATAATCATGTGTTGAAAAGTTTTTACTTAGTTTCTCTTACGAACAGCTAAAGTACATATCTTTCATAAGGATTGCTTTGACTGTTTCTAAATTAGTCCTATCGTCAAACGTCTCCCTAGCATCACACTCCCACCACCCTGTGTTATTTTCCTTATATAACTCATCCCTACCTGAAATTATTTATTCAGTGTTTTCTTTTTAATCTGTCACATTATTAGAGTATGAGTTCTTTGAAGGCAATGAGTTTACTGGTCTTATTTCATCAATACCTTATAGAATGCTGAATTATGGGAGGTATCAATAAATATTTATTGAAAAATAAAGTAAATGGGGATTTGAAATAAAATAAACAATTTAAACAATCTGTTCATTTTCTATAAATATTTTATAATGACATATCCCTAATTAAAGTGTGGCACATAATCGATAGTTAATAAATGTATGTTAAAAAAAGGAAAGAATGGAGATTTAAGAAATAAAGAAAGCTACACGAACATCATTATCCTAATTATGGGTTGAGATCCAAAAAGTTAGAGCAGCATCTTTTAAAATATTGAATCTTTACCAACTTGGTTCCATGGATTTTTTTTTAAATGTATCTCAAGGCAGAACATAGATACTCAGTAAGTCGGAAGAATGCTGGGAATTATATGACACCAACTGTAGCAGAAAACATGCCACCTGCTACTGGCTGTTCCCACACATTCATATATAGCAAACACTACTTAGCACTATTTCTGGAAAATTTGGTCATCTAATGAATGTGTATGACATATTTCAGAGGTTAAATTATGTCTCTGAAATATTAAAATCTCAATCTGCAGTACTTGTGAATGTGACCTTATTTGAAAACAGGGTCTTCACACATGACCAAGTTCATGTGAGGTTAGGGTGGGCTGTAATATAATATGACTGTCTATAAGAAGGAGAAATTTGGACACAGATTCAGACACACACATGGAGACACGCACAAAAGGAAGACTATGTGAAGTCACAGGGAAAATGCCATCCATCTGCTGTTACCTAGCTTGAGGAACCGTGAAACAACACATTTCTGTTGTTCCAGACACCTAATTTTAATATTTTGTTACAATAGCCCTAGAAAACAGCACCTATTTTCAACACCAATAGCTGACATCACTACCGAAGCCAAATATCTAGAAAAATTATGTTACATGGCATCATTTAAAAATTTACAATATTGCCGAAACCGGTTTGGCTCAGTGGATAGAGCGTCAGCCTGTGAACTGAAAGGTCCCAGGTTCGATTCTGGTCAAGGGCATGTACTATGGTTGCGGGCACATCCCCAGCAGGAGGTGTGCAAGAGGCAGCTGATCAATGTTTCTCTCTCAATGATGTTTCTGACTTTCTATCCCTCTCCCTTCCTCTTTGTGAAAAATCAATAAAATATATTTAAATAAATAAATAAAAATTTACATTATTTACTAACAGTTACTTTCATAAGTTATTTAAGTAAATAGTTACATAATTGCAATTAATATGTCTTCATTATATCATCCCCCTACTATAAAATTAGCCTATGGTATTATAGTATTCTGTTGTTATCAATACATAAAGGCAATTAGAATAGGGACTAAAATTTTGTCTATTTTATTTATAGAGTATATATTAATACATTTTTTACATAAAATATGGAGAATTAATTTATAACTTCTGGAATCTCTTCAAATGTCAGACAACAGATTTTCTCATTATCAAACAAGATGTTTAATATAAGGAATACAGATAATACAAAATTTTAAAACTATATGCAGCTTATTTTATGACAGTGATTTATAAGTCTATAATTATACACATAGTCATAAAATAAACATTTTCTGATACTACTAGTGGCCCGGTGCATGACATTCATGCACTGGGGGGCCCACAGCTCAGCCTGCACCCTTTTGCAGTCCACGACCCCTTGGGGGAAAGGAACTGGCTTAAGCCTGCAGTCAGATATCCCCCTAGTGGTCCTGAGCATTGCCACAGAAGTGTTCCTGCCACTGCCACTATACTTGCCAGCCATGAGCTCGGCTTCTGGATGAACAGCGCTCTCCCTGTGGAAGCCCACTGATCACCAGGGGGAAGTGTCTGCTCCTGGTGGTCAGTGCACGTCACAGGGACCAGTCATTCTGCCTTTCAGTCGATTTGCATTTTAGGGTTTTATTATATAGGATTATTAAAGGAATTATCACAGTTATTTTGCTTAATTAAACTTTAAAAATGTATTTTCTGTTTGACTCCCTATTGTATAAGTTAAAAATAACCACTTGCAACTCTGTCACCCAGAAAGGCTTACTCCTGTGCAAGTCAGTTAAGCACTCTGTTGGCTTTCTTGTTTACAGAGGTGAGGTTTAACTTCTTTTAGCTTTTCCCTATAAATTATGTACCTGCCATTTCTACTTTCATTATTGTGCACTACATTCAAGCATTATATAAAGTTGTTTTAAACAGGCAGATTGCTCAATTCCCTTCCAATCCTCAACCTTATGTAACAATGTTGGACTGCGTCCATACAATTTGCCATTGAAATATGAACTTATTTTGTAGCTTAAGATTTGTTAAGGGGAAGTTATCAGATGTCAATCTCTGTGCTACTTTTTAATAATCCTATATAATAAAAGGGTAAGTCGCAAATCTAATGAACTTTGGAATGACCAGTTGCTATGACACTCACTGACAACCAGGAACTGCCTCCTCGTGGTCAGTGTATTCCAACAGTGGGTGCACCATTCAGCCACAACTCAGGCTGATGGTGGTGACCACAGCGGGCACAATAGCCCTCCTCTACAGTAGCATGAAGGTTGCCTAACTGTGGCTTATGCCCACTCCCTGCCAGCAATTGGACATCCCCAAGGGCTCCTAGACTGTGAAAGGACACAGGCTGGGCTGAAGCCTGCCCTCCCCCCTCCTGGAGTGCATGAATGTCATGCACTGTACCTCTAGTATGTATATATTTTGTCTCAGTCCTCACAGCATGAAGAATCAGTTACAGGAGCTTCATTGTATGCTGTTTAGTTTGACATCTCAAGTGAACTTGGAACTTTTACTATTACTTTTTAAAAATAGTGAGAAATTATTGGCTTATTATTTAGCACTGCTACTTTAAAAATAGTAATAAAAGATTTGCCTCATAAGTTAATATGATTTGCTGACTAGCTCATCTTCTATAGTAAAAGAGATACTTGTAATCATTGCAGTCCAAACATATCAAATGATATTAGTAATAGGATCTTATTCCATTACATCAAGCTTATACATTAGTTATTTTTTATAAGTACCAAATAATTATTTGAAACATTGCAAAGATATTAAATAAACATTAAATACACCTGCCCAATAATAATATCCATAGTCCTCAGGTTACCTAAAATACAGGGTGTGGCAAAAGTAGGCTTGCAGTTGTGAATACACAAACCACAGACTTTATTCATTTTATTATTATTATTATTAATAATTGCATTATTTTTCATAAAAACAAGTGTAAACCCACTTTTACTCCTCCCTGCATATGCTTAAAGTAAGTTGTGGAGAGATTACATTTACTAAAAAACACATGACAAGTTATTGTTGAAGCTAATATCTTCATCTAGGTCTGTTACTCCAAACATAAGATTCTTTTTATTTATGATGTTATGTTTTAAAATATAAGTTACTGCTATTGAAATTAAGGTTTGCCATGTTTAACTATTATCTATATGTTTATGAATCTAAAACATAGCAAAGTAAAAATTCTATAATTAAATGTGTACTGGTGTCTCTCGTTGTATAATCGATTAGCATGCATGTTTTAGAGTCAAGATTATGTATATCTTTACTGTTAGAATCATAAAACTATAATCATCAAGAAAAAATATAGTTTTTTGTAAAATATGCATTATAGTTAGAAATATAAACACAATTTATACATGTTTCCTAATACTACTAAAATATAAACATCGATTTACATGACAATATCGACTCATTTTCCAGCTACTTAAAATAGGTATGTGGATTGAAACTTCTTTTTAAATCAAACTTAAGATATAGATAGTGATACAGAAATGTCTTGAAGGTTAATGGATTGACCATGGTTAGAAAATCGTTGAAGGGTGCACAGCCATCAGAGTAACTGTCATCTTAACTTCTTTATAAAGCAATTTAGAAAACCATAAACACAATGCCCAGACAGCAATTTTAAGGTAATATAATTTTTTAAATGCTATATAATCAATGTGAAATTTCATTTTAAGTACCTTGAAATGAGAAAAAAATGCATATCTAGGTTAACTTGTAAAAAAACCACATGTCAACAATGTTTTTATTAGTTTTTTTAAAGTTCTATAAATATAAATTTCATTCTTTTAAGACCGAGGATATTAAGTAAACTGGTAAAAAAAATATATATATATATATACACACACACACACACACACACATATATATATATATATATATATATATATATTTATAAGTTTTTCAAAGTAAATAGGCAGCAACACAATATTTAAAATTAAAAAATGTATTAGTTAATATTCTGCTTCAGTGATAGTTTGGTTTCCTTGTTTTAATATTTTATTGATTTTTTACAGAGCTGAAGGGAGAGGGATAGAAAGTCAGAAACATTGATGAGAGACATCGATCAGCTGCCTCTTACACGCTCCCTACCAGGGATGTGCCCGCAGCCAAGGTACATGCCCTTGCCGGAATCGAACCCGGGACCCTTCAGTCCGCAGTCCCACGCTCTATCCGCTGAGCCAAACCAGTCTCGGTTGGCTTCCTTTTATAATACTTCATTTGCATTAGAATTTTTTTTTAATAATGAAAAATTTTCTTAAGAACTAGCAATAGTAATTTTTTTACCTGCAATTGGACAATCATAAACAGAATCTTCTAAAGAGAACTTTATCATATTATTGTAAGCCATTCCTTAATTTTTGAAAGTTTATGATTTACTGGAGTCCCCAGGTACAAAATTCGTGCATTTAAGGGAGGAGAAGAGTCCTTCAGCCCAGCCTGTGCCTTCTCACAGTCTGAAGTCCTTGGGGGATGTTTGACTGATGGCTTAGGCCCACTCCCTAAGCTGGCAGTAGGACATCCTTAATGCTGCCACAGAAGCAGAAGAGTCTCCAGCCTCTGCCACCGTGCTCCCCAGTAGTGTGCCCAGTTTCTGGTTGAGCAGCGATTGACCGGTGGGAGTGCACTGACTACCACAGGGCAATTCTGCATTAAGCATCTGCCCCTTGGTGGTCAGTGCACATCATAGCAACCAGTCTTTCTGCCATTTGGTTAATTTTCAGAAAATGTGAACCCTTAATGATAATTACCACTCAGGAGATGAGGGCTTTGGGCTACTCATGAACCTACTATATAAACATAAACATAACTATAGATATATACATATACTTGTATGTGTCTGAGACAGAGAGGGGGAGGATTAGATTTCTGTAGGAACTGCACATTATGAATGTTTGTGTATAGAAGGCAGAATGCCAATTTAAAAACTTCCAGGCCACAATTTGAGTACAGTAGAAAACTCTCTCCAGACTGGCTCCCAATTTATTGATTAATGTTCTTTGAATATTTGACAATACATTTTTTAATCAAATTAACTAAGACCCAAGCAGTCAGAAGGCTCAGAGCTAACAGGACATTATATCGCTCACTTTTCTGTTCACAGGATCTTTCTTCCTGATGGGATGAAGTGCTTACCAACATTAAATTGTTTTTGTTCTCAATAAGTTTATTTCACTAATAATTTTACTGATATTACATAAATTAATTGGCTTTTATTAAATAATGTGCACTTTGAGTGAAATATGAGTGCAAGACAAAGAAATATTCTTTCAATGGAAACTAAGATGAGTACTTAGGAAAACCATCATGAAGTGGCTAAAAATTCTGTTGAGATTGATTTGAGCAATTATGGACAAAGTAGAGAAATATTTTTTAAAATCTAGAATTTACAGTTAATGCAGTTCTTTGGTTGTTCTTATAAGGCAGAAAGGACAGAGCCTCAGCTATCATTCAAACTAGGACAGTAGCCTGCATATTATAAGTTCCAAAGTAAAACAATTGTTTTAAGGTATGCATTTATGTATTTGGTGAATTATTATGTCATATACATAATACATTATTTATGTTCAAACAAAGTTTTAAATTAAGTAAATTGTTTTCTTCCACCATTTCTCAAATCATTTAAATGCATTATCATATTTTTGAATATTTTATAGTACTTCTTATTCAAAAATGTAATTTTATCATCAAAACATTTACCATGGTTTTTACTGTCCTTATTAATTGTAAAAAATTATAAAATAATATTCATTGACCTATAAAACAAACTCCAATATGATTTTTATGTCAGGCTAGTGCAATTGAAAACTTGAAAAGGCCCTACATGGTTTGGCCCAATGGATAGAGCATAGGCCTGCATACTGAAGGGTCCCAGGTTCAGTTCTAGCCAAGGATACATGCCTGGGTTGCAGGCTCAATCTCCAGCAGGGGATGTGCAGGAGAAAGCCAATCAATGAGTCTCTCTCATCATTGATGTTTCTATCTCTCTCTCCCTCTCCCTTCCTCTCTTAAAATCAATAAAATCCTATCTAATAAAAGAGTAATATGCAAATTGACTGTACCTCCACTACACTCTACAAGCCACACCCACAGGCCAATCAGGAGAGATATGCAAATTAACACCCAACCAAGATGGCTGATGCCCAAGGCCAGGACTGGGTGGTGACAGCCAATGATCAGTGATCAGCCCCATGGCAGGGCAATCGCTGGGTTCCTAAAGCTGGACAAAGCCTCTGCCAAGAGGCTATTTCAGGTCGTGGGGCAGGGCCAGGGCTGGGGGCGGAGCCAGCCAGCCATCAGCAATCGGCCCCAATTCCTTGGGCAGGCCAGGGCTGGGGCAGGGCCAACCAGCTATGGGCCCCATCGCAGGGTGATCACTGGCCGGGGTCCCCTGGCCAAGGCTGAAAGCCTCTGGCTGAGCCATCAGTAGGACATCCCCTCAGGGCTCCCAGTATGTGAGAGGGCACAGGTTGGGGTGAGGGACCACCCACCCCCAGTACACAAATTTCGTGCACTGGGCCCTTTAGTATATTAATAAAAAGAAAACTTGACAAGGTTGAACCCAATTGAATTTACTAGTACTCTCTGTAATAACACATGCAGGCACAAGTCTCGCAGGCCAAAGCACTGGATGCAATAATGGGTTTTCTGAGGATTTTAGGTTGTGTTACTCAACATAACCTTCTCATATGTGTTTAATTTTTTGTTCTAAATTATTGCATTGCTATGAAAAATGAAGAGAACTTTTAAATTGGGATCAATATAACTAAAATCTTCATTTGTGTATGAATATAGAAATGCTCATGTTACAGTGATTTAACTTATAAAGCAAATCCCCAGTCAATTATCTAAGTGTTATCTAAAAATATAGAAACATAATTGCTTTCAGAAATATAATATTAAGATCTCCAATGCTAAAATAATAGTGTCTATAATTTTTTATATGCAAATGCTTTTGAAAATTACATTACATAACATATAGCAAGGTCTTGAACACATTTTTAATTAGATAATCATTTGAAAATTCTATTTAAATAAAAGTAGACAATTCATGGAATAAACCATTAAATTAATTTTTTTACATCTTTTTCAATACAGCTAAGAAATTCTAATTATCAAATTAGATTTTCATATTTTTTTCTTTATAGGTATCGTTTTGGGTAAAAATCAGAGAATGTGTTTATGAGTGTATGTTCACCATTTTAGCTCCTCATTACTTTGGCAAATATTTATGGACAATCAACCAAGTCTAAGACACTTGGAAACTCACATCAGCATGGATGCCTATGTATGCTGTCACCATGGAGCTTTTCAGTTTTGTACTGCACCACCTCATGCTTCTCTGCAACAAATCCAGCTCTGAGAGCAACAGAACAACACAGGTATGCTTACATGCTGACTCGGTGTATCCTGACTTAGTAATTAAAGATCATGCTATTTATAGGTAATTTAGAAAATTTTAATTGATAAAAGACAGAGATGAATGACATCTTGGCAATATAGAATGCAGCCAATCAATCAATCAAATAATTTTGTAGTTCATTATATTTTTATTCTGTAGATGACCTGAGCCTTTCATTTGGGTTAGTATATTCCATATATATTTTAGTATTTTAAATTTAAAGACAATTCTTACAGCCATTTGCTCTTTAAGGTTAATTGTTTTTTAGGAGTTTGCTATTCCACAAAATGTTTTTGCACAAGCTCACATCTTTTTTCATTTATGGATGACTGACATAAAATAAAATTCCATTGTCATTTATAATTTCCCATTTTGATTAATGGCATTTTGAAAGTTCTAGAGCTTTCTAAATGAACCCAAGGGCTACTTCCATGGAAACTAGTACACAATACACAGTACCAAAATAAACTCCCCCAAACAGAAAACAAGTTTCCCAATGCAAGGAAATATGATGAATTTAAATGTAATGTTTTATAAATATTATTGCAGCCACATATAACTTGAAAATGTGATTTATGTGTGCAGGGTAACTATGTGTTGATATAAGACAAAATCCTAAATAATAAAAGGCTAATATGCAAATAGACTGAATAGCAGAACAACCAAATGGCAGAATGACTGGTTGCTATGATGTGCACTGACCACCACGGGGCATATGCTCAATGCAGGACCTGCCCCCTTGTGGTCAGTGCACTCTCACAGGGAGAGTACTGCTCAGCCAGATGATGGGTCTGGCTGGAAAGCACAGTGGTGGTGGTGGGAGCCTCTCCAGCCTTTGCAGCAGTGCTAAGGATGTCTGACCGAAGGCTACTGGACTGTGAGAGGGTGCCAGTCAGGCTGAGGGACCCCACTCTTCCTGACTGCAAGAATTTCATGCACCGGGCCTCTAGTCTATCTTACCTAATAAATAAGGAATATGCTAATTGACTATTATGTCCTCACAAAGATGGTGGTGCCCACAGCCAATAAGGAGGGAATATGCAATTGATTGCCACATTCTCAAAGATGGTGGCACACATAGTCACAAGATGCTGGCTCCCATTCCCTCAGACCTGCTGGGGTGGCAGGCACATGGCATGCACCTGCCTTTTGAGTTCCCCAGACCCTTCAAGCCCCCAGGCACTCAGGGTTGGCCTGAGGTACAGGTAAGCCTTAGATGGTGGTTGCCCAGCTAGCTGCCCAGGGTAGGCCCAAGGTTCAGGCAAGCCTCGGCTGGTGGCTGCCCAGCCACCCAGTGCCACCCGAGGCTCAGGTAACCAAGGCTGGCTGAGGCTTGTGCTGCTGGTAGTGGCAGCAGCAGAGGTGTGATAAGGACATCACCTTCCCCTATAGCTTGGTTGCCTCCCACCCTTGAGGGCTCCCAGAATGTGAGAGGGGACAGGCCAGGTTGAGGGATCCCCCCCGCTTCTGATGCATGAACTTTCATGCACTGGGCCCCTAGTCTATACTAATAAGTTAGTAAGATCCAAATGGACAGTACCTTAACGACACCCACCAGCCAATCAGGAGTGAGTATGCAAATTAAGCCAACAAAGATGGTGGGTTGATTTGCATACACAGAGACCAAATGTCTGGGAGTGGGGCGGGATGCAGGCATTCCACACTGTGCCAGCTGCTCTGGGCCTCTGGGCAAACTGGAAAAGAGGAAAGGTGGCTCTGGGCCAGAGCGAAAAGGCAGCTCTGGCCAGAGTGATAGCAGTGCCAGCAGCCAGGGTAAGGAAGGCCCATTCTTGCATGACTCTTAGTGTATCAGACCGATAGTGTGTATATATATATATATATATATATATATATATATATATATATATATATATATAAGGAAAACATGCAAAGTGTCCCCTCAGGAGTTTGAACTGGAGACCACGAGTTTGACCACTCGCTATGACATACAGTGACCACCAGGGCATGGCACAGAATGAAGAAAGGCCCTGGCCAGCAGTGGAAGGCTTCAATTGGCCCTGATCACTGGCCATATCTAGGGACCCCACCTGTGTATGAATTTTGTGCACCAGGCCTCTAGTGAATAATAAAAAGACATTCTTCTTACTCAATGCCTTCACCACAGTGTTTTGTTGTTGTTGTTGTTGTTTTGTTTTTATTTACATGTGAACTATTTACATTCTAGAAGAGCTCTGGGTATAAATTCTCACAACTTGTCATCTGCTATTACAGAAAATAGTTTGAAGTAAGGTTTTATTTTTCATCTACTTCATTTTGAACAAATAAGCATAGAAAAGGTGATGGAATCATTTAATAGATTATGTATTCCTATTAATGAAATGACTTAAAATCTTTCACTCCTTTTAAACTATACTTTATAAAAGGACAGGTCCTCAAAAAGATGCCTAAATTTCAGCTCACAGAGTGGCTTCAGCTCCCATGACCACAGATAGATTGGCCCCACCTACTCCAGAAGGCTATTGCAAACAGAAATCGTATAGCTGGTGGAAAATCAACCCAATTATTTAATTTCTGCCTAATCATTTTCATCAGCATTAACTATTGCATTCGCTGCAGAAATGTATGGCTAATGCCACAGGCATTTTAATTCAACCTGTCCCGAATGCCCTGTGAAAACTTGTCCAAAATAATTTTGCCTTCTACAATTACACTGTTTTTATGTTTAATTAATTAAATCATTGCATTCTCTTTTCCCACTTCTCCAATGTTTAGATGACATATTGCCAACCAAGTATTTCAGTTTTTTGGAGTTTTCATTTTTAAAAAGAGCCTTATATGGTTTTAAGAGTATTCATTAGTACTTAGAAGGGAAACTAAGTTGTTAGACATTTATTTAGATTGGAAATTTAACTTCACTTAATCCAATCTCTTAGTCACACAACCCTGATGAGGTAAATCACTTTCCTTCTTAAAATTATACAATGGTTTCTTTCATTTGGGGTTATACCCCAAAATGCTTAACAAGAATTACATGGCTTCCATCTACCCCTCATCTCTTTCTTCAATTTTAGCAAGTTTCACTGGCCTCCTCCTTGTCTCTAAATCTCAGCCTCTGGACCTCTTCATTTATTTGAACATGTCACACTGCCTCTGACTCCTGAGCCTTCAGCATGCTATTGTCTTTGCTTGTGACACTCTTGCATGACTTTTGCCTGGCTGCCTTCCATTTTTTACTCAAGTCAATCATTAAAAGTCACCTTCCAAGGGTTTCTCTGATGTATGTTTCCTTCTGTCCCACACTTGCTCTGCTAGTAATCCTTTGATATCTTTTTTCATCTAGCTTATATTTCCTCTGTTCCAAATGAAGTACAATGCCTGGCACATAATGAGCACTGCATATGTCTGTGGAGCTGAGTCGGAGTTTAGGAAATGTTTGTCAGATATTGTACATTATAGTATACATATATGGACATACCAGAGTTAGACTTTTGTTTTGATCTTAGTTTTCATGATGCTGATGCCTGGGGCTCCTGTATCTTTATAATTAAAATAACTAAAATAAGTTGCCTTTGACTCAAAGTCCATGTATCTATATTAATATTCCTCAGTCTTTGTTCCATTCTCACACTACTAATCAGTATTTTAAGATATTTTTTCTAATCATCACTACCCTGTGAAACTTTAAAAACACAAATATACTAGACTACTATTTATGTACTGTTCATAACGATTATAACACCTTAGATGTGTTATACCAATAATAAATGTCCACGCCTTAGGAGGTAATGCCCTTGTGGAAAATGTATCTTACAGATATCCATATTTTGTCCTATCTATGTATCTATCTATCTATCTATCTATCTATCTATCTATCATATATTTATAATCTTTTAATCTAAAGAATAAAGGGATAGAGAGAGAGAGAGAAATGTCCAGTTGGGCATTTTTTTGCTGTATGGTTTCAGCTGCTCTTTGCAGAATCTTTTCCTGTTTTAGTTCAGTCTCAGAGTTTGGGTCTGACCAGAAGCTTTGCATAAAAAAATCCTCATTTATGATTGTTGTGTTGCTTTCCTGACTATTGGGTGCTTTAATGAGTGTTAACAAAACATTAATTTATATGGAAATATTAAAAATCAGAATGTACTTTAATTTTAGAAATTCATAGTCTATATTTACCAGAGTTATCATTTTATTCAGGTCCATTTCCAAATGAACTGTTTTATGTATTTTCAACTGAATTTAGTTTTCTTTATGTAATTACTTTTAAAGCTGAATCAGAGTTGAAGCTTTGACAGTGATTGGTGGCACGAGGATCTATTCAGTTACCAGAGGCAGCTTGACAAATAACCCTCTACGGGCAAACATCTCAGATGCATGGAAAACCAAGGTCTTAACACGAGCAACCGCAGATAGAATGGGATTGCAGCCCTATTTCTTGCTTTCGATGGCTTTTATTAGTCCACAGAGTGGTTAGAAACAAATGGCAGGGATTTGCAGAGAACATTTTACAATTCCTCCAGGGTCCACAGTCCTGTTAAATCTACCTGCAGTGGCAATTGTCATTTAAATACAATATTACAACCTGTTAGGATGCAGGAGGTGGGTGGGCAGTAAAGACCACACTGTCAGGAGAACTTCAGTGACGATGGCAGATCTAAAAGACACTTCCCATTTGTCATTTTTGTTTTTCCTGCTCAGTAGACACACACAAACTATGTGCCCAACCAGTTTAGTCCAGACACACAGGTCAATTTACACGGTTTACCTAACAGCTCAAGCTTGTCACCTGTCATTGGTTGTTGCTCTCAAAGTAATTGTTCAATATCACATTGGCTTTAAAAACAAACAGGTATTAGTTACAGCAAAATTGAAAGAAGTTAGTTAACATTCCAAATTTCCCTCCTTCAAACTAAACCACAAGCATTATAATATCTAATTTTGCTACTGAAAGGATTTTAGAGAGAGGAGCAGCAGTTTTAGGGGAGAGGAATGCATACAAGATGGGCAGATTGTTTATCTTACAAACAGAGGACAGAGGAATATTACAAGGTAAAGGGAAGAAGAACAGGGGCACCTGGTTAGCTTTGAAACTTTGAAACTGATACCATACAGTGAAAAGGGGGAGCAGGGGACACAAAATAAGGAAGGGTCTAATTAGAAAGTGTCATGAACAGGCAAAGAAGCTTCCAGCATTTATAAATTCATGGACAAAGAGAATCACAAGATTGGGATCTTTTCCCATTAGAGAAAGAGAGCAGATTTTTCACCATTGGGGACCCCATTTGGGGGCCCCTCCCTAGGAGGAGTTTGTATACACTTACATTAAACTTCCACACCTGGCTAAAAATCTTTTAATCCACGGATCTTATTCTTCAAGCACCCTGCAATGAGAGTCCAGGCCTGCCACTCCTGGTATCACTATTGCATGAGCCCTTTACTCCAGACCACTGGATGCATTGACAGGCCATATTTTGATATGAACACTGGCCTCATCATGTAGGCAAGCATTATGTTTAAGTGCTTCACTTAGTTTTTTCCTCACACAACCAAGTTTTAGATGTTATTATCATTCTGTTTTTACAGATAAGACAGGCCAAGAAGAAAAAAAAAACACACTTTGCGTTATAGTAGTCAGGAAAAGTAGATCGCAGTGTTAAAGTCTGAGGGCATGAATAATCTTTCGCTGAACAGCATTTTGCTCTACATTATGCAGCATAAGCAGTTGTCCTTCCCCCTAGTCACTTGTACCCAAATTTTTGCCACCTTTCAGATTCAAATTCAAACCCTTTTCCTACCCAAAGCCTCTAAAGGAATATAGTTCACAGTGATATTTAAAGTGGAAAAACTCATATTATCCATTTATGAAAATAATGCTTAACAATATCATTCTATGTATCACTATTTAATTTTTAAATATTCTTTGTCTTAAATAAATCAAATAGCTCAAAAAGGTTTTAGAGGGAGGGAGTTTTTCTCATATTCTAGTACTTTTAAAAAATATAATGACCACTACAGAGCCTCATATGCACTGAGTGGCCAGATTATTATGATCTCTGGATGCATAATAATAATCTGGCCACTCAGTGTATATCCTATATAATAAAAGTTTAATATGCAAATTGTCCCCTCGACCAGGAGTTCAACCAGCAGGCAGACTAGCCAAGCACTCATGTCCCCTCGTCCTGGCCAGGTTGGCCAGACCCCCACCCATGCACAAATTCATGCACTGGGCCATACACACACACACACACACACACACACACACACACACACACACACACACTGAATGGCCAGATTATTATGAATTCAGAGATTATAATAATCTTGCCACTCAGTATATATATACAGCATGAAATTGTAAAAAAAAAATTCCTTAATTTATTCATACTTGGAAAACATCTGGAATTACCATATACTCCAAATAAGCAAATAAATAAATAAATAAATAAATAAATAAATAAATAAACAAACATAGTTTACTTTTTACTTGACTTCTGCAGCATAGTCAATTAAGAGTCCTATATGTTCATTATAATTCTGCCCTTGGTTATTCTGTATAATTGGCTATTTCTCTGATTTAATTTACCTATTGCTGTAATCTTACTTATCAATACATGTACAAACACTTAAACTTATTTGCACAAGTTAAATAATCTTTTAGAAAGTTCCTAATTATTGTAAGTCAAACCTGAAGAGCAGACATACACATCTAGGAAGCAACTGCAGAGTGTATTCACAGCAGTCACATAGTCATTGACCCGGGGAAATAAGTTGTCTCTACCTCCCAGATACACACAATTGTTACTGCAATTGTCTCTTGGAATTTACCTATTGGTTTCTCTAATGTTTTCCAAATAGGAAAAATATATAGAAGGCTTTGCAAAATGCTATGTAAAACAGTGGCATAAAACTTATGACTTCCTAGAAAGAAATAATAGTGACACTTTTATAGTAAAGATGGGAAAGTGGACTTTTAAAACTTTTATGGCAAGCTACATTCCAAAATAGAACTAACAGGTTTAACATTGGAAGGTGGTTGTAACCTTTGACAAATAGCCTAACTTTGTCTACTCTTGATCTCTCATTTGTATATTTAGTTAAAATATATCCTATGTGTGTGTCACTTAAATTTATATATTCCTAATCACTGTTGCAAGAAATATTAGCATGATTATGGTCATTATTATGACTACATACTTCCACTTTTGCCAAGGAGCTTTTCATGAATTATCATGAAGAAACAAGATATTATAACACTATAAATCATTCACCTAAAATGTTCATTCTTTCATTATCTACTTTTGTCATTAATTGGTATTTTTATGAAGAAATTCAATGTAAATTATGTATTGTGATAAAAATTCTTGAAGTTGAAAGTTTAATACTTCCCTAAATAAATTTAAAACAGGAATTCAATTATAAGCTTTTCTTTCAGCTCCTGCTTTGTTTATATAGTAAGTATAATAATTTTTGATTAGCTTAAAAAATCATGATTCTTACTAAAAAGCAAGATAAAAGGAAAGAAAAAAGATTATTCTCATGCTTTATAACAAATAATTTTCACTTAAATGTGAATATGATCACTTTAAAATCATATACTTAGTTATGAGTACATAAAATAGTAGTTTTGCATTTCATGGCTAAGAAAATAAAAAAAAGTACCAGTCCTGATATTACTAATTAAGACAGCTTAAAGTATACTATGTTTATTGATATAAATTTATTTTAAAACTCTAACTCATATTTATTTCTAGAAATCTCAGTATGGTCTTTTAAAACAAAAGCCACATTTAAGTCACTGTTAGATGACTGGCTTACTTAAGGACATAGCATTAAGTTTAGTAGTATTTCAAGTTACTTGAAAAAGCCATCCCTCAATAGAATGTTTGCAATTAAAGCAAAAAAATAATCACTATATTTTTCATATACTATAAAATGTCATAGAAATAAATAAGTTTTATTTATCTTCTAAAAAAATTCCATTGCACTTATTCACTATGTCTGTGTGAATAAGGGTTCAAATTACTTTTACCTTTGCCCACATCTTAATTTCTACTATATTTTACATTTGCTAATAAGTGAGTAGTTATTTGTTAATAAGTAGCAGATGTAGGATCTGAATAAGCCTCATTTTTTTCTTCAAAGTCAACATTCCCATGCAGGATACAGGACTAGCAAAATGTATATGTGCTGCTGAAGCGAGCACAAGGACTAGCAAATGGTCATCACTCAGCTCAGGAAAATTCTCAGAAACACAGATTTTCAAAATTTTAGTTTTAACTTCTAAAATTAAATCTATAGAGACTGAAAATAGTGAAACTGAACTTTTAAGAAGACTAATCAGAACAAAAGTTCTGGGTTCTGCTTGTGCCCCAAGAAAGACATGGAGCCTTCCCACATAAACTAGGATCAGATACAGTCTAGGCAACTCAAAGTAAACTACAAGGTAACCCATGAGACACAGGGAGACAAAGGGAGACCTATGCGTTATTCTTAGATGGCAAACACAAGTTCCCATAAGCTGTGCTTTACTTATGGGACCAAACTAAAGACTATGCTTGATTAAAGCCCAGAAATACTAGGGAAGTAATAGATTATAATACCCATAAAGTAGGGAGTTTTCCATTTTCCAAAATTTGAAAATATTAAGTAGCATTATTTAAAATCCTGCTTATATCTATATCTTCATTACTTTTACTATTTTGTTTTACCTATTCCTCTCTATTTATTTTGTGCCATAGTAATTTTTTCTTCCAGATTTTCTTCGAAAGAAATACATATTTTCTAGGCTTGTTTTTCTTCATTATGTCCACATACTCTTAGACTTTGCATTTACTTTAAGCTTAATTATCACTCTATCTAGATTTTTTCCAATTTGATATATCTACTTTTGACATCCTACTAGCTCTATGCTTGAATGTCCAGTTACCCACTGCACATCCATAATATATATCCTGATGTCTTCTAGAACTTTGGTATCTATTCTGTGTACAACAAATTTGTTTTGAACTAATTAATGAATATTCACACCCAAACAAAGTCATGGGCATTTTTGCCCCTTATTACTAATTTAGTCACTTAGTTCTCACCCATATCTACTGATACCATATATTTTAAAACCTAATTATGACAATGTCGGAAACCAATCCTGCCTCACTAATAGAAAGATGTGCATAGGAGTCAGGGAGGCTGGTAAACAACTTGAATTGCTCTGGAAGGTTAGAGCTAAAAATTGTTAACTGAAACACCTCTGTTTGTTCTTGTATATTTCTGTTGTTGGAATTTCCTACCTGGGGGCTATAGGCTGATCCCATAGCCTTAATAAAAGGGATAGCCAGGCCAGAGCACAAAGCAGTCCTTCCACTAGAGATGGGCTACCGCCTGGCCCCCAATTCCCAAATTTATGCTTTTCTAAGTCTCTATTCATTTGTGTGCGGCCTTCTCAGACGCTGAACCCTGACATGGGAACCCTGGACACACAGGACACGAAAAGGATTTCCACGTGACATGAGGTTGCAAAGTGTCCTTAACGGTTGATCTTTCATTTTGTGCTATAAAATCTTTACTTTTTCCAATTTCCATGGCTTATACTTAAGATCCTACAGGATGAAACTCAAAATTCTTTATTGTGAATTCAAAGTTTATGTTGTAGAATTAAGTTTTGTTCTTCTCTGCCTGGAAAACCTGTTTGTGTTTTTTCCTCCTTAATGATCTTTTTTATCTATATTTCTAATCATGTTCCAAAATCCCAAGCCTCTCTTTCAAAGGCCATCTATATATACTATTCTCTTCTCTGAATGATTTTGTCTTTTTTAAAAAATTATTTTTATTGGTTTCAGAGAGGAAGGGAGAGGGAGAGAGAGATAGAAACATTAATGATGAGAGTGAATCATTGATTGGCTGCTTTCTGCATGCCCCCCGCTGGGGATCGAGCCTATAATTCCTTGACTGGAATCAAACTGGGACCTTTCAGTCCATAGGCTAATGTTCTATCCAATGAGCCAAATTGGCTAGGGCATGATTTCCTCTTTTAAGATACACCAGTCTGCCCTCTTTTACAATAATATGTGTACTTTGTAGGTCTGACTCAATAGGTTTGCCTTAGTCTTTCGTCACAAACACATGAAGCTCACTGCCTTCACCTCCATGCTTTTGTTCCGCTTCACTGATAAACCTTAGTTTTCTAATAATTAAATAAGCTACTTACATTATCATATGCTCCATCTATAATGTATTTATGTTGATTGATCTGTTTCACCTCTTTTCTTCATTTTTTACTGATGAATAGAGACCACATGCATAGATGTCTCATGTAAAAGTGTGTTTCTGCTTTTCAAAAATATTTATGTACAATTGTGCACAGAGTGATGGTATTTGTTTAGCATGAGAGTAAAAGTAGAGGCTCATGCTAGCTTAAAACTCATGTTAAATATATATATAAACATTAAAACCAAAAAAGTTTATGCATTTGTTTTTGTTGTGATATGGCTTTGAATCAATTGCTTCACTAATAATGCAACTTTCCCTAATCTAATTCAGCCTGTTATTATTCAAAAAACCACTGTCTTAAAGTCATTATACTATGGAAACTTAATAATAACAATAAATATAGTCATCTTACATTTTTATAGCACTAGCATATTTTCAAAGCACTTTCTCAGCTATTATCTTATTTTAGCCTCAGCATAATCTGTTGTAATCTATATGGCACACAGAGGAGCAAATGCCTTGTAACTACTTGCATATTTTTTGCATCCTACTGTTAATGTGGACCATTATAAACATATTAAATATGTAAGAAAATGTATTGCATTTGGTGGCTATATGGAAAAAAATCTGTGGACATTTTATAATTAAGGTGTTTGCATTGAAAACAATAGATTCAATAAACAGGTGTTCTCAACTGTAGTAATTA
Organism: Antrozous pallidus; assembly: GCA_027563665.1. NCBI lineage: Eukaryota > Metazoa > Chordata > Mammalia > Chiroptera > Vespertilionidae > Antrozous > Antrozous pallidus. Next base: position 30,663,438 of record CM050519.1, read on the forward strand.
TGCTTTGAAATATTCTTTATTTGGGGAAATACAGTGTATGTATCTGGTCACCAATATGTGTCATCATTAATTATGCTAGTATTTGTGTATTTTTGAAGACTAAGGCTTGATTTTAATGTATAATATAAATCCCATCTTCTTAGGGAATCTAGCACCATTACAGTTTACTAAAATAATAATAATAATAATAATAATAATAATAATAATAGACTTATATAGCCCTATAGTGTCCCAAATCTATAGTTCCTTCTGTCCCTCATAGAAAGTGCATTCAAGCCTGGCTAAACTCATCTCCCTGATCACCTCCTTTAAATGTGGAAACTCCGATGACGATACTACTGCTAGGAGAACACATTGTTTAAACTACAAACATCATAGTGTCGGCAGTGGGAATTGCACTGTTCTCACATCACTAGGGAAAGTGAGTTGAATACATGACAGCTTAGAAACTGTCTTCATGGGGAAAATGTTCACATAAACCAGTTTTCTGCAGAAAAAAAAATAATTTGCTGAGTACTTATTTAAACAGCTTACTGAAGAGTTTATTATGCTTGATTACAGGCCTTTAGCAAAAGTTACTGCTTCCTTTTCCTTCTCTCTATCTCCCAATGAATTCCCATTGACAGAGCCTACAGCTACCCTCTCAGAAATCATATAAAACTTGACACCACTAAAAAATTAGCATCCAAAAGGTGTCTTCGGGTGTTGTCTTTCAAATCAAATTTTAATAGACAACTGTGAGCCCAGAGCTCATTCTTTCTAACCTGATCATTAAGCAAAATTCACAAGCCGGCCCTGGCCTGTAGATGGAGCTATTGACAAATCAGTATCACCCACTTGAGAAAAAGAAGGCACAAACCTGTTTTATTGTTTTTTTCTTCCTTCCTTTTTTTTTTTTTAAAGACTATGCTTCAAGACATGCCCTAAGTATTCTCTTTGCAATTAAAATAAACCTATCTTCTGAAAATTGAAAATAGCTTCAAATTTTGATGAGCATTATCTATCTCAGTTATGGAATTGGACCATGTAAAATCCACAGTAAAATAAATCAATAAATAAAAATAGAGATATATGCCAGTGAAAAGTGATTCAAACACATAGATAAAATATGCAATATAAAAATAATAGTAGAAAAATAGACTTTACGTATCATGCTTTTCTAAATGGGATGGTGACAGCGGGGCCATTAGAGTAAAGCAAACTATAAAGTATTTAACTTTAGTATTCAAACAGTACTTTCTCTCATGAAATATCTATTTTTGTATCCAATAATCTATTAACACAATGCATAAGGTAGATTACATAGTTATTTACTTTAGGAAATCTAGGTATGGAGTAGATGAATATAGAACTGTCTAATTCTAAGTTGGAAGGACCTCTTTGGTGATAACCCAAACAAGATTTGATAGAGTTAGAAGAGACTTCAGTGGTCATTCATTGATTATTTTCACATATTCAAATGTAACTCACATGAATGTTTATATATGCATGGTGTTAGGATTAGAGAATCGGATAAGTCATTTCTTGCTCTCAAGAAGTTTATAGTTAAGTTACAAAACAGATACATGAAAAGCTTTAGGGCAATATAAAAGTCCATGGTAACACAGGAAAAAGTACTAACCACAAGTTTTGTGGTATATCAGAAAAGGCAATTTAAAAAGTCACTTAATATGAATATTTCTAAGGCTACCTAGGAAAATTACATCATTTTACAGAAGTAGAAACTGAGTTAGCAAAATATCATGGCTGATAGTTGTCAAAATCAGAGACAGATAATAGCTTTCTTTGTTTTATTTTGAAAACAATAAAGCACATTTCTAGGTGAAATATCTATTGGTATCTGCTCAGAATGAAATTAAAGAGTCCTCCTGAATAGTCTGACAAGATGCTAGAGTGCAGGCAAGGAATTTATCCTCAACTATGAACTTCATGAACTACTAGTATATCAGGAATCTGAAGTTTTGAAAATTAAGAATTACTTAACAGTATTAAGAAATGTCTTTTTCCAAATTCAAATACAGTCCAACTGCTGTGTGTATCTACTGACATAGCTAGAATAACAGAATACTAAATTTCTGTCATTATGGAGTGCTTAAAGTATGCTAAAAAATAACATATGGTCCAGTATATTATCAAACATGTCCTTTTCTATTTTGTTGCTGTAGAATACAAAATTAAAAATAAAAACTAAGTCTGATTTTCCTGATTATTTTAACTCTTTATATGATAAGTAATAGAAACTACTTAAACATAGATGCTTTGCATCTGAAAATCACTTTAATATATGCCTTGCTATCTCAGAGGAAAAATAAACTTAATCACTATAATCATCACTGGGAAAATAAACCCACATATCCCATACTTGTTGAAATTAGACTTTAGAAGAGAATAAGGGTAAGAGAAAGAAAACATGCATTATATTTGTAAAAATGTGTTGAATGTTGCAGAATATTAAAAATATGATAACAATATGTTTTCAAATTTTATATTAAAGTCATAATATTTGAAAAAATGGTATCTTTATTTCTAACCTCCATATAGATGCCCATTATATTTAGTTTCATTGAAAATAAAACATCTTTCAAATTAAAATAAAAGCAATTCCACTGACAGGGATGGGAAAGAGGGAGGAAGGATGCTGTGCCACTTGCTTAAACCTGGGCAATATTTGATGCACCTGGAAATTAAATTTTAGAAAATTTACCATTATTTCTTCAAAGCTCTGGAGAAGGTATCATAAGCGATAGAGCATTGTGCTTCCTGTCAAAATATTTTACTCTTTATGAACATTAATCTCCTCATCTGTAACATGAATAGCAGCATTTTTTTTGTTTATAACAGAGTTCTGATATAGTTGTTTTTATAAACTTTGAATAGTTAATTTTTTTAAATCTTATTCAAATGCTTATTGGTTGGAAATCATTTTTAGTTTTTGCTATCTTTTTTAGTAAGCTTTTTGCATTTTTAGACTAATTAAAAAATCGCTTTTCTTTAAGAGCCTTATAGAACCTACAGACAAGAATAGAAACTAAAAGTGATTTGAAACATGCTACATATCATTGAGACTTGAATATAATTATTATCAATAAATACTTGGTGATAAAATTATTAAATATTCATTATTTTATTATATTACTAGTTTTTTTAAATAAAAATGTCAAGATGTTTCCAAAAATTACTTTTTATGGTCAATTTGTCAATTGTTTAAATATCCAAATGTCCTAGAATTGATCAGCTATTTTCTCAAAAACAACATTGTTTTGGCAGTCTTTATATTTTTCAAATTTTTATGTCAAAAGGATCAATTGAGATATTTTACAAATGTCATTTTATAAATGGCAAATATGTTAGTAGGTTGGTGTAGTTAACTAGTCCTAATATAAGTGACATGAAGTAGAAGTGGTGGATAGGACATTTAACTACCATCTGTAGACACTCGTGCATGACAAAGGTCATTGTTCCAGTTACTGGTTTTAGAGGAGTAGAACACATTGACGTGTCTCCAGCCACACATTAACTCATAAATATTGTGAAATACAACAGCAGTTAAAAAGAAATGAAGATGGAATTTGCAGGTGGCATTTTCTGGTTAGAGTATAAAGATACTCCCATAGGGACATCCCAGATGAGAAATATAATTTATATCCTGTTGTTCTCAAAATGTTTTTATATCATCCATTGAAAATATTCTAAAATTTAAAAAGTCCTCTATGGGTGACATTGCAAGTCAAAGCTGAAAGGATCTCATCTGAATTTCTATAAAGGATGTCTGTAATAAAATCATTGTATATAATGAGATTTCAAGAAATGCATTACCAAAGCATAAACACCTTGCTAATAGTGGCCGGGTACAGCACAGGCCTAAGGGGCTATCAGATGATCAACATAAACCAAAATGTCAGGAAACAACTGTACGGTTGCAGGCAAGTTAATTTATAAAGTCAGTTAAGGGAAAGACATTATCATACAATTGAAGTTGCACTTACTACTCAGGAGAGTATTTTCCTATATATTGATTGCACTGGGGACACCCTCAGGTGATGGGAGGCATTAATTTGTGGCTACTCTCACATAAATGCACTAGTATGTTAAAAAATATTGTTCATATAGGGCAAAACATCATTGTAAAATGTTACGATCATATGTTAACTAATTATTTTAAATAAATGTTATAGAAGATATTTGCATGAAAGTAAATAGGCAAATGTAATGTATTTAACACCTTCCCTCTGAGGTTGGATGGTCTGTTTGATGTTTCTGTTTCTGGATCTTTTTTTTTCTTTCTCTTCATCAGTTTATGTTGTTCATTATATCCAGAAAAGAGTGAGATCATGTGATAATTATATTTCTCCAACTGGCTTATTCCGCTTAGCATAATGCTCTCTAGGTCCATCCATGCTCTTACTAATTGTGTTTTATTGGCACCAGTTTACAACTGGCAACCAAAATATACGAGTTCTGATTTCTGTCACTAAATCCGAGAGTTAAGTTATATAAAATAATCAAAATTTTTTGTAGTTTCCTGTCACTTTTAATGAAGACATGAGTGAGCAGCCTCCATAGGCTGTATTCCCAGGCCTCCCACCCACTCCCACCTATAGGTGGAAAGGAGGGAGCCTGGGTCCATGGTGACAGATTATTGCTGACCTCTTCAGTGTGAGGAAAAAGGCCACAAGACCCTGGTGGGGGCCAGTACTGAGTGCTCCTCTCCCAAGTTTAAGGCAGGGAGGGGGAAGTAAGCATCCAGCTCTTTCAGCCTCCACCTCGAGTGTCAGGGGGCAATGAGGCCACGTCCCTGGGGCTGGATGGGACAAGTGGGTGAGGAGGGGAAGCTGTGGTACCTGTGTACCAGCTGTGGGGAGGCGAAGGCTTGTCCCCTGCTCAGTCCTGACCACATAAGCTCTGGCCACAGGTGTAGTTGGGAAGGACAATGACAGAAGCTGCCCAAGGTGCAGTCCTGAAACACTTAGGTGGGCACCTAGCAAGAGTATGTTTTTCAGTTGGCCTTGACTTTGGCAGTACCTGGAACTCCATTTTGCTGAACTACACGAGGCAGCTGTTTGCCTTGGTGTAACATTGATACCAGAAATTGGATAATAGCAGGAAGAAGATGGTGCCGTGCATCCAGATGAGGTGGATGATGACTGGGTACTGGTAGTTAGAGCTGGGCATGAAGTAGTACTAGGAGATGTGCAGCGAGACCAGGACAAACTGGATCAGCTGAATGGCTGTCATGTGCTTTTTCCACCAAATGTAGGGCTGAGCCACAGGTCAGTGCCTGGAGGAGAAGGACCCATGAGGATTGAGAAAGCCAAGTAAAGCTGGGACTCATCGTCCACACACCCTCACTAGATCGGCCAGATGGTCCAAGGTTCTAGGTTTTGAACCACAAAACTGCTGAGGCTCCAGTCCCAGCCCAAATCTTGGAGCAAAGAAAACTGCAGAAAACCCATACCCAGCATCTGCTAAACTAGCCATTAATTCTCAGTTTATCCTACTTGAAATGGGTACAATCGCCCTTCTCTCCCAGGGAGGGACAGGGAAGCCCTAAAATAATAAATTTTTAATGTAGATATTTCCAGCAATTTGATTCAATAAAATCTGGGTCTAATTTCAAACTACCATATCCCCAAAACTGAAATATCCTATCTAATAAAAGAGAAACATGCAAATTACCATACCTTCGCTATGCTACCAGCCAATCAGAAGCAGGGGGCGTGGCTGGGGCTTGGATGCCAGCAGGGAACCCTTCCATTCACAAACACTTCATGCAGCCGCCAGCTGGGAATGCTTAGCGGGGGCGGGGAATGAAGCAGGGACCATGCCTCTGCGCATGTGCACGGCGCTTTCAAGGGCCTAGCGGGAGAGGCTGGGTCCTTGAGGCGTCCGTGGTATGGGAAGGGCTGGGTTAGGACAACACCATACTTTCAAAGTAAGTTGTTTCCCACTTAAATATCCTCCGATGAGTATCTTTAAAAAAGAAGTAAATATTCAGCCATTGTCATACCTTGAAAAGTTAAGGTAATTCCTTAATATTACCTAATATCCACTATACGTTCAAATGTCTTTGTTTCAAAGATGCCTTTTACTGTAGGTTTGCCCCCTCCGGAGGCTACCCAATGTCTTATTTCAGCCCTGATGTTGGGGTGCTTCCCCCAACCATAAGTTCCCGACACACTTCCTGCCAGAGTTAAAGGGGGCTTCTTCTGCTTTTAAGGCATCGCCATATCCAGTGCCTGCCAGGCCCCTGTGAAAGCACTACTCCTTAGGTCCGCGGTGCTGGGAGCTGTAGCAGAGAGGCTGTGAGGCCCAGCTTACCCAGGATGCTGGCCCCCATTACTCCCTCCCAATTATCCTGGCCCAGCCTTCCCTCTGCATACCTGTTCATGGAGAGCATGAGGTGGTTGTGGCAGCGGGACAGGAGGCCAGTGCGGGGCGTGGCCTTGGCATGCAGGACTGGAGGCCTACACCCTTCCCCAATCCAGAGGGACTTGACAGGGGACCTCAGGCCTCCACCCCCGGCCCAGAACCAGGCCAGGGGACCTGAGGCCATGTCCTCCACCCAGTGGGGCTTGATGGGGAACTCAAAGTATACTTCCCATCCTGGTGCTGGGCTAGGAGACCTTTGGCTGCTCCCCCTGCTGGGCAGGTCTTGACAGGGGACCACAGGCCGCCACCCTCCACCCAGCAGGGCTTGACAGGGAACCTCAAGATGTGCTTCCCGCCCTGGTGCTGGGCTAGGGTACTGCAGGCTGCTCCCCCTGCTTCAGCTCCAGGCTGGGGGGCCTCAGGCCGTGCCTCCCACCTGGTGAGGCTTGACAGGGGACTGCAGGCCATACTCCCAACCTGACAGGGCTTGACAGGGGACCTCAAGCCACACTTCCTACCCTGGCATCAGGCTAGGGGAACTCAGACCATACCCTCCGTCCCCCAGTACCAGCCCAGGGGACCTGAGGCTGTGCCTCTCCTGCCTAGCTGGGCTCAACAGGGGACCTCAGACTGTGACCCCTACCTAGCCGGGCTTCACATGGGACCTGAGCCTGCGCCCCTGTGCCAGTGAGGATTGATGGGGGAATCTCAGGCTGCGCCTCCCTCCCAGTGCTGGACTGGAGGACCTGAGGCTGGGCTCCTCTGCCTGGTGGGCTTGATGGGGGACTTCAGACCATGCCTCCCCATCCTTTCCTGTGGGGCTTAACAAGGGTGGGACTGGCGGGGTCTGGATCTACCCCAATGTGGGGGGGGAGGGGCGGCGGCTGAGTCTGGGTCTCACGTGATTTTGAGGCACATATGAGTGAGTGGAGACTTGACTATGAGTCCCATGGTGTGCCCCAGACTTTGACAGGAGGGAAGTTTTCATATACATTTTACTATTTTTTTTTAGTCTCTGATACTTCTATTATAGAGAAAGAGAAAATAGCAATATTAAATTATTTCCTCTAAGTAATACCCTTTTAATGTGCATGAATTTCATGCACTGGGCCACTAGTCTATATATGATAGAGCGATATGTTAATTAATCGGGATGCCAGACAGGAGGAGGTTGTACATGCAGCATCGGGGGTGGGTATCAGGGGCCTCCATGTGCCTGCACTGGGGAAGGGGCTAGTCAGTAGCCACTGAGGCTGTTTCAAGGGCTGGAAAGGGAGGCAGGGCCAGACTGTGACTCCAGGGTAGGCAGTGCAGCCAGACCTGCCCCCGGCCGGTCCAGCCATGCAGCTTGACAACAGAGAGCAGGGCCTGCTCGGCCATAGCTGCAGCACCACGAGCAGGCAAGTGCAGCCCATAGGCAGCACCTTTCAGGGCCTGCTTTTCTATCACCACGGTGTGGAGCAGGCAGGCCCTGCAGAGAGCAGAGAACCATGGGGAGTGGACCTAAATCATCAGTAGGACATCCCTTGAGAGCTCCCAGATTGGAGACGGTGCAGGTCGAGCTGAGGGATTCCCCGCCCCCATGCATGAATGTCATGCACTAGGCCTCTAGTTTAAACATCAAGCTCTATAACAATGATTACTATGATATGACAGAACATTGAGCACATATAACACAATCATGCTTTCTCCTTCAGTAATTATTAGGTACACTAACTAGTAAGTTTATGGTAATTTGCTATGTGAGAAAAAATTTTAACATATATTATTCTATAATCATATTGTAAGAGAGGTTTTGAAACCAGCTTTGAATATTGTTTAATTATTAGATGATTGTCTTGCAATCCAAATCTATCCTGCAAATTGCATTTCTTTTTTGCAAGCTGACTCCCTGCTAGGTTTCGCCAGTGTGATACACTCAGCTGGTTGCATGGGAAGAGGAGGTGTTTTCCTCATTACCTGTTCCAGGCTGGTGCATGCAGAAAGGCCCCCAGGATGCAGACCGTTGAGGAAAGAGGGTTCTGGTAAGTTCCTGACAGCCATACCAAAGCATTGGTACCTTATCCACATTGTGGCTGTTAGTTCCAATTGCAGTTTGTTCTAGATTCTAGCTTTGTACACTTGTAGACCCACCATGCCTCAGAAGATGTGCTATTTTAAAATTCCAACTACACCTGGCCCCTCATCTAAGCCACCGGGTTTTGAATTCTGTCTTTATGGAGCTAGACATAGAAATGCTTGAGAGCTCAGCGCACTCCAAGTGGACCCCTCTCTCAAAGATTTGTCCTAGAAAGACAGGTATCTTCTCCAGTCTACACACCCGCTTCCCTTTGTTTTGCCAGCCCTAAGGATGATAACTGGTTCCAGAAGCCACTATATCAGTGTTCCCACTTGTCAGTTTAGTTTTTTTAATACCTGTTTAACCATTTGTTTACATTGAAAGCTCTCAGTTAAAACAACCATCATATTTTGTTTTCTTAATTGGATCCTAACACAAGTGCTTTTTAAAAGATTTAACTCCATAAAATTCTTTTATTAGTGAATTGATCACATTGTAAATATAAAAATATGTGAGTTTTAATGTCCCTGAGTTTGAATATGATATTAAATGCAGTTCACATTTTAGTTTAATTATGATGCAATTATACTAGTAATTATATTGTTATGGCCATTTCAATATTTTAATATGTGGTTAATCAATAATATAATTTTCATCTGAGTATATTAAAAGACAATTAGAACATAACTTCCTTTGCATTGCTATGCAATATCATTGTAGTTATCATGGCTCAGAAACTATGAACATGATGAATAAACACAATAGATTTAGTTTGTTATCCATCTTAAAATTTAAAAAATCTTTATTACATTAAAAATTATATAAAGTCATGAATTATGTTTTTTTGGTGCAGAAAATTAAAAAGCAGAATATTATGCACTGATTAAAATTCACGGTAATTAGAATTATGCTACAGGTGATCTGTGAATCAAATGGATATTTAAAAAGTAATTTTTCTGAGACTATAACACTGGAAAAAGGAGAAATTATTTTCAATTGTACTAAATTAATGATCACTGATACTTCATTTATATTAAAAATCAATATTTCATTAACATTGATGTGCTTTTCTGATAATTATGCAATATTTGTTATAAAAATAACTCCAATATTAATCTGTGCTTTCTTTTTGTGCAACCCTGTATATTAGAAAAGACATCAGGTAACCATCTCACAATAATTTCAATATTCATATCAATGCAGGCAGAATAAATATTCTCTAACTTTTAATTAACCTATAAAGAAGACATACTCCTCATTCATTCACTGGTTCTTCTTTAATATACCAGAGTCCCAGTGCAGGAAATTCTTGCACAGAGGGGGGTTCCTCAGCCTGGTCTGCACCCTCTCCAATCTGGGACCCTGGCAGTCAGACATCCCTCAAGTAATCTGGGATGACTGGCTCCTAACACTTGCCTGGCTGCCTGCCTGCCTATCCTAACCCCTCTGCCTGCCAGACTGATCACCCCTACCTTGCCCCCCTGCCAGCCTGATCACCTCTAACCTCCCTGCCTGCATACCTGATCGACCCTAACTGCCTCTGCCTGCCTGCCTGCTTGATCATCCCTAACTACCCTCCCCTGCCAGCCTGATCTCACCCTTAACTGCTCTCACCTGCTGGCCTGATCACCCCTAACTATCTCTGCTTGCCTGATTATCCCTAACTGCCCTCCCCTGCTGGCCTGCTCTCCCCTAACTGCCTCTGCCTAGGCACCCACCAGCATGGCTTTGTTTGAAGGGAAGTTGGACGTCTGGAAGATGACTGGTTTAATTAGCATATTACCCTTTTATTAGTATAGATAGATTATATAGGATAGATTGCTTAAATTCAGGGCAGCCTTTTTCAACAAGAGAAAATGCTCTTGGCAGACAAAAACACATAATCCCAATCTGGATTGATAGCCAACCATATGCACTATATGCCATATTGATCATTAAAAAAAATGAATCACTTTCTTTTCACCTTACACCCAACATCTGTTGCCTTTAAAACCCTTTCTCAGGCCCCCGTTTAAATTCTGCTTTTGCAGTTCACCCAGAGTAGGTTCTGATTGGTCAGTTTCTATGCCAGTCAATGTCAAAAGCTCGGTCTCCTAGGTCAGCCTTGGCTCTTGACAATTCACTCAGATTTGGTTCTGATTGGTCAATTTATATGCCAGTCAGCATCTCCAGGCTTATCTCCGAGCCTGATCATAGAGGTGGGGGTGATCAGCAGCCGCCCCAGGCTGCTGGTAAGTGGGCTGAACTGCTGACCTCTGGGAGAGAGAGGCTTGGCTGTTGGTGAGGCCCAGAGAGAGAAAAGCAGGGTCTTTCTGCAGGCCTCACCAGCAGCTGCTGCCACTGCTGATCAGCCCTTGCTCTCTCTCTCTCAGAGAGGTAAGCAGTTCAACCCACTCACCTGCTGCACACATAGCCTGAAGTTTAGTCAAGCCTTTGGTCATTTTGGCTGTTATGACCCTGGCTGTTTATATATCTTACATTATGTCTACACAAACCATCACTTTTATTGGGCAATGTAATTCACTTACTAATAGCAAAATTGAATTGCCATAAGTAGATTTTTTAAATTTTATCTTTATTTTTGAAAATATTATAGATGTCCCCCTTCCCATCCACTTTTTTACTCCATCCACCTCACTCCTACCACCACCCCCCAGGCATTCGCTGCACTATTGTCTGTGTCCATGGGTTATGCATATATGTTATTTGGCTAACTTCTTCCCACTCTCCTCCTCTTTCCTCTTGAGATTCCTCAGTCTATTCCATGCTTCCATGTCTCTGGATCTGTTTTATTTTTCAACGAAGTAGTTTTTTTAAAGACACTAATAGTAGTAATCCTGATGCATGACTTTATATATTTGTCTGAAATAATAATAAAAAAAAACCCTGAGGAAAAGTAATGCTGTTGAACAGCAATCCTCTTCACTGCCCACCATGTAAACCATGATTGCAACAATAGGAGAGATTGGTGATGAGTTCTCACACTAGCAAAAATAAATTATATTACACAACATTTCATAGTGAAAAGCATCGTTTAAAGAATTATCAATTGCCATAGTCCAAATCTCTCTGACAACATTTAGAAGAATTAAAGTAATAAGATCAAGGTAATTCTTAATATAAAAATTCTTTCAAACAAGGTTTTCAACAGGGGCATTATTGATATTCTGAACCAAATAAGACTTTGCTTATAGAGGAGTGTGCTGTCCTTTATATTGTATGCTGCTTAGCAGGATCCTTGGCTTCTATTCATTTGATGCCAGTATCACCACCACCACCCTCAATAAAAAATGTATATGGTATGGCAGTTCTTCAAAAAGTAAACATAGACTTACCATCTGATCCAACATTTCCACTTTGGGGTATATACCCAAAATAACTGAAAGCAGAGACTCAAGGAAATATTTACATACCAATATACATGAAAACATCATTCACAATTACCAAAAGGTATAAACGACTCGAATGTCCAAATGTGGTGTAAACACAATAGAATATTATCATTCAGCTGCAAAAGGAATGAAATTCTGAGGAATGGTACAACCTGTACAACCCTTGAAAATATTATGCTAAGTGAAATAGGCCAAATGCTCAAGGACAATTATTGTATGATTCCATTTAAATGAGATATCTAACTAGTAAAATTCAGAGAGACAGAAAGTAGAATGATGATTGCCTGGGTCTGTGTGGAGGGAAAAATGGAAGTAATTGTTATGTAGATAGAGAGTTTCATCTCAGGAAAATAAAAAAAAAAAGTTCTGGAGATGGATGGTGGTGATTGTTGTATAGCAATGTAAATATACTTAATGGCACTTATTGCTCACAAAAATGGTAAACTTGCTTTTTTAAAATGTATTTTTATTGATTTCTGAGAGGCAGGGAGATAGATAGATAGATAGATAGAAATATCAACAATAAGAGAAAATAATTGATCAGCTGCCTCCTGCACACCCCACACTGGGAAACAAACCTGCAACTCAGGCATGTGCCCTGAATGGAAATCGAATGGTAACTTCCTGGTACATAGACTGATGCATAACCACTGAGCCAGGTAGGCCGGGCACAAAAATAATAATAATATTTTGCCACAATGAAAAATAATGTCTTAGACATTATTAAATTTTCCTGGATTTGAGGTGGGGGCAAAACCATCCATGATTGAGAAACACTGCTTTAATGCATGGTTGGTATTTCTATTTCCTTTATTTTTTAAGCAATTCATAACTTTGCATTAATATTTCACATAGTGCTGGTGCTGCTTCACATCTCAAATTCTTATAAAGAAAACGATTTTCTCCTTTTTTAAGCTTATTAATACTACTCTCTCAAGCCCATTTTTTATGAGAATGTTTCCCTTTTAAAATCTCTTTGATAGCACAATAGGAAATAATTGTATGACGGCTAGCAAATATATGACAAAGCACTACTAAACACACTGGCTGAATAACAGGTCTGGGATAATGAGTTGAATGGTCCCCCCAAAATATATGTTGATATCCTAATTATATCCTGTGTCTGTTAGCTTAGTTATAAAAAAGGGTCTTTGCATATGTAATTAATCTGAGAATCTTAGAGATATTCCTGGATTATCCACCCTCACACATGACAAGTGCCCTTAGAGGGACACAGAGAGGAGAGGCACCCAGAGAGGGGAGGCGATATGAAGACAGAGGCCAAGATGGGGGTGGATACCACCACAGTCCCAGGAACAACAAGGATCCCGCCTAACGGCTTCCGAGAGAATGTGGCTCTGGACACACCTGGATTTTGGACTTCTGACCTCAGAATGGAGAGAGAACAAGTAAATTTCTGTAACTTACTTTCTGGTAAGTGGTTACAGAAGCCACAGAAGATTAGTATAAAAGGCAGCTGCACTTTGCAATCAGAAATACTCTATCCTCTCTCTTCTAAATTAGGTTTAAAATCTTTAATGATATTTCAGACATAATGTAGATAGTGAAAAATTATGTGAGGCTGATATTCTTCAAGTACTGCTGCTCTATAATGTGTCTATTTTTACCTAACAAGAAAGGTATCCTATAGCATTGTCTGTAACTATTCTAAGCATGCTCATTTAGAGACCTCTGAAATGTGTAAAACAAGAGGTCTGTGGCTGTCTGTGCTGTCAGGGTCCTTTGATTGTCATACAAGGAGCTGGTTAATGCAGCATTGCAGACCCCAATACCTGTATTGCAGGCACTAATCGAAGTGCTCCTTCATGGGGTGAAAGAACCACTATTTGTAATGCAATACTTGGGCTGCATGGGAAGGCCTGGAAAGTAAATCAATTTTGTCTGCTTTCGCGATCTTACTCCATTCTCTTGGCAGATTGTTAACATAATGAGACAGAAGCCTAACAAGAGGTCCTGTGGAAAAGAACAATGCCACCACTTTCCCTTCTTTTCTAAAACTGACAATGCTTCTTAGGACATAATTGTGGTTAAAAGTAATAAAAGCCACTGATTAAACACAGGATCTAAGCTTTTCACAAAGTTATGAAAAGGATGAGCTGCAATGCAGAATTCTGAACCCATTATTCACAATTTCTGAGTTTTCTCACTCCAACTCTTTAAAGAGCACAAGAATCTCCACTAAGTAATTACAATGGAAGAAAGGGGTGAGGGGCAGGAAGGAAAATTCAAAGGCCAGCTTGCAAATACTGAGTAGATTAATCTGAAATTCAACAAAGGAAACAAATTAAGTGTTCCTTATAAATCAGGAGGAGACTTTCAAAAGCAAATTTATTTGTTCTTTCAAACAAGTGCTGAGTTGGCAAATGTGCTGCCCTATCCCAATAATGAAGCTGTTTTCAAATATACAAGATTCTTATATAGTGGTTTTTATAAAAACACGTGTCAATAGAAATTATGCTCAAACACTGACAGATTATTTTTTATTATTTTCCATAAAATCTACATATTTCTTTTCCATTTCACAAGCATGAAAAATTAAATAAGACTCTTCTTGCATTTTTCTCTACTAATATAGATTAAATGTCTTGTAGTCATGATTTCCCTGGAATACATAAATATACACCCTAAGGAGAAGTAAAAGTTCAATACATTTCTATGCCATCACTTGCATCAGAATGATGCGTTCTTTTTTTTAAACAAATATTTTTATTGACTTCAGAGAGGAAGGGAGAAGGATAGAGAGATAGAAACACCAAGATGATGGAGAATCATTGATCAGCTGCATCCTGCATGCCCCCTACCAGAGTTCCAGCCCACAACCCAGGCATGTAGCCTTGACTAGAATTAAACTTGGAACCTTTCAGTTAGCAGGGTGATGCTCTATCCAGCGAGAAAAACCAGCCAGGACCAGAGTGATGCATTCTTTTGAAAACTTCAGATATCTTAAAATGAAGAACATCAGACTCAAGCACGAAGACTTTTCTGGATAGAATTGTGCTGTCCACTTTTTCTCAGCTCTGACTTTTACAAGATGACTACAATGAATAATAACACTGCATATTTAACTACATCTATGTATAGCTAAATTTATCTACATGCTATACATATGTGTGTTCATGTATATATTTTTACATTTTGTTAATGCTCAGGGCATCCATTATTTGAGATTAATTCAGTAGGAGTTCAGAAACTGTAAAATTTTCAATTACTGTGGTGGTCTTTCGGTTTGATCTGGCTGTTTATTTATGTACAGAATAAAACTGCATTCTTTCATGGGCAGTTTCTGAAAGCTTCATGAATGACTGACTTTGCTATTGCTTGTTATTATTGTTTGGTTGGCTTTGTTAATTTATTTTTTTACCAATAAAATTTTGTAGGCTTTTGTAAGATAAATTTTATTTCTCTGATAATCTCTGTTGAGTCATAATATCCTATCTAATAAAAGAGTAATATGCAAATTTGACCTTACCTTCACTATACCCACCAGCCACGCCCACCAGCAATACCCACCAGCCAATCAGGAGCGGGGGGCAGAGCCGAGGTGGCCCAGGCCATGGGGGAACGGGGCTGAAGCAGCCAGTGAGTGTTTGAGACAGGGGGCAGGACTGAGGAGAGCGTGAGGTGATCAGCAAACACGGAGGGGTGGGGGGACCCCCCCAGGGCCTGGCATTCACCAGCGGCCAGGGCAAAGGTGGCTGGCAAGTGCAAGTGCGAGAGGTGGGGGGGCAGGGTCACCAAGGCACGGGGGTGGGGGGCAGAGCTGAGTGGCTGCATGAGAGGCAGCTGAGCGGTTAGTTGGAGGCTGCCGTGAGTGTGGGGCTGGGTGGTTGCCGCGGGGCTAAGGCCTTAGTTGGGGGAGCAGGGCTGAGGCATCCTGGCAAACGTGGGACCCGGGGGCCGGGCAGTCGCCAGTGGCCAGGACTAAGGCCAGGGCTGGAGGGGGCAGGGCCAAGGTGGCCAGAGCAGAGCCAACCATCAGCCCCATTGAGAGGACAGGTTGGGCTGAGGGATCACCACCTCCAATGCATGAATTTTGTGCACTGGGACCCTAGTTAAATATAAAACTATAGTAAAAAATAGAGTTAATAAATCAGCAAACATTTTCATTTAATGCTGATTAACTACAAGCCCAAGACCTAATAATTTAATCCTGATATTGTCTAATCCTATGATGCATATGTTGTTATTCCCTTTTTACAGATAAAGTAACTGAGTCTAGCAAAGTGAGTAACTTGCTTAAACTCAGGATCCTGGGAAGAGCACTGGAACCTAAGTCTGACTCTGAAGCACATGACCATACCTGGAAAAACATGCTGCTCCAAGACCCCTTATATTTATGATGCCTTATTTTCAAATTGCAACATAATCAACACTGACTTTAAAATGCCTGATGATACAACATTTCACAATTGCTTGAAAAAGTACTTCCTGTAAGAAATATATCATGTTAAATTAACACTTTGTAAAAGAGAAAGTGTGATAAGTACAAAGCACTAAAGATAGTTACAATTAAATCTTAGCACTAAAATTTATATTACTAAAAGTATTTAAAAGAAACCTTAAAAATGAGCCTTTGAGAGCACAGACTTTTTGTTATAGAAAAAAGGAATACTACTGAGCAGTGAATAAATTAAATATGAATAAAAACAGTTAAATTGATATTAATAAAACTCCCAGTTTTTCGAGGAAAATCATAAATGTGGAATATATGTCATGTGAACTTTACTTGAATGTTTTCATCACCAATATAACTACTATCATAATGGCATGAAACTTCTAGTGATAAAAACATCAGTTTTGAAAAATAAAATGTCAAAATATATTCAGAAGATTTATTTTTGAACAATCAAATGTCTAATATTCATACAGAAACAAAATGTTGAATAGATGATTACCCTTGATTAAAACAAGACACTTGTTCTTGAAATTAAATTTTATATGTTCAGTTATGAGTGAAATAAAATTACTTATGTTTAGGAAAAATAGTTTCAATTTTCTAACATGCCTTCACTATAGTTGAAGCATGAATTGATGTCTTATACGTGACAGGCAGTTTAGTTGCCTTAGGCGAAACTGATATGATCCATAAGAATAGACATTTCTGAGGATTGTTTTCTTTCTGCAACATTTCTGCCTTACATAGATAATTCATGTTTTATTAAGAGTCTAAATAAAAGCAAATTTAGTTAGATTTGTTCTTTCCTAAATGTAAAATGTAAAAATAACAAGAAGGTAAGCCCCTGGCACTTGAGAAAACTAAAGTAAATTAAAAAGTCAGTTGGAAAGAGGGGACTATGGCATTAGATAATTCTTTAAACAATGATTTTCACTATGAAATGTTGTGTAATATAATTTACAGGTTATAGAAAAATATAATACAGACAGAATGATGTCAATATAAATGATATCATGAAAGGAAAGGAGACTGGCTAAGTGTAACTTTCAGCAAAGAAATATAAACTCACAATTTCTTTATGGTAGATAGGTTGCATGAAAATACATTCCAGAGAAAAAAGTATTTAAATGTTGATTTAGAAAATGCAAGTCGCTTTGTCTTGTACTTGTACAATAGGTAGATCACTAGGACGTATTCATTTTATAGAAATAAAACATTTTGCTCTCTGCATTTCCCACCTCCTCCCAGCCTCTGGCACCAATCACACTGCTCTCTGCTTATGTAAGTTTGACTACATTAGATTTCTCATTTAAGAAGTATCATTTAGTATTTGATGATGATGGAGATGTTTACGGCATGGACTATGGTGATGGATTCATGGATCTATACTTACATCCAAGCTCATGAAATTATATACATTAAGCAGAGGCAGCTTTTTATGTTAATTACACTTCAATAAAGTGTGAATTTTTTAATGAAGAAAATGTGACATAAATCACCCAATTTGCTCATTTTTACTTAGAATTTCCAAACATACTTTTTTATTTGAGTAATTATTATAGTGGTGTTAAAATATTAATACACCAAAACAGATTTTTGATGCTAAACACTTTACCATTACAATTTGTAGTAGTTTGTTCATTAATCTTAAATACAAAAGTTTCGTTAAATTCACAATTTTACTTTGTGACTTTTATTATCCCACTAAACCTGGGGTTATACAATGTATATATTTCTTTCCAATCAAAGGAAGTTATTTTAGAAAGTGTTAATTTTAGATTGATGGCTTATACAAAAAAGCTTTTAAGGAAGTGGTAACCAAATTTTTTCATGAAAATAAATAAGATCTCGGGATAATTTTTGCATTATAGAAATATTACACTTAATATATGCATGTCAGGACATCATTTTCTTAAAGAATAAATGCAAACTATGTGGCATATAAATTGCTACTATTGTGAAAATGTTTATAGAGGACATGGAAAAGGTTGTCTTCATGCAGGTGTTAATCAAATCTGGATGCTAGTGCATTTCTCCAAGCTTAACTATATGTTCATTCAACATGCTTGTTGCTTATGTTGACTTCTTTATAAATTATAACTAGCTAGAGGAAAACAACAAATCACCCAATTCTTCATTATACCTAAATAAAATTCACCTCATCTATTTTAAAGAAACTTGAAAATGCCTATGAGTTAGTTTAATGGCATTTTTCATAAATACATTTGTATTTTGTATGTAATAAAACTCTAAACAAACTTATTTTTGTATTTGAAAATATATTATACAAAGAAATCAAAACAAAGGTGCAATTTTCACTCCTTTCTCCCCACATACAGAAATATAGAATTATAAGAATGTATAAATACTAATGATGGAAAAATAATATATGGCAGGATGACAAGTTAAAACCTAACTGTTTAATTTAATAATTAAATGACCATAAACATAAGAGAACTGTGGAAAACTTGATTTTCCAAATAATAAGTATATTTCATTGTTCATTACTGAAAAGTCATTGATGTTATGGCTATTTTTCTTGGCCCTGTAAGCATCTGATTTTAGATAATTTCCTTCGAAGTTATTGATCACAACTCAGTGCCTGTAATAAACACACACACACACACACACACACACACACACACACACACACAAAAAAAACCTTTGAGGAACAACCGAAAGCACACTTGGGACCAAAGAGAGCTAACATTATGTAAATGAGGAGTCATTAATTACAGATGAGCCAAAACATGAGGATTAAAGTAGGTATTTGAACAGAAGAAATACCCTTTAGAGGGAATAATTTAACTTATAAATGCTTAGAAACCTGAGAGTTAAAGCAATCCCAGTGACATTATCACTGTCAGTTTAAAGAACACCCCTATGTATAATGTTATTCTGTCTGTTGGGTATGGGAAGATATTAGGCTAGATCCAGGGTCTCTGTCTTCAAAGTTCATATGACTAACTTTAACCTTGTTTCAAATTTATGCTCTACCAATTCCTAGGCAAGAAAATTTGACAAATTCATTAAATTTTCTAAAATTTCATTTGTTCAACAATACAGAGTAAAAAAACACTTAGATCCCTGAATTTTTGTTAGGATTGTATAAATTTATATATGTAAAGTAATGAGCAAAATATCTAGTAAATATTAAAACGTAGTGGCAGAAAGATTGTATATATACTATCTAATAAGAGTAATATGCAAATTGGACATCACTCCAATACACAGGAGACTGCCCCCATGTGGTCAAAGATGTTTGCTCCCTTGTGGACATAAGATGGTTGCCACAAGATGGCCGGCATGGGAAGGCAGTTGGGAGGGATCAAGCTTTCAGGGGAGGGCAGTTAGGGGTGACCAGGCCAGCAGAGGAGGGAGGTTGGGGGCAACCAGGTCTGCAGGGAAGGGGAGGTGGGGTCCTAGGCCTGCAAGGGAGAGCAGTTAGAGATGACCAGGCCTGCAGGGGAGGGCAGTTAGAGGCAAACAGGCCGGCAGGGGAGGGAAGTTGGGGGCAAACAGGGTGGCAGGGGAGTAGTTAGGCATCCATCAGGCTGGCAGGGGAGTAGTTAGGAGGTGATCAGACTGGCAGGCAGAAGTGGTTAGGGCAATCAAGAAGACAGGCAAGAGAGCATTTGGGAGCCAGCAGTCCTGGATTGTGAGAGGGATGTCCGACTGCCTATTCCAGGCCCGATCCCAGTAGGATCATCAGTCGGACATCTCCCAGATTGGAGAGGTTGCAGGTTGGGCTGAGGGACACACACCTCTGTGCCCCTCTCAGTATCTAGTATATATATTTTTTCAAGACATAAAGCAAGAGATGAGAAGTGTTACAAGCTTAAACTGGAAGGCTATAAAAGGCCAGTGATTGTTTTCATTTCTTACCCAGTGAAAACTTTGGAAGACAGACTTGAGATAGAAATAGTTAGGAAGCCAATGATTTAGTTGTTAGGGCCAACGCTAAAAAGAAACCATTTCAAAAGGCTTATGGGTACTGCCCATCAAGCCAATAAAAAGTGTTTATTGGGGAGACATCAGTCATGGAGCCTCATATTTTAGTGCTGTTTGGACTATAGTCCCCAGAGAGTGGGCCCAGCCTCCCAAGCCTCTAGGGAACCGATATAGGATTATAGGACTAAGGTCAAAACTAAGCTAAAGGTAAGGAGAAATCCAAATAACTAATCTTTAAAAGTAATATGTACTATGGTTCCTTTAAATTTAGTTCTTCCAAGCAATAACAATCAATTTAAATTTTAGTACAGCACTGACTTGAAACATGTAGCAATAACATAGTGTAGGAAGCTAAGCAGTTGCCATTGAAGATCATCTCAGGTGGAGGATTTTAACTTCTTTTGCCATTTCAAACATTACAGAACATCTTTGACTGAGGATCTTAACATAAATAGTTGTGCTGTTGAATTATGTCATAGTGTTGAATGAGGAGATACAATGATGATGAGCCACTTAGGAAAAACAAGTGACAGATTTAAAAAGCAGCCTGTAAAGTCAGCTGTTAAGCTACAATAAGCCTCAATAGCTGGCCATTTAAAATGAACTTGTCTCCTCTTAGGCAGCACTTAATTCACTCCACACTTAACAGAAAAATTCTCAGCACTTCTAGTTGTTAGTGCTGATAAACACAGGGATAACGGAGATTGCATAGGTTCTCTTACTAACCTCTGATAATAAATGCTAATTAATTAACTCTTCAATAGAAACAGCCATAGAGATTATCCAGATTTTAAGGGTGACAAATTAGTAGCAATGCAAAAGATACATGTTCCTCTCATTGCTCAGGTCACTCACTTCTCTTTTGTACGAAAGGGGGAGGTTTGGCAGGACTTTGTTCTCACCATCAATTAATATTTACTAATGTTTCATGAATATATCACTCTGTATTGAATTGCCAAGCAATGTACTAACAATTTACTGTTAAAATATTTATGAGATTTAATATGCTTGCATGATAAACTTTATGTTTATCCTACAAAATTATTCTGCTTATTTACCTTCACACTAATTTCTTGACACTAATTTCCAGTAGAATTTTCTTATCTCTTTGGTTCTGTATGTTTGTGTATATTTTCAAGGTAATATTCAAACTAATACAGGCAAAGCCTTGTATTTTAATTGTCCTTTTAAACTTAAAAATGCATTTGGTGATTAGTTCCAAAGATATTTTTATTTTAGTTAATTCTAAACTAAACATCCTGGCAACAGTTGGAGTTCTGAGAGATGTATCTTTAAACGCCATTTCCAAAGGCAGAGTATTGTATTCGGGAAAAATAACAAAGTTTTGGAAAATCATAGATAGATATGCAGATGCCTATAAAAGATAATAAGTCACCAACATTCCAGCTACAGAATGTAAGAAATGACTGTCAAATGGCCTAGAGCTTGTCATATCCTATGGACAGCAGTCCTTGGGCTAGGCCCTCCCTTAACCTCCTGTGACACCATAATACCCTTATATGATATTATTCTACAATGTCATTATAATTTTTCATATTTGACAACAGCATATTGTACAATTATCCCAAAGAAACTTACAAACTAATTCTTTGAATGTTTGGCAGCAATTTAAAAAAGGATAGGAAAGGAATTAATCCCTTTCAGAAGGAATTAAGGCACTGGGAAGGCACTCGAGCATTCTATATTGTCCCCTCTTGCCCTTTTTGCCAAGAGGAACCATCCTCTTACAATCCAAATACACACAGCTGTTGCCTGAGCTTTCAGTTCAAGCTGTGGTTGAAGCCTCTGGGCAGCTGGCACCATGGATCTGTCTCTTGACCAATGGTGTGAGCTGGGCCCTCTCTGGAGAAGAAACCTGGGTCCCCCCAGATATGTGGTCAGTGCAAGGACCCTGCCAGCAGGCAAGGGGTCTCCAAGGCAGGTGCTGGGCGTGGAGGCCATGGAAGCATAGACTACAAAGGAGACAGAACTGAACCTCACATCACCCTGTTTGGTCCCGGAGAATGGCTGGTTAGCCAGAGATGGGTAAGATTCCTCAGGGAAGGAACAATCTAAGATAGGCACAGTCGCAGAGGGGCTAATAGGAGAGAACTAAAAGGTCAACAGAGGTGGGGCATAAACCCTCACCCACAAACCTTGCAGGGGCCTGAACTCTCACCCCTTCTGAGGGAGGTCTCCTGCCCCCATGGCTGCTTCGCCTTCTATGCACAGCTCAGAGCAGGACCCAGGTTGCAGACAGAGACTCAGCCAGTAATAGCTGCTCTATATCTAAATTCACTCTAGTATCAGGAATGCTCAGGGCCTACTCAAAAATGCAAATAATCCTTCCACTAATATTTACAGGGTAAACTAAGATTTTTGCTTGAGTATTAAAATTGACAGTAAAATAGTAATCAAGTTTTCAGATTAATTTAAATTGACCAAGTGAAATAAGTAAATACTCAAGAAAATGTAAGTGTACTGGACAAAAAGCTGTCCTAAAATATTAATTAAAATTTCTATTAGTAGTTCATCTCATTGTAAAATTGCCTAACATCTAAAGAACCTAAAGCAGTCATATTTGTGTGCAAAAATTGAAATTTAAAATTACCAAGACTGCAATCTAAAATTTCCAAAAATTCCCATTGATCAAAAAAAGGGGGGAGGGATAGAGCAGGTAATATCATGTAAGGAAAACTATCCTGTAAGTAAAATACATCTAGAAAATTCTTACTCCATAAAAGTCACTTCCATTTGTAATGCCAACAGCAGGACACCCATGAAAAACACACATGATGTCAAAATAAGCCAAAGGAAAATCATTTGGGCAAAAATAAAAAGAATCCCAAGTCTAATTTGCAGAGAGGATCCCTTTGTTAACTTTTGCTCAAGAATGTGTTTGTGTGTTTTCAGAGAACAACTCCAAGACCATGTGGGTTCCTGCGACAGTGAGGAACTGACAGGTCTGTTCCAGCCATGAGGACGGTACATAGATGGGGGACACTGATGACACTTTGCCATGCTAGCAGTTGGCAGCTGTGCGTTGCTGCAGGCAGCTGAGGACCAAACCAGAGAGAATGGAACCTTCATTGCCACCATGTGTCCACCATCCGGATACCATTGCTGACATGTACACATAAGGAACTATTTGACATTGAAACTGGGATTCAGAACAGTTGGACATTGAAACTGAGACTCATTTTTTTTCTTATTCATTTATTTCCAGTATGCAAATGCAATATATTTTAAAAGAAACAGGGGGGAGTGATTGATATAGAGGCAGGGAGGCATTGAACAGGCTGTCAAGCTATAAGGGGAAGGCGGGGGAGGGTGGGGGGCAGGTGCTGTGGGAGATCAACTGAAGGACTTGTATGCATACATATGAGCATAACCAATGTATGCAAGACACTGGGGCGGGTGGGCAGGTGGGGACATGTGCTGGGGGGTAGGGGAGGCTGGGGCAGAGGACAATGGGGGAAAAGGAAAACATATGTACTATTATTAAATCTAAGTCATACTGCAAAAAAATAATAAAATAAAATAAAGAAATGACTGTCAGTGTACATCATCATGGATTCTTTTTGTTTTGCATCAGAAATTTGCAGAGATGTTGAAAATATATGGCTTCCTCAGTATAAGTATTTGTCTCAAATAAAAGATACTGCTTTCAGAGATAGCAGAAATCAAATTTGTAATTAAACCACAAATCATGTATCTATAGAGCAGTGTTGGTAAAACAATGCCTGGCTTCAAAAACCACACCCAAAAGCAAAATCTATAACATTCAGCTGCTGTTTTGATAGAGATCACTCATTCTGCCCCCAACCAAATGTTCAGAGGTTTGATTTTAGGGAAATGATATACCTCCCATAAAGTGTCACAGTGGTTATGGTGTTCTCTGATATAGCTTTGGGAAACATACTATTTCTAAGTAAGCCCTTGGTTAAGAGACAAGATCAGAATTGAGATTGAAAGCTTTAGCCATAAGACAGTCCTCGGGCTTTTTCATTTATAGGGTAGAGCTGGATGTGCTGGTAGAAAACACGACTTGACAATTGATTTACTGCACAACTTCCTGGAAGGAGGTTTTTCCAATTCACTGGAAAAATAACATAACATTTTCTATACTGCTATTATCAACGTTTACAGACCAAGGGAATCACGGCACTGTGAAGGACAGTAAGAGATGACACAGTTAAGCTGATTATTTCACTTTAAAAATAAACTATATTCATGAATATATTTTACGCTGTTACTTTCAAATATGTTTCCTTGTCTCAACATCAACACAATTGTATAAAAAAATAATTATTTAGAATTCGGAAACATTTATTGCTTCTGTTTCCAGTTTCAATTTAACCAGGACAGGTTACATGGTACACTTTGTGGCCTTTTGCAATCATCTTGTCATATTTCTCTGAAGTCAAATTGTATTCCAAATCCCATTTTTAAAGTATGAATTTGAGTTAACAGATATTAGAAGATGGAGCTTGCTTAACCAGCTACCAAGAGGCTGCTTTGCTCACAAAATGAATAGACGAGGAAAGAAACGTTAAGGTCCTCCTTTGGTGCCTGAAAATTTCACTATTGTGTTGAATTCAGACATGGGCCTTTGAACATTGATGTTAAAAGGAATATGCTTGTAACATGGGAGTGATGTGTTAAAAATCATTGCCAATTATTAATTTAACTTATCTTTTAGCAAAACGCTTAAGGGCTTCAATACAAAATTGCATGGTTTGATGAGATGATGGAAGATGTGGAAAAGGGAATGTACGTATACTTGACAGACTCAGGGCAGAAGCAAATTTGAGAGATCCCTTCATCTAAGAAATGCATTTGGGAGAAGGATGAAATGGACAAGATAACAGGATGTCAAAGGAAAGTATTAGTTATAGTTTCTCAGGCTAATTCTGACCAAGGATATGTACTGAGACAATTATTCAATATATGCATGAATCTATATACATAGAAGGTAAAATCATTTAAATACTGTTAGAAAAGGAAACACCTAGTCATTTAAAATAAATACATATATCACATTGATTTAACTATTAAAGGATTTTTTCTGTTTTTAAATAGCTGAGTATAAAAAATTGTCCAGTGGTCGGCATTAAAGCAAGTTTAATAAAAGCAATTGTTACTTGATTTGGTACTGTGTACATTCACTTGTTGATCCGAGAGGAGATTGGTGGGTAAAATCTATCCCATTTAACATACATGCATCTGCAAAAGTAGGTTTACAGTTGTAAATAGGAGATACACAGAGTTTATTCCAGTATTATTATTCACTAATTCTTGAATTATTCATTTGTACAACTATTCACCTGCTTTTCCACCCATGTTTAACTGAAATTAGAATATTTTTTTCTTACTGAAAATTAATATATAGCTTTCTGTCTGCATTTTACTAGAATGTCTTATGACTTCTGTTATTTACTGCTGTGTGATACAAAAAATGACAAGATTTTATTTTATTTTGTATCCCAGAAGAAAATAGGATGCATTTATTATCTTGGCACCATAAACAATAATACCTAACCTTTCAACTTTACAAGAGAAGAGTGTATAAGATGGCAAGACAGCAATGCTCTTTGCTATGTATGAGACTTGCTTTTATGGTAGAAGATATATATTTTCTGAATAGGGAGAACTTATACCCCTTCTGAAAACTTAAAGCATGTGTTTTCTCTATTTCAGTAACTCTACTTCATAAAATGGGTGTCTACAGAAATGTAAATACCAGCGGCATATATTAGATTTTATTGCAGCTGTAACAGATTACTGCAAACAAATCAGGTTTATTACATGCATCTCTGTAGGTCAGCAGTCTGACACATTTCTCGCAGCTAATGTCAAGGCTATGCAGAACTACATTCCTCTTGAAGTTCTAGTGGAGAGTACATGCCCTTGCCTTTCACAGTTCCTAAAGGCGGCTTGTATTCCCTGGCTCACGACTCTTTCCCGTCACCGTCAAAGCCAGCTGAGTTGCATCTCTCTGCCTATCCTTCCACATCACATGTCCTAGCAGCTCTCCTATTCTGACTCTCCCTTTCACTTGTAAGGAACATGTGATTGTATGGGGCCCACCACATTAATCCAAGTAATCTCCCCACCTCAAATTATTTAAGTTATTCATATTTCAAAGTCCATTTTGCCATGTGAGATGGCAAAATATGGGTATTAGGACACTGAGTTTTAGGGAAAGGGCATTATTGGTCTACTGCACAGAAATAAACAAAAATTCTTTTAATTCCCATAACATTGGAAACTATTTATCAATAGCAAATTACCTAAGAACATATAATACATGTAGTGCAACATTACATAATGCTACAAAGAGTCTTGCTGGCACATATAAATGCATAGAAACATGATAATAATATCTATAATAATAAAGGGATAATAAGATAATTAGACCAGCCATCTTCTAGATGCCATTCCAGACATCTTTCCTGATGAAGCCGCACCTGAGGGAAGCCAGTTTGGGTCCCGGGTGCCTGCCAGTGACTGAAGGGGGGAATCCCAGATCCTGGGTGCTAGAGGGAAGCCAGTGCCAGCAGTCAGGAGAAGGACGGCCTACTCTTGCACAAATTTTTGTGCATCAGGTCTCTAGTATCCTAACTAATAAAAGAGTAATATGCATTTTGACCATCACTCCAAACACAAAATGGCTGCCCCCATGTGGATACAAGATGGCCACCACAGATGACCAGCAGGGGAGGGCAGAGGGGAGGGATCAGACCTTCAAGGGAGGGCAGTTGGGGGTGATCAAGCCCACAGGGGAGGGCAGTTAGGGGTGACCAGGCTAGCAGAAGAGGGAAGTTGGGGGTGACGGGAACTTCAGGGAAAGGACATTTGGGGTGGACCCAGGCCTGCAGGGGAGAGCAGTTGCGGGGGGGGGGGGGAAGGCCTGCAGGGAAGGGCAGTTAGGGGTGATCAGGCCTGCAGGGGAGGGCAGTTGGGTGAGACCAGGCCTGCAGGGGAAGGAAGTTGCTGGGGCGAAGGCTAGACCAACAGGGGACAGAAGTTAGAGGTGATGAGGCTGACAGGGTAGGGCAGTTAGGGGTGACTAAGCCAGCAGGGGAGGGCAGTTAGGGGTAAACTGGCTGGCAGGGAAGAAGTTAGGCATCAATCAGGCTTGCAGGGGAGTGAATAGGAGGTGATCAGGCTGGCAGACAGAAGAAGTTAGGATCAATCAGAAAGGCAGGCAGGCGATCAGTTGGGAGCCAGCAGTCCTGGATTATGAGAGGGATGTCTAATTGCCTGTTTTTAAATAGGCAGTTGGATATCCCTGGAAGGTCCCAGACTGGAGAAGTTGCAGGCTGCACTGAGGGACACACACCCTTTGTGCGCAAATTTCTAGTATATAAAAAAAAAACAAGATGTTTTCCTATCTGTTTGTTAGGATCATTGACTCTGTGTATTCAGATTCACCATATTCATATCCAAGACTGTTCATTGACTTGTCATAGAAATATATCTATTTTAACTGAGGAAGAAGAAAATTGCAGTTGCAAAAAAGTTAACCTGAAATACAGCAACCAATGAATCAAAGCTAATTTCAAATTAAGGTCACATAAAGCCT
Organism: Antrozous pallidus; assembly: GCA_027563665.1. Lineage (NCBI taxonomy): Eukaryota > Metazoa > Chordata > Mammalia > Chiroptera > Vespertilionidae > Antrozous > Antrozous pallidus. Next base: position 30,691,214 of record CM050519.1, read on the forward strand.
GTGATGTTGAGAATATATTTTTCAGCCTTACTCTTGAACATCATCAAGTTCCATTAACATTAACAAAGAAGAAAGTCAGTGATATCATACTTAAAATTTTTTATTTAATATTTATGTTTACACATGATTGTAAAATATAAGACTAGTAGACACTATGTGATTTTAAAATAATCAAAATTGAAGTTAAGATTATTTTTAAAATATGTTCATTCTTTATCCAAAATTACTTATAATTCATGATCACATTATATGAATCATTTATATTCTTAGCTTTGAGTTTTTTGGAGTCGGCTATATGATCAGTATTTCAAGGAACATCTACTGCAATTGTACTTGGTATTTTAGACCTTGTTGGCTTCTGCTCTTTACAGCAACATACTGCTGATATTTTATTCAAACTCACAAACAGCAACTTCACTTTTACTTAATATGTCTGTTTCCCAACTCCCAGATTTGTGACATTATATTATACCTTTCTAGATCAAGAAGTAATCTGTTTTCATTATGTTCATCCTTCACAGTTATAGAGAAAGGACAATACTAAAATCCTTACTTATAGACGGAAATTTTTAATAGTTTTAGAGGTGAATATTGAGAAAATTAAAATGTAAATATTCCACTTACTTTTATTGAGATTCTAATTAATTTTAAAAGAAGTCAAGGCATTATTTTTATTTATTTTAGAATGTTTAGGAATAGTTTTATCTTGGGTTTGTTTTTATCATATAGTTAAAATTCTATGATAATTTATTTGCTACATTGCATTGAAAAAGAAAAGGGTATTTTTCCATAAAAGTGATAGTATAGAGAAATGGATTCAATAAAAAAAAACTCAGTACATATTCAGTTACTACTCATAGTATTTTAATAATACTATATAAAACTCATCACAATTCAGAGTTTGAATTTTCATAAAATAATTTATACTTAAGTAAATGATTCTCATTCATTTAAATCAAGAGTAAATGTTATAATGGGCACAAAAATAAAAAAAATCTAATACTGTGAACACAGAATAATTTTGTATTACAATTTTAAAGTAAGATTTCCTATGGAGAGGAAAATGGACACTGCCAAGCTTTGAAGACTGAAATAATTTGGATAACCTTTTCAAATATTCTATACTAGAAGTCTTACCTTCATATTACTATACATTTTTTCCCTAGTAATTCTGAATGGAAAATTACAGAGCTAATGATGTTGCATAAACATCAGATATTTTCTACTACATTGTAACAAAATATATACTTTGGATTGTTTTATTTCTACATAAATAAGAAGGTCATATATTTCTATTTACTAGAGGCCCAGGCAAGAATAATTCTTCCTTTCCTCAACTGTCCACACTGGCTTCCTTTGAGCACCTGGGACCTGGGCTTCCCTCTCAGCCCTGGCTTCGTCTGGAAAGTCTAAGTAGCGTATTATGCTTTTATTATCATATATATTAGATCTAGGTGCTTCACATAAAAAAAGCATATTACTAATATATATTGTTTTAAAAACATTACATATTACTTTATAAGAGCAAAGAGCAATTTGGCAGTCCAACAATGCAAAAAATAATGGAAATAAAAACACTAATGTAATCAATAAATAAATAACATACAATTCCATTCCTATCTACTTACCTACCTGCACACCTACATAATCTGGCTTATCTAGTTGTTCATGCAGCCTGTTTCTGTTTTTATATCACCAATTAAATTGAGATTATATTAAGGATATGCACTGAATGTTATAATAAAAATGCCATTTTACATGGCTTGAATTACTAGTTGTTAATTAAGATATTATAAAATACTTCAATTTTTCTTCTAAGTAAGTTTTCTATGAAACTTAAATAGCATGATTTTTTTCTTAAAAACCAAGAAAACATTAGATTTTTCAATATTTTAAATTGTTTAATTTCTTATTAACTCATTGTTACTACTTCTCCCCAATCCCAGTAAGATAACTTACTGAGTATAGCTAAGTGTAACTAAGTCAGATATTAGCAACTGATATTTAGTCTAAAAGCAGTGTTCATACCATTTCTATAGGAAAGAGCAAAAATAATAAGATTTATAGCCTTATAGAATCAGCTGGATGTAAGAATATATTAGTTTCTTTGGAGAAGAAATCAACAAGCACATATTTGAATTGCTTCAGCAACTGTAAGCACACTTCTAACTTCATCTCCAAATGATCAGCCCCTTAGCGTATTTCAGTTTATCCAGACTGACAGAGATTCCTTGAGTTCCAACTTTTAGATGTATATAGTCAAACTTCTAAATTATTTCCTATGAAACAGCATCAACTATTTACTTTTTTTTTCTATTATGTATTATGAAATACATGCAAATGTGGGGTTCCTAGGCCTGACAGGTGATCAAAGACTGATTGGGCACAAAGACTCTGGCGGGGTTGGGAGAGGCGGTGACTGTCACCAGCCTGGGCGTGGAAGGAACAGATGCCAGATGCCACGCTCCCCTTGGCGCTCTACCACTCCATGGTTCCTGCCTCCCCTCTCCTCCTTCCCTCAGTGCAGTGCCTGGGGAGTGGTAGGGGGGAAGGGCCAGGAGAGGTTTCGATCCCTAGTTTGGAACATGCAATAGGCAATCAATCAATGATTCTCTATCATCATTGATGTTTCTATTTCCCTCTCCAGAATCAATCAAATACATATTTTTAAAATGCAAGGTTTTTAGAGGAAGAAAGTTAGGGCAAGGGAGCTATTGACAGGGGGTATTTAAGATCTTGCTCACATTTAGATAGGATAACATAAGGTGGTCCTCAGGGGGTGACAGGTGAGAAGTGGCAGTGGGTGGAGCAGGGCACTGAGGCTGAGGAATGGGCTGTAATGACTGGGAGTGTCTGTCACAGTGATAGCGAGCGTGTGTTGGGGCCTTTGCTGGAATCATTCATCCCCACAAGGTTTTGATTCTGGATGGGAGGAGAAACACAGAGATCAGTAGGCCTTTCTTAGCCTAGAAGGTGTGGCTGGTGGTAGGAGTGGGCTGCCCTTCTTCTCTACAAATGTAAACACACAGTGTAACTGCACATGGACATCAGTCAGTGGCCAAATCAATGCCAAGCCAGCTCTGATGGCTGTGTCCTGCCACTCTCTGGCTGTGCTCTGGTGCTATTGGCCTGGGAGGCTGAAGCCACACCCACAAGCACACATAGTATTTGAATGAGGTAGGCAAGAAGCCAGAAACTGGAAGTCTGACCTGAGGTGGCCTAGCAGTGCTGTGTCAGCTGTGGCTGGACAGGGAGCAGCTGTCAGGGCAACCGGCTTTGGAGTTGGAGGGGCTGTGCTTCCTGCATGTCACCAGTGAGTCCCCAGGAGCCTGTGGCAGGACAGCTGGGCCAGGCTTGGCCTGAGGAGGCCTTTCCTTCATGGAGCCATTCTTTCCAGGGTGGCAGCATTGGGCTCCATTTTTCCCCCGTTTATTTTATTTTATTTTATTTTATTTTATTTATTTATTTTATTTTATTTTATTTATTTTATTTTATTTTATTTTATTTTATTTTATTTTATTTTATTTATTTTATTTTATTTTATTTTATTTTATTTTTTATTGGAAAGCAAGCTCTGGGCTTGCAGTTCCTGGGATTCCTGGGCCATATTGTCTGCCTCCAGGCCTCACTGTACCCCCTTCCTCTCCTTCTGTATGGAGCATCTGGCTCATGGTGGTCAGTGTGCATCATAGAGACTGGTCAACTGGTCATTCTGGTTGTCCCACCAAAACGGTCGCTGGACTTTTATCATATAGATTTTTATTCCAAACCTTCCTAAAGTGATCAGTAGTTTTCTTCTTACAGTGATATGACTTGTTTGTGTTTTACTAATGTTAATTATAGGTTTAGTTGGATTTCAAATATATATGGCATAAAAATGAGATGATTAACTAGAACATGTAATAATGAGACATTGGTTTACCTTAAAATAAAAAGATGCATAATTTAATAGTCCACATGTTGTATTTATAGTATGCTTGAGCCATGCATAGTTTTTAATTGGATTTCATCTCAATACATTACCTCAATAATTTGCATGGCACTATAATATATTGTAGTACAGATGATATAGATATCTAATTCATCACTGTGCATATCTTTGTGTAAAGTGTTCTTTCCACTACTTTATACTTACCCAACTCCTCTGAGTATAATTGTGTCAATAAGTAATGCACAGACAAATAAATTAAACAATAAACAGATACCAAGGACCAATAGATCAATATAAATATGCATTAGTGTCAACATTTCAGAGGTTGTTTAACTTAAAGAAAAGCTCCATTTCATATGCATGACTTGCTTTCTTCCTTCTTTCAATATCCCTTGCTGTTATAGATATACTAATATAAAGAAGCTCTTGAAAGTTTTAAAATATTCCATAAAGCAATAAAGAGATAGTGCATTATTCCTATCTTCAATAACTATAGAAACTGCTCTAATACAATTAAAGACAATGTGTATTGTATAAAACGGGATTAATAAATAACATACTTGGTCATATCAGAGGGAATCTAGAAGGCAACTGCAAAGCACTGAGGACAGATTTATTCCTCTAAAGTCTAATTACCATTTTTCAAATTTTAAATGATGAGCTCTTTATTTTGGCAAGCATTCATTTTGTCTGAAAGATTAGAAAAAATCTTTGCTAATATAACAAATATTACAGAAAAATAGCCGAGTTTCCTTGATGAAAGCAGAAATCTGGGCTACTTAGTGAACATGTAGGCTGTCTACTAAATAGCTTCTTAGAGACAATTAAATAGTATTCAAGCTTGGACAAATTAATGTATATAGTCAGTAGGCCTGTTTATTACTTTAAAATTAAAATACCAAAGAAACTAGAAAGGTTAATCCATTGTACCTTTTTATCATTTTTCTCTAAGCATAGGATGGGGATATGGGAGTGGAGAGAAGGAAAACATAGAAAGCTCTGAGTAAGACATAATCCAATCTTGGCTTTTTAAATCAGGAATCAGATTCTGGTAAGATTCTAAAATAGCCAGATGGCTCCAACTCACAATAAAGGCAGTTTTGCTGGAAAAAAAACTGAAATTCTCAAGTCTGTCAGCCACACTTCTCCCTAGCATCGCTTGAATGGGCAATGTCAATATTTATCTCAGGGATTCTTCTGGTTGTAATATTTCATGGCTGACCCATGAAATGGCATCTTCCTAATGGCATATTCTTTTTTCTTAATGGCATGTTCTTTTTTCACGTATGTACATTCATTCAATTGGCTGAATTCAGTGGTAGAATAATAATAATCTTGAAGCTAAAGAAGTTTAAGCTCCTCATTTAAGTTTATCTTCCAAAGGTCTGAGGAAAGACAAACCAAAGTGTCTACATACAGAGTTATGCATTTTTAAGGAATTTTCAAAAGTAAGATATGTGTTTCTCAAAAGTCTTCTGATATAAACTTCAGGCCCTACCAACCTGAATCTGCTCCTGGATGTGGTTAAATAGAATAGTCCCAGCCTGGGAACCATTTTGTCATATAATGTTATGTGCATAGTCTTTTCTTAACGATTAAATTTCATGAGGTTATCTTATCTTCTTTATTTTTATTTCTTAAGAATTCTTCAGGGTGTTTTCCAGTTACTTACACCATATGGCAACTTTAAAAATATATTTTTTAAAAAAGCTAAATTTAAGCAGTGCAGGTTATGTTTGGCATATGAATGCAACTTTGCTTAAGAGGTTTACTGTCCTCAATTTTATATAGTATCTGCTCTTCAAATGGTCCTAACATTTACAGGACACATTTCAGTCCTGCAAAGTTCTATAATCAGTTTGTGGTGAGTTTTTGTGTCATTCTTTCATCTATTTTTTTTATTGTGATGTCGTCTAAGTAAATATACACTGAGTAGCCAGGTTATTATGATCTCTGAACGCATAATAATCTGGCCACTCAGTCAGTGTGTGCATCTGTATTTTTGTTTTGTTTTGTTTTGTTTGTTTGTTTGTGTGTGTGTGTGTGTGTGTGTGTGTGTGTGTGTGTGTGTCCCGGTGCATGAATTCGTGCATGGATGGGGTCTGGCTAGCCTGGCCAGAGGGAGGGGACATGGGGAGTTAGCCAGCCTGCCTGCTGATCAAACTCCTGGTCGAGGGGACGATTTGTGTATTAACCTTTTATTATACAGTGTGTGTGTATATATATATATATATATATATATATATATATAGTATATATACTGAGTAGCAGGATTATTAAGTGTTCAGAGAGCATAATAATCTGGCCACTTAGTGTATATAACAATGTTAACATCAAATTACCTGAATTGGATTCTCAGAACAAAACTTCATAAATGACTCTTTTGTGAATATTGAAGTGTCTAATATAATTTATAAATAATTTGTCTATTTATTTGTACAGAACCATACTTCTCAAATAGAGACCCTTTTGTATTTTCACAGTGATCTAAATCATCAGGGTAATTATAATAATGTAGTCCATTGTCTTTTCACAGTTTAACAACTAATAATTCTGTTATTTTTCACTTAAAAATATACCAGTTAAATATTAATTGATTATAAAGGAACACATATATTTCTGGGCTCTGTACTCTGTTCCATTGATCTATATGTCTGTTTTTATACCAGTACCATGTTGCTTAGATTACTATGGCCTTATAATATAGCTTGATATCAGGTAGCATGATTCCTCCTTGGGCAAGGGAAACAAAAGAAAAGATAAAGAAAAAACAAATGGGACTACATAACACTAAAAAGGTTTGCACAGCAAAAGATACCATGAACTAAATGAGCAGACAACCTGTCTGTTTATGAATGGGAGACCATATTTGCCAGTGATATATCTGATAAGAGGTTAATATCTAACACTTTCAAAGAACTTATAAAACTTAAAAACAAAACAAACATTCCAATTAAAAAATGAAGAAAAACCTAAAAGATACTTTTTTAAAGAAGACATACAGATGGCCATAGACATAAAAACATGCTCAACATCACTAATAATCAGAGAAATGCAAGTGAAAAATCACAATGAGATATCAACTCACACCTGTCAGAAGCCTGTCAATAATAAATAAAAAAACAAGTGCTGGTTATGATGCTGAGAAAAGGAACCCTTGTGCACTGTTGGTGGGGATACAAATTGGTGCAGTCACTGTGCCATTATCCAAAAAAATTGAATTTACTTATAACTCATTGATTCTACTTCTGAAAACTTACTGGAAAAAACCCTGAAACACTAATTGAAAAGAACATATGCACGCCTATTTTTATCTAGAGTTATTTACATCTAGAGGCCCAGTGCACATAATTTGTGCACAGGGTGGGGGGGGTTGTCCCTTAGCCCAGCCTGTACCCTCTCCAATATGGGTCCCCTTGAGGGATGTCCAACTGCCCATTTAGGCCCAATCTCACCGGGCAGTCAGACATCCTTCTCACAATCCAGGACTGCTGGCTCCCAACTGCTCACCTGCCAGCCTTCCTGATTGCCCCTAAACTGCTTCTGCCTGCCAGCCTGATCACCCCAATCACTCCTCTGCCAGCCTAATTGATGTCTAACTGCTCCCCTGCCAGCCTGTTTGCCTCCAACTTTCCTCCTCTGCTGGCCTGGTCCCTCCAAACTGCCCTTTCCTGATGGCCATCTTGTGGTGGCCATCTTGTGTCCACATGGGGGCAGCCATCTTGTGTGTTTGAGTGATGGTCAATATGCATATTACTCTTTTATTAGATAGGATAGAGGCCTGGTACATGTGTGGGGGTTAGCTGGTTTGCCCTAAAGGGTGTCCTGGATTAGGGTTGGGGTTGCCTTGGGGCTTGGGACAGCTTGGGTGAGAGGCCTTTGGTGGTTTGCAGGCTGGCCACGTCTCCCAGTGACCCAAATGGAAGCCCTGGATCTGGTATTAATTTATGTTCTACAATTGAAACTTTGTAGCCTGGAGCAGAGTCAAGCCTTCTGTTTGCTCTGTGATGGCAGCCATTTCTGTTGGTCCATTTACTTTCTATAATTGAAACATTGTAGCCTGGAATGGAGGCCTGGGCCAGCCAGGGCTGCAGAAGGTCTGCTTCCTCCATTAGCCAGGCAACCCTAGCCTCTGCTCTCTCCAGCTCCGTGGTTGCTGCCATTTCTGTTGAGATGTATCTTCTACAATTGAAACTTTGTAGCATTGAGTGGAGGCCTAGGTCAGCAATGGCAGGTGGAGAGCTTGGCTTCCTCCATTGCCAGGGAAACCCAACTCCATTGCCGGGAAAACCCAAGCCTCCCTCCTGCTCTCAGTGGCTGTAGCCATCTTGGTTGGAGTTTATTTGAATAATTTGCTCCTGATTGGCTATTGGGAATGGCTGTGGGTGTGGCTGGATCAGAGGTACAGTCAGTTTGTATATTATTCTTTTATTAGATAGGATAGCCAAGATTTGGAGGCAGCCCAAGTGTCCATCAGTAGATGAGTAGGTAAAACAGCAGTGGTATATTTAAACAATGGAATATTGCTTAGCCTTAAAAAAAAAGAAAAAGAAATCTTCCTTTTGGATAAATGAACCTGGAGAGCATTATGCTAAGTGAAATAAGCCAGTCACATAAAGGTAGGTATGATATTACTCACATGTGAAATCTAAGGAATAAATTTAACTACCAAGCAAAGTAGAGACAGATTCAGAGTGTGGGAGGGATTGGGGTGCTGGGTATGGGTGGGAGGAAGGATAAGCAAAAAGGAAAAAAGAGAGAAAAAAATTCATAGGCAAAGACAGCAATCTGTTCATTGTAAAGGGGGAAGTAGAGGAATGTATACGGGGGATAAATGGTGATGAGTGGAGACTTGACTTGGAGTGATTAATATGTTGTAGATTTGTGTACCTGAAACCTGCATAGTTTTCTTAAACAGTGTCTTCCCAATGCATTCAATGAAAAGGAAACACATGCACATGCGCACGTGCGCACGCACACACACACACACACACACACACACACACACACCAGTTGACTACACACACATACCAGTTGACTTCCCTATAGCACTCTATCAGAGAAGAAGGCAGTTTTCACCCAAATCCCTGTTCCTTCCAGGTTCTGCTGGTCAGTGGGTGAAGTCCATATATATCTGCCTACAGATATCAAGGAGGCCATAGGAACAAGACAGACAACCAAGTTCAACAAAAAACAACCCAAGATTCTTATCAAAGTCTTTGAAAAGGACTGATACCCTGATATCACTGTCCATGAAGAACTAGCCAAACAAATCCAGATTCCTGAGCCAAGAATCCAGGTGACTCCCTCATGCTCCCTGCTTGCCCTACACCAGGCCTTGGTCTGGACCAAATGCTGTTGTCATCACCAAGAGAGGTTTATGGTTTCGTTTCAAAACCAGAGAGCTAGAATATCAAATGGGTTTCTTTAGATGGGAGAAAATGGATTATTAAAATCTATCTGTCCTGCTTTTTATTAACTTATAAACATGAAGCACTTACAATGTTATTTAAACTCTTGGAAAGGAGGGATTAGGGAGTCAGAATGGGACTGTTATCAGGCCATCAAAGACATGTGATGTTCAGACCTCAAAAAAAAAAAAAAAAACAGTTGAAGAAAGGCACATTAATTAGATTTGAATTATGATGCAAGTACTGGGGAAAAAAAGAAAAATAATTATCTTCTCACCATTGCACTTATTTAAAATATGTTTAAGGTCAAAACACTATAGAAATAAATATTTTAATTGCATTTTCTATAAGGGTAAATTGGGCTTATATAATTAGCAAAATTAAAAGAAGTATGAGAGCTAGAATTCATATTTAACTTATTTACTTTTAGAAGTATTTAAAGTAGGATCAAATCTATATATAATATATGTAACAATTTATAGAGGGCTTTAAAACCTGTTGATTTATCTATACTTCACAAAAATCGTATTGTGTCAAATTTTGTAGATGTTCAAATTGAGGTTAAGAAGAGTTAATTCATATTTTAAAAATACTCCTTTTTATATAGCCTGCTGAGGTGGGACTTTAACGTAGGACTTCAAATACTGTTGAAACTGATTATATTGTCCATTATACCATGCTGCTTAAAAAATAACTCATGTTTATATGTATATCTTCAACTATGAGTAATAGAATAATATGCACATAATTAACTTTTTTCTATTATTACTTGTCTTAAAATTGTTCAGTGCTGAAAGGCAAAGGAGGTATAAAAGCCATCGTAAAGAGATAATTTCTAGCAAGCTTATGCTTAATTTGTCATGAGTTTTATAAACAATTATAGCAGGAACGCTATTAATGGTTTTGATGATTTAAACTGTGCAGTGAGACAAAAGCACCCAAAAAATGTTGGTCCCCAAAATAAACAACATATTTAAGCATAACTTATGTGGATAGAGGTCTGTGTTTAAGCATGGCTATAAGAGGAGAGTTTTAATACATTCTTGAGAAGATTTATTTTTATCTTCCCAGAGCCTTACTGGTACCTGGCTGGAAGCATGGAACAGCTACCCTAGGCCTTGGGTATGGGACTATTACAGGTGTTAGCTCAGATATTACCTAAGACAAACTCCCAGCCTGTGGGTGGGTAATTAAGTTGTTGAATTATTTCCTGCCTGAAGATTTTGTTTTTTATCTAAATTTATAAAACTTTGTTAATATAGCATAACTTTTAATTTCTTATCTTCAAAGAGAAGCTCACGTCGATAATAATTCCTTTAGGTATAATAAAAATTGGAAGGGTAGTTAATAGGCTGAAATTTGGTCCTAGAGATTGCTGTACATGGGCTTGGAATCCCTGCTCTGCTATGATATAGATAAATGGCCTCAGATAAGTCTTTAATACCCCTCATTTACTTCAAATGATAATATTATGGATTAAAATGAGCATAAAACTTGATAAATGTTCAACATAAGGTTATAATAATAATGAACATTTGTACCACTTCTGTTTAAATAAATAATTTGAAGATTCTGCACCTTTCTCTAAACAGCTATAGTGAGAATATTTGGCATCAGAATGCAAGTAACATAAAAACTTAAAAATGAGTTTAGATATTTTTCTGAGCAACTGTGGTGAAGTTGGTCAGCAAGAACATAATTAACAAGAAGTAAAAGGACAAAGGCTGATAGGCATGGCAGTGGTTTAAAAAAAAACAAGCATACAGTCCAACAGAATGAGGGAGCACCTGAAGACCTAAGTTCTAATTAAATCCACCTTCTCCTTGGTTGGCCCCAAGTTTCAAGTTAATTCCTAATTATCTGGACACCATAAGAGATCTTGAGCAAAAATGGTAAAGATCAATATTAAATGTTGTTAAATATTTTTTTATTTAGGACCACACTCTAGATTTCATTAAAAGTATTTACATTAGACAATAGAAAAAGAAATAAAAATACATTTAGTAATGCAGCACGAGTAGCTATTTTTATCAATAGTTATTTTTAAAAATTGAGAACACCAGCATTTTTCCACAAGAACCACTAGATCTCTGATTAAATGCCATATATACCACACAAATTTCTGCAACAAAATGCAAAGTTTATGGAGTTTATGGAGCACATCTGGCAGGAGACCTACATGTTAAATGCATTCTGTGCAATGATTTTTAATTTTCAAATGCCAATAATAACAACAAGGCCCTCAAAGCATTAAGTAAAATTATGATAGCAATGAATTTTGGAACATAATAAAGCACTAGAGATAAATTAAAATAATGAATATAATAATAACTTGATCATTGTATGTCCTGGGCTGAAAAGTACAAATAGTATTGTGGGTATACATAAAAAAAATTGGTATGGTAGAGTAAGATAAATACCAATAAATTAGTTTATAACATATGTGGACCAATACTGACTGCAACTGTATATGAGCATTAGAGTCACTGTCACACACACACACGGTAATAAACGATCCATTATGCAAAAGATTCCAATGGTATGGGTTTGTCACCATTAGTGTTAGTTTAATACAAAAAACTACACAGAAAGTTCAAGGGCTTTTGATGAAATATGCATGAATAATCCTGCTGTTATATGGGCTGTGATGAATATCTATATATATAAAAGCCTAAGCAGCCTTTACAATTGAATGACCAGAATAACCAAATGACCAGAATGACCATAATGTCCAAATGACTAGCCAGTAGTTATAATATGCCCTGACCCAGACCTTGCTGTTGGAGCCCTGATAGCCCCAAATGTGGTTCACTCACACCTTGGACCCAGACAAGAGGAAGGAGGAAGCCCAATTCCTCATGGAATCAGCCATTGGTTAGCTTGCTGCTTGGGCTAACCTCACATGGTCCCCCCCATTGGCCTTGATGTGGAGGGCTGGCCAGTCAACCTCCCATGGTCCTACCCCTGGCCAGCTGCCCCCCCAAAATCAACCCAATTGCCAGCCAGGCCAAGGGAACCTGCCTGTGCACAAATTTGTGCACCAGGCCTCTACTATTATATAATTTGGGCATAAGTATACCGCAATGTAGAGGAACAATGAAATAAAATGTTGTTTCCTGAAGTAGGGTTCTCAAAATGCCAAGTCTCACTAAGTGTATTGTGGAAAAGTGCACTGAGATCTAATGTATCTTAAAAATTCAGCACATATTCCCCTCCTGGACTTCATAATGTACATTGGCATATTGAAATTTTGATTTAGTCCTGCAGTAATCATATCTATGTTTATTTAATCTGGTGTGCTTTGTATGACCTGTTAAAATTTAAGGGATGCACAATATGCTTTGGGAAATGCTGATCTATATTATATAAAATCTTTGATTATATTTATATATATTTTAGTATTTTTTCTTATTACAATGTGATGTATTTCCATAACCATATCCTGATAAAAACTTCTGGAATTTATAAGGCAATTTATATATTTAGATCATTCAAAATGCATTTCATTCTGAAGTATTAGCACTTACTCCAAATCTGAAATAAGTGACCCTCATGCCATGGCTAGAATTCTGACACCTAATATCATTTACACCTAATCTGTAAGTAAATCCTCTAATATTTTTCTAAAAATGTTGACATCTCTATTTTTAATTATGCCCCTTCATAGTCTTCTCATACAATGCTGCTCTCAATTTACCTCAAGTACTAGAAAATCCTCATATCCCCCTGAGGGTCCTATATTAGCTTTCAATTTATAAGCTTACTGTGGTTTCTAATTATGAACATAGACTTCAAAAGGGCATCATAGTCTGTTTCCTTCTATTTGGATGTCATTTAACTTTAGCTATTATCCAAATATACTTGCTCTAAGGAAGCCTTAAAGTCAACCTTATTTTCTGCAGTAATCTAACCTAAGTAATCATAGACACTTTCTAGAATTGTTATCAACATGTGAATAGTCTCATAATATAAAGGGGTGAATGCTGCTTGCATATTCTTAAAACTAAGTCTCTATACCATATATACTCAGGTGGACCTGAGCATACCAAATTAAAATGTGTTCCACAATAATTATATAAGCTCTTAGAGTATATTATAAAGAATAAGATGCATTTAATGTTTTACTTTTGGCAATAATAATAATACATAGAATTTATAGTTCATTTTATTTAATACGGTAGGTTCTATTTTCCCTACTTTACAAATGCTAAAACTAAATCTCAAAGAGATTTAGCATGTTGTCCCAAGTTAAGCAATTAGTAAGTGTTGGAGACTTCCTTAGAAGCAATAATTAATTGTAGTGTTACACCCTTTCCTCCACTCCAACAATAGTCACTAGACTCTGTTGGTTTAGGTAAGCCAAGCAGAGTTCCTTCCCTCTGAAATTCTCCTGCAGGTGAGATTTTTATCTCAGAGTCAGCTGAATATTTGAATGTGTGACTCATGCAGCAGATGTTCTCTTCCTTGTGGAGAAAGACATGTTGAAGAATGATAAAACAAATGTGATGAGAAGCAATGAAAGACTCTTGTGTCTGACTCTTGCCAATTGCTATTCTAATTTCTGTTCTAGTGTTATAAGATGCACACATACATTCTCATAATAAGTCCCCTCACAATCTTATTATTGGCTTAAGTAATTTGGCCTTGCCTTTTGTTCTATGAATCCAGATAGTTTCTAAATAATATTCTAAGTCTGCCTGATTCTCTGCCCTCTGTTATGTAACCTTTCCTTTAATTTTAGGATCTATATGCAACGTCTTATAGAAAAGGAATCATTCTTGACAAAATGGACAATCATTTCTAATTAAAAATTTTAATAAAATTTTCAATAAGGGAACAGCCTTCAGTTTCACAAATTCAAGGAAATGGTGTGAGAATATTGAACTAAGGATCAGCATGTATTTCAATATAACTACATATAAATGAGAGTTATCTCAGCACTCTACTTAAAAATCCAATTGCAAATAAAATTAAATAGTCTTGCAACTTATTGACCATGGTTTAAATTTGGTAGTACACTTGGAAACAGATGGGCTGAAGAAAGGAGCAGGGCATACTCATAAATCATAACGGAAGAAGACAAAGGACATGGAAGCAAGGCAAGGAGCGTAATAGAAGCCGGATAACAAAAGATCCAAGCAGAAGCAAAAGAGAAGGGGGTAAAAGGAAGGGCATGGTAATAAAAGGAAGAATAGGGATGCCAACGTGATGCCTTATGCCCAGAATTCTAATGAAAATCTGCAGGACTGGTGAGCTAAGGAGAGACAGACAGAGGCCACACACAGTTGGACAGTTTTTAAATGCGGCATTATGCCAGAAGGCTGGTGGTGAGCCTTCCCTGATAGAGAGTCCTTTAAAACTTAAAGCATATGGCTTTGCTTAATTGAAATTTATTCTTTAAAGGAAGGCCACAGGTTTAGGGAAGAAAAACCTGACAACAGAAGGCAATGAAAGAAAAAGAAGAGTGAAATAAAAGAGTGGACAAAATTATAATAATGGCAGTACTAATCAATTTTGATACTGACAGTGGTCATTTTTTTTACCTTTTTAAAAGCCACCCAATCTTTTCCAAATGGCCTTGACTCACAGCTCAGATATCTCCACAAAACAGTTTAATCCTTGACATTCATATACAATGTGTTTTACTATTTTTACTAGATTATTTCAACACATCCACAATATTTAAGTTAGCTGTGTCGTTGCAGAGAGGTCTTAAACTTGGATCACAGCACCTTTGGAGACATACAAAAGCACAGGGCTTGAAATTGCCACCAAGAATTGTGAAAACCATTCCTGACCTCCCTAATGTAGCAACAAAATAATTCAATACACAATGACATGACTGCAAATCTTTACATTTCCACGCTTATCTTTTCTATCCACATTCACTCCCGTGGACATCTTATCTAGTGTGAGAGATTGAATATGCAAACAGACAATGGCCAGGCCAGATACGAGAATAGAATTCTAACCCACATAAGATATCCAGAAAGCCAAACCTCAGTTTCTGAAACGACTGTTACATAAAGGTCAGGCTTTGTCAACAAATGCTTGCTCTTTTACCTCTTCCCCCTTTCCCTTCCAAATCACTATCAGAGAAAGCCTTCCTAACATAAGAGGCCTCACTTCTAGTTAGCCCACATCCAGTTTTCCAATCCCAATGACCTTCAATCTGCGTTTATCTGGTCTTCCTTTGCTTTTATTTGTCCTCTACTTTCCCACTCTTGACTGAGTTGAAGTTTGCCAAACACAAGTGATAGTGATTGAATTCTTGATATCATAAGATCTGAATAAAAAGCCTTTCTTTGTTCTCATTTGGGTGGTCTTTGTATATTTCTACAGATGCCAGGAATTAAAATACTACTGCTAATAGCATCATTACTATATCTTTTTCCCAGATTACTCTCCACATTCTGGCTTCCTCCACAAGATCCATACTAAAAAATGTAATGAGTTTGTTAAACTTAACATATACAAAAGTTCTAAACCCCCCCCCACACACACACACACTCTCTAAAGCACCGAGATTCTGATTTCTCAAGACCAATATCTTGACAAAATGCCTAATTTCTCTCATTTTCACATGCCTTGCATCTAATCTAATTCAACAGTAAATTCTGTTGGCCCAACCTTCAAAAGATATCTTGAATCTGATTGAAATTCATTATTTTGCTATTGCCGATTTGGTTGATTGGATAAGCAAGCTATCATCACCTCTCATCCACGTAACTGTAATAGCCTTTTAATTGATTTCCCTGTCTCTAACCTTCACCTCCTGTTTCCTATCAAAACCACATCCAGGGTGATGCTTTTAAAGTGCCAATCAATTTGGCACTGCTCTTCTTTCCCTCTTACTCAGAATGAATGTCAAAGTTTCAACATTTTCTACAAGGTCCTATTTGTGTATTTGAGTATCACAATATATTCACTAATAGCAAGAAACTTTTATCTTTATATCAGCCTACTTGCTTACTTCATTTCTTGCATATTTTAAAATATTTGTATTGCTCTTAAAAATCCAAAATTATTTATAGTTATGTACACACTGAGGTTACAATCTTTTTTAAATACAGTAAAAACAACAACATAGTTTAGTGTATTTGTCAACTGCCTGATTATGAAATTTAATCCTCTATTGCTTTTTATGTTATCTTCGCCAGTAGGCTCCATTACTAAAAAAAAAAAATATAACTGTGGCCATAACTGGTTTGGCTTCGTGGATAGAGCATTGGCCTGCGGTGTCTCAGGTTCAATTTCGGTCAAGGGCATGTACCTTGGTTGTGGGTACATGCCCAGTAGGAGGTATGCAGGAGGCAGTTGATTGATGTTTCTTTCTCACAGATGTTTCTACCTCTCTAGCTCTCTCCATAAAAAATCTATAAAACATATTTAAAAAAATAAAACTGTGAAGAGATTTGCTAAAACTCTTACACAGATGGGGGTGGCGTTGCCACTAGAATATCCTCGGAAATATTGAGTTTTAACTATGGAAAAAGAAAAGTTTAGTAATAACGGAATATATTTTGTAAGTGATACTGTACTATGTATGTGTGTATGTGTGCCCGCCTGCATGCACACATTAAGTGTATAGATGATATAAATAGATATACATAGATAAAAATACAGATATGTAGATATTTAGAGATGCCAAGTTAAATTATTATTTCCTCTCTCTTCTTCCTCATTTTATCTTTTCCTTTTTCTTCCCAAGATGATACTTGTTAAAATTAATATAAACTGGGTACAAAATGAAAAGCATTCCTAAGGCTCCTTTTACCCAGTGGGGTACTAATATTGGGGAACATTTCTTTATCACTTAATATAAATAATTATAAGAACTATATAATCTTAGAGGTTATGACACTGCAAGTAGTTGAATTTTTAGATATTTCCAGAAATTTCGTGGTGGCAAAGAACTCATTTTTTATAAAGTCAGATATTATATTTACTGACAACTATAAGTCTCAGAAATATATTTTATATGTTATTTTAAGATATGTCTCTCCATAATTGTTCACATCAATTCAAAATATACCTCCTCATAATTCTTGTTTATCCAGAGTAATAAAAAATTAACATATGTAATTCTCTTTTTTACATAAGTCTTTTATAGATAAATGGAATTTTTTATCTTTTCTAAACCATCTCTTATTTCACTCGTGTTAGTACAATAGACAATATTAATACTTTATATTATACTAGAGGCCCAGTGCACAAAATTCTTGCACAAAATTTCCTTAGCCCAGCCTGCACCCTCTCTAATCTGGAACACCTCAAGGGATGTCCAACTTCCCCTTTAGGCCCGATATCTGGGGATTGGGCCTAAACAGGAGTCAGACATCCTTCCCACAATTCAGGACTGCTGACTCCAAACTGTTCACCTGCCTGCCTCCCTGATTCCCCCTAACCGCTTCTGCCTGCCAGCCTGATCATCCCTAACCACTATCCTGCCAGCCTAATTGATGTCTAACTGCTCCCCTGCCAGCCTGTTTGCCCCCAACTTCCCTCTTCTACCGACCTGGCCACCCCTAACTTGTCTCCCTTGCAGGCCTGGTCGCTCCCTACTTCCCTCCTCTACTGGCCATTTTGCGGTGGCTATCTTGTGTCTACATGGGGGCAAGATCTTTGACCACATGGGGGCAGCCATCTTGTGTGTTGGAGTGATGGTCAATCTGCAAATTACTCTTTTATTAGATAAGATGTTTAAGAAAAGCTCTCTGAATGATTGTCAAACAATTGTTTTGTGTTTATTTTTAACCTGTTTCACAAACTACAAAGGACCTGTTTTTCCATTGTATATTTTCTGTAGAGCTTTTATAGTCTGTATCTTCTACAACATTCAATGCATTTAACTGTTTAATTCTCTTATATATGACAATATCCTATATATGCATTCATTTTTACATCCTGAAATTTTTCTTCTTCTTTTTACTTTCCATTTAAAACTGACGATAATGAGAACACTTTTTGTCATTCTAGCTAATAAAAGAGTAATATGAAAATTGACCATACCTTTGCTATACCCACAAGCCATGCCCTCAAGCCAATCAGAGCAAGTATGCAAATTAGCAAAACCAAGATGGCAGTTGATTTGCATATCCACATGCAGAAGACAGCGTAGAAGGAAGCCAAGCATTGCAGAAGGGAGCAAAGCTGCGGAAAATTAAGCAAGGAGGGTGGGAGAAAAGGGAGGGAGCAAGGCAAAGGAGATGGGAGCAAGGCAGTGGAGACAAGAGAGAGCGAGGTAGTGGAGAAGGGAGCCAGGCAGCAGAGAAGGGAGGGAGCTTCGCTCAGGCTGCAGGAAGCTCTATTCTTGCAGAAATCTTTCTGCAATGGGTCTCTAATTTAAAATATTTAATATTCCTACAGCTCCATAGCACATTTTTAAATTTTATAATTAAAATTATTTTTAATTTTTGAAACTCTACTGCATAAGTGTCTATGAAAACAATTGGGCAACACTCTTAAAAACGTTTGCTTCTTCCCAACTGGGATTGCTTAGTGGTTTAGAGTCAACACATAAACCAGGAGGTCATGGCTTGATTTCTGGTTGGGGATATGCCTAGGATACAGGCTCAATGCTCTGTGTGGGTCCTTTATATGGAAGCCAGTTGATAATTATCATTATTGATATTTTTACCTCTATCCTCCTCTTATTTCCTCCCTGGAATCAATAAAAATATATATTAAGAAAATGAAATATTTACTTCTCCTATGAGTCTAGTTAATAACTAACTATTGGCAGATCTCAGCCCAAGTATCTCTTTTTTATTTTTTGTTAATCCTCACATGAGGATATGTTTAGAGATTGTGGAAGAGAGGGAGGGAGGGCAGGGGAATAGAGAGAGAGAGATGAGAGAACCACATCGACTGGTTGCCTCCTACATGTGCCCTGATTGGGTGGTGGTGGTTGGTGGGAGGATCCAGAATGAACCTGCAACCCAGATACATGCCCTTAACTAGGAATTGAACTAGTGATTCTTTTGTGCACTGCTGAAACTCTGTCTATGGAGCCACACCTGCCAGGGCCCACACATCTTTTCTTAGAGAAATGCTAGAGGCCTGATGCATGGATTAGTGCACTGGAGGGGGTGTGGCCTGTGAGGATTGGCCAGTTGTGAAAAGACTACTCATCCTGGTTAGTCAATTAGCTGTGGATCCGCCCTCTGAGTGGCTGTGGGATTGGCCCATTGTGTGAGCCCACTGGCCACCAGGGGCAGCTCCTGCATTGAGCATTTGCCCCTTGGTGGTCAGTGTGTGTCATAGTCATAGCGACTGGTTAACTGGTTGTTCTGGTCATTCCACTGTTCAATCACTGGGATTTTACTAGTATATATTCAGATTTTCCATCCTTCAGTTTCAGTTGGATTCATAGGACACTATGAACCTCTTCTTTATATCAGTGATCACAGTCACAATTGTGTAGTTGTATGATCACTAATCTCTGTACTCCATGAGGACAAGGGTATATGTGTATATTACCTTTCAAATAATGAATAAATGCTCCAGGTGTACCAGTTAATAATGTGGATTTTTTTCAATAAATGGACTTACATGTATGTTGCTATATATGCAATTTGATATGTATGCTATTTTGTTGTATTGACATGAAGCTTCAAAACTTCATATGTCAAATTTTCTGAAGGTGTTAACATCATAGATATTTTTATACTTAAAAATGTCAAATTTCATGCCGAAAAAGAACATTTGCAGGAAGTTTTAATTCATTACTTTATTTTGAAGAAAAGTGCTGCTGAATGTTACATACTTTGGGAAGCTTATAGTGAACATGCTCCATTTCAAGATACTTGTGAACAATGGTTTAAGCAGTTTAAAAGTGATGATTTTGATGCGAAAGACAAAGTACATACAGTACAGGTCAACTGAAAAAGTTTGAAGACCAATAATTACAAACATGAATGGATGAAGATGTGTGTCAAACTCAAAAACATCTTGCAGAAAGATTAAACGTTGCTCAGCAAACAATTTCTGATAGTTTCCAAGCAATCAAGCAATGGAAAATATTTTAAAGGAAGGAAAATGGGTGCCACATCAACTGAATGAAAGAAAAATGGAAAACTGAAAAGTCATCAGTAAAATATTTCTTCAATGGCATGAAAGAAACTCTTTTTGCATCAAATTTTGACTGTCTATGAAAAGTAGATTTATTTTGAGAATCCCAAATTCACAGAATCATGGCTTGATCGAGATCAACCATTTACATCAATTGCAAGGCCAATTGCTTTGAAAAGAAAACAATGCTCTGCGTTTGGTGGGATCTGGAAGATGTGGTGTATTATGAGTTTCTAAAACCTGGTCAAATCACTAATACTGATTGCTACTGACAAAAAATAATCAATTTGAATCACGCTTTGATCATGAAATGGACCAGATTATGCCAGAAGACACCACAAAATAATTTTGCTTCATGATATCGCAACATCATATTATTCAAAACCAGTTAAAGACACTTTAAAAGATCTTGCCTGGGAAGTATTAACCAACCCGCTGTATTCACCAGACCTTGTTCCTTCAGATTGCCACTTGTCCCGATCAATGGCACACACACTTTCTGAGCAGTACTTCAAAACGTGCAGAGAACTGGAAAATTGGGTCTCTGAATGGTCTGCCTCAAAACAAGAAAAGTTCTATTGGGACAATGTCTACAAATTACCTGAAAGATGAGGAAATGTGTAGCTATCGATGGACATTTCTTTGAGTAAAGCACTTTTGATGTTTCTCTTGAAATTATCGTATTTTCTTTTATTACAAAATCTGCATTATTAACCGGTATACCTGGTAACTCCAAATAGGTTGGTGTAAAGTTAAATCTAATTCTATACAAATCTTGAAGCTTAGAAAAGAACCTTCCAAAAGAAGGACTCATAATTTTTCAAGTTTTTTTGAAAGAGAAAGTAGTAACAATCAGTGAAATAAACTCTAGTACAGGTTTACTTTATTTGCATTGACAAACATTAGCTATTTAAATAGCTAAGAAAGTTAATAGAATTTCTTCTGTACTAGTATCATAGTTATTTATAGGTTAAGTA
The DNA here is from genome assembly GCA_027563665.1 of Antrozous pallidus. NCBI lineage: Eukaryota > Metazoa > Chordata > Mammalia > Chiroptera > Vespertilionidae > Antrozous > Antrozous pallidus. Next base: position 30,712,606 of record CM050519.1, read on the forward strand.
TTGAAGTCAAACAGTTTGTATCCAATTTGTGTTTAAATATGGCTCCAGTGAAAACAGAAAATGGCTTTTTAAGGTTATTTTTAGCCTTAAAATTTTGAATCATTTTATCATTACAAAATTCTTGAATCATATGCTCAAAAATTATTTTCATTAGCCTAATGAAATAAAACCTTGTGTTTATTATTTAATAGAAATGTAAATTATCTGTACAATACTAAATTTATAAATGTTTTCCAAGCAACATCATGATAGATTATGGTCCCTCTGAATATTCAATATAGTTCTTACATAAAAAAAGAAAAAGAAATCCACTTTGAACTGAATTGAGATAAATGTATCTTCAACAATAAATCAAGTTTCAATAATTCACAAACAGCAAAGCCCAAAGAAAATCAATGGATACTATTATATAAATGCCATAGCCAAAATCCAAGTCAGTATTATCATAATATAAAAATTCTGTCTTATTTACCAACAGATTTCTCTTTCACACCTTTCTTGAAATCAAATTTTGAATATTTATATCAGTATTAAAATTAGATATTTTATGTCATTATAAGTAGACTCTGCTATATTTCTTAAAACATTTAATGCCACTTTATTATTTTTTTTATGAGTCATAAGATTGTCACTTTATGTGAAAGGCTGTAAGTGCTAGTATATTTGTCTAGGAAAGAAAATATTTGTAAAAATATTTTTCTTATTTATTTTTGTCTTACATTTAAGATATGTGTTTAATTTGAAAATAAAATATAACTTTAGATTTTTAGGCAATAATATTTTTAAAAGTCAACTTGCTATTATCATCTGCGATGTAATATACATTTTTAAATTTCTTTTTTTAATTATATTTATTGTTGAAGTATGACAGATGTCCTATTTTTTTCCCTCTGCCCCTGCCCCCCAGGCTTTCACCACACTACTATCTGTGTCCAGACAATATGTATACATGCATATAAGTTCTTTGGTTAATATCTCCCCACCTACTCATCCACCTCCACCTTTCCTCTGTCTACTTTGATATGGCTTAAATAATGTATAGCTGTATTTATGTGGACCAGCTTTGGAAAATAATTTAAAGTTATTAATTTATAGCATCTAACTGAAGGTAAGAGAAAAAATTTTCATGACCTCAAAGCAAAACTGATTTAATATTTTAAAAATTATTTTTCCAAGTCACAAAAGTCAAATTTCCAAAACTATATTCTGTATCTACAAAATACCTTCATGTTTTTTTTTCTCAGACCTTATTAAGAACTGATAATTTATTTCTGATAAATTGCTAGCATCTACAAATTATCCTATATAATAAAAGAGACACATGCAAATTTGACTGTACCTTGGCTCCTGATTGGCTATGCTATCAGCCAATCAGGAGTGGGGGTGGAGCCAAGTGGCAGCAAGCACCTAGCCCCCAGGTGCTGTGTGGGGAAGTGGTGGCAGCAGCAGTGGTGGTGGAGGCAGCAGGGAGCGCCTGGCCCCTGGGCACTATGAGCAGAAGTGGTAGCGAGCGCCCAGCCCTCAGAGCCAGGTGGTCGCAGGCAGTTGGGGCTGAGCTGAGCAGGGCAATGGCTGGGTGCCCAAGGCCTAAAGCCTCAGGCTGGGGGTGAGACATCAATTGGACATCCTCTGAGGACTCCGAGTATGAGAGAGGGGGCAAGTTGGGTTGAGGAACCACCCATCCCCTGTGCACAAATTTTGTGCACCGGGCCCCTACTGTTAATATAATAAAAATTGAAAATTGCTATTTTTATTTGCATATAGGTAAATATATGAAAGCTAATTTGTAAAGATTTTAATTGACCCACAGCTTCAAAAGTTTTCCAAGAAATGTATGTATGAGAGAATCTTTATGACAAATACTAATTGTTAGCATTTACCTACTAAGTTCTCATAGCTCACCTTATCTCACCAACATGTATGTGTGATAATTGCTATCCCTAATACTAACATGGAAATTTATAACTTAGACATATAGGTATGTATTTTACTAAATTAATTATTTTAACAGAAACAGGTGCTGGTTACACCAAGAAAAAATAAAGCTGATTGGTTTTGATGTAAACCATATCACCATGCAAATTTAAGGTCTGGCTCTGTGGCTTTGAATCTAGACTTGAAAATCTTCTGCATATAATTTTATAAACTTAATCACCAGGGAGTGTTATTGTTTACATAATTATTCTACCCAGGATATTTCTAGATCTCACAATGTCCCTTTATGACATCATTAGGATAGACACTTAGAACTCCTTCTTGTAGTTCTGTCAAGTATAACCGCAAATTATTCTGCTTTTTTTTTAATTTAAAAAGTACTACTCAAACACATTTAGTTAATTATTGAGATCACATTCCTGCACACTAATCATTTTTGATGGCTATATTTATTAATCTTGCAACTAAGAACATACAAACTACAAACCTGATGCCAAAAATTCATTCCCCAAATTGACAGATATAAACTATGTGTACATGCTTATATACTACAAATTAACAATCAAGCATATATTTTAATTCTCTATTCAGAGCTCAGTAAGTTTTATAGGTATACAGGATGTTCTAATAGGTATGTATTGAAATCTTTATATGAATATAGTGATTTCAATATTAATGAAATTTTATAGCATTAACAACTTTGAAGGCCATATAGCTCTCACATTAAAAACGTTATTATAATATTGACTATTAGGTATTATACTTTGGAAATTTCTTCACAAACAGAAAATTTTGTATTATTTTTTATATTAGAATGTAAATTATTTTATACTAGATGCCTGTGCATGAAATTCATGTACAGACAGGGTCCACAGGCCTGGTCAGCAATCAGGGCCAATCTGTGGGGCAACCAGCGGGACAATTGAGGCCCCTGCTCAGAATTGCCTTGGCATGGCACCACCTACTCACTTGTTCCACCATCCCACCTTGGTTCCACACTTGCTGGGGCCCATTGGGTCCAGCAGCACCTCCACTGCTGCCCACGGCCAGTCTGCATCACCAATATCAGTCATGTTCCACACTGCCCCCTGGTGGTAAGTGCACACCTAACTCCCTTTCAGTCAAACTCCCATCCATGGGGACAATTTGCATATTAGCCTTTTGTTATATAGGATATATTTTATATTATTTTACTAATCACCTTACTGGGTTCTTATAAAAAAACAGCAATGCAATAACAAAAAAATAAGCCAACCTATTTGTATAATTAAAGTAGTATACTATTTTGTAAATAATTTGGCCATGCCCGATCAGAGAGGAGGCTTTTTTGTGCTAAGTTTCTGGGAGGTAATCTATGTCATAATTAAAATGATTATTTCGTTCAATGCAGGAGCTGTCCATATCATATCTTATAGTTATGCTGGTCATACCCAATAGTCTCAGGAAGTGCCCTGGCCATGCTAGAAAACCAATCATGTGATTCAGAGTGGAGGCTTTTGGTCACATGTTATCAATCAACGTGGGCAATAAATCATCAATGAGGCCTATGTAATGAAACTGCAGTAAAAGCCCGTACACCAGATCTTGGAGAGAGCTTTCCTGGTTGGCAAACTCTGCACATTGTCACACACAGATGTCAGGAAGATAAAACACCCTGAGGTTATGGTAGTAGTTTTGTATTTGAAATGCTTTGGGAGTAAGCCTAATGAGTCTCTTTCTTTGGCAGATTTCAGTGTGTATTCTTTCCCTATAATAAATTCCAACCATGACTATCATAGTTTACATTGAGTTCTGTAAGACCTTCACTGAATGATTGAAAGTGGTTTTGTGAACTCCCCAAATTTGCAAATGCTATCAGAAATTAAGGCAATCTTGGGTACTGTGCCCTCAGACTTCACAATTTGTCAGTTTGACAGTCTTTTAGCATACTAGTATTCTGCACTAAACATCAATACTAATTGATATCCACCTCTGCTCTACTGCAAATATATATATATATATATATATATATATATATATATATATATATATATATATTTAAACTATGTATTGGCAAAATAAATAGCAGCTACTCTATGTATTAAGTGCTAACTATATGCTAGGTACTAAGAATGTATTAAAAGCTTGGTTGTTCATATCTGTCTGTGAAATTCAGATTATTATGCCTATTTCCAAAGAATAGAAGAAATAAGTAACTTATCTAAGATCCAATAATGTATGGTAAAGCCAGAATTCAAAACCAGCTCCATTTTAAATGTCACACTCAGAACAAGTATCAAATGCAGTTGCTTCCTGTTACCACAGATCCCAAATCCATTCTGAGGCTGAGTTGATTAAGACTGAAATACCTTAAGGCTAAGGCAGTATGTAGTTTTTGATTAACATGATTAGCTAAAATATAAGAAATAACTTTAGTCAGATGAATACAGCTCTGAAAAATTTCTATGAACCCTAAGTACAATATATTTGTTAGCAGCGAAATTACATCTACAACAGATTGTGCTATTGACTTCTCAAAGTTTCAAAAGACTATCAGCTAATTAGGGCAGCTGTGAAATCTCAAGCAGATTCCACTACCTTCATTTGACAAAACATGCTGCCAAGATCCTCCAAAATATAATGTAAAATTTAACTATCAAGCTCTTGCAGAAGCTTGTCTAACTGAAGCTCATTCTATTAATACAGCGGAGGTTTCAAACAACTAAAATAAGGAGAGGTTTATGAGATATCAGAAAGTGTCTCATGAAATAAAAATTGAGTATACTTTATGCACAAACATAGGCTATTGCAGAACAACATACTTTTACCTACATTAGAAAATGGTACATACATATAGAAACATGTGGGGCTCAGGCAAACAGATTGAATAGAATAAAATCTTCTAGCATAGGCACATATGGGAAATGTGTAGGCGTAAGGAAAGCTGTGGTTGAAAAAACAATATATTAAGTGTTTGGATTTCATGAAATTCACTGTGTGAATTTGCTTTTATTTTCTCAGGCAGTAATTGGAAAGATTAAATGGAAGGTAATACATTTGAAAATATTCTGTATATATGCGGAGTCAATATATTCAATAAAAGTTTAATAACAGAAATAAAATGTTGATTCTTATATCTTACATTATTATTAAATATTATATGTATATAGCTGTAATAATAAAAGTGTAATATGCTAATTAGACTAGACATTCTTCCAGATGTCCTTCCAGATGACCTTAGGGTTGACCTTTCGGACAAAGCCTGGGCTGGGTGGGCTGAGGCAAGCTGCCACAGCTGTCAGGGCCAAGCCTCTTCCACGAATTTTGAGCATTGGGCCTTCAGTTTAAATATAATGATATTTCTGCTATTATAGTTTAACATTTTATAACATTAATTTTATCACAGCTTAACTTTTGCCTTTTTTTATAGGGTAAATTGTATCTCCCATGAAATTTATATGTTTAAGCCTTAATGCACAGTACTTCACAATGCTGCTATTTAGAAATAGTCTTTAAATAAGTGAGTGATTAATTTAAAATGAGGCAGTTAAGGTAAGCCCTAATCCAATTTGAGCAGTGTTGTTATAAGAAGACCTTTGTGCACACAGAGAAAATACCATGTGAGGGCACACCCAGAGGCAGCCATCTACAAGCTAAGGAGAGCGGTCTGAGGAAAAATCTAGCTTGCTAACCAACACCTTGATCTTAGACTTCTAACTTTAGGAACTGTGAGAAAATAAATTTCTGTTATTTAATCTATACAGTCTTTTTTGTATTTTCATGGTGCTATTTCCTAATGGCAGCCCTGGAAAACTAATACAGCCTTTTTAATAAACAAACAAACAATTTTTAAGGTAACAACTAATTGCCATTACAAATGCTCGCTCAGACCTTGAACACTGATCTCCACTGCAGAAGTTTTCAGGGCAACCAAGCATGAATCACATAATGAAAGTAGGTGGATCTATTCTGTTTACTTCAAAGATGCTTAATAGTGTCTCATTTCAATGTATACTCTCAGAGTTCCCATTATTAAACAACTTTTTTTTACATCTATCTGAATCCAATCTGCCATGCAGAAACCAGCCTTCTTTGTAAAGACATAACGAAAGGCTCAATACCCCAGAGAATTTTCTCATGAACTGACACTTAATTACTACCTTATTTATCTAGTAACTTTTAGGGGACATTTTTGTGACTTAAAAAGCAATATAAAATATAATTTCCCTGATTAAAAAGCACTGAAGCTTATATTTTTAGTATCTCACACAAGGCCCAGATAGTGCCTTGTATACAATAAGCACAAAAATGATATTAAATTAATGAATATGCTTAATAAACTATTAAGAAGTAAAAAGATATGCATACTTATATTTTGTATTCATCAAATAACAATTAGTAGATACTGCACTAAGAACAAATTAACAAATAGTCTTGTTCCTTCTCTTTTTATTTCTATTTTTTTTCTTGCATTTTGGTTTTATCTGGTTTCCTACCATGCCATTAACACAGTGACTCAAAATAGATAAATTTAGCCTGTACATAGCTCTCCAGTCCTTACCATAGATCAGTGGTTCTTAAAACTTTCCTTATCAGATATCTCTTTCAATATCTGGTAACAAGCTATAGGTTTTCGGCCCCAAAACTGAGACACACACACCTTTGAAATCATTATCGGAAGTTCTGACTCCCCAAACTGGGGTCTGTGTGTATCTTTTTAGAGACTCTTACTTTTATACATGAATGTCATGGAGATCACTAGTTGAATGTAAGAGAGAGATATGTGAAAATAATCAAGTTTTCATTTTAAGAAAATATATTAACTGAGAAGTATCTGTGTATATATCAGGCATGTCAAACCTTCATGATGGTGTTTGAAAGAGCACCCAGAATTTGGCAGGAGTCATTATAGGACATCTCTTATAATTAAATAGCTACTACCATGTTATATTTTATTTATTTATTTTAATATGTTTTTATTTATCTTAGAGAGATAGAGGAAACGAGAAGGAGAGAGAAGCATCCATCAGCTTCCTCCTGGAAGCCCCATACTGGGGATTTAGCCTGAAACCAGGCCATGTGTCCTGACCAGGGGTCCAACTGGTGATCTTTTTGTGTGCAAGGGGTGATGCTCAACCAACTGAGCAGCACTGGCCAGGGCTATCATGCTGCATTTTAATGTTTTAACCAGTAGATATTTTATTTTTATTTCATTGAATCACTAGAGACCCAGTGCATGGGTTTGTGCACCTTTGGGGTCCCTCGGTGTGACCTGCACCCTCTCACAATCTGGGACCCTCCGAGGATTCAGAGGGCCGGTTTTGGTCTGATCCCCAGCAGCCCAATCCAGACAGGAAGAAGCCTGATCCAGTGATTCTGTGTGTTAAGCACCTGTTCCTTCATGGTCAGTGTATGTCACTGTGACTGGTTGAAAGGTTGCTTTGGCATATGTATATATATATATATATATATATATATATATATATATATATAGAGAGAGAGAGAGAGAGAGAGAGAGAGAGAGAGATTTTTAAAAATATTTTTTGTAAGGAAACAAAATCTAAGTGAGGTCATATGCTACAACTTAAACATGTATAAGATATAATGCCTGCCTAATGTGGCTTAATGTCCAGCTGAAAAATAGACATGTCCACTGAAAATTAAAACAAAAAAGGTACAAATGGAAAGAAAATGTGCAGTTGTTAAGTGCACTAATAGCCATCCCAAAAGTGTCAGGGCAATTACTCATGTTCATTTTAAATCCTCTCTCAGCACTATGAATGAAAGCAGAGAATACTATAAGTCCAGGTAATGCAATTCTGAGACTTGTGCCTGAAATTCCAAAGTATAAAACATTATTTAAATAGTCATCAATTGCTGGGACATATATTTGTCATTTTCATAATATTCATATTTCCTGTTTTATTACTCTACTAGAGGTCCAGTGTATGAAATTCATGAAAGGAGGGTAAGGAGTCCCTCAGCCCAGGCTGCACACTCTCCAATCTGGGACAACTTGATGATGTCTGATTGGCTATTTAGGCCTGATCCTACTGGGCAGTCAGACATCGCTCTCACAATCCAGGACTGCTGGTTCCCAACTGCTCGCCTGACTGCCTTCCTGATTGCGCCTAACTGCTTCTGGCTGCCAGTCTTATCATCCCCTAACCACTCCCCTGCCACCCTGATTGATGCCTAACTGCTCCCCTGCCAGCCTGTTTGTCCCTAACTTCCCTCCCCTGCAGACCTGGTCACCCCTAACTGCCCTGCCCTGCAGGCCTGATCACATACAACTGCCCTTCCTTATAGAACTGGTCCCTTCCAAATTTCCTTCCCTGCTGGCCATCTTGTGGCAGTCATCTTGTGTCCACATGGGGGCAGCCATCTTGAGTGTTGGAGTCATGGTCAATTTGCATATTACTCTTTTATTAGATAGGAGGATTAGATAGGATAGCATTCTGTTGCATGGGTGGGAGCCAGCTGGTTTGTCCTGAAGGGTGTCCCAGATCAGGGTGGGGGTTCCCACTGGGGCATGAGACAAGTGTGGTAAAGGGGCCTATGATGGTTTTCAGGCTGGCCATGCCCCCCAGTGACCCAAGCAGAGGCCCTGGTATCTGGGATTTACTTATCTTCTATAATTGAAACTTTATAGCCTTGAGTGGAAACCTGGGCCTGCCAGGTTGTGCCAAAAGCTTGGCCTCCTCCATCACTAGGGGCAACTCAAGCCTCCTGCTCTCTTCAGCTCTGTGGCTGCAGCCATTTTTGTTGAGATTTATTCATCTTCTATAATTGAAACTTTGTAACCTTGAGTGGAGGCCTGAGTCTGCCAGTGTATGTGCAAAGTTTGGCTTCCTCAATTGATAGGGAAACCCATGCCTCCTACTAGCTCTGTGGCTGCAGCCATCTTGGTTGGGTTAATTTGCATGCTTGCTCCTGACTGGCTGGTGGGTGTGCCTTGTGGATGTAGCAGAATGATGGTTAATTTATATATTACACTTTTATTAGATAGGATAAAATCTAAATACTCCTGACAACACACAAAAATTACTATTCTATTTATATAATAGGCAATCTCTATTCTTGGATTAAATGTCCAAAAATGTAAACATCAATTTTAAAGCATGACTTGGAATAAGGGTTATTCAGAAATATCAGTGAGTCACTGTGTTTTGAGAAGCCCAATACTACATAAAAGGCATATAATCAACCTCTTTAAATAGTGTTAACTTTACAACATTCACCATACCCAATACATGCCTACCCATAAAACACATTCCCAAAACTTTCTTGCTTACATATAAAGTTGTGTGACATAATTTTACTTTGTATAGTAAAAAAAATGCTATATAATAGAATAAATATGTTTTGTATTGTTCTCCTATAGCCCTTATTATGCCCAACACAAACACTAGAGAGGAATTCAGATGTGAAGAATCATGTTCTAGTCAATAAATTATTCTTATAAGGTAAATATGGACAGAGTTTTAGACTGAAAGGGAATATGGCTTCAAGTCCCAGTTGGACTACTGACATACCAACTTTCATAAATCTGACATCTCAAATTTATATTAGTTCTGGCATTTACTAGCTATTGCTTCACCTCTAGGGATAAAATAAGATTGCCTGAAAATATCTAAAGAGAAAAAATGTTTGCTTTCTTTTTACCATCCCTCCCTCCCTCCCTCCTTCCCTCCCTCTCTCCCTCCCTCCCTCCCTCCCTTCCTTCCTTCCTTTCTTCTTTCCTCCCTTCCTTCCTTCCTCCTTCTCCTCTTCTTCCTCCTCCTTTTCCTGCTTCTTCTTCTTCTTTTGTTTTTTACATCCAGCTGAGTTCAAAGAGAACATACTCCAATGTCAGACTGTAGATTCAAATTCAGGTGCATAACCAATCAGCTATATAACCTTACAAGTAAATAATTTATTTGTCCATTCTTTGCCTTAGTTTCCTCATCTGGAAAACTGGAATAATTGTACCTAATTTATAAGAATGTTGTGATAATCAAGAGGGTAAAGCACCTTTAGCAATTAGAACAATTTTATACTTAATGACTAAATAATAAGTATTTATAATGATGTCTTATTCATTTAAAAATTATATTGATATTTTGTAAGTATTATACTTACAGAGATTTATACTAGACAGAAAAAAACTTCCTCTTAAATTCTTAATATTTAATTTCCTTGTTAAATTTATCATTGCTTATAAGACAAGCAAAAGGAGCCCCATCTCAAAATGTGATCAGAATAACAGGCTTTATTAAACAAATAGTCAGTTTCTCCTAAGCAGAAGATTTCCTAATTTGACTTGAGAGATCAACTAGCTGGAGTGAGCTGGTTCCAACACCTCAGTACAACGTTAATGATTTTTTCATGTTGAATTAATAGGATTGAAATGTTTATAATTTCAGCAGCTGTTGGGAACAGTGGGAGAGCTTCTACCAATACACTGACAGCCTTGTGCCCCTCACATGGCTCTGTTTGGATGAAGCAGGAATGCTAACAGTTTGGCGAGAGTACCCTAATCTTAAATTAATAGCAATTATTTTCACTAAAGGCAGATATCAAACATTTCCTCCATCCCATGGAGAATTTTTATATTTATTATTTGTGCATGAATGGGTAATTTGTTGTGCACATAAAGTAAGATTTATGTTTTGAAGTAGGTTTGTGGCTAGTGCTTAGCTGTTTGATTAATTATCACAGCAAGAAATGGTTAAGATTTGCCAAGATGGAGAATATTTTTTTCTCTCAAACATATCTCTATCCCCTTAGAGTCGAGATTTTTTCACTGGCTTCCAGTTGCCTTCTGTGTAAAATTTAAATGTTTTCTTGCATCTGTATTGAGCTTTTCTCCTCTCAGGAATACTGCTACTACTTGATTTCATTTCATTTCTCTATCACATTGAAACATTCTTTTTTTTTAAATTTCCTCTCCATTCCTAGTCTGTGTTGCCCTATACCCTTCATTTGTTCTTTTAAAAACATTCTAATATATTTTTATTGATTTCAGAGGTGAAGGGAGAGGAAGAGAGAGATGGAAACATCAATGATGAGAATCAATGATCGGCTGCCTCCTGCACTTTCCCCTCCCTATCCCCCTCACACACACACACACACACACACAAACACACACACACACACTGGGGATGGAGCCACAAGGCAGCCATGTAACCTGACCAGGAATCGAACTGTGACCTCCTGAGTCATGGACTGACACTCAACCACTGAACCACACTGACAAGCCCATCTGTTCTTTCAACTTCACAGTGCAAACTATATCATTGTTACTTTGTAGTGTACTCGGTTTATAATATCTAAAAACATTGCAAAGCTATTGAAAGGAATAAAATAATTTTCAGATATAAAAGTGTAGTTTAACCTTAATTTTTTGAGGATATTGATAAATTGGGTAAATAACAATAAATAGAATAAAGAGATAATGAAGCTAGAATCAAAATAGGATTTAATGCCATTACTAGTAAAATGTCTCTAAAACAAATAAGCACACAAATTCAGTTAAAATCCTAAAAAAAAAAAAACTGAGAAAAATTAAGTGCATACTGAAAGGAATTTTAGGGATAAAATAGGCAGGTTTATGGAGTCCTAGGAATAAAGAGGATCCATTGGGGGAGGAATTCATAGGTGAGGGCTTAGAGCCATCAGAAGTCATGCAGTCACAGAGAATAAAGAAAAATCACGTAATACGGGGGAAAGGAAACATGTTCACATTAGATAAATGAAAGTTACAAGGTAAGGGGGAGAGAATGAGGAGGCATCACATAGGTTTTGGGCTTTGAAGATGATATTCTGCAAAAGAGTGACCAATTAAAAGAGCACAGTCATAAAATGGGGAAGGGGGCCAATTAGAAGAGAGCATGAAGAGACAAAGAACTACAGCCTTTATAAATCTTAGAAAAACGTAGCTTAGTGAGTTGTCCCCTTGGGACCCTCTCTCTATGTGGAAGCCTATATTTGCTTCCAATAAATTTCCACCCTTTTATTAACAAGTCTTGTTAGTTCACAAATTTTATTCTTCAAACTTTGTGAGGCAAGAATTTGTAAGGGGGAGATTCGCTCCCTGCACCCCACCTTTCAATACCTTTGAATTTGTATAAAAGAGATTTAGAATTTTTTTTCTGAAAAGTTAACAAATCACCTATTCCTCTTTTCATCGGAAACTTGGCATCAAACTTCTTTAAAAATAAACATTAATATTTTCACTCCAAAAAGGCAAATTTAAACCATGTATACATAACTAAAACCAGATTAAATTTTCTCATTGCTCTGGTTAAAAGTTAAACCAATGTTTTGGAGAACCAATATGGGAAGAGGTTAAGTATTATCATGTTTGCATATTTTATAATAATTGCTTCAGATTGTTAAATGCAGTTGTCTCTCCTCCCCAAATTTCAGGATTTGTTAGATTTCTTATTCCTTTTCCCAAAATATATTAGTGTTAAGATAATTTTATAAATATTTTATGCAAAGGGACATATTTACAATGAAAAACAGGATGTCTAAGTCTGTTAGATAAACATATGACTTTTATTATACTCTTTTTAGTATAGTACTTTATTATAAATATGGGAATATTTTGTTCAAACTGCAGATCACAGAGAGAAAAATGATCCATAAGAACTATACTTAGAAAAATATATACTAACCTGAAAATGAACTATTTGGAAAATAAATTGAGAATGTAGACATTACATAGGTGGGTTTTTTTTTCTTAAAATCTATAATAATAAAAGTGTAATATGCTAATTAGACCAGACATTCTTTCCAGCGTCTGCTGGGGCTGCAAGAGCTAAGGGCAGCTGCACGGCTGCAAGGAGCTCTAGTGTATATACAGATATCCATGCACCATACAGGGATCGGAAAAAGTAGGCCAATAATAATACTACAATAATTAACAAATAACCAATACAAGAGTAAACTCTGTATTTCAAGTACTCAGAACTGTAAACCTACTTTTGCTCCACCCTATATATAATGTATAAATAACATATCTTAGGTGTACATTTTTCCAGGTATTTATCTGACTGACACACATATATGTACACATATACACTTCAGCAAATGTATGCACATACAATTTCCATATTTTAACTAAGCCTTAAGTTTTCTGCGTAAAATCATGAAGCTAATCACTAATTGTGGCGTCTAACCTCCGAAACTGCACTGTCAGACCTTGCTCATTGTGCAGTAATTATAAAAAGACCATTAGCATCAATGCTGTGAACTTTTTAATGTAGTTCAGAATATAATGTGTTATAACAAATTAAAAACATTTAAGGAATTAAGGAAACCACTGATGCCAATTCATTAGACCATATTTTGGGTTCAATGATTCTAAACATGCACTTTCAAGCAGAATAACTTGAATTGATAATGTATCCCAAAGCATATTGTAAATTTTCCAGGTAGGATAGCTTTCAGGTGCTGATTATACATTAAAAAGGCTATCATAATGATTAAGCAGCTGGTAGGCAATATAAAGACTCAAACCAATAGCAATGGATGGATATAAAGTGGATTCTAGAATTATGTTTCCTTATTTTTGAACGACTTTGTTGAGATTGATTTTATGTTATGTATATTGTGCCAGGTTTATATAATTATCAAAAGTCAAATTCATTCTTAAAGTGGGTGAATGAACAGTATTAAACAGAGCACAATGGTAGGATCAGGACACTCTCCCTTTCTGCAATTCTCCAGACCATTCAAATATGATAAAGCTAGTTTTCTAGAAGTAGCCATGTATTTGCAAATGATGGTGTACACTTGCTCCATTCTCCATAACTTTACATTAAAATGTGTGGCACCTTGTATCTACTTGATCACACAGGTGCATGGTGTTTCAGCCTGGCAGACGCCATATGCAGTTCATGGAAAGTTGCTCATGGTGGCTCAAGAAAAGAAAACATTAGTAAAAACTGTACAAACATTTGTGAGATTATGAACCCGCCATTTAAAACCATCATTATTAAAACACTAGAGGCCCGGTACATGAAATTTGTGCACGGGAGATGTGTTTCCCTCAGCCCAGACTGTACCCTCTCCAATCTAGGACATCTCTCTCACAATCCAGGACTGCTGGTTCCCAACTGCTTACCTGCCTGCCTTCCTGATTGCCCCTAACTGCTTCTGCCTAACCATTCCCCTGACAGCCTGATTGATGCCTAGCTGCTCCCTTGCTAGCCTGATTGCCCCTAACTGCCCTCCCTTGCAGGTCTGGTCCCTCCCAACTGCTCTCCCCTGCTGGCCATCTTGTGGCAGCCATCTTGTCACCTTTGCCCACATGGGGGGAGCCATCTTGTGTGTTGGAATGATGGTCAATTTGTATATTACTCTTTTATTAGATAGGATAATATTGCTAAAGGATACCCGTTGAAACACAGATACACGAATCACTCAGATAACTGATTCTTTAGCTGCACAAATAATTTTATCTTCTTAAACATCATTATCCAACAATAATATGCTGTGGGTGTGAAGAGCATTCTATCAAAATCCACAATATATAACAGTCCATGTGCCTATTTTTAATCCTGCCAGTATTTCAACATCCAATGCCTATGATGATAGGATGATAAAATCCTATCTGCACCCTCCTGCACCTGCCCCAGGAGTAATAACAACAAACACCACATCATAATCAGCCATCACTTATAAACCACTTACCACATATCAGACAAACATCTCTTCTCATCCCTAGAAAAACTCTATGCCATAAGCATTAGGATTTGATTTTTTACATAAGGAAAACTATCATTTAGGGGCCAAGGACATAATCATATTAAGAAGGGCTGGTGCCACTGAAATTCAGATAATTCCAAAATTAGTTATTTTAACCACAGTAGGACATACTTCCCATTCTTACTAGCATCTCAAAACCAGCATTTAGAAAGTGCTTTCAACATATTTTAAAGTGAAAGCACACGATGTCTGAAATCAGGACAAATATCTGTACTACAAGCCCATCACTTCTATGCATGTTCTACAACAAAAACACCCTGCAAGGAGAAAGCATCACCATCAGAATAGCACAAATACATCACAGGCCAAGTGAGAATGGGTTTTTAATCTTTTAATCTCTCTCTCCCTCTCCCTCTCCCTCTCCCTCTCCCTCTCCCTCTCCCTCTCCCTCTCCCTCTCCCTCTCCCTCTCCCTCTCCCTCTCTCTCTCCCTCTCCCTCCCTCCCTCTCTTAAACACATGCTAAGTGAAATAAGCCAGTCAGAGAAAGATAAATATTGCATAATCTCACTCATTTGTGGAATATGTGAACAACATAAACTGATGAACAAAAACAGATCCAGAGACAGAGAAGCATGGATCATACCATCAAACCTCAGATGGAAGGTAGGGGAGGGTGGGGGAGAGATCAACCAAAGGGCCTGTATGCATGCATATGAGCCTAACCAATGGACACAAACACCAGGGGGGATGAGGGCATGAGTTGGGGGAAGGGGTGAGCGGGGCAATGTGGGGATAAGGACACAAATGTAATACCTTAATTAATAAAGTAGAAAAAATAATAAAAAGTATCTTGGATTGAATTTTTTTAAATCTAAATATTTTTTGCCTAAATATCGTAAAAAGTCTTAGAAATAAAATTTCATAATAAAAATAAAATGAGCATAGCTAGAGCCATAAAATATCATCAAAAGAGAAATAGAAGTGGACACATTAACATAAAACTGATATTTTAAACCATTGAGACAGATGTGTCATACTTATAAGTATAATGTATACAATTTGTTTACAACTGAGTGAGCACACATTCATGAAGATAAATGCCCAAGACATAGAATATCAGAAACACAAGGAACACCTAATTCTGGATAAAATATTAGCTTATAACAACCAGTTAACAATAGGCCCAGGCATTCTAATCTTTTTACTTTATGTTTTTATTAACTTCTCCCCTATGCCTTCTAGCATCCCTACCCCCTCTTAAGGGACTCAGGTTTGGTTGTGTGTTTTTTAAATCTATATTTCATAATAAGAGAGAAAATTTGCAAGATCTAAAGCAGAGCAAATAGACTGGCAATTCATCAAATACATTTTATTTCATTTTATAGGTACATAAAAAGGAATACATTTTGCCCCCTGGCACAATTCTTTTATCTCTTATTCCTGTTTGGATCTCCCAAAGACTTCAAAGAGAAATTTTCTCTGGGAGATGTGAGCAAGGTTTGCAATGTAAGAATCTAATTTTAAATGTCAAGACAGAAACTCACAATGATTCACTGTTGTTAATTCTCATCCAAGGATATATTTTATTAATCTTTAGAGTCAGAGGAAGGGAGAGAGAGAAACATTGGTAGCCACCTGTAGGCCCCTCCACTAAGGATTGAACACACAACCTAGGAATGTGCCTTGACTTGGAATCGAACCCACAACCTTTTGTTATATAGAATGATGCTCTAACCAACTAGCCACCCAGCCAGGGCATCACTTATTTTTTTAACTAATGAACAAAGCAAACATAAATAAAAAGTTAAAAAACAAACAAAAATATCTCTTACTATTAAAATATCTTTGCTTCTCTTTAACAGACAAACTTTCACTAAGCTGATGTACCAATAATGTTTAATTTGTAGAATTCTGTGTCACGTTAATATTTCTAAGTATAGCAATATGGTAATTTCCCAAAAGCCAGCAACTGAAATGTTCCTCCTTTTAAGGCAGCACTGTTCTCTTCTCAATGCAATCATGGACATATTCCCTGCACTGTCTAAAGTTGTAGTCACTAGCCTCATGTGCTTATTTTACAGTTGAAATGTAGCAGGTACAACTCAGAAACTCTTTTAATTTCACTTAATTTTTAATGAACTCAAATGCAACTTTAAGAAAACACATATGTATATTGGTTACCATATTGGACAGCATGATTCCAATTGTACTCTTAAAATTGGTGATCTGCTAGGCAGGCGTGTGATAAAAAGGATTATCAGTCTTAAGCTTACAGTTCAGTACTGGTGACATTAAATGAGTAGAGATATAAACAAAGAAGTTTCAAATGAGAACTGATAAGCAAAACATGTTATAGATTAATATCTCTATTACTAAATTTTTTGTATTAGTTTCTAAATTTTTTGTTACAGATTAATATCTCAATTCCTCAAACAATTTTTGTTAAAGGAATTTTTCTTTTAAAATAAAAATTAACAGGAAGGTGTCATCTAATCAAGAAAACTGACTCAGAGGATCCTAATTGGAGGGTGCAGTAAGCAAAGCAAGCTGTTTTTCTACTCTTTCTACAATTTTATCATTCTAAATAAGAAACACTGTACTCCTGCGTTAAGCAGTATGAGAAAAGGCATAACATATCTAACAATTTATTTAAACATAAGACATCTAGATGATCAAAACTGTCAAAAACATACATTAGCATAAATTAATATTGTGATTAAAGTGTTTCCTGTAATAATGTTAATATAAAATCGTTATTATTTTGTTAGTTTTAGAAATTTATTGATCACCAATAACTAAAAATTAATTATTACTTTTTTCTTCTAGTTGCTGTAATATGCTATTGTCATCTTCCCGCATAACATAAGGAATCTTAGAAGTAAATTTTAATATTTAAGCTTCTTAACTTTTTCTTCATCCTCTTTGTTGGAAGAGTGTGTATGTGTGTGTGTGTGTGTGTGTGTGTGTGTGTGTGAGAGAGAGAGAGAGAGAGAGAGAGAGAGAGAGAGAGAGAGAGAGAGAGATGCTGGAATAGAGAAGGATTAAATACACTTTTGAAGCAAATCTTGTAGTCCTTTACAAAATATTTTGTGAAGAGACTTAAAAATACAGCATGCATAGTTAATCTACACAGGTTTTAGAAATTAAGATTCCTCAAAAATTTCATAAAGAAGTATAATCGTTCACCTATTTTTATAATTATGTAATAAATATATTAGAAATATGAAATGGATATATGTGGAATTGTATCAAGCATTTATGTTAGAATCTAAAATGAAAAGTTTAGCCCTTCCTAGATTAAATAATGTTAAAAGTTGTAATAAAGATAATAAAATTACTTTATTACTTAAAATAATAAAATTACTTTAATCTATACAATAAAAATGTGCTGATCACAAAGTTGAAATAAAAATTCAATATGATTATGAAAGTCAAATAAAATCATTAAATTTCTCACAACATTTTTATAAAGCAACTCTATTTTATCCCCATTCTACAGAGGAAGAAACTGGTACCTATGGATATTAACAAAATTGTTCATAACACAGTAAGCAGGCTAGAAATACTTTTGAGAGTTAGGACTGTCTTTTTATTTTCTGAACCTATAGCTCATAGTTTGGAGAGTGACTGACATATCATAGGGGCACTGGATATGTCTGTCTAATTAAAATAAAGTATTGAAGCTGGGAAGAAAAGTGATATTTTTGGCATTATAACACATCATCTTTCCACTGCACTGTATAACACTGTTGAATAAATGCAGGTATGCATTTTATTTTATTCCATTTTTTCCATCGCCCTTTATCCCTTATATGCCCTCTTCCGTCTCCCCACCACACCAGAATCACCACACTGTTGTCGACGTCCATACCTTCTCTCTTTTATTTTGTCATATTTTGCTCTTAACCCTCTCCTAACCCCTTCCATATCAGAGCTGTCTGCCTGATCTTTATCTACGACTCTGTCTCTATTTTGCTTGGTGGTTTCATTTGTTTATTAGATTTCACATATGGGTGAAATTATATGATATTCTTTTTCTGACTGGTTTCTTTCACTTAACATAATGTCCTCCAGTGCCATCCATAATGTGGCAAAGGGATGCATTTTCTATAACAAAATACAGGTGTCTAGTACATCACAGATCCCTTTTGCTTAATTTTCTTTAATGAGAAAAAAACAATTTTGGTTTTCTGAAATGTATATTAACTATATTCAAATAACCCATACACAACTAACTAAAATTGTGAGTCTAAGGTATTGGATGATGGAGGTAGAGGAGTCCAATAAATCTATCAGTTGAGAAAATAAGAAGTATATCTCCTGGATTTGAAAATAATGTCCAGGAAAACACCAATGAATGAAACAATAGAAGAGCATAAGGGAAAAATCCAATAAGTAAGAAATTGACATGTAGGTACACATTCTCCAGGACTTGCTTTTGAATCACAAACTTGTGCCCTTATGACAATGGACTAGGAGGCTTCTGCACTTGAGTGGCTTTCTGTGATGTCAAAATTCTTTGCATCTCTTAAAGCTCTTAACTTAGTGCCTTAGTAATAACAAGTGCCTGATAAATGTGGTCATACCTTGATTAATACCATGGACCTGCAGAAGGCCCAGAGGAAACAGCTACATTACACAAGGGAGTAAAGATGTGGCTGCTGGTTAAAATAGTCTAAAATTAGATTTATATGTACAAATTCATAATTAAAAGTCTATTGTGGGTAAAATAGGGTGTTTAGTGCTTAAAAACAGAAACAAAAGTTTATAAGTTTACAGTTAACATATTTTTAAAATTATAAGTACTAAGTAAGATAAATATGGATATGTTTACCAAATCCTACTATACCAGAAAAATAAAATAACAAAGAGTTTTTATTAAAACTAAGGTAAATAGATATTTCATAAACTATGAGGTGACTTATCCAATTAATAATTATATCCTATAAGGCTATAAAACCAGACCATATAAATAGCATTAGGTATTCTATAAGATGATACACTATTGTTCATTATTAAAGATGAATAACAAATATTGTCAAAAAGATCCATATTATCTGATGTTAATACAATGAGATTAACAAGATCTTTTAGAGAATAATCTTTGCTGCAATTCCAGGCAGAATCTAAGGCTGCATATCACTGGAATGCCAATTCAAATTTCCAAGTTTTTAAGTTTCATGTATGAACCTTATATTCTTTTGTAAAACACATATTTGTGTCTGCGCCTCGGAGCTATGGTAGATATTGATAATTGTATACAAATTTTATTATTTGCTTATTTTATAATAATTGATTTGTATCTGGGAATTATTGTCCATCTGACCATGTTTTCCAGCACTCCTTATAGCTTGGTATGGTCATGTGATTGATTTATATACCAACTTGCAAGTTAAATCCTCAACACACTTTCCTGCTATCTTTTCTAGAGTGACATTGGAAATTTAAAGTTGAAGATGGAAAAACTGGCCTTCCTTTAGTCTCTGAATGACAGCTGGAGTACAGTTATTCATTGATCTGAAAGAGATGGTTTGTTTTATTTTTTTCTTGTATTATTGTATTAATTAAGTCACTGAATTATTTTTAGTTCTCTTACAAAAGGCTTAGTCTAAGTTAACTATTACAGTAGTACTAGAGGCCTGGTGCATGAAATTCATGCACTGGAGGGGGCGGTTCTTCAGCCTGGCCTTCCCTCTCTCACTGCCCAGGAGCCCTCATCAGTGGGAGGCAACCTGGCAATCAGGAAAAAGCAACACCCCCATCACACCTCTACGGCTGCCACTGCCAGCAGCACAAGCCTCAGCCAGCTCTGGTTACGTGAACCTTGGGTGGCCCTGGGTGGCTGGGCAGCCACCATCAGGGGCTTGCCTGTGTCTCGGGCTGACCCTGGGCAGCTGGGGGGTTGCAGAGACTAGGAGCCTGGCCTTGCCATGCACCTGTCCCCCATCTTTGAGGGTGTGACAGTCAATTAGCATATCTTCTCCTTATTGGCTGTGGGCACTGCCATCTTTGAGAGGGCTGGCAGTCAATTAGCATATACCCTCCTTATTGGCTGTGGGTGCTGCCATTTTTGCTACATCATGAGGGTCAGTTAGCATATTCCCTCTTTATTAGATAGGATATTTCTAAGAATTCTGTCCCAGGTTTATTTAGACTGTCATCATTGAGTAGTTTCATTCATTTATTCATTCAATTTCTATGTGTCCTCTTTAATAAAATGAAAGTCCCTAGAAGTTTAAATAATGAAAATAGACTAGAGTTTATCTTTTAGGATATGGGATTAGATTTTAAGCATAAAACAAAAAATCAGTCAAACTTATATAACACATATGGGGAAAGTATGAATTCACTACCTCCCAAAAAGGGAAAATGTCTAATTGTTGTAGTAAGAAAATATCTAGTTGTAATTATTCAGCATTCCCATATGCACAGCTGTTGTCAAGTATCTCAATTCAAATTAGATCAAAAGGTTTTGGTTTTAGATGAAAGAGTAAGAAGTAGAGAAAAGAGTGTTTTGCTTAACTCTGAATAGAGTAAGATCTTCCAATTTCCTGTTATTAAAAACTTAAATAGCCCACAGCCTTAGTCTGAGTTCCTTCATGTATTCTTAATGGATTAAAAATGAAGATGTCAATAATTATCTCTTAAATATATCCAGCATTAATACACATATTAGCATGAAGCTAAAGATAAAAAATATGCAAAGTAAATAGATTATTTCTAAGGTGTATATCTTAAAATTTATTTATTTGATATTATAAAGGAGATTATTGCAATTCATTGGGTCAGATAATTTAATATGAGTATCCACATTCATTAGTATAGAACTCTTAAGAACTAAAAATAAATTGTATAAATATATACTATAAACGAGTTTGCATTTAAATTCAGAGTTCAGCAGTTAAAATAAATGTACGGTAAATATGTTTTTAGAATCATAAGACTACTTAATTTGTATGCATATATTTTGTGTGTATATGTGCATACATTTTGCAAAATAGAAATATATTTTATTTACAATCTATATGCATGAGTATAGGAAGGCATAATGAATACATGAAAAGTAGAAAGCAAACAGAATTCAGACAAGGCAACATGCAAATGAAAACAACATATATTTAACTAAATTGACATTATATTGAAAGCTAAAAACAAAGCCAAATAAAAGTCAATATTTAGTGGCAAGGATATGAAGTATGAAGGTACAAAGGCAACTCAAATGAGGTTGGATTAAGATGGAGAAAATGTCATTAAAGCAAATAGAATTTTAATTCCAGATTTAAAATATAACTAATATGGCCAAAATATTTTACACCTGTGATCTTCTCCTGCCCCATTTTTCTAGAGATGCCCAAAGAAAATTCTACAGATAGGAAGAAATTATGCTGTCACATTGAATAGAGATCAGAGGTTGTGCTTATTACTAGTAAAAGTGTGGCATTTGGTAAGAGTGCGGTCATCAAGGCTGATTACAAGGATCCCTTGTGGAAAATAACCATGAGACCTACTTCCAAGTAATCTTAGGCCAAGGTTGTCTGGTCTAGATCTCAAGTTTGTTTAGAGGTAGGTCTGAGGAATTGTAGGTAGATCTTTCTATATTAAATTTCTAAAGAGGTGAAACATGAACAAGGTCTATATAGTGAAAGTAAATATATACTAACCTCTTTCTCTCTTTCTCTCTCTCATCTCTCGGTACACACACACACACAGAGAGAGAGAGAGAGAGAGAGAGAGAGAGAGAGAGAGAGAGAGCGCCTTAGAATTGCATCTGTCCTTATTGTAGAGAAAATTTTATTTAAGTTAAAAAAATCAATGTCAATTAAAAGATATGACCCAGGCAACAAGGAGCTTATCACTCAAACACGACTTAACTCACTTTAATTTCTTTTGGTTATAGCCATTAACATTTGCTTGTAAAACTTTCTATATAGATTATATGAGATGTTCCAATTCCAGACTTTGATACAATAATAGATCATTGAGTTACACCTCTATTAAACTGAAGGTTAAATAATTTGAAGACAGTGACAGGAATTCTCATCACATAATATCATTTTAAGATTTAGCTTTAAAAAGTCTGGTTTCCAAGATGAAACAAAGGTGAGAAATGAAAGAAAGAAGTAACACAATTATTATACATTCTCTAAGCAGATCTATGTACAGGCGTTCAAAGTCATGAGCAAGACAGGTGCAATAATAAAAAAGCAAAAACGTTGAGTTTGATCTTTTTAGCTTTCTTAGTATACCACAGACTCAGTGATTTCTGAGCAAACAAGGAAGTGATAAATATCAAAAATAATAATTCAGCTTTGCATTATTTTAGTAATATGTACATTGATTAAGGAAATCCTAATTTATTGATATTTCCCATGTGTGTGTTATTAAAACTCTGAAATAGCATAAAAATACAAAAAAGGATAAAATAAAAGATATTTTCTAATAAATATACAGTGTACCCATTCATAGATAAATTGATACAGATTAAAAACATTCAAAATAATTATGTCTTTATAATTTAAAAAATTGGATATTACCATGTAACTTTTCCATATTACCTCCAAATTGATAAATATTTAGTATATTCTAGTTATTGGAGTATTCTTCATAAATTAAATCTTATTCATGTCTGCAAATATTCTTGGAATGGGCTACACAGTGGAATATCCACATGTTGAAAGTTGCTTTCTTATGAATAGTACCTTTTTAGCTACATGGTTGAGGATTTTAATTTATATGAAATGTGTTTGTAGGTATTCATAGCAATCAGCTTTAAGCCAATATTTCACAGAATCTGGATTACGAATTAACATTAATAATTTGAAAATGTGAGAAAATTATGTTATGAATAATAAAGCATCATAGATTAGGAATGACTTACTTTAAAGTACATTGGCATAAGTTCAAAGGTATTCCAGCTCTGAAATCATTCTCAACTTTCACTCAGATATATTTTCCTGAAGAAATAGGTGGATTTAGCGCTGTCTCACAAAAAATCGTGCACAGGTTGAGTGCATTCTCTTGTATGTATCACAGAGGGAGAAATGGACCAAGGTTGCACTATGACTATAAAACGAAAGAAAGAACAACATTCCTTGCATGGAAGCACTATCTTTGTTAGCTTTCCAACAATTTTGTTAACTTGCAAACACAACATATTATTTTTTTTTCTAAAAAGTAACACTAGGGGTACTTGATTCGATTCTTTACTAATGAAGCAAGTCTTATTACTTAACATTATTTTAAATTATTCTCAAGAGATGTTTAAATGATATTATACTCATAAATACAGAGTGCTACAATCACAATATTGGCTATAACAGAGTCATGGAGAGACAATGGGATTTTCAATCAGAATAACTGTGTTCTACCTAGGAAACAAAAGAAATGCCAATATTTGTACTTCAGTTCCTCTACATAATAACAATAATCTATATAAAATATAATTATTTATGTACTTTTAAAACTTGTTTTCATTTAATTGCTCAGAGATCATCTCAGGTTTACTTAATCTTTGAAGCCCCTATACACTCATCTCAGAACTTATCTCTCAAAGTTTTGCAAAACAATGAAATCATGACTGCAAATTGTTTAGAACAGTACCTGATATAAAGTATTCCACCTACCAATATCTTGTATAATAAAAGGCTAATATGCAAATCTACCAAACTGCGGAATGAGGAGTCACCATGATGCACACTAACCACCTGGGGGCAGACACTCAACACAGGAGCTCCCTTCTGGTCGTCAGTGCACTCCCACAGGGGGAGCACCTCTCAGCCAGAAGCCAGGTTCAGGACAATCAGACATTCCCTGAGGGCTCCTGGACTTCCAGAGGGTACAGGCCAGGCAGAGGAGACCTCCCACCCCCAAGTGCATGAATTTCATGCACCAGGCCTCTAGTTAGGTGATAGTAGGTAAGAAATCTGGATTTTCTTAATACATATACCACTAGTAATAATGCAAAGCTGTATCATTTTGTATTTATCACTTCTTTGTTTGCTCAGAAATCACTGAATTGGTGTTATACTGAGAAAGCTAAAGAGATCAAACTCAGCCTTCTTGCTTTTTTTGTGTTTTTTTAAAAATAACAATTGCAATTTATTTTGTTACTTTGAAACCAGTCTACTAGATTCCTCAGATGTGAGATGCAGAAAAAGCCTAGCCCCTAAGTAGCAATGGTGAATTAAATTGAGATACTAATGACCACACTTTATGTACTGATTGATTCTTTCATTCACAATATAAATCAACAGGAATCCTGCATTCTTGACATAAACTGGTGATAACTTTTCAGGTTGAGTTGTGATAATAGGTATAGTTGACTGGAAGAGAGGAAGAGAGAGGAGGGAAAGGGAAAAGAGGAAGAACGAAGACAGAGGATGAGAGGACAGAAGAAAAGTACAAGGGGGTTTATAAGTGGCAGCAGCTCTGAGGGTGAATGCTGGAGATTGTGACAGGGATAGCCTGTCACTGTGGGAGCTGTTGAGATAGTACTGAAGAGAGATCCATCAGGCCATGGCCCTGCCAAGGTAGAAGAGGTTGCTGCTCACAAAAGACAGGTGGCAAAGAGCTCTCAAAGACTCAGCAAACAAATACAGGATGTACCACTCAATTCCAAACATTCAAGCATTAGAAGGAAAGGTAACATGACCCAAGATCCCAACCTAGATAGATATATCAAAACGTGATTACAATTGTGTTGTGCCGATGAATCTAACTGCTGCATAGAACAACATCAGTCTACAGATATAAGTTTGTAAACTATATTTCAAAGGGGAATATATTTTAAAAAGAAGAAAAAGAAAGAATACTAAGAAAGAGAAAGGGGTAGAATGAGGAAGGGAATAGAAAAATAGAGTTGGTGAGGGAAGGGAAAGGGGAGAAAGAAGAGGGAGGAAAGGGCAAATAATTCTAAAATAATTTTAGCATTAAATATTTCATAGCATTGCATATTATAATTACCACATATTTGGTGAATTCAATTATTTAGGTAGATCAATCATTAATGGTGCTGGGGAACTGAAGTTTAAACAGCAATCACAAATACAAATTTACATTTTAGTTTCCTCAATAAATATGTCTCACAACTGTTATCAGCTACTGCAAGATGGTGTTAGAGTACCACGAGGTGGTTTCATTCAATAAGCTTTGGAACACCTAATGCAGTTGTCACTTGAAGCTATAGTAGGAGTCTGTATGCAAAATAAGAGAAATTCAGCCTTCAAGCAAGGTAAACCATATTATTGCTATTTAAAGGTTTGAATGAAGATGTTTAAAATATCTTTAAATGAACTGACTCCCAAGACTGATGTAGGGACTAAAAATATAACTATGGTGGAAACATATCTCAAGAAAGATTGTGACAGTTTGAATCGAGTATGGTTGACAAAACAGCCAAGAATAAAGGAGTCCCTGAAACACACATTGGCAGTGAATGTCAAGCACTTTACTAGGAGGGTAGTCCCACACAAGATCAAAGGGAAGGTTTTATTGGAAAAGTACAGATGCATTAAATTTAAGACAATATCTTAGACTAATTCAATTAAACAAATCCCACTCTTGAAATTTCTCAATCGCTAAGCAACATTCTGGCAATTTACTTTCCATCCATTTTCCATTTGAGAAAAATTGTAAGTCCAGATAATTTAAAGCATGCTTGATTTAATGTTTGTTCAAGTATTTTTTTTATTTGAGTTCAATTACTGGAAACTCTTGGTTTCCATTTATAACCAATATATGTGTTGAGCCTTTTAAATTTCAATTAAAAGTACATAGTAGATATCTTTCAGAAAAAATTGGTTATATTGACTAGCTTGACAGCAAAGACTCAGAATCTCTGTAACTTTTTTTCTAATACTCACAAAAGAATAGTATTCAGGATAAAGTGGATTCTAATGACTAGTGCTCAAGATTTTTTTTTGAAGTACTAAGTTAGTCTTATCTATGGAGCAATCCCACCAAATAGATATAAAAATGTTCCTTTCTTTTCTTCTCTCTTCCTTCTCTAAATGTTTATTGACAGCCTTGTAAATATACCAGCTGATACAAAAAGAACTGAAACTGCAAAGATTCAGAAGTCTGAGTCCTACATCTATTCAGTCTAGTTGAGTGGACAGACTTGAAAAGCAAACATAGCAACCAAGTGTGATAGTTGCTACTGGCAAAGGGATATATGGGTTGTCAAAAGGTTTAGAGTCAAGGTTTCAATTTGCAACCTTAGATTTGAAAAGATCCTTGTCAAAGAAGATCTATTTTTAGTACTAAATTTACAACTATAGTTATTTTTTTTAAATATTTAGTATAACTTTTATTGTATGTTGGTGTCCGGGAAAAATATGGCTCCCCACACAAAGTGTAATTTTTTTCGATGATGGCAATAGTAGATACAATCAAAGGTACAACTAATAAAAGAAACTGAACTACATTTGTATCTAATGAGATTAGCCAGGTTTCCAACATTTAAATTTATACTTATTTATATAAGGCTAAGCATATATAACAAAGTTTTTGAAGTAATTCAGTCCTCATGAAACCTAATTTCCTATATTCCTATAATGTCAATAAGTTTAAAGATAGAGTGATTGGCTTTCCTCTCTCCAGGGAAGTGCCCTCCCTGCCCTCTAAATAAGGTATGCAAGAGGTGACTAAGGACATTCTGCTATAAAGTTGTATCAATTCTGGGTATAATGAAAAAGTTTTACTCTTACATAAGATAATATTTTCAACAGCTTAGAAAGTTGATTGGAAAGAATGACACAATTATAGATTTTAATAATTTCAAAAACCTTTCTTGATAAACTTTAAAAGGCATGCAGGAGAGTACCTGCTACCAAAAAGCAAATATAAAAGAAGCTCCTTGCTGACAGAGCAATCTTTAATCCTTCAGACATTATCTGTGGCCAAAAGAAGATTTAACAGGCAAATGTCACTGTACATCAAATGCCTTCCTTTCAGAGACTGTTTTATTATATCTTAATTTAAATCATAAAGTAATATCCTTAAAGGTACTAAAGTTAAGTAAATCAGATGAAAAAAAAAACAAACAAACACCCAGTTAATTCTATGCTAATTTTCATACTCAGAGAGAGAATGCAAAAGATCAATGGGATTTAAAGAAAAATATTATATACTGGTATACAAGGTATGCCTCATCTGCCTTTGTACATATTTGTATTTAATTTTCATAGAGAAGGACTTGAATTTAAATCTCCACTCAGAGACGACTCTGGTTAAAAATATCACCTTTATTAAATCTCAACTAGCCATCAGATAAACAAGTACATTTCAAAGTAGTATTCCCACCTTGCAGGGTTCCAGTTAAGGAAATAATAAAGTGAAATATGAAAAAAAGAAAGATTATTCTTTGAAAGGAAGGGATCTAATTAAAAGGAGGACCTAACAACTCCATGGATTAATTGGGAGCCAACCGAGATAATTGGACCTATGGGAGTATGATTACACCCATTATAATGTGCTTTGTTCGTTATGTATAAGGTAAGTGTTTGATGCTTTAATTGAGTGTAGCACTACAATGAAAATAGAGATGATATAGAAAAATTCATATTTTGGAATGCAATCTCCTAAAGTTCTCTGGCATCATTAATAATCTCCCCCCTCCCCCCCCAGATACAATTTTCTAGGTTTCTTGGAGCCACTTTGATAACAGTGTGGTTTACAAACATATCAACCAAAATAAATTTATGCTATTAAAAGTTGATCTACAGACCACATGTAGCTGCATTGAAATTAGAAATTCAACAAGATCACATTACTCTGCAATTGAAGTTAAAATGGGCTACTTTTTTTTGAAGATGGTATCTTTAAAAGTTTATTGCAATAAACACTGCCTTTCAATTAGATTATCTTCCAGGAAAGAAAACTACAGAATTGTGGAGCCTCAGGGAATCTTATCTGGTCAAACTCCCTATTTTTACAGTTGAACGGTCTATCTGAAAACAATGGTTGAAAATTCTAGAACAGATCTAGATCTTTATTGGGAATAGGAGGTGTGGGGGCTCGTCTGGTAGATGTAGAGTATGTCCTTTTGAAAATGCATGACCTAGAAACCAAAAGTCATTTGCATACATCTAAACACCTTGTGATTTTATAACGTTTTAAAAACAAATACCTATTTAAGGCAGTGGTTCTCAACCTTTCTAATGCCACGAAATATCTATTTAAGGCAGTGGTTCTCAACCTTTCTAATGCCACAACCCTTTAATATAGTTCCTCATGTTGTGGTGACCCCCAACCATAAAATTATTTTTGTTGCTACTTTATAACTGGAATTTTGCTACTGTTATGAATTGTAATGTAAATATCTATGTTTTTTGATGGTCTTTGGTGACCCTGCTAGCAGTTCTCAACCTGTGGGTTGCGACCCACAGGTTGAAAATCACTGCTGTAGATCCTAAGACCCTCAGTCATGGCATAAATGTTAAGAACCACTGATTTAAGGACAGTGTGGAGGTGGTAAAATAAGAATCACTCCATTTGCACTGGGAAATGGGATGGCTTGTACTTTGAATAGTGAAAAGTTATTCCAGTTGGTTAGGTAAAAAGGCAGAAATGATATTATTATAGACAGAAAAGTATGACTCAGATCCCCTAAGTAAACAAATAGGTCAGCACATAGAATAGGCTGCCCTTGCAGGCACTGTGTTCCTCCACCAAAGACCACAGATTCTGCCAGGAGCTTCTCCTAGAGTGACATTGTCGCTCCACTTCCTGGCAAATTCTTCCTTCACTGGCCCTTCAAGCATAAATCCAATCCACACTTGGCTTTCTATTTTAAACACTAAAGACAAAGTCACCTTCTAAAAATACAAATATGGGCATTTAGAAATTCTGCCATCTTAACCTGAGCTACACAACACAGTAGGTCTTGGTTGTTCCCTATCATCCCAGTTTTACCTAAATTACCTCCTTACTCGGTCTTCCAGACTGAACCTGAATGTCACATGCTGTCTTATGCTCCTACCTCTTTGTGTGCTTGTACTTCTTCATAACAGTCATTTGAATTTTAATAATCTATTTAATTAGCTTTTAATGTACAGGTGAATATAGAATATTTTGTTTCTTTCCTCCTTTATATCACTCGCTCCCTTCCTCCCTCTCTCTCTCCCTTTCTCCCTTCCTCCTTTCTTGTCTTCAGCCTTTATCATTCAGTATTTCTTTTAGTTTGTTATCTTCACAAATATTTACAGTGTTTACTAAGGTCCCTGCCTTCCTGGGGATTACATTTTGACAGGAAAGGTAGATATTAAACCATAATTGCAATAAAAATCATGATAAGCACTAGGTGGACAAGATTCAAAGTCATATACCACCTTCACTGCATTAATATCAGAACCAACAATAAAACATGGCAGATAATAGACCTGCCATAGGTAAGAAAGTAGTATAGAGTTTTTATAAAGAACACTAGAGGCCCAGTGCACAAAATTTGTGCATGGGAGCATGTGTCCTTCAGCCCAGCTTGCACCCTCAACAATCTGGGATCCCTATCACAATCCAGCACTGCTGGATTTGAACTGCTCATCTGCCTGCCTTCCTGATTGTCCCTAACCGCTTCTGCCTGCCAGTCTTCTCACCCCCTAACCACTCCCATGCCAGCCTGATTGATGCCTAGCTGCTCCCCTGCCATCCTGTTTGCCCCTTACTGCTCTCTCCTGCAGGCCTGGTCACCTCTAACTGCCATCCCCTGCAATCCTAGTCACCCCTAACTGCCATCCCCTGCAGGCCTGGTCCCCCCAACTGCTCTCCCCTGCAGGCATGAGTACCCCCAACTGCCCTTCCCTGTAGGCCCGGTCACCCCCAACTTTCCTCTTCTGCCAACCTGGTCACCCTGCCCTGCTGGCCTGATCACCCACAACTGCCCTCCCCTGCAAGCCTGATCCCTGCCAACTGCCCTCCCCTGCTGGCCATCTTCTGGTGGCCATCTTGTGTCCACATGGGGGCAGGATCTTTGACCACAAGGGACAGCCATCTTTGTGTGTTGTAATAATGGTCAATTTGCATATTACTCTTTTATTAGATTGGATTCAATGTACTGTCAGTATCAATTGAACTCAAAATTTGCTAAATTGATTTGTCGCTAATTCTGTTTACTAATTATAAATAGCACTTACAAAATCTTCCCTTCAGAATTAAATGAGAGTAAAGCTACATAAATCACTGAGAGGAGAAACTGATAAACACACAGAGCTAGCATTATGGTAGATTTTCAGAAAGGCAAAGATATCGTGGACTTTGTATATGAATTTGTAAGAAAAGGAAGAACAACAAAATAATAGTTCATAGCTTTTCTATTTTGGGAGATCACAATTTAAATTAACAATAATTAAAACCTCACAAAAATATAGAATAATTAATTTTAAGCACTGAACATAAGATAGCCAACATTCTGGCATAAGGAATTAAAATGACATATTGTATCAGCTTTAGAAATATAGTTTTATGTACAAGAAACCTCCTGGCAAATGCAATAAAGCAGATTTATTAATATAGTAAGTTTCATGCCTAAATCTGATCAGATTTGCTCAGGCAGTCATCACGTGTGCCTCAAAACTCCTGCAGTAGATAAAGAAGTCATGTTTCCATGCCATTTGAAAACTCCGGCCCTCTGTGGCCTCTGCTGCCTGTTATTTTGCAGTCCAGAGTTAACCCCCCCCCCTTTTATTAGTGTCAGGCTTTGCTTAAATGTCAGTTCCCAATTTCTAGCTTATTGTTGCCTCTTTCATAAAATTATTCTGGGAAGTTTTTATATTTGGTAAACTCTAAGCAAATTAAAACTGTGTGTTATTCTTTTATACTATAGATTCTATTACTAAAATTTTTGCTTGAATTGTCCCTGAGAAAATGACATTAATTAGAATTATTATCTTTTAATTTTTCCATATTTTATAGCATGTAAACTTATGTAAATAAATAACTCATAACATGGTTTTTAATCTTTATTTATATAATGACTAGAGGCCCAATTCACAAAATTTGTGCCAGGGGCCCTGCCCTTGCCATGCCAGCTGCCTCCCAGCTCCAGCTGCCTTGTAGTCCCCTGCCCACTGGTTGTTCGAGAAGGTTGTTCAGCCTTCTGGTCTAATTAGCATAGTAGTGCTTTATAATATATAGGATATTTCTAAATGTCACAAAGTATGAAATTAACATAGGTATAATAGAAAATTTTAGTAAAACAAGAATAAAAAATAAAACCATGGGGACATTAAAGTTAATTAGCTAAAAATACTATATTTCTATCATTCTTAAATACCAAATTATATCTCATGTTAGCACAACTTTACAAAGCATAATAATGTCATAGGACTTCCAATGTTTATACTTGCATATTAGTCATTATCCTTTCTTGACTATCTATGCACAGATTCACATTGTTGAAAAGTAAGCCAGGAAAAATGTATCAAGAAAATAGTTTCAGTCATTTAAATTTAGTTGATTAGAAAAGAGTGCCAGCAACCATCTTAAGTTTGGCTTGACTTTGACATAAGCTGAATAAATTAAACAAAATGTGTAAGTTGTAGAATTTCACTTTTTATGGTAACATGAAATATCCATTGAACCACACGGAGCTGGTTTGTCATTCCTGTATGGCTATTCCCATCACATCAAATACAAAGAAAAAGAAAATGGCACATTTAGCCAGTGCTCTCCAATAGGACTTTCTTCAGTGATGGAACTATTCTGTGGTCTCCCCTAGGCACACGTGACTACTGAACACCCAAAATGTATGCACTGTGACCAGGAATTTTTTTATTGCATTCAATTTTAATTACTTTAAATATAAATAGCCACATATACTGAATGTCTGTCAAACTGAATGGCAGAAACTGATATGAATAATTGTCCCTGCACCTATTCCTGCAATTTCTTAAATGAACATTTTTCTCAAGAAACAAGACAGATATGTCCAAATATACTCATAATAATCTGTTTAAAGTTGCAGAATATGACTCGTCCTGAGTCTCTTTAGTTATATTCATAAGGGACTGAAGATCACAGAAGACAGACTTGCTATTATGAGAACCAAAGTCTGACTCACCCCGTCTATACCTGGGGGGATAAAAGGCCGCCTTGCTAACCTAACGTGCTTGCACTGTCCCTGTGTGAATCACCACCTGCTTCTGTGGTGAGAGGAAGAAGGCAGCTCTGAATTGTATGGTTTATCAAGGTGTGCAAAAACAGGGGAAAGAAGATGGAGTCACTTCCCTTTCCTGCTCATCCACTAGATTTTCACTCTGGGGAAAACTCATCAGCAAATTTTAAGAGATATGTAATGTATTTCCAAAGCATATAAAGTGGACAGATTGAGGATGTCCTGCCAACCATTAATATCCTAGGTTTATATTTTAGTCCAAACTCTTCTATAAAAGAAGCTTATGTATTTATTGTGCTTCATCAGGGTACCAACACTTGGGCATTGTTCAGCCCTAGAGTTTTCATATTGATCCCATGAGGAGATTCAGAATACCCTGAGTGACGTATTGTTTTTATCACCTAAGCTTTAAAGTGACCTGCCATCAAGTAAAATCAGTGTTCAGTGGGCAATAATTCTATTGTGTATAATTACAATTACCCACATCCTTCTAACTTTTAGCCAGTCTTCATTTTTACTCACCTTCAATCAGACAGCTTTGTTTTATGTACGCAACTTTAGATCCTTGACACTGTGGGAAAAATTTCCGTTTACCATCAAGTAGCTTGTTACTTTCCTCACTTGATTGAATTTGGATATTATTTTCTAAGTATATGAGGTTGGAATCCTTTATAATGATCAGA
This sequence comes from Antrozous pallidus, assembly GCA_027563665.1. Taxonomy (NCBI): domain Eukaryota; kingdom Metazoa; phylum Chordata; class Mammalia; order Chiroptera; family Vespertilionidae; genus Antrozous; species Antrozous pallidus. Next base: position 30,746,009 of record CM050519.1, read on the forward strand.
TTCTTATCTGCATGATGAAGATATTACTTTTTTGTGCTGATTACTGCTAATGCTTTACAAAAGGAAACTTTGTTTACCTGAGCAGTTTTGATTTATGGATTTTGAACTAACTCAGTGTTGCTTTAAAAACTGACAGAACATTTGTTTGCTTTGTAAAAAGAATGACTATTGAAGAATACGCAATTGACTAAAGAGATTTATCAGTGTCTCAGAAAGCAGGGTATTGCTGTGGTAAAATTAAATCACTTAATGATTTCAATATGCCTCATAAGGATTTCAGGTTTGGGTAGTGTGTGTATAATTATTTACTAAAATGGGATACTTTGGAGGGCAAAATAAGACTATTTTAATTTAATTAAACTGGGACAAAAGGCATGCATGGGAACTGCTCCAGACAAAGCAGGACCCCATGACCCTAGATTTAAGAATTTAAGAATGCTTAGATAGGCCTTGGCCATTTGTGTAGTTGGTTAGGGTGTTGTCATGATATGCTAAGGTTGTGGTTTCAATTTCTAGTCAGGGCACATACAGGAATAAACCAATCCTTTATAATAAAAGGCTAATATGTAAATAGATGAAATGGCAGAACAACCCAACAACCGGTTGCTATGACATGCATTGACTACCAGGGGGCATGTGTGGAACAAGGGAGGCACTGTCTACAAGGGGATGGTAGAGCAGGTGAGTGAGGGAGCCAGACCAAAGGGAAAGTGCTAGTATGGGTGAGCCTGTGGTGGTTACTGAAAATTTTTTAACCCATGTGCCAAGGTTCTGCCTGGTGTTTGCACCTGCTGCTGGTACTGGCCCGGCTTGCACCTGCTGCCAGTGTGGGTCCCAATCACTCAGTGCCAGCAGTGGGTGCAAGCCACAGCTACTGGCAGATAGGGGGATGGGACCATGGTGGGAGGGGCTGGGCAGGGGCACAAAGGATGAGCTAAGACCTGCCCCTGTGCCTACCACAGCCTCGTAACCCACAATTCCTTTCAAGGTGTATAAATTCATGCACTGGGCCCCTTGTGAATACATAAATAAGTGTAATAACAAATGATGTATCTTGCTCTCTCCCTCTTCCTCTCTAAAACTAGTAAATAAATACCTTTTTAAAAAATGTTTTTATTTATTTCAGAGAGAGGAAGAGAAAGGGAGAGAGAGATAGAAACATCAATGATGAGACAGAATCATGGACCAGCTGCCTCCTGCAGGCCCACCACTAGGGACTGAGTCAGTAACTTGAGCATGTGCCCTGAGTGGGAATCAAACTGTGATCTCTTGGTTCATGGCTTAATGCTCAACCATTGAGCACACTGGCCAGCCAATAAATAATTAAAAAACAAAAAGAGCCGAAGCCGGTTTGGCTCAGTGGATAGAGCGTCGGCCTGTGGACTGAAAGGTCCCGGGTTCAATTCCGGTCAAGGGCATGTACCTTGGCTGCAGGCACATCCCCAGTGGGGGGTGTGCAAGAGGCAGCTGATCAATGTTTCTCTCTCATTGATGTTTCTGACTTTCTATCCCTCTCCCTTCCTCTCTGTAAAAAATCAATAAAAGATATTTTTAAAAAAAGAATGCTTAGCTATATCAGAGCACCCCTTTATTAGGAAACCAATCCTTGGAAATATAATAACCCAAAACTTTTCTGAAGTGAGAACTGAACTGTCCTTTGCTTCAAGGGGGTTCATTAGTCTACCATGTTGGAGACTCCCTGATCCTCCTCCAATTTTTATCTCAAGTCGTCTGGTACATTACCATTGCTTAGGATCTTGCTGTTTACCTTGTTCTGAAATATTTTACAAAAGTGTATTTAAAAACCCTCTCCATTCTTCAAGCTCCTACTTAAATATTCTTGTAGACTCAATGCTTGTTTCCACCCAAAATTCATAGTTTGAAACCTAAGTCCCAATGTGATGGTATTTGAAGGTGGAATCTTTGGGAGGTGAGTCACGAAGACAAAACCCTCATGAGACTCCATAGAGCTTCTACAAGACTGCTGATTGATTATTAAGGAGAAGGGCTCTTACCGGACACCAAATCTCATCAGACACTGGATCTGCTGACATCTTGATCTTGGACTTCTAACCCTCTAGAATAGTAAGAAATAAATGCTTGTTGTTTATAAGTCACCTTGTGTACCCCAGTGTAGGGTAGTTTTGCTGTAACAGCCCAAGCAGACTATGGCATATTTTTTTCTCCATGATTATCTGCTTCAGTAAGATATGTGAAAATGTTTCCTTTGGCTTCCAAGTTTTCACTGTATATTTTACCTCTCATTTTAATTTAAGTATGTCCCTTCATGTTGTAGGTAATTGCTAACATATCATTTCTCCACAATTGCAGGGATGATTTTTTTTTTCTATGTTTAACTCACCATGATGCTTGTCTCAGTGTACTTCTATGTTGTCTACTGAGTCGACTAAAGAGATTACTGAAGAGGTACTTGAGGAAGTTTGTAATTACATGGGAATTATTACTACAGGTATATTACTAACTACAGTTATTGTCTACTATGTATGCATGGTGGTGATGAATATTCTGAAATCATATTTTACATGAGTCTAAACTATACATACCTAACATGCTTATAAAGCTGAGATTCAAATAAATAATGTATTCCTTAGATCTCCTCACAATATACTGTAAATAAGAAGGGAAAAGGTTATTTTTTGTTTAGCTGAGTGCTTTATCCCCAGTGCCTAAAGCAGTACATACCACATAGTAGGTGATTAATAAAATTTTTGAGTAGACAAATACAAAAATTGTCTTACTGTTTACTATGTTACATGCAGGTAAAAAGACTAATAAAAACAAAGGCATAAAGCTGTAATTTTGAAATTTTAGGCCATGCTAAAAAATGGCAGAAGACTAGACATTTCAATATTAAGCAATGTAAAACTGGGCAGAGCTTGTTGTAGATAGATATGTCTTAAATTTTAAAGAAGTCATGGAAAGAAAACTCTTATTTCTAATTGGGTCAAGTATTTACACTAATTTTCTTTAGATAATATTTGATCTTATTTAAATTGGGGTCCTATGTAATAAAAGGGTAATATGCAAATAGACCAAACCACAAAATCACTGGTTGCTATAACATGCACTGACCACCAAGGGGCAGATGTTCAGAGCAGGCGATCCCCTGGTGGTCAGTGCACTCCCATAAGAGGAACACTGCTCAACCACAAGCCCTGCTGACAGCTGGGGAGCACAGTGGCAGTGGTGGGAGCCTCTCCTGCCTCCACTGCAGTGCTAAGGATGTCTGGCTGATGGCTCAGGCCCACTCCCCATGGAGCCTAAGCCATCAATCAGACATCCTCCGAGAGCTCCCAGACTGCTAAAGGGCACAGGCTGGGCTGAGAGATACCTCCTCCCTCCCCTAGTGCATGAATGTCCTACACGGGGTCTCTAGTTTAATTATAATTATCAGAGAATTACTTTTGTTTTATTAGCTCTGTGCATGTCAAATCACTCCACATTCTGCTCTTATGGGTGACAACTGCAGTAGGATTCACCTTTTTCAGGGCAAAGTAAAAGTTGGATTTAATCCAACTTTTAATCAGCTGTACAGATGGGTTTATTTCACAAATACACTATGCTGCACAGATGGAAGTTCCCGAATGCCTGACAAGGTGTTAAAACTGCTATTGATATTACAAAGGAATTAAAAATTAGCACAGGAAAGTATAACTACTATTATGGGCTTGGTCTCTGATAAGTATATTAGCTTAGCACTTATATTTTGTCCTTGGCAGGAAAAAAAAACACATTTGCAACAAATAATTTGAAATACACATTAGGTATACATGATCTCAGGTTTCACATGAAATATTTTTTGGCTTTGTAAGGACTTAGTAACTCAAGTAAACTAAGTTGGTAGAATATATGAATGTAAATATTTTAAATGTGTTTCAAAGGGTAGACTTTTTAAAATGACATCCTATCTGAAATACAAATGCGAAAATAATACATAAATCATGAAAGCGATACATAAAGTATGAACATATTTCAGTTAAATGTTAAGCCATTTCAATAAAATAAATCACATAATAATCAGCTTAGGATGAAATGGCTTCAACAATCAACAGCCTCTAGGCACTACCTGAAAATTTGTTGTAAACACCTGTGGTTTTTTATTATGAGCTTATTTTCTTCATGGAAAAGAATTAGTAATGAGCTGTTTCTATTCTTTTGTTCAAGTAAAATCCCAATGTATTTAACTTCCTGGATTCAGAATTTAGTACTTTAATTTCTTTCCTATTTTCTTAACATAACCATCTTCCATCACTTTATGTTTTATATTCTTAACATTATATATCACCATGCCCCCCCTCCCATTTTCTCCCAACAACTGCAAATATTAAGAGTTTGTATTAATTCTATTTGTGAAATGGAAAAATCCTAAATCCTACAAATTAATAATACAAAGGATTTTAATGGCATAAGCACAATTAATATGAATTATTTCCTAGCTTAATAAAACAACTAAAAAAGCAAGGCGAGTTTAGGGAGATGCTGTCAGCTTGCTGATTTATTTATTGGGATGAGGGTGTGAAGGGAGGGTAATGACAGCAATCATGGAAATCTTTAGATTACCAATGTGGTAGAACAGTTGCCACAAGTGGCTATTGAGTACTTGTGATTAGTGCCAACTAAGATGTGCTCAAAATGTAAAATATACATTAGATTTTAAAAATACGTCTAGCATACATCATTAATATTTGTGTTTATTTCACGTTAAAGTGATAATGTTTTAAACATATAAAATTAATGAAATATATTGTTAAAACTAATTATATAGTAAAAAGATTAACATTTATTTTCCCCCATTTCCTTTTAATTTTGTTAAGAGAGCTACTGGAAAGTTTAAAATTACATTTGTGGCTTGCACAATGGTTCACATTATATTTCTATTACACAACACTAGTCTAGGATTTATTTAGAGAGAATATCTCAAATGGGAGAGTGTGTCCTGTTAGAGGTAATTACACATAACTTCAGACAGATAAATAAGCTTTCTTTTCTGTCAAATGGTAATGGATATTATTAATATTTCTAAATTAATGACCCACTATACAGCTATGGCTCATTTAATGTAAATTAATCTAAACAATTTCATATTTATGTATTTAAGTTTTGCTCTTCCCATTGCAAACTTCTTCTAAAGCAGCAGGTCTGGTCCAGGACCAGAATCAAAGCAGCTCCATAGGCCATTTAACTCTCTGAAGGCATACATACTTGCTTTTATCTTCATGGATTTCTCCTTCTCTCTGCATGCAACTTCTGGCTTTTTCCTCTCACCCATGTTTTCATGTCTCCCATTACTGTTTTATCGCTTGTACCTCTAAGCTTTGGCCAGTTTATGGGCCCTAAAGTGCTGTCCTCCAGCCTCTCTCTGCATGTATATATTTCTGCTTTTGTTCTTAGTGTTCTCTGTCAATTCTCTTGTTATTTTATAATTCACTCACCCTTAAGAACATGATTGCCTTTGATTATCTTGCCATGCTCTGCCAAAGCTCAGTTAACTGACTAGCCTTTGTGCACCACAGAGACAAGGCTACCTGGCAAAAAATCAGACATGTAGATCAGACCTTAACCCAGGCTTTGAGCAGAATTATTCCCCTCAACAGTGACATGCTAAGGAAGATATATCATAAACAATTTCATGCACAATAGAAGAAGTGAAATAAACATGATTGAAACTAATGATTAGTACCTCCTGCAAAAATCAGTCTTTGATGTTTGCCAAGAACACACATAGTATTTAATGGGTATTATTTAATTTATCCAAGTAAGTTTAAGAAAAAAAGCAAACAACCAAAAACTCCAAATACATTATTGAATGAAGACATAAACTGAAGGAGGCAATCATACTACTATAATTCTTAGCAATGATAGTATTTCATTTGAAATATATAATTTCCCCTAAAAGTTATCATATTTTACCCCTATATATTTTTTACTTCAGGTACAACACAACAGTATTGAAATATCTTGAGCATTATCAAACTGTATGGAATATTGCATACTTACTTTTTTAATTTACTTATTTTTGAAATTATTATTGAAGTGACAATTGTTAATAATATTAAACAAGTATCAAGTATATAAGTCTGTAATACATCATCTGTATATTGCATCATGCATTCATCACTCAAAGTCAAGTCTCCTTCTGTCACCATTCATTTGTACCCAATTTACTCTCTTCTACTTCTTCCCACCTCCTTTTCCCTCCAGTAATCATCATAATCTTGTTTTTCTGTTTTTATTTTCTTTACTTAATTCCTTCACTTTTTTTATCCAACTGTCAGTCTGTTATCAGTATCTATAAGACTGTTTCTATTTTGTTATAACTTATTTTATTTATTAGGTTTCACATATGAGTGAAATCATAGGGTACCCTTCTTCTGAGTGGCTTAGGTTACTTAGCATAATGTTCTCCAGATCCATCCTTGTGGGTGCAAAAGGTAATATTTCCTTTTTTTCTTTTACTGCTGTTTAGTATTACATTGTGTAAATGTGTCTCAGAATTTTTTTATCTGCTCATCTACTGATGACCACTTGTGTTGCTTTGAAATATTGGTTTTTGAAAATAATGCTGCAATGAACATAGGGATCATATATTATTTTGAATTATAATTTTGGGTGTTTTTGGATAGTCCCATGAGAGGTATTGCTGGCTCATAAACCAATTACATTTTTAAAAAAATTTTTGAAGAGACTCCATACTGTTTTCCACAGTGGCTATACCAATCTGTATTCCCACCAACAGGGTTGACTTTCCTCTACATCCTCACCAATACTTGCTATTTGTTGATTTATTGATGATAGCCATTCTGACAGTTGTGAGGTGATACCTCAATGTGGTTTTAATTTCCATCTCTGTGATGATTAGTGATGTTGAGAATCTTTTCAGATGCCTCTGAATTTAATTTTAATGATTGCTATATCATTGAACAATAATTTCATCTATGAGCTGAAATAACAGGTTGAGGAAAAGTAAGTTTACAATTGTTCATATGAAAAATAATATAAGAATTAATAAATAATAAAAAATTAAACTCCACATTTTGCATATTTACAACTATAAATTTGGTCCATTGTGTATAATAGTATAAATCTCCAATTTCAAAATTCTTACAATGGGGTTATATAATTGAGGAAAATTTAAAAGAAATTTCTGATTAGGTACCTAAATTTGGACCAATAAGATGTCAGCACACAAAAAATGTGCGGCATGTGAGAAGTCTTCTGTACAGGGATTAATCATCCATTTTACTTCGTTTGAGTTTCTGGCTACCTGGAATGAATAAAAGCAATCTAGCATTCTAACAATTTTCTATGTATGATGTGCAGTGAGTTGAGAGTAAAATCTATATGCTAAGATTTTGTAACATCTCTGAGCATATCAACAAGCAATCTAAAAACCCTGGACCACCCATTAGTAGGCCTAATTTATGTCCAGGTAAGTAAAACTTGATATATTTTAAGTGACTCTTATTTTGCAATTTTCTGTGTTGTACACTTGAATCTAATCCATACTGATAGAGTATTACTCATGTTGAAGTCGTGTTCCTACTTTATCTCATACAAGCATTTCTCCTAAGATGTTTAAATGTAAAACTCCTCTATAGATGTCTCCATAAATATTGTATTAAAAAATACAGCAACAACTTTCCATTCAGGAGAGCAGGTATTTTATAATACAAAACATTTACACAGCAGATAACATATATATATATATATATATATATATATATATATATATATATATATAAATAAATGCCTAAGTCAGTGGTTGGCAATTTGCAGCTCATGAGCTGTCGCTCTGTTGACTGAGTTTGCAGACCACTGTTAAGGCATTACCTTTACCCAGAAATTTTAACTTCAGGTTAAAGACATTAGTACATTATTAAAATGTTTTTTAAGTGTTTTTCTCTAAGACAATGGTCGGCAAACACCTTAGTCAATAGTGACTGTTATGACTGGTAAACATCTCGACTGGTTGCTATGATGTGCACTGACCACCAGGGGGCATATGCTCAATGCATGGACTGCCTGCTGGTGGTCAGTGTCCTCCCACAGTGGGAGTGCCGCTCAGTCAGAAGCTGGGTTAATGGCTGGGGTGCACAACTGTGGCAGCACTACAAGCGGCAGGCGCAGCAGGCCAGCTCAGGCTCCTCCTCAGTTGCCTGTTGTTTCACACACTGCTACATCTCTTGAGGGGTCCCAGATTGTCAGAGGGCACAGATCAGGCTGAGATGCACAAATCCATGCACTAGGCCTCTAGTATTTATATAAAAAGGTCAATTAAAGCATATTTCTGTTAGTAATGGATAATATCATACTCATTATAATGTCCGGACTTTTATAAAATATATGTAACATATAAGTAATAAACATATATTTTAATAATATTTAAAACTTATAAAAGGGTCTGATACATATTATCCTTTCCTTTTCTTTAATTATTAAAACATCTCTTTAGTATTTCCACTATTATAAAATGTATGCCTAAAACACTTAAAAATAATGTTTGTTGTAAATTATGAAATTTTTAAAATATGAAATTACACTTTCTACATTTTTACACCTGCTTTCTTCAGTTACCATGTTAGCAGCTTTATTAGCCATGGCATTAAATATTCTCCAACAGTAGGTATATTAGTCCCTCTCAAATTAAGTCATGTTTTATATATCTATTTAACTATAATTGGATATCACAGGTTTGTCTAATGTTTTACTGTAATATAACACGAAAACAAATAAATAAATATATGTCTGTATCATAAATGATGTCTTTGGAAAACTGGTGAGTAGATTTTTGAGTCAAATGACATGAGTATTTTTAATACTAGTGATAAATATTTTCTTTTTTTTAATCTTTATTGTTCAGTTTATTAATTACATTGTTCCCTTCTCCCCCCCCTATAGTTTCCCTCTACCTGGTACCCATCCCACCCTCCGCCCTCACCCCCCTCTACTGTCCTCTCCCATAGTTGCATGATTTTTGTCCAGTCTCTTGCTGCACTTCCCATAACCCCTTTCTCCCCAAGAGTTGTCAGTCCATTCCCTCTCTATGTCCGTGATTCTGTTACATTCACCAGTTTACCCTGTTCATCAGCTTATTAATTCACTTGATTTTTAGATTCATTTGTTGATAGATGTGTATTTGTTGTTCCTAATTTACACTTTTATCTTTTTCTTTTCCCTCTTCTTAAAGAATATCTTTCAGCATTTCATATAATATTGGTTTGGTGGTGATGAACTCCTTTAGCTTTTTCTTATCTGCGAAGCACTTTATCTGGCCTTCAATTCTGAATGATAGCTTTGCTGGATAGAGTAATCTTGGTTGTAGATTCTTGCTATTCATCACTTTGAATATTTCTTGCCACTCCCATCTGGCCTGCATCATTTCTGTTGAGAAATCCGCTGACAATCGTATGGGTGCTCCCTTATAGGTAACCAACTGTTTCTTTCTTGCTGCTTTTAATATTCTCTCTTTGTCTTTTGCTTTTGGCATTTTAATTATGATGTGCCTTGGTGTGGTCCTCTTAGGGTTCCTATATATTGGGGTTCGGTGCGCTTCTTGGACTCCTAAGTCAATTTCTTTCACCAGGTGTGGAAAGTTTTTAGTCACTATTTCTTCAAATAGGTTTTCATTGTCTTGCTCTATCGCTTTTTCTGGCACCCCTATAATTCGGATGTTGGTATGCTTGAGGTTGTCCCAGAGGCCCCTTACACTAGCTTCAATTTTTTGGATTCTTTTGTTTTCTTGCTTTTTCAGCTGAGTGGATTTTCCCTCTTTGTCTTTCAAATCTTTAACTTGGTTCTTGGGGTGCTCCAGAGCACTTTTAGGTATTTTTTATTTCAGTCAGTGTATGCTTAATTTCTGGTTGGTCCTTTTTCATATCCTTGAGAGTCTCCTTTATATCCTTGAGGGTCTCCTTCATTTCCACGTTGGTCTTGATCATTTCCTTGTAGGTCTCGTTCATGTCCTTCAGGGTCTCGTTCATTTCCTTGTAGGACTCATTCATTTCCTTTGCAGTCTCGCTTATTTCCTTATAGGCCTCGACCTTTTGTTGGAGCCTCTTGAGAAGCCCTATAACCATGGTTTTGAATTCCATGTCCAGTCGTTTTTTTTCCTCCATTTCTTTCACATCTGATTTCTTTCCATGTCTCTGCATGGTGGCTGTTTCCCTGAGTTGGTCAATTAGCTTTGTGTGGTAGACTTCCTCCTAGGGACAGTGGCTCAATCTCCCCAGTTACCTGAGGTGGATATGGGTTGCACAGTCTTGCTGAAGTTAAGCTCAGTTAATCGTTGTTAGCACTTGGAGGGGTTGACCTCCAGGCCAATTGTCTGTGAAGTTCAGCTGTGCTCAGGTTGGATGGGCGGAGTCTCAGGGCCAAGCAGAGAGTGTTAGCTCCGCCCTATGTGGCCCCAGGGACTCTGTGCCTGGGGCAATGGCTGCCAGCACCTCTGAGAGAGAGTAGCTGTGGAGCACCACCGGCTGCCAGGGAATTCAGACTCTCCCCAAATGAGTCTGCATGCCCAATGTCTCACCTAGGGTCATAAAACAAAGCAGTCTGACGGTTTTCTGAATGAGAGAGCGAGTTGCAGAGCGCTCTCTGCACGGTCACGCAGCTGAGCTGTTCACGCAAGCTGCCTTCTCCGCAAGCCGGGAGACCCCTGCAGCGCCCGAGTTTCGGCGTGCCCTCCCACTGTCCAGTTTTCACCCCGTATGATAGTGGGTTCCCTGGACTTCACCCAAAGCTGGAGAATCAGTCCAGTGGGACGTCTTTGTCTCCCCATTCGAGAAAATTGACCTGTTTTCAGCCGCCCACCTCTCTCCGCGCGAATCTTTCAACACTGTCCTCCGCCGCTCCTTAGAGTCACAGTGTCTTATCTTCACTTTTATTTGTGGAATTTTCACTCGGCGAGCTTTCTGGTGATTCCGGAAGGTGTTTGTTCTTTCGTTAAGTTGTAGTATTAAAATTGTTGAGTATGACGGCAAGATAGGTGTTTTACCTATGCTGCCATCTTGGTTCCCTCGTGATAAACATTTTCAAACTTATCTCTTGGAAGAGTATATTATTTTAGCCTCTTTCACTGAACCTTTGCCCAAATAGATAAATTCATTATTTTTATATTTTCCTAACAATAATTTTGATTTAACTTGTATTTATTTGATTAATAAATGTGTTCTTTATTTTTAATATGGAGAGGCAGAGTTTTCCTAGAAACATTTACCTCAAAGAGCATATATCTGTCAACACAAGAATGGTATCATTGCTTTTAGTCTGCTTCAAAAAATTTTATTCTATTGAAAAGTATCCAGACATCAGCCACATTATGGTGAGATTTCTGCATATCTTTCATTCTGATCTACTTCCTGTATTCTATAATCTAAATGGAAGCTGCTGGAAAAATGTGACTCTTAAATCCCTATTTCACCATTTTCCTCAACTGAGGAGCATCATTGAACAGGCCATGTCTGAAACATGCTGCATCATGAATCACTCCAATGACTACCGTTGAGGTTTTGTGGTTTCTTCTAAAGGAAAAGAAAAAATCAAACTACTTGAGACTGTCATTTATTTAGCTGATAAAGACACATGAAAGATAGCAATGACCAATTTTAGAATTTAGAAGAAACAACATAAAGAAAATACTGTTATAATTAAACTAAGGAACAATTTTCATGATAGAACATCACACAAGTATTACTTCATGTTAACCTATCACATTTAATTTCTTAGCTCCTTATGAAACAAAGTTTTAATGTTTACCTTCATATTGTTCTGAAAGGCTAATCAATGTTCTCCTTGCCACACTTCTAATTAACTCCAGTGGTAAGTTGTTTGAGTGGCCAATATTAATTTCTCCCTCTCTTACTTACAGAACCTTGGTTTTGAGGTGACTACCTCTGCTACATTCTGCCATAGGCATCAAGGACAGCTGGGCACAATGTCAAGCTCCAGAGATAAATCCCCCTGAGAATCAGCCATGTGGTGTTACTCTGGAGACGGCTCCTGATCAAGCAGACCCATTATATAAGCTGGTCTGACAGGATCAAAGGAGACAATCCACTCTCAACATTGAAGAAGTGGATGCTTTTATGGAATCCCGCATACGAAGAAAAATGTCCAGTTGCCATTTGTATTCATCCTATAATCATGAGGAGAACTAGAATGACACTAATATTCCATGACAGAATTTAGAAGAAAGTTCTGGATTGCTCAGTGACATGATTGAATCATTGATCTAATTATATTGATAATTAAGTGAAATGCATTTTTAAAGCATGTTTGAGTCATGATTTCTATTACTTGCAGCTTAAGTCATCCAATTTGTTTCTCTAGCCTATCAGAGGCAACAACTATCCTAACCTTCAACTGCCCTAACCTTCCAGAAGGTAAAACAACCTTCATTTAAGGGAGATCTCATTTGGCTAAAAATATAATTTAAATACAGCAAATATTTTAAATGGCTTAAATTGGAAACACTGAGTACAAAGACAGAGTAAACAAACAGTAAAGTTATTTATATCTGAAAACATTTTTCCTTGATTAAATGTTAAGAAAATACTAAGTTGGTATTTGCTGTTTTGCTTTAATTATTATTGAATAAGTCTTTTGAACTGCAATTCAGTGCTTCCCAAATCTAGCTAGTCTTCAGCATCACCTAGGGATCCCCTCCCTGACCCTGGCAAACAGACAGGAGTCCAAGGCTAGAACTCCTGGCTTTCAGGAGGAATACATGCCTTATATATTACCAATACACCATAATAAAGTCTTTGATAATAAGGTAGGTTAAGAAAATTTAACTTCTTTTTTTTTATAAAGATATATTCCTCAAAATATAAAGATACAGAACTTGGATTTTCTCTCTCTCTCTCTCTCTCTCTCTCTCTCTCTCTCTCTCTCTCTCTCTCTATATATATATATATATATATATATATATATATAATTTTTTTTTCATTTCGGCATGTTTGAAGCACAGCAATATCATACACACAAGATACCCAGACTTGGGTTTAAATCCGTGTTTGCCATATTACTATTTGGCAATCTTAGATAAGTTATTTATTTATTTATATGATTATCACCTTCCTCATCTGCAATATGTTAATAATAATAATACTATATACATACCATAAAGATGTAACTGTTAAGTTGAGGCATTTAATGCCTGGTACATTCAGTCTCTTCCGGTTGTTCTAATATTAAGTCTTGGAGTTGCTTGCCAGCTCACTGACTTCCACTCTTAATTTCAGGTTGAAAGTTCAGTGTATCATTTCCCGGGATACAAAAAGAAGCAGTATTTTTTATCTTCTTTGAATTCAAGTCAGTGTCTTAAAGACTCAAGGGGAAAATCAAAACAAAATAAAGCAAAATATTCCAGCAAAATAAACTCATGCTACCACTGTCTTTACAGGAGTTTTACAGTATGAAATCAATGGTTAGTTCCTGTCTCTTTCCTCTTTAGACTTGTTTCCTAGAGATAACACTTCCATTTTGACTACCACATCCAGAATTCACCTAGCTCTGTACAAATCTATTGGACTTTAAAAATCTTCCAGGCCTTTTTGTTTCCTCGTCTTCAACTGGAAGATTCAGCAAATTCCAAACACCCAGGCAACAATTACCACAAGCATCTTCCATTTATGGGTGCTCTCCAGGTGCCATGATCTAAACCAAGACATTTAGATCTGTGCCATTTAATCCTCACAAAGTCCCTGTGGATTATGGGTAATTCAGACCCTGAGGAACTTGCTCAAGTTCAGCTGGTGACATCTGGCAAAACTGAGATGTGTGTAAATGTCTATTTGACTCCATAGCAGACTTTCAACCAGTACTCTTCTATCTCAAGGCAATCTCTAAGGTGGCTTACAGTTCCCATTAGCAAAGACATTTAACATTGCAAGAATTTTTATTTCAACCAGTGCATGCTGTTCAAGGGCATATTGAAGTGATTGCTTCCTTTCTAATAGCGCAAACAAATTTTTACCCCCGGCTTATCAAAATAGTCACTGCACAGTAAGGGACTAATCTACCCACAGTGATTTTTTTTTTTTTACATATAGAAAGTCTTTTGCTCAGAACCTACCCTCAACTTGCTGAGCAACTAAAGCTTCTTCCAGACCTTAAAATGGACACAAGAAACACGTTTCTCTAGCTCTATATTGTCCATTAGTAAAGCAATAATTAAGATTAAGATTGCAACTTCCTCCCAGCACCCTATATTCCTTTTCTCTGCTTTATTGGTCTTATTAACCATTACTATCTTCTAATATACCACATAATTTACTTGCTTTTTCTGTTCATTTTCTGGCCTCTCTCAAAAAAAGCTATCTCCATGAGGAAATAATTTTTGTGAGTGCTGTCTGGTGCATTCCCTCCACATCTGGAGCAATATCATAAAATGGGTCTTGATCAAATATTTTCTAAATTAATGAGTAAACAAAAATGAACAGTGAACAGATGTGATTATTCCTCAGTAAAAAATTCCATTCGTGTCCTGGCTGGTTTAGCTCAGTGGATTGAGCATCAGCCTGCGGACTGAAGGGTCCCGGGTTCGATTCTGGTCAAGGGCATGCACCTTGGTTGCAGGCACATTCTCAGTAGGAGGTATGCAGGAGGCAGCTGATTAATGTTTCTCTCTCATCAACGTTTCTAACTCTTTCCTTCTCCCTTTCTCTCTGTAAAGAAATCAATAAAATATATTTTAAAAAATTCTGTTCATTTTGAGTAATGCTTAAGTCTAAGATACTATTTTTAGGGCACCTATCTCATAGTAGAAGAGCAGTAGGAGATTTACTAGGTAATGCTAAACTGTTTTTAAAGTGGCTCTACCAATTTTTGTTTCTACAATGAAGAATTTAATTGAAGCCACATGCAGACCTCTTCAAATTGTCAGTCTTTAATTTTTTTTCAATCTAATAGTCATGAAATGGTATTTCACTATGGTTTTACTGGCATTTTCCTAGTGCACATCATTTAAAATAGTCATGGACCTTTATTCTTTCTCTTCTGTAAAATTATTTTGCCAATTTTTATCCAATGACTTATGGAGTATTATTTATTGATTAATAAGAGCTCACTGTATACTTTGTACAGGAATTAATCATAAATTAAGTAATGGTTTGATTTTGGTGGCCTCATAAACTAATTATTGTAGTTGAATTTATTAGTCTTTGTCTGAAATATATATATATATATATATATATATATATATATATATATATATATATATTTGCTGTTGTTGTTGTGTTTGTTTTAAAAAAGATTCCTTAACAGATATATTCCTATGTTGACTTCTAAATGTTTACTAGTTTTGAATCACATAGGTAGTTCTTTAATGCATCTGAGATTGATTTTTATATTTGGTGTGAGTCAGGGATCTATTCAATGTTTTTATTAAAATGAATAACCAGCTCTCTCATCAAAATTTATTGAAGTTTCTGTTCTTCACCCAATAATATGCAATGCCACATTTCTAAAATATCAGATATTACTGGTTATTTTCATGTGCCCAATTTCATACATAATTTTTAACAATATACATGGTCAAAACTTTAGGCATATTTAATATGTGAAACTTTATACAGGATTAAGTAAGGAATCTAAATCAGTCAAAAACCTAATTGCATAAGCAGTTTTTAAAATTCTAGTTTATCTTAGCCAGTCAATGTAGGCTCTCTGTGGGTGTTAAATTTCAATAAATAATCAATGAAACATAATGTAGGAAAGCTAATACTCAAATGTGAGGCAATTTCTAAACAGGCAACTTATTATTACTATGCAAATTCTCCAGTGCTATGCTTGTAGCAAGGCAGATACTATTGTGTGAAGTTAGCTATCCTCTTTCACCATGTACTGGATTTGCTGCAAGAATAGGTAGAGAGACTTTGCTTTCTATTGTAGCTCTATTAATCTGCAATAATGTGAGAGCACACCTTCACACATAAACACATTGAGATATTTATACATTTTAAATATGTAAAGCAAAATCAATGTTAGTGAGTCATAAAACACAAGATTTGTTTGACAATGATAATGTGTTTTGAATTTGTAAGAGATAGTCAATAGTATGGTTTGGGCAGTAATTTACAATACTAATTTATATATATATATATATATATATATATATATATATATATATGCCAATACTAATTATATATATATATATGCCAATACTAATTATATATATATATGCCGAAGAGACCGAACAACCAGTCGCTATGATGTGCACTGACCCAATAATATGCAATGCCACATTTCTAAAATATCAGATGTTACTGTCTACCCATCAAGGGGCAGACACTCAACACAGGAGCTGCCCACTGGTGGTCAGTGCATTCTCATAGAAGGAGTACCCTCAGCTGACTGACCTGCCCCAGCAGATCACCAGTCCTGGGCTACTGGGTGACAGCCACTCACTCCCTCAGTAGTCCTGCAGGTCCAATCTCCAGAGAGCAAGACAGGCACTCACAGATCAGCACTTGGTGGCCCAATCTCGACAGTGCTTTTGGCACCATGGCCGCTTCCTCTCCTTAGATCCTCCACAAGAAAGAAAAGATATAAAAACAGCATCCAAGCGGCTCTGAACAACCAGCATGAATGTCAGCAGTATGGATCTGAATTTCAGGCCAGCAAGGGCATCCCATCATCTGCCTGAAGGGTCAATTGCATCCCAGCCCCCACTCCTACCCCACACAGGATGGAAGCCAGATGAAGGTCTCACAGCTGATGAGCAGTGAGTGTCACTGTGGCTGCTCTAGCCCCTCCTGATCAGGACTGACTGACTGTGAGCCTATGGCAAGCGTAGCAGGGCTGGGATGAATGGGAGCTGCAGGAGAGGAGTGGCAGGCAGTGTTGGATGGCTTGTTTTCAGCCTGATCCTTGCAGGCTATGCCAATGAACCCTACTGTGCACAAAATCATGCACTGTGCCTCTAGTATGTGTGTGTGTGTGTGTGTGTGTGTGTGTGTGTGTGTGTGTGTATGTGTGTGTGTATAAATTAAAAATAGAGTTAATTACTAAGCTACTCTGGTAAACACTTCAGTAAAATAATTTTAGGCTACTGCATTGTTAAAATGATCAACTCTACAGGAATATAAAGATTTTGAGATTCCCATGCACATCTATAATAACATTTTGTTGCAATAGTTTTTCTAAACATATATAGACTTCACTGTCTTTACTCCTGCCCTATTATGTGGATTTTCCTACAATATAAATAATATTATAGTGTATCAATTCCACCCAAAATATATTGAATTATGTCCCCCTAAAATCTTTGTTCCACTGACCCAATGTCAATAGATACTTATTCTAAGACTGTTGAAGTCCTAGGTTATGAATTTTATAATGGAAATCAATAATTTTCTATTTAGAATGCTTGCTTTGTTCCACCAGAGTACTTTGCAAATTTCACTTCACAAAACTCTGAGGGTCTATTAAGGCATATTTATGTGGTTTTATGTAATACAGTCATTGAAAAATATTTTTCTTATTGGTCAATCTATCATCACCTTCTGGATTTATTACAGAGTCATATGAAGAATTTCTCAGTTGTAGGAGGTTAACTGTATTAATATCTACAACTAGATAAATTATTATAAAGGCATGCTAGTTAAAATTATGTCAACATAGCTTTTTATTAAATGTACTAGAGGCCCCGTGCATGAAATTTGTGCATGGGGGGCAGGAGGGTGTCCCTCAGCCCAGCCTGCACTCTCTCCAATCTGGGAGCCCTCCAGGGATGTCTGACTGCCTGTTTAGGCCCAATCCCAGTAGGATTAGGCCTAAATGGGCAGTCACACATCCTTCTCACAATCCAGGACTGCTTGCTCCAAGCTGTTCACCTGCCTGCCAGCCTGATCGCCCCCTAACTACTACCCTGCCAGCCTAATTTATGTATAACTGCTCCCCTGCCAGCCTGTTTGCCCCCAACTTCCCTCCTCTGCCAGCCTGGTCACCCCTAAGTGCCCTCTCTTGCAGGCCTGGAACCTCCCAACAATCCTCCTCTGCTGGCCATCTTGTGGTGGCCATAATATGTCCACATGGGAGCAGAATCTTTGACTACATTGGGGCAGTCCTCTTGTGTGTTGGAATGATGGTTAATCTGTGTATTACTCTTTCATTAGACAGGATAGAGGCCTGGTGCATGGGTGGGAGCCAGCTGGTTTGCCCTGAAGAGTGTCCCAGATCAGGGTGGGAGTTCTTTTGGGGCATGGGTCAGCCTGGACGAGAAGCCTACGGTGGTTTGTAGGCCAGCCATGCTTCACAGTGACCCAAGCAGAGGCTCTGAGATCTGGGATTACTATTGAAACTTTGTAGCCTGAAGTGGAGCTAAGCCTTTTGCTTGCTCTGTAGCGACAGCCATTTCTGTTTGGATTCATTTTAAATTTTATAATTGAAACTTTTTAGGTGGAGGCGTAGGCACTAAGGCTGCCAAATCTTGACTTCCTCCATCGCCCCAGCAACCCTAGCCTCTGCTCTCTCCAGCTCTGTGGCTGCCGCCATTTCTGTTGGGATATATCTACTATAGTTGAAACTTTGTAGTATTGAGTGGAAGCCTAGGTCGGCAAAGACAGACAGAAAGCTTGGCTTCCTCCATTGCCAGGAGAACCCAAGCCTCCCTCCTGCTTTCAGTGGCTGCAGCCATCTTGGTTGGGGTTTATTTGCATAATTTGCTCCTGATTGGCTGATGTGTATGGCTGTGGGTATGGATTGATAGGACGTATGGTAAATTTGCATATTACTCTTTTATTAGATAGGATAAAACATATATATGTGTGTATATATATGCATGTGTATATTAATTCTATGAATTTAGGATAAAAAGCACCATATACATGGGACCCATTATAAAGTCCACATTTATTATAATTTGTTGCATTACTATAGGTTACCTTTAAAAACTCCTGATCATTAAACTGACTCTATACATTTATATGCATATGTATACCTACATGTGCACATATTGGTCATATATGTGTTATATATATTAATATGTTATATGTTACAGATAAAATAAGCATGTTATATATAACATGCATATGCATATATAGATTTAACTTTATCAGAATTTTTGTTCCTACAAATATTTGTAGAATTTTGCACTTAAGAATAGAATGGTAAAGTAAGTCAAACACTAAATTAGAAAAACATAGTTACCAACACTGTGTTGGTATCTAAAATGGTAAACAGAATTCCTAAAATAATTTGGAAATAATTTCAACAATGAATCAAAGGATAAATAATAGTTTTATTTTATTGGATTAGATTCCCTTATGGTAGGATCCTTGTGACATAAAAAAAATATATAAGCAAATAAGATTAAAATAGATTTTGCTACCAATTTAATATTTAATTGTACATGTTTATATAAAGAATAGACAGTCAATAGATACTTATTCTAAGATTGTTAAAGACCTAGGTTATGAATTTTATAATGGAAATCAATAATTTCTTATTAACAAGGAATGAAACCTTATACTGCATTGTCATTTGACAGCTCAAAATTTGTAATGAAATATATTATATTGACCATGTCATATATTATATTGAATCTGTGTCTGCATTTAGTGTATGAATGTCTACTATTTTCAAGAACTCATATTATGTAGACTTATTGTTAATTAACCTTAATTACACATGTCTTAAGTCTACTGTGGTATACTTTCACCTATGATTTTTTAAAAATATATTGTTATTGCCCAGCCAGCATGGCTCACTGGCTGAACGTCTACCTATGAACTTTTAAAATATATTTTAATATAGTTTAATGTATTTGTTAAATATATAAATTTTATATTTAAATATATTTTTATTGACTTCAGAGAGGAAAGGAGGGGGAGAGAGAGAGAAACATCAATGATGACAGAGAACCATTGGTCAGCTGCCTCCTGCACTCCCCTCACCAGGGATAGAGTCCACTGCCCTGACCTGGGAATCAAACTGAGACACCTGGTTCGTAGGTCAATCAATCAACCACTGAGCAATGCTGGCCATACAGTATTTTTTTTAATCAAATGCTAGATTTATTTCAAGAGTGTGTGGAGTAAAAAAAAGTGTTTGGATTGGATTCAGTTTGCTATGGGTAGTTGGAAATATAAAATTTCTTTTAAAAAGATGCAGTTTCAAGTAATAGAGCTAGAAAACAATTAGTAGTACTATAGATGAGTCATAGACTTTACAGGTGAAGAGACAAAGGGCGAAAAATGTAATTAATTCTAAATTCCACTGTAGCATTGACTGTGGTTGGGCCATTCACTTATATTACCACTGACTGAAATATATTTAAGTAACCTTCATGATGTCTTTCAACATTTTAATTAAATGTTGAAAATCATATTAAAAAGCTTATTTAATATGATTTCAATGTTTTTATTTATTCATTACTAGTGCAAAAACACTTAACTGGAGTATTATGAAATGATGTATTGTTCAATCACATTTATATCTCTTTGTAGAAAAATATATGACTGTATCATTTAAAATCTAAGAGAAAGAAAGCATGAGGAGTTGGTTATTAGAACCTAATTTCTTTTTAAAAAATTGAGTTGAAAACTTTTAACATCTGTTGTACTTGCTTAGTGAAGCTTTATTTTCATTGGCTTCCAAAAAAATTGCTGCTACATTCAAGCAAGTAGATTAAATGTTATTAGCTTTAATACCTTTTAAAACAAGTAATCTGTTGAAGTGATAATGGAATTTAAAGTAAGTACATTCATTAAATTGGTTTTTACACAATTGTGGTTTCCCTGTTGCCCACATGAATCTCTAAACTTAACATTGCTAATTACAATTATAATAAATGGTAAATGTATACGTGATTAACTTCACACTATACTTAAAGTTGACATAAAGGTAATTGAAGAACTTTGCTGTCATGTATAATTCTAGCAAAGAAAAACTTTGTTATTTTGTTTGTCTTACAAATAAAAAAGATTTTTTATACATAAATGCTTGAATCTATTAAAATAAAAAAAATTAGGCTGCAATGACCACTTGTTCCTCTACTATTAGATGAAGGGTAACAGACTCAAAAGGCAGAAAGAAATGAAAGAAGGAAAGGAGGGAGGGAGGGATGGAGAGAGGAAGGGAAGGATGGAGGGAGGGAGGGAGAGGAGGAGGAAGGGAAATAACATTGATAGGACATATTCAAGAACAATCTTTCCATATTAATACACCCCGATTTAGATTTTCAGTTACTTAGGCTTAAAGAATTGTCTCCACTGTTACACATGGCTAGGGGCATAGTTTTAATACTTCTTTGTATGTCAAGACACCTGTCTTTTTACTTCAGTGCCAGAAGGGTTTAACATCTTGTCACTGAAGCAACACAGCCTGCACATTTATAGGTGTCACTCACTCTACCATCTGTTCCTCAGGATAACAGCACCATTATCACCCAGCCCCAACCTGAGGCTTTAGCAATCTCTGTGGATTAAAGTTCAGATCTACAAGGAAGAATGGCTATCAGTAATGTTGCCATTCAACTTTGCCTGACCTTACCTCTCCTGCTGTCACTTCTGCACAGCAGCCTCTTAACTTTCTTTTTCTTCCTGTGTTTATATTGTATTGTAAGGTTTTTGATTAAGCAATTAAACCATATTTTCACTCTTATTAGCATTTTTGGTCCTGTTTTCTGCTTCCAGTTCACTAAATCACTCAAAGCTACATCAATAATATTTTTAATAAAATAAACTTAAAGGGAATGAAACCTAATTAGATTTCAATTCTAGGGTAACAAGTCAAATAATTTAACAAATGGAATGAACTCTCTCATGCACACACACAAACACATAAACAGATTGAAATAAGAAAGGAGGGTATTGTGTTAAAAGCTATCCAATACATGGTAATCAAGTTTCTTAAAAGCTTATTTAATATGATATCAATGATACTGTAAAATAATCCTACCTAATAAAAGAGTAATATGCAAATTAACCATATCTCCACTTTACCCATAAGCCATGCCCACCAGCCAATCAGGAGTGAGTAGGCAAATTAACCCAACCAAGATGACTGCAACCCCAAAGAGAGCAAAAGTCATGGGTTTCCCAGGCAATGGAGGAAGCCAAGGTTTCCACTTGCCCTGGCCTGCCTTGGCCTCTGCTTAAGGCTTCAAAGTTTCAATTATAGAAGACACATAAATCCCAGATACCAGGGCCTCCTCTTGGGTTGCCCGGGGGTGTGGCCATCCTGAAAACCACCACAGGCCCTTCACCAAGGCTGTTCCATGCCCCAACAGAAGCCCCACCCTCATCCAGGATACCCTTCAGGGCAAATCAGCCAGCTTCCACCCATGCACCAGGCCTCTATCCTATCTAATCCTATCTAATAAAAGAACAACATGCAAATTGACCATCACTCCAACACACAAAATGGCTGCCCCCATGTGGTCAAAGATGACTGCCCTGATGTGGACACAAAAAGGCCATCACAACATGGCTAGCAAGGGAGAGCAGTTTGGAGGGACCAGGTCTGCAATAGAAGGCAGTTATGGGCAACAAAGCCTACAGGGGAGGACAGTTAGAGGTAACCAGGCCAGTAGAGGAGGAACGTTTAGGGCGACAGGGTTTGTAGGGGAGAGCAGTTGAGGGAGACCAGGCCTGCAGGGGAGGGTAGTTAGGGGCAAATAGGCTGGCAGGGGAGCAG
The DNA here is from genome assembly GCA_027563665.1 of Antrozous pallidus. Classification (NCBI taxonomy): domain Eukaryota; kingdom Metazoa; phylum Chordata; class Mammalia; order Chiroptera; family Vespertilionidae; genus Antrozous; species Antrozous pallidus. The sequence continues at coordinate 30,768,668 of CM050519.1, forward strand.
TTAGCCATCAATAAGGCTGTCAGGGTGGTGGTTAGGGGGTGATCAGCCTGGCAGGCAGAAGTGGTCAGGAGCAATCAGGATGGCAGGCTGGTGAGAAGTTAGGAGCCAGCAGTGAGAGGGATGTCCGACTGCCCATTTAGGCCCGATCCTGATAGGAACGGGCCTAAATGGGCAGTTGGACATCCCTTGAGGAGTCCCAGATTGGAGAGAGTGCTATCTGGGCTGAGAAACACACATCCCGTGCACGACTTTTGTGCACTGGGACCTCTAGTATTATTTATAAATATGTATTACAAACTGATTAACAAATACTTATTGGTCATATTTTCATGAAAGGTACCCCCTGACAAGTGATTTAGAGATACCTTCAATCACATAATTCTAGTAAATGACTGGAGGCTCTTTCTTACCTTACTTTCGTTCTTTATGGGTCACATGCAGTGTTTCTGTATTATGTATGGTATTTTAATGCTGCCTGCATTTCTATGGCTGTCATTATTTCTGTATAAGGTATTCTTCCACATTCACATGGCCAGGAAAGGAAGTGGGCTCTGTTTACTCACTGCCAATCAAACTAATAAAAATGTTTTTGCAAAGATGGTAAAACATGATAATGCTATCAATTTAAAACAGCTAATTACAAGGAAGAGTGTTTGTGCACAGTTTGTTCTACAACAAAACTTTTACTGTGGCTATAAAACAGCATTCCTTTGTTACTACAAACAGTGAATTCTGCTGCATCCTCTTGCTTTGCCCACTGATTGGTTTGTGTGTTTTTTCATTGTGTTTGGAAGGTTTCAGCTATTCTCTCCTCTGGGAAGCAATAACTATTGCCCAGTAATGTTCTAGGATGCTGTCTGTATGCCTTCTCTTCCTTTTTATAGACAATATTAGCAGGTTAATCAGTGATTTAGTCAACAAAAGCAATAGCTTAGACTTTCAATGTGCTCTTTCCAGGACAAGTTACCATGTTTTTTTGTGAACATTTTCTACCAGTTATTTCTAGCCATTGGCCTATGAGGCACTTCTGGCTTCCATTTGCAGTTGGCTAGCACATTTATGTCATGATGACTCTTGGTTCATTTGAATATATGTAAAGCAAGCTTATTTCCTCAACCAGCTAGACTTTGATATAGCTACACTAAGGCATGTTTGTAATATGCACAGGAAATGGAATAAAATTATACTACAGCCTCTGTTTCTAAACTATGACTCTACTATGAAAATCAAGTGAATGTAAAGTTTTCATCATTGAAGTGGTATTGCTTGGAACCATAGGTCTCCTTTCTTCATTTAGACCATCAATACTGCAATCCACTGCACATAGTGGCAGCTTCTGCAAACAACTATGCTACTCTTATTTGGAAACTTAAGTAAATATAACTCCTTTCCTCCCTCCCTCCCTCCCTCCCTCCCTCCCTCCCTCCCTCCCTCCCTTCCTTTCTTTCTTTCTTATTTTTATTGATTTCAGAGAGAAAGAGAGAAGGAGAAAGAGAGATAGAAACATCAATGATGAGAGAGTATCATTGATGGGCTGTCTCCTGTATGCCCCTCCCCCCCCACTGGAGATTGAGCCCACAACCTCAGTATGTGCCCTTGACTGGAATTGAACACAGGAATTTCCAGTCCACAGTCCAACATTCTATCCACTGAGCCAAACCAGCTAGGGCAAGTATGACTATTTTATAGTTGGGGATGATACTGAGGAAAGGCACACATAATTCAATGCTCCCCATATGAACTGTACATAAATAATAAACTGAACATACACAAAGATTTTTAGTATTATTCAGAATATGATTTTGCTGTAGGGAATTAATTCATTCAACAAATATTTATTGAGTTTCTATCAGACTACAAAACTGATTAATGAAATAGTTTTTGCCTTCAAGAAGCACAAATTTTAGGGAGACAGACATAATTGCACTATATTTGCATTATTGATGTAATAAAAGTTGATGGAAGTACATTGGTATTTTAGGAAGAAAATAATCAGAACTGAGAAGTAGGAAAATAATAGGCAAAATGACAAAGAGAAAGGAACAATTCATTTGTGTGACAAAGGAAGACTTTAAAGGTGGGCAATGTAAATGAAAATTCTGTGGAAATAATATAAGTGTTACAAAGACAAAGTAATGAAATAATATTGTTCATTAGATGGATCTCAAAAAATTTTGTATAACTAATTCATACATGGAGGTAGAATCCAGGATATAAACAAAAAAATAATAATGCAGAGATAGTTCTACATCATGCACAGTAATGAAAATGCTATCCAATAGGTTACAGATCTCTGTTGATTGGGAGTTAACTTTTAAAATAAGAAGTTCTGCCAAAACCAGTTTGGCTCAGTGGCTAGAGCGTCAGTCTGTGGACTGAAAGGTCCGGGTTCAATTCCGGTCAAGGGCATCTACCTTGGTTGCGGGCACATCCCCAGTGGGAAATATGCAGGAGGCAGCTGATCCATGTTTCTAACTTTCTATTCCTCTCCCTTCCTCCCTGTAAAAAGTCAATAAAATATATTTTTTAAATAAGTACTTTTTTAAGTTTTTAAGACATTAGGGTTGTATCGATTTTAAGACTTATTCAACCTAAACACATTTAGATTTTGTTTAGAAAAGTGGGAGTGAAGACTAATTAAAAATGCAATATGATAATGATGTATATTAATTTAAAATTAACTTTATCCCATAAGCCATATGTACATAAGTTTCAAATTAGAATTTACCAGTTTGCGTAGTGACATGATTCTCTGAATTGTAAGTTAATCTTTGGCTGCTTCAAGTTGATTAGATAATATTACTGCACAATCTAAAGTATTAATCTTCTGGTAATGAACTTTCTAAACAAACCACCTTTGTAAGTCTTAATTTTCAAGACAATTTGGTACAAATGGTAACTGAAGACATTACCAAGTCAGTATGTATGTTATAGTGAATAAAATACATATGTTCCTATTGAGATGTATTTATTTGTGTATAATACAATTCTCCACATAAGTGTGATTACATTTAAAGAGTATGTACATTAAAATAAACACCAAAACTGGATTTTTAAAAATAAGGGCCATCATTGTACAATCAAGAGTAGGAGAGTGTAACTGTTAATAGGGTCTTTAATGTTCTTTCCCAATTGAGCTGCACCCTTTCCCTGTAGACTCATCTATCAGTCTTATATGGTCACACATTGTGTTCTCATCCCATGCTCAGAGAATGGATTTAATATTTCTTTTAATAGAACAAAATGAAGGAGTGGGAGAGATAGGGAAAAAGGGAGTGAGATAGAAAAAAAGGAGGAGAAGAAAGAACAGAGAAAAGGAGGAAGAAAAAAAGACGTTCTTGGGAGTTAAACTAAATTTTTTTTCCATGTTAGTATTAAATTATTTACTAACACAAATGCAATCATGTGAAATGCTTCGTTGTCTCTTCAAAATATTTAATCTAAATATGGCTTAACTGTATATTTTACTAATAGTTGAATATTAAATATCCTAAAATGTTTTATTTAAACACTAGAGGCCTGTTGCATGGCAATAGGCCTTTCTTCCCTTGGCTTCAGCACCGGTTTTCCTCTGTCACCTGGGACCCAGGCCTTTGTTTTGGCCTGAGTTTGTCATCTTCATCTTTGCTGCAGACTCTGGAGTCTGCAGTCTTGTCTTCGCTGTGGCACTTCGCTCTTGTACAACCCTTCACCTCCTGCCCTCCCTCTCAGAGTAGGAGTCCTGCCCCACCTGGCCACTTCACATCTGGAGCAGCTGGGCAGTGACCATCTTTTGCCTTCTAATTTGCATACTCACTCTGATTGGCTGTAAGTGTAGTAGAGGTATTGTCAATTTACATGTTTGTCTATTATTAGGTATGATTCATACTACCATCTTTTCATGACCAGTGATTCTCTGGAACCACTTTCTCTTTTAGGAATGTCTCTAATCTCATCTTTTCTTTTCCTCAGTGTTTTTTCTTCTTGGAGTTTAAGTTTTTTCTATTAGCAGGCTTAACTGTGAGCTCACATTGAATCTAGACAAAATACTAATGTCCCCAAAGCCAGAGTCAAGTTCCTCCATCAAAATTAGAAAGGAGAAGCGGGCTCCCTCTGCATTGTATAAAGGTAGGCATATTTGAAATTAACTCTTTGTAATAGAGGCAGTTTTCCTGGAGAGATTTGCCTAATGAAAATCTACCCTGAGCAGCTGCTTAACACAAACTTCAGAAGTCTTGGCTGCTTCATTCATTTAATTTCATCACCTTCCCAGAATCAAACGTATTAATCTTAGACCCATAATATATTCTTTCCAAAGAAGGTTCTTTTCTTTAAAAATTACTGATGCTGATATGAAAAATGTTTGAAAATTATTTGAATTATTTGACCTTATTATCTTTATTCTTTTCTTTTTAAGAAGGTATTTTATCATGCTTTCTCTTACACATTTCAAAACCACATTTACTACTTTTAACTCCCTTGTCTTGAATCTCTGGATTTATATCATCCTATTGTTCTTTTGTAAGTTAGAAAGTATAGGTTATCCTATATAATAAAAGAGTAATTGCAAATTGGCCGTACTTCTGATCAAGCCATGCCCACAGTCACACCCATCAGCCAATGAGGAGCAAACTATGCAAATAAATCCCAAACAAGATGGCTGGAGTCACTGAGAGCAGGAGGGAGGCTTGGGCTTCCCTGGCAATGGAGGAAGCCAAGCTTTCCTGCTGACCTTGCCAGCCTAGGCCTCCACTCAATGCTACAAAGTTTCAATTATAGAAGATATATCCCAACAGAAATGGTGGCAGCCACGGAGCTGGAGAGAGCAGAGGCTAGGGTTGCTCAGGCGATAGAGGAAGCCAAGCTCTGCAGCCTTAGTACCCAGGCCTCCACTCCAGGCTACAAAGTTCCAATTATAAAATTTAAATAAACCCTAACAGAAATGGCTGTTGCCATGGGGCAGCAGAAGGCTTGGCTCTGCTCCAGGCTACAAAGTTTCAATTGTAGAACATAAATTAATCCCAGATCCCAGGGCCTCAGCTTGGGTCGATGGGGGGCGTGGCCAGCCTGCAAATCACAACAGGCCCCTCACCCAGGCCAGCACCCACCCCAAGGGAACCCCCACCCTGATCTGGGACACTCTTCAGGGCAAACCATCTGGCCCCCACCCATGCACCAAGGCCTCATCCTATCTAATAAAAGAGTAATACACAGATTGACCATCACTCAACACACAAGAGGGCTGCCCCCATGTGGACACAATATTGCCACCACAAGATGGCCAGCAGGGGAGGGCCATTGGGAGGTTTCAGGCCTTCAAGGAAGGGCAGCTGTGGGTGATCAGGCCAGCAGGGGAAGGCAGTTGGGAGGGACCAGGCCTGTAAGGGAGGGCAGTTGGGGGTGACCAGGCTGGCAGAGGAGGGAAGTTGGGGGAAAACAGCCTTGCAGGGAACCAGTTAGACATCAATTAGGCTGACAAGGTAGTGGTTAGGGGGTAATCAGGCAGTTGGACATCCCTTGAGGGGTCCCAGATTGGAGAGGGTGCAGCCTGGGCTGAGGGACATCCCCTCCCCCCATGCACCAATTTCGTGCACCAGGCCTCTGGTCATTTATACAAATGGTCAAGAAATTAAACACGTTCACTGACTAAGGACAGACAGTCAGCCTATTGTGAAGATCCTGTCATCACGTACATCGTGCCAAGCACAAAGTGAAGACTGTGCACTACTGAAGTCACTTAAAAATATTTAAATCAAAACTGAAATGAGATATCAAGTCACACCTCTTACCATATCTAATATAAATACAAAAAGAGATAACACAAATGCTGGTGAAGATGTATATAAAAGGAAATCCTTGTATACTGCAGTGGGAATGTAAGTTAGTGTAATCACTGCAACTAAGATTTGCTCAGAAAATTATAAACAGGACTCCTTATTATCCAGCAATCCCATTGTGGATATATTGAAAGGAAATGAGATGAAAAACTTGAAGATATATTTGTACCCCCCATGTTCATTGCAGCATTATAAACAATGAGCAATACATGAAACAACAGAGAAATGGATATATATGGTGTGTGTGTGTGTGTGTGTGTGTGTGTGTGTGTGTGTGTGTGTGTGTATTAGAGGCACGGTGCATGAAATTCATGCATGGGGTGGGGGGTGGGGGGTGTCCCTCAGCCCAGCCTGCTCTCTCTCCAATCTGGGACCCCTCAAGGCATGTCTGACTGCCTGTTTAAGTCTGATTCTGGTGGGCCTAAACAGGCAGTCAGACATCCCTCTCACAATTCAGGACTGCTGGCTCCCAATTGTTCACCTGCCTTTCTGCCTGATTGCCCTTAACTGCTATTGCCTGCCAGCCTCATCACACTCTAGCCACTCCCCTGCCATCTCAATCAACACCAAACTGCTACCTTGCCTGCTCAATTGCCCCTAACTGCCCTCCCCTGCCAGCCTGGTCAGTACTAACTGCCCTACCCTGCAGGCCTAGGCACCCCTAAATGCACTCTCCTGCCCTCCTAGTTACCCTCAATTGCCCTCACCTACAGACCTGGTTGCCCCCAATTGTCCTCCCCTGCATTTCTAGTCCCCCCAATTGACTTCCCATGCAGGCCTGGTTCCCCCACAACTGCCCTCCCCTACAGGGCTGGGTCCCCCTCGACAACTGCCTTCCCTTGCAGGCCTGGTCCTTCCCAATTGCCCTCCCCTGCCAGCCATCTTGTGGCCACATGAGGGCAGCCATCTTGTGTGTTGGGGTGATGGTCAATTTGTATATTACTCTTTTATTAGGTAGGATATATAATTATTATTCAGCTTTAAAAGAGAACAAAATCTTGCCATCTGAAACAACATGAATAAGACTGGAGAACATTATACTAAGTAAAATAAGTTAGAGAAAACCAAGTACTATATGATCTCACTTATATGTGGAATAAAAAATTTTGAAATCATAGGAACAGAGTGTAAATTGGTGGTTGTCAGGAACTGGAAATGGGGAAGATGAGAGACTTTGGTAAAAGGGTACAAAATTTAGTGTAAAAATTAATAAATTCTGAAGATCTAATGTATAGCATGATGACTATAATTTATAATACTTATTGTATAATTGAAACTCTAAGAGAGTAGATCTTAAGCATCATAATAAAAATAAAAAATACAATAACTAATACAATACAATACAATAACAAAAAATACAATAACTACAATAACTAATTAACTTAATGTGGAAGTCCTTTCACAATGTATGTGTATGTCAAATTCTCACATTGTTCACTTTTAATATATTTTGATTTTATTTGTCAATTATACCTCAATAAAGATGGAAGGAAAATTGTGGTGTAGGGAAGGCATATCACCATTAATTTATCAGCACAGTGAGTCACCTATGAACTTATGACTGACTTTAGTAACAAGGAATTCAAAATATTTTTAAAAATTACTTTTTTTCTAATAGATAGCAATACTCAATAATTATCTGATAAGAAATTTAAAGACCAGTTTTTATTTCATTCATGATTTATTCTTATGGAATAAAGAATGCCTGTACATGTTCAGCTATTTGTCTTGTAATACAACTGACATATGATATGGAGTGTTAAGTAATTTTTAATGACCACTCCTCATAACATTTGTTAAAAATTCTACCTTTTTTAAAAATGTGAATCCACACTATCAGAAAACAGGTAAGAAAAAATGAAACATTTCAAGTCTTTTGGAAATTTGGACATTTAGCCATCTGAATGACAGCATTAAAACTCCAACCATTAAAAAGCTTTGGTGGCTCAGGCATTTACATATGTCCTGAATCTGACTTTGTCCCATCACTTCCACTACACCTTCCTGACCTTAACCATCTGGATTGGAACAGGAATTTCTCATTTGTCTTGTTGCTTTCCTTCTGGCTCATATACAGAATATTTCCTATATAGAAGCCAAAGTCATCTATTAAAATTATAATCCTTAGTACTTGACTTTCTTCCTCAAAATCTTCATTATTTTCTCATTTTCTATATAATAAAAGGTTAATATGCAAATTGGCCAAACAGCAGAACAACTGTTGCTATGACATGCACTATCAGGGGGCAGATGCTCAATGAAGGAGCTATCCCTAGTGGTCAGTGTGCTCCCACAGAGAGAGCACCACTCAGCCAGAAGCTAGGTTCATGGCTGGCTAGCACAGCAGCAGTGCTGGATCCTCTCCCACCTCTGTGGCAGCGCTAAAGATGTCCAACTGATAGCTTAGGGAGTGGGCCTATGCCATCAGTCAGACATCCCCTGAGAACTCCCACACTGCAAGAAGGTGCAGTTTGGGCTGAGGGACTTACTCCCCCCACCCCATCAGAGTGCATGAATTTCATGCACCAGGCCTCTAGTATATAATAAAATTCAAATTATTTTACATGGTCACCAAAGTTTACAGTGTTGTCCAGATATTGCAATCTCTCTGTCCTCATTAACAGTTAACTCTATGTTTTACTCCATAATACTACTTTCTTTTTTTTAAGTTTTTGTTTTTTGTTTTTGTCATAGGCTCTAGTCCTTCCTGAAGTACTTTCCTCCATTTTATTAAGAAAAAAAGATCTGATCTTATTCAAGATTTTCTTCAACTAAACAATCCCTAATCACTGGAAACAAAACTTAACCATACCTTATACCTACTGTCCATCACCAGGCACTGCTTTATGCTTCCTACCACTACCTGAAAGTATATTATGCATTTATTTGTTTGCTTGGTTGTCATTTGTCTCCAACAGTCTCATGTAAGAACTTACAAGGCTTTTCTTGTCTGTCTTACTGACTAATAAAGCTTTCAGTGCCTAGATGGGGCATATTACAGATGCTCAAGCATATACACATATGTCAAAGGGATCAATGAAAAGTACTTTGCTAATCAAAATTTTTTCAAAGGAGGTTTTGATCAGAAAGATGCATCACCTGTATATTAATTTTGGATAAGTGTGTTAGTACATTAAATCTAGCCAAAAAATCTTGGTAGAATTCAAACTTTGATTTTAAATTGCAATATAGGTCAAATTGCTCTTTGTATAAGTATATTTAACAACCTCACTATTCCTCATTTTTTCAAACCTAAAATGGGGATAATAATGATAGCTACTTCCTAGGGTTGTTGTGAAATTTAAATGCGTCAATACATGTCAAGTACTTAGAATTGTGCCTGGCATATCATAAGAACTCCATAAATGTCACCACTTATTATTGCTATTATTATTTAGTTCTGCTCAATCCAAAATGCATTTGTAGCGTTTTCATTCTTTGTTCACAGCAAATGCATCCTTCTTTTATTTCTTTTTAACACATCCTTCTTCACTAAAAATATGCAGTCTGAAAGTTCTAAAAAGCAGAAGCAAGTCTCAATGTATTCCCATGTACCCTACTAATTGCCTGGAAAACAACAGACATTAAACAAATGCTACTTGACTAAATTAATGAACATGATTGAAAATAAGCCTGAATGTTTTCAATGAAGATTAACCAGTAACATTTGCTTTCCTTTGATTAATAAAGGCTTTTACACTACAGTGTGTTAAATATCTAGAAGTATGTGTAGCTGAGTAGGGAAAAGAAGAAAATAGAGTAACCTTAAGTTTCTTTTTCATGTGTGTTCTAGGACAAAGGTATAGAGGTATTGTCAAGGTCACAAAATCAAATGCTCTTTGGGACTGATTAATAAAATTATACTTACTGATATTTGCACTATAACAAATTTCCATCTTAAAGCAAAATGAGGTTTACATATTGCTGCAGGCATTGTGCAAATTAGAACTTCATTGAATATTAATGAATTACTCTTTGTAGCCAATTGTTATGCAAATTGCCAGAGTATCAGAATTTATCATTTTATTTAGTTTGGGATTAAGGGGGGAAAGCTTTTAAAAATCAAGCAGAAATATCCACAAACTAATAATTTATGATTTCAAGCTAAAAAAATGTTATATAGTTTCAATGTCTTTAAAATTGCAATGTAATGGTTACTTTTTAAAAAATATTAATTTAATGCATATGTTCTTCAAATTTCAGAAAGTTGAAGATATATCATTAAGCAAATGTAGTCAGTGAGGTTTTGAAAATTCTTTTGAATATTTTTAAAAAATAAAATCTATCCAGCTTATTTATCTACAAATTATTAAAACTGACTATATTAACTTTAGAAAAGTTTATTTAAGCAGAGCATATTTCTAAAGAATTCATCAGATCCCAAAGCATGATTTTATTTAAAAATGTACATATATGCTGAATCCTTAAATTTCATCACATGGGATTTAGAAATATTGGGGTGGGGCTCTGACAAACTTGTCTTTAACTTAATAGTCAAGTCATAAAGTATAGAAGATATTAAATTAATGATAAACTTCTAGAGTTCAAATCATTAAAGTTCTAAATACAATTATAACAAAAGTTAAGTTTTTGGGAGGAAATATAACAAAATGACAACTCTGCACAAAATTAATTAGCTGTTTCTCCCCTTCCAGCTAGTTATTATTTGTTTTAGTCTGCTCTTAGAAGTGATTCAGTCAGTATTTTTTCAAATTTCTGAAGTACAGTTCTAATAATTGGTTTAAATATTAAGAAATCACAGTAAGTGAGATGAAAACATTCAATTACATTTATTAAAGTGGAAAGGGTCAATTTTATTCAAGACTATGTTGATAAGTATAGGAACATTGCAATGGGAATTTAGAGTGAGGGAGAGAGTTTGAGCTCAATGCCAAACACAACTTAGGCAAGTGGGAATTTTTAGCCAAGGAATAGTGCTGGGGAGAGAGGTTCTGGTTAAACTGACTTTTCTGGATTCTTGTTGAAGACGGGCCAGGGTTATCAGACTTCTGGGGGATGGTAGAAGATGGGGAACCTGGTCAGATAGCCGGGGTAATCAAGTGAGAGTTATGATTTAACTGTCTTAGCAAAATTCATGTAAAAACTGAATATTTAAAGGAAGACAAAGATGAGCCTAGGAAAATGTTCAGGAGCCTGACTGAAGTTTGGTTAAGCAAACAATGTTTGTCAAGACTCAGAAGGGTAAGTTTTTTGTTGATGTTTTATTTTGGTTTGTTTGTTTGTTGTTGTGTTTGTGTGCGCATTTTGTTGTTAATATATTGGTCCTGCAATTTAATATCCTGGGAACAGTTTGTCATATACTATGTTATTAATTCATAGAGAATATATAAAACAATAAATGATAATAAATGCTAGACCTATATTCTTTAATAAATAAAATAGAAATTATTCACATATATTACCTTAGGAATATGAAATTAAAGATATATTATGATATATTTTGTATCACTTCTCAAAGATAATAGGGAACCTTCTTCAACTGAAAATTATGGGAAGTGCTTACCCATTTAATCTGTTATTAAAATATCTACTTCTATAGACTGTTATTTTTCTTTTGCCCATCATTAAATTTAAAAAATTCTACCCAAATAACAAAAAAATCTATTAATATATGATTAACAATCTTTGTTTTTTCCTTTCTGTAGCATTACAAAACAATTGAGACAAATTAAATATTTTAACATACCAATTGCTTACCATTCTTTTTAAATTTCATTATTTTTCACTTATTTAAAAGGAAGAGGTGATTTGCTAATTAAATAGTGACAGGGAGATCACCAGCACTCTAACAGTACCAATATTTTATTAAAGGGACCTTTTTCCTCCAAATTTAACCAGGTGTGTATGGGGGGAGGGCACTAACAGAGTCGTCTTTAATTTAACAGTCAAGTTACAAAGTATAGAAGATATTACTAATTTAATGATAAGCTGCTAGAGATCAAATTATTTAAGTGCTGCATATAGTTTTACAAACAAGATCAACTTTGAGTACACAGTAGAATGAAAACTGAATTTCATGCCTATGAAAAAATGAGAATTCATTATGATGTTAGCTTATTTAGAGAAAACATCATGTTCCTGGGGATACACAAATCATGTGTGTTGTTTTTAGCTCTATGCCATAAAACATGCATTCTTTTTCTTTTTGCTTTCTATGAGATTCCCGATGTAATAAACACCCAGAAAAAAAGCTATGAAATGCAGAGATGAAGAGTGCATCTCTACTCAGGAAACTGATGCAGTAATGACTAGGTCAAAGGTAACATTTAAGAGCTAAATGGAACAAGTGTCCGCATTCAACTCCCTCTAATTTCAAGTACAACAATTTCATACTATTCCAGACAGCAAAATCTCAATGACTCTCACTGCCCAGATAATGTCTAATATTGAGCTTCCAGTAAGGGGCACCTGCCTCTTAACACCCACTGCTGCACAGCTCATGCAGGAAAACTCTGAAATCACAAAACCACCTGGGCACTAAGCAATTCATTTCTCTAGCTATCTTCAATACCAAGACAAAAAGGTTTTCTTTTCTTTTTTTTCTCCATCACTCTGGGGTGTTTTGAATTTCATTACAATAATGATTCATTTCATATGCACACGGAAAACGGGTTTAGGGACTGCTCAGTGTAAAACAGGTTGGATAATGTTACAGATAATTTGACCCATTAGAAGGAACTATCATATGTATCTCTTTGCTTAATAAAATATTTTAAACAGTATCTGGGAACAGGTGTGGCATAACTATGCTGGCTTGTGGAATACTCCATGAAATATGAAGGTGCTTTCCAACTGACTGAGACAGACATGCTGCTAAGTGATCTGTGAGATCAGCCTGGTGTAATCACCAGTTGTCTCCGGCTCACTGCGTGCCAGGGGCGACTGGAACAACTGAGCCTTGAGCTTGACAGAGACTGCTGAGTGACCACAACATGATTTTGATACAGGCAGCTGTTTTCTTGGTTACTATCAATGAAACCAGCTGTAATAGCAGCATTTGGGTATGTAACTCTGCTGTCATCAATCAAGAGCGTTGCTATCTAATTGACTTTTATGCATCTAATTCTCCGTTCCTCTGCTCTCACAGTAGGATGTCACAGTTTGCTACACTGTGTTTTGGGCAAACACATTCAAATAATTCAGCTGTAAAACTGATCTCTGATCAAGAGTCTTTTCAGTATTTTCTTTTCCTGAAGATCACTAAATATTTAGATCATAATAATGTTTCCCACAGTCAACCTACACATAGAGAGCAGATGAGACTGGGATTCGGCAAAAAACAAGTTTATAGACACGTTGCACAGCATTTTGCATGATTCCAAAATTGATTAACTTTTAAGATGAAATTGAAATTATTTTAGCAATATTTTCTCATTAGGATAAAGATGACCTGAAAGGGTACATGGTTCACAAATACTGCATGAAAAGTGCTAGTTACTTTTTACCTTTTCCCATCAGACTTGCAAGAAAAGCAATATTAACAAAGAAATTAATAATGAATAAAATAGAAATAAAGAAAATAAAAATGAATAAATGGAAAGTTTCATTTGTCCTAATACTGATCAAAAGTTCTGTTGTTAACTATTTGGAATTTTTCTTGCAAAAATTGAGCTAGTTTTTATTTACAGCTTACATACTTTTCCTAAATGAAAAGTATTTCCCTTTCAAGGAAGTAGAGAATATAATTGATTCATAGGAGTTTCAAACTCAAGAAAGTTGGTAGGATTATGCTTCCTAAAGGTAAGATGAAACATATTTAATTGCTCATTTTCAGACACATCTGGGAGAGATAAGGAGTGCTGTTAGTAATTACATGAAGATAATCAGCATGGTCCTGGACGAGCTGGGATATGTGCTCAACTTACCTCCAAGCAATGTTTTTGGAGCTTCTAAGGACATAGCGGTTCCATGTAAGTGGGTATCTTGGTAAGAATGTATCATGTTTTACTGTCCCCTTTATTTCAGTAGACATAATATTTAAGCTATTATTTACTTACATTTCTTAAGAGTTTTAAATGCTTGATTTGAGGTACCATACAACACCAATTTTGTTCAGTTTACATAACGTAAATAGCTCTAAGTTTTTTGTTGGTTTTTTATCCTCACCTAAGGAAAGAGAGAAACCTGGAACTGTTGCCTCCAAGACACTCCCCCACTGGGGGTCAAATCAGCAAGCTGGGCATGTGCCCTGAATGGAACTCAAACATGTGGCCTTTGGTGCATGGGACAGCACTCCAACCAACTGAACTACACCAGCCACGGCCTGTTAAAAATTCAATTTTGCAATGTTTTCTAAAATACATATACTACAGGAATCCTATAAGATATATAGCAGATCTCTGGAGAATATTCTTAAATCCTAGCAAACAAGGGGACTAATTCTATAGTGAAACTTATTCATGGTATTTGATAGCACTGGTCCAAATAATGAAATTTGGGACTTGAGAACATTTTACTAGTAGAGAATTCTAGGGTGACAACTCTGTACCCACAGAGAATTTCAATAAAGATGCAACTTTTAAACTAAAAATCAATAAAATTAAGTGTTCCTCTATAGAATTGGAACCTTGGGTTTTTATTTCTGGAAAGAGTTGAGTGGTGGTATGATTTAATCTCCTTATGTTACAGGAGAAGACATCAAGATCGCAGAGCTTAAATAACAGGCACAAAGTCACCCAACCAGACACATGTCCATTGGGATTATGACCTAATCTTCCCTCTATTGTACATCTTATGCAAGAAAAAAATTTTTTTTAACATAAAAGGTTGTTTATATTCTGATTCCCTCATATCTTTTTCAGATTAAGATGATACTACATTTTGTTTTGTTTTGTTTTCTTATTTACTTTACTATAGTATTTTTTTCCCACTCTGGACACAATACAATCATATTTGAGGTTTGGCAGACTGCCCTTTTGGCTTAGCAGAGTTGGCAAAAGGTTGCCAAATACCACAGTCGTTCATATTTATTTTCTGTTTCATGACATTTTTTTCCCAAAGCCCAACGTTCTTTTCCTCAGAAAACCATCAATCACTTCTAGGAAAAAAAACATAACTTTTCCAGTGGGTTGCCAATGTGGTTCTAGCTGCTGACAGCGTGTTTTTATGTATGCGAAATGTATGTGCAATAATTAAAATCCAGGAGATAAAATATCAAATTTCAGAATCATATGTATTTTTGACTATGTGACTAGATGTATATCTATCTATAAACACACACACACACACACACACACTTAATGTATAAACATTTCTGCTAAAAATATGTATACTAAAGTTTACTTTAAAACCACAAATGTGATTCAATTTAATTTTTCCTTTTTGAGGCATGGTATGGTGGGTGGTTCAATGTTACCACATGAGTAGCAGTTGGGAGCTCTGCTAATGCAAAGCAGCTCCAGGTGGTATGATCTGATGTTGACTAACTGAAAACTTCGAAGATGTTTGAAATATATGTAACCATTTCTTACTGAAAACTTGTATCCAAGCCAGTATCCAAAGTGAATCACACTGTTAGCTACAGTGTTGGAACAGGTCCATCAGCTGAACACTATTCAGATTTCCTCATAGTTGTTATGGAAGTAAATACTAGTCATCTATTCTACAAACAATTCCTACAACCCACATATATTCATTAGCATAATTAAATAACAAAATCACAATTAGAAGTGTTTGTAGTCTGACTCTGCTGTTTATAATTTCTTGCTATACGCAACCCAAAGTGAAGCTCACCATCTCTAAATTCTGTGTACAAACGTGAGATAATAATAACATGAATTGGGCTCATGTACCCTGCCATACCTTATTTAGTGAGACAGAGGAGTACAGTGCTAAGCACAGTGTCTACATACAAGCATTCATCAATCGAACTATTTAAAATTAACTATTGACAACTAGTATGTACATAATCAATAGTGGCAAGCACTAGGCATTTTTGCAAGAGGGAAACAGGGTCATTTGTATCCATTTATAGTTTTAAAAAATCTATTAATTCTGTCTTCCATCACACCTCTTCCTTTCTACCCCAAATACTTTAAAATTAAATCAGAAAATATCATAGTTGGCCCTTTACTTTTTCCTTAATAATGTAAATATAAACTCCACTTACATGTTCATTTTTCAAGTTGGCTACATACCTGAATCTCAGATTTATGAAGTATTTTTAACAGTATGAAATTAGACTATTTATTGGGCTATAATAAATGGAAAGTACTTAGGCATATACTTGCTCAACCAATGATAGTTATAATCATTTATGCCACTTTATAAAACAAGAATAAAAATATAGGTGTATAACGATACACACTTAAATTAACCTATTAGTTTACAAATCTATATCTAAAAACACCAAAAAAGATTTGAAAAATCCTAGCTGACAAAGTGGAAAACATTTCAATTAGAAATTATTATTTTGGTAAAATAGTGCAAGCTTAAGAAAAATAAGCATTATTATGGAAGCTAAGAGAGGATTTTCTACGGTAATGTCAATAACAATACCAAGTATGAATTGCTATTTCCTTTATAGATGAGGAAACTGAACAAATGCATAATTAATTTTAGCTAATATGTATGTGTTGTTTTTATGTTTGATCATTATATTTATTGGTAATTATCTTAACTACAACTGATAAATGACTGGAACCCCTTCTAATAGCAACTTTCAAAAACTGCAATTTCATTGAACGATATATTAGCATATCGTTTTTGGGTTAAAAAATTGCCCCTAATTTGTTAATGATATTTTATTTTTATTCAGGAAACAAAAACATTAAAATAGCAAACCTCTAGTCCAGCTGGTGTTGTTCAATGGTTGAGTGTCAACCTATGAATCAGGAGGTCATGGCTACATACCCCGTCAGGGCACATGCCCAGGTTGCATGCTTGATCCCCAGTAGGGGGTGTGCAGAAAGAAGCTGATCAATAATTATCTCTCATCATTGATGTTTCTATCTCTCTCTCCCTCTAATTTCCTCTCTGAAGTCAATAAAAATATATTTAAAAACAAAAAAGTAAGCCTCTAGATATAATGGGTACTAATTTCAATTACAAGTTTAAAGTCTCTTGGGCTTTTTGTTCATCAGAGGGAAAAGAAAGCGAAAAGAGGTAGAGGTATTCTGGCTGTTTTACAAAAAAAATTATAATTATCACAGGTAAAAAAAAAAAAACCACTGTATGAAAAAATCTGCTAATGAGGCCCTATGGTCCTGCATTGAGCACCTTCTTATGTAACAGGTGTGTGATTGTCAAAGATTTTGGGGTCATGAGGGGATAACTAATAAAGATATTTTAAGGAATGCTCTCATTCAGCTTTCATAGTAATGCTAATTTTCCTATGTTTAAAACATTTCACCAAACTAATTGCTGATACTTGAAAATATTTTCACTCAGTGGCAGTCATTTTCCATATTCTTCATCTCCCTCCCTCCCTCCCTCCCTTCCTTCCTTCCTTCCTTCCTTCCTTCCTTCCTTCCTTCCTTCCTTCCTTCCTTCCTTCCTTCTTTTGTCTCTTTCTCCCTTTTCTCCCTCTCTCTTCCTCTATCTTTCATTTTTCTTTTCACCAAAGTTTGCAGCTCAAAATATCTTCAGAAAGCTTAGAGAAAATAATAAAGCATAAGGTAGCTTTTCATAAAATTGCTTATAGATTGAGCCTATTCTTTCAATATTTTATGAGTAGAACTTTCAGGAAAAGCACAATGCCTATAAGGGATAAAAAAAAGAGTTTGGAGGAAGGACAAAATACAAAATATGAGAACAAAAGAATTCTACTATCACTATACAATACATAGGATAAAATTGGGTAATGCTAAACTTGACACCTAAGCAAAAACAAAACAAAGAAAAAGAAAAATTTAGAAGGGTTAGCCACCACTCCAACCAAGTCCTGTGGGGTCAGAAGGACTCTAATATTTAAGTGGCATATTATAGACACTGATGAATCACTATGTCAAACATTCAAATTATTGTACTCTGATGATATACTGAGGAAGAAATTATTTGCATATAAAATGTGATTTGTCTAAGAGCAACTCATTTTCTATTCTGATTTCACAGCCTAAGGCACTGAGGGAGCCTGAGGGGATCTGAAGTAGTGTGTAGAAAACAGAGAGCATCTGAATACCAGAAAATAGAACAGTGCAGAGCACTACATCTAACTATGGATTCTCTCTTCCATGAACAGTAATACTTAAAAAATTAAGCTTATGACTAGGTGACTCCAGTTAACAGAATCAAAAATAATATTTGTGTAATTAAGAATAGATTTATCAGTTTTGTTATTTTTTTATTTGGCTTAAACCTTATTGTCTTCTTGTTTTCCTTATTGTCCCCTATAAAGGCAAAGCAGTAACCCAACTGGGTAGAAGCATTTCTAGTTCCAATGGCAACCATCACAGACACTACTAGCTTGTTGCAACACTGCCTCAATCTCCTGATGAATTGTGTTCACATTTGCTAATCTCCCTGGAGGAATGGCCTAAATTGTGTTCACACTTGCTAATCTCCCTGAAAGGGCAGTCAATGCACAGTCAAGGTGATTTCTCTCATTCTAATGTAAATGGTTCCCATACAACTGTTCACTTTCCCATTCAATGGAGGAAGCAGGGATGAAAGGAGTCGGTGATGGTTGTGGAGATTGACATTTGATAAGCACCAATTCTCTCACTTGTCAAAAAATGAGAAGATTGCTACCAAGGTCTGATGCATATGGATTAACAGAACAGAAATGACCACCTTAAGGCATTCTGACTCTCAGAATTTCTAAAGCAATTCCTATAGCAATAAACACAGTATCTTATTTGAGTATAAGCAAAGGAAACTTGAATTAAAGTAGATTTGTCCTATGTTTTAATCAAACAACTCCTGGTGCATTGTTGTTGAACATTTGATATTCACAAAAATATTTGTTGGAAGTAAAAATTAATTCAGAAAGAAAGAGAGAAGAAGAAAGGAAGGAAGGAAGGAAGGAAGGAAGGAAGGAAGGAAGGAAGGAAGGAAGGGAGAAGGGAGGGAGGGAGGGAGGAAGAAAGGAAGAAAGAAAGAAGAAAGGAAGAAAGAAAGAAAGAAAGAAAGAAAGAAAGAAAGAAAGAAAGAAAGAAAAAAGAAAAGAAAGAAAGAGCCTCTTGGGTCTTTTGTTCAAATTAAAAAATTTAAAAAATCATCATACTCTAATCTATCTCTTTGTTTAAATTTAAGTACAATGGATAAGTTAATATCTCAGAGAAAAGATAGAAGGGAGGAATTAAAGGAAAGCAATAGTAACAAAGATAAATATTATTTACCAATCTACATATATAAAAGTCAAAGTGACTGTGTGACCATTTGACCATTCAACCATTACTTATAATGCACACTGACCACCAGGGGGCAGATGCTCAATGCATAGGCATGGAAACATGGAACAGACTGATGAATCTCAGAGGGAAGGAGCAGGAGGAGTGTGGGGATAGGTTAACCAAAGATCTTATATGCATACTAGAGGCCCAGTGCACGGATTCATGTACTGGTGGGGTCCCTCAGCCTGAACTGTATAGATTGAGCTGAAACCAGCAGTCTGACATCTCCCAAGGGGTCCTGGATTTTGCGAGGGCACAGGGGTGCACGAATCTGTGCACTGGGCCTCTAGTCCTATATAAAGATAAACCTGAAAGACAAAGATATCATTGGATATCTTATTGATTTCATGCTGCTTTTTAAATAGTACTGAATATATTGTGCCTATTATTCTATTCTTTATTAAGCATAGCAGCTTATTGTTATTAATCATGCTGTGTACCACCTGACAAATGGTCCTTCAATTTTTCTTTTAAAAAGAACAAGGATGAGTGCTTATTATATACAATATAGTGAGATTCAGGTTAAAAAATTCTAGCCTCTTTAAAAAAAATGGTCTAAATAAAAAATGAGAGTCCTGCTTAAAAAGTAGTAATGATTATTACCAAACAAAGGTTTTTAAAATAACAGTAGAAAGGAATGGAGCAAGTGGCAAGCAAGCTACCAACAGTTCAGTCCTAATTAGTAAAACAAGGTCACATTGATGTGTACATCTAGCACAGAGTACAATACACAATGCCACTAAGGTCTAGCTTATCCACTGGTTACAGAAAAAAAAATAGACAAAAGTCAACACATAGCATGTTATAAAAGAATTTAAGGGTTTTAGTTAATAAAATTAAAGATGTGATATTAAAAATTTAGTGCCCTCCAACTAAGTACCTTTTTAGAACATATTTAATAATTTACATAAGAGCAATTGTAAATAATCACCATGGATATTTAAGTCCCAACAAGTGAACTTCTTTGTAGCTTACTTTTTTTCAACTTTTAATTTTCTCCAGCAGAAATTTATTAAATTGTTGAAAATAAACCATTATAAGAATAAACTCTCCTTAGATATTAATATATATGCAATTTATTGAATGTTTATGTAATTATTTTAAAGTGTTATATTTGCATATAAATAAATAATTACACAAGTAGATAATAATGCAAGCCTTTTAGTCAGTCACTCATACCTATAGCAAGGCTGTTTTGATGCACAGAGAAAAAATACACATTTCTTTGGTTACAAATAGCCAAATGCATGTTCTTAGAGTCCCTACAAAATAACCATCTTTATATGTACTATTTCTATTCATTGAAAATAAAATATTTTATTAGACTTATCTTTCTCATAAGTAAAAATATCTCCAATATGCTAGTAAATGCCATTATCTTCCATGATATCATTTTAAAGTTTGGGGAAGTTTATTGAATATTTATATTTATTAAGACAGGTGCTATAAATATATCTTATTTTCCAAAACAAGTCTAAGAGTTAAGGATTATATAATTCCTCTTGCAAACTAGAAACTTATGATGTAAAAATTAAGTAGCTGCTCTAAATTTATATAAATGTTAGGTGTCAGCAATGGAGCATGTATACCTGAGCACAGACTGCATACTCATTGTAGAACATTATGTTCTGGCACAAGATAAGATGGCAGAGGTATTAACAAAACCAACAAACTCAAACTAAACCAGTCCTAGATCAGCAGGTTTATGATTAAGTAATAATACAGGTAGAGATAGAATTGAAGTGCAGCAGTGTGGTGTGCACAATCTCTCTTTCTCTCTCTCTCTCTCTCTCTCTCTCTCTCTCTCTCTCTCTCTCACACACACACACACACACACACACACACACACACACACACACACACACAAACATACACACACACTACACACAAGCGCACAATATTTTTAAACCAGATTGTCTTTCCTTATCTAAATTAATATTAATATTCATTTCTAAGTTTGTGTATACCCTAGATAGTAGAAAAAGTCCCTATAGGTATTGCAAGAGGTTAGTTTTACCTCACAAATATTTTTAATTCACACAGATTATTAAAGAAACATTATTTTGGAAAATAAGTCCAATCATTCAGTTTTAGGATTTTATAAATGTTAGATGCCAGTGGTATTGTATAAACTCAATAATTCAGTTACCTTTAGTAATTACCATTTGCATTGTTAACATGTTGAGATCAGAAAGTTTTGGATGTAAAACTTTCTGCTTGATACATATTGCTGAACATAGTTCAACTACTGAACTATTTGTAATAATTCACATTGTGTTCCATAAAACTACCTAAAAAACAGGACTATATTAAATAACTTGGCATTTTCTAGTTCCTTATTTTAGTAGAATGTCTTCGTAATATTGTAATACTATTAATATGTTTGAGTAAAATTACTTAAGTAATTTCATACTAAAGAAATTATGTATTTAATTAGATTTTCTATCTTATATAGATAAATACTGATCTCAAGAATTATTTTCAACACTTCAAAAAACTATTTTATTGGGAACCAAAATAAATATATCCAAATAAGTCACTGTTACTGAATATAAAATATGCAAACCTTTCCTTCCTAAAGGGCAGAGTCTTGAGTTAGCTTCTTAATTGGCATTATTTTTGTTTAAGAAATTCTATTATCAATGTTTGAAATATTGACTGGTTTTAGCATACTACTATGGTAAAAATCAGAGTGTTCATAAATTCAGTTTTATGAGCACGCCTATTTATTCTAGTTTTAGGCATGAGCTAGACAAATGACAAAACATATTTTAATTAACATATGTCAAAAAATAAACAAGACTTAAATTCCCTTATATAGTTGCATTGCTGCTGCCTTTCAAAAGAGTTTAAAGTAATATTGTTGCTTATTATTTTTTAAATATATTTTTATTGATTTCAGAGAGGAAAGGGGAATGAGGGAGGAAGAGAGAGAAACATCAATGTGAGAGAGAAGCATTGATTGGTTGCCTCCTGCACACCCTCTACCTGGGATGGAGCCTACAATCCAGGTGTGTGCCCTTGACTGAAATCAAACCCAAGACCTTCCAGTCTGGAGACTGATGCTCCATCCACTGAGCCAAATGAGCCAGGGCATTGTTGCTTATTTTAATAAGTAAAAATATTTGGTAATGTTTCTCAGAAGAGGATTTACTTCAACTCTGATTATCATCAGTAGTTATTTTTTTAAAACAATCTATACTACCTAAGCATAGAAAATATCTGTTAAACTTTCATGCTATGGCACAGTGCCACTAGCAAAGGAAATGGAAACAAAACTAAACAGAATATATCAATAGAATAATTAATAGCTCATAGTACTCTCTTCCCATGTTGCAAATGCTGACAAAGCCAGGATCATAATCAGAAGGAACAAGGACTCAGTGTTCTCTGTCAAAAAGGTCTGAACATTTATTTAAAATGGCAAGCCCAAAGTTTTAAAGTAAAACTTCAAATGGGTGTAATTATGCATGATTGCAACAAAGAACCATACAAAGAAGGAGTTCCTTAGGGCAGCCAAAACAAATAAATGTACTCCAGTTCATCCCTTCCTCCAACCAAGTATAAAAAGTTATAGTGTTTGGTTGTGGAGTCCATATCCTACCTAATAAAAAAGTAATATGAGAATTGACCATACCTTCACCATACCCACAAAGCCATGCCCACCAGCCACGCCTTCCAGCCAATCAGGAGCTGGAAGTTGGGCTGAGGCAGCCAGGACAGTGGGGGCAGGGCAGAGGTGGCCAGGGGTGGGGGACAGGACCGAGGTGCCAGGGGTGGGGGCGGGACCAAGGTGGCCATGGCCAAGGGGTGCAGGGCTGAGGCAGCCAGCACATGCTGGCCAGGGAGAAGGCCTGGGCCGGGGTATGGGGGGCGGGGCCGAGGCCTGTGCTATCCTGGCTTGAGCTGTGGCTGGGACAGAGACCGCCATCGGCCCCATTGCAGGGCAATGGCTGGGTGCCCAAGGCCTAAAGCCTTTGGCAAGGCTTTAGGCCTTGGGCAGGTTGGGGTGAGTGGTTAGTAGGATAACCCCTTAGGTCTCCCAGTATGTGTGATGGGGCAGGTTGGGCTGAGAGATCACACACCCCTAGTGCACAAATTTTGTGCACTGGGCCCATAGTTTTAAATAAATGAAATAGAAAACTATCGGAACCACTGGTTTATCAAATTCTACTGGGTTTTCAAATCTCAACAGGACTGCCTCCTTAAGCATTTATTTATTTATGTATTTACTTAATTATTTACTTACTTACTTAATTTTCCCCATTATAAAACTTTCCATTTGCTTCCTCCCAAAATACTTGAGTAAGAAAAGCAAACATTTCAAAGGGTGTTTTTGCTGTAATCTTTTATTTTATTAAGATGAAAAACCTTAAATGGACTGTAGAAAAAGTTTTAAAAAATATATATATATAATTGATTTCAGACAGGAAGGGAGGGGGAGAGAGAGACAGAAACATCAATGATGAGAGAGAATCATTGGTCAGCTGCCTCCTGCAAGCACCCTACTGGGGATCAGCCTGCAAACTGGGCATGTGGCATTGACCCGGAAGTGAACCTGGACCCTTTAGTCCACAAGCCAATGCTTTATACAGTGAGCCAGTCTTTTGATTCTATTCTTTAGTCCAGAGTAGTTAATGTTAATAAATTTTACCATGAAAAGAAATACGGTGAACCTATTCAGTTAAGGGACAATACCTCTAGTTAGGCTTTTATGGAATCACTTAGAATAACTACGTTAGGGAGAGTAACTATTATATCTTGCTAAAATATGTTTTGAAATTTCTGTTCAGTCTATTTTATTGAAATGGACAAAAATAAGATTCATCAGAAAAGGTAATTATGGGTGCTTGAAAATAAGCAAAAATAATGCTTACCTGTTACTCTTTAGTCAGACAGTAATTCAAAATAAGTACATTTCAGGATAAGTAAAAACATTATGAATTATCAGCAAATTTTAATGTTTATGTTATTACAGCCGATCATTTTATAAACATTTAGGTTTAATATGATTATCTGCTTTTTCAATGACTAAGTTTAGCCATAAAAATACAAATCAAAATATAATCCACGTTATTTCCTTGCATGATATTAGATACTATAGGCCCGGTGCACAAAATTCGTGCACGGGGGCCAGGGGATGTCCCTTAGCCCAGCCTGCACCCTCTCCAATCTGGGACCCCTTGAGGGCAGTCAGACATCCTTCTCACAATCCAGGACTGCTGGCTCCAAACTTTTCGCCTGCCTGCCTCCCTGAGTGCCCCTAACCGCTTCTACCTGCCAGCCTAACCACCTGCTAACAACTACCCTGCCAGCCTAATTGATGTCTAACTGCTCCCTGCCAGCCTGTTTGCCTCCAACTTCCCTCCTCTGCCAGCCTTGTCACCCCTACTGCCCTGCCCTGCAGGCTTGATCACCCCCAACTGCCCTCCCTTGCAGGCCTGATCCCTCCCAACTACCCTCCCCTGCTGGCCATCTTGTGGTGGCCATCTTGTGTCCACATAGGGGCAGGATCTTTGACCACATGGGGGCAGCCATCTTGTGTGTTGGAGTGATGGTCAATCTGCAAATTACTCTTTTATTAGATAGGATAGAGGCCTGGTGCATGGGTGAGGGCCAGCTGGTTTGCCCTGAAGAGTGTCCCAGATCAGGGTGGGGGTTCCCTTGGGGTGAGGAGCAGCCTGGGCGAGGGGCCTGTGGAGGTTTGCAGGCCAGCCATGGCTGCCAGCGACCCAAATGGAGGCCTTGGTATCTGGGATTAATCTATGTCTACAATTGAAACTTTGTAGCCTAGAGTGGAGGCCTAGGCTGGCAACCACAGGCTGAAAGGTTGGCTTCCTCCATTGCCAGGGAAACCCAAGCCTCTGTTCTCTCCAGCTCAGTGACTGCCACCATTTCTGTATCTTTTATAACTGAAACTTTGTAACATTGAGTGGAGGCCTATGCAGGCAATGGCAGGCAGAAAGCTTGGCTTCCTCTGTTGCCAGAGAAAGCCAAGCCTTCCTCCTGCTCTCAGTGGTGGCAGCCATCTAGGTTTGGGTTTATTTGCATAATCTTCTCCTGATTGGCTGATGGGCATGGCTGTGGGCGTGGTTTGTGGGTGTGGTGAAGGTATGGTCAGATTTGCATATTACTCTTTTATTAGATAGGATTATCTATACTTATAAAAGGGTAATATGCTAATTAGGACATCTTCCAGATGTCCATCTGGACATCCATCCAGACAAAGCCACAGCAGCTGTGAGGGCCTAAGACCCCTTGCGCAAAAGAGGTACCACAGCAGGAGAGGCAGAGGTGCCACATGGGAGAGAGGTGCCACGTGGAGAGGCGGGCAGTGCTGTGGGCTGGTCCAGTACCAGTGGTCCTTTTGCAGAGGTGGCAGCACCCACGAGAGAAGGTGGCACCCAAGCAAGAAGCTAGCACCATGTCCCCTTCCACAGAGGCAGCAGTGCAGGCCTGGTCCAGGAGCCATACCTCTGCAGAGGCTGGATAGGGTGCAACCTGCTGTGCGTCAACTTCCCACAGCCCTTCCCTCAGTCGGCCTGGCCCCAGATTGCCCCCCACCCATCAGTGGGTGGGAGGGTGAGGCCAGCACTAAGAAGCAAGGGCTGAGGGCTGGCAGATGTAGTGGTGATGGGAGCAGCACCTTCCCCTGATCATTAGAGGAAGATATCCCGAGGGCTCCTGGACTGTGGGAGGGGGCGGAACAGGCTGAGGGACCCCTCCAGTGCACGGATTTTCATGCACTGGGCTTCTAGTTACAAGATAAAAAGAAGACTCAGATATATGAAATAAGTTTCTAGTTCTAGGATGGATCTGCTCCTGCCTTGGGTGCCCTGTCAGCAAACTGAAAGTTAAATCACTTTAGGGTGACTTTACCAGAGAATCACTCTATCCTGGCAACTGATCCCTTAACACCAAACCAGCACTGGGCCTTCTCATCCCCCCAAAGGTTGATCATTTGGCCCCAGCCAATCAGATATTTTCTATCTTTCTCTTCCTTGTTCTTTATTCTTTACCCTATAAAATGGCCCCATTTTGTAATTCTCCAAAAAAAGGGGGGGGGGCCTGTGCCCTTCATGGAGTATTAAATAAATGTATCACCTAAATTGTCTTCTTTAAGCATTTTTAAACACATTTAAGTTATTATTTGTTTTACTCCAATAAGGGTTTTTCTCGTGACCTTGAATTATCTGTTATATAATTGTAAGTTAAAGGTCAACCTGCCCATCTCTATTTTAACGTTTAGCGGAAAGCATTATTTTACACTAGATAAATAAGTGCAATCATATTTTACTACTCAAATCTTTCTTAGACTCTGGAATAGGAAAAAAAATGAAGATACTTCAGAGGAAATAGGCAACAAGAGAAAAATTGAATCACAGAAATATAGTGCCTATTCCTTTTTGAACCTTATAGAGTAATAGGGTTTATATAAGCATAAGCTGAACGGACCATTTTATATCCCTTTGAGATTTTCTGGAAGCCAAACACATGAGTCATACTTCACTAGCAAAGTCACAACATTTCTTACTAGTATACCAAGTACTTAGTCCTTTTTCATAGAAAAAGGCAGTGTTTTAAAAAACATCCTTAAGAGAGTAAGCCAGATTAATTCCTCAAGGTAATAAATTTGGAGTGGTAAATGATGCAGGAACTTTTTTTTATTAAGTCATCCTAATTTCATAGCAGCTGCACAAACTCTGTGACCGGAATCCCCAACTTAAAAATAAAAAACATCTGTTAATTGTTCCTATATGAAATTGTTATATTTATGTGAGGATTTTTGTGATACATTCAATTCCCAGTGTGCCTTAATACCATAACCAGAAATAATTAGCAACATGTCTAGAAGACTTCACTAAGAAACATGTTAATTTGCTCTGGAGATAGTTCTTGCACATTTGTTTTTGCAAATTTCTTACTGAGTTTGTCTGTATGACATTATCACAACTCTTATAATTGTAGTCTATATGAACAGTGCTTTTATATAATGTTTAGAATTGTTTTATTATTGAATTTTATGTCTCAACCCATATCAGTATTTTTAACATATCAGTATAAAGCAACTTGTTTCAGCTCAATTGTCCCATGGCGTTTGATTATTTTCTTTTTAAATTTATCTATAATAATAAAAGCAAAATATATTAGTTAGACCAGAATTCCTTCTGCAGAGGCCCTTTCATGAATTTCATACATTGAACCTCTAGTTTAGGAATAATTGACAAATGTAATTGTATATACTTAAAATATACAATGTTATGACATGTTATAATATACATTGTATAATGATTACTAAGATCAAAGTAATGAAATTTGCTTCCTCCCAAAATAGTTGACTGGGAACTTCTCTGGGAGGGATTAAAATGTTTAAAGTTTACTCACACCATTTTCAAATATGCTATGCATATACAATGCAATATTTTTAACTATGTCACCATGCTGTACATTGGATCCTCAGAACCTCCACTCCTTATATCTGAAAATGTCTACCTTTTGACCCATACATTTCTCCCTCTCCCCAGCTTCTGGCGACCATCAAGCTAATCTCTGTTTCTATGAAATTGGTGTTGTTTATTTTATTCCACATGTAAGTGATATCATACATTATTTGTCTTTCTCTTTCTGGCTTATTTCCCCCAGCATAATGCCCTCCAGATACTACCAATATAAAAAGATTTGCTTAACACACACACACCACCACACATACACACATGTATTATGATTTTCAATTTATATACACATATATATGTATAAGATTTACTTATGTTATGCACAGCATTTACTTTTGTATTAGCAGATCTTGATTGTGTCTTGCTCAGAATCTCACATTTATACATAATTGTTAGAAAATGGACACCTTTGGTTAAATTAGTTGACCCTTAAAATATACATGGTTTATGGATTAGCAATATTCAAACATTCAGGACCTTCATTACATCAAACATATTCTACCTTAAATTCTTGACATGCTTCAGAATCAAAATTATAGTTACTACATATGGAAATATGCAGTGCTACAGTTATTCAGAACAATGGATAGGTTTGAATTGATTATACCCAATATTTTATAAATCATTAACTTACTATTGGTTTTATTATTATTTTAAAAGATAATATATTTCATAAAGAAAATTAAATTCCCTGAATTTTAGATGAATGTGAATTCCCACATGTGTACTGTATAGATATTACTGATATATTTGTGTATAAATCTGTATTGTGGAATTTTAGCATTTATTTCCAATACTATATAATAAAAAAGAAACATGCAAATTTGACTGTACCTTCACTCCTGATATGCTACCAGCCAATCAGAAGCTGGGGTTGGACCAAGTGGCACGAGCGCCAGGCCCAGGGGTGGAGATTAAATGGTGGTGGCGGCAGCGAGTGCCCAGCCCCCTGGGCTCTGTAAGGGGAAGTGGAGGCAGCAGAAGCAGTGGTGGTGGTGGTGGCGGCAGGGAGTGCCTGGCCCCCGGGTGCTGTGAGTGGAAGTGGTGGCGAGCGCCCAGCCCCCGGGGCTGGGTGATCACAGGCAGCTGAGGCTGAGCTGAGCAGGGCAATGGCTAGTGCCCAAGGCCTAAAGCCTCTAGTGAGGCTGGGGGTGAGCCATCAGTTGGACATCTCTTGAGAGGTCCCAGTATGTGAGAGGGGGATGGTTGGGTTGAGGGACCACCCACCCCCAGTACACAAATTTCATGCACTGGGCCCCTAGTAGTATATAAGTTGTGTAAAAACTACAATATGTAATTATCTATACATTTAGTAAAGAAAGTGGGATTAAAAATATATAAAATTTTTGAGAAATAGAAATGTATTCTACACTATATTCTCCATTAAATTATAAATTAACAGTATTAAAATTATGTATATTATAAAATTTGAAGTTATTTTCACGTGTAAGCAGAAAAATGTAGTTTTACTTTTAATATATGTATATTTTTGGTAAATATTGAAATACAAAAAATAAGTTATTTTGATAATTATAGGATTATCATATAATATATCTAATAAAGGCAGCATATTGAGACATATCTTATCAAAGAAAAACAGCAAGTACACATAATTCTAAATCTATATAAAATGTGTAATGTATAATGTATAATGAATTCATTTAAAATATTTACTTAAATAGTCTTTAATAACTCATGAAAAATATGAGCAAAAACAGACTAAATAATTACAAGTTGAGATGTTATAAAATGTAATTGATAACTTTGCAAGTTTCTTCTTTATATTCAAGAGTTAATCAATAAATTCCTTGAAATAATAAATTTCCATAAGACATTTTAATATAATTTTAATTGCAAATGATAAAATATTGGTCCTTTAGCAACCCAGACTGGTTATTGAGGTATGCCTAAAATCTTGCTCTACTCACAAAACACCTTTTGGTTCACACAGCAAAAGTCAGATCTATAAAACTGCTCAAGATTTTTATGATACATTTCAATTTTGTAGAAAAAATGCTGTTTTAGTGAACAAAACTGATTCTCTGACACTATGCTATATCAGTTATCAAAATGTCAGATTTTCTGATTCCTGGATATTTATAGCATCTAATGTGTTTATCCATCCATTCAACTTAAATTTATAACTCATGTAATATTTATAAAGCATTCTTCATAGAAAAGTACTATATGGACTTCAAAGATTAATGAACCTGAACAACATTTTTAGAGGGTTCTAGTTTTGCATTAAACATTTATTTAATAACTTATTACATTGTCAAAACTAATTAATTAAATTTGAACCATTTAAAAATAGGTTTTACGTATTGACACAAAACAATGGAATATCATTTTAACTATTAAATCTGTTAATTATTTTAAATCTATTTTTTAAAACTTCCCTTAAGATAGTAATATATTTTCAAGAAGATTTATAAATTTACTCCTTTCAACTTGCTAAATAAAGCTTGGAATAAATATTTAATTTTACCTTAAATTGCCTGAAATAAAGTACCAGTATATACAATTAAGTTTTCTAAAACCATGGTCTGTAAACTGCAGCTCGGGAGCCCCGTGCAGCTCTTTGGCGCCTTGAGTGTGGCTCTTCCACAAAATACCACAGCCTGGGTGAGTCTATTTTGAAGAAGTGGTGTTAGGAGAAGTTTAAGTTTAAAAAATTTGGCTCTCAAAAGAAATTTCAATCGTTGTCCTGTAGATATTTGGCTCTGTTGACTAATGAGTTTGCTAAAAGTCCTATTGGATAGAGAATTATTATATTCAGTTTTCCAATTCAACAAAATGAATAGAGCTTTCAGAAATATCTGAAATGAAATTCTAAATTCTGCCCCAAAGTTTATGCCCAGGTAAGAGGATTGGTTTTGTAGCTGTCTTTGTGTCCAATGTCATGTATGTAAATCTTAAAATGCAATTATCAGTATAGCAAAGAAAAAAAAAAGAATAAGAATAGAGGCTAAACTATTCAAGAATAAAAGTTTCTATTAGTTTAAGATATTTATGTTTATGGTATTAAAATCAGTGACATGTCATTCTTTTATTTAAATTTTAATTAACTATAAACTTAGTAGCATTCTCTAATTATTTGAGAAAAGTGGTTCCAGAATGCTTTCATTCCACTTGGCCTGTGTCTGAACAACACTTGGAACAAATGCAAATGACCTTCTCTCCTTTAGACTCATTGTAGATATTTTTCTTACCATATTGGCGGAGAATTTAGGACTGGTCCTAAACCTTATTACACTAGCCTTAAGTAACACTAAAAGCAGAGAGAGTTAAAAAAGCTTTTAAAAAACTTATTGCAAGTTTGTTAGGTTATGTGTTTGGCTAAATCAAACTTGCCAATGTAGTTATAGAAGTCTATGCCTTAAAAACAAAATCAACACGATAAAATTCTTCTGTGCTAGTATACTCAAGCAACTCCACATAAATACAGTGCTTTAAGAATTTGGCTTATAGACAAACAGCTTGATGACCTAAATGATGCCAAAAGAAATCACAAAGTGCATGCACTATGGAAGAAAATATTCTTGTTAAACCAAATATTCTAATAAGCTCTGGCATACTGATCACAAACTCATTGGGTAAGGCATTAATTTTTATATTTAAAGAAATAAAAAGAAAACATTGTATATATAAAATTACATTTTAAGTATTAAATTAAGACCTAAAGATTCTTTAATAAAACTACATAAATAATGAATACATTTCACACTCCAGAATCATTTTTAGGATGATAGAAAGGTAACCTGCCTGTTAAGGACCACATTGTATAACATATTCAAAGACTGATATAAATCATTCCCATTCAGCACATGGACATGCAATGGATTCCAACATGCACAATGTCAGGAAAGAAACAAAGAGTGTTCAATAGCACTTATAAGAATATTACTCTCCAGGATGCCCTTAAAAACGCAAATGATGTGGGTTTGGTTCTTCTTGTTGGGGCTAATATAGATGCATACTTATATAAGTCATGGTTAACATGAAATTTCATGAAAAAGGGAGAGGTAACATAAAGCATGTGGGTTTTGAAGTTAGTTAAATTGGAAACAATCTCAGTTCTGACACTACCATCTCTGTGATCTTAAACAACTTAACACCTGCGAGTCAGTTGATTTACTTTCATAATTGGAAATATAAGATTTTACTTAAGAAATTACCTTGTCCTTGCAATGCAGTTAATCCAGGGACTGCATCAATGACACAATGAACAGTCTGCATTATGGTGGTGAAGTCAATGAGATAGTAAACAAATAATACCAGAAACATATTGACTGCGAATATAATAATACAAAGCAGTAGAGTAAATGGAGAGAGTATTTTTAAAATATAGAATAAGAGAAGGTCTTTTTTGAGGAAATAACATTTGAACAAAGACCTAAATGATGAAAGAGGCCATATTATAGGCAAACGGAATATGCATAAAAGCTCAGAGGCTATTACAAGTTGAATTGTTTAAGAAACCAACTTTGGTTTTAGCAAAGCAATTTAGGGGTGTGGCACTTGGAAGATATCCAGATCCTCATTTCTGGAAACTACAAATCCTACCTTATATGATGAAAGGAACTTTGCAGATGTGATTAAATAAAGAATTTTGAGATGAGAGAATTACCTTGAATTATCAGGATAGAACATACATGTAATCAATCACATGTGCTTTTACAAAATGGATGCAGAGGGAGATTTGACTGCAGCAGCGTGGGAGGAGACGTAAAGCAAGAGGTTTGAGCAATGCAAAGAAAGGGTTACCATTTGAGAATGCAGGACAAAAAAAGGCAAGAAAACAGATTCTCTCCTGAGCCTCCAGACATAAGCCCTACTTGCCACCTCAATATTAAGCCACTGGAACTGACTTTAGACTTCTGTCTTACAGAACAGTAAGATAACTCTGTATTGTTTTAAGCTACTAAGTTTGTGGTCATTTCTTGCAGCAGTAATAGGAAACCAAGTCAGAGGGAAATGACCAAAAGAAATGTGCCCAGAGAGGTAGGCAGGGATTGGCTCATTTGAGGTACTATACAAGGACAATAGTGAAAGCAAGACTGCCAAAAGTTTCTACCAATATGCTAAGCATCATATGGTGGTGAATTGGACTTGGATAGTGGTGGACTGAGGTACAGAAAAGGCTCAAGCATGGGCCACATTTGGAAGGTGGTGTTCATATGATTTGCTGATGCTTAGGATGCGTGCAGTGAAGTAGAAAGTGATCCAAAAATTTGAAACAACTGGATGGCTGCACAGCATTTTGGGGAGATAGCTAAACCTACACAAAGATGGTAGAGAATGGTCTAAAGGGAATCTAGATTTCATATCCATATTCGATTTTAAGCAGTGGAGCTTTTTGTAAAATATGTGAACCAAAGGATAACAAAGTCATTCACCTAAAGAGAATGAGCAGGGACAAATGAGGGGAATATTTACTTATAATCCCAAACCCCATGGAATAGTAAGAGGACATTTTAAAAGACAAAAGATAAGAAGACTTCCCTAGGCATTGCATATTTCTCAATATGTAGTCATTTATTTTAGAATTGAATATAAAAATACATCTTATTTCTTCTCTTTATCATTTCTTTAAGATAAAATGGCAAACATATCTACTTAGAAATTAAATTCAAGCTGACATCTGAACATCTGAGAAAATATACTGGCAGACAGAATAAAAAATATAATTCAAATATATATCCTATTACTCTTGGATTTCACTAATAATGAATGTATGATACTGATTTAAAAATAAATGAAAATGTAAGTGAAAAATCAGTGACCTTTTAGAACAAGGAAATTAATCAAGGCACATTCGGACTTCAAAGTGCTATGTTATAGCCAATTTTATCCTAAAAGCTAAATAATTCCTAAATTTCTCTGATGTAATCATTCCAGAAGTAAATTCAGAAAAAAACAAAATTAAACTTCCAAAATATTAATGACATTACTAAAAACAATTAAAATACTAAGTTTACCTTTAGTTGTCAAAAGTAAAATACTTTCTCCACTAATATGTATGTCACTCTTAATCAGGTTATTTTACTGGTTTTTTAAGTTAAAACCAAACCATACACATCTATAAACAATACTACATATCATCACTCATCTAAGATTTTTAAAAATCTTTCAGATAGTGCACAATAGAAGAGTAGAGAAAGGCTAACATAATTCAAATGTCCATAAATCACTGACTTGTCTTAGTAAAATACTAATACAGTATATATATATATATTAAAAGTGGCAAAGTGTTCAGGCAGTCAGGGAGAAGATACAGAGTTTAAAAAAAGCATTTTTTAATGAAAATTGAATAACTTATTAAATGTATCCTGGAGTTTCACAGTGATTGTGTTTAAATTTCATTATAAGCCCCACATAAAAAATCAGTAATAATTTGGGCAAAACAAAACATGCTCCTTCATCATCTATGTAAATTGGGTTAAAAAGTATACCTCTTTCCACACCCAAATTTGATAAGGAAGTTTGTCTCTAATAGATGTTATAAACAAACATATACAAATGTTACAATGGCCTTGTTAAAAATGAAAGACAAAAAGTCACACTCAATTGTCTATGCAATGAAAGATATTATTGTGATGACATTCTGGAAAAGGCAAAAATATGGGAAGAGATAATATTAGTTGTTACAGCAGGCAGGGCTTGGGGGAGGGCTTGAAAATACATGTAGAGGAAATTACTGGGGATGATGGAAATTGTCCACACCTTGATATGAGGGTAGTTACACAAATGTACTCATTTGTCAAACATATAGCAACTATACACTGAAAAGGGTGAATTTCACTGTATGAAATTATATCCTAGTTAACCTGGCTTTAAAAAATGAAAGAAAAATATATTTCTTTGCAATGCTGAAAAAGCAGATTTTGTTCTAGAATTCTGGATTTTGTAAGTTAGTCCAAAGTTTGTAGCCCATTTTAACTTATCAAATGTTTAATCAGAATTACGAAGTTTATATTAAAAAATCACTCATTTACATTTGACCCTAAGACTAAAACATGTACAAATTACATAAAAGAAAGGAATATTGTTTCAACTTTATATTATCTTTGGTTTTGAGTTTGTTGAGAGAAAAACAAAACAAAATAACAACAAATTGGCCAAGCCAAGTTATACACATTATAAAAGCATCAATAAAAATCTCAATTTAAATGAAGCCGGGGCAAATCCATGGAACTTAAAAGGAAAATATGCAAGGAGCACTTTGATTCTCAGAGACTAGCAGTGGAGCTGTGGACCCTTAACATTTAATTTTAAACATAATTATATTATTTTAAAAAATCAGAAGATGAATGAATTGCAAGCCAGAAAATATTTAAATTAAGGCCCTATGCCCTAGTGGTAGATGTCAATACAGGAAAATGGTTAGATCATTCATATAAAATTCAAAATGTATGAATTTTAGAACTTTTGGCATATCCATGGCCAATACATATACCAGTACAAAGCAACTCTGGATAAGGTACAAAAGATTTACTTTCCACAGTTGCATAAACAACTTGTAGAAAACTATTTTTAAGGAGGAGAGAATGAATTCAAAGTGATTAGAATATATATATATATATATATATATATACCCACACACACATGCATTAGACCTAGATAATACTTTTTATTAAATTTCAACTTTTTAAATTGTCCCTTTCACAAATGTTGTGCCTGGGGCATAAGTACCAAAGTTGAAACATTAATAGAAAACACATCTAGTGAAAACAGCTGCAGCTATTAAAAAAGTAAAATCCCTTAGGTTAGGTCAATACACAGATATATGAGTTTATACCAGAGCTTGTTACAGACTCTATTAGGCTAAAGAGCAAAATGAGTTATAGAGAATCAAACTCTCTATGGATGGGTGTGCTCTACACATGAGGGTATTAATTCTTAAGCAATGGTGTCTCTTTCTGTCATACAGATCTTTAGTGCATACTAGATTGTTGACCCAAAATTCGCACTGTTATTTGTATTGACTATTGTGCAACATTTTGTAAAAAAAATTTTTTTATTGATTTCAGAGGAAGGGAGAAGGATAGAGATAAAAACATCAATGATGAGAGAGGATCACTGATCAGCTGCCTCCTGCATGCCCCCTATTGGGGATCGAGCCCACAATGTGGGCATGTGCCCTTGGCCAGAATCAAACCTGGGACCCTTCAGTCCACATACTGATGCTTTATCCACTAAGCCAAACTGGCTAGGGCTATTGTGCAACATTTTCATTTTATAAATATACCTAAGAACTTTTTCTTTCAATCTAAAATATTTTTTTAATTGACAAGGTAAAACATGAAGTGTGGCTTCCAGACACCAATGTTTCCTAGAAATTAAGCTGCACTAAACAGGCACGGTTTTCCTTGCCTTTGTATTCTGAGTTGTTGCAAGGGAATTCCAAAATGACAGCAGTTGTGACAAGCATACCAATTCTTGTGCACCACTTGGGTCTGTTAGCTGACATGAGGAAATGATCTTTGAGACAGAGAGGTAGAACCAACAGACATGGAGACAGAAATAAAACCTCGATGTCACATTGGCCTCATGTCAGAGCGGAAGACATTTAAACAGCAGAACAGCCTAATATCAGTTAACCTCTATTTGAGTTTCACAAATGGATTTCATCTGAAGCACCAAATTAAATCTGAGACTGAGAAATGGGCCTGTGTATTAAGATGTGTCCAAATTAATTGGTGTCATGATGAGTGTTTAGCTTCCAGCCTCAGACTTGTATGAGTCACTGTATTAGTATACAGAGATTACATTTTGTGGGGGGAACTTAAGCACAAATTTTATTTTACCTTAGTATAGGAACATGACTTCCAGCATCTATGATAACATTGCTAAAAATCAGGTGCTTGGCAATTGGGTAGTATAATGGAAACATCAGGAGAAAACAAAAGCTCAAAAAATCAACATCATTCCTTATATGTCTCATTTTCTAGGGTTCACCATTATAAGAAAATATTTAAAATATGTTCATTATTTTTAGACAGTTATATAATTATGTTAGTGGATTCAGATTAAAGTGCAGGGACCACCACAATGTCCAGAGTTAGAAGATGACAGTAACTATTAACTACCTTAAAAATAAAAATATATCTGATATAATAATAGTACACAAAAAGGTATAGGACCACAGCTGGATAAAACAAACGCAATCCACTCCAAGGTACAAAAAATTTTCTCTAAAAATTATAAATAAAAATTGTATTGTTTGATTAAACTACTCACAACTAGAATTTATAATAAACTGTGACATGCAATTATATATCAAATTTAAGTCAGTGTATTTAAAGATGATTAATAACTCAAACATAATTAGAATGTCCTGGTGTTAATGTACAGGGTTATTGGAAGGGGAAAGGTTGATTGACTGAAAGTCTACAGAGTAACAATTTTATTTAAAGTGCAGATACATTCAACAGTATCTAAAACATCTTGCAGACATTCCAGTACTCCAATATACTTTGTTATTGATTTCAGAGAGTAAAGGAGAGGGAGAGAGCAATAGAAACATCAATGATGAGAGAGAGTCATTGATCAGCTGCCTCCTGCATGTCTCACACTGGGAATAAGAAGAGAGCCTGCAACCTGGACATGTGCTCTGAATGGGAATTGAACCCTGGCCTTCTAATTCATAGGCTGAAACTCCACCGGTGAGCCATGACAACTAGGCAGAAATTTCAACACTTTACTTCACTATAATACCATATTTTTCCTAAGCTTTATTTTTAGTGATGATAAATTATAAGTACTAATATTTTTCATTGACATTTATGCAAAACCAAATCTATAACAACTCTGGGTATTTTATATAAATATTTTTACATTTATTGATATGTGTGTATTGAATATGCACCATACATAGATGTGAATATGCAGTTATGAGTAATAGTTATCCATTTCTCAATTTTTGTCTTTCTATTTATTTATATGTATGATGATCCCATTTAGTTCAATTTAGGTTAGAGTACCTAAATGCCTTTCCTAAATGGTCAATCAAACAAAATTAAAGATGCATATTTTTATATGATTGGAATCTTTATAATAGCTATCAATACCAACTCAGAGACAATCAATTATTAATTCAGGGATGCTATATCAATACTACATTAATGTACAGCACTAAGTTATTTCTCAGGCCACCATAGTCTTCCTTTGCTTCCTATAATTGTTGCTGGAACCAACATGCCCAAAGCCGCTGTGTTTCAGAATCTTAATACCCTGTCTCTTCACACCATGAAACCATTAGTATCAAGCCTTTTTGTATCTCAAAGTGTCCGTTTTCATGGCCCTCACTTTAAATAAAATTGTTACTCTGTAGACTTTCAGTCAATCAACCTTTCCCCTTCCAATAACCCTGCACATTAACACCAGGTAAATGTACCCAAAAGAGAGCTGTGATGGTCTCACCTCACTGTCCTACCATCTTTCCTTATTTCTCTTTTTAAAATATATTTTATTGATTTTTTTACAGAGAGGAAGGGAGAGGGACAGAAAGCTAGAAACATCAATGAGAGAGAAACATCGATCAGCTGCCTCCTGCACACCTCCTACTGGGGATTTGCCCACAACCAAGGTACATGCCCTTGACTGGAATCAAACCCAGGACCATTCAGTCCATAGGCTGACGCTCTATCCACTGAGCCAAACCGGTTTTGGCCATCTTTCTTTATTTCTCACAGTAACATGTCACATCTTTTTTTTCCTTCTTTTTCCTTCTAAGGAAACTGAACAGAAACTCTTCCCTGGAGCCCAGATCATGTTTTATTCATGTATTGTTCTCCCCCCCCACCCCTGCTTCTTTCTGCGGGTGTAAAAGCAGTGTGTTGGCATTGTCTGAAGTGCCAACTCCTCCATACCTTCTTAACTGATCCTCTCTCCTCCCAAGAAGAGAGAATCAAAATATTGTCTTCCTCACACACTCTGTTCCTCCATGTGGCCAGCACCAAATTATGTTTTTGCTTACCAATTGTGTACTTGTCCTTTCTATTTACAGAGTATCTCCACATGAAGGGTAGGCCCCCTTTCTTTATATTCTTCAAAGTACTTGGAACATTGTTTTAAACAGGGTACATGATTGAGCATTCTTAATAGATGAATGATTTAATAAATGGTGATTTTTCCTGAAACCAGTTTGGCTCAGTGGATAGAGCATCGGCCTGCAGACTAAAGGGTCCCAGGTTTGATTCCGGTCAAGGGCATGTACCTTAGCTGCAGGCATATCCCCAATAGAGGGTGTGCAAGAGGCAGCTGACCAATGTTTCTCTCATCGATGTTTCTGACTTTCTAGTCCTCTCCCTTCCTCTCTATAAAAAATAAAATGTATTAAAAATAATAACAAATGGTGATTTTTGCATGTTGTCCCTATTTCTATCTATAATTTGAGTTTAAGTTATCAATTTCATATAGAAAAGTGGTCACAATTTTATGAGTGAAGTTATGTCAAATTAGTATTTGCAAAGTCGGTCTTTACAAGGATATAACTGCCAGCTTTCAAATTAAAACTACGGATAGGAAAAGAAAAACATTTCCATAAATTTGAAATTTGAACAAAGTTTTCTGTGGTTTATGTAAGAAAATATGGATAGGAGATGATTAATCATAGAAATAACTTGAACATAACTTGTTTCACTCTGTGATACTTAACTAGCTGACAGCTGACAAATACTTCAGTTTAATTCAACTGCTACCAAAATATCGGTTTCTATGGAAGAAAATAGTACTTTTGGTAGAGTGAAAAAAAAACAAAAAACACTTAGCTTATAAATTCAGTCCTTTGCAATAATATGGCATTTTATATACACATAGTGTTTATAGTCTGGTGCCCTCTTAACATACGTTTGCCAGGTAATTCTCTTGAATATAATTTCTACATGCCTAATGACCTAAGTGTTTATGCACTTTTGGATGCACATATGTTATATAACCGTACCACAAATACAACTTATAGATATTTTTAAATTTTGTAAAAGCCCAGAAAAGTACTACAGTCCTCTCAAACTCAGTAGGTGTTTGCTTTAAAGCAAGTACAAAACAGTCATTATACTGTGCTGCTCATATACGTAGCTATTATACACTAACTCCTGGCACATTGGGGAATCTAAGAGTTAATCTTCCGGATGACCTATCCGCTAAACACCTTTTTGAAAGAAATGTAAGTTAGTCAACATGCATCACTCTTATTTAAATGCCATTAATGTTTAAATATACCTGTCAGTGAGGTTTCCTGTGGTTCCATTTAACACTTCAGCCACAGGCTAATGAACTGCAGAGTGTTTTGTGCTTCTCTCCTTAGTCAAGATGCTACATTTAATAGAGTGACCTCTTTAAAGTTATAGGCGCAACACTCTTTGGATTGAGGTTAAAAAATGCCTATCTAATTTACTTCGAGGTTAAAAACAACAGCCTAAATAACTGGGTACAAAACAGCAGCTCCACAAGTAATACGGAAATGTGACATGAGCAGTTACCTGGCCTTCGGTTCTGTCTTGAGACTGAACTCCAAAGGCCTGGACCGACTACCAAAGTGACACAGTAGCTCAAGACAGTCGCCAGCGAGGCTGGGTTCCAGTGAGAAACAATTTCCTCTGGCAGCTTTTGAAGTTTGTTTTTATAGAAAACTGCCTCTTAGAGCATATCAAATTAATTCATGGCGCTTCCCAGAGTCCCACACACGGCCGGAGCTACCCTGTGGACCGGGCCGTCTTGTTGACATAATCGGGCCTCTGCTCCAGGAAAAGCTCCAGCTGTTTGTGTGGAGCCACTCAGATTAGGTTAAAAGCCTCTAAATCTTCCAAAGTGCCCCCAGGAAGGGAATATAAAATTGGTGACGGGGATGTGGCAAGACCCAGGGAACATAACGAAGTCCTGACATTTGTATTTGGGTCTGTCATTGTGATTCAATAACACAGAGTTTGCTAGTGGATTCAGCAGAGGTCACAAGGCAAAAGTGATGTATGATCCGCAGTTCTGTTTTCCCCACTGAATCTGAGTTGTATGCTGGGTTAACTTTTCTTTGGGGGTTTGTTATCCTGCTAAAAAATTGTTCTCCTAACCACCTGGTTATCACAGTAAATATTTTTTTATACTAGAATGCCTACACACACTTGAATAATGAATTTAAAGTCAATGGTTGCTGTTTGTTGTTTTTTTTTTTTTTTCTTTTGCACAGGGCATGCTAGGAGACAGGCATATATTATAATTTTGAAAGGGAGGATTGCTCTTAATTTGATTTACCCTCCTTCCTCCCAATTTATTTAATACATACATATTGAAAAAGATTTTTAAGGACAAAAATATTCACTCAAATTATGAAAAGCAAGAAGAGAAAAGTTTGAAAATGACCTTAGACATCTAATTTGAGATAAAAGTTGAAAATCAAAAGCAATATGCATTTGAAATATAAAAGAACTAGCATTTCTTTGTCCAGGTGTGAGAAATACTGAGATTTGGGTATAAAAGTAATGTTAAGTGAGTTGAAACACTAGAAACAAAGAGAACAGCAGCTGTGTACAAAACAGATAAGAATAAAAGTGAGAGAACGTTTAGTCACATGGGGAAACAGTTGAAAGAAATGTGTCTTTGTTTGAATTTGCTATCATACACAGTAGTGAACATGAAGTTAAAATGAAAAGCCATTTCTCTTATAACCTGAGCTCCTCTGTCTTAGCTCTACATTCCTTAGAAATAAAAAAGAATGAAAATATGAGATCTTCTTGCCAATAGTCTAGCTAAATTTGAGGACTATAGTATCAATAACTTGTGTTATTGTAAATTTACAAATTGTCTTTCATCACATTCTTTTCATACCTATATAACATTTTGTATGATTTTTTAAATGTTACATATTGTTCCTATTGTTTGCAAGATTGTCCTGGTACTTAGTCCTATCTGACTATGAAATTTTTTCTTGACCTTCTTAATCATTCCATTCATATGTCTTCCTTTATTACGTCTTCACCTGTCTTCAACTCTATTCTCTCTGTACCTACATCAGCACTTATTTCACTAAATTGATATTTTTGCTTATAGCTCTGTCTTATGCAAGCAAAGCTAAGCTGTTTGATATAGAGGCATCATTTATTTCCCCGTATTTTGCTTCATCGGTGCCTAATATGGAGTCTGGACCTCTTTGGACAACAAAACCATGGAGTGGAGAGAAAACTTTCTCTTTTTTCTGCTCCATGCTTCATGTTTCGTTCTGTTCTACAGCCTATTAATTCCATGTTTAAAGCATTGCATTTTTAATTCTTAATGCTTAAATAATTTTCTCTATAGTAGCAATCTTCCAAAACCATCTTTTTCTAGCTATGACATTTGTTAATATTTTCATCAAATAAGAAAATAAAGACAATTCCTTGGCAATAGATATGGTTATAATACAAGATTGCCAAATACACATCCACAGAAGTTAACACCACGAACTTCTTCCTCTCCCTTTTTAATGAAATATTGCCAGAAAATCTGATCACCATAGGAAGATAGTATAAATGAAATTGAATACTAAATTTTCACTAAAATAAAGAAAAAATTAAGCATCAAAAATTAAAATTAAAGCATAAAAATTAAAAATAATTAATCTACTATGCCAAATTTTCCAGTTTTGTACTCATTAACATTACTTTGGGATTTCTAAATATATATTCATGCTACAGAATATATATTTCATTCCACATTATCTTTTTCTCAGCTTTCACTCTTCTATTAATCTTGACAACTCACTAGATTTTAACCAGAAAACCATTTCCATTTTCTCCTGCAAAGGTCTTCCCTAAGTTTACCACTGGAGATATATAGACTACTAAAACAAATTCAGCAGTGCCATGCACTTTAAAAGTTATATTCATAAAACTATTTTTACTTAATTTATTCTTCAAAAATAGTCACATTTTTAAAATGCTCATTGTTGATATGTTGAAAAAAAAGTAAATTCTAAATTTACCATAAATAAAATAATTTGTATGTATTCATGTACACTGGAAGAATAATGCAAAATTTACTAAGGCTTTTAATACAGAAAAGTTGCTTTGATATCAATAGCTAAAATGTGTTTGATATATTTTACAAGCTTTTGTTCTACTTCATTAAAATTGAACCAATATTAACACAATTTTTCAGGCTAACATAAAAACTGTAGTACATAAAACCCATATGAATATTTGCATTTTAATATTACAATTGAAATAAAGTGCATGAGCATAGAGCCATGTCTTATTACAAACATAGCTAAATATAAATGCCATGTTTTATGTTTTTTTCACTTAAGTAGAAAGTATAATCTATTAGGACAAACCATTTCTCTGTTGTGCTTATAATGCATGATGTACTAATCTCTAGTAACAGACATTTATTCAAAAGAGAGAAGTGATCACTTTAAAAATAATGTCACTTATTTGAATAATTCAGAATACAAAAAAGGTATTGCAAATAAATTATGAATTGGTATAAGGAAACCAGCCTCCTCTAATGATTGTCCAATCTGTGCTGTTATAAACTGCAAAATATAATAATGATATTTTAATAATTTTCCTATCTAATATATTTTATATGCATAATTTATTTCAAAGAAAGGATGGTGTTAAAATATTTTAAATATATCATAATATTTTTAGTAAAGGTATAATAAAAAATGACCTTT
Source organism: Antrozous pallidus (assembly GCA_027563665.1). Taxonomy (NCBI): domain Eukaryota; kingdom Metazoa; phylum Chordata; class Mammalia; order Chiroptera; family Vespertilionidae; genus Antrozous; species Antrozous pallidus. Next base: position 30,811,941 of record CM050519.1, read on the forward strand.
TATAGAAGATTGGAAACATTTAAATTATTATGTAACTGGTTAATATGCAAGGATCACTTTTTAATATTTATGTCTAAACAGAGTTTCTATTCAGATTCCTGCTTTTATTTTATATTTTATAATATGTTTTTATTGATTTCAAAGAGAGATGGTGAGAGGGAGAAAGAGAGAGAAACATTGCTGAGAGTTGGTTGCCTCCTTCATGCCCCCTACTGGAGAACAAGCCCGCAATGCAGACATGTGTCCTGATCGAGAATCTAACCATGACCTCCTGGTTCATGGGTCGACACTCAACCACTGAGCCACCCTGGCCAGGCTCTTACTGCTATATTTTATCAGCCCATTAATTTATCTCCCTGCCTCTGCTTCTCTATCTTTAAACCCACTGGATATAATACCATCAATCATTTTTCAAAAATACCTTTCTGATACTGTCAGTCATTCAGTCTTCTGCCCAAGTTAGCTAGTTGGCTCTTCAGGTTTCCACTGGAGTTCCAACATGGATTCTAAGACTCTTGATTGGTACCCTAACACAGTACTGTTCCCTTCCCTTTTTTTAACATTATGTTCTTAGAGATTGGCTGAGGTTCTGTTAAAAAATTGAAAAAATACTTGGAATATGAAGCTGTGTTCGTTATATTTCTCATTCACCACAGGTCAAACATTTTACTTCCATATTTTCCATTCAGGATCAGACTTCATTAGGTACTTACCTAGAAAGCCTTAATGCAGTGGTCGGCAAATGTTTTGCTGCTCTGTTGACTAATGAGTTTACTGACCACTGGGATAGGGGCTTAATCACAAGGAACAACAACAGCCTGTAATTATTGGAATCAAGAGTCTAGTGCAATAGACTTGCAATTAGACATCTCTTTCAACCTTTAGAGAGTGTTGCTGTCCTAAGATGCAGTAAATTTCCACAGACTCTAACCTGTCAGTCAGTCTAGGACCTAAGTCATGCTTTTCTTTCACACTGGGGCCCAACATATCCATAGAAAAGCCTATCAAACAATCTACAACGAATTCTGCACTATCTTTTGAAACTATAATATGGACACTATAATAGTGGACACTATAATATGGAATGAATCACTCAAAGGTTCATTATGTTATATTAAGAAGATAATTGTTCCTTTGAAGCAAAGACTGACTCAGGAATTACAGAAGAATTATAATTAGAGTTAATTGATTTGGAAGTTCATTTTTCATTTGTAAAAAGTTTATTTTTTTAATTAAGGAAATAGTTAATGAATTCAAACTCCTCTTGATTTATTCATGGGCATAGATATGTTCATGTAAGGTTAATTATTTTATTTAAAATTGGCAACCAGATTTGACAAAAGTGTACAGAGAATCCTATTATATTTGTTATCTAAATTACATTATATGCTGAAGCCCTCATATGGATGTAGAATCATGTAATGAGGATAAAGAAGAATCACTATATAGCTGATGGATATTGTAATTTTATATTGACTTGTGCAGCAACAAAGTGCTTGCATGGAGCAGAAAACCACACAATGCTGAAAGAATGGAAGTGTGATGTAAGGGTGTATCTGATTTCACTCTTGTACGGCAGTTTTTCCATATGCCACTTTGAGTGTTTCTCTTGTACATCTGTTGCATGACAAACATAAAATGGTTGGGTTCACTATCAATTACAGGCTGGAACAAGTAAGATTTCAATTACAACAGGAGAGCAAAACAGCTGGGAAATCTCCAAGGGGAGGTGCAAGAACCAAAGGGGTAGGCAGGCATCACAACGGTACATTGCACACTACTAATTAGAGAGAAATGAAGTCAAGTTAAAAGAAAATATACCCCTAGATGTTCTGTTTCACAGAGACCATTGGGTACTGAAAACAGTACCTCAGTGGCTTGTCTCAGGCTAAATTCTCATGTAATTGTTGCCTCATGAGTAGATTAAATAAAAACAGTAGCATAAAAGATATCTTATATTTTTAAGATAACATTTTTAATTCAGTATGATTAAATTGAGACATTTTTATCATAACCAAATATTTTTAAGATTGGGTATATTTAAGAGAATTATCTAATGAGTTTACAATAGCCTGTAGCTCCCTAAATAAGAAATTCAAAAATATAAGCACATATAAAAGCCTTGTTGACAAACATCTTAGTCTTAAGAAAAAATCAGAGATGTTCTACTATGTACACTGCATGACAATTATGTATTTTCCCTTATATGCCCATTTCTCTTATGTATAATTAAATTATCTATAAGTAGTGTAAATTAAAATAGTATATAGTATTGATAATTATTTTTAACATAGTTAAAATCTAGCAATATAGTTAAGTATTAGCCACAGGTTATAAAATGTTAGAGCTCTATAGAAAAGCACGTTTCCTCTGTAGTTTTCATAATCAACACATTTCATAAAAATAATTAATACTATGACAGAAATTTTAGAATTATGCTATATATAAATTGTTTTATCTATAACCTACCCCATCCATTTTTGGAGAATTTACATATATGGGTTTGAGAAAATAATAATAAAGACAGAAATTATTATTATTATTTCAATCAATGTTAATAAAGCCATCCCAAGATTTATACTGTAGCTCATATATACCTGTAGTCCGAGTTGGAGGGTTGAATATAGATCTGAAGTCTTATCTGGAATCCCCTCAAAATAAATTTCTTTATATTGTTTCATGTTTCTCACTAGAAATTTACATGGGTAGTATAAAATCATTTTTATTAATTCAAATAGAAATTATTAGAGGCTCAATTAGGACAGTGGGGAAAACCATGACATTCTAAGGTAGGAATTACAGATAGTAGAGAATAATGGAAGGTAAGCATGAGGGAAAGAAGAAGCTGGGAGAACTGAGATTTCTAGCTTGAGAAACCACAAGAGGAAAGGTTTGAAAGAATAGTAGATAGGGGTGTTATCTTGGATTCCTCTAGGTAAACGATGTGATATATTTAACATCAAATATAACTTCATTTACTGTCAAAGTTTAAAATCATGTTTTATCTTAATAATTTCTGTATGATAGCTTGTGAAAACCAATAAATCCTTGAATAGTTACCTTAATGGCTGAATGGAGCATTTGCCATAAAGTAATTTAGCAATGACCTGGGTCTTATTTTAAACATGATCCTAGAAAAAGAAAGATAACTTCTCTTGCTCCTTCTCCCAATGTATGTATAGTGAATTTATTCTGATATAATTCTCCAAAGCCACCTGCATTGAAGAAGGAAGGGCATTTCCAAGCCTCTTGCTGCTCCCCACATTTTCCTTCATTAACCTGTCCAAGCTTTGGATGACACTTTCCAAATGATCAGTATACATGAAAGGTTTTTTGCCTCCCAGATAGTGTGCTATTTTTCTCCAATTATAGAAATAAGGAAACATTAAAAAACAAAACACAAAAAACTGGGGCTGGCATAAAACTACTTCCAATCTGAGTATAAAACAACAAAATAGGGTCAGTTTTGTACATTCAGTACATGTGTTTTGATAATGATATTACTCATTTATTAATCCTAACTTTTGGGGAATAAGGATAAAATATTATCTCTCAATGTTTGAGTAAGGAGGATGAAATCTTATAAAAATATCTTAAGCACTTAATAAAAGGAAAATGGTACAGATTTGGTAATGGCAAAGGAGACCATTTTCCTTCCAGATCTGGTAGTGTGGGATGTCTTCCTAACTCCGATGCTCAGGGGGGAAATCAGTGCCTCAAAATTAAATTCAGAAACATATACAGCCTCTCTGGATACAGTAAAAGAAGGACGGACAGGCAACATCAAAATTATAGCTGCTGAAACTGTGTGTGTAACCAAGTGCCACTTCACTCTTCATCTGTTAAGTTGGCTGAAGGAAGGAAATCAATTACTATCATCAGTGAATTTCAGGTTGACCCAGGTTTGAGATGTCAGCTACAGGCAGTTGTGAGCCCTCAGCAAAGATAATTCTGACTAACCTTTCATTTAGTAGAAGTGCTACTATATTCACTGTTTTGAGATTGTAAGTGGTTGTGTTTTAAATGCAGACAGTGACAGGTGGTGAAAACCCAAATATCAAAAACATCTTAACATCACCAACAAAGGACCTGCCTAATCTAATTGAATTTTCTTTAGGTCAGGTCTATTACAGGAGCACACACACACACCCCAATATTCTCTGATGAACATACTAGAGTCTGGATATATTAAAATATCAGAGACCTCAAGTATTGGATATTTGTAATACCTTTCAAGCTGGAATCCATTCCATCTGTTGTGGTAAGAGTACAGATTTCTTTCCCGCTTTCACTCCGAGTCTGAAGCCAGGGGACTGACTATTCAAACAACGCCTCTGTTCCCCAGATATAGATAACTTTTTCAGGGGTGGGAGTGTGTCCTGTTGTCCCAGATCCAATAGGATGACTACCTGGTCTAATGTGGAAACTGCCAGACAAGACAGTGCACTGAACTCACAGGAGCTGGGCCTGCTGCTGAAGTCACAAAGAGAAGGCATCTGCCAGTGAGACAGCCTGGAGGAAAGGGATTATGAGATGGTAGCTGATATCACAGCTTTACTTTTAAATGCAAGTATAATTAAAGTACAAGTCAATAAATGCCATTTTGTGGAGATATATTATATATGTACTTCTGTGGATTAAATAGCCAAACTTACTTCAGTGATGCCCAATATATGGTGTCACTAACAGGCAACAAAAATCTCTCTCCCTCCCTCCCCCTCTCTCTCCCTCTCTCTCTCCATATATATGGCTAATATGCTAAGTGTCCAACTGTTTGACCAGTCAACCAGTCAACCGGTAGCTGTGATGTACATTGATCACCAGGGGGCAGATGCTCAATGCACAAGCACAGAAACATAGAACAGTCTAATGAATCTCAGAGGGAAGAGTGGTGGAGGGATGGCTGCAAGAGATTAACCAAAGATCTTAAATGCATACTAGAGGCCCTGTGCACAGATTTGTGCACCAGTGGGGTCCCTCAGCCTAGCCTGCACCCTCTCACAATCCAGAATCTCTTGAGGGATGTCCGACTACCGGTTTCAGCCTGATCTCCACAGGCCAGGCTAAGGGGCACTCCCAGTGCACAAATCTGTGCACCAGGCCTCTAGTATATAATAATAATCAATTTTCAAATAATTATTTTCAAGAGTATCTATAATAATAAAAGTGTAACATGCTAACTAGATTGGGTGTCCTTCCGGATGACCTTCCGGACAAAGCAGGGGCTGTGAGGGAAGCCTGGGTCCAGGTGCCTAAGGAAACCCAGTGCTGGAAACCGGGGGAAGGAAGGACTACTCTTGCATAAATTTCAGGCACAAGGCCTCTAGTATAACTAGAAACAGTTGACAAAGAGACCAATGGGCAGAATGAAAAATCTGTGATTTCTTTTTGATAGATTTCAATCTAATTAATTTAGAAAAAAATACATATACATATTTCTATTTGATTATGTTTTCCGAATTCCTCATATCTGGCATTATACTCAAGTTTTTATTTCCAGATTGAATAAGTGGATAAATTTTTAAAGAAATAAAACTGAAGAAAATAATCCAAAAGCAAAATAAAACTCCCTAAAGGATCACATAATATCAGAAACATGCTAATTAAAAATATTCACTATAGGAATTATTTGTGGAATAGAGAATATATAAATATCTTATTTTATGACAATGACTGCTACTGTTATTGGAGAACAGATACCTTATTCTGCCACGAACATACATTTACTCGAAAAAACAAATTTAGGCAAAAATAAAAGAGAATACATAAGGCATTTCTCATGTGTTTTATAAGTTCCTGAATAAGGTAGCTTGTTCAAGGTTCTAGGACACTTATAAAATAAAATAAAAAGTTAAGATAAAGTCCCAAAGCCGTGATAATCCTTTTGCCATGATTTGTGGAACAATTTTCCCAAAAGGAAAACATTTAATTATGCAGGTCAATATGTGTTTTAAATGTCTCCTATAGCATTGTATTTATTTTAATTTTAAAAATGAACAATAAAATAATGCATAACAGTTTAGTTTGCATTGTATCAGTACACTTCATCATATCAATACACACAGGGATTCTTCATGACAAAGATTAAGCTGGTAAATATTATTTAGATACTTCTTAAAATGGAGACCAGTGCAATGGTAGCTGGTAATGCTATCCATGCATTTAGAGAGTTTAAGACATGGATTATCGATGAAATGGACCATAATTCTTCTCCTGGGGGCCATGACAGTGGAGAGAATAAACGCATATAGATAATGGGGGTAAGAGGGGAGCAAAACTCAGCTTGCATACCACAGTGCATAAAAGCTTTCCGGAAGCAAAATACATGAGCATGTATTTAGAAAATTGTTTGTAAATAACTTGAAAAAAAAGTCGCAATAAACACATAAACACATTTTCAACAACAAAAAAACTAATTTGGTGCCTGGTAAAAATATAAGAAATCTTAAGTGTGGATAACTATTGCTTAAACATTTTATTAAATAATCAAGCATATTCTAATCATGCTGAATAATAAACTATATGTTTGCCTTTTTTCACTACCATATTGGATCCACCTAAGTACTAAAAATAGAAAACAATTATAGCATATAAAATAATTTAGATATTTCCTTATACTAAAATCTTGCCACCTATGACTTGCCTGGTACTCAAATTTCCTATAATCATTTTGGCATATCTAAAAAGCAAGTCATATTTGAATAAAAAGTTGTATCAATTTTATTTTTAAAAATGATTCCTCTTCTATTTGGGTATATTGTAAATTGATATTAAAGTTAATAAGTTTAACAAAATAAACTGTATTGAGAATAATGAAATGTTTATAATTTAAAAAGAACTAACAAATTTTTAAAATTCTATAATTGAATTTTTCAGCTCTGCTTTTGCCAATAGCTGGCAAGAGATCTTCAAGTGGCCAATCACATTTTATTGCTGTCTTATACAATAAAAGGAAAAAAATAATGCCATTTTAACATTTTGTTAAGACACTAATCAAACATTTACTCTTAAAAAGCAATAATAGCAGATCTTGGGATGTATAATTTAAATTAGTTTAATGTGGGGGTATTACTAAATGTTCATGATCTGGCACTAATTACTAAATATAAAAAGTGCTCCATAACACATATCCTTTGATAAGTATGCGGGTTAGATAACTACACATTTTGAGAACATAGTTTCTAGAATATATGAGAGGAGAGATAATTAAATTTTCTTTCATTTGTTATAAGTAGCTTACAGTCACTTCACTACCAAATATTATTTTACATATGATTGCCAGTAAGTTGGAAGTTGAATACAATACCATTTTTAGTATATTATACATTTATAACTACTTTTATTACCTGAATAACAATGATTGGATATATAAAGATTTATGTTAGTCCTTTTTCTCCCATAGTAGTATTTTGTTAATATAATATGATTTAACCAATCTTAATGCTACTGCTACCAGTAAAAAAGGTATAAGAATACACTGACATTTATCAGTTCAATTCAGTGTGACAACATATTTAATAATAGCAATGTATGGCAGAAATAATGGTTTTATTAAAATGTAGGTTGCAAAACAGCTTCTGTGGGGTACACTAGATTGAATGTATGACTTTGCTTGGCTAATATACAGTGTGTGGCAAAAGTAGGTTTACAGTTGTGGTTTCACAAAACACAGAGTTTATCTTTAATTATTATTTATTAATACTTATATTATTTTCCAAATGAATAACTATAAACCTACCTTTTGCCCCACCTGTATAAGTAACCATTCTAGGGAACCTATATGACAAGATATTCAGGGATGGTATCACATTTAGACAGATTATGACACAGAGAGATGATATCAGATGATGTTGATAGATGATAGATAGATAGATACATAGATAGATACATAGATAGATACTGCAAGTCTTGTAAGTCTTATCTGTCAATGACTTTTAGGCATGAATGGAAGGGGGAGCTGTGTTACTTAGGTAATGGTTTTTGAGAGAGTCAGGAATCCAAGTCTACCATCAGGGAAGGGCATATGAGTGAGTCTTTTGGAAGAGGCAAAAAAAGCAGAAATCAGAGCCATGTAATTATGACTAGGAATCACTACCAATGAGAAAGTAGATTGGAAGAAATATGGGAACATAAGGAGCCACCCAGTGATGCTGCTTTTAGCTCTCAGAAGTCTTCAAGAAGAGTGAGTGACCTGTGACAAAGCTAACAAAAACTTCTGAGAACAGCTGCTTATCATGTTGCTGGCACATTAACATAAACATTACACCAGGCTGATTAGATGCTTTGGAGCACAGCTTCTTCCTCAGCATTGAGTCTCTCTTCAGGGACAAGGAAGTCAGTTCCTAATGGCCATTTAATATTCTGTGGGTCCTCCTTCCTAAAGATAGCTATTCTTTCCATTTTACCGTCTATTAAGGAATGACGATAATCTTGCACCACTAAACATGATAGTGGAGCTGGAGGTACAGAAATTGTGCCTGATGGCACAAGAATGTTAGAGTGACACCGCGAGAGAAAGTTAAGTATTTTGTTGTGAGGTACAGCTGTTCTATTAGCAAAAAATAGCAAAGCAAAGGAAGAAGACATAAACAGCAAATGATGATTATTATTTTCTACATTCAGGAAGTCATTTAAATAAAGTAAACTACTTTAAAAATCTACTAGAGTTTAAAGATAACACTGATGTTCCTTATTCTTTTTTTAAAAATATATTTTATTGATTTTTTACAGAGCGGAAGGGAGAGGGATAGAAAGTCAGAAACGTCTGATGAGAGAGAGACATCGATCAGCTGCCTCCTGCATGCCCCCTACTGGGGATGTGCCCACAGCCAAGGTACATGCCCTTGCCAGAATCGAACCCAGGACCCTTCAGTCCGCAGTCCAACTGCTCTATCCACTGAGCCAAACCGGTCTCGGCTGATGTTCCTTATTCTTAAGTGAACTTGTATTCCAACTAAAGGCCGGTGCATTGGGGTCAGGGGGCAGCTTGCCTCTTCCCATAGTCCAGGAGCCCTCAGGGGATGTCCTACTGATTACCCCTCAGGGGCTGTCATAGAATATCCCCTGGTAGTAAAATGGAAAGAATAGCTATCTCTAGGAAGGAGGACCCACTGAATATTAAATGGCCATTGGAAACTGACCTCCTTGTCCCTGAAGAGAGACTCAATGCTGAAGAAGAAGCTGTGCTCCCAGGCATCTAATCAGCCTGGTGTGGTGTTTATGTTAATGTGCCAGCAATATTAGGCCCCAGGGAGCCGGCCTAAACTGCAGTCTGGCTTTTCTCTAAGGGAGGTGACCAGGCTGATCAGGGGAAGGCATCATCCCTATCACCCCACTGCTGCTGCCACTGCTGGCCACCTCAGCCTGCAAGGTGTTTTCATCAACACGGACTTCAGTCCCTTCACCAAGAAAAAATGACAGCTTTCTTTAGGCATTCTCAAGATGTCTCTTTCATAGGATATGACCTTCCTTTCTTTATTCTCACTTGAGGGTATGTTTTCATTGACTTTTAGAGAGCATGGAAGAGAGAGGGAAAGACATAGAGAAACATCAATGTGAGAGGGATACTAATATTGGTTGCCTCCTGCATGAGCCCTGACTTGGGACTTAGCCAAGGAGGAGCCTACAACCTAGGTACATGCCCTTTATCAGAATCAAACCCAGACCCTGCAGTCCACAGGCCAAGGCTCTATCCACTGAGCCAAACCAGCTAGGGCAGGATATGACATTTCTTAGCCCCTCCAGCAGCGGACCTTTGTTTTTTCCTCTAGGAGTGAGGTGGAAAAAACCTAGATTACTTTCTTGGATTCTTTATTATCCAAGTTACCAAGAACACTGTGAGTGGTGCACTGGGAGCTTGGCCAATGAGTGGTCAGAAAAGGTGTTTCCTCTACAGCTCACACGCAGAGGCAGGACTGCTCTTGCACCTGGCTGGCAGGCCCCCTGTCTCCAGGCCTGCTCAAGCCGCCATGGCATCTGTGGTTTGTCTCACCTGCTGCCCACCTGCATGCAGTCTCCTTCCTCTCACTTGCACACGCAGCCTCCTCCTGAGTCTTCATGACATTATGGCTTCCTGGACAATTTGCATTATATATGTTTGTGCGCTCGTGAGTGCCTGTGTGCGTGCGTGTGATTAGCACACACATTTCCATTGGCAATTATTGCATATTATGATGTGATTATTTATGGATCAGAAACATTAGAAAATTTTACTTCTAACAAGGGGATCAATCTTAATAGGAAATTCTTCCATTTGAAAATATGCCCAACTGATCTTTCAGATATCTTATATGGGGCTCTGTGTTCTTATAAAGTTACAAGAACAATGTTAAATTCTTTGAAATAGTGTGTTGATAGACAAAACAGTCTTTTCCCAACTGGAATTTTGGACCTCCTTGAGGAAATTCTGTCTCTGCCAACTTGCATGTTTTCAAAGAAATGTCAAATTAAACCAATAGGAATCTAGTTTAGCTTCTTCTAACATCTTTTGAATGCAAGGCTCTATACCAACTTTCAAAAATCTTAAAAATACAAAGTATAACAAAGGACAGAAAAGCATTTGAAAAACTCTTCTTTAAAATACATGCTACCCTTAGACAACTTTCCTTTGAAATCGGCCACAAAAGTATTAATGTCTAGAAATATGTCAACCTATTATGAAAAAATGTACTTCTGAATAGACTGCAAACTTTGTGATTCTGTGTGATATAGAATCACAAAACCTTTAAAATAAATTTATGACAAAAAACCTAGTCAACATGTAACAGCAATTTTATATGAAGAATTGGTATATTTTTCAACAAATAACTTACTTTAAATTAAAAATGTAAAGTAAAATTTTAAATATTATATCACTAATAAAAATGTAACTCATTAGAAGTCCAATGTGCTATCCATTACACCAAAGAAGAGACCATCAAACCTCAGAGGGAAAGCAGGGGTAGGTGGGGGGCGTGTAAGAGATCAATCTAAGGACTTTTATGTATGCCTATAAGCATGATCAATGGACACAGAGAGTAGAGGGGTTAGGGCATGTGCTGAGGGGTGTAAGCAGCCAGGGAGAGGTCAATAGGGGTAAAGGAGACATATTTAAAATTTTAAAAATAAACTCAAATTACATACATCTGTGATTGCATCATTATAAATTTAGGTTTTGGTGTTAGACTATTTGTGTTTTATCTAATACTCTGCAAACAAATATACCTTTTATTGGCTATGGGACCTTGGGCAAGTTGCCTAACTTCTCTAGACTTGGGCTCTTTGACGACAAATGAATCATACTAATTACCTTCAAAAAGTCCTAGGACAACAAAATGAGAATATATTAATGTCCTTGTCTTAGTGCCCATGAGCCACCAAAGAAAATATCACTGACTAAGACAGTTTAAGAACAGACATTTATTTCTCATAGTTTTGAAGCCTGGGAAGTCCAAAACCACATGCTGGCTGATTCAGTTTCTAGTGAGAGCTATTCTCCTGTCTTGCAAATGGCCACCTTCTCTCTGTGTCTATCACATGGCCTTTACCAAGGTCCATGGGCATGGAAACAAAGAGAGATAGCTATGGGTGTCTTAAAAAGACACTGATTCTGATGGATCAGGACCCTACCCTTATAAATGCATTCAAGCTTAATTACTTTCATAAAGGCCTCATCTCCAAATATAATCACATCAAGGGCTTAGGGTAAATATATACACTTAGGGTTCAATTTAGTTCATAGCAGTAATTAATCCTGGATAAATGATAGCAATGTATGATGATGGCCATTATAATGTAATGATGATCATGTTATTCATCCAATAATAGAGAGATTCCCTTCCAGAAAGTATCACCCAGATATGTGACAAAGAGTAGTTATTTTTTCTTTAATTCTCAAACTCTTTATATAGGCACTGCCTGTTACCCTCCTCCAAACTTATTTCTCTTTTCATTTTCTGCTTATCTCCAATCAAGGTAAGGCATTTGATGAGCAAATTAGAAGTGACAAAAGGTAAGAAGAAGGCATGATCAAGAAAGATTACTACAAATAAGTTTTCATTTTCTTCTTTTGATCATTGTGGCTGAGAAAAGTAAGTTATCCCAGGCTAAATTCTCAACACTCCTTTCCAAAAGGCTGCCGCATTACTATCAACCACCTGTTCCTAATTGTAAATGTATTGTAGAGCTTGTTCCTGGGCTCTCTGAAATGCTGATTCTATTTAATTTTCCATATCTATTTCATAAAAGAGTAATATGCAAATTGACCATCACTCCAACACACAAGATGACTGCCCCCATGTGGTCAAAGATGGCTGCCACAAGATGGCCAGCAGAGGACAGTTGAGAAGGACCAGGCCTGCAAGGGAAGGCAGCTGGGGGTGATCAAGCCTGCAGGGGAGAGTAGTTACAGGAGACCAGGATGGCAGAGGAGGGAAGTTGGGGGTGACTGGGCCTGCAGGGAAGGACGGTTAGGGGGGACCCACTCCTGCAGGGGAGAGCAGGTGGGGGAGACGAGGCCTGCAGAGGAGGGCAGCTGGGGGAGACCCAGGCCTGCAGGGAAAAGCAGTAGGGGGGGAATGGTCTGCAGGGCGGGCAGTTAGGGGTGACCAGGACTGCAGAGGAGGCAGTTTCCATGAACAGGCCAGCAGGGGAGGGCAGTTAGGGGCAATTGGGCTGCCAGTGGAGCAGTTAGGCATCAATCAGGATGACAGGGGAGTGGTTAGAGGATGATCAGGCTGGCAGACAGAAGCAGTTAGAGACAATCAGGAAAACAGGCAGGCAAGCAGTTGGGAGCCACCAGTCCTGAATTTTGAGAGGGATATCCAACTGCCTGTTTGACATCCCTTGAGAGATCCCAGATTGGAGAGGGTGCAGGCTGGGTTGAGGGACACACTGCCCCACTCATGAATTTCATGTACTGGGCCTCTAGTTTGCATATAAAGATCCTTTAATAATCTTCATGTATGAACTTCATTTCCTTTTAAGCACTAAGTCATAGGACTCAAGGTCACCTCTATCACCTATATCACCTCTATCAGAACAGGGATACTTATTAGAAATATAGTTTCCTGAACTCCATTGCAGACCTATTTGATTAGTCAATCTGGAGGTAAAAATACATGGATGTATGATAAACACACACACACACACACACACACACACACACACACACACACGCACACACAAGTAAATAAAAATAAATAAACAAAGATAAAACTCCTTAGGTGATTTTTATTTATACTAAAACTAGTAGCCCTGTGCATAAATCCCTGCAACAGTAGCTCTCTGCTGTTCTCCAGTAGTCCCCCCTGTCCACCCATAGCTTGTTGCCTGCCCCCTCTTGTAGTTCTCTATCGCCTGCTTGTAGCTTGCTGCCTCACCCTCCTGCTGATCCATGATCCAGTTGTTATGTGGTTGGTTGTTACTCTTCATGGAGTAATGATCATTTGCATATTACATCTTTATTATATAGGATAAGAAATACAGCAATTGCAGGAAAAGGAAGGGTAATAGAGAATGTTTTTTAAAGCTTTTTATTTCTATTAATAGTAGTAAATCTCTAAGAACACATTAATTATTTGTTAATTTAGAACTTTAGGAACAAAAATATAAATGGAAATCTAGAGAATTTTCATCAGGATAGTAAGAAGATGAGAAAGCAGGTCAAAAGAAACAAATAGTGGATGTGAAGTAGCTAGCTCACCAGTCAAACTAAGAGGTCATTAGCAGTAAAAAGAAATGCTCTTTAGGTAGGAAGATGCCTTTCCTAAGAGGGTCTCCTGGAAGAAAGGGTATTAGGCATAGGAATACTTCTGGTCTGCTCATTGCTTACTCTCATCTACGTCTCTCTTCCCAAACCTCCAATCACCCTCTGTTTTCTTTACCTCACTCAATGCAGTTCCCAAAATTCTGGATTTGCTTATACTTTATTTCTCAGCAGTGGTTTGAGGTGAGGTAGTCTCAAGTGATTGTAAGTTTCTATTAATATACTGGGAATACATATTTTTGTCATTCCACCCAGTGACTGTTTTCCCAATATAACATTGTTTTAAAAGGTAATTCCAAAAGCACTTCCCATGCTCTTTTGCTGGACCAATTTCAGTTTTGATGAATAGGTTTAGAGGGGCTAGTACAGGATATTCCTCACTATGTTTAAATAACTAAATTCCTGAATGATTCACAGTGAATATGACTCACTCATGAGTCATTTTAATGGGAACATTTATAGAGAGAAAAATGTGAATTTATTTTGATGGGCAAAACTTAAGAAGTATGTGGTTTCCCAGCACTTACAAATAAAGCAATATTATTTTGCATTTCAATAGAAAGTTCAAAGGTAAAAAGTAAAGCCTTAAACATGAGATTCAATGATCAAAGAAGCATTAAAATGGAACATGCTATGCTTTTAGCCACTAATGTTGCTCTATTGTGAAGAACTGAATATTATACTCCTTAGAATGAGAAATACAGCATATGGGTAAGAACTTGCAGTTTCTGGACTCACATAGACTGGTCTGAATACTGGCTGAACCACTCCCAGTTGTATGACCTTGTCCTTATTTCTCATAGCCTTTATTTACTTGTCTGTAAAAGAATAGTGTATCTATAGTTGTAAGATTAATATAAAGAGCTTAGTTCAGAATCTAACCTCAGATTTATTCAATAAATGATTATTGTTATTACTAAAAGCTCCAGTGCACAGATTCATGCACTGGTGGAGTCCCTCGACCAGGCCTGCACCCTCTCACAATCTGGAACCCTTCGGGGGATTTCGGATTGCTAGTTTTAGCCCATTCCCCCCAGGCCAGGCTGAGGGATCACACTGGTGGGCATCAGGCCTCTGGTATGCATATAAGATCTTGGTTAATCTCTTCTTGCCCTACCACCTCTCTCCTTCCCTCTGAGATTCATCAGTCTGTTCCATGTTCCCATGCTTGTGTGTCTCCCCCCTTGTGGTCAGTGCATGTCATAGCTACCAGTTGAATAGTTGCTTAAGTGTGTATATATATATATATATATATATATATATATATATATAATAAATCATATATGTACCATTGCTGTTCAAGATAAAACTTTTTAAAAATACAGATTATCTTACAGATACCATCAGTATTCATTATGCATGGTTTCCATATTTGTTAAGTTGCCTACATGTTGACATTTATTTTGTGGTCATTTGTGGATGTATTCAGGGCTTTAGAAAATCTGAGTTGCCCAATACACATGTTCCAAGCTGAAGTCAAACAGGGTGACTCTCTGTCTTCCTGTTTCAGCATCAAAAATGTTATAAACAAGCATCTTTTTTGCAGTCTTTTCAGAGCCATGTTTTTTTTGCATAGTTGTGTTATTGGTAATTTTGCTGTTTTAAATGGACTCCAAATATAGTGTTGAAGAGCTGTCTAGTGTTCTACACCCAAAAGGGCTGTGATACATTTACAGAGAAATATGTTTTAGATAAGATTTATTTAAGAATGAGTTACAGTGTTGTTGGCCATGAGTTCAATATTAATGAATCAATGACATGTATTAAATGAGGGGTCTTTAAACAGAAACAAGCATAAAACAGTTATGTATTGATAAAAAAAAATTTGTTAGCAGAGGCTCACAGGACCTAAATTTTCTCTAGGATCAATTCTTTGGTCAGTATTCATGAATTCAGTGTTTGAGACATTATAGAACAGTTACTGCAGATAACAAAAGCCTGAAGGCATTTTTTTCTTATTGTAAACATGAACATGGAATTTTAAAGTTTAGGAAACACTAAAGTCCTCTTTCTTCTAGGTAATATGTGACAAATTATTAGGTAATTATAAATATTTAAGAGTGGATTTGGCTTTGTGTTTCTAATACTAATAAATAGATGACCAGTTTGGGACCTAGGTCATGTCCTTCTGATTGTATTTTTATCAGCAGTAGTAGTATGAACTGGACCCATGAGAGAAACGTCATTCCTGTCATTCACCAAAACATGATAACATAGTGAGATGGTAAATCAGCTCTAACATACAGACCTTTGTCTTGCAACTATTATTTCAGAAATGAATAATGGATCAGGGCTTGCCTCGTAACAATGAATTGAATGATTGCTTCCTTAATATGTGCTGAGTGCTGACAAAATGCAGATCTCCTAGTCTGCTGTGACAGGACCATTGTTATTAAAGAGTACAATTATGCTTTTGTAGCCTTCACTCAGTTCCTGATTTCATTCAACTTCCTGAAAGAAATACAAACAACTTCTCAACTGAGACAGGACTAAAATAATAGCTACCTTTTATTGAGTGACTATTTTAGACACTATGTTACATAGGACCTATACTCATAGCATCTGTATGAATTAGGTTTTATTACTAGTATTATTCTAATTTACTGACACACACACACTTTGAGGAGTTAAGTAACTTGGCAAGTAAGTGAATGAATGGTTGAGCAGGGAATTCAAACACTTCGGTCATGTACTTGTTTTCTGTTCTTCTTAGAGAAAATAAAAATTCATGTGTGTTTATATAGGTATAAATAAACATTTGTGCACCTATCTACTCAGGCAAAAGTGAGAAATTTTATCATGAATAAAATCTATTGTATGTATGAAACATTAGGGATTCTATAAGTTACTCTAAAAATAAAATGAAATCAAATCATAAATCTCAGAAACTGTGATGACAATGGCTCACCAGTTTCTTCCTACAGAGCAGTAAATTGGAAAAGGTGGAGCATTTGAATACATGGTAGGTATGAAATGTTGGCTTAATACTCTTACTTTTAAGTTCTAGAATACAGGATTTTTTTATTCAGTCCTTTGATCTTCTACACAAATAAATAAATAATTTACTAACTTAAGCAACATGTAAAAATAGAAACATAAAAAGTGATACTATTTTGCTACTTTCTAGCACACTGAAACAGGTTGACAGATGACAGATTAGTTTAACATAAATATTTTATCAGCAATTTAGAGACTGTAAAAGAGTAAAATGCACAACACATCACAGGAAATGTGAGAAAGTTGAAGGTAATCACTTTTTACTTTATGAAAGCACTGGGAACTCAAATGCATTGCAGAGATTTAGTCTTAGAGGATAAATATGAAACAGACTAGTAATTAGTGTCTCTGACCACTTGAAAATAAGGTTTCAACCACAACAGATTGATTGTTTTAAAAATAATAAATGTATGGCTTGAAAATATTTTCTAAAACCTATAGCAACAATGATTAAAGGATAAGTTTTCCCTGTGCTTCTTCAGAGACAGGATAATATGCACTATCTGATTGCTCTCCTCTGTGCCCCCAAAATGGTATTGACACAATTACATCTTTCTCTAAAAACCAGGCTCGTGCACTCTTACCTTGGTTAGGGAGGAATTTACAATGGAGTGGAGGTGCATACACCTTAGAAAATATATTTATTTCTTCATATAAAACTTAATTAAATATAAATAATTTAGCAGCTCCTATAAAAACATCCAATCTCTTAAACTGTCAACCTCTTCACTTTATTCTTAAAATTTATCTTTATTGTTGAAAGTATTACAGATGACACCCTCTTTCCCCACTGACCTCCCTCCATCCCATCCTATCACCACCCTACCACTCTCAACCTCTTCACTTTAAAATGCTGCTATAGTATTTTAGTATTTTTAATTTTTTTTCTTTAATCTTCTGTTTTTCAATAATTTAAT
Organism: Antrozous pallidus; assembly: GCA_027563665.1. Classification (NCBI taxonomy): domain Eukaryota; kingdom Metazoa; phylum Chordata; class Mammalia; order Chiroptera; family Vespertilionidae; genus Antrozous; species Antrozous pallidus. The sequence continues at coordinate 30,829,599 of CM050519.1, forward strand.
TGTACCAATTACATGAATCTAGCCTTAGATGCTAAAAAAGTAAGCATAAAAAAATCCACATCTGTCTTAACCTCTGAGCTCTCAGAGTGATGACACTATACTTTAGCAAAGTTTTTAAAGAGGTCCGAGCCTATTGAGATGTTTGCTTTTCTAAAAGTTCACAATTTGTGTTTGACTTTTGAAGTTCAAATGACTCCTTTGCCATGGGGCCAGTAAGCATAATTTCATTGGTACATTTGGTTCCTGAAATGACTTATTATTAACACCACACTCTAACCAACTGAGCTATCCGGCCACTCCATTTACTAAATCCCTTAGAAAATAAATAAGCAGTATTTGTTGTTATTGTTGTTTTATTGACTAGCAATAGATGTCTAGGGGGGCAGGAGTCTCAGAGATGAAGAAAAGAATGTTGGCTAATCAGAAGGCAGTCTGTGAAAAGCAGCTGCTCTATTTGTTCACTGAAGCAAATTGTGCTGTTAAAAGCAGAAACTTCTGGAAGTAACCAGGGAACAAACATGGAACTTCATTTATATTTCTTTACTTATTATGCCCTAATAGAAAAGATAGATATGCATGAGAATTATAAACATATTCCTTTTTCATTTTGGTTTTATGTTCATTTATTCTCTTTCCGACTCCTTCCCCCTTTGTTTATTTATAGTCATCTAATTCCAACCAGATCAACGATTTCAGATTACATTATAGGTAGGGAAAATGAATATAGCTAATTTTAAAAATTCATAAATATTTTCTCCTGAGGTCATATTGGAAGTATGATCCACATACTGCAGGTATGGCATCTCCTCCTCCATAGTCATGGATTGGCTGATAATAGCAGCCTTATCCAGGAAGCAGTAGTCCCCAAATCTCAACCTGGTTGAACAAGTGAAAAACAGACTCTCATTAAAAGAGTTGCATAGTTCTATCTTATCTCTAATAACTCAAGACTCATCCCACCTTCGAAATCCTGGAATAACTAGGATGTAAGGAATCTTCCTTTCATTCCTTGAAAATAACATCATTACTAGGATGAATAACAAAATTAAATAGTAAAGTCACCTTTGCCACTTCATAAAATGTAACCATGGTAAACATATTCATTTTTCATTTGATTTGTTTTCTCTTTTTGTTCCTAGAGGAGATTATATTTTGGAGGGTATGCCCTTAATTAACCAGCTCTGTAAACCTGAACAAATGAAAAGATAGTCACTTTCAAAAACTTGTAACTGCAATTTGTTTTTTTATAAATCAAATTTGCTTCTTATAATATGTGCTTAAAGTATTTCAATGTCTTTATCTGTTACAGGTGAAATGGCCAAAATTTTAGTATGACACAAAGATTGCTTCTGAGCTGTATTCTTATTTTCCCAAATCCATCTTTTGTCATGTCTGTGCATAACACCATCTGGATTATCTTGCTTATATTTATATGTAGCTTACGTGTCAGGCACATACTTTCCCCTTTGCCTGGGATTCTCACTTTTTTTACCTGACTCCTGTATTTGAAGCATCAGCTGAAACGTCAACACACTTTTGAAGTTTCTTGTGGCCTGCCACTTTCAAGTTCCTAATCTCCACAAGCCAGAGCTTGCCAAATCTTTCTGGATGTTCCCAGAGCTCTCTTTTGTCTTCTATGTTAATAATTCTCACATGCTGTAATTACTTGTTTACATGTCTGCCTCCCTGATTAGGTAACCACTTCTCCTGCCTGCATTGATTTTTGTTTCAGCGCTTAGGAGAATGTCTGGATCAGAGTAGGCTCTTAATGCCTCAGAAAGCCCTTCCCATTCTCTTTCTCACTTCCTCCGATATCAATTTCATTGTGTCTACATACTTACTGCATAGTTTTAGTTAATATTTTATAGTAGTTATTGGTGAAAATGAGCTTTTGGGAGTCTACTGCTCAGTGCTCTCAATATCTGATACTTGGAAAAATATCTTCAAAACAAAGTTAATTGTGCATGGTTTTATCAATATCACCTTCCTGAATATGTGAGCTTGGTAAATCATGACTTTTAAGAAAAGCCAGGAAAAGACTGTTTTGCTAGTTTAGGCATTTAATAGTAGAAAAAAAAACACAAATAAAACTCTTCCCTGTAAAATTATTAATTAGATATCCACACTTTAACTACATTTCATTGATGGAAAAACTTTCTATTTGTAGGATGCTCACAGCTCTATTTCACCATTATTAACATTTCCTTTTTGGTGTAGTACATAGGCACTCTGATTCAATTTCTTTTTGTTTGGCATTTCCTTATACTAATTTCTGTTAATGTCTGCTTTTGAATGAAAGGGCCTCTGAAATATCAACAAAATTTCACCAACATTTTTGCTCAGAACACAACTTAAACGTAAAATTTAGGTCAGGCAGACAGTTTTCTGCAGTATCTCATAAAAGCTATCTTTAACTTTTACAGTCAAACTTTAAATGCTCTCAGGAACAGAAAATTTGCATATGTTCTCAGGCACAAACAAAAATCATTTGGGTGCAGGTTTAGAGAATAAATTTTGTTATTAAATTGGTATGTAATACTTTTTCTGGTGAAATAATACAAAGCAAACAAATAACATAATTTCTTCTTGTGCTTAGTACTAACATTATAGTTAAGACATTTCTAAAACAAACATTTCAAAATTACTTTCAGAAAATACAGTATAACTATATAATCCATGAAGAAGTTATACTGAGAGATATATTCTGGTGTCATTATCAGATACAGTATGGAATACTTTTATCCTTATGGGATACTTTCTAAGTATATATACCAATGGATGTCTGAAAATGCAGATAGTTCTGAACCCTATATATACTGTTTTTTATACATAGATGCATATCTATGATATAGTTTAATGTATAAATAAGACACAAAAAGAGATTAACAACAATAATAAAAAGAACAATTATCTATATATATAAAAGGCTAAGTGACCGACCATCCATCAGTCCAACCATCCAACTGACCAATGGGCAGTGCATATGATGTACACTGACAATTTAAAAATATACATTGACTCCTGCATGCATGCTACCTATAAAGCTCGGCTGGCGCCAATTACAAGCGTGTATTTCAATCCATCATTGTCAATTGTGAATTTGGTTGTTTTTGTTAACATTTCTATAGAGAAAGCGTGAATAGTGATATTAAAATACTTCTTCTAATTAATTTCCTTTCAATGTACATGAATCTCTGTATCAGGCCACTAGTATTGTAATAAAAGCTATGTGAATGTAGTCTCTAAATATATTTGATTCTACTAGACTCACCCTTCTTCTTGTAATGATGTGATACAATAAATGCCTACATGATAAGATAAAGTAAGGTGAATGATATAGCCAAACTATTGACCTTCTGAGGATACAGCAGAAGAAGGATCATCAAGCCATGACAATGTTGATGGTTGGATGTTAGAAGCAAATGATGTTGATGGTTGGGGATCCTCTATAGTCGAAGGTATTTTAAATATTTTTGGACAGTAATTAACCATGGGTAACTGAAACCACAGAAAGTAAAACTGTACATCGGTGGGGACTCCTATAACTGCTGATTAGGTTATATCCCTTTGGCTTTAAGGATATCCAATCCAGCTAATAAACCACGTGGCTTCATTACGGCTTAAAGATGCTCAGGATGATTTCAATGTAATGTTCTTTTTTCAAATAAAAAAATTACAAACATTTATAGCCTAGTTTTATTATTCATTCTTGAAGTGTTTTAGGTATCCAGTCTATTTCAGTACAAGGTTGATTGGACTACAAAGAAATATGTATGGAAATCAAAAGAGTTAGGCAACCACTTAACCTTAGGCAAGTGAAAAGAAAGTGATATTGTCAAGGTTCCCAGAGTAAAGAATTTCCATTTCCCAACAATGCCAATATTATAATATAAGTCCTAAGTGTCATCTGTTTTTAGCAAGAGATCAAAAGGGAGAATCTTTTCACTCCTAACCTTGAGCTGCATCAATGAGCCTACTATCATAAGACCTCACAATATCAAAATGTCCTGGCATTGCCGCAGTGCCAATTCTGCACCTTAGTGGGCTGGGAAAGGCCTGCTGTCTTTGACCTTGGGCGGAACAAGCTGGTGAGTAGAGCTGACACCAGTCTCTAGCTCAAGTTTTGCATAACACTGACGTGAGTGAAACTGCAGTGTGGGAAACTCCTGTCAGTGGGACTGTACTTGAGCTGAAAAGACACAGGAAAATTCAGATTCCACAGCTGTCAGCTTGCAAACTTTTAACAGAAAGAAAAGCCTTTAAGAATGTAAACAAGGGCAGAGAAGGTCTTGCCATCTAAAGATATCGGCATGCGGGAAGCTCTCCTGCAGTTTGAACACAGCGAGGCAGTGACAAACCCTGTGCCCTGATATGCGAGGGACCTCCCTTGGAGACGCCTAGTGCTGTTTCTTCCTGCTAAGTACTTTACCTGTGACTGCACTGGCAGACTCTTCAAAAGTCCGAAACGAAGGCCTGTCTCTGTGGAAGCAACAGCAAGTTTCTCTGAAAGAACCAGTTTGGCATTTCTAGGGGAAAGGTCATTTCTTTACACCTCAGAGGAGGACTGATACCAATCATGGAAAGGCATAAGGCATGAAAAGCTACATTTTCTTAGACCCCCTCAAGAAAATCCGGTCACAGCGATGCAATTGGTATTATTAGCAACCAATGAACTAATTTATCCAACTTCATGGCATTGACTTTCCTCCTCTGTGAACTAGCATCCCAGCAGGGAAAAGAAATGTTTACTGAGACTTGCTGGGTTTTATTTACAGGCCTAGCAGACTCCCTCTAAATTTCAAAGAAGAGATGCCTCTCCTGTTGGTGAGATAGGAGGTGGTGTGAAAATCCCCCAAATGCACTTGAAAGATAGCACTTTCCTGACCTCAAGAAGGATAATATCGAGTTAAGTGCGGCACTTTGACTTCATCCAGCATAAGTATGAGTGCCAAGGCAATCACATGAAGGGCCCTTGGGATACTGGGGTGATAAATCAGCACTTGGAAGGAGGCCTCCAAAATTTCCCTGATTACAGTGCCCGAGGAGCAACTGATTGAGCCCTCTATTAGAAACTTCTCTATCAGAAAAATAAAGAAATATTGTGTCACACATTATCTAAGAGAGCTGCGCTGTTACAGACATTCCTATTCAATTATTTACATATCCTCTTTCTGGTAAATCTCATCTGCTTCTCTCTTCTTTCTAAATGTCACAAGTTTTACTCTCGAATTGGCACTGGAGTTAACATTTGAAGGGGGGAAAGGTTGTACTTAAGTTTAATAGATTTCATATTTAATAATGGAGTCAATAAAGTCTGCCCACTTAATCAGTCAAAGGCCATTCTGCTCTGGACACTAAATGCCTCCAATGAGCCATGTTGTTTCCATTACAGATAATATAGCCATTATTTTAAACTCTTAGAAAAATATTTTAATATTTCCAGAGCTTTACTTATCTATAAATAAATAAAATGGCATTGATTTTAAATAAATGAAATAGTACTGACATTATTCTTTTTACATTTTCATTAACAAAATCACAGAACAAGGAAAGAAATTCAAATCCATATGGGATGTAAAGGATTTAAAGCACAATGTCAACTTTTTAAGAAGGACTTTGATCCCTAGCCTGAGACCTGGCTCAAGGAGGGAGGAAGGGAGAAAGGAGTAGAGAAGTGAGAATTTCCATTCATGGCACAGACTTCATCCACCCCACCCCACCCACACAGAAGAGACAATGGATTTAGCACTAGGATCCCCAGTAAGCCACTTGGTAGCCTTGATCTTGCAGATAGGTATGCTGAAGAACCTCCCAAGTTTATTGTGGGGATCAGATGTCCTTGAGGCTAGGAAAGCAGAAAAAGCCATGGATTCTCACTTCTCCCTAAAATGTGTCCAAAGTGCATCTAGTCATGATATGGGAGGGAGGCCTGCTTTGGGGGGTGGATGAGGGCCAGGAGGAAGAACACAGCCTCACCAAGTTGGTCTCCCCACCTCTGGGAACAAATCTTTTTCTTTCTCTCTTGTGACAAAGATACTTTGCTTGATTAAACTTTATTTAGTCTCTTAAAACTTCTTTTAGGCCTATCCCTAGACTTCCTTATAAAGTCCAGTTTTAGGTAGAATCCTGCTAAGTCTATTTAATAAGAATTCTCCACCCTCAATATCCCATCAAGCTCTTCATCCTCCAGGGTCTTCCAGGCGAGGGCTGATCACCCTAGCTGCCTTCAGCAAGAATCTCTAAGGTGGACTTACCCAGAATTCCCTTTTACATCTGATGTGTCCTCTTAGTAATTTCCCATCCACAGATCTTCCACCTAGTTTCTTGGTTAAAAATCCCCACTTGCCCATCTTGTATTTAGAGTTGAGCCTGATCCCATTCTCTCACTATAGAATCCCATCACAGTGGTTCCTATACTGATGGCTATGGTCCTGAATCAAATTCATTGTGCCATCTCTGACAAGTGTCATAGAATAGTTGTTGTTATTTTCCTTAGCACTTGCAGTTTCTCATTTTATAGAAGAAATGTAGAAGTGAATACAAAACCACTATGCTATAACCAAATATTTCCATCTATTGCTTGTTTTGCATTCAGCTTTACAGCAATATGCCATCATTAGTCATAGCAGTATTGCTCTAAGCAGTATTAACAGCATAGCTCTAGTGCCTTTTATTAGCTTTCTAGCCATTTCAATTATATATTCTTAACCCTCAATTACTAATACATAACCATTTTTAGAGAAAGGGATAATGCATGTCTAAGCATTTTTTTCATATCTTGGTATTCTATCAGCTTAATATGAACTCTGTACAAAAAAGAATGACCCCTGAAAAACTTTAATTTTAAGCCAGGAAAGAATCTATTTAGTAGCACAAATTCATGGCAAGTTGGTATAGGGTTGTAAAATATACTAAGTCTAATGACTTTGATAATAAATAAAAAAATAAAGCTTTTTGCTATTAACTGAACATATATTTTTCTGTTATGGAACAAAAGACTTAAAATAACTATATCATTGCCTATCATGACACTCTCATATTCTTCTGCTCTTTAGGGGGCCTGTAAGTAAATGGCTGGAAAATGTAGGTTTGTGTTTTTTTTTAACTGAAAGTTACTACTGTAGTGTCTTTAGCTTGTATTGACTTATTATAAGATTGTGAAAAAAAACTGGTTATTTATTCTTTTCATTAACCGTTTTTAAATTTTCTGAAATGTAAACTGTTAAGGAAATGAAGTCTACTTTGTATTTTCATAACGTACTAAGTTTCAGTGGAGGCTTTCTCTTCATAAAAAGTCTGTTAAGGTGCTCCAGACTGGGTTGATTCATTTATATTCAAGGTATCCTCTTTACAGGTTTCACTGTATTTGTCACTCTGTATTATAATGTTCTTCCCATATTTTTTTCTTCTTATCTACTCTGTACACCCCTAAAGTCAGTAATCTTTAACATAAAAGATAGAATAATTTGCCAACAGAAAGTGGTACTATGTCATGTGACATGAGCAATCAATTTTCATGAAATGAGCACACCTCCATCAGAAAGTATCCCCTCTGATTCCCATCATGGCCTTGTTCCAGGTTTTCAATTAATATGCATTTTCACTCTCCTATAGCACAGCCCAGTAGAAAAAATGGTGGCAAGCAAGAACATTTTTAAAAATAAATATGAATGAAAAACAAAGTATCAAAGAAACTTTATTATCTATATTTAAACATTTGGGAAAACATAACTTTTTGAGAGTTAGTTTATAGTAGCCTATTGAAGCAAGAAGCTCTTATCTATACAATAGATTATATGTGTTAACAGCGGGATCTTAAAAGTTGGATTTTCAAAATCATAATACCCTATTTCTTTACAAGTTGCTACCATTCAAATATGTAAAGATTCCTACTGGGAGGTTAATTTACTTTTCTCAAAGGGCTGGAGTAAGGTTAAAAAATGAAAACACTACCCAAAAAAGAACTACTTAGATTATTCTGCCTCTCTGTTCATATAACCTTTAGAAAGTTGTTTAATCTTTTCCATATCATTTTGCTCATCAGTAAAAAAAAACAGTGAAAATGGCTTATAGGATTAATTGAGATAATGGAGGAGAAAAGTACTTTGTATACAGTACTGCCCAGAAAATAATATAGGATCCCTGAGGCAAATTCCAGAATACTCACTTATTAAGTTTCAGTTTTCTAAAATAAAATGTATGGTTAAGCACATTCTGAAACTGACTTATTATAATAACAGTAAACTATAACAATAACAACAAAGAATAATAAGACAGTAGAATCTATGTTAGAGATAAAACTTCTAGGGAACTTTTGTAATTATAAGAAATTATAATACACAAAATATTTTATAACATTACAGGAATTATAGTACAAACATTCTGAATAGTATTTCTCATTTTTTTGGTGACAATGGGAACACTTCTGAAGTTCTTCAGTCATTGAACTATCAGTTTCTGAGGCTCCCTCCCTCCATGAACCTCCCTCCCTTCAGAAAGGAAAGTGGAAAGACAGAAGAGCAGCCTAGCATGTTTGCTCAGTGGACAGAGCATCAGCCTGTGGACTGAAAGGTTCCCGGTTTGATTCCAGTCAGGGGTACATGCCTGGGTTGAAGGCTCAATCCCCTATGGAGGACATGCAGGAGGCAGCAGGTCAATGATTCTCTCTCATCATTGATGTTTCCATCTCTCTCTCTTTCTCTCTTCCTCTCCAAAATCAATAAAAATATATTTAAAATAAAATACTGTATATCTAAAGAAAGACAGAAGAGCAGATATTAGGTGATCTGAAACAAGGTCAACTTTTTATTAAAATCAGTGCAGTTTTCTTATTCATTGCTGTCATACTTGAAGTATTTAATAAAAATTATTATAGATCTAGTATTTTGTTCCATCAGTTTATTTTGTTCATTAGATTCTCCATATAAGTGAGATCATGAGATACTAGTCTTTCTCTGACTGGCTCACTTTGCTTAACCTAATATGCTCCAGAGAGAACCATGGAACAGACTGATGAATTTCAGAAGAAAGTTGGGGCTGGGGTTGGAGAGGAGAGATTAACTGGGGAATTTATATGCATATATGCATATCCATGGACACAGACAATAGTGTGGTGAAGACTTGGGAGGGGAAGGTGCAGGAAAGAGGTGCTCAATGGGAAAAAACAACAATTAAAAAAATAAGGGGGACATCTATAATACTTTCAACAATAAAGATAAATTTTAAGAAAATGGTGGAAGCTATTATAAAAACAAACAAACTGGTATGCATTTGGAAAAAAATGATTATGGATTATTTACTCTCAACATCTCATCATATTACAACCAAAGTACATTCAGGATTTATATGGAAATTTAAATTAATTTTTTATTTATATCAACTATATCCCGAATTTGTGAACAAAGGCATTTTCTCTAGAGCCAACTCTACCTATTTTTTTTTCCTGTTCACAAAATTCCTCCCACGATGCTCTCCTTCTCAATAACCATGCAGGTAGCTGGCCTGCTCTACTTGTTTGTTTATGTTTCAGAAGTTAAACTGTAAGCATTAATCAGATCCTACAGTGTTTTATTTTGTGTGTCACTTTAAAAATGCAAATAAACTTGAAAGCTGACCAATTGCCTGAAAAGTACTAAAAAGAACAGTTGCTAACAAAAGTGCTAAGGAATAAAACCCAACACATGTTCTCAATTACTTTGTTAGCTTAGAAAGTTGGAGGAAGGACAAGAGTGACAGTACAAGTACAAAAACAAAGAAAAGGAAGGAGCCAAGATCTTAAAAGCAAATCCTTCCAATAAATCGAGTTTTGCAAATATGTTAAAATAAAAATATGTAAAAGTATGTCAAAAGAATACTAATAATATATTAATAGAGTATTGAATCCCAATGAGTGTGTTATCTTCTATTTGTGTGTAGTCATTTTTTTCTTTATGATTTAAAATATTTACTTACTGTTATTGCAAGCTGCAACACTTTTTTATTATCAAAATGACTCAATAATTGTGTGTAATTAGAACCTTTGGAAAAGATGATGTCTTTTGATCTTTATCGCTTTTTGTTTTACTGGGGCAGTTTCAGTTCTTTAACTTTTCCTAGGTCAGAAGCACCAGACAAGATGGATTAGAAGATTTTCAGAGTGTTCTGCTAGGACACATCACAAAATAGCCTCCCTAACCTGGTGAACACTACAGAGAAGGACAAGGAATGTGTGGGAGCATCTTTTTTTCTCTCTCTCAGAATGCCACCATTTTCAGATGTTAGCATTTCGCTGCCACAAGGAGAGGAGTAAAGGTTCCCTGTAGCCTGCCAGAGACTGTTCTCTCTTTATGCTTTGGTCAAGTGACTTCCACAGGAAATTCCTGGAGTATGGCAATTGTATCCAGAACTAATATATAGTAATATTAAATGATTGAGCTTCAAAAAGATATATCCTTTGAAATGTTTATCAGTTAAAAAAATTATTGGAGCCAGAAACATATGCAGCATAGGTAAAATTAAAGCCTATTTCTAAACTTTGTTGTTTCAAGTTCATTCATTTACAATGAACTTTTATTTAAAAGTGTTCCATTCCTTATATCTGTCAATTTGTAATTGGAAAAAGAAAACAATATTGAGGATGGAAGATGTAGAGTAGATTGATATGCTATGATGGGAGAAAATCTACTTGTTAAATAAGAATTTGACTCTATTTAAGCATTTTTACATCTATCACTTTAAGGAGAAGTATATAATCTTGGGAGAAAAATCATGCGCATGTGTATATGGATACCATCACTTGTCAGTAGAGAGATATGCTAAATTTCTGACATTTTTAAAAACCAGGAAGCCTAAGGCAAAACCATGATTCTTACAATAAACAGACTCATAAATGCAGAGAACAGACTGACAGCTGTCAGCGGGGACAAGGGTTGGGGAATGGGTAAAAAGATGAAGGATTAAGCAAATTAAATAATTCATTAATGTTATTATTAAAAATCCCAAAATTAGATCTGTGTTTCTCAACCTATTTGTGGTAATGGTCAAATCAGTTTATTTTGCTGCCTTTTCGTATTCAGTTTTTAATAGTACTGAATTATAGTCCAGTTTTTACTTTCTTGAGACTTTCATTCTTGAAACACAGAGGATAAAAAGAGCGAACCCAGAGATAAGCGATCATGTTCTCGTTAGTGCTTAAGTCGCAGACCCTGAGGATCCATCGCAAATAAGTGTTACTCACGGTTGGTCTTCATTTAAGTTAAAATCCCATTAAACTATTTTCCAATTTCTTTTGAGGCAGATATCTAATGATTATTAATGTTCTCTCTGGTGATGTTTATGGATGCAGAACCAGGGAATAATTTGTCTCAATAAGAGAGACTAAGCCTGTAGAGTGATATTTGGGTATCTAAATATTTAAAATACTTAATTGCTTATCTCTAAGTAATACTTCCTCCTGTTAGAGAGTCTAGATACTATGCTGAATTACTGAATAATATATGACTTAATATTTTTATATGAATCACAAAATGTAAAACATAAATCAGAGGTAAGGATATGTGATGAGAAGAGCTTTACTATTATAAAAAGCTCAGAAGCATGAAATGTGCTAAATTATTAAAAGTTGCTAAATAGCCTGGCCAGCATGGCTCAGTGGTTGAGCAGCGACCCATCAACCAGGAGGTCAAGGATGGATTCCAAGTCAGGACACATGCCGGGGTTATATGCTCAATTCCCAGTAGGGGGCTTACAGGAGGTATCTAATCAATGATTCTCTCTCACCATTGATGTTCTTATCTCTCTCTCCCTCTTTCTTCCACTCTGAAATTAATAAAAATATTTTTTAAAAGTTACTGAATTACCTGAAGTTGAGGGGAAAATAATTTATTAAGCTATGCTATTCAAAAAAGTAACCAAAATGTGTTATTATGAGATTTACATAAAATTATCAGCTTTCTTTTATGACCTGGATTTTGCTATAAGAAATCTTCTAGGTCACATAAAGATCACTGAGATGAACATTTTTTATTCTGCCAAGTATTATGAACTTTAAAAAAAATCCAAATGTTAGTTTTTTATTCTTTCACTTTCCCCTTAAAATCAGATATAGAGAGTATTCTGTTATTTTATGAATCACTGAATAAATAAATGTGGATTTTAATGGATTCTGATTAATTAAAAGTTTACTGTATAGTGCATGTCCATATTAATAATTGGAAGATTGCTAAAATGTATATTATTTAAATAATAAATTAGCTAAAGTTAAAATCATTCTCTGAATAGGTTTCCTTGACTGATTTACTGTCATAATGCAAATGCCAGAATGTAATGACTGATTTAAATTTCACTGATATAATATGGCATCTGACAGTTAATAATGGGTTCCTGAAACTGCTGCTAAAAGTAATATGCAGTACAAATTTAGCATGTCTAAATTCAATATTAGTCTATGAAGATAACAGTGCAACTGGGCAAATTAGGCAATCTTACCATGACAAAAATAGTATAATTAGTTTTATAATTACATTTATTTACATGGTGAATTTGATAATATAAACTCATTTTTAAGTCATCATCAATTTTTTTATGGAATATAATATATAATTTTATGAAATACTATAGTCACTCAAAAGCATCAGCTATGATTTTCATATTCTCTTATAGAAGAACTAGAGGCCCAGTGCACAAAATTTGTGCATGGGAGGGGGGTCGCCTCAGCTTGGCCTACACTCTCTCTAATTTGGTACCTCTGGCTCCAAACCACTCACCTGCCTGCCAGCCTGATCCCCCTAACTGCTCTCTCCTGACAGCCTATTTGCCTTAACTGCTCTCCCCTGCTGGCCTGGTCCGCCTAACTGCTCTCCCCTGACTGCCTGATTGCCTCTAACCTCCTCTGCCTTGGCCCCACCAACCGGGCTTTGTTGAGAAGGACGTCTGGAAGGACATCCCAAAGGTTGTCTGGAATATGTTCAGTCTAATTAGCATATTACCCTTTTATTAGTATAGATGCCACCTTGTCCTAAAAAATGCAGGTTGTTCCCAGGTTTTCCTATTGTGGAAGGGGACCCTGCAGTAGCATCCTGGGTTCTGTCCAGGGCTTATGCGCTTGTGCTTTATCTCAGCAGGTGTGATTCCTAGAAGATATACCTTAAACATTTCTATCAAATTTGCCAAATCATCCTCCAAAAATGTTAAACCACTTTAAACTCCTGCCAGCAACCATGTGTGTGCCTTCCATTCCACTTGATTCCAATATCATTGATTTCTCCCCAGAAACTTCCATCCCATCAGCCAGGACTTCTTGCTACTTGAGCCAGCCTCATTGTTCAGCTGTGGACTTGATTTCCTGAGATAGAAATATGGAGGAGGAAATATAGTTGTCCTCTATCTTTCTGAGTCCTTAGTGGAGGCCCTTGTAAAGAAAGACAGATGACCAAGAGAAAAACTAAAGTTCATTAACATGTATACCTTGTGTATGTGGGAGATCCCAGGGAAAAATGAGTAACTCCCTAAGGTGGCTTAGAATGCAGATTTAAATACCTTCTTCCTAGGGACAGGGGACAGGAGATCTAGGCCTCTTAGAGGAGAGTAAATGATTTTTAGGAAAGATGAATGGGGTGGGAGGAAATAGTTTGTATCAAAGTTTGGGTGTGATATCTGAAATATAGTAGCATTCATCTCGGGTAAAACTGCTGATCCTACTATTCTTACCACTGTTCACATAGTCTTCAGCTTCTGGCTTGAGACCTAGAATCCCTTTGTAGACCATAAAAGAGTGACTCAGTGATGCCAAGAATTGAGCTGTACTATCTTGCAAGATACATGGTTAGAGACAGGAGCAGACAGCAGAGTCAATGATAGTCCGCTGTAACTTCCCTATCCCAGATATGATCCTGAGAGTTGTTCTCAGAATTTAAAACAATGAAAGCCTATAGTTAAGACCTTATAAAAGGACTGCCAGCACCTGGGATGGTGAGGTCATGTTTGGTCTCCACTGGCATGTGGTGCCCTCCGACTGTCCTGGCCAGTTCAATAAATCCTTGCTTGCTTATTATCAACTTAACCAACTCTGTGGTCATTTACAACTGGTCCTGGAAGTCACCTTACAACATGTCAACTTCTACTCTCCTGTGACAGGAGTCAGTCTTCTCTGCTTGATGACACTTCTCCCATCAAGGGGACCTATTACATATAAGCTCCTTTAGGGGGGTATGATTTTAGGGAGATCAGGAGACTTCAGTGAAATCCTCTGCATGCATTTGCTGTTTTTCAAGCATCTACAGCTCAAGGTCATCAATATAACAACACAGCATATGTTGGGGTGGCATGTTCTCTGACCTTCACAATAAACCCAACAAAAGCTTGTTTCCTCTCTTAGATGATTTGCCACAGTAGCATTATTCCCTGGAGATGGTATTCTGAACAGGTCTGTTACCCTGTGTTTCTAGAAAGGTGTTAGCCATAGCACTAAATAATCCAGGGGCACTTTTCCCATCTTGTGGAAAGGGAAATAAAGTTACGATAGTTTATCTCCCTTTCCACAGATTTCTTGGGGGTTTGTGTCTCTGCTGCCCCAACCCACACCCTCAGCAACCCAAGTGCCTCTGTTTTATTATTTGATCTACAATTCACCCACCCCATCTCCCCCAGCCAAAGGTTTGCATTGGCTGGGCTTCGGGGAGTGGGAGGCTGGATCCCCTGCTACGTTTGGGGCTGCGATCCAGACCCCAGCCCCCCCAAGCCCCAGGTTTCTCATGGCTGGGGTTCGGGCAGAGGGGGGCTGGATCCCCTGCTGGGTCTGGCACTGCAATCTGGACCCCCACCGCCCCAGCACTGCCATGGCTGGCTTCGGGGGGCCAGCCCAACATCTTGGTTGGATTATTTTGCATACTCACTGCTATTGGCTGGAAGCATAGCAAAAATACAGTCAATTTGCCTGTTTCTGTTATTATATAGGATATACCCAAATATAACAACATGCTTTTCTATTGCTAATGTTTAACAAAATATTTGAGGAATAGCTACCATGTGCTAAATAAATAAATAAATAAATAAATAAGAATTGTAGAAACCAAAAATCTATTGTGTTCCAGAATATTGGTACTATTTTTCTGTCATGGTTTAAAGAAAGAACATTATAGACATGAATCCAGAATGAATACTAACTAAAGATGTATACTAAATATTTGAAATCATTTTGTGAAATAAACTTGCCATTGTACAATGGTTAGGTGACATATGGTATAAGGGTATGTAAAGGCAGGAGTTAATTAACTCCAGTTGGTAAATTCTGTTCACTTGAGTAGAAATTGGAAAACAAACTATTATTGGATTTAGTGAACAGGTATTTATTGCATTTATACCATGTGTCAGGTACCATGCCAAGAGCAGTAGTGTTTAAAAACATAATAAAAAATCTGGTTCTCTTTGAAGAACTTGTAAGCTAACGTGGTAAATATACACAAAATGTCTTTATTATATATATATATATATATATATATATATATATATATATACACACACACACACACACACACACACACACATACACACACTATAATGTTATTCTCTAGGGAGATAAAATGTGTGATTAAATAGGTCTTGCTCGACTGACTACACACTAAAATGTAAATTCAATGAAACCACACAAGATTTTTATTTATGAGTTTACTTGTTTAAAGAATTCATATATTCTATGCTTTTTCTAGGTCTGACTTTATAAATGACAGTCATGGTCCAAAGCTGCCCCCCATAATATGCCCTTCATCACAGTTCTGGATCTCTTACAGAAGTCAAAAAGTTCACAAGGTGATTATAAAATGACAAAATTAATGCTGAGTTTAACAATTAATGACAGTAACAATGACAAAGAGTTTTAATAGTGTATTTTCCCTAATATAGCCTTAATCATTGCCATTGTCATACTAATATTTATGGAAAGCTACAATGGGCCAGATGCTGAATACATTATTTATTTTATTTTTGCAAATGTTTTTTTTTAAATTGTTATTATTGAAAGTATTACATGTGTCCCCTTTCTCCCCCCTTTCACCTCTTTTTGCCCACCCCCACACATGGCCCTCCCGCCCCAGGCCTTCACCACTTTATTGTCTGTGACCAGGGTTATGCATATATACATACAAGTTCTTTGGTTGATCTCTTCAAACCCACCCACCCACTATTTTTTCCAAACTTTTAAAGAAAAACGAAAACAGAAGCATGGAGAAGTGAATTAAATTATCTAGTGTGTTACTGCTTGAAAGCAATAGAGATGGGATTTGAACACAGATTTTGTGAACTATAAAGGCTGGAATTTTCCTTTTTTATTCTCTTTACTTTCTCACCTGTTTTTCTTGCCCACATGCTGTGATCTAATATAAATACTTTGAGCAGTGAAAATATTATTACAGAAATCTGAAGGTTTTTTTCTGCATACCTTCATATTTACCTTTTATAGAAGCCCCATTATATATCTGATAGACATTTTGTTGCTGGTCAAGTATTTTGTATTCCACTTATATTTGCAAAAGCTTGTTTTAAACTCCCTCCATAGTGCACACAAACCTAAAGATACTCATGTCACTCTTTCTGTACTTTGTACACCACAGTTTCTTTAGTAACCAGGAGATGGAAGATAGACTATGAACTCACAAATATTTTTTAATGGAAAGAAGGAGAAGAATAGGAAGGAAGCTTTGGTTAATTAAAGAGGAACTAAGCTGTAAACAATTCTCTGATTTCTCTGTGACATTAAGGACAAGAATAATAAAATGGTCATTCTGGTCTACTCCTGTTTTATTCTCTCTCCCTTGTCGTTCCAGAATGGGAATTTTGGTGATAGTCTTGAGATGAGATATACTTTTATCATTATGTCCACACTGCTGCCAGAGTGATCTCTGTGTGCCCATGTCACTGTCAGCAGAAACTTTTTCTTATTTGTATTGATGATATTATTTATATTGTTCAGAGATACTGATCATATCTGGATCTGCCCTAGTACAACTTTTGAGACCTACTTTCTGGAACTTATACAGAAATCAAACCTGTTCAATGTGATTTCCTCTCTCATTGCCTCCCTTACATTTCTCATACCTTTACATCATGGCAAACTTCTCATCCTTCCAGACACAAATCAAAATTTATTTCTAGGTGATAACTTCTTCAAGCTCAAAATGGATAATTCTTTCTACACATATCTCTAGTATATTTGAGATGTTAATACTTGACTTCTTGTAGAACTGTGTTAAACAGTGCTAGATACTCAAGATTCTCCATAAAGGACATATGGAAAAATATTAGGCAACTCTAAGGAAAGTGTTAATGATGTTGCTGAGCTATTATAAATCTTTGATTTCAAGAGGGTGAGATATGCCTTTTACTATGTGCCACAACTGTTTTATAATTTGATCTACAATTAATTATGCTTATCTTTTTAGTGAACCAATTCATACAACACCAAAGATCCAATTTTTTTCCGAATAATGTTTACCTTCCCTTTTCAATTCAAGTTTGGAATAATGTCACCATATTTGTCTGAACTCATCTCTCCAGAATGGCTACAAGTTTTGGAAAAGCTTTAAATATCTGTAATCCTTTATAAAATTACATAGTAAAAGGAAAAAGATGGGGGGTGGCAAATTAAAAAGCCCACACATTATGGCAATTTTAGTAAAATAAAATGTATTTTTAAATAATATTTTATCTACATCCATTATATTAATAATATTATTTCTTATTTTCTTATAAAAGATTCTTCATGAGGCCAACCTAAAAGCATATATAAAATCCAATATAATATCTGAGCTCAGTTATAGATCAAATTTTGTAGAGTTCAACTTTCAAGTCTTTAAATTAACTAGGTATGTTCAAATATATTGGTCAATACCTTCTTCCACTCCCCTCTAGTTAAAACCACTTAAATAATGTCCTGTCAGACAAAAATATCTCTCACAAAAACATCTGCAAACCTTGGTATGGAGTGGTTAAAGAGATGATGACAACTAACAGACTAATTAAAAATAGAGATGTCAATTAACTTTTTATGAATGACATAAAAAGATAGTTTCTAACTTTCAAATTTGTAAGTCGAAAACTTGAGTTTTAAAATCTAATATGTTAATGTGTATGTGGATACATTCTTAAAAGTCACCATTAAATATGTATAATAATATAATGCATTTCCTTTTTCTGTTTATTCTGAAAAAACATCACCTAAAAGTTAAGGAAAAATTGACTTAGCCAGTCATAGAATGACGAGTATTAGATGATTTTACTTATATGTGAGATCTAAAGAACAAAATAAACTAATCAACAGACTCATGGACACAGAGAACAGATCAGCTGCTATTAGAGAGAATGGTGTTGACCACTGGGTAAGAAGGGTAAAGGGATTAACAAAGGAAAAAGATAAAGACTCCTGGACACAGATAATAGTATGGTAATTGTCAGAAGAAAGGGTGGTGGGAGGAGATGGAAGAAGGTAAAAAGGGAATAAATGACAATAGAAGGAGAATTACTTGACTTGGGTGGTAAATAACCAATACAATAAGCAGGTGATGAATTGTAGAATTGTAAGCTTAAACCTATATAATTCTATTAACCAATATCATCCCATAAATTCAATACAAAACAAATTTGCATAAACAACAGACAAGCAAACAAACAATCAGCTTCTGTCTGAAAATAATTTATTTTTCTTGGTCAGTTTACTTCTGTTATTGTATGTCATTATGACCTACAGTGAAATGTCACCATAACATCTATGAAAAGCTTCATAAAGTATAAGTAATGCATTTTTATATATTTAAAATATGCATAAGCTATTTTCTCTTACTACTTCATTCTACATTTTAAGTATAATATCAGAGAGTCTAATTTACCTTTTAATTTGAGAAATGCATTTCCAAGTACAAAAAGCTCATTAAGATTTGTTCTATTTTCCTTGCTAAAATTTTCCATTTAACGTGGCATGCTTTTCTCCTAATCTCCATGCACTGGTCCTATTGAGCACCATAGGTTTGGTTCACTCTACTTCCCCAAGATAATCTCTTTTAATATGTGAAGATATATAGAACATTTTCAGCTCACCCCAAACTTCACAAGTCTTGGTCTCGACATTAGAAATGGTGTCCAGATCTTCACTGTCCAAGTTTATCTTCTTTTAGGACACTCAAAGGCATCTTTGAAAGTTTGATACCCAGAATTCAATGTCAATCTCAAATCTGAGTTAATCAACTCAAAATAAAGTCAAATCACTAAATCTGTTAATATAGACTCAAAGTGTTTCTTCATCTGGCCTAAGAAAATATTATAATTTTTTTCAGTACATTAAATCTTATCATCTGATTCACTATAAAGCTAGTTCAAGTGCACTTGCTAGTGATATTTCCCTTATGTCAAATACATATATAGAACATCACACATAAAACTGTATTTTATCTTTATTATTCCACTCAGAAAATGTATTTACCCTGATTATATCATCTACCTTATAGATTTTACTTTGTACAACATGCAGATATGATATATACACTGGTAGGTATTTCTGAACCATTATCAAAGTCAATAATAAAACAATGCCAGACTAAAATAGGATCAGGAGCACTATGTTGCCTAACAATATATAAAACTCTTTCAGCTTTACATGCTGACCATACAAAAATAGTTATAATTTGATAAAGCTGCAGAAGTAAATGAGATAAATGAGGATGCCCAGGGAAATATCTGGCTTACAATAGGTGTTCAGTAAAATATACTTGGTATAATTCTTTTGAGACTAAACATTAATTAAGACTCATTTATCTAGGTAAGACTCATTTAACTGGGTATCTAGAGGTTTGAGGACTTCCTTAAGTATCAAATCCTCTATAACTGTATTATATTTTATATTTAAAAATCAATAGAATTATTTTCCCCAATAGTGATTTAGAAATGTGTGTACAAAGATGTGTGTGTGTGTGTGTGTGTGTGTGTGTGTGTGTGTGTGTGTGTCAGAGAGAGAGAGAGAGAGAGAATCAGAGAGAGAGAGAGAGAGAGAGAGAAAGAAAGAGAGAGAGAGAGAGAGGCTATCAGAACTCTGAGAACTCTGATATCTTTTGGAGAAAAAATGTTTCATAAATACATAAAACATAAAAATTAGCTTTAAGCCACTAACTATCATCTATTGTACCACCTACAGGGGCAGTATCAACATCTCCCCTAAAGGAGCTCAACTTGATTATAAATTTTTTTTTCAAATATGATGCCAGAGGCATTCAAACAGCAAGATAACTTTGATAATTCAAGCGATATAATTCAAACACATGGCTCATGAATGAGGGATTACAATATCACAACCCACTACATTATGTATTTTTTACACAACCCACTGTGTAAAAATCTGGTTACAGAGCTCCATGTGTGTGAGGAAAATTAATTTCATATTAGATATAGATCCACATGCATCTTCTAACAAATGATTTGGAATATTCAAGCATATGTTCTGCTTTTCTTCTTATGCACTGTAGTAGGAAACTGTGCACCCTGCTGTTTAGTAAACATCAACACATTGGATCCTCACTGACTGCACAGGGCACAGGATATGCAGAGCATACAAAGCAAAGGGTGAGTGGTTGCTGGCAACGTTCTCCAATTTTTCTACATGAGAGAATGTAGGCAGTTTCCATTCTAGTATCTATCTCAGAGAAAAGAATTGCATTATGTATTTTTTAATTGTCAATCAGGAAAATGTTTCACTTAACATAAGAATCACGTTACACTGTCTTTTCTATATAATACCATGATTGTTTACATTCTAAAAAGCAACCTGCCCCCCAATTTATTTGTAATACACTGGTAACAATTTACAAGTATGTTTACAAACTCTAAAGAGGCCAAAAGACTCTTTCCTATTTTTTTATATGGGAATTTGGAAATTATTTCACTTATGGAACAATTTGGGGGACTTGGGGCATATGCCTTCATTATCCCTAAATACTGTAAATACAAGTCATGTATGTGTCAGACAGCATGGCAGGTCTTAAAGTCCTCCCTTCCTCTTAAAAAAGTTTGAGTTTGCATTTTAAATATAAATATTGCTTACCACAGGAGAACCAAGATGGCATCATAGGTAAAACACCTATCTTACTGCCATACACAGCAATTTTAAAACTACAACTTTACGAAAGAACAAACACCATCCAGAATCACCGGAAAGCTGGCTAAGTGAAAATTCCACAAATAAAAGTGAAGATAAGACACTGTGACTCGGAGGAGCTGTGGCGGACAGCTTTGAAGATACACGCGGAGTCAGAGGTTTGGAGCGTGCGCCAGCGGATAGGGTGGACAGCTGAAAACCAGCCAGTTTTCTTGAACGGGGGAGACAAAGACATCCCACTGGGCTGATTCTTCAGCTCTGGGCTAAGTTCAGGGAACCCACTATCATACAGGGTAAAAACTGGACAGTGGGAGGGCACGCCAAAGCTCGGATGCTGCAGGGGTCGGCGAGCTCATGGAAAAGGTGAGCTTGTGTGGAGTGCGTGTGAGCTTGTGAACAGCACAGCTTCCTGACCATGCTGAGAGCGCTCATACGTGCTCTTTCATTCGGGAAACTGTCAGACTGCATTGTTTTGCGACCTTGGGTGAGACATTGGGTGTGCAGACTCATTTGGGGAGAGTCTGAATTCCCCGGTGGAGCTCGGCAGGGGCTCTCTCAGAGACCATAGGGCCAAATAGGGCGGAGCTGATGCTGTCTGCTTGGCCAGGAGACTCTGCCCATCTAACCTCAGCACAGCTGAACTTCACAGACAATTGGCCTGAAGGTCAACTCCTCCAAGTGCTAACAACGATTAACCTGAGCTTAAGTTCAGCAAGACTGTGTAACCCATATCCACCTCAGGTAACTGGGGAGGCTGAGCCACTGTCCCTTGTAAGATGTCTACCACATAAAACTAATTGACCAACTCAGGGAAGCAGCCACCATGCAGAGACATGGAAAGAAATCAGATGTGGAAGAAATGGAGGAAAAAAACAACAACTGGACATGGAATGCAAAACCACGGAAACAGGGCTTCTCAAGAGGCTCCTACAAAAGGTCGAGACCTATAAGGAAATAAGCAAGAACTACAAGGAAATGAACAAGATCTACAAGGAAATGAACAAGACCAACATGGAAATGAATAAGTTCTAGAAGGAAATGAACAAGACCCTCAAGGATATAAATGAGACTCTCAAGGATATGAAAAAGGACCAACCAGAAATTAAGCATACACTGGCTGAAATAAAAAATATTATACAAATACCTAAAAGTACTCTAGAGCACCCCAAGAACCAAGTTAAAGATTTGAAATACAAAGAGGGAAAATCCATTCAGCTGAAAAAGCAAGAAATCAAAAGAATCCAAAAAATTGAAGATAGTGTAAGGGGCCTCTGGGACAACCTCAAGCCTACCAACATCCAAATTATAGGGGTGCCAGAAAAAAAGAGAGAGCAAAACAGTGAAAACCTATTTGAAGAAATAGTGACCAAAAACTTCCCACACCTGGTGAAAGAAATTGACTTAGGAGTCCAAGAAGCACACCAAACCCCAATATATAGGAACCCTAAGAGGACCACACCAAGGCACATCAGAATTAAAATGCCAAGAGCAGCCAAGACCGGTTTGGCTCAGTGGATAGAGTGTTGGACTGCGGACTGAAGGGTCCTGGGTTCGATTCTGGCAAGGGCATGTACCTTGGCTGTGGGCACATCCCCAGTAGGGGGCGTGCAAGAGGCAGCTGATTGATGTCTCTCTCTCATTGATGTTTCTGACTTTCTCTCCCTCTCCCTTCTGCTCTGTAAAAAATCAATAAAATATATTTTTCCAAAAAATAAATAAATAAATAAATAAATAAATAAATAAATAAAATGCCAAGAGCAAAAGACAAAGAGAGAATATTAAAAGCAGCAAGAGAAATCCACTTGTCAGCAGATTTCGCAACAGAAACGATGTAGGCCAGACGGGAGTGGCAAAAAATATTCAAAGTGATGAATAGCAAGAATCTACAACCAAGATTACTCTATCCAGCAAAGCTATCATTCAGAATTGAAGGTCAGATAAAGTGCTTCGCAGATAAGAAAGAGTTAAAGGAGTTCATCACTACCAAACCAGTATTATATGAAATGCTGAAAGATATTCTTTAAGAAGAGGAAGAAGAAAAAGATGAAAGTGTAAATTATGAACAACAAATACACATCTATCAACAAATGAATCTAAAAATCAAGTGAGTTAATAAGCTGATGAACAGGATAAACTGGTGAATGTAACAGAATCACGGACATAGAGAGGGAATGGACTGACAATTCTTGGGGAGAAAAGGGGTGTGGGAAGTGCAGCAAGAGACTGGACAAAAATCATGCAACTATGGGAGAGGACAGTGGAGGGGGTGAGGGCAGAGGGTAGAATAGGTATCAGGTGGAAGGGAGCTATAGTGGAAAAAAAGGGAAAAATGTAATTAATAAACTGAACAATAAAGATTAAAAAAAGTATTGCTTACCACAAAAATAATTTAGCAAGGCATTCATATATTGTCATTGTAATTTTTTTTATTCTGTCTTATCATTATATACTTGGTAAATAATTGATTAATGCCTGGTGTGAATTACCAGAGTGTTTAGTCCTTGAAAAAGTTATTCACCGAAATAATGCCAGGACTTATTTAAACCAAAGACCAGAACTGATTAGACTTTTTACTGTGAAGTAAAGTGAACACTATCATTAAGAATCAGAAAGTAAGAAGATAAAAAATATATATTACTCAATCATTGGGCATCTGTCCTCAGTATGAAAATCAGAACAGAGTATGTCTACAGATCAGATATAGTTACCACTGATGGAAGAAAAATAGACCACATAACAAATAACTTTGCCTTAGAAGTAGTAAACAAAAAATCACAAAATATATTTCATATTGTTAATGCTACTCTGTTTTTCTGTGTCTCAAAGTCAAATGCATTTCTCTGCTCTCTAGTATGTCGACAAAGGCACTAATAAATTTCATTTTTCAAGAAGTGAATTAGAAGACATTTCAGTTTTTCTAGAGTTTGATACTACTTGATTCTTTGTTTTTGTTTTGTGGACATGGACATCAATAATGATTTTAAGTTAAAGTGTGTGTGGCCTAATCAGTAGTCAAACTAAAATGAAAAATAAAAAGGTATTATTAGCCATTTTAGAGAAATTGTTTTTAAAATCAATAGAGAAAAGAGACTTCTAAATATCAAAATATTTTAAATATCACAGGCAAAATATAAAAGAAAAATTTGATAGTTTCACATATTCTCATTTTTAATACAACATGTTCCAATTGTTTAGTTATTTGAAACAGTGTCCTACAATTCAGACTGAATTTGTCATTTGATATTGAATCTTCTTAGGTACTGTTATAGTTTTATAATTTAAATATTAATAATATATACCTCACAGATTTGAGATAAAATAATAAAATATTCCTAAAAATACTAGATGTTTAATTAAATTGAAAAGAATTTTTTTTAAAAAAGCTTTAGTTGAATGACAGGACCTTAATACACTTTCCAATGAGAGCATACCAATGGCCAACGGACATATGAAAAGTTACTCGTCAGAGAAATGCAAATTAAAGCCACAATCAGATATCACTTCATGCCTTTCACAGTGGCTATCATCAGTAAATCAACAAACCACAAGTGCTGGCAAAAAATGTGGAGAAAAAGGAATCCTCTTGCACCGCTGCTGGGAATGCAAAATGGTATAGCCACTGTGAAAAACACTATGGAGTTACCTCAAAAAAATAAAATGTCCTAATGATTCAATGATTCCAATTCTGGATATATGTCCAAAGAAACCCAAAATACTAATTCAAAAATATATATGTTCATAGCAGCATTATTAACCCAAGATCATGAAGCAGTTTGAGTACCCAACAGTTCATGAATTGATACATTTACATAATGCAATACTATTCGTCCACATAAAGGAAACAAATCTTGCCTTTTGTGACAGCATGATGTGCCTGAAGAGTATTATGCTAAGTAAAATAAGCCAGTCAGAGAAAGACAAGTATTCTATGAGTTCCCTAAAAAACAAAATAAACTAATAAACAAAATAGAAACAGACTCATATATAGAAAACAGACTGACAGCTATCAGAGAGGATGGGGGTTAGGGTGCAGTGTGAAAAAAGGTGAAGGGATTGAGAAAAAAATAAAAACAACAAATACATAACTCAGACACAGACAATGCTATGGATTACCAGAAGGAAGAGGGCATGGAGAAAAGGAGAAGAGAGCGAAGGGGAAATAAATTGTGATGGAAGGAGACTTGACTTGGGTGGTGAACATGCAATCCTATCTAATAAAAGAGTAATATGAAAATTGACCATCACCCTAACACACAAGAGGGCTGCCCCCATGTGGTCAAAGATCCTTCTCCCATGTGGACACAAGATGGTAAGCATGGGAGGGTAGTTGGGAGGGGCCAGGTCTGCAAGGGAGGGCAGTTGAGGGTGATCAAGCCTGCAGGGAGGGGAGTTAGAGGTGTCCAGACCTGCAGAGGAGGGAATTTGGGGGTGACCATGCCTTCAGTGGAGAGAAGTTGGGGGGAACCAGGCCTGCAGGCGAGGGCAGTTAGAGGAGTCCAGGAGGACAGTTTGGGGGAACCCATGCCTGAAGTATAGGGCAGTTGGGGGTTAGGGCCAGCCCAGCAGGGGAGAGCAGTTAGGGGCAATGAAGCTGGCAGGGGAGGGCAGTTAGGGGTGACCAGGCCACCAGGGGAGGGAAGTTAAGGGCAATCAGGCTGACAAGGGAGGAGTTAGGCATCAATTATGCTGACAGGGGAGTAGTTAGGTAGTGATCATGCTGGCAGGCAGAAGCAGTTAGGGGCAATCAGGAAGGCAAAAAGGTGAGCAAGTGGGAGCCAGCAGTCCTGGATTATGAAAAGGATGTCCGATGGCCTGTTTAGGCCTGATCCCAGTAGTATTGGAGAGTGTGCAGGCTGAGCTGAGGGACACAAATCCCCTCTGTGCATGAATTTCATGCACTGGGCCTCTAGTATAATATATATATACAGATCGTGTATTGTACAAGCATATACTTGAAAGCTATATTATTTTTAAATTTTATTTATTTTAATTTTTAGTATATTTTTATTTTGATTTCATAGAGAAAGGGAGAGAGAGATAGAAACACCAATGGTGAGAGAAAGGATCATTAGTCAGCTGCCTCCTGCACACCCCACACCAGGGATCAAGCCCACAACTCAGGCATGTGCCCTTGACCTGAATTGAACCTCAGTGCCTTCAGTCCACAGGCTGATGCTCTATCCACTGAGCCAAACTGGCTAGGGCAAAGCTATATAATTTTATTAAATACTGTCATCCCAATAAATTCAATAAAATGAAAAAAATATAAATATATTTTAAAAAGAAAGTAGGCGAATTAGATATATACATTTTGATCATAAAAATTAGATTTATTATTTAAACAATACTTTATTTTATAAATAAATAATGGCATTAAAAGAATAAGAAACAAGATTTAAAGAAATGTAAACCTGCATGCCATTGGGTTACTTTATCTCCAAGCAACTTTTGTTTTGCACCTAAACCTCTGCAATCTTCTCAGAGCGATTTTAAATTCAATATTAATCCCAAGTCAGAAGTGGTAAAGAAAACAAAAACAAACAAACAAAAATAGACTAGAAAATAGAAGCTCATAAGCCTTGAGTCCTTGTTTCTGTCAACAGGTGTTTAGGGATTTCCTCTGGGAACATTAACCTACATTCTGCCTATTCCAAGCTTCAGATATTTGTGAAAGCATTCAGATAATTTTTACTCTAATCTCTCTCCCTAGACATCCTATGGTTAGTTTTATTTTTAAACCAACACCTTAGTCACAAAACATCTTTATTGGACTCTACCTTTCAAATACATATTTGATGTTCAGAGAGAAAAAAAAGTATTCATCAATTCTTTAGAACCTACAGGTTCTTTTATTTCTTTTCTTTTGTGTGTGTGGGTGGCTTCTGTTAATTCAAATACTTAATCTGTCACTGAATTTTTCTAACCTCAGTAAAACTAGGAAACACTTCAATATATCAATGACTTTCACAATCACTTTTACCTTAATGGGTGCCTAAATTAACTTTTAACTTGTTAATCACATATCAAAAAAATAGAGAAGACAAACTTTTAATCCAATACTCTTTTCTTTGATTACCATTTGATACCAGTCTTCAATCCAAGATATTTTTAAATCTTTTCAGAAATAGCTGTACGAATAACAAAAGATACAAAAATAAAGATTGTGTTCTAAAGGAGACTGTAGGAGGTGCAGCCAATGAAAAGGGGAGATGAGTAAGGGCAATTCACACAAAAAGCTTAGTATAGAGCAGTGGTACTAATGAAAATATTTTGATATTTGGGTCTAAAAGGCCTAATTGCATCTTCATGTAATGTGATATTAGATACCATGATGGGCAGACAAAATAAACACATAGGTTTTAACGTCTGTGGTCCTGAAACTAGAATGATAAATAGTTGTAAAATAATACATTTATGACTTAAAATTAGAGAAAGTATATGAAGGAAAATGCATAGAAAGGGAATGAAAACAGAAGGAGGAAATAAAACAGAGATGTGAAGGTGAAGGACAGAATGTAAGTCAAGCAAGAGCATGGGAAGGATAGCTTTAGCATGGCTCTGTTTTCTCTCCTAATGGATGCCCACCTCCAAATTGGACAGGGCATCATGTCCATAGAAGACAATTAAATCGAGACATGCGTGTGAGTGTGGATAACCTAAGACTATATTTTGTCATTCCATGTAGCAAGGAGGAGGCATCACTATAGAAACAGTAAAGCTCTTTGTGGAAAGCTATGCCTCCCCCACAGAGAAGCAGTCACTTTAGGAAAATAGCAGATTTGCCACGAACTAATTTAAAAAGAGTAGAGATGAAAAAATACCTCATGCACAATTAATAATTATGTTTCTCCTATTTTGAATGTTCTCATGTTGAATAGTAGGAATTTCCACTATCAAAAACCACCAGTGCAGACATTCTCTAGGGGGGAAGAAAAACAAACAAGTACAAACCTTAAGCTAATTTTACAGCTGGCTACATAATTGCTTTGGCAACAGTCATAGACCAGCCTTTATTCTAAAATGTATTCTTGTATTGAAAATAAATGGCTAAAAAAGCAACATGCCTAGAAATGAGGGAGCCCAACAGACTAAACATGTTCGGTCCCAGGGTGGGTTACCAATTATCATTTTTTAATCCCTTGTGAAATAAACACATTCACACCCCTACAGCTGACATAATAGCTTTGAGGGGAAAAGCTAATGCACTTATAATTTTAAATGGCAATTTAGAATTAATAACATTAATATGTAAAAAGTCCATTTTCCCACCTTGCTCATTTTAAAAATAACCTCAACAAAAAGTTATCTTAGACAAAAGATGGTTCTACTCATTTTGCTCAGATCTAGAATTAGGGAAAAAAAACATGAAAGGAATTCTCAACCACGCATTTGTAAAACAATACTTAAGCATCTAATTGAATTAAAAAATATTCAAATTAGATTGACAAAGGTTGCACGATTACTAATACCAGAAAATTAAAAAGCAGAATAGGAAATTAAATAAGACATCTTTGAGAACTTACAGACACATTTAGGTAATTTAAGTGACTTGGCTTGAAGACAAAATAAAGAACAATGTAATTTAGTACAAATGAATGCAAACAGATCGCAGCGCCAAAGGACAAATCCAACAAACGTGGCAGGACTCAGGATGTGAAGGGAGATGTTATTACTGAAGAAAAAAATGTCTGCAAAGCACTCAACTCAATGTATAGTGGAAGTGAATAGAACAAACAAGAGTTTGGTTGTATTGTGGTATTGAAGTATTAAAGAATAAATCAAAGGAAGTTTAACAATGATGAAACACTAGCTGTATTCATAGTACTTACTATATGACTGGTACTTTGTTTGGAAGCTCTAGCAGGGGCATTCCTTTTAATGTCTGTGAAACACCAAACACAGCTGCCTAGAAAGCCCCAGGGTATAATCATCCTATGAAGTTCATACATTAGACAACATCACTTGTGACAGCAGCACTGCCTCCAAAGAGGAAAACTGATGAGGGGTGAGATATGTGCTTTCCCACCCTCAATAATTGAAAGCTGGCAATCATAAACAGAAAGATTTTGAACCTTCACTGGACCACAGAAAATAGTAGCAGGACAAATAATTATGTTACTGGTATGAAAATCACATAAACTTACATTTAAAGCAACAAATTTCTTTATTCAGGTATCTTTCCCAGGTTCTATTGTACTTAATATTTCATAACCCTGATATAAAATTATTCTGTCAAACTATCTCAAAGTCTGGCTGATTTTTCTATATAAGAGAAAAAATATTCCCATCTGCAACCTGAGAAATAACTGACAGTTTATTTATTTAGTTGATATAATATGTACAAGACAGGGAATGGGCAATGAATATGTTTATTTGGTTATTCTCCTTAACATTTCACAGTATTTAATAAAATAGTTCAATGAGTCGATTACTGCTTATAAATTCCTAGTAATATCGAGTTTGATGTTATGGCAACAATTATAGGTTCTGGAGCTACAATTCAAATATTAACACTAACACTGGTATATGTGATGTTGGACAGATTGCTGTCTTTCTACACTTCAATGGCATCCACTGTAAGAAGTGAGAGATAGTAATATTTTTAGTTAGAAATAAAATAACTAATGTAAAGTACTTCTTACATACCTACAGGAAAACTTGTTAAGCAATAGTAGTTAGGTGTTCTTTGTAATATTTATGTCTTTAATGCAACTAACTGAATTATTAATAGAATATTGTAATTTGCAATTTTGATTTATATTAAGGAAGCATTTTATAGCAGTAAGAAATACATAACACTATATCATTCCAATAGAATGATATATTTTACAATAGAAAATAACAATGGACATCTAAAATGGGCTCTTTTACAAAACTAATGTAATATGTAACTTTTAAAAGTGTATATATTATAAGTTTTATAAAATATAGGTATTTATAAGAAATAATCTATTTTCTAGCCCTAGAACTTCAGGATTATTTTCAATGCTTTCTATAAATATTTAAATTATATGCATATTTTGAATTTATAACCACAGAAATGGACACAAAAAAAGTGCATCTGTAGGATGATATGAGGAAGGAAATTCACCAATGTTAGAGTTGTGTAAAACAGAATAACTTTATGGGTTTATCTAAGATAACCTTAAGCAATGCTTAAAAGACACATTAGCTATTTTAATTTAGTTGTAGTATTTTATGCATAATTTATTAAATCTATATGTAGGACAATATACTTTTATAAGCAAATGTACAGTTCTCTAAAGCAAAGCTTACTGCTTTATGTACTATTTAAACTAGAAAGCCATGTCGCCAAAATAAAAATAAAATAAAATAAAATAAAATAAAATAAAATAAAATAAAATAAAATAAAATGTGTATTTTTCTGACTCCATGAAACACTGGTTTCTCAAAAATTTCTTTGGTGACAATATAATTATTTCTGAAAGTCACATTTACTTCAAGTGCCATGGAGAAACTGGTCAACATTTTTTAAAATGTAAAAATATTCTACTTTTACATAAATTGAGACTCTTTGCCATCATAATTAGCCATATATTTCTTAGTGTAATTCAACTCCGCAAACAGTAATTATTTGTTGTGTGTAATCCTGTCTATTTCTCTCAAACACTGAGCGAAGGCTGTAACAAAACTTCAGAGGGCACTTTTGTGGCTGCTCTGTCTCAGCAAAATAACTCAGTGCTTCCTCTCTCCCATTCCAAATTGTCCTCATTCATCAAGGCCTGGCCCTGTTTTTATTTCTTTTACTGAACAAGGGTAACCTGCATTCCTCTTTTTGTGCTCTAAAGTACTGTATTTACATTTTAATTCTATATAATATTCATGTAATTGTCCTAAAATATCTTATATACAGACATGGCTTCCCTCAATCAGACTGATAAATATTTGCTCAGTTTCTTATTCCCTCAAAACATATTTTTAAAAAAAGCCGGTACTTAATGCCAATTTGTCCACTAGTTTAAAGACTAAGCATCAGCAACTACTCTTTTACCATAATGTTAACTAATGAGAAAGATGCCCAATTGTCAGACAAAATTTTTAAATAAGTAAATTTCACAAAATAAAACTGTCTTCAACAAAATATCTAAGTGCCTAAGTTCTATCTGCCCATATTATTTTAATTAAAGATAAATACTTCTGACCTCATGAAGTTCTCAAAAATTCCTTCTTTCTTATGTCACAGTTCACAAATTGACAGCTTCATACTACCTACAGACTCACTTTCAAACTCATCGTGACAGTTGGTATCCTTCAGTCTCTAGATAAGTTTAAACTTTGTTTTGTTTTGTTTTATTCATTTTTGTTTTGTTTTGTTAGAGCATATTACCCAGATTCAGTCAAGCCAGGGCTTCTCTGTGTCCCCTGAGCTCGAAAGAACCTCGATTGCATTGTCCCCTTTGCCCAAAAAGTCATTCCTGTGCATCTAAATCATCAATAACATTCTAATCAAATGGCACCTGCTTCAGGAGTGTTTAGCTATACTAACAGTTAGAAGTAAACTTTCATTCCCTTGTAAAATTTGACCACATGGTCAGCTACTTAGATACTTACATGGCGTTTTATCCATCATTTTTCATGCTTATGATACCATAGGTGTATTGCTGGATGTATGTTTCTGTATTTGTTTGTTTAAAATAATTTGTGCCATTTTCAAGCATTTGATGAATGTTAAATAATAGGCATGTTCTACTCACTTACTGAGGATATTCTAACTCTGCCTTTCCCAAGCTGTGTTCTATGGAACACTAGTCATAGTCACATCAGATGGCTCTTGAAATGATGACAGGGTCTATGCAGAGTAATGAAACATATTAGGTTATGGAAGAGGTAAAAAAATCCTCCAGAAAAAAAAACAGGAGGTTTAAATATTTACTGTTGTTATATCAGGGTTTTGTTTGCTTGGTTTGGCAGTCTTCACTCTGGCCAGAGCCTCCCCCACAGCTTTCTCCCTCATAGCAGGCATCTCACCCTGTCAGGCCACTCTGGGCCTGCACGTGTGCTGCCCAGAGGCCCAAAACACCTGGGGGCTGGGGCCACAGCCATCTTTGATGGGTTTATTGGCTAGTGGGCATCACAAAGTGGTGGTCAATTTGTATATTTCTCTTTTATTAGTATGTACACACACACACACACACACTCACACTAGAGGCCCAGTGCATGAAATTTGTGCATAGAAAGGGGGTTCCCTCAACTTGGCCTGCACTCTCTCCAATCTGGGTCCTCTGGCTCCTAACCACTCATTTGCCTTCCAGCTTGATCTCCCTAACTGCTCTCCCCTGACAGCCTATTTGCCCTACCTGCTCTCCCCTGCTGGCCTGGTCCCCCTAACTGCTCTTCCCTGTCTGCTTGGTTGCATCTAACCTCCTCTGCCTTGGCCCCATCGACATGGCTTTGTAGGGAAGGATGTTCAGAAGAATATCCTGAAGGTTGTCGGGAAGAAATTCAGTGTAATTAGCATATTACTCTTTTATTAGTATAGATGCCACCTTGTCCTAAAAAATGCAGGTTGTTCCCAGGTTTTCCTATCCTGGAAGGGGAGCCTACAATAGCATTCTGGGTTCCAACCAGGGCTTACACGCTTGTGCTTTATCTCAGCAGATGTGATTCCTAGATGACTCTTGGATGTACCTTGAACATTTCTATCGAATTTACCAAATCATCCTCCAAAAATGTTGAACCACTTTAAACTCCCACCAGCAACCATGTATGCGCCCTCCGTCCCACTTAGATGCCAATATCATTGCTTTCTCCCCAGAAGCTTCCCTCCCATCAGCCAGGACTTTTTGGTATTTGAGCCAACCTCATTGTACAGCTGGGGACTTGATTTCCTGAGATAGAATTATGGAGGAGGAAATATAGTTGCCTGCTACCTTTCTGAGTTCTTAGTGGAGGCCCTTGAAATGAAAGACAGGTCACCAAGAGAAAGACAAAAGTTCATTAACATGTGTACCTTGTGTATATGTGGGCGATCCCAGGGAAAAATGAGTAACTCCCCAAAGTGGTTTAGAGTGCAGATTTAAATACCTTCTTCCTAGGGAAAGGGGATGGGAGATATAGGCCTCTTAGAAGAGAGTAAATGATATTTAGGAAAGATGAATGGGGTTGGGGTAAATAGTTTGTAACAAAGTTTGGGTGTGATGTCAACTTCTACTCTTCTGTCCTATGACAGGAGTCAGTGTTCTCTGCCTGATGCCACTTGTCCCATCAGGGGACCTATGACATTTAAGCTCCTTTAGGGGGTCTGATCTTTGGGAGATCAGGGGACTTCAGTGAAATCCTCTGTGTGCATTTGCTGTTTTTTAAACATCTACAGCTCAAGATCATCAATATAACAACACAGCATATGTTGGAGTGGCATGTTCTCTGACCGTCAGAATAAACCCAACAAAAGCTTGTTTCCTCCCTTAGATGATTTACCATAGTAGCATTATTCCCTGGAGATGGTATTCTGACCAGACCTTCTTGGGTGTGGTTATAACATTACCTGTGTTTGTAGAAAGATGTTGGCCACAGCACTAAGTAATCCATGGACAGTTTTCTCATCCCGTGGAAAGGGAGTTATAGTTTGTCTCCCTTTACACAGGTTTCTTGCAGGTTTTTATCTCTGCTGCCCCAACCCATGCCCCTCAGCAACCCAAGCACCTCTGTCTCAGGCCTTGGGTCAGCTGGGTGCCAGGCCTGGTGGTTTTTGTATCCAATCCACCCAACCCCCCAGCCCCAGGTTTGCCATGGCGGCACTGGGGCTGGCCTCCCTGCTAGGTTTGTGGCTGTGATCCAGACCCCTGCAACCCCAGCGCTGCCATGGTTGGGCTTGGGGTGGCGGGGGCCTCCTGCCATCTTGGTTGGGTTAATTTGCATACTCACTCCTATTAGCTGGTAGTGTAGCGAAGGTACAGTCAATTTACACATTTCTCTTTTATTAGATAGGAAATATATATATATATATATATATATATATATTTTTTTTTTTTTTCCCCCACAAAGGATGGGAAAGAGAGATAGGAACATCAATGATGAGAGAGAATCATCAGTTGGCTACCTTCTGCAATCCTACAGGCTCCCTACTGGGTGTTGAGCCTGAAACCTGGGCAGGTGTCCTGACAGGGAATGAACCATGGTACCTGCTTCATAGGTCAACTGTCAACCACTGAGCCAAGCCTGCTGGGCCTGTTTGCTTTTTTCCTTGCTCCTTTTATCAGAACACCATTTCCTGGGAAGTGATGTTCAGGTAACCAGTTCTTTCTGTGTCATCAACCTTGATCCACTCCCCTCTAATCTGCTGCCTTCTCCATCTTGAGGGCTTTTGTTCCTACTTGCTCACCTACTGACTTCCTAAACATCACTTAA
The DNA here is from genome assembly GCA_027563665.1 of Antrozous pallidus. Lineage (NCBI taxonomy): Eukaryota > Metazoa > Chordata > Mammalia > Chiroptera > Vespertilionidae > Antrozous > Antrozous pallidus. The sequence continues at coordinate 30,864,076 of CM050519.1, forward strand.
CATAGATCTTATGTCACCTTCTACTGATTCTTTCACCTGACCTCGATCAGAATCTAGTTGCTTCTTTCTTTGTATTCTCATAGCACCTACAATATAGTAGATATCATATCAGTTATTTATTGTATGCTTGTCTCTAATTCTTAATTTATATAAGTGTATTATCCTGCATTCAATAGATGATCTAAAATGTCTGCAGTCAATATCAAAAGTACCAAATGGATTAGGTTGATTTGGTTCTGGATATGTGTTTGGCAGCGTAGGTTGGTTGTGGTTATGTTCATTTTTGAAGAAAAGATTAAAGGAAGGATAGCATAAGAAAAGGATCCCAAAACTAAACTGACTTTCTCTAATCCTAATATTTTTCTTATGTAACATCAAAATGATAGTTGACTAGAGGATCTATAAAATAAATGAATCCGTGGATTGGTCAAGTTTACAACCTTGTAGCTCATCAAACAGAAGGGATGCCTTTGAAGAAGTGGAGGAGAAAATAAAGGAGATATGCCACATCACCATAATGGATAAAATGCTTTCTCTTCTCAATTTTTCCTCCATCCCCAGCTCCCAAAATATTACTGCCTAAAAGGAGGAAATTCATTTATTATAAGTTTTGTGAATTAAGAAAAAATGACAGGCTACATGCTGTTTCTCTCTAAAACATTTCTTGCACTCTATCGCTGTCTATCTCAATAAGTCATTAGTGTCAGATTATGTCTGGCTTACAAATTCATATCAGAAATAAAATGGATTACAATTTATCTTTATCACTTCTCAGACTTTTGCCTAGAACCAAGTGTAAAAATGTCTGTTTCCTGACCATGTATTCCCTGAACCTTAATTCCTTAAATGTCTCATTCTTCACCCCTCACTTTGCTACCTCATTTGTCTAGACTGCACTGCTCCCACAGTATTCTTTTCTGACTAGCACTCCAATCTCCTGGTAGCTCTCTTACTATCCTCTAACACTCTCCTCAAATCCTGCTCCTTTCGTGAGGCATGCTTTGATATGTCAGCCTGAATCTGTCTCACCTTCAACCCTTCTCCTACCTTATGGGCCCCAGTATTGGATGTGTTTCAAACTAGGCTGCAGAAGTGATGTGTGTGCAGGGTGTCTCAAGTTTGAGAAAACTTGGATGTCAAAGTTAAGAAGTAGATAAAATTATTATCCCAAGATTGCCTAGGAAAATATATATGCATTGTCTCTAAGCAATATATTAAAATGAATATTAAAAGACTGTGCTTAATCAATATTGAGGTTCAAGGTGTTTCTTGTTAATATCTTTAAAAATCTGAAATTCCTGGGCTCAACAGTTAATGCAGGAGAAGCTGGGAAGGAGGATAGCCTAAGAAAAGGATCCCAAATATAATATTTTTATCAGGTAAGGAAGGGAAAGAGAGCTTAAGTAAAAACAGGGATTATGCATTTGTGTGGTATTGGCACGCCAGCCAATATTCCAGCTAACTAGCCAAAGTCACTCAACTTTGAGATGTTTTGATTTGTATCAAGGTCTTTTAGTCCCTTAGTTAGTAAACTTAGTTTATTTCTCTTCCATAGTCACTTTGAAGTACATAAAAATAATAATTGAAATAAACTGGAGGAATCAAATAACACAATTTCTTACAACATGTGAGAGTAAACGGAGATTTCTGCAGGGTTGTGAACACCTTAAACCCATAAATCACTTATGTTTCCTTCTCATAAAAGCCTTTTCTTTTCCATTTCTTCTCTATATTCCACATCCTACCCATATAGTATCCTTTTGGTATCTTAAAACGTTATACCATTTTTTCTTCTCAGTGAGTCCTCCACCATAGACCAATTCTCATCCTACTTTAAATGGTCAGCAACACTCCAGTACAATTATAAACCTGGCCTTCTTATTCTTCCTGTTCTGATGATTCATTTGCCTTTGTTGGATCACTAAACTTATAAAAGGGATTTCTGTGTTGGGTCTGTTGTTTTTTAAAGGGCGAAGATGTCATTGAGCTCAAACTCTGACCTGTGTTTTTCAGAGCACACCTGAGCTATTTTCAGAAGGTTTATCTCTCTCTGAGGACTTATAAAAGGAGGAAGGGGAAATTTGGTGAAAGGGGTGTCCATTCTTTATCAGCTTTCTACTTTGCCTGCACAAAACATAAGCAGAATTGGAATCAGATGGGGCTCTCAGGCATTCAGGACCACATAGGTGTCCCCCAGGGTCTGCAGCTGCGGCTTGCTCTGCTCGGGGAGCCTGCTGGGGTGGGATTGTAAGTGGATGGGAAAAGCCACTGAGGGGTTTGTGTTACCAGAGGCCACCAAGCTGCCATCCCCAGCTGAGTGGTTCTCTGTTCACACTGGGCATGAACCCAATTTGAACAGAGAATCTGCTTTTTTCCTTGTTTCAAAGGGCACATTTCTGTATACTTCCTCATGTGCAGGGACATGCTGGGAAGAATACTATTCATTTATAAAAGAAATCATAGTGTTAATTATTTAAGGTGAGTGTTAAGAAATACCTAAATAGCACTGTGATATAGAAGTGTCTGGTTATCTGAAGAGCCATGAACTCAAGTCCCTTCTTAAAAATGTGCACATTTATTCAAAATTGTTTAACAAACAGGAACTAAACTCTTTAAATCCAAAACTGACACCAATATATTCTCTAATTCATGCATCCTGAGATACATATACTCCTGTGATAAAATTGCTATCCTTATTCAATATTGTCTTGAGGTAATTAAATATTTCTTCCTTCCATTATTTCTTTTATTTTTGTTTTGTTCTCTCTCTCTCTCTCTCTCTCTCTCTCTCTCTCTCTCTCTCTCGTCTATCTTTCTCTCTCTTTCTCTCTCTCTCTTCTTCTCTCAAAGAAACAGTAAAACACACACACACACACACACACACACACACACACAGACAATCTAGATAATTCCTTAAATTATTCCAGACATCCTTCTAGGCAGCACTTTCTCTCTGTGCTTGTAGTTTTGGCACTCTGACACCAAGTTCACATCCTGGGCCATGACTTCTATTAGTGGATGTCTGGGCAGTCTCCCAATGAAGCTGAGCAGCTTCAGCATCATTAGTGGGCTGATGGTATTTCAGTTCCTCTTCCTTTCATTCCTCTTTAGTTTACTGTCGGTGCCACTGAGCTTAATGAACCAAACCGCTTGCTCATGCATTAAAAACGAAGAAGTGTATTCTGCTATGGGAAAAAGAAAGACTACTTTATATTTTCTATAGCAGACACTTTTTAACAAACATAAGTAGGAAAGAAAGCATCGGGAGATGTTAACAAAGGCTTTTAAAACTTTCCAATAAGGATTGTAATGATTTGCAACTGTAGAGTGCCTTCATAAATAACACATATTTACAAAAATATAAAGTTATTCAAAGTGTTCTTAATACTTGCTATTGCTTTACTTTAGTACTAATTGTATTGCTACTAATATACTAATTACTAAAACAGTATCAGAATTGACTATTATGTAACAGTTTCATTACAAATATTACCTACATTTTGTATTCGATCGTTGTTTCACATAGTCTCTGGTATTTTAAGTAAACTAGTCACTGGCTTAGAAGTAAAAACATACCCATATTGCTAAAACTACTATTTTTCTACATGCAATAGAATCTAAATATTCAATGGTTACATACCTAAAAGTCATAATAATGCTTTTAATTAAACGTAAAGTAGCTAATGATGATACATTATACTATATATTGAGTGCTCTGAAATTTTGGCCCACATTTTGTGGAATTGAAGTCACTCTGACATATTAAATCACTGTGACATGTTTTTACTGAAGTCAGCTTGCAAATACCTCTGGCTATAAAACTAATTCATTTTATTCACTTCTATCACAGTGAGGGAAGTGGAAAAGTAGCTACTCAAAATTGTCATTCTAGTAAACTACACGCTCACCTAGCTTAGCTCTGCACACAAGCAGGAAATAAATACTTGAATCACAGAGAGTGGATTTTGAAGAGGCAAGCGATCCTGGGAACAGTGCAGATTTTTGTAGCAGCCATAGCAAAGGAAATGCAAGGCAGAGTTTAGAAAGAGGGTAGAGCGTGGGACAGATGAACTGAAACTGTCTTGCAATCTTACTTTGTTCTGTTAACAAACACATTTTTATCTTCCATTTCCCCACCCCAAAAGGCACTGGGTGGTGTTTATGAGTTCCCCTGACATTTAGAACCTCTTAAAAGCTGTTAGGGCTCCTCCTCATGGAAGATGTGATTTTCCTACAATTTTTGTCTATAATTGTGCCAGGAAGCTAAAAATAAAAATGACCTAAGTAGTTTCACCACAGTGAGAATCACAGTTCCATTGTAGAACTGAGTCATCAGCTTCCTGTTTCGGGGAGATATATCCAGGGTAGGAAATTCACTGTGCTGACTGCCTTCCTCCCGCCTCTGCTGGCTGAGATATAAAGTCTGCGGTGTGGTTATCAATAACTGCTAGGAACTCTGGCCGTACTCGAGTAGATAGCTGGAAAGCACTATCGTATTGGGAAAGTAAATGTGGTAAGAACCGTAACAGGCTGAGGTTTATTGAGAAAGTCCTGATTGCTGTGCGGGCTGCGCACCTCTGGTCTGGGGCCAAGGCTGTACACAGCAGTTACAGAATTTATCGAGTCTTATTTAAACTAAACGTATGTCTGGCTCTCTCCATTTTTATTTCTCTTCATCACGCGGCAGGACCTAATGTTCCAGTTTATCACAAAATTTCTGTCGGTTCCATCCTTTAAGTCATTTGTCACACGTCTCAAGGTCAGGAGGACGCCTCAGAGAAGAAGCATTTGTTTTGATTGATTGGTTCACCCATGCTTTTGTGGAGGGGTGCTGCTCAATGAGCCTTTTGTATGTTCAGTGAATGACTAACGGGAGGGGAGAGAGGAACCTGTGAATCCTGTTAGCAAGATGCAGAAAGCAGGCTGTGCCCCGGGTATCCCAGTGCAGTGGATCGCCTACCCTTTGTCACTTGCTCCCTGGTGGAAATGAGAACTTTGCCCTCCAATCATCACTACAAGGAGAGGAGACATTCTCTGGGTCTGGAATTAAAATAAAGATGTCAGCACTGTAACAGTCAACATATAGAAATCCCTCTTTTTCACCCGACACTATACTGTTACATTCTGAGAAAGAGGCACAAGACAAAAAGCAAAGTTCACTCCTGCTGAGATGCTTTTCATCATAACTGAGTACATCAGTTGTTGCAAGAAGAGGACAGTGGCTCCAATTCTTTGAAGCTGGAGTGGTAGGTGTGGGATAGCATATGTATATACCAGTGTATTGATTTTAAGCAAATAGGCTTTTGGGGTAAGAGCTTCTTGCTTTTCTTACTAATTCAGTAAACATAAAGAGATGCAAGTAAATATCTTATCTATTGCAGCTAGGGTCTCTATTTTATATTTCTGAGTTGATACCTGTTATCTTGTGCATATATTAGATTTATGCATTATCATAGCATTTGTAAAAGATGTTTGATATTACATATAAGGAAGAGAAAGGGACTTACTAGTATTTTCCTGTGAGGTTATAATGTCATTTATTTTCCCCTTTCTTTATGACATCATGATTCTACTGCTCTCATTTCACACCAGTGATGATTAGTTGCTCTAACATTCTCCTCAGCTTGACTAAACTTTACAGACTTATTTCTGAGTCTAGGCACTAGATTCCCTTTCCTTAGAGCATCTGCTAAAAACAAACAAAAACTCCTTGCTGTCATAAATTCTACCCTTTTGAGATGAAATTCTCCTTCCTTGCCAGTTTTACAACTCAGAAATGTCTTTCTCAAAAACCTCTGAAATGTATTCATCAAGATGGAGATTCCTCATCTCTCCTAGTCTCTGTGAGAGGCGAGGAGCCTAAATTTGATAAGTAGCATTGGCAAATACAGATGGCCTATCACTAACCTAGCACCTAACATTTCACAGTATTTTCCTACTAGCATATTTATTTCCCAATACTTAAAAACTCTCCTGCACTTGTTTCAGAGAAGTTGAGTTCCATCCCTCTCCCCCATTTCAAACCAGAATTTTATTGTTAAAAGTATTACAGATACTGCCCTTTTTTCCTATTGACCCCTTCTAGCCTGCACCTCCCCCACCTCTCCGCCCCAGGCCTTCAGGACAATATTGTTATGCATAGGGGTAAGTTATTTAGTTAAAATTCTTGAATAAACCCTCCTTTGCCTATTTAACTATATCCAGTGCAATTTTTCTTAGACAAACTACCACTACAACCATGTTACAGAATCTCTTTTCCCTTCAAAAGCTTCCTCTGAGACCCTTGGTAGTTATTACATCACCCTCAGGCCACAGTTCCTGGCAACCAATAATCTGAGTCTGCCATTTCCAGAATGTAAGAGAAATTATATCACACACTATGTAGCTTTTATGTCTTTTTTTCACTTAGCATACTACTGTGGAGATTTGCTCATGTTATTACATGCACCAATGGTTTCTTCTTTTCATTGGTGCATAGTATTATACTATATGATATCAAAATTTGTTTCTATATTTCAATCCCCGTTTATAATTTAAATTTCCCTCTCCTTATTTCAGTATTTGTCTCACTTATGATGACATTCCTCATATTGTGTTTTCTAGATAAATGCTGAATCAGGATTAGACTCACTCAAAATGTTCTTGCTTTTCCTTCCCATATTAAGCAGAGGTTTTCCATGGTCTTGTGGATAAAAAAGGAAACACATACTAATAAGCCCAGGGTAGGCCTGCATGGTGTCCTTACAATCTCAGAGACCTCCAGTAACAACAAAGGATGGTCTAAAGTTAAAGCACGCTAACCAAGGCAAGTCATGGAAGGTAGTCATGTCCTAGGCCAGTATCTTCCTTAACAAAGGCCAATCTTTACTTTAACTGAGCATATCTATTGTCTAAATACTATGCCTTTGGAAGGTCAGAGTGATTCCCTTTTCTAGACTTCTCAGGGCACCATCTCCCACCAGAGCAAGACCAAAGAAACCCTTATTTTCTTGTTCCCCTGCATACCATCTCTTTGTGCTAAACTTGTTAATTGTTGACTATCCCATACCTACCAATGTAAAAGAAATATGTGTCTGCTTAACTTTTTTATCCAGGCTCAGAGATTTCCTTGCTTTGCTTTCTCCAGCTTCCCTAATCTATCACCAATGGATTTCATGTAGCCCCTTTATACCTCCCCTTTGATTCTGATGTATAAAATAAGGTGCAAAATTGCCAGATTCCAGAGAATTTTCTCAGTCCTTTGAGATGTTGCTTCCCAGCAATCGCTGTCAGTTTGGCTCAAATAAACTCATAAAAATTCTCCACAGGTTTGGACTTTTCTTACATTCACAGACTCAACTGGTAAATGTCTTCTATAACAATAATCCCATTAAATGAGTAAACAAACCAGATCTCACTTTGAAAATAATGCAAAGTTTTTTTTTCAAAATATTGGTAAAATGCACGTCTACAACTTGTTTAAAATTGTCAATGAGATATGCTGAAATTTAACATTATGTTTTAAGTAGCTATTGTGTAGTAAGTGCCCATTCAAGTCAAAATAGAGTTAAGTCAGCGAGAAAGTGCAATTGAAAGCAGCTTGGCTTGTTGGCCAAAAAGATGGAAATAAATATTCTGTATAGTACGGAGCTAATATGCTAATTAGACCAAATAGCAGAATGACTGTACAGACAACCTTCTGGATGAAACTGAGGCTGTGAGGGCCAAACCTTTTGCATGAATTTCATGCATCAGGCCTCCAGTACACCAATAAAATAGAGCTTTTAGATGGTAGAAGGCAATGGGATTAATTTGCAAAAAATACAATCCATTTTCATTTAATAATGCTTTAAAAATTTTGTTGATATGGGCTAAACTCACATACATAAAAAGTTCATTTAAAGATTTACAAATATACATACACACACACACATATATATACACACACATATGTATATACACACATACACACACACATATATATATATATATATATATATATATATATATATGTATAAAATCCTCAGCTGAAGATATTTTTTCCATTGATTTGACCAGGAATTGAACCCAAGACCCATTGGTCCACAGTCCAATCAATGCTATAACCACTGAGTTAAACAGGCTAGGGCTACAATAATACATATTTTAAAAGTATGAGTTTCATTAATTTAGAAAAGTATCAAAACTACATGCATTGTGGGTTGTTTGTTTGTTTGTTTGCTTGTTTTGGGTTTCCTTTTTAATCTTTAGCTGACAATGAAAACTTATTTGGGAGAGTGTTACTCTGGATATCAGGACCCAGCCACCTTCTTACAGTTAGAGAACAAACTTATAAAAGAAAAGTTGAATGTAATGGCAGTCCCCTTACTTTATTTATTAAGATGTAAACATTTAGGGTTGCATATTAAATAATTAAAATATATTGAGAAAGTAATAAATTAATAAATTTTTCTCTATTTCCATATTACCCTACAAATCTAAAATCTGATTGTCTAGTGTTTTGTATTAGTGGTCAATCTGAAATTAGTTATATTTCATATATAGAATTTCATATATGAATTTCATATATGAATATATTTCATATATGAATTTTATAGAATATACTTTTGACCAATATAAAATATTAGCAATTTTTATATGTTAAAATTCAGAAAATGTCATTATATATAACATTCAAACATTTGTGCATTTAATAACAAGAAGTGAGGGTTGCCTATAACCTAAATTTAAGCTCTACTCTATCATCCTTCACTGCACAGTAGTGTTTATTCAAAATATCATTGACTTTAGTTTTTATTATTTTGTAAAGTACATAGAAACTTAAAAAAATAATTTCATTTTTTACTTTAAAACATCTTATCAGAAATAAACAAGAAGGTATACTTGTAATAAGGTACATGCACTGTCTTAAAAAACAAACAGAAAACAAAAAGAAAAGAGACATTGAATGAGTAACAATGACAAAAGAAGTAGGAATATAACATTAATAAGAAAGTCTGTGAATTTCTGTTCTTTAAGGTGCATTATTTGAAAAACATGCATATGTAAATATAGTCATATATCATCAATTCTTTTGTCTATAAAGCCAGGTAGATTTAGCAACTTAAAAAAATATATGTTTGGCCCTGAAGAATTTGGATTCCTAGACAAGAGCACGTACCTGGGTTGCAGGTTCGTTCACTGGCCCAGGTCAGAGTGGGTGCAGGAGGCAACCAATTGATCTCTTTCTGGCTTTTTAACTTCCCCTTTCTTCCTCCCTTCCCCCTTCTCTAAAAAGCAATGGCAAAAATATCCTTAGGTGAGGATTAACTAATAATAAATAAATAAATAAATAAACAAACAAACAAACAAACAAATAAATAAATAAATGTTTACTTTGATGACAAGTGTGTGGATAACATACACATATGTAAACCTTTGTCATCACATGTTCATTTATCATTTTGTTTTATTTCACTTTTAAAAATTGAGGTCCTACTTAAATGTTGAGTATTAATTTTAACTTCAGAAAATTAATTTAACCTATAGGTGACATAAGCCAGCATTTATCAAATTTAGTTATATAAGATATATTAATAGGTATTCTTTGGATGTGATTTTACAGTCAAATTATTTTATCAGTGAGTGGGTTAAAATATATTTTAATAGTTTTACATTTTAAATTGGCTAAGTGCAGTTATACATTAATCCTATTATAAATCACTGAGATGCATTACTAAGAAAAGAACTTTTTAAACTCAGATATATATATCTGTGTGTGTATATATATTTTTTTCGGGGAACATTTTATGGCCAAATGATCCATGAGGCCAATAAGTGACAGAGTGCTGTGTTATATTGTGAGTCAGGAGGCTGGTCACAAATCCTGGACCTGCCACCATCTTTGTCAGAAGTGTTAGAACAGTGGCTAAGAGCACAACCTATACTAGATTCTCTGGATTTGAATCTTGCCACAACCTCTTATTTGCTGTGTAGCAGTGTGCACATCATTTGCCTCTCTCTGCTTTCCTTTATTCAACTATAAACCAGAGTTATAGTAAATTTTACACTGAAGAGTTGTGCATTCACTTAGGAATCAAAACATTTTTGAAGTCATTAATAAATTTAAAGTGAGTGTTAGCTATTTTCGAACAGTGGCTTTCAAACTTTGACAGTGACCCATAATAAGCCATCCATTTTATATAGAGACACAGTATAAACACTCAAACTTACAGGAACATACACAATTGAAATAAAATATATGTACAATAATATTTAATGATTTCTTATGCCATCACTCCAATATTTTTATTATCTTCTATTTTCTTCTTGATCTCCTTTCTTTGTTTCCTCATTCTATTCTGTTGTAACCTATTTATTCAATTCTATACAATTATTTCTATTCTGCTCTTTTCCTATCTATTAAGACAAAGCTGTTACTGATCCTCAAATTGGAAGACGCTAATTTATTAATGACCTATTTACTGATCATTATTTAAAATCTGCCTTCAGTCATCCTGTTCACCTTACACATAAAACACATTAGATATTTATATTTTATTTTCAAAAATTCAGATTCCATTTCTGACCTGCTGAATATGAGTCTCCTGGTGGTTTTAGTCCAGAATCCATCTATGTCACTCATAACATACTATAGTCACTGACTGCTCTTCTAGGTTTCTTATAATTCTAAAATTGAAGAAGTAAAATCACATTGAAAGAGGTCTCTACTTAATTCATTCTGTATTAAATCAATATTTAATGCATGCAACACAACACACAGCATTTATTGTTAGAACTATCTAGAGAAAAAAAATGTAAGTTCGAGCAACTCCTCCTCAATAATTAGAGAGATTCTATGATGATTCGATTTGTAAATGTTTTAACATCTTAAAACTCAAAATTATATAAAGTTAGAATAAAATCTAAAATGAAGTCAAAGATGAGATATTGTACATTTTATCATTTGTATTATTTTTCTTTTGCATTAAAAATGTCTCAAACCAGCTGAAACAGGTTTGGCTCAGTGGATAGAGCATCAGCCTGCGGACTGGAAGGTCCCAGGTTCGATTCCGGTCAAGGGCATGTACCTTGGCTGCGGGCACATTCCCAGTAGGGAGTGTGCAGGAGGCAGCTGATCGATGTTTCTCTCTCATCGATGTTTCTGACTTTCTATCCCTCTCTCTTCCTCTCTGTAAAAAATCAATAAAATGTTTCAAACCATTTTAAACAGGTGAAACATTCTTGTATCTATCCACAATTTTATGTACTATAGAACAGATAATAAGAGTAGCTAAAAGTCCACCAACTTTCCTTCCAGAATTTGGTGATATACCAAGCAATATCTAGTAAATCCTCATTTAAATCATGGTATGTCTATAGAGCAAAATAGTGATATTTATATTATACAAATAAACAAAACATCCAAAAATCCATTTCAAACTTAAATCTTTTATTAGAATTTCTATAGCTTACATCATAATTTAGAACATATTTACAAATCCTATAATATATACAGACAATTCAATCTATTGTATGAAATATTAGGTATTCTTTATAAAATATTCTTGGTAAATATTTGGAAATTAGAATGAGTATTTTATAATATTAAATACTTTTGTGAAAAATATTGATTTAATTGAATTAGTCAATATGGTCTTCTAACAATAGATACTCTGACTTTTATTGGATTTCTAAATACTAAAATAGTAATTAAAAAGTAATCTCATAGTTCACACTCATCAATAAGTATAAAATAATTGTATTCATTATTATTTCAGTATAAGTACACTTTTCTAAAAAGAAGTTATAACTTCCTATATCAACTTTCTATATTTTCCATTTCTATACTCCTCTCACATATATTGGTATTACTATATTCCTCCCAACTTGTATTCTCTTCAGTATCCTGTGATATTTAGCATCCCAATAAATTTTGTGACCATGTACTCTATAGGAGTTTAAATAAGAAACATTCTGGCAGGCTTCCTCATTATTACCAAAAGATGTGCAGAATCCACTGAAAACCCCACACTTCTATGTTAGTTCCATAAGAAAATGCCTGCCTGTATTAGTCACAGGAACATACAATTGAGTTATAAAGAACTATGAGGAAGCTGTATTTTTCTCTCATTCTAACAGTCTGATATTATTTATTGTCATTTCATGTGTGAATCCCATGCTGATTCACCAGGTAATTGATTTATATCTCTTTATATTCTACAGTTTGCTTGTTTTATAATCTTCAGGATCCTTCTGTGAAAGACACTCTGGCTGTCATTTATTTAAAAGGTTCTTCCCTCTCTCTCTGTACACTCCATTCCTTCCACAAGCAGCTGCGTCACAGCTGTCACTCTGAATGGCAAATATGTCTTTTGGTGACAAGCTTATGCCTGTGGCACACAGCATGGCTTCAAACAATTAATTAGCAAGATCTGGGCCACAACAAGTTTTGTGATGTCCATCAAGCCTGCGACCACTGCTGACACCCTCAGCAAATCTGTCAAATGCAGCTCTGCCTATGAATAAAACCAAGTCTACTTGCTTTGTGGTGAGGAAGAAATTGCAGAACATGTTTAATAAAAAGTAGAAGGTGATAGCCATCCTTTATATAGGATTAACTAACTGAAAAAAAATTGATCTGTTAGAAAATTTGACAACTCACTTATATCTATTGCTAGAATCCAAGAAATTCAACTGAAAACTTTTCCATGAATTTTCAATGGAGTTCATTATTCAAATACATTTATTTAGCCTCTGAAAAATAATAATGTGTATTTTCTTTAATAAGAAGGGGCTATTCATTATTATTTATAAAATCATATTTACGCATCTACATAAAGATGCAACCTTACATCAGATTTGTTTTTTCCTAATCCTATCTAATAAAAGAGTAATATGCAAGTTGATCTACTTTCGCTATGCACAATAAGCCACGCCCGCAAGCCAACCACAGGGATGGATCACGGGGCCCTGCCATCGCACCTGGCCCTGAGGTTAGGCCAGGGGGCGCTTTGGGAGGGGCGGCCAGCGAGGGTGGGCCCCATTGGATGGATGGCGGAGCCCAAGGCCCGGGAAGGGCCTCTCCCAGAGAAGCCCTTCCCAGCCCTGGGGTTAGGCCAGGCCTGGCTGAGGGAGGCGAGAACACAGAAGGGGTGAGCCAGGCACCCTGTGAACATGAACACCCCTTGAGCCTCGGAGCAGCAGGTGAGATATGTGCCTGAGGTCCCGTGGCTGCAGAGTGGTGGGGTCAGGAGTTGAATCCAGGTGCATCTCTGCCCCCAGCTCATCACCTCTCCACTGTGCCTAACTGGGCTTGCCAAATGATGCCACCTGTGGATGGTGATGCTTGTCAAGTCTACGCTGGGTCTTGAGGCTGGGGAGGGTGGTGGAGGGCACATCCCAGCTCCTGCCTCCCAGCGCTCTCGGACACCAGTGGAAGGCCCAGGCGTGGGGGTAGGAGAGGAGCCAAGACACAGCCCTTGAGGCAGAGGAGACCGGGCCACACATCCCAGCACGGCCTGTGTGCAGAGCAGAGGCAGGGAGTGTGGGAAAGGAAGTGAGAAAGGTGAGAGCTAACACACAAGTGGCAGGGATGTCTCCATCGGCCAGAAAGGCACCAGACCCAGACCATCTGCAGACCCAGGCCTGGACTCCGCCAGGCGTGCGTGGTCCCATTCCTGGGGTAAAGGGACCAGAGTTCTCCTCAGAACAGGACCCTGGAGCTGGCCTCAGTGCCCACCCTTATGGGAAGGTGATGGTCTGGGTGCTGTGGGCACGCTGTGACCCAGGATCCAGAGCCGCACTCGCCGTGGGCACCGGACCCAAGCACCAGATGAGGAGCCCTGTTCGCTGTTCCCAGCGCTGGTTCTGACCCTGGGCCTCCTGCCCTGTGACATCCAGAAATCCAGGAGACAGAGGGGTGAGCTCAGAGGCAAAAGCAAGCCCCAGGCCTGAGGGCTGTCTGACTCAGGAAGAACTCACAAGCTGACACCTGGGAAACCTATGGGCCTAGGGCTCTAAGGAAGCCAGTAAATAAAAGCCCCCACCTACATGTAGGAAACACCAAAGACATTATATGCATAGAAAAAAATATATAATAGAAGTTTCTTATTATTGAAATATATTTAAAGATAATTACCATAACTATTTAAACAAATAATAATGTAATGTCAATTTTATAACATCTGTGTAAGTAAAATACATTACAACAATAGTACAAAGATTGCCTGGGAAAAATGAAATTTTGCTACAGTGAAGTTTCTATACAAGATGTGAAGTGGTAAAATATCCACTTGAAGACAGACTGTGACAAGGTAAAATCCTATATAATGAAGAGCTAATATTCAAATATTCATCACACCTTCATGCCATCATGCCATAACTGCTCAGACACTCAACACTGGGGAGAGAGAAATGGGGACCAGACAGGCTACCGACTAGGAGAGGCACAAGCTACCCACTCCATGGTCCCGGATGCCAACAGCTATACCTGCCTCTCTGGCCCAGGAGAGAAACAAGCCTCCTGCCTCGCAGTCCTGGGCACCAGCAGCTGCACCTGCGCCTGTGGCCCAGGAGAGGGACAAGCTGCATGCTCTGTGGTCCTGGGTGCCTGCAGCTGCCTGTGGCTGCAGCCGGCCTGAATGAAGCTGGCCTGAGTCTTGTATGCCTATAGCTGGCCAGAGGGAGGGAAGCCTGAGTCCCAGGTGTGGGGCAAGGCAAAGGCAGTTAGGGGCAAACAGGCCAGCAGGGGAGCACTTAGGGGTGATCAGGCTGGTAATGGAGCAGTTAGGGGGTGATCAGGCAGTCCAGTGAGCAGTTAGGAGCCAGTGGTCCTAGATTTTGAGAGGGATATCCAACTGCCAATAGTCAGAGTGCCAACAGTCAGACATCCCCGAAGGGGTTCCTAATTGGAGAGGGTCCAGGATGGGCTGAGGGAACCCCCCTTCGTGCACGAATTTCATTCACCAAGCCAGTAGTAATTATATAATCATGTATAGTACATGTGCAATTGTTATAGATTAAATTTGATTTAAAAATCCAAATCTATGCCCTAGCCCATTTAGCTTAGCCTGTGGACTGAAGGGTCTCAGGTGATTCCAGTCAAGGGCACATGCCTGGGTTGTGGGCTTGATCCCTAGTGGGGAGCATGCAGGAGGCAGCCAATCAATGATTCTCTGTCATTATTGATGTTTCTGTCTCTCCCTCTTTTTTCCTCTCTGAAATCAATAAAAATACATATTTAAAAAATAAAAATATTTAAAAATATATCTATAAATATGCATATCTAAGTTTAAAATGATATTTTATAAATTTAAAGTCAAGTATATTAAACAGACATTGATAAATATTATGTTGTCATTGATCTCAATAATTAGAAATGTATGTAGATATCACATTAACCAAGTAACATAAAGTTTGAAGTCTTTCATTTTGAAACATGATGAGGTTTTGATAAGGAAGCCTGGAAATAATTCTGATTGAAAAGAGAAATATCCAGTGACAATTTCTCAACCCTATGATCCATTCTCCTAACACCTGGCCTTCACACATGCAGTTTACTTGAGAAATCTACTCATTTTTTCTACCACCACATATCACACCACTCCTGATCATTCACCTCGTAGGCTCCTCAAGTCTTATGTTAATATTGTGATCGTTTTCCTCTTTTAGGTTAAATTGCTGCTATTATGTGTTCTTTTTGAATCTTAAACATATCTTATGTTAGCACTGCTTACATTTTATAGTAGCATTGAATATAAGAATATGAGCCTTAGACTATAGCTTCTGAGAGACAAAGAAGTATGTTTGCATGCTCAGCTTGATGAATTTAGCATATAATATAACAATGTCTCTGACATATTTGCGGGATATTTTAGAAGAAAGAAAAAAAAGAAGTTTCTATCTGATATTTCATTTAGCACAGTACCCTCTAGGCTCATCCATGTTGCTGCAAATGAAAATATTTCATTCTTTTTATTGTGGAATAATATTTCTTCTTTATCTTCATATAGTGATAAATATCTAGGTTGCATCTATATTTTAGCCATCACTGGTAATTTTTCAATAAACATAGGGGTTTATATACCTTTTTGAATTAGTGTTCTCATTTTATTCAAATAAATACCTAAGTGTGGAATTGCTGATTATATGGCAGCTCTATTCGTAATTTTGGAGGCAACTACATATTGCTTTCCACAGTAGCTGCATCAATCTTCACTCCCACCAAGAGTGCACAAGGGTTTCCTTTTCTCCACATCCTCATCAATACTCGTTATTTGTTGATTTATTGATGATAGCCTTTCTGACAGGTGGAAGGTGATAGCTTATTGTGGTTTTCATTTGCATCTCTCTGATGATTAGTGATGTAGAGAATCTTTTCATATGTCAGTTTGTCTTCTATATTTTTTATTGACAAAATGACTAAGTCCTATAGCCATTCTTAACTGAATTGTTTGGGGTGGGTGCTATTTGAGTTCCTTATATATTTTGGATATTAACCCTTTTTCAGATGTATCATTTGCAAATATATTATCCATTAAGTAGGTAGTCTATTTGTTTTTTTGATATTGTCCTTCACCATGCAGACATATTTTAGTTTGATATAGTCCCATTTGTTTAGAAAAATTTGTTCTTATGAAGTAAAAAACAAAATTAAGCTGGCTTGTAAATTAATTTAGTAGTATTAGTGAAAAGCTATTAAATCAATAACCTTTATTACTCACAAATATAACAGACATTATAACTAAATGGCAAAGCTATTATTTTAATATAAATGGTTATATCAACTGTAATACCTATTCTAAGTACTGAAAACATTTATTTATTAAAATTAATGGGTAATATCACTATATAATATATCAAGAACAAAAAAATACAAGTATGTACAGTAAAATGAATATGTTAAATCCTGTTTAATTAGATACTCACTAGTCAGTCACATTAAGTTTCATCAGTGATAAGTGCAGAAAGGGGACTAGGAAAGGAAAAAAAAAGAACAAAACAAAATCAAGTAAGACAGAAGCAATATTGTTTTGGTTTTACAGCTCTCTCTCTCTCTTTTTTTTTTTTTGTGAAAGTACCAGACAATGTTACCATTTTGCTATTATCACATTTGGTAATGTTAATTAAAACAAAGATGGTCTGCCATGGCTGGTTTGACTCAATGGATAGAGCATTGGCCTGTGGATTGAAGGGTCCCGGGTTCGATTCCAGCCAGGGGCATATGCCTGCGAGTGTGCAGGAGGCAGCTAATCGGTGATTCTCTCTCATCATTGATGTTTCTATCTCTCTCTCCTCCCTTCCTCTCTAAAATCAATAAAATATATTAAGAAACAAACAAACAAACAAACACAACAAAGATGATCTGAGTCACATTACAAACACTGAGTCCAGTGTATTCATAAACTTCTTAGAGTGCCCATGCTCAAGATACACCCATAATCTCATTTTTAGTTGAGGGAAATAATATTTACTTGAACACTATTGTCCTAAATAAGGTTGTAAATGTGAAATAACTGACATAGCAGTAGTAAAGGTTTTGTAATTTTAGTTCTTCTCACTCTCCGTTTGATATATTTTTTATCAAATATTTTTATCAGCCGAGACTGGTTTGGCTCAGTGGATAAAGCGTCGGACTACGGACTGAAGGGTCCCGGGTTCGATTCCGGTCAGGGGCATGTATTTTGGCTGCGGGCACATCCCCAGTGGGGGGCGTGCAAGAGGCAGCTGATCGATGTTTCTCTCTCATAGATGTTTCTGACTTTCTATCCGTCTCCCTTCTGCTCTGTAAAAAATCAATAAAATATATATTTTTAAAAAATATTTTTATCAAATGCCACAATTGGAATGTTTGTGAAATTGGCTATAACTTCTTAAGAATTTCTGAATTCAGCAAAACCTGTGTTGTAAATTGTAAAAGGTCAGAAATATTTCCTTTATCAAAATGACTTTCCCAATTTGGGTCTAGAGCCTTAGAGCAGCGGTCCCTCCTGGGCTATCTTATCCACCATCTGCACCCGTGAATTTCACACTTGCGATAACTGCCACGTTTTCCAAGTCTGGCGGCTGAAATTCACACTTATTTTAAAGCTCTTCCCCCAATCTCCTTAACTTTTAAAGTTAAGATTTCCATCTGACATTGATTTTCAGATTTCATTGCTACAAGGAAAAACTCTTATCTCAAAAATGCATACACTGAACACTAGACCATTTTGTAAAAACACTCCGCCTCAAGCATCAAAAACAGTGTCAGGGAACAGCTACTCATACTGAAATGCAGTCTTGTGTGAATTCCAATAACTATGAGACATTTTCCTACAGACTGCAGAATATAGGTACTGAATGCTCTGCTTACTTTCTATGCTATCTCATGGGCAAAGCGATTTGAATCTATTAAAAATAAATGGCAATAAAATGTATAGCTCACAGGTGCATAGTGAAGGTAATATGCATCTATGTGCACTTATCGATTTCTTTACTTCTATTTTAACCATTATGGTGTTTTGTGTACCCAGTGACAGAAGGCCTGACAGAAAGAGAAAAGTTAAACATAATAGCTTACATTTAAAATCAAACTTCAGAAAAATTTCAAATTTGAACAACTTTCTTAGACACTTATTTAGAAAAATTGAATGCACTTCTAAGGTAGTTACTCCAGAATCAGAAAACCTGAATTAGGTAACTCTGTGACCTAGGGTAAACTACCCCAACTTTCTCATCTTTAAGTTATATGTCAGCTGTATGCATATGTAATCTATATGGCCCCTGATAAAAAGCCTGTGATTTTTAAAAAACTGTCACACAGTAGTTAACCTTGCAGTTTCTGAAGCCACATTGTTGTGTCTGTATTACAGCTCCACTAATTATTATCTGTGTGAATTTGGGCAGTTTATGTAAATTTTGCGTGCCTTAGTTTCCCCTGTATAAAATGGGGGAAAAAAAGTACCTAATGAAGTTGTCAGGATTAAGTGAACTATATTTTAACAACGATAACATACATGTTGTCTATACTTGAGCATATCTTAGAGTAGAGAATAGATATTGAATCATAAATAATAACTTATCATAGCTAAATTGATATAAATTTTTTTTTAGTTGTACATGAAGTAAAGCATGTTTTCTAAATTGAGTCATTAGGGTGACGTTAGTTACTAGAAGTATATAATTTTCAGGTATGCAATACATCATCTGTGTATTGAATGGTGTGTTTACTGCCCTAAGTGAAGTACTCAGTAATATTTTAGATTAGAAGGTTGATGATACATATGGAGTGCTTAGAATAATGTCTGGAGCAAAATTTGCCCAATACCTGATGTTAACATTTCTCCATAAGCAATAATTGTTTTATCTAAGTTAAGAGTCATATGCTAAGAATAATAAATTAAGAGTGATTAAAACCTAGTCATATCAATCTTGGTTTTATTTTGTATCTAATGTCCTAATACAAATTTATATTAATAAACATCAATTGACGCAAAATGTGATCTACTCAAACAACAATATAGTTTTATAAAATTAAATATTGTTATGGTAAAAACATAACAATCTTGCTTACATTGTCTAGAACTTTAGTTAAATAAACCTTATACAAACTGTGTTGTATGCTTTGGGATTTATATAATATCTAGGAATAAAAATCACATGGTTATTAGGAAATTATTTTAGTTATCAACCTTTTAAATTCTCTACAGAAAATAAGGTAATCTTCAATAAACAGTTTTCCTAAAGCCACTCCACCTTGAGCAGTCAGATGTCTGGGTAGAACTTCTTTATTCAAAAAACGCAGGCATGAATATGTTACAAAAATATAATTCTTAGAAATTGAAAACTACTTGGATTTCAATGGCTTTCAGAATATTCAGGTAGACTTTGTAAAGATTTATGTGACTCTTTATTTATGGATAAAACTTATTTATTATTGCACAGAGTAAGGGTTGTTGCATTATTATTGGATGAATTAAAGGTGACTAATGGAAGAAATTCCTGTCTTCTAGACACTTAAAATATACATGGTGATGATGAAAAATCCTAAAAGGCTAAGAAATTATGCTTCTTCTCTCAACTGTAATGTGAGTAAGACTTTGGAAAAAGACAAAAATAAGACCAAAATAAGAAAATGATTATATGCTATAGCTCAGAAGGATTTTTTTAATGTTTAGATTCATATAAACATAAAGAAAAATATGTGGATGACAAAGTAGCAAATAAAAACTGTCTAAATTATCACTTTGCCCTTTCTACTTTAATTAATGGATTGTACATAAAGAAGTTTCTTATCAATAAAATCTGTATTAATCAAAATAGTGTGTCAGACTTACATTAGTATCAATGCTTCTGGAAATTATAGATCCCTATATTTGCAAAAACAAGTGCAAAAAACCCTTTTCTGCTAATAACAAACAAAATATTTTCTGTCACTTTAAGGGAATGGGGAAAAACGTAGCTTCAATGAGAAACTAGAATATACATTAATACACACATCAATATCTATCATGCTATTATCTATCTAACTATCTATCTATCTATCATGTATATGTCTACCTGCCTATCTATCTATCTAGCCATCTGTCTACATGCTGTTATGGCTGTGGAAAATAAGTGAAACAAAAATGTATGCATTAATATTCTAGTTAAGTCTTAAAACACATTTCCTACAAATACATATCTTTTATTGCACAATAACTTAACCTTTCTGAACTTTAGACTTAAAAATGATTACAATGGTAAATGTTATGTGTTTTATAGCACTTTTAAAAAAATAAAAGGTAATAGATTTCTGCATCCAGTCATGTTAGAATAATGGGTACTGGAATAGTTCCCCAAACAGAAAATAAGAAAGAACAAAAAGGAGGGAAGAAAGAAGAAAGGAAGGAAGGAGGGAAGGAAGGAAGGAAGGAAGGAAGGAAGGAAGGAAGGAAGGAAGGAAGGAAGGAAGGAAAGAAGGGAGGAAGGGAGGGAGGGAGGGAAAGGAAAAAAGAAAGGAAATAAGTCTACATTTTACAGTGGCTAGACTCATAAAAATAAGAAAAGCAAAGTCTCTTAAATTCAAAATACAAAGAAATAAAGGTTCAAGTTGAGAAAAAGTAAAGAAAAATATTAATAAAAATTCCAATTCAGCTTGTTTATTTTAAACATCATTGTCTTTTCCATCTTCTTTGAGTGTAGGAGAAGAAGTAAATTAATCTTTCAACTAAAGATGTATCTTTTAACTCAAGTAATAAAGATGAATTAATTAAAGATATAACAGAGCCGAAACCGGTTTGGCTCAGTGGATAGAGCATCAGCCTGCGGACTGAAAGGTCCCGGGTTCGATTCTGGTCAAGGCATGTACCTTGGCTGCGGGCACATCCCCAGTAGGGGGTATGCAAGAGGCAGCTGATCGATGTTTCTCTCTCATAGATGTTTCTGACTTTCTATCCCTCTCCCTTCCTCTCTGTAATAAATCAATAAAATATATTTAAAAAAATTTAATTTCATTAAAAATACATAAATAACAGAAAAAGCATTTCCTATTACTTTTCTAAAACAGGTAAAAATCAACACTTTGCATCCAATGACAAGAACACTGTACTATATTTAATAGCTGGGCCATTACCAAAGAATAAAAAGATTATTGTTCACTTTTTACCCCCTAAAATTGTTTACTTAAAGTTGTTTAAAATGTACTAGTTTAAAAATATGAACATAAAAAAGTCAGCAAAGAACATATTTATAATAGTTTAATTATAGTATTTAAAATCACTATGCAAATGCAAGTTCCTCAGTACTAGCATGGTCTCTATGGAGATGTGGCATACCTCGTAATGGCTTTCTTCATTCTCCTGCATGTGGAAACCCGCAGAGCTGGGACATTTCTGAGGAGTGACAGGAATATTGTCACTTTTGCTGTGTGAGTTACACTGAAAGAGATTACCAAATAATTGTGACAAACTACTCCACATTTAGAGTGTCTATTGAGAAGACAAGGTTGTTTGCTAAGAGACTAATTAGGGAGTACAATTTGAATTAATACAGGTTGACTCTACACTCATAGGTACATGCAATAATACTGAAACTTTATAAAACGATAAAAAGATAAACCAAGGATGAATAAAAATAAAATAAATAAAATTTTATTTTTACTATTTTAAAGCAATACTGATTTATTATGTTCATGATTTTAGTAGCTAAAAGTTATATTTAATAGCTAAAGTCATTAATACCTCACACATTACTATGTGTGAGTGACTTGATATCTCTCTCTCTCTCTCTCTCTCTCTCTCTATATATATATATATATATATATATATATATAACATGATAACCTGTGACATAAATATTATGTGTACTTATAGAGGAGGAAAGTGAAGCATAAAAATATTTTAACAAGATTGGGCTGCTACCCAGCTTTCTGGGACCACATTCCATACCTTATCTACCACATGCATGACCTTTATAAATGATGCATTTGAAACAAATAAAAATGAAAAACTAAAAAGTTTAAGGTCTTAAAATATTACTTCACCTTTTCCTGCACCAAATATATATTTAAAAACAGGTTAAATAATATAATTCATTTGGAAATAAATGTGAATTGTAAAACATAAGCTATTAAGTTAAGACTTGGCCTTTCTCTGTTACAATACTAAAATGGGTCTTTTCCATATCCCCTATGAGTTTTTATGTAAAAATAAGATATGTACTTTCTATTATCCTACTTCTTTCTTCCTTAAATCTCTTGTTAGATTCAAGACAAAGAGTATTTATAAGCATTGCTATTTCGCCATTTATTAAACATCACATTGGTATTTCTAAGGTTTCTTTAATAAAAGATATTGTTGTGCTTCTACAATGGATTAATCAGTGATATATAACCAGTCTTCTCCCATAAGACTACAACAAGCACACAGAATTTTATGGCATAAGTAGGAAAAACAATATTTTTCAAACTAGTATGTTGCATTTTCTATCCACTAATGAAACTTAACTTTCCCCATCCCAAAGGATAATTTGTTATGAAATAGCTAACAAAGATGTTTTATAGTAAATTATAGACTTTAATACATTGAATTTGGCATATTTTTATTGAAAGTCTACAGTTTTATATACTTAAATACATTTTAAAATGCATTACATTTTTAAGTGTTTTGTAATTATTTTGAAATAATTTTAAAGCTATAAAAGGGGCAAAGAAATTAAAAATATTTCCAGGATATTCTTCATTACATTTTGAATATATCAATTACCATGTATTTTTGTTTAAGAGAAATAGCAATATAAAGACTAGGAAGCCATGACTTTCAAACCCCAAACTATATTAGAAACTTTTGGCATGAAAAATGTGATTTTATGCCTGTCCTCTCCACAAACAATATCCATCAATCCTGTTCAAAACTTACCTCCCTTAGGAACTCTTTATGGGTAACTAAACTAATGGCAATTGTCATTTTAACCTCTGCTTGCAACCTAAGCAACTTTTAGATGTAGTTTGTAAAATGCTGTTCTGCCAATATTAATTCTTAGAATGACACTAAGCTTGTCTAAATCACTTCACTGTTAATTATGAAGGTCCTTCTGATATTTCTCATCATTGGCTTCGTTAGCTTTCTAAAAAAAATTAGATCTTAAAACAGTTATTTTCATCTGTGATGTTCCTAGACATTTTAATCATTCAATTCCTGTCCCTCGCCTCTCCTCATATCTATTCATGCTGATTAATCTTTTAAAAACATCTCATGTATTATGCAGTTTTTCTCCCTAGAAACATTTTCTCAATTTCTGTGGCCCAGCAGTAGCTTGCACCCTGGCTGTATTAGAATTACCTGGGGAATTCCAAAAAATGTTCATGACTAAACCCCAACTCACACTGAAGAAATTTATAGCTAAGGCAAAAATAGTTTTTAAATATCCAGGCAATTCTAATGTGCAGTCAGAGTTGAGATCCCCGGGTTAAGGTTAACATTTCTTCATCTGGTCCTCAGGACATTAATAGTAAATTTTGGCCTCACTTCCTCCTTTTCCTTATTGAACTCATAATGGACATATCATAATGCCTCTGAATCTGAAAAAAACCCCACTATATTTCAATACTTTATACCTGCAAATACAATATTTTATATATTATCTACAAGAACCCTCTGCAGAGAGGTAGAAAACATGATCCTTCTTTAATAGGTTGAAAAGACAAAGGTTCAGATGTATCTAGTATCTTTTGTGCAAGAATTTGCTAGGTAAATGCATCCTAAGTGACAATACTTAGGCAATTACTATTCTGCCATATCCCTCTTATGGGTCCATTAATTTGCTCATTTATTTACATATTACACTCTGTTTACTCATTTTATTAGTCATTTGCTTAATACATTCAATGTTTAAAAATTTTATTGATTCACCCAGATATGGCATTTACTATTTGTAATACCCTCACTCTAATAGTGAAACCATATATAGAAGCAAACAACACTACAATATGTAAAACTGTAAAAAGATATGCACCAGTAGCTAAGGGGCAGAGAGGAAAGAAATACTGGACTCCTGGGCATGACACATGAGCAGAGTCTTGAAAGATGGGCTGGGAAGGGAATCATGCTCAGCATGAATTCATGCCAGAAGGAACAGCATATGCAAATACTAGTAGATATGAATTCTCATGATTTGGCCTGTGAGTTTGACAATGCTTTAGCCATAAAGTATGTGATGATGATAAATTTGAGAATGGGGACAGAAGTTATTGATGCATTAAATTTGAAAGTAGACCAAATGACAAAAAGTTACAGAATTAGAGATAATATAAGGAATGACTACCAACTAATGACTACCAAATAAAGGTGCTTAATAAATGGTGGATGTACCAAGGACGGGTTTTAATATCATTCCCTCTCCCCTAACCTACCTAGGGGATTACAATATAAGCAAAATGAGTGAATTTGAAATACTACTATGGAACTCAAGCAAGTCCCTCCATCTCAACAATATTTCATCAACTAAAAATTATTTGTTTGCCAAGTTCAACATGAATAATTATATAATAAATTATAGGTAAGCTAGATTTACTTAATCAGATTTAATATTGCAGAAAATATATGTAAATCAAACTTTAGAGGTCCAGAACTCAATAACAGCAATCATGTTAAATGGAAATTACTGCAGCCTTGCCCTGTGTGGCTCAGTTGGTTGGCATGTTGTCCTGTGCACCAAAAGTTTGCCATCCAATTGCTTCTCATTCAAGACATATACCTATATTGGGGGCTCCCACAGGAGGCAACTGATGGATGTTTCTCTCATACATAGATGTTTTTTATCTCTCTCTCTTTCCTTCTCTAAAATAATCAGTAAAACATATTCTTGGTGGGGATTATTTTTTAAAAAGGAAATCACTGCAAATACCTTTGTTCTTTCTTTAAAATCAATTTGAAGTTTTTCATTACCTGCAATTAATAGTCATTATTTAAGTCTATGGATATGTCTTTTCTCACCCATAACATCCACTGCAGTTCCTGAGAGATTGTCCTTAACTACCTATAGAAATACTTGCTCAAACCTGCCTCATTACCATTTTCAACACAGAATTCTAAGAAAGGATTTCACAACCTTGATATCAAGAGAAAAATATCAACAGTAGCAAAAGCAACAAAAGTATTATGAAAATAATCACAAAAATAAATGAAGCCACTGTTTTCTTTGCTAAAAAGGGGTTTGTTCTTTACATTTTTCACCCAACTCTATAGCAGCAATATGCCCTGTTATTCTACTCCTTCTACCTTCTTACAAATCAATATTGCTTGCTAAGAATTAATAGCACTGTTATAAATTGTGTACAATCATTATAGAGGCAGTAGTCATGCATTTTTTGTTCTATATTTTTTCAGTTAGTAACAATTCTGGTTGTTAACTACTCTATCTGAAAAAATTTTTCCTACCCATTTTAAGAAGCTAAGAAGTCCTTTTATAAAGAGTTATAAAACTTTTGATACAAAAGCCCTAGAGATTGATAAGAAATTCACATTTACAGGAAGAATTTACTTTAAAGAGCTGTCTGTACTTGCTGTCGGTAAGGTCTCTCCATACATCACTTTGGAGAGCCCGCATGTATCAAATTCTCACCATCTCTATGCCCCTGATACTGCTCTATCCTGATCACCAATGAGGCCCACATTAGCATCTCAAAGGTCAATTCTCAGTCCTCATCTTGCTTTATACCCAGATAACTTCTTCCTTTTGGATCACCTATATCATTACCTCTCCTGGGCAACTATAAACTAATGGGTTTTTTACTTACCTCTTGTGTTCTCTTTAAGGAATAGTTTAACTGTTTGCGTTATTGTTAAAATTGAGAAGTCTAAAGAAAATGAGGCCTGAGTATTTTTGCAGAAAGTATGTTCTCTAATGGCCCCTGACTTTAAAATACATTCTCAATTAGACATATGGACAATATCTCACTTATAAGCAGACAAGGGCAGAACTCTTAGAACATTCCTACACATATTTATCTGAAAACATATTATTTTAGTGCTTCTAGAAACTGATAAAGCTCATATTTTAAGAAATTTATTTAGTAGGTTCTTATCATTTCTAAAATTTGTAATTTAGTGTCCTAAAACTTACTCTGTCTCAAATCAGGAAGCCTTGAGTCTGTATCTACAGCCATCTCTCTAATATCTTCTACTAGAGGTCCAGCGCACAAAATTCTGCACTGGGGGTGGGAAGGAGGTCTCCTCAGCCTGGCCTTCACTCTCTCACAGTCCGGGACCTCTCACTCCTTACCATGCACCTGCTCACTGCTCCTTGCTTCTCCTTAGCACTGTTGCAGAGGCAGGAGAGGCTCCCGCCACCACTGCTGCACTCAACAGCTGTGAGCCTGGTTTCTGTCTGAGCTGTGCAACCCCTGTGGGAGCACACTGTTCACCAGCGTGCGGCTCCTGCATTGAGTGTCTGCATTGGTGGTCAGTGCACATCATAGCAACCGGTTGTTCTGGTCATTCTGCCATAATGGTCACTTAGGCTTTTATTATATAAATTAAATGAAATTCGTGCATGGAGGGGGGGTGCAGAGGATGTCTCTCAGCCCACCCTGTACTCTCTCCAATCTGGGACCCCTGAAGGGATGTCCGACTGCCTGTTTTGGCCCGATCCTGGCAGGATTGTTCCAAAACAGGCAGTCAGACATCCTTCTCATAATCCAGGACTGCTAGCACAAAACTGCTCACCTGACTGCCCGTAATCATTTCTGCCTGCCAGCCTGATCACCCCCTAACCACTACCTTGCCAGCCTAATTGATGTCTAACTGCTCCCCTGCCAGCCCGTTTTCCCTCAACTTCCCTCCTCCGCTGGCTTGGTCACCCCTAATTGCCCTCCCCTGCTGGCTTGATCACCTTCAACTACCCTTCCTTGCAGACCTGGTCCCTTCCAACTGCCCTCCTCTGCTGGCCACCTTATGGTGGCCATCTTGTGTCCACATGGAGGCAGGTTTTTTTACCACATGGGGCCAGACCTCTTGTGTGTTGGAGTGATGGTCAATCTGCAAATTACTCTTTTATTAGATAGGATAGAGGCCTGGTGCATGGGTGGGGGCCAGCTGGTTTGACCTGAAGAGTGTCTCGGATCAGGGTGGTGGTTCCCTTGAGGCATGGTGTGGCCTGGGTGAGGGACTTGTTGTGGTTTGCAGCCTGGCCACCCCACCCCCCCCAGCAACCCAAGAAGAGGCCCTGGGATCTGAGATTAATTTATGTTCTACAATTGAAACTTTGTAGCCTAGAATGGAGCCAAGCCTTCTGCTCACTCTGAGGATTCAGCCATTTCTGATTAAAACTTCTAATTGAAACTTTGTAGCTTAAAGTGGAGGCCTAGGCACTAAGGCTAGGGAAACTTGGCTTCCTCCATCACCTGTGCAACCCTAGCCTCTGCTATCTTCAGCTCTGTGGCTGCTGCCATTTCTTTTGGGATATATTTTCTATAATTGAAACTTTGTAGCATTGAGTGGAGGCCTAGGTCAGCAAGGGCACGCGGAAAGCTTGGCTTCCTCCATTGCCCAGGAAACCCAAGCCTCCCTCCTGCTCTCAGTGGCCACAGCCATCTTTGTTGGGGTTTATTTGCATAATTTGGTCCTGATTGGCTGATGGGCATAGCTGTGGGTGTAGCTTAATCGGAGGTACAGTTAGTTTGCATATTACTCTTTTATTAGATAGGATATCCTTCTCCATTGGTTTATTTTTCTGTCATCATTAAATATATTTGCAAAACAAAATGAAATTCTTATCAGATTTTATTGAACATGTAGGTATTCAGCATGGGTAATATATATTTTGACTCAAAATGAAGATGCAATATATATTTTAAAACCAGTTCCATATAAATAGCTACTCAAACCACAGAAATATAGAATACTAAAATGTATATAAATTTCAAGATAGAGATTATTAAAGTAGAATGAGAAAAACAGGAGGGGAACTCAAAAGGACTAAAAGAAATAGCAACTGTATCTGTAGTATACAGGAAGTCTTTATTTTTTAGTTGTTTTGCCTCTCTTTTCTAAAAACAAGAATACTTTTTCTTTAAAAATTGAAGACATAAATATTAGCATATGTTAATTTAGAGTACCAGAAACAAGTATTTTTCTTATTTCTCTTAACTATCTCTGAATTTTTCAAATAACTGAAAACAAGTAAGTACATAGAAAAAAAAAAAGCATGATTTTGTGAAAAATAGGCTTCATTGCCTGACTGGTGTGGGTCAGTGGTTGAGCCTATACCCATGAACCAAGAGGTCACCAATTTGGTTCCTGGTCAGGACACAAACTCATTGCAGGCTCAATTCCAAAACGGGCATGCAGAAGATAGCTGATTGATATTTCCCTCTCGTGGATGTTTCTGTTTATCACTCTTCCTTCCTATCTCTCTAATATCAATAAAAACATATTTTTATAATCTGCTTCATCCACAAGGTGATTATTGATAATAGTTATGAAAGGGCTTTATAAACCATAATTTTGCATCTTCAGAAATAAATATTATTTTATAGTACTATACCTAAAAGGTCATTCTCTACTTCCTGTACATATAGTTCTACTTTATTTCACCTCATGAGCAAAAGGGGTCCTCCTGTTGGTAACTTATCTCTAGCATAAAATATAGTGGCTGGAGCATTACTGAATAGTTTCTAAATATTTCAAGTGAAATGGAAGGATACATGAATAAATCCAAGACTTTTACAATGACAATATTCACCTTGATTGTTTTGTTTTCTAATTTGGATGAAAAATTATTTG
The DNA here is from genome assembly GCA_027563665.1 of Antrozous pallidus. Classification (NCBI taxonomy): domain Eukaryota; kingdom Metazoa; phylum Chordata; class Mammalia; order Chiroptera; family Vespertilionidae; genus Antrozous; species Antrozous pallidus. The sequence goes on from CM050519.1 coordinate 30,893,277, forward strand.
TACCTGTTTTCTTTTTTGTTTCCAACAGATAAAATCATTGCAAAATTAGCATTCCCTAGACCTACATTTTCATCACAAGTGTTATCACAAAAATAAAATCCAATAGTCCCATAAATTGAGTGTTTGTAGTAGCAGCATTAAAGAAAGCAGTGGGATTAGCCATCATGCTTTGTTAGTCCAACCGGACCCTTAGAAACTCATGTCTAGAATAAACTCACAGTGATATGTTACCTAAGTGGATCCATTTTCATCTACCTATTGCATATATGAAAAAAAAATGTCCTCCTGTTCAACTTCTGGGATCTGTGACCGTTCCTTACTTGTAGACTTTGCCTGGTGATTTTTCCAAGGCAGCAGACACCTTTGTATATAAGTTTATCCAGATATGTTTCCAAATTTCCTGAACTGACTGCTATACCTTCTCACTTGGTGGAAATTCTTCTCCGTTCTTCTCACAATCTCCATTCCAGATATCCTTTTAGTTCAGAGACCTTTTCTTCCCTCTTTTTCATGTCCCAAATATACCTCCTTTCCTCCCTTCCACCATAGCACTTTCTCCTCTGTATCAATAAGCCTTCCCCTTTTAATCCCAGGTAATAACTACTGCTCAATGAAAACGAAAAGTTGGCTGGGCCATGTAGGATTTATGAAAAGATAATATATACTTGTTTCACACTGGCCATTAAATAGAACGACTGGCATTCCTCAATTATAGTTCTGAGTGATCAAGTGATATTAACAGCAACAGAGTTGTATTTCTTATTGTACACTTGTTATTGCAAGTAGGTCACTATTAAAGCATTAGTATAACATGTACCTCAATTCACTATTTCATGACATATATTTCAAATTTGTTCTAAAACAGTTAAGATATTAGGACTACTTTATAATTAAGAAAACTATTAGCATATCTAAGTAAAAAGGAATTGGAAAAATATCTAAAAATGTAAAATTAATGTCTGAAGAAATTCAGTAAGTCATTCAAGCTAAAGTACCAGATGAAACATTTACTTCTTTTTCTTTGGTTAGGAATTCCTCCTGCATACGTTACTCCAGAATTTAATGGTCTTCATTATAGACTGGATGACATTTTTCAAACAATTGCAACAATTTAATGAAATGTATGAATGCCAAGTACCATAACTAAGAAATTGCTTTCTTTTCGTGTATTGTTGCTTAAGTGGTCTTCAAAAGCAATTTATTGCCATAAATATCTTTGGTTACTACAAAGTTTTAGCAATTCTGTATGGTGTCCATTTCCTGAGAATGCTTGCTCAGTTGCTTTTTCTACTATGCAATGACTTTCAAGGCTTTTGTTAAGGGACTATTCACAAGTCAAAAATAGAAATAGAGATGTACTAGTATTACAAAAATAATTATTCCATTTTTGAAAATGCTTATATTAGGCTGAATTTTGCTTCCTTTTCTCAATAAAATATTTCATTAGAGTGGGGAGAAAGGAAAAAGTAAGTTTGTAATCATGTAGGGTTTGGAATAATTCAAATAAGAATTTAACAGTAGCACCCTATATCATGTTACTCAATAAATTCCCCCTAAATGTTCAATTCCCTTTGGGAATTGAAAGTTGAGTATGCTGAAGAGTTATCAAAGTAGAGGCTCTGGGATGGTAGGTGCATAAGGATGAACAGACTCTTGCTAAATGAATAACTACATGTGTAAGACCACATATTTCCTCATACCCAGACATAAATTCTGTCATAAGAAATTACTACTAAGTTCTCCAACTTAATATAGGTAAACTGGATAAAATTTTAGGTCATTACTCCCCAAGGAAGAGCAATGCAAAACTGTTTTTATGAGGACCACAAATCCTAGCTGCTCTGTGCACATTTTCCTTAAATGGTTCATGAATGGTATACTAGTTTTATGCACCTTTTTTGACCAGTTGCTATAGGCATGCATAGAAATAAAATCCCTCAGAAAGTATACTTCAAACACTAATGTTCTATACTTTAAAATTTCTCCATTGTTCCCTTCCTTGTATTATTACCTTACTGTAAAGCCATTTTACAGAGCAATAATACATTGAAAGGTTTTAAATTACAAACGGATTATATGCTATATTGCTTGGGCAAAGCTCTATTAATGTCAGTAGGCATTGTGCAGTGCAACTTAATTCTGCATTTTAAATAAATGGATGAAGGCAATACAGGCATTTGCAAGTCCTTAGACATTTAAAGAGATACTAACTTGTGTCCAAACATATTTCAAGAAATACGATATCAGAAATTTTCAGTGCCATGGTTAATCAGAATTATGCATTCTATGTTTTTATGTAAGGCAATTATTTTTGTAGTTCATTATATTATTTGTTGTTATAAAATCCCGGAGACTTTTCATATATTTTCACTTAATTGTAATCATATTTTGAAGAGAAACAAAAACTAAATATTTCTCAATACACAAAAATGGATTGTCTAAAAATATTTTAAATTCCAAACATAATGAAAGAGGTCTTGTTTTAGATGTGTTCACTCGGATATAAAGATGAGTCTTTTGTTACATTTCCAGATTAAATTGAAACACTTTAGAAAAGGAAAACAATGAGTTTCATTTTCATTCTAGGTAATTCATGCTTAAGAATAGATAAGTCGGTGTACTTTTTGAGTTGGTTAGAAATTTTGGGGAGTTATGAAAGAGTGCCAAATACATAGTGCTAAAACTAACTTATTAAAGAACAATATATTAGTTTATCATATGTCCAATTTACTGTTATCAAAGTACAAAGAAAAGTTATATAAGCCTAAGCTATGAGGGGTGAGGGAGTTCAGATGTGTAGTGATGGACCTTTCACACAGTAAATGTTTTTTGTTTGTGTTTTAGATGAATACAGAATGATAGTTCTTTGTCAGGTAACAACAATTTTATTATACAAATAGAAGGCTGGTACATGAATTCGTGCAGGGGTGGGGTTCTTAGGCCTGGCCTGTGATCAGGGCCACTGGGGCAAGGCTGATTGGGGCTGGGCCAATTGGGGACTGCAGGCCATGGGGAGGGACTGCTGGACGTTGGCCCGCCAGAGGTAGGGATGAGGCGTGGGAGGTTGGCCACCGGCCCTGAGGAAGGAGCTGGCCCATGGACCCCCTGGAAAGGGGCCATGTCTTCTGACACTCAGCCCCAGTTCCCCATCCCAGCCGGGGGTCGGGAGAGGAGGGGACAGTCTCCAGACTGGGTGTGGAAGGAACAGATGCTGGTGCTGCACTACCATGCAGTTTCCTGACTCCCCCCCTCCTCCTTTCCTTGCCACCATGCTGCCAAGCATCTGACCCCTGGTGGTCAGTGTTTGTCATGGCAACTGGTCTACTTGTCATTCTGGTCATTCTAGTTGTTCAGTTGTAATGGTTATTTAGGCTGTTATGTATATAGATGACATCAAAATAGATTTATTTATTTCAACTAAATAAGGATTCATATTTTAGTTCATGGTAGTTTTATAAAGTGGAGGAGGACAATATTTAAAATTAATAGAATAATATATAGAAAATATTTTATAAAACATTACCCTTCATATTAACAATTAGAGGCCCGGTGCACAAAATTTGTGCACAGGAGTTAGTGGGGAAGGTGTCCTTCAGCCCAGCCTGCACCCTTTCCAATCTGGAACCCCATGAGAGGTGTCTAACTGCTGGTTTAGGTCCAATACTACCAGAGTCGGTCCTAAATGGGCAGTTGGACATCCCTCTCACAATCCAGAACTGATGGCTCCCAACTACTTACCTGCCTGCCTTCCTGATTGCCCCTAACTGCTTATGCCTGCCAACCTTATCACCCCCTATCCACTCCTCTGCCAGCCTGATTGATGCCTAACTACTCCCCTGCCAGCCTACTTGCCACTAACTGACCTCCCCTGCAGGCCTGGGTCCCCCCTAACTGCTCTTCCCTGCGGGCCCAGTCACTCCCAACATCCCTCCTCTGCAAGTATGGTCACCCCTAGCTGCCCACCTGTGCAGGATTGATCGCTCCCATCTGCCCTCCCTTGCAGACCTGGTCCCTCCTAACCAAACTCCTCTGCTGGCCTGATCACCCACAACTGCCCTCCCTTGAATGCCTGGTCTCTTCCAACTGCCCTCCCCTGCTGGATGTCTTGTGTCCACATGGGAGCAGCCATCTTGTGTGATGGAGTGATGGCCAATTTGCATATTACTCTTTTATTAGATAGGATAGAGGCCTGTTGCCAGGGTGGAGGCTAGCTGGTTTACCCTGAAGGGTGTCCTAGATCAGGTTGTGGGTTCCCTTGGGGCGTGGCGGTTTGCAGGCCGGCCATTATCCCCAGTGACACAGCAAAGGCCCTGGTATCTGGGATTTATTTATATTCTATAATTGAAACTTTGTAGCCTTAAGTGGAGGCCTGGACCAGCAGGGTGTGTGGAAAGCTTGTCTTCCTCCATCATCAGAGGCAACCCTACTCTGCTGCTCTCTTCAGCTCCATGGCTGCTGCCATTTTAATTGAAACTTTGTAGCCTTAAGCAGAGCCAAGCATCCTGCTCACTCTGCAGCCATTTTTGTTGGGATTTATTTGTCCTCTATAATTAAAACTTTATAGCCTTAAACAGAAGCTTGGGCCAGCCAGGGTGTATGTAAAGCTTCACTTCTTCCATTGCAGAAGAAACCCCATGCCTCTCTCTCTCCTGCTCTCTTCATGGCCGCAGCCATCTTGGTTGGGGTTAATTTGCATAATCGCTCCTGATTGGCTGGTGGGCATAGTTTTTGTGGGCATGACTTGTGGGTATAGTGGAGTGATGGTTAACTTGCATATTACTCTTTTATTAGCTAGGATACTGATAATATCCCAGTGGTCATGGCTCAGTGGTTAAGAGTAGACATGAATCAGGAGGTCAAGGTTTGGTTCCTGGTCAGGGCACATGTCTTGGGGGGATGGCCAGGAGAAAGACAATCAATGATTCTCTATCATCATTGGTGTTTCTATTTGTCTCCCTCTCCTTTCCTCTCTAAAATCCTTAAAAAATACATATTTTTTAAAACCACAAGACTGATGATAGGAATCCACTTGTGAATCAAGATAAATGATTTAAAGAAAATAGTTTTAGGAAAAGAGAAATAGACACTTTCATTATAATTACTGATTCTTAACTTAAAATTCAATAATGTCAAAGCATGGCTCTTTGTGATCTTATGTTAGTATTAGAGTCCCAGTACATGAAATTCGTGCATGGAAAGGGTGTCCCTCAGCCCAGCCTATACCCTCTCCAATCCAGGACATTCCTCTTACAATATGGGACCACTGGCTCCAATTGGCTCACTTGCTTGCCTGCCTACCTAATTTCCCCTAACCACCCTGCATGCCTGATTGATCACCCCTAACTGCCTCTGCCTCAGCCCTCGACACTGGGGCTTTTTCTGGAAGGACGTCTGAAAGGTATCCAGTCTAATTAAAATATAACTCTTTTTATTAGCATAGATCCTATCACAATTTTAAGCTTTTACAAAATATTGTTAATTTAACCTTATAAAATAAGGATCTGACAAGAATGAGTAGAAGTTTTGCAATAAAGAAAAATTTCTGCTAGATTATTCTTATGGTATCTTTTTCTTACTATTTTGATTACCCAAAGCCTTAAGATAAACAGAAAATAAAACCAAAAACATTAATTTGTGTTTATTTTTGTATAACATTACAGAAAGATTTTTAAATTTATCCTATCATTTAAAATATCTTATCTAATAAAAAAGTAATATGCAAATTTGGCTGTATCTTTGCTATACCCACAAACCACGCCCACAGCCATGCCCACCAGCCAATAAGAAGCAAGTTATACAAATTAACCCCAACCAAGATGGCTGCCACCACTGAGAGCAGGAGGAAGGCTTGGGTTACCCCAGCAACAGAGAAAGACAAGCTTTCCGCCTGCCATTGCTGTCCTAGGCCTCCACTCAATGCTACAAAGTTTCAAGAAATGGCAGCAGCCACTGAGCTGCAGAGAACAGAGGCTTGGGTTTCCCTAGCAACAGAGGAAGTCAAGCAAGCTTTCAGCCTGCCTTGTCAGCCTAGGCCTCCACTCTAGGCTACAAAGTTTCAAATAAAAATGGCTGCTGCCACAGATGAGCACAAGGCTTGGCTCCACTCCAGGCTACAAAGTTTCAATTGTAGACATAAATTAATCCCAGATCCCAAGGCCTCCACTTGGGTCGCCGGGGGACTTGGCTGGCCTGCAAACCTCCACAGGCCCCTCAAACAGGCTGCCCCTCACCCCAAGGGAACCCCCATCCTGATTTGGGACACTCTTCAGGGTAAACCAGCAGCCCCCACCCATGCACTAGGCCTCTATCCTATCTAATAAAAGAGTAATAGGAATATTGACCATCACTCCAACACATAAGAGGGCTGCCCTCATGTGGTCAAAGATCCTGCCTCCATGTGGACATAGATGGCCACCACAAGATGGCCAGCAGAGGAAGCCAGTTGGGAGGGAACAGGCCTGCAAGGGAGGGCAGTTGTGGGCAATCAGGCCAGCAGGGGAATGCAGTTAGGGTAGACCAGGTCGGCAGAAGAGGCAAACAGGCTGACAGGGGAGCAGTTGAACATCAATTAGGCTGGCAGGGTAGTGGTTAGGGGATGATCAGGCTGGCAGGCAGAAGTGGTTAGGGACAATCAGGGAGGCAGGCAGGTGAGCAGTTTGAAGCCAGCAGTCCTGGCTTGTGAGAAGGATGTCAGACTGCCCGTTTAGGCTCAATCCTACCAAGATGGGGCCTAAATGGGCAGTGGGACAACCCTCGAGGGGTCCCAGATTGGAGAGGATGCAGTCTGGACTAAGGGACATCACCCACCCCTTGTGCATGAATTTCGTGCACCGGGCCTCTAGTTCTGTAATAATTCAGTTATAGAGGACTTTAGAAAGCAGAAATGAACTTTTCCCCACCTTCTAAGGGGTAGGAGCTTAGGTTTGTGTGGGTGTGTGTGTGTGTGTGTGTGTGTGTGTTTAGAAGCAGAAGAAAGAAACCAGATAAGGTAGCTGGCTTCTTTCAAGATTCAACATAAAAAGAAATAAGAAATCAGCATAAATATGATTTATACTCCTAACACTGAGCTCAGTAGCTCTGAATCCCTTTTTGCCTTTTTTTCAGCCTTTGTTCTTCTTATTTTCTTTCATTTTATTTTTAGTGAATTTATTGGGGTGATGTTGATTAATAAAATTATATAGGTTTCAGGTGTACAGTTCTATAACAGAATAGAGATATATTTTATTGTATGTTCATTATCCCAAGCCAAGTCACCTTCCATCACCATTTATCCTGCCTTTACCCTTTTCTACCTCCCCTACCCCTTCCCTCGGTAAACACCATACTGTTGTCTATATATGAGGCTTTTTTATCTGCTTAATCCCTTCGCTTTTTCATCCAGACATACTCCGATAAATATCACTCTATTCTTTGCATGTGTGAGTGTTTCTATTTTGTTTGTTCATTTATTTTGTTCATTAAATCCCACATATATGTGAAATCCTATGGTACCTGTCTTTCTCTGGCTGAATTATTTCACTTAGCATAACACTCTCTAGATCTATCCAAGTTGTTTTAAAGATTAAGATTTTGTTTGGCTGAATAATATTCCATTGTGTAAATGTATAACTTTTTTATCCACTAATCTGATGTAAACTTGGGCTGCTTCCAAATATTGTCTATTGTAAATAATGTTGCAATGAATATAGATGTGCATGTATTGTTTCCCTCTTTTTAAATTACATTAAGTCTCCTTTTCATCTCTCTCTGTGATGCTGAAAAATATTTTAAAAGTTTGGAATCTAGGCTTGAAAAATTTCCTTTCAAGTACAGATTTGTAGCAATCTCCTTCCCTTTGGTGACTGTAACCTTTGATAGACTTGCTGAATATTAGAATTGAAATGGACATTACAGATTCTTTCTTTAAGCTCTATTATCAATGAGATTATGTCACAGAGCCAAACCATCCCAAGCTCCAATATTTAGAACAATGAATAATAAAGTTTATTTTATTTTGATGATATATATAGAAATTTTCTTTCCTTTTAATATAATTTAAACAAAGAAAAATTCAGCCATGTTCTTAATGCCATATATTAAACTATAGGCTTGCAGTGTTTAAAAGGTCCTTTAAACCTAGCTCACAAATTGCCCAGATCATCACCATGCAAGAGGCTAATACAAAGAACCATCAACAAACTGGATTTAGAGCCTCCCGTTCACTTGATCCAGATGGCTATCCAATTTAATTAGGGCCCGGAGGGAATTCTCCCTGGAAGGGACTTACAACCACACCTTAAGAATCCATCTGTTTAATTCAATAGATAAATTAATTCATAAAAAGAATCACCTTTCTTGGTTCAACTGGAAATATCCCATGCTCAGAATTTGGAAGGTTGAAAAGACCAATCAGATATTCTGAAACATCTACTGAAAAGGAAGGTCTGATGAGTTTCCAACCAAATACTATGCTAAATTTGTGCTTCAACGTGGCCCAAAGTGTAGTGTCAGCTTAACAACTGTACATGTAATGTATCCACATGACTTAGTCCCTTTTGTGTTCCTGGTTGATAGTAAGGCTTGACTGAACTTTTCAAACTTGTATTTTATGCTTTTGGCTAATTGACATGGTACATATCTTTTCAAAATACAGAACATCTTTCTAATTTTAGTCTCTAGTGATCTCTCTAAAGTATGGAGAAGTATAGAAATTTGTCCACAATCTTATAAAAATAAAGAGCTAACCACAATAAAGGAAGTTTGCTTAATAAGGAAAATACATACATACACTTACACTTAGGTTCTAGGCACACTTGGTAAATATTTACAAACTTTTAAACAAACTGTGGAAAATATACATGAAAAATAACAAAACCTTATTTTCTTCTGCTCATTAAACTGAAACTACTCGTAAACAAAGATTTCTTTGAAAAATAAAGTCACAAACAGCTTTCCCTTACTTCAACTATCTACTTTATATATTGAACATTGACTAATAAAACATACACTTCCTTGTTGAAACCTTTATCCACTCATTTGATGGTTTTTATGTGAATTTAAACTTAGACAAGACAAATTTTATTCAATTTATTCTTTGTAAATAAATAAGAATACACTTTAAAATGAACTGCCATGAAACCAGCTATTTGGATATGTGGACACGATTGTACTACATATATTTCAATAGTACATAATATTAAGGGCCAAAATTGTCCTTTTATCCTTCCCCATTTTCAACAGTCTGAGTCAAATGCTTACAATATCCTATAAACATTTTTAAATTTTTATGTCCTTTTGAAACATAGTCACTAATGGGTTACTTGAATATCATAATCAGAAACATTAATCACTACAGTCTTGTTAAAAATTCAGTCCTTATCTCGAGAGGGCCCTGGCCAAATAAATGTGTTGTCATGCTACTTGTTTTTATGACAGTCATTCATTGTGATTCAATGTGAAACAATTTTACAGAAAAGAAGTGACAAATATTTGGTATGACAATCCAATACAAACTGAAAGTATGTAAGATAGAATCCACTAGAAAATTCCTTTTAATTCTATTAAAAGGTGAAAACAAATAAATAAATATTTCCTCACTAAAATGCCTCCACAGTAATAATTCCCTTTCTTTATATGAACAAGTCCCCAAATTTAAAATGTCAGGTTTTCACTTGATGTTATGCAAATCACAAACTATTCAAGACATTGTCCTCTGCTCTACTCAGATCTCCCAAAGAGACATCTAGCTATCTTACAGGACACAGTCACCTCTCTCATTCCCTTACCTCCGCACCTGGCACAGTAGGCATGTGGTGGGCCTCAGCCACCCAGGCAAGTGAAATCTAAGACGACCAATGTTTTGTGTTAAACAGCTGTATATTGCTATGTTCAAACAAAGATGAGTTAGTTCTTCCTTCCCAATGCTTTTGTGTAAATTTAAATGAGGGAGAAAAGAAAGATTCAGTTGAAATCGAAGTGTGGGAATATACAAGGACCCAGCAGTAACCATATGTAAGTGTGACAAAATGGTATAGAAAAATGCATACCATAGGTACCGAGTGAAAAGAAAGACAGAGACAGAGACTGGGGGACATCAAGATACAGAGAAACGCTGCCTCATTCTCTGTTCCACTTTAGGTAAGAACTCAAGAGATCTTCATTTCCTCTCCTTGGATTCTAGAAGATCTCTACATTAATCTAGGTGATGTAAGAGACTTTTTGTGTCCTATAGCAAAATGCATCTTTAAGATCAACTTTTACAATTGTATACATCACATTAAAACTATCTTCTTAAACTATTTTTACATTTTATTTACTCTTTTCTTTGCAGGAAAAGTTAAGAAAAAAGAATGTCTTAACTTACAATTTTAACAATTTTTATAATCGCTATACTAATATTTTCAACAATTTCCCCTTTTGAAAAAAAAAATTGTGACCAGAGAAGTAGAAAATGTGCCCAAGTGTCAAATAGATGCCCTGCAATTTCTGTATTACCAGGAGATCACTGAATACTTCCAACATACGAAATGCATTTCAATCTAAATAATTATATAACTTTGCTGATTCTCTTTAAAAATATTTATGAAAATTGTTTTTGATCAGAGTAAAATAAATGTTTCTATAATTAATTAACCCCCACTGATATTTTCAGTCCAGTTTTCCACATATTTTTCTCATGCACTTTGGAAAGAGTATTTTCAACTTCCTCACATCTCAGTTATGTGGTAGCTTTATTAACATGACAAAAATTACTCTTGGAAAGTCATTATGCTTCTTTCTCTCCCTTTTCTTCCATAATGCTAATCTATCCACCCCTCGATAATTCTCCGTGATTCAGTATCCTTGCATTTTCCTTTCCCATTGGAAACATACTTTATATTGATTTTTTCTCAAGTCTACATTCTTGGTTACCTTATTTTCTTACTCTTTGTTTATTTCTCTGGGAAACTTCTGGTAATTCCATACCTTTGATCATATGCTATATAACTGTAAGTGATGACATGCAAATGTATGGCTTCAGAACCACGTCTTCTATACTTCAGTCTAATTTTTAAATGTTTGCTAAATATCCCATTTAAGATTCCTTCGTGCATCTTAAAACCAACTTATTCAATGCCCCAGTCATTGGCTTGTACTATCCTTACTCTTTTCCTTGTACATCCATTGCCAATATAACATGTTGTATTGTTAAAGATTGTTTAAATTGAATTTTTAGGTAGAATGGAAGGGAGAGGGAGATATATAGAGAAGCATGAATGTGAGAGTGAAACATCACCTTTTTAAACCTTTATTCCTTTGTATAATAATGTGTGTTTTTATGTGCTTCCCGCTTTGAGGTCCCAGTTCTATGCACAGTTTCTGGCAATAGAAAAGTCTTAAAACTGGTTTTGAATAACTACATGTAGTGTTTTCCATTTCAAATTCTGCTTTGGAACCACACAATTCATTGGCATTCACAGAACTCCATAGATTTGCCGCAGTTAATTGGAAGTATTGAATATTTGGGATCGTTTTGTTCAGACAGGTTGCATGCAGGCATAGTCTTCAGAGTGCTCCAGAGGAAAAAGCACTGAGTTCTCTGTAAAACCACAAGGAAGTAGTTACATCCCTGTGGGAATAATAACCCCTCTCCTGCTTGTCGGCGAAGGTGGCTAAGAGACTTACATGAGATAATTAGATGTAGAAGAATTTGAAATGTATAAGGGGTTCTATAAATTCAGGTTCTGTTAATTAATATTAAATTTTTAATTATATAGAACATATTCTTATTATTTTTTAAGTTTTAAAACTAGCATGGCTTTTATTTCTCAAAATAACAGAATAAGGCAGCAATGTTCAACCTTTTTTCATCCTATGGCACACATAATAAACTAATTCCTAAACTTATGTGGCACACAAATATCTATTATATTTTTTGCCAGTATGACACAAAGAAATATGTATGATTTGGATTCATTCACACTGGACAGCTATTGTTATATGGGCTATTGTGTTTTTTTTTTTTTTTTTAATTTCACAACCAAAGATCAGTGTTTCTAAACAAATAGTCAAGTATTGCAAGTTTTAAATTTTTTTTGGATCCTGGCATTGAAAATTACTGGATTAAGGCGATGCATTAACATTCTTTCCCTTCTTAAACATATTCATATATATGATAATATGTTAGCCCCCAAGAATAACGTAAATAGCATTCTGTCACCCTAACAGCACTGTTCCAGGAAAAAAGATTTGGCATGCAATTGTTCTGAAGGACGTGTTCTTGATATCTGAACACTGTTTGCATTTACTTATGCATCCTTGCCTTATAATGTTCTTTACTTCATAAAGTCACACATTTTAATATATACACTTTTACCTTTTACTCAAGAATGATAGGAATAGATCATTTTTCCCTGTGTTTTTAAACAAGAATGCAAAGGAACCTGGCTGGTGTTGCTCAGTGGTTCAGGGAAGACATATTCACCAAGAAGTTGCTAGTTCAATTCCCAGTCATGACACATGCCCAGGTCGTGGGTTCAGTCCCCAGGGGGGCACGTGCAAAAGGCCGCTGACTGAGATTTCTCTCTCATTTTTGTTTCATAGATATCTCTCTCTCTCTCTCTCTCTCTCTCTCTCTCTCTCTCTCTCTGAAGTCAATAAAAACTTATTTAAAAATCTATATATGAAAAAGAGAATAAAGGAGATATCCTAGAATGAATTTGGTTTTCAGGTAAATAAAGAGAAAATTATCTGATTCCTCATTGCTACTAATCCTTGAAATTCTTATCACACCTTTCTGAAAATTCCTGAGCTGTAGTATTAATCTCTTTGAAAAGGAGACACTAAATTTACTGTGTATTTTGCATGTTCCTAAACAAGTCTTGAATGATGAATTTCACTGTCTGTGTGAGGTGGTTTACCTCAGCACATAATTTCTTATATTAATAACCTTTCCCACAGGAATTGAATGACCATCTATAAATACAATCCCTTCATTCAATCAAAAAATTAAAGCCTCTAACCACCTCATAATTCATCATCTTTTCTTACAGGCAATTATCAAAGCAAAAACAAAACACAAGTCCCCAATCCTCAATGCATTGTAATGTAAAATTATGCAGCCTTCCTGGATATATTGAAAATTATGTACTATCTTGTGTTCCAAATCAGTTCTATTGAATGACTTCCTATTTCCAGTGAGCCATAATTTTCAGAGCAAAAATAACTCCTTTTGAAAATGAAAGGCATCCTAAAACAATAACCTTCTGAATGTTTGTATATTTTCAATCAGTCTTTAAAAATCATCTCTTCATAGGAATGCCTCAACAATTATGATGAAGCTAGATCATTGGGGGGGGTTGTTTGGTTTTTTTTTTTTTTGAATCTGCAAGATTTCCATTTTTATAAACCTACCTAAAGGCACAACCAAGTGTTCAGTAATGGGGCTTCTTCCTCTTTGAGTAAGACTGATGCAAATGGGTACTACATTGCACTATGCATACAAACCCTAACATATATACTGAAACAACTGATGTCCATTCCTAGTTCAGCTTGGAAAGATCTCTACCAGAAAAAGCATAATCTTAAGAGAAGATAATAGAGTTACTGGTATGTTGCAGAATTCTCTGCGGGAACTATTAATTAAAAGGCTTCAGATATTTGGTGTACTTTCAAAATATGCAAATTAGGAATATTGGGTAAGTGTCTTAACTACCTTTAATTATAGTAACTATGAAAACAGAGATTATATTCACATAAGAAAAAGGATGTTTTTCAGAGACAAAATCATAGTTAGCATCTGAATAGCACTCTATAAGTCAGAAAGCTCAGTCATCTAAGCTAATAAAAGAGAAACATGCAAATTACAATCACTCTGCTATGCCCAACAGCCAATCAGAGTGAGTATGCAAATTAAACTGAAAAGATGGCAGCCCCACCTCCCAGCCACTCTGGGCCTGTGGGTGAGGTCAGGCACTAGCGCCTAAGGCTGGCTGCAGCCAGGAAGACCAAGAAGCTGCCTGCCCTGTGATCCCAGGCAGTAGCCAGCTAGAGAAGCTACCTACCCCATGTCTGTACACCCCACATCCTGGGGGAGACTGAGAAATGGGGTCCTAGTGCCTGAGGTTGGATGCAGTCTGGGAGATGAAGAAGCCGCCTGCTCTGTCATCCCAAGCCGCAGCCAGCCGGAGAAGTCACCCACACTGCATCCGAGGGAAGATGGAGAAACCGCCTGCCTGCGGTCCAGGCACCAGCACATGCAGCTGGCTGTGCCCTGGGAGATGGAGAAGCTGCCCACCCCACAGTCATGGGCACTAGCACTTGCAGCTACAGCACAGGTGAAGCCATCTATCCACCATCCCCTGCAGCTGCAGCCGGCCTGGGCACCTATGGCTGACCAGAGGGAGAGAAACCCAGATCCCGAGTGCCTGTGGTCGGCTGGAAGAGGGAATCCTGGGTCCCAGATGCAGGGCTGAGGCAGAGGTGGATAGGGGCAATCAAGCCAGTGAGGGAGCAGTTAGGGACAATAAAGCAGGCAGGCAGAAGCAGTTAGGGGCAATCAGGCAGGCAGGCAAGCGGTTAGGAGCCAACAGTTCTGGATTGTGAGAGGGATGTCTGACTGCAGGTTATTCCATGAGGGGTCCCAGATTGGAGATATCCTAGAATGAATTTGGTGCAGGCCTGGCTGAGGCACACCCTTCCTGCTGCCGCCACCTCCAACCCCCGTGCACGAATTTCATGCACTGGGCCTCTAGTCTTAAATAATTTCCTTTGGGTTATCCAGTTGACAAAACTAGGGTGAGGGTTTATATTTGTTGCATCTTGTTCTCTTACATTAATTAAGGAATCTTGATTTTACCAACACTACATAAATGCAAAGCTAGTTTCAGTGTGAGACCTAACAGGGTTAAGATTTGCCACATGAATACACACATACATATTATAGGAATGTATGTTTTGCATAAAGCAGAAGCAAAACACATACTCAGTCCAACTGGCATAATATCTGACAAGATTACATAAAGCATAGCAATTATCTTTTAGAATCTCAGACCTACATGTACAAAGAGTAATTTAGCACAAGTTATGTTGTTATGTGAATGCTTCCTATTTCGAGTGCCATAGAGGTGAGTTGAGTAATTAGCAAAACCTCTGGGGAAATAAGCAATACTATCCTAATGATAATAGTAATAACAGTGATTTAAACATTCCTGGAATTTATTCATGTTATTTGTAACAGTTTTCATTAGACCAATTAATCTATAGAACAATTAAAGCCTAGATTTTGCCAGATAAATATTACCATTGAGAGACGAAAAATGTGAACTTTGAAATATTGCACACTTCGTCAACTAAGCTTTGAAATTACTTGCTACTTGGCTTAACTTTGTCTCATGCATATGTAATACCATATTTCTTTTTCTTTCACATAGAGAAACCATGCTACCTCTTCAAGTTTTTACACTCAATCTTGTATTAACTATGCATTGGTGAAATAATTGTGCCAAAATAAAATGTGATGCAAACATAATATATCAAAATTGTTATTTAATATTTTACACAAATGATTTAGAATACATAAAACTCATATCTCATAAATGTCAAGTATCACATTTGGAATTTTATAAAATAACTAGAGGCCCGGTGCATGAAGATTCATGCACTGGAGGAGAGGGTCCCTCAGCCCAGCTGCCCCCTCTCATAGTCTGGAAGCCCTCAAGGACAGGAGGCAACCTGGAGATCAGGGGAAGGCGATGCCCACATCATACCTCTGCTCTTGCCACTGCCGGCAGTGCAAGCCTTGGCCCGGCCCTGATTACATATTCTTTGGGCTGGCCCTAGGCATCTGGGCAGCTGCCATCCAAGGCTTGCCTGCACCTCAGGCCAGCCCTGGGTGGCTGGGGGAATGAGGAGACTGAGGGACTCTGGAGCAGGCACACAGAGCGGCCGAACATGCCTAGAGGTGAGCCTAGTCGTGTGGCATGCCTGCCGCCCTGGCGGGACTGAGGGGACTGGGTGCCACCATCTTGTTGCTGTGGGTGCCACCATCTTTGAGGGTGTAGCAGTCAATTAGCATATTCCTTCCTTATTGGCTGTGGGCACCACCTTTTTGTGAGGTCATTGTGGGAATCCTTTTCACATCCTGCGTGTCCAGGGTTCCCATGTCAGGGTTCAGCATCTGGAGAAGGCCGCACACAAATGAATAGAGACTTAGAAAAGCATAAATTTGGGAATTGGGGGCCAGGCGGTAGCACATCTCTAGTGGAAGGACTGCCCTGTGCTCTGGCCTGGCCATCCCTTTTATTAAGGCTACGGGATCCGCCCATAGCCCCCTGGTAGGAAATTCCAACAGAAATACACAAGAACAAACAGAGGTGATTCAGTTAACAATGTTTTTAGCTCTGACCTTTCAGAGCAATTCAAGTTGTTTACGAGCCTCCCTGACTCCTATGCACATCTTTCTATTAGTGAGACAGGATTAGATTCCTACAGGTCATTATGGTAAATTAGCATATTCTCTCTTTCTTAGATAGGATTGGCTATTTCTTCTTCAACTTCGGGAGAACTACATCTCTGCCTTCTTTTATAAAGAGTTCCTGCTCCTGAACCTCAAAAAGAAAAAAAAAATTGAATTGTTTCTGAATGTACAGGAGAGCAGACTCAGTGAGTGCTAATAGGCACTTTCTATCTTTAATTTTCATCATTCTACAGAAGTTGTGAGGGAAGAAAGGTAATAGAAAAAATTAATTCCAACAACTCACCCAGAAGTGACTTCCTTATATTCATATCATTCCTGAACTTTTGGCTTGAATAACTTTGCTGGTGGACAAACATTGCCACCTCCTCATGCTTGAAAAGTTCTGAATGTAATTGTCTGTCAATGATATGATGATTTATAATGCAATCTGTTCCTATTGCTAGTGTTGCACATAACTCTAATTTTCCACTCCCATATTAGATATTAGGAACTTGACAGTTCTTCTCAGTTTTACAGGTGATATAGCCAATCAAAATACATCTCCTTTCTATTCTCTTCAGGAAAGGATAATATTAATAAGACTATTATTCTAATGGTCATTATTTCTAACATTTTTTTCATCTTAAAAAATCTTCATTATATTATTAAATGTTACAAAATAAATAGAACTGCAAGTGTATGTTTATAATTTTTTAGTTATATTTTTTCAATAATTTTTCTGCATCACTCCAGTATGAAAAAAAAATTAGAATATTTATGCTCAAGTTGGAAACAGAGGCTACAACATAATTAGCCTATCATGATTCAGATAACTAAAACATTATGCACAAATATGAAAATATTAATCACTAGTGAGAAGATGAATTATTATATGCCTATTATCTGAAAAGCAGAAAATGGCATAATTCTTATAATATCTTCAGATTCGCAAAATTATGTTTAAGACTAGAAGCCTAGCATGTAAAATCATGAGAGCCCAGACCCTCCATTCCAGCAGGACCCCAGACCCACACCACCACTCTAGGCAGGACTCCATTGTCCACTGTGCCACAGCAGGGGTGGGACCCCAGGCCTCAGACCTGTAGCATGAGGTGAAGCCCCAGATACGCCGAAATGGCAAGACCCATCAATACACCTCCATGTAACCAGTTGTTTGGTCATTATGGCATTATAGTATTATGGCCACGGACTTTTTATATATATATAGATAGGTATGCTATACCTGGCTAATACGCATAAGCAGTTGTATATTAGCACATATTTGATTACCAATTATATGTACCAAATCTTGACTTTAAAGAGTAAGTGAAATGAGAAAAACAACACAGAACATCTTTGAGCTGTGCACATAAATATACATAAACTCTGTTTTATAACTGACTTATTTCTGAATATTTTATATTCAAATATTATTATTTTGTAAATTGAATAAAGACTTCACCTCAACTAAAACAATTAACATATATACTTCTGTCTGACTTAGATTATTTTAATATTCAAGTTAAAATCAGGAAGTTCATACTTATAAAAATGTTGATTATTATATAAAAGGTTTAATTTTCAATAATTCAAAAGTATTATTCTTTTTGGCCTCTAAACATCCAATAGAATGTACACAGTCTAAACCCTCATTTTAATAGATAAGGAAACCGAGGTATAGAATAAATAATTTTCTAAATGAAACAAAACTAATTGGTAAAAAAAAAAAGCCCAGATATGAATCCTCTGCCACGGCTAGAGGGTCCAAATGCTGGTAATTGAATTACTCTATTCCTGCTTTCTTAATTAGGATGAAGTGGATTCCAAGAATCAACAAAATTTATTAATGCATCTACACAAATATTTCCATTTTAGTAGCAGTAGCCTGTTTTCTGAAACTGCTGTCTGTTTTGTGTTTAACTATAATACTTCACATTTCAATAAAATCTAGTAATTTCATCTGCAAAACAAGTTTAAAGATATAGGATTCTTCTGTTTTATCTAGTCCCAGCAATAAACTTTCAACTATAGAGCAGATTCCAAAAGCACACAGTCATGTTGGCAGAGAATTAAAGCAGAAAGCTTATTTTGTCCTTAAAATATTTTACAACTGTCTACTGACTACCTTGTTTAATACTGTTTTGAACTTAACATGCAACTTGTATTATTTTAAGCCTTTCTGGAAATTCTTATGGTTGAGAACTCACTTGTGGTCATCAGTTTACAAACAAGTAGTCATCTATTTCACACAGGAAGGGTATCATGTATAAGACTCTTTTCTTAGACCTCATTAAGAAATTTTTGCCTCTAAATATGATAATTTAATCATTCATTCTTTGCAGGGTTTAATTTATTTGTTATCTACAAGTAGTCATCTGAATAAAACAAGGATGGCAATCATAATACCTAAATTACATTGTTATGTTGCCAAAGACTTTTATTTTCCAAATCATATTTTCCCAGATAAATGCCATTAACCAACATAATGAATTTTCTCTAGGAAACCTGTTCTTTCAGTTCGCTCTAGCATAGCAAGTGGCCCCCAAATTGTCTGACAGTGGGGAAGCCAATCCCCCTTAACTGATTTCTCCTAATACAATTTTTCTATTCCTCTTTTTGACCACTATCTGGTATCTGGAATAAACAAACAAACAATTAAACAAATAAAACACTACTTCTTTCGGTTGTATCATTTTCTTTATATGAATTTTAAAAAGCGTTCAAAATGCCTTCAAATAACCCTCACACTATCTCCAGTAATTGTGTGAAGCTACAATGCCCTGTGTGGGCAGGATGCCCATCACTCCCTCCCTCTCACACAAAGCCTGTATTGATAACTCAGATTATATCATTGGGCTCTCAATCCAAACTTTTAATTTTCTCCTATTTAATATCATATCACTCTAATTGAGTTTTTTCCTTGTAAACTGCATGGATTAAGATTTGTATTGTATGTTAATTAGCTTTAGGTACCAAAGATGATCCTCATAACCAAGAACTAGAATTGCCATTCTGGAATTACACTATAATAGCATGGGCATGTAATAGTCTTTCCTGGAGACTATCCAAGAATGTTTAATTATTAAGGGGTTTAAAACATCAGGTTGTGAGACCAACTCACCACCAAAGCGGTCAATTCGCTATATAGTAACTATATAGCAAAGTACTGAGATCAGCATTGTGAAGTGGTTTCACTGTATTTCCACAAGCACTTACCAACTATCCATATGCCGCACACTACACTTGGCTGTGCTAAGTGCTTGGGGAGAGAGCCTCTATTTTATATGAGCTAACATTTTAGCTTTTAGGGATAATGAAGACTTGGTTGAGCACGATATAAAGATTTTCCTGAGAGAAGCTCACATAAAGCTACTATAGTAGATTCAGGGAACACAGGAAAGTATGTTCAAGTAACATTGGGAGGGCTTTCAATGAGAGAGTTCTGGGTATCACTATTCTACTTGACTGTCAGATGTTTTTTTGTTTTATTGTGGTGTTTTATTTTAAGAAACAGAATCAAATCTCCATTTGAGGAAATGATCTTGACATTTCCATAAGGGTTGAAACGGCTAGTTTTGAATTTCAGCTCTGAATGGGAAAATGAAGGCAAGGTTTAAGAAGAGTAACTAACTAATTTCTGGTCCCTACTTTGCCAAGCGTGCTGTAGCAAAGTACCACAAAATGGGTGCCTTACATAGAATTTCATTTTCTCACAACTCCGGAGGCTAGAAGTTCAAAATTAAGATGCCAGCAGGGTTGGTTTCTTCTGAGGCCTCTCTCCTTGGCTTAAAGCTGTTCATCATAATTCTATGTTCACATAGTCTTTTTTCTGTGCATCTGTGTCCTAACTTCTCTTTTACATATGCCCGTTTGTTAGCTAGAAAATAAAATTAAAAAGCCAAAGTAATCCACATCAATCAAATTCTTTAATTCGAAGTCCTATTTGAATTTATGTCCCCCTATACTCCTACTACATAGAATTAGGGATGGAACGATTTTAGGGAAAAAACATACAATATTTATTTTCCCTACTTATGATCATGTGGAAAGCACACTAGACCGGAAGACACAAGCCCTGTGTTTTTTCTCAGTTTGCTATACTTGCTGTGTGGCCTTGCAGGTGAGCTATTAAAGTCTTAGTAATCTCATTTTTAAAATATAAAAGTTGGGGCAGAAGTACTCTGAACTTTCTCCAAATTAAAGATGTCTTAATTGGCCTCTATTTTAACAAATGACATCATAATGGTTATGAACATGATAATAACTTATGCTATATATTTAGTACAAGGCCCAGACACTGGCTCTTGTGTACAGAATTTCATGTTTTTACAACAATACACAAGGTTAGCAGTATTATTTCCACTTTCCTTACATTAAAATGAAATTTCAGAATACTAATAAAAAAAAACCTTCTAAAGCCACATCACATGGAAAGAAATGACTTTGTTTCCAGTTTTTGATCTTTCCATAGCAGGTGGAAGTATGCTTATAGTAGCATAATCAGGTACAGTGAAAAAAAATATTAGTGCCATCTTTCATGCTTAAAAATGTTTGGGGGGTAGAAAGTAAATTCCATAATGAATACATAAATTATAGAACATTACTCTGATATTTTAAATGTATTTACCTTTAAGCAGATTATTATTTATCAAAAGAGCAACACTGCTTTCTTTTTCTTCCTTAATATTATATACACAAAATTAAAATTTATGCTATCAAAATTATAGTTAAAACATAATTTGTTAAACTCCACAGAATAAATCTTGATATTTTTAAAAAGAATATTTACTATATATATTGACACTTTTCATGTAACTTTATATCCTAATAAATTTTATTTTACTATCAAATTAAATAATTCATATTAATTTGAAGTTTTATCTTTACTTTTATATAAAAATGTAAATTTTAGAGGCTTTATATTTTAGTAGTTTAAACTTTGTTCTATACCACAACAATTCTGTACACAAACATATTCATGTGCTCAAATATAGTAATGTGCTTTTTAGAATATGTCAGTTGCTTTAATGTATACATTTTTTAAAATTTTAATGTTTTCATTGATTTCAGAGAGAGGAAGGGAGAGAGAGAGAGAGAGAGAGAGAGAGAGAGAGAGAGAGAGAGAGAGAGAGAGGTAGAAATGAGAGAGAAACATCTGTCAGCTACTTCCTGTATACTCCCTCCTGGGATCAAGCGAACACCCAGAGCATGTGCCCTGACCAGAAAAGAGCCAGTGACCTCCTGGTGGATGGGATGAGCCCCACAGACCAGGCTACATATATATTTTTTTATATTAAATAGTCTTCACAATTGGAGAAATAGTGGGAGATACTTAGGAATATAATGAGGGAGAAAATTTTTACATTCAGTGTATCATGCAAAAATCTTCATAATTTCAGATAGTGAAATAAATAGAAAACTATAAGAGGTATTGTGATTCATCATACTCCTAAGTGACATATAACCTTGTCCTATGACAAAGTCTGACTTATATTCTCACACCATTAATTGGCAGTTATCTGGTTAAATTAAAAATTTGTCTCTGCTTTCTGAGATCTATGTTAATAAGAAACCAATTTCATCTTATTCAATACTAGAGGCCTGATGCATGAAATTCATGCAAGAGTAGGCCTTCCTTCTCCTGACTGCCAGAACAGGCTTTCCTCTGGCACTCGTGACCTGGGCTTCTCTTGCAGCCTCGGCTTCATTCAGAAGGTCATCCCAAAGGATGTCTGGAAGGACGTCCAGTCTAATTAGCATATTAGGCTTTTATTATTATAGACTAAATTTGTGCACTGGGTTGGAGGGGGCTGTCCCTCAGCCCAGCCTGCACCCTCTCTATTTAGGACTCTTCAGGGGGTGTCCAACTGCTGGTTTAGGCCTGATTCCTGTGGCCTAAACTGGAAGTCAAATATCCCTCTCATAATCTTAGACTGCTGGCCCCTAACTGCTCGCCTGCCTGCCTGCCTGATTGCCTCTAACTGCTTCTGCCTGCCAGCATAATCACCCCCTAACCACTCCCCTGCAAGCCTGATTGACACCTAACTGCTCCCCTGCTGGCCCAATTGCCCACAACTACCCTCCCCTGCCATCCTGGGCACCTCTAACTGCCCTTCCCTGCTGGCCTAATCAAGGTTAGCAATATTATTTCCACTGATCACCCATAACTGTCCTCCCTGACTGGCCGTCTTGTGGTGGCCATCCTGTGACCACATGGGGGTGGCCATCTTGTGCAAGAGTGTGACGGTCAATTTGCATATCATCTCTTTATTATATATAATAAGCATGGTTCTTTAGTATGAATTATATTCCTATGATATGCCCTTGCCCTGCACCGACATTGAGAGAACTACATCAAAACAATATTATATACTCTTTTATTTTACCTAAAAGTCATATTGTTTAGCATTCTCCTTTTGTACCAATGATACAGTCATTCAGACCTGTAATGTCACTTGTAACTTTGAAGATCATTTTGAGTAACTTTTACAGGATAACCAAAATTTATTTCCTACATTGTTCCTGCTATAAAATACCTCTCAAGAAGAATAATTTTGATCTAGTACTTTCCTAAGCCCTACCAGTGGCAGGAACAACAAAACCTTCAACTAAAGAATATTTACAGGTAGAAAATGAGACTTGGAAAAGACCCTGCCTGGCTTCCCTTTCAGAGCTATTTGTATTCCTTGTAGCCTTTGCTCTGTAAATTGAGATTAGCTAGAGTAAAAACCATTGAGAAAATATAAGCATGAGATTCTTATGAAGACATTTTAAAAATATTACTTCATCTTGACTACACATATATTATAGAGATTATGAGCAATATTTTTGCTCATTCTTCTATTAATGTTCAGTTACTTATTTTTTTGGAGGGAAGGGAAGAAGGAAGAGCCAAGTCTACAGTCATACAAAGATGTATTTTGCACATATAAATGATAGCTCATATTTGAAAAAAACAAGCAATAGCATATATTTGTAAATCTCCTCTGCTTTGATGTATTTGTCAGGTTTCTCCTGCCCCTCCTGCCAAAATGAAAATGAAAAGGCACACTGAGAGACCAAACAAGTTTCCCTTTTATGACAATGACCTCCATAGAAGAAGCACACATAGAGTGGTGAGAGGAAATGTGATTAAACTGTCTACTAGAAACCTTTTAAGGTTCTCATAAAAATTGGATGTGCATGAAATTCTTGGACAATGCATTAAGTAGCAGTACACACTGAATGTGCTCAGGGTTTAAAATTTTCAAAAGGGAAAGCTATCTTTTCTGCCCACATCAACTAATGTTTGCCAGCTCTGTTTTATTGACTGCAGCTCACTGAACTCCCATTCTATCTTATTTATTTCAAAAAAGAGACTGTATTAGAGCTTTGTAGAAATTGCATTAGTTATAAATAAAATGTTACATATTTAAATTTTCTTTATATAGTTTAAATTCAATTATAAATGCTACTTTGTCATTTTATATTCTTCTTTGTTAATTTATTATTCAAAGGTAAGCTAACCACATTATAGTAAAAAAAGAAAGGGTATAAAATATTATCAGAATATATGGGTCTTATATAACTAACAAAATATTAAGAAATATTAAGAATAAGCCTCTGAACATCTCTTCCTACTCATGGATTTATAAATATATCACTGAGGAGTCTTCAGAAAAAAATAAAATTCTTATAGTCAATCAGAGGGATCCTTCTGTGTCCTTAGTAAAGAATAAATAGATGTATCAGATCTAGAAAAATGAATTTTTTAAAAATTTTATTCTGAAATTAATGAGTTTAAAAGTGTGGGGATGAGCAAACTACACACACAAACACACACACACACACACACACACACACACACACGGAAATCAAAGAGAAAACTATCACTCATTGAATTTTTAATGCATTGTATTTCCAGTACTTTCAAGACCAGGAAGAACCAGGTAAGTGGAATTATTTTCTCTGTAGGTATATATCCCTGATATGGAGAAGTTTCTTCTGTCAAGTCCTTAATGCCTGATAGCCAGTGATTCCAGCTAACTATGTATATTCTGATTTCATGCTATTAGTAATCCTACTTCTTACAAAGAGGTATCTAGAAGTTACATACTAGCTGGCCATCATTCCTCTCCCCACAAATTCTTGACTACGTATCAAAGTACTACAGAGAGGCTGAGATAATTTATATTTGCCATCACAAAAAATAGATGCATATTGTGGTTGATGTATGTATGTGGAAGTCTCTTGTTATATATGTCTGCTGTCTTTTTTGTAAATGAAACACATTACTAAGAATGGAGTATATGGGAGATTAATGAGTCGGGAAGTCGGTAGTCAACTGGACACACATATTAGTACTTGCTATCATACAGGAAGGGAATTGTGGAACCTCTCTTTCTGGATATCCCAAAGGATAATTCATGATCTCTCTTGAAAGATTAGCAGAGCCCTCTTGATTCACAGGATGTAGAAGCATTGAGCAAGTGATTTACTTTAATATTAAACACCTACTTAGCTTTTAGCTTTTCTGTGTCTCAGTTTCTGCCTCCACATAATATCTGAGTTAGCTAAGAACATCCCTTCAACTATCTTTCAGTCATAAATCTTTTCAAAGAAATTAATACATTTGAATCAAGAGTAATTTCTAAAATATTTGTTATACCTGTAAATTCAGATGAATATTTGAAAGTCACATCAGCAAACAAAACAGGAGAGGAAAAAAATTTCTCCTGATAAGTAATTTCTAGAGTATTATAAAATGACTAGAGGCCCAGTGTATGAAATTCATGCACAGGAGGCAGGGATGTTCCTCAACCCAGCCTGCATTCTCTCCAATCTGGGACCTCTCGAGGGATGTCCGACTGCCTGGTAGGATTGGCCAAAATGGGCAGTCGGACATCCTTCTCACAATCCAGGACTGCTGGCTCCAAACTGCTCACCTGCTTGCCTCCCTGATTGCTCCTATCCACTTTTGCTTGCCTGCCTGATGATCCCCTAACCACTACCCTGCCAGCCTAATTAATGTCTATCCGCCCCCCTGCCAGCCTGTTTGCCCCCAACTTCCCTCCTCTGCTGACCTGGTCACCCCTAACTGCCCTCCCCTGCAGGCTTGATCACCCCCAATTGCTCTCCCTTGCAGTCCTATTCCCTCCCAACTGTCCTCCCCTGCTGGCCTGATTACCCACAACTGCCCTCTCTTGCAGGCCTAGAACCTCCCAATGGCCCTCTCCTGCTGGCATCCTATGGTGGCCATCTTGTGTCCACATGGGGGAAGCCCTCTTATGTATTGGAGTGATGGTCAGTCCGCAAATTACTCTTTTATTAGATAGGATAGAGGCATGATGCATGGGTGGGGCCAGCTGGTTTACCTTGAAGAGTTTCCCAGATCAGGGTGGGGATTCCCTTGGGGTGTGGGGCAGTGTGGGGGAGGGGCCTGTGGTGGTTTTCAGCCTGGCCATGCCCCCAGCAACCCAAGCGGAGGCACTGGGATCTGGGATTCATTTATATTCTACAACTGAAACTTTGTAGCCTGGAGCGGAGCCAAGCCTTCTGCTCAGTCCACGGTGACAGCCATTTCTGTTTGGGTTTATTTAAATTCTATATTTAAAACTTTGTAGCCTAGAGTGGAGACCTAGGCACTAGGGCTGCAGAAGCTTGGTTTCCTCCATCCCCTGGGCCACCCTAGTCTCTGCTCCAGCTTCATGGCTGCCACCATTTCTGTTGGGATTATGTATCTTCTATAATTGAAACTTTGTAGCATTGAGTGGAGGACTAGCCTGGCAACGAGGACTAGCCTGGCAACAGCAGATGGAAAGCTTGGTTTCCTCCATTGAGGGGGAAACCCAAGCCTCCCTCCTGCTCTCAGTGGATGCAGCCATCTTGGTTGGGGTTTATTTTCTCCTGATTGTATTGTGGGCATGGCTTGATCAGAGGTATGGTCAATCTGCATATTACTCTTTTATTAGATAGGACTAGAGGCTGATGCATGGATGTGTGCATTAGTGGAGTCCCTGAGCCTGGCCTGTGAGGATGGGGGCAAAACCAGCATTCCAATATTCCCCAAGGGGTCCTGGATTACTAGAAGGCAGTTCTCAGGTGACATACCCTGTAATGGGGCTCCCTCCCCTTTGGTTCAGGGCATGTCACCCAAGAACTGCAGCTGCAAAGTCACCACAGCTTGGCAGCTCCTGTATTGAGCATCTAGCCTCTGGTGGTCAGTGCATATCATAGCTACCAGTTGAACAATAGGACAGTCACTAAGGTTTTTATATAGAGAGAGATTAAATACTCTATTTTATAGCCCCTTATAAGAAGAGAAGCCACATCATTGATTTCAGAAAGTTAAAAAAGAACCTTCTATTTTTTGTCTAATCAAAGAGCAGACTTATAAGACTCTTTAAATTATACATTGCAAATTCAGAGTATAGTAAAATTATAGTTGTATAACTGAGAGAAAAATATTTCCACAAAATCATTTCTAGAATATATACTAATGTGTTAAAATTTAGAAAATTGTTGCTTAGAAAAAGTTAGTATAGTTTTTACATTGATATATAAATATATTTATTTGATATGTTAATACATAAATTATTAAAACAATTTATTGAATCATTAGGAAGTTTTTTCTTTAAGCTATGTAAGAAGTATATTAAATTAAAAATTAGAAATATTGAATGTGGTTTATATTCTATCACCCAAAGATCTGTAATACTGCTCAATTTCATAGTAAACTAATGCAGTGTTTTTTGCCTGTTGAGGTCCCACCTTTTTTTCCCTGAACTATGTGTCATTTTATGTTATGTGTGAATCTTTTCTTCTTAGAAAGCAAATGATATAGTTCTATAAAGAATTTTTTTCTAAATGATCTATGACTTAAAGTGTCTTTTATCTATGACATCAGTATAATTTCAACATTGTCAACAAATATGTGTTTAGGAATCAGTTTAAAGAAAGCATGTCTCTCAGTTTCTCAGTCAAATAAGGTAAATAACTGTCTTCTAAAAATCAACAGGAAAGATTAAGATGACAAGTCAACAGTATATATTATCATGTTGTAAGTGGTGTTCATTCATAACCCAAATAATACAGCAAATGTGACACCTGATGAGAAAAACACTTTCAAGATTTGGTACTGCTACAATAGTAAAGTAGATTTATTAGGCTCCAGTATCTAAATTGGGAATAAAAACACCCTAGTTGATTCATAGATTAGATTTATAAAAGTACTTTACTCAATCTAGGGCAGGAGGTATTTGCAGTTGTTGTTTTTCTGTCAAGACAAAATGTTCAGTTATCCTGTTTATGTCTTCAGCAATAAAATGTCAGGCAAACAAGGCAGAAAAAAAAAAGTGTCATCAATCAAATCTTATAATCCTGTGAAGTGTCTAAGATTCTGTAAATATTAGTTAGAAAATGTGTATTAATTTGCATCAGCTCTAATTAAACAGTTCAAAACATGACAGTGATTTTTACATGAAATATTCAGAATCTAGTAATTTTATACAAACTCAAGCTAGGCAGAAAATATTGGGGCAGAAAAGAAATTGAGTCTCAATTGAACTCAGGAAGGAAGTTGAACAACCACTTACAATGCAACGTCCCTACTTTTAAAATGTTAGAACTTATATACTAGTAAATATTAATCATGGTTGACCAACCAAGTGTCTAAAGCCTGCTTGCCCACTGCCTGAATTGCTATCGTTGCTCAATAATTCAATTTGACTTTGTCCTAGCTAATGACAACAATATGGTATTGCATATATTTAACCTACGTTGACTGATATCTAATTGTTCTTTCCAATCTACACCATCTAGAAATAAAGGTAAAAGCTCAGTGAGGCATAAGAGAAAAAAGCAGATAAAGCAAAAACCACAGTAGTGGTATGCTGAGATGTTAATGAGTGTTTTATGATGATAACGTTTCTTCTTGATATTTGTGCTTAATTTTCATGTGTTTGCATTTTTACAGTTCACTAACTCCTTTGGCTATTTTTGTTATTATTTGAGTGCTTAAAGTTCGCAAAAGGTTTGCAAAGTTGGTCCTGCGTTGAACTCGGTGGCCTCTGTGCTTCCCTAGTTGTGTTGAAATAAAGCAGATATTCCTTGCACAATTAAAAACATAGTGAAAGATTACAATTAAAATGGGAAAAAAATAAGACCTTTTACAGTGAATAGATATTATTAACTCTAGTGAAATAATGGAAAGCAAAATCTTTATTGTTAATTATTATATAACATTACATAAGGTGCATCGTTTTGATTACAATGTGGGCCTTAACAAACTAATGGCAGAAAAATAAAGAAGATTTAACTAGAAATAAATTAAGAAAACAAAGTCAATGTTAAGTTTTGAGGTTTTTTTAAAAGATGTCTTATTGCTCCCAAAGTTAGTTACAGAACAGTTCTTTGAAGTATTATAAAACCTTCGACTTTGTAAAATTAATAATGGAAGGCATTTCTTTGTGTCTAAAATGATACCTGGATTCTCCTAAATATCTGATGCAGATTATTCTTTGAGGTGTTAGTAAACTCAATCTAATATGAATTTATTTTTTACATAGTAAGTATGCCACACATTAACATAACGGATCAACTTATCCTAATATTAACCATTTTTCAATATTACAACGTAAAGTATTTTTCTGAGATTCAGTTTTAGTTTTGTTTTCCAATTAATTATGTGGGTCCAACACCTAGGTGTATGTAGTGAATAATACTATTTTAAAGAGCTTTTATTTTTTAAAAGCATATTGGACCATATTTCTGAAAGAAGAAATTTAGGACAGTCATGAGGTCATCTTAGGTGACAAAATTAAAATTAGGAGAAAATCTAGGCTTATAAAAATATGGGTGAAACTAAAGTAAAAAAAATAGTGCCTGAAGAAGAAATCACTGTATGTATACTGAAAGTAACCAAATTAATATTGGGATTTTTCATTAACTTATCACTAAATAAATGAAAATTATATATTAATAACATAATAGTAAGCAACAATATATTTAAATTTTAAAGACACATGAGTTTGAACTGTAATATTTTTAATATAAGTTAAAAACAGTAAGCTCTTAGCCAAATTACTTAATCTTTTAATTAATTCTTACATCTAGAAAAAGAGGATAATATTTATTCTCCTAAAGGCAAATCTAAGATATTTATAAACAGATACTTGACATATTTTAATCTTATGGTATATCATATCAAAGACTGGATATCTTATAAATAAACTTGCATAGGTCATTTTATAAAACCATACAATGCACAACTTAGAAAGAATGATTTCTGTTCAGATCATGTAAATTTTTTTCTCAAGAAATAAGATGAGGATATAAATATATGTTACAGTCATTGTAGTTCTTAATATAAAGTTTCCAGTTTTATCAATGGCCTTTATTTGCCTGGTACATGTAATAGGAATTATTGCTACAATCACTTTGATATTTTTTAATGATTTTTTTTAAAGAGAGTGAGGAATTGTTTTTCTATTACTTTATGCATTCATTGCATGATTCTTGTATGTGCCCACAATCTTTGCATATCAGGGACGATGCTTTAATCCAGTGATCAGCAAATTGTGGCTCGTGAGCCACATGTGGCTCTTTGGCCCCTTGAGTATGGCTCTTCCACAAAATACCACTGCCAGGGTGAGTCTATTTTAAAGAAGTGGCATTAGAAGTTTGTTTTAAAAAATTGGCTCTCAAAAGAAATTTTAATCGTTATACTGTTTATATTTGGCTCTGTTTACTAATGAGTTTGCCAACCACTGCTCTAACCAACTGAGTTACCCAGCCAGGGCACTGCCACAATCGTTTTAGAGTATACATAAATAGAGGCCTGGTGCATGAAATTCATACATGGGAGAGGGACAGGGGGTATCTCTCAGCCCAGCCTGAACCCTCTCTAATCTGGGACCCCTTGAGGGATTTCTGACTGCCCATTTATGCCCGATCCCTGTAGGATCGGGCCTAAACGGGCAGTTGGACATCCTTCTCACAATCCAGTACTGCTAGCTCCAAACTGCTTGCCTGTCTGCCTCCCTGATTGCCCTTAACCGCTTCAGCCTGCCAGCCTGATCACCACCTAACCACTACCCTGCCAGCCTAACTGATGCCTAGCTTCTCCCCTGCTAACCTGTTTGCCCCCAACTTCCCTCCTCTGCCGGCATGATCATCCCTAATTGCCCTCCCCTGCAGACCTGGTCCCTCCCAAATGCCCTCCCCTGCTGGCCTGATGGCCCACAACTGCCCTCCCTTGCAGGCCTGGAACCTCTCACTATCCTCCCCTGCTGGCCATCTTGTGTCCACATGGGGGCAGGATCTTTGACTACATGGGGGCAGCTCTCTTGTTTGTTGGAGTGATGGTCAATCTGCGTATTAGTCTTGTATTAGATAGGATGTGCTATACATCTGGCTGTGCATTTCACACACATTATCTTATTTGGTGACCATAGAAATACTATGGGCTGCTTGTATCTATACTAATAAAAGAGAAATATGATGATTGACTATACCTCTGTGATCTCCACAAACCAATAAGTAATGAGTATGTGAATTGACCCAACAAATATGGCAAATTAATTTGCATACACAAGCACCGAGAGATGACTGAAGTCAACTGAAGACTGAAGAGACTAGGCTCCTCCATTGTGGCCAGAGCAAAGGCCTAGGTCCTGGGTACCAGAGGAAATCTAGTGCTGGCAGACAGGGGAAGGAAGGCCTATTGCACAAATCTTCGTGCAATTATATAACTAGAGGCCCAGTGCACAAAATTCGTGCATGGGAGGCAGGGGATGTCCCTCAGCCCAGACTGCACCCTCTCCAATATGGGACCCCTCGAGAAATGTCTGACTGCCTGTTTAGGCCCGATCCCAGTAAAGCCTAAACACACAGACCAATATGCTTCTCACAATCCAGGACTGCTGGCTCCAAATTGCTCACCTGTCTGCCTCCCTGATCGCCCCTAACCGCTTCTGCCTGCCAGCATAATTACTTCCTAACCACTGCCCTGCCAGCCTCATTGATGTCTAACTGCTCCCCTGCCAGCCTATTTGCCACCAATTTCCCTCCTCTGCTAGTCTGGTCACCCCTAACTTCCCTCCCCTGCTGGCCTGATTGCCCACAACTGTCCTTCCTTGCAGGCCCAGAATCTTCCAACAGCCCTCCCCTGCTGGCCATCTTGTGGTGGCCATCTTGTGTCTACATGGAGGCAGCCCTCTTCTGTGTTGGAATGATGGTCAATCTGAAAATTACTTTTATTAAGATAGAGGCATGGTGCATGGGTGGGGGACAGCTGGTTTGCTTTGAAGTGTGTCCCAGATCAGGGTGGGGGTTCCTTTGGGGTGTGGGTCGGCCTGGGCGAGGGATCTGTGGTGGTTTGCAGGCTGGCCACGCCCCCCATTGACCTAAGAGGAGGCGCTGGGATCTGGGATTAATTGATGTTCTACAATTGAAACTTTGTAGCTTGGAGTGGAACCAAGCCTTCTGCTTGCTCCATGGCAGCAGCCATTTCTGTTGGGATATTTACCTTCAATTTTTGAAACTTTGTAGCCTAGAGTGGAGGCCTAGGCTGGCCAGGGCTACAGAGGGTTGGCTTCCTCCATTGCCATGGCAACCCTAGCCTCTGCTCTCTCTAGCTCCATGGCTGCCACCATTTCTGTTGTAATATATGTAATTTCTATAGTTGAAACTTTGTAGCATTGAGTGGAGGCTTTGGCCAGCAACAGCAGGCAGAAAGCTTGGCTTCCTCCGTTGCCAGAGAAAACCAAGCCTCTCTCCTGCTCTCAGTGGCTGAAGCCATCTGGTTGCGGTTTATTTGCATAATTTTCTCCTTATTGGCTGATGGGCATGACTGTGGGCGTGGCTTGATCAGAGGTACAGTCAATTTGCATATTACTCTTTTATTAGATAGGATTGAGGAATTTCAACTTCAGTAGAGTTATTCAAATGGCAGAAATTTGCAGAGTAGTAGAATCAGGTTTCACATTCAGGAATTTCAGACTTTAAATAGCATGCTCTTAACTTATCTAAAGTTTTTACATATAGAATGGCAAATTTAAATCAACCTGCCTTTCCCCCATAGTATTTATCACTAGTTGAAGTTACATATTTCTTCTTGTCACTTCCTGCCTCCTCAACTTGTTTCTAAGTCCTGTGAGTAAGGAAATATGTTGCCTCTTCACTGCTTTATGCCTCACCCCTGGTATAAACTTGGTACATCTAGGAACTCAATATTTATTGAATAAATATGTAAATGAATAATTTTTTAGATGAAGCACAACTGTGCATGGATTAGCCCCTCAATGCCCTAAAAGAATGGCTCATTGCTATGATTCAGAGTCATTTTTATCAATCTTTATAACTGGTAGACATTTCAATTTTCCAAACTAGGGGAGTCCTGTCCTTACCTCTAAGGGATAATCGATAGATAGATTAGAGTTCCTTGAGTACCAGAGGCATAATTAGTTACCATTAGGAAAAATAAAAGGTGAAAGTATCAATAGGATTGCTTTAAAATGACCATAGTTGAGATTTAAATGAAATAATTTATTTCACATTGATAAACTAAAATAAAGCCTTAATATTTAAAATAACAGAATCTAAAATAATAAAAGGGTAATATGCTAATTAGACCAGATGTCCTTCCAGGTGTCATTCCGGACATTCTTCCAGACAAAGCCAGGGCCAAAAGGAAGCCAGCCCAGGTCCTGGGTGCCAGAGGGAAGCCAGTGCCAGCAGTTGGGGGAAGGCCTATTTTTGTAAGAATTTTGTGCATCAGGCCTCTAGTTAGAATATAATGAAGTTCCAAGATGCAATAATCCATTGATTTAGCTGCAGTGCTTTAGATATGGACTTCTGTGAAGCTAAGAATTATGACTATTTTTGAGTGGAGTATCTTGACCAAATTCAGGTACAAGAAATAATCTGCAGTAGGCCCTTTATAAACTGTAATCTTTCCATGTGATGGTTGTTTAATATTTGCAATGTTCTCTTCAGTAATTCCTAACTTTATGCAGAAAATACTGTATTTTTATGCCATCCTTTTAAATAAAGTAAAGATAAACTTAGTTCCCTTTTTTGCTCTTCATTTTTTCCCTTCTCTTTCACTTTAACTGCATCACCATAACATCATAGGAGTAGTGCAAAAGGCAGGAAGTTATTTTTCTTAGATTAATACATTATTTATGCTTTACTTTTGAAAAACATGTGTCTATTTTGAGTCTATATATTTATTTACCTGTACAAATTTAAACATGCAAGTGACTATCATTTGAATTGCATTTGCAAACTATGACCTGATAATTGTAGTAGACAAAGCATTTATAAATATACTAGAGGACCAGTGCATGAAATTTGTGCATGGGGGAGGTCCCTCAGTCCTGCCTGTACCCTCTCCAATCTGGGACCACTCAGGGGATGTCTGACTGCCTCTTGCAATACAGGACCACTGGCTTCTAATTCCTCTGCCTGCCTGCCTGATTGGCACTAACTGCTCCCTTGCTCGTCTGATTGCTTCTAACCACCTTTGCCTCACCCTGCACCCGGGACCCAGGGTTCCCTCCACCTGCTAGTCACAGACACCCAGGACCCAGACCAGCTTTCTTTGGGCTGGCCATAGCCTCAGGGGACTGTGGGTGAATGGCTTCGCCTTGGTCACAGCTGCAGTTGCCCAGGACCATGGTGCAGGTGGCTTGTCCCTCTCCCAGGCCGCAGCTCAGCCACTGGCACCTGGGACCACAGTCTGGGTGGCTTGTCTCTCTCCAGAGCCACAGCCTGGCTAGTCCCCCCATTCGTCTCTCCCAAGTGTTGAGTGTCTGAGACCTTATGTTACCGTGTGACATCATGTGGGCATCACAACTATTTGCATATTATCTCTTTTATTATATAAGATTATTTTAACTGTGGAAATTATTTTAATTTGTTTTTATATTGATATATAATATCAAAAACTATATTAAGTGAGTTGATTTATGTATTCAATTGGCAAATAATGAGTTAGCTACTGTAAGATCATAAATTTTGCTTGTGGTAGGGGACAATTATTTTTTCCTCATATTGTAGCATATTTTAACTTTGAGTCATTCAGAATTTACTTAGAAACAGCTATAATGTATAAAATTATTTGTAAAAAATTATTCAAGATAACTATTTAAAATATACTTCTTAGATATTGTGTTTTCAATAAATAAATATTTCATTTATTAAGAATAAATTTTCTGAATCATATTGGCAGAATCAAACCAAGTTTTATTTATTTATTTATTTATTTATTTATTTATTTATTTATTTATTTGATATGTTTTTTATTGATTTTTTACAGAGTGGACGGGAGAGGGATAGAAAGTCAGAAACATCGATGAGAGAGAGACATTGATCGGGGGCCTCTTGCACGCCTTCTACCGGGGATGTGCCCGCAGCCAAGGTACATGCCCTTGCCGGAATCAAACCTGGGACCCTTCAGTCTGCAGTCTGACGCTCTATCCACTGAGCCAAACCGGTCTCAGCAAACCAAGTTTAAATAATTATAAAAAATAGAGGTTTATGAACTGTACAAATGTCTTATTCATGTGTTTGCTTAAAATAACAATTTCAAGATAATTTTAATTTTTATAATAAACTAGAGGCCTGATGCAAAAAATTCTTGCACAGGGGGGCAGGGGATGTCCCTTAGCCCAGCCTACACCGTCTCTAACCTGGGATCCCTCGAGGGATCGGGCCTAAATGGACAGTTGGACATCCTTCTCACAACCCAGTACTGCTGGCTCCAAAATTCTCACCTGCCTGCCTCCCTGATTGCCCCTAACCGCTTCTGCCTGCCAGCCTGATCACCCCCTAACCACTACCCTGCCAGCCAAACTGATATCTAACTCTCCCCTGCCAGCCTGTCTGCTCCTAACTTCCCTCCTCTGTGGCCTGGTCACTCCTAACTGGCCTCCCCTGCAGGCTTGATCACCCCTAACTGCCCTCCGTTGCAGGCCTGGTCCCTCCCAACTGCCCTCCCCTGCAGGCCTGATCTCCCACAACTGCCCTCCCTTACAGGGCCTGGAACCTCTAATGGCCCTCCCCTGCTGGCCATCTTGTGGTGGCCATCTTGTGTCCACATGGGGGAAGGATCTTTGACCACATGGGGGCAGCCGTCTTGTGTGTTGGAGTGATGGTCTTTACTCTTTTATTAGATAGGATTCTCAAAGCAAGTGAGATCAACTTACATTTTTAAATTTAAATAAATTCAAAATGAAACATTAATATCAAAATTATGAATAAAATTTATATATATAAAAGCCTAAGTGACCATCAGACCATCCAACTGTCCAACTAATAGCTGTGACATGCACTGACTATCAGGGGGCAGGGACTCAACTCAAGGGCTACCTAGCTGTGGTGACTTGGCAGCTGTGGTTCTTAGGTGACACACGCAGAACCAGAGAGAAGAGAAGCAGATTTTGGGGTGTGTCACCGGAGAATCACCCTCTCACAATCTGGGAACCCTCAGGGGATGTCAGAGATCTGGTTTCTGCCCAGTTCCCCCAGGCCATGCCTAGGGATCCCATTGGTGCAAAAATCCCTGCTTTGGCCTGTAGTAGTAATAAAAGACTACAGAGGCTCTATATAGAAATGGTACTTATTATATATTCAGATAATAATATTTATTTTTAGCGCTGTGAATCAATATATTTGGGGTGAGGAAGAGAACTATATTGTTTCATAATACTTTTTCAATTTGATTCATAACTTTTTAAAAAGTATATTTTATTGACTTTTTACAGAGAGGGAGGGAGAGGAATAGAGAGTTAGGGACATCCATGAGAGAGAAACATTGATCAGCTGCCTCCTGCACAATCCCTACTGGTTATGTGCCTACAACCAAGGTACATGCCCTTGACTGGAATTGAACCTGGGACTCTTGAGTCCACAGGCCAACACTCTATCCACTGAGCCAAACTGGATAGGGCTTATTTATAACTTTTTAAAAAAAAAACTTTTTTAGTATCCTTTAAAAATACTTTTCATTATATAGTTTGGATTTGAACTAATTATTTTTTATTAAGCATAACATATAGATGGTAAAAATGGTAAATAAGTATGCTTGCAAGGAAAGCCAAAAAGTATAGCAAATTATTACAATCCGACTTACATTGTAGTTTGTGCAAAACTTAAATGTTTTGTATTAAAGCTTTTTTCCATGTTTTTTGTTTTGTTTTGTTTTGTGTGTGTGTGTGTGTGTGTGTGTGTGTGTGTTTTCAATTTAAGAGCATTTTCAATTCACCAGTCCTCACAAATGGGATTAATTTAAAACTACTCATTCAAAACTTCTCAACATCTAGTTTTAAAATGCATCTAATGGTCACTTTGGCTGGTGTGACTGAGTTGGTTGGACACTGTCTTATACACAGGAAGATTGCTGGTTTGATTCCCTGTCAGGCCATATGCTCAGGTTGCAGGCTTAAATCCCAGTAGTGAGCCTGCAGGAGGCTTCACAGCAATCTCTCTCTCTCTCTCCCTTCCTTTATCTCTATATATCAAATATATATATCAAATATATATATATATATTCCTTTTAAAAAAATAAATACATTTAATTTTATAGCCATAATCACCCTGGCACTCAATTTTTATTGTTCAAAAACATATTGCTCATAAGTAATTCAGGAAACCAACAACTATTTTTTATGTTTATGGAAGCAAAAAATGTTTTCTGAAATTTCTGATTATTCTT
The DNA here is from genome assembly GCA_027563665.1 of Antrozous pallidus. Classification (NCBI taxonomy): domain Eukaryota; kingdom Metazoa; phylum Chordata; class Mammalia; order Chiroptera; family Vespertilionidae; genus Antrozous; species Antrozous pallidus. The sequence goes on from CM050519.1 coordinate 30,930,386, forward strand.
ATAAGTTAGTTATCACCATCATTAGTATATTCAAGAGAATTTTTGTAGTTTATAACTCATGTTCAACTTTTGAATAATAAAGAGAGCCAAGAAATGTAATGAATAAAAAGTACAATCTATATTTTAACTGTTAAGTAAACATATATAAAATAAGTCTATTTTCTGCAAGAAACAGTATATTTACTAAGCGAATAGAAGTTCCATAGTACATTATGAAAAAGTAGTCATAGCCAAAACAGAATATAAACGAGAATGAATAGCAAAAAAACAGTTACTTTTCTTAGTTACAAAACTTTCCCATATGTGTTTTTCCTGTATTATGATAAAACATAATATTTACATTTCACTGGGGAAATATTTTCACACATTGTTTTCTTTATCCCTGAGGATTCCAGAAACTCTTGGGAATAAACTGCCCAAATTATGGAAAAATAATCTTCTCATTCATAGGTCATATAGTGAAGAAAAATTTTATAGGTGGTATAATTTACCTACCAATGGATAAACCACCTAAATATTCAAAATAAAACAGGATTTATTTTGAAAAGTCCTGCTTATTTAAAATAGTCTCTTTAAATATTTTTGAAATGGAAGTCTATGCTATTGTGATGTTCCTCTATTCTATGTGAATGGGTAGAGTATTACTGTAAGGTAAAATGTAGTAACTTACAGATATTTACTGTAAATTATAAAGCAACAAAGAAAAATAATGAAATAAATTTTTATAGCTAATTATATAACAATGGCTAAAATCAAGTCATTAAAAAATACTCAATCCAAAGAAAGCTAAAAAAGAGAGAGAAATGAACAAATGGAAGAAATAAATTATGAGTAATAAGATGATATATACAAACATAATATTATGAATAATTACAATATGTGTGAATGAATTCAACATCCCATTAAAAATCAAAGATTGTCATAAAAGATAAAAAGCATACCTGACTAACATGCATTTTAAACATAAACACACAGATTAAATGTGAAAAGAGAAAAATATATATATTGTTAGTAGTATTAAAAATAAATCTGTCCAGACTGGTGTAGCTCAGTCTGTGAACCAGGAAGTCAGGGTCCAATTCCCAGTCAGGGTACATGCCTAAGGCTGCAGGCTTGGTCCCCAGTGGAATGCATGTAGGAAGCAGCCCATCAATGGTTCTGTCTCATCATTGATGTTTCTGTATTTCTTTCCCTCTCCTATCCTCTCTGAAATCAATAAAAATAAAAAAAAGAAATCAGGGGTAGCTATAGTAATAATAGACAAAGTAGATTTCAGAACAAAAAGTATTCCCCCAAATAAGGAGGGCTATTTCATAATAATGTGTTGATTAAAAGGACATTACAATCCTAACATTTCTGCCCAACTAACAACTTCAAAATACATGGAATGAAAGCAAATAAAAATGCAAGTAAACAGAAAATCAGTAGGGGTATGGAAGATTTTAGCAATCTAATGAGCTAACTTGATCTAATGGACATTAAGGAACACTTTATCTAAAAAATAGCATAATAATAAACATTTTTTTTAAAATGCACCTAGAATATACACAAAGTAAATGATACTTTGGTACATAAATATGTTTCAAATCTAAAAGAATTGAACTCACAATAAAGGATGTTCTATGACCATAATAGGATTAAACTAGAAATTAATAATTGATATCTGGAAAATCTCCAAATATTTATATAAATTCTACATTTTAATATAACTCCTGGGCAAAAAAAAAACACAAATAAAAAATTAGAAATTATTTTGGGTTGAATATACATATGTAGTTTGGTAAAATGCCACAAACAGTAGTTTGAGGGACATTTATATCAATAAATTCCTATATGAGACATTTTTAAAAAGCTTCAAACCAAGGATCCTAGTTTCCTCTTTAATAAACTAGAAAAAAAATAAGAAAGTAAACCTAAAATTCTCCAAAAACTTATATAGATGAACTTATATAGATAATTAAAACTTATATAGATAATTAAAAAAAATCTTAGACAAAATCAAGGTAACAATTTTTTTACTCATAGATAAATTTATCCATTTAGAGGAGTAAATGTGAGAAACTTCTAGCCAGACTGATGAAAAAAAGAAAATAATTTTAAAAAAATTACAACTATTAGTAATGAGAGGTGGTGACATAAAATTCTACAGATGTCAAATAGATAATAAGGAAAAATGATTAAATACATTATGGGGATAGATTTAACAGTTTTATGAAACTTTAAAAAATAAATAATAATGAATTTCATAGAAACTCTTCCAGTAAATTTAAAAGGAATATTCTTAAATTTATCTGCAAGGTAAGAATTGATCTGATACAAAAACCATAAAAAATACATTAAAAGAAAAGACAATCAAAAGCCAATATCCACTGTAACTATAGAACCAAAATTATAGCAAATGGAATCTAATATTGCATTAACAGGATAATAGATCATGACTGTGATGGTTAATTTTATGTGTCAATATCACTAATTCACAGGATACCCAGATTTTTGGGTAAACATTATTCATCTAATCAGTTAAACTCGACCCTCTCCCAAGTAATAGAGAATTTTTACTGCCTCATCAACAAACTGGGACATCTGCTTTTTTCCTACCTTTGGAGTTGAATTTTATAATGTAAATAATGAAGTTGTTTTTTGGTTTAATTCTTATGTAGCTTGAGTCAAGTATCTCAATACCCCTAGAGAAACTGACCTTTGAGCTAATGAAGTACTAATGCCCAGACAGCAAATCTTAAAGAAAAAAGAAGTGCTTATAATCTCACAGCCTTCCTTGTATAGTATTTGATATATCCATTCAATGAATATATCAAAGTTACCAATAGAAAAAAAAACTCTAAGAGATTTTTTTAAAATATATTTTTATTGATTTTTTACAGAGCAGAAGGGAGAGGGATACAAAGTCAGAAACATCGATGAGAGAGAGACATCGATCAGCTGCCTCTTGCACACCCCCTACTGGGGATGTGCCCACAGCCAAGGTACATGCCCTTGCTGGAATCGAACCCGGGACCCTTCAGTCCGCAGTCCAACACTCTATCCACTGAGCCAAACTGGTCTCTGCTCTAAGAGATTTTAATTGATCCTATTTCATAGTTTAAGAACATTATCACAACTTTTAAATTTAGCACTTTTCTAGTTTAAACATAATTTTCTACTTTTGATGCATATTAAAAGTAGTTGTCACAACATGCTTTAATGCATTTGCAAACCAAATAAATCATGATAATTCAGATTATTACTTTTCAATTACAAATGATCTGTGATTCCAAAATACTGTGCTTTGGACCCTCTTCTGGTAATAAACTCCATTAGCTATCTGGCATTGTCCTTGTCATAGGCAAATTGTCTATTTGCAACTGACAATGGGTGATTAATAAAGGTTATTTGGATGTTCTACATAGATACTCAAGGATAGCAGAAATCCTGGAGAACTGAAATGCCTCTACTCAGCTATTGCAAATAACTTCCCTAGTGAGGATTGTTGTTCCTTGAAATTTTTAGTTTACTTAACTTAGAAATTTTGAAATTACATGAAAATTGCCTCCATTTGATGCAAATACAATTACTCTAAGGTTTTGAGACTTTTTTTAAAAAATTAAATATATAGTTGTCACAGTATAGCTTTCTCTGAAAATTCCTCAAGATTGACATAGATCTCTATTCTCAAAAGACCTGTGTACTTAAACATTTCTATCATTATGCTTTGTATTCAAAGAAGAGTGATTCTTGGTATCATTTTTCTAATTATTTGTATAATGATATCAGAAGACCTCAGTGTGTGGGCAGAAAGAACAAGAGAAGGTGATTGTAAGGTGATTTTCTGCCCACTTGGGACACTCTTGCTTTGAGTGTCCCAGAGTGGGCAGAAAATCTGCTTAAGACAATATAAAAATGTGAGTGGCAGAGACTAATGAACTGGTTTTGTGTACTTGCCTTCCTGAATATAAATTTAATGAACCTTCACCTATCTCTTAAAAAACTCAGCAATTCATTCTTCTCAAGGGCAGATTTGAATACTAATACTACAAATAATAATAATTTATGTTTATATCTTAGGACTATTGTGAGAATATAATAATGTAATGACTATTATATTACTTTGAAAATTAATACACAATATTCAAATAGTAATTTTATGAATAATTTGAGAACTGCTAAAGCTGCAATACTTTTCAAAAATTGGGCCACTATATTTGCTACACAAAATACATATTAAAAATATTTTGCATTGTTCTCATGACTCTTCCTTTAATGCAACTAACACTTTAATTTTAAAATATGTGGACAATTTAGAAATCATATTTTAGTATAAAACTTTTTTATATTTTATATTTATAAAAATACTAGTGGCCCAGTGCACAAAATTTATGCATGGGGATGTTGTCTCTCAGTGCAGCCTGTACCCTCTCCAATCTGGGACCCCTCAGGGGATGTCTGACTCCAGTTTAAGCCCCATCTCTGTGGGATCAGGCCTAAACTGGCAGTCGGACATCCCACTCGCAATTTGAGACCACTAACCACTTACCTGCCTGCCTGCCTAATGGCCCCTAACCACACTGCCTGGGACCTGCTCTTTCCCAACAGCCCCCCCTACTGGCCTTCTCACCCTCAACTGGCCCCCCACCAGCCTGCTTACCACCAATTGCCCCCACACTGGCCTACTTGCCCCCAACTACTCTCTTCTCCTGGCCTGATGGGCCCAAACTTCCTCTTCCTCGGCCCAGCCACCATGGCTTTGTCCAGAAGGATGTTCAGAAGGTCTCCTGAAAGGTCTCCCAGTCTAATTACCATATTACCCTTTTATTATTATAGATTAGTATAGATGAAATGCTAAATAAGCAAAACTACAAAATGCTAAGTAAATAAGCTTATCCTACCGTGAGCCATAATCAGAGAGATGAGTGGCTAGCACACAAAACAGATACTTACCAAACATCGTTATAATTAAATTACATTGAGGACATGAAAATTCAAGAATGTTTTACTATTACATTTATAAAAATAGATCATATTTAATTTACAGCATTAAGACTATTTTGGGAAAGGTCATATATAACACTTGTGAAAAGAGTGCTGAGAATTTAATAGTGATGGACAAAAAAAATAAAACATAGCAAAGGTCATTCTATATAATAAAAAGTAATATGCAAATTGAACATCGCTCTAACACACAAGATGGCTGCCCCCATGTGGTCAAAGATGGCTACCCCCATGTGAACAAAAAATGGTCACCACAAGATGGCCATCAGGGGAGGGCAGTTGTGGGCGATCAGGCCAGCAAGGGAGGGCAGCTAAGGGAAATTGGGCCAGCATGGGAGGGCAGTTAGGAGAAACCAGGCTGGCAAGGGAGGGAAGTTAGGGGTGTGAAAGAGCCAGCAGGGGAGGACAGTTAGGGGCAATCAGGTCTGTAGGGGAGGAAAGTTAGCAGTGACCAGGCCAGAGGGGAAGGGCATTTACAGGTGACCAGGCTGGCAAGGAAGGGCAGTTAGTAGTGAGCAGATCAGCAGGGGAGGATAATTAGGGGCAATCAGGCCAGCAGGAGAGCAGTGAGGCATTGATCAGGCTGGCAGGGGAATGGTTAGGGGGTAACCAGGCTGGCAGGTGAAGCAGTTAGTGGCAATCAGGCCGGCAGGCAGGCAAGTGGTTGGGAACCAGTAGTGCTGGATTGTGAAAGGAATGTCCCAGATTGGAGAGGGTGCAGGCTGGGCTGAGGAACAGCACCCCCTCCCCCTCTGCATGAAGTTTGTGCAGCGGGCCTCTAGTAAATATATAATCATAAATTTTAACCACTTGTGAAAACTATACTAAATAGGGGTCATTGGCCTTCCTAAAACTATAAAGACTTTATGGATTTTATGGCAAACATCTCTTTTTCTGTTTCTGGCCTTACCACAAATTCTATATATTTTAGAAATAATTCCCAATGAAATTTTAGTAGCCTAAAGAGGATCATGTATATTTAATATGAATCTTTTCAGAATAGCTCCAAAAAGATGACACGTTTCTACACAATAAAGCCACCATAGGCCTTGAAAAGCTATATGTTCGATAAATGTGCTGTGTTTTTGCCATGAAATTTTCAACCTTAATAAAAATAGTCTCCTGAACTTTAAAACAAAGTTTAGAAGATACACGTTAGCATAAGAATATAAAAAATTAATCTAGTAATCTAGTGATATTGACTAGATTACTTTTAGGGCAGGGATTTACCTGTGCTGATTGGCAAGCCTGTCCTATCATGAAGCACTCTCTGGTAAACAAAGCAGAAGGGCAGTCTGCAATGGCCACAATATTCACGATCAGACAGTCACCTGAAATCTTCATCCTGCAAACAACAAGCTCTGCGGCTCCATGCGGAGAGGTACAATCAGCACACCAATCAGTACTATGTTACAGTACTTTTAAAAATTATGCTGCCTTACTTATCTGTTGAAACAGCCCTGATAATAACAAACCGTTATCTCCATTTTGCAGATGAGGAAACCAAGAGTCAGAGACAATATCTGTTAGTATAAATTTTACTGTAAAAAAAAAAAAGAAACTTTACTCTAAAAAATAATAAAGATATTCTCCTTCTAAAAAAAGACTCCCAATATAAGTGTTATGACAAGAATAAAAGTTATTGCGGCATAAGGCAGATATAATTGCCATAAAAAATATGAAGATAAAACCACAAAGAGTTTAAAGAACAAAGTATTGATGCAATTTATATCATCTTGTTGATGGTAGACAAAGGTGTTGGTTGGGGAAAAAAAATTCATGGAAATAGATTTAATGAAGATTAAAGAATTGGACCCAGAGAGTTGAAATTATTATAAACACATGTTTGGAGTTGGAAAAATATGGAATCATTTTATAGAGAAGAATAAATAAATCAGTGAAATCAGGGTTATCTTTAAGGGAAACATTTGAGACAAGTTTAGAAAGGTAGTGCAGGGGTGAAGTTGTATAGGACCATACACAACTAGGCTAATGTGTTTATGCTTTTTGCAGGGAAACAGCAGGGTTAAAGGGCTAACATAATTAAAGGTACTTTTTACAAAGTTGAATCTGCCTTTAATGAGATTGGTGAATTGAGTAGGAAGCACTGAATGAAGAGGAAAGTCAAGTAGTTCCTGGAACTAACAAAGAGAGAATAGAATATGGTAGGGAACCTACTCTAATAAAAGAGAAACATTCAAATTGCCATCACTCCAATCAGAGTGAGTATGCAAATTAAACTAAAATGATGGCGGCAGCCCAACCCCCAGCCTCTCTGGGCCTGTGAGAGTCGGAGAAGTCAGGTTGCCAGCACCTGAAGCTGGCTGCAGCCAGGGAGACCAAGAAGCTGCCTGCCCGGTGATCCCAGGCCGCAGCCAGCCTCAGAAGCCTCACGTCTGCCTGCCCCACATCCTAGGGAAGACAGAGAATCGGGGCCACAGTGCCAGAGGCTGGCTGCAGCCAGAAAATAAATAAGCCACCTGCCCTGTGATCCCAGGCTGCAGCCATCAGCAGAGACCTCACATCTGCCTGCTCCACGTCTTGGGGGATACTGAGAAACAGGGCCCCAGCACCTGAGGCTGATGCAGCCTAGAAGACAAAGAAGCTGCCTGTCCCATGATCCCAGGCCTCAGCCAGCTGGAGAAGCCACCCACACCACATCCTGGGGGAGACAAGAAACCAGGTCCCAGTGCCTGAGGCTGGCTGCAGCCCGGGAGATGAAGAAGCCACCTGCCCCGTGATCCCAGGCTGCAGCTAGCTGGAGAAATTGCCCACACTGCATCCCAGGGAAGACGGAGAAGCCACCTGCCTGCAGTCCAGGCACCTTTTCCTGTGGCTGGCTACAGCCTGTTAGATGTATAAGCCGCCCAGCCTGCAATCCCTGGGGACTAGTACCTGAGGCTGGCTGTGGCCTGGGAGATGGAGAAGCTGCCCACCACGAGGTCCCAGGCACCAGCATTTGCAGCTGCAGCACAGGCAAAGCCACCTGCCCACTATCCCCTGAGGCTGCAGCCAGCCTGGGTGCCTATGGCTGACTAGAGGGTGGGAAGCCCAGGTCCCAGATACCTATAGCCTGCTGGAGGAAGGAATCCTGGGCTCTGGGTGCAGGGCCAAGGCAGAGGTGGTTAGGGGCAATCAAGCCAGCAGGAGATCAGTGAGAGATGATCAGGCTGGCAGGCAGAAGCAGGTAGGGGCAATCGGGCAGGCAGGTGAGTGGTTAGGAGCCAGCAGTTCTGGATTGTGAGAGGGATGTCTGACTGCCGGTTATCCCATGAGGGGTCCCAGATTGGAGGGGTTGCAGGCCGGGCTGAGGGGCACCCTCCTCACTGCCCCCCATGCACAAATTTTTGTATTGGGCCTCTAGTAAATACATAATGAGGGAAATTGATGTGAGAGATACTACGAAAATAGAATTGACAAGACTTATTTAACAAATTTGGGAGTATGAAGGCTTAATGGACTTTTCAAAAATACTTTGATAAGTTGAACTTGTATGACTCAGAGAATAGTAATGACATTGACCAAAATTGGGAATTCTGGAGAAATGGTTGCTTTACCATGTTCATTTGGACATGCTAACAGGTTATCTTGAAACCTCAAACTGCATAAATGTTAATATTTATTTGGCAAGAAATAGATATGGTTCATATCTGCTACCTCCTGCACACACCCTACAGGGGATTGAGCCAGCCACTGGGCAAGTGCCCTAACTTAGAATTGAACCAGCAACCTTTTGGTGCATAGGATGCTGCTCAACCAGCTGAGCCACACGGGCCATGGCCATAGACTTGCCTTTTTATTTTTCTAAGTTATTTACGCCTGCTTTTGGGAAGGGAATTGGAATGCAGCATTTGTATTTAGGACCCAGACTTACATGCCTCTTGCTTTTTGAACCCTTCTTGAGTATCTACAGTGACATAGAAAAAAAGATATACTATGAACAGCTTATTATCAATTGTACCCTTAAGATCCATAATGCAAAAGCATCCTTAGAATCTTGGGGAAAATTAATAACATAAAGGAAAAATTAATAAATTTATAAGCATTTTTACCCAAATATTAAAATGAGTGGTAAGTATTAACATTTTGTCATGAAAGAATGCTGTACTCAGCAATTAAATACAAAGACATTAATAAATTGACTAAATGAGGGCCAAGTTTTTCAGAATGTTTCCCCAACTTTCCATACATTGACAGTGTGTTTGAGAGACCCCTTTAATTGTTTTCTATTTTTAATATATCATCACAATTACTAAGTTTTTCTGAAAATTATTCATCCTTTTAGGCTTGAAATTACCCCGATAGGGTGTCTATTTTTGCATAAAAATTACTATGCGGCCCCAGCCAGTTTAGTTCAATGTACAGAGCGTCAGCCTGCAGACCAAGAACCCCAGGTTTGATTACAGTTAAGGATATGTAATAACTTGGTTGCAAGCTCCTCGCTGGTTGGGCTCCTGCAGGAGGCAATCAATTGATGTGTTTCTCTGACATGGATATTTCTGTCTTTCCCTCTCTCTTCCACTCTCTCTAAAATAATCAATGAAAAGATATCATTGAGTGAGGATTAAAAAACAAACACATTACTATATGAAAGCATCCAATGTAATCTAGAATATATGCTAAATCAATGCTTACATGACAAAAAATAAACACACATTATCTTAATCTTTTCAATTATTTCAGTTGATAAAACATGGAAGTGTGCTAGTTTACCTAAATGTGCCTTAAAGAGAAAATTCTGCAGATGAAGTGACAAAAGCTATCTGGGTTCTTTATTATGTATTCTCTTTATATCTAAAAGAACTCTAGCATTTATACAAAAACAGCATTTCCTTTTTTAGGTGTGTATCATAACACAGCAAAGGAAAGATGACATTTCCAGACTAGTCTTTCATCCTGTTGGCAGTTGAATTATTCTCCTCCAAATCTGCTAAAACAACAGATTTTTTTTGTTGTTGTTGTTGTTGTTCAATGCCTTACATCACCGTTAAAAAGCCTTTTAGAATTTGTTCCAGTCATCAAAAAATGCAGAACTAAGCAAGAGAATAAACTTTGAGGTACCAATATCACACTATCTCTGAGACAGGATTCAAACCTCTGAAAAAGCATGTGCAATTACAGTGAACTGTAAACAGCAAGGCCAAGGTCTTACAAATAAATGAAGTAGGCGGCTTATGGGATGTGATTAGAGGGGCAAGCCAGATGCTCCTAACTAAAAATATCTCTCTTGCTTTTTACCTTTTGAATTTATTCCTCTGCAATTCGGAGGCTTTTTGATCAGCAAGAGACCTCCGTTAAAATGTAAATACTCCTGGGAGATGCAGAGCCTAATCTTTTATCAACTATCATCTTAGTGGACTAGTTGGAGTGAAACAAGAAATAGAATAGAGCTTTGGGGAAATGAATAGAGAAACAAGATAAAGGGGAAAGTGATACTGGCAGGAGAGAGGAGACCAGGAAATAGGAACTTCTATATTTCACAACTTTGTCTAGCACCAGTTTGAGTAAGCTGGGAAACTGTATATGCAAAAAAAGAAAATAAAGGGGAAAAAAAAAACACAGAAAGGCTCTTAAACTTAGAATTAAAATGCTATTTAGCCCTGGCTGATATGACTCAGTTGGTTGGGCATCCTCCTGGGCACCAAAAGGTTACTAGTTCAATTAATAGTCTGGGCACACGCCTGGGTTGTAGTAGGCAGCCAATCAATGTGTTCTCTCTCTCTCTCTCTCTCTCTCTCTCTCTCTCTCTCTCTCTCTCTCTCTCTCTCTCTCTCTTCCTTTCAATCCTCTTTCTCTGTCTCTCTTGCACTATCTCTCTCTTAAAATCAATAAAATATTTTTTAAATGCTATTCAAGCAACTTTCAACAAATTTAACAAAACAAATACAGTGGTTAGAAAGTTTCTGAGCCTTGACAAATAAAGGTTCTATTAATTTTTAAATGAGTATAGGAACATTAGTTAGTCCCAATAAACAAGAATATCACATTAAACAGAAAACAATAATTTTTACCATAGGATTTCTTTAAATATGAAATTAGGTTATGTATATAGTAACACAAAATAAAATGAGATTCTCCCATCACTAAAAAAAAAACAATATTGTATGTGCCAATTTAATCAACTTCCTTCAGAAGTTGGTGGTTCTCAGGGCTGTGTCTATGACAGCACTGGAGTAAAATCAAACAGATTTGGATATGGATTCTGTCACTTGATAGCTGTGAGATTTGTGGAACTGTGTGCATTCTTTAGAAATGTTCATGTCCTCGTCTATACAATCACTATTATCATGCTAAGCTATGTAATATTTTAAATATATTTTTATTGATTTCAGAGAGGAAGGAAAAGGCAGAGAAACATCAAAGATGAGAAAGAATCATTGATCGGCTGCCTCCTGCACACCCTGCACTGGAGATCAAGTCCACAACCAGGGCACGTGCCTTTGAAGGGAATCGAACCTGGGACCCTTCAGTCTGCAGGTGACACTTTATCCACTAGCCAAACCAACTAGGGCTGTAGTATTCTCTTTTATAAATTTGAGTTAATTTATGTTGATTATCTAAAATTAGGGAGGATATTAGATTCACTATAAGTGGTATTTGTCTCTGATATTTTTCATTCCTAATGTTATCACTAAAATGAAAATATCCATTTTTGTTTTGGAAAACTATTGCTTTATTTTTATATATTAGGTTGTTGTATATGTTTGGATTAATAAAAGATTGTCGTTTTAATATTTAATAATCATATGTGATAGAATTTTAAAATTAAAACTGGTAACTATGTATATAGTGAAAATACCTTCCCAGAAAATATCTACTCAGCACTGCCAGGCCCTTGACAAGTGATCCTGTGAACTTTTTTAAATGATTAAAACCATGTGAAGAGCTTAAAATTGTCTACTTAACAACAAACAGCTCTGCTTCCACAAGCGATCTATCCATCCATCTGTCATACGGCATGGGACAGGTTTTCCCATTGTGGTTTTTTTTTCTTCTCATTACTAAGGACAGCTGGTTGAATGTGAATTTTCTATTAGATACATTTAACCCTTGGCTTATAAGCAAGAACAGTGTTGAATTTATTATTTAATTAGTTTTTCTTAATATTTACGGGATGAATTATCTTCTATTCTGTCATTTCTTGGTTATCTGTGAAAGCCTTAATGCATAGTGCAAGAGCACTTAACTTACAGTGTCCAATCCAACATCACACACATAATATTTGCAAATGCTTCATAACAATGAAGGATTTAGGTTTAAGTATTTAGTTATTCCTCCCCCCCCCCCCCACCCCTTTCAGTGAACCAGATGCATATACCACTTGTTCATGCTAATGACAAATGGAATTACAAATGAGGTAAAGATGTATAGGGATGTCTCCGTGTGCACAAATTGGAAGGCTACTAAAACAGCCTGGATTGAAAGGTGTCTTGGGAAGAGGATGAAAGTGGAATGTATTTCACTGAGCCACAGGGAGCTTTTTCACATTAGAAAGAGTGAATGTCAACATAATTGAAATCGTAACTTCAAACATGAAATAAGAAGCAGTCACAAATTAAACTGTCCTCAAAGATCCTGTTTTTACAAGTATAACCTGGGTGTTCATTTTAAATGCTGGGGGGGTACACTGGAGAGAAGAGAGCAAAGATGAATGTGTCTGAGCAGCATGTTCTCCCTGTGTCATCATTCCTAATAGAGTCAGTATCCCTAACGACACAGATGTCAAAACACCAAAGCTAAATCTCCCAACAAAACAATCAGAAAGGATGATGCTATCTATATTTTCCGCTTTGAACTTTCTGTAGCATTTGCTCATACAGAGGGGAATTTGGGATTTCACTTTCCTGATAGCCACCTTAATTTCCCTATTCCCTTTTTATATGTAGATACAGTTTCTATCTTCTAAGTGCCTGCTGGGATCTAGCTGTTTAAAAGAAACTTTCAAAGGAGAAGGTAAAATTGTATGTTAATCCTCTCCCTATAAAATAAACATGGGATGTGTTGTAATTATTTCTTTCATCTGTTGCTAGAGATGATTTTAACTAAAGTAGGGGTGAGCATCTGTGCTAAGGTAAGCAAAGTGGCTTTATTAAATGTAAGTTGTTTCTCTGAATTTTGTTGCATCTTCTAAACTTGCATTCCTATCAGGGGTGGATAATATCTGTTCCTCAGGCCATATAAAGCCTGATAAATCATTTGGTCTGGCCCTGCCAAAGCATTAGGGGTGAGTTCATTAAATGTCTGATCGAATAGAGCAGGCTAATTTTTAAGTTGATGATTTTGTATGGCCTGCAAATTATGTAATAAATATCCAAATAGCCCTTGATAGAAAAATGGTTCCCCATCCCTGCAAGTGAACCTCTCTCATAGTGATGCTCAGGCTACCTTCTCCTTTCTGAACTAGCAAAATGCTGATAGCACTGTAGGTCATAAACACTTCTCCAGAAAAAGAACAATGGATGTGGGAGGCACTTTGGACAGGAATCGATACAAATCATGTTTCTCTACTCTTAATGAATGATGTTCAGTCTCCTATATCTATAGCACTATCCTAATTATTCAGCTGATATTTCCCACTATTGTGTTATTTGACAGCCTTACAGACATTTTAAAAAACTAGTGTAAGTTAATGGTTTGTTCTAAGTACATGTAAGTACCTAATATATCATAGATGCTCCTGAAATATGGTTCTTACTTTTATGAATTATTTTTCCTGATTTGCCTCATTCAAAATAATGAATGAATATATTCATTATTTTTTCTGATTCACCTCATCCTCTTCATAATAGTTTACCTAGAGGAGATGTAGTAATGTGAAGCCAAAGAAATATAAAGTATTAAATATAAGTTCATAGATTTAAGGGCTACTAATTATATGTTATAATTTCCATTATATCTTGGTCACTGAACATAAAAATATGCATATAAACACATGCTATAGAAACTAGACCATACTAAGTTTTGCTTCAAGAAAGTCACAAATAAATGAGAAAATGTTTTATATAAATGTTTACTTAGAAATATTAATAATGAATCCATATGTGACAATATTGTAATTATTTACTAATAGAGGTCTGATGCACGAAATTCATGCATGGGGGTGTGTGTCTCTCAGTCCAGCCTGCAACCTCTCCAATCTAGGAGCCCTCTCACAATCAGGTACTGCTGTCTCCCAACTGCTTGCCTGCCTGCCTGCCTAATTGGCCCTCACCACTTCTGGCTGCCAGCCTGATCACCCCCTAACCACTCCCCTGCCAGCCTGATTGATGCCTAACTACTTCCCTGCCAACCTGATTGCCCTAACTGCCTTCTCCTGCAGGCCTGGTCACCCCTAACTGTCCTCCTCCCTTGCAGGCCTGGTTGTCCCAACTACCCTCCCCTGCAAGCCTGGTCCCTGGCAACTGCCCTCCCTTGCAGGCCTGGTCCCTCCCAACTTCCCTTCCCTGTTGGCCATCTTGTGGTTGCCATCTTGTGTGTTGGAGTGATGGTCAATTTGCATATTACTCTTTTATTAAATAGGATGTGCTCTCTCCAGTAAAAGATCTTATAGAAGTTATTCATCTTTGCATGCCCAGGGTTTACAATGCCTATAACAATATCTATATTTTTTCCCAAAATTTATGGCAACTATCCTAGAGAACAGACTAATAATTGAAAAAAATATTACACAAATTATTTCCAATTGAACCTATGTCTCCACCCTTTCATTTTGACTGCTCTTGTCGCAGATCAATACTTACCCTGCACTTGCTAATAACAATTAGTATGGGTGTTACCAAGTCTTTGTGATTTCTCATTCACCATTTCCACTCCTTTGGCCAACAAATCCAATGTGCAGTTAATCTTTGAAATAGTTTTCTTCACAGTAATTTTATCTAGTATATCTAGTATATGTATTTTCTTCTTGGGTTCAGAATTCTACTGGGAGACCTTTCATTAAATAGGAGATAAAAGAATTGAATCATAGAAAGTCAAGTAAAATATATTCCATTTCCTACAGAGATGCTGGAAGGAATAATAGTCATCTTAACTTCACCTTTCTCCTTTGCTTCCAACTGGAATATAGTATTTTGTTAGTTCAGCAAAACAACTGAAATTTTAGGGACACGTTACAACTAGAATATGTCTCTTGATAGCACAATTTGGGGCAAGCAGAATATCAAATGAAGAAATATCTACTCTGACAACTAGAACAATGATATTGGCAGTAACAGCAGCCAAGCATCAGGAGCTATAGCAACTTTGAAAGAGCTACTTAATATCTCTGAGTGCTGCCTGTCTATGTCTTAAGACACTATGTCATTTATGACTCTGTGTATATTATGCTTAAACATGTATAACTATATATGTACATAATTATGTTTATATATATGTATATAACATAACAGTAATCCTATGAAATGAAAACTATCTTCCTCACTTTATCAATAAAATTGGGATTCAAAGAGATTAAATCCTTTATACAAGGCTAGGGATGGGAGAAACTGCTTCAAACCTAGGCCAACTACTCTACTCACTGCACTGTCTCCTCAAGATTTTATTTTAGAGATATGAGAGAGTTGTTGTTTCACTTATTTATGTATTCATTGATTAATTCCTATGTAGATGAAGTTTTAACCAACTAAGCTACCCAGCTAGGCTCTCCTCTTACATTTTTTAATTTATTTCAGAGAGGTAGGAAAGAAGAGAGAGAGAGAGAGAGAGAGAGAGAGAGAGAGAGAGAGAGAGAGAGAGAGAGAAATATCAATGTGAGAAAGAAATGTCTATTGGTTGCCTTCTGTCTGCGCCTCATTCAGGGATTAAACCTGCAACCCAAGTAGGTGCCCTGACCAGGCTTTCCTACAGAGGTTTAATCTAATTGTTGGATAGGCTGAAGCTGATGCAAAGAGCAGTTTCTGGGTTGTTAAGAGAATAAGATTGGCTTGAATGATCACTAGGACACATCAAGAGTGCTGGAGCATATCAGCAAAAGGAACTGGGACTCCTCCCCATTGACTCTGCTGAAATCTCTGTATTGTAGATTTTAACGGATCTCAACTCATGAACTCCACTCATGTTCTCTGTACAAAGTGTAACATCATTCTAGCAACCTCCCTGTCTCACAAGCCAAAGACACTTAGATTAGGAGCCCTGCTCCTAAACTCCCTCACATCAAATATCTGAAATCACAACTCTGATTGCTACCCTGTCCTTCCTTGATCAACAGCATGTCACTGACTGTCAACGATCTACTTCAAAGCTCCTAATCAGATTAAAATTATAGAATAAATTAGAATTCAGAGGGAATTAAGTATTCATTACTAGTGGGGCTGGGTGGATGAAAGTAAAGAGAAGGTAGGGAGAGAAGGAGATAAATGAATGAATAAATGAAATTTGGTTATACAGCTCTAAGTTAGGATTTCTAGTGATAGTAAACTTGCTCTACAAATGAGTTATCTCAGTTACTTTAGAAATAGTTATTTAAATATTATTCAAATAAAATGCTTTGAACTCTTTCACCCAAACACTGGTTTGAAGCTGGAAAGATCTCATCTTCCAGCTTTTTTTTATTGACATTCTAGAGGCCTGGTGCATGGGATTAGTGTACCGGTGGGGGGGGTGGTGGTGGCCTGTAGGGATCAGCTGGCTGTGGGAGCACTGCTCATACATGTTATCTGAGCACCTTTGGACCTGCCCTCGGAGTGGCTGGCTGTTCCCTGGTCCAGCACCTTCTGTGGAACCAGAGCACTCATCTGTCCAGGGGACCCAGACAGGGCCAGGCCCGGGGACAATAGCACTGAGAGGTGGTGCAGTAGGCCTCAGTCCCTCACTGGCCACAAAGCCACCTCCCAGCCTCTGAGATCAGCTATGTGAGCCCAGAAGTGGCGCTGTACAGCCTGTAGGAATTTGAAGGAGGTGGCAGGGAGCAAGGAGGAGGAGCCTGAGGCAAGGAGTCAAAGATCACAGCCCAGGTTCCTATCTGTTGGCCCTGGTTCCTCTGCCCATCAGCCTGGAGTTTGCAGCAGGAGCAGCCACTCATCCTGGTCAACTGAGCAGCACTCCCACTCTGGTAGCACACTGACCACCAGGGAGCATGTTCTGCATTGAGCGTCTGCCCCCTGGTGGTCAGTTCACATCATAGTGACTGGTCGACCAGTAGTTTTGGTCATTCCCTCATTCTGTTGCTGGGTTTTTATTATGTAAAATATTGACATATAACATTATATCAGTGTAAGGTATACAACATAATAATTTAATATATACATATATTGCAAAATGATTACAATAACTAAACATCTACCATCTCACACAGTTAAGTATTATTTGTGTGTATATATGACAAGAACTTTTAGAATCTATGCTGAGTAACTTTCAAGTATGCAAACCAGTATTATTATTATTAACTATAGTCATGATGTGGTATATTACATCTCTAGGACTTATTTTCTAACTGGAAGTTGATACCTTTTGATCATCAAATGCCCCCCTTCATCAATGTGAAAGAAACATCAATGTGAGAGTAACACGTTAATTGGTTGCCTCCCACACATGCTCTGACCAGGGTCTGGGGTTAAGCCTACAACTGAGGTATGTAGCCCTGACTGGAATAAAATACAGATCCTTCAGTTCCCAGGCCAGTGCTCTATCCACTGAGCCAAACTGGCTAGGGCCAAATGCCCCCTTTATAAGATTTATCCAGTGCCATGCATATTTGAACACGAGGTGATATTTTTTTTCCAAAAAACTATCCCTCAGAACAAAAGAGCAAAGTATGGTTTGCTACATAAAATTAGGATTCTCCAATGCTATGAATCCTGTTTGAGGAAGACACATCAGTCTTTGAGAATATGAATGCTTACAGAGGTCAAACTTTAAAAAAAAATGAGAGAGTACTTTAACACAGTTTAATAATTAGTCTAGGATAAACTAAAATCTAGTAGTGTTCTATAACTTTATAATGACATATTTTAAAGATCACTTCAAATATTCAATGGAAAAATGCATTTGTGGTGGCAATGAGAAATATATACCAAAGCAATACATGAAAACTTAATTGTTTTATTTTGTGCAAATATAATGACACTAGAGGCCCAGTGCATGAAATTTGTGCATGGGAGCAGGGGCAGGGGGGAGGATGGAGTGCCCTCAGCCCAGCCAAATCCTCTCCAATATGGGTCCCCTTCAAGGGATGTCCAATCCCTGTGATCAGGCCTAAACCAGCAGTCAGACATACCTCTCACATCCTGGACCTCTTGCTTCTAATTGCTCACTTGCCTGCCTAGCCTAGTCACCTCCAACTGTCTCCCTCTGCTGGCCTGGTTGCAGAGAGTAACAGTTGCCTCCCCCTGCTGGCCTGGTCACCCCCAACTGTCAACCCCTCACTGGCTTAATCGCCCCTCACTGCCCTCTACTGCCAGCCTAATTGCCCCCAACTGCCCTCCCTGCTGGCTTGGTTGTCCCTCATGACTCCCCAACTGGACTGGTTGCCTCAACAGCCTGCTGTTCAGTCATTTGGTCATCCTTCACTAACACCTCTACTGGCCTGGTCACTCCATGTAGCCTGGTTGTTCAGTCATTTGGGCATCCTTCACTACCCCCACTGCTGGCCTGGTTGTAGGTAGCTATCTTGTGAGGGCATGAGGGTCAATTTGCATATTACCTCTTTATTACAAAGGATAAAGGCTGACCTTTGTTACTGTTCTCTCTGTTACCCCCAAGGACCTACAACAGGGCCTGAAGGCTAGAAGATGCTCAAAATGCATTTACTGACTTAAAGAATTAATGACTATATGATTAATTGTGGCTTGAAATTAAAATTTCTGGTAAGAACATCAACTTCAAAAAGTACTATTTTTCTAGTCAGTTGAAAATGGAGATAATATTTTGGGTTGTTCTATAACTTTATAATGACATATAAAGATCACTTCAAATATTCAGTGGAAAAATCCTTTTGTGGTGCAAATTATTGCTTTGGTATATATTTCTCATGTAGTGTTTAAGCCACATCTCATGTTGAATTGAAAAATTAATTTGACGCAATATGATACTGAAAAAAAAACAATAACTGTAACTTTCATACAAGTAAAACTTGACTATTTTTTTATATTCCCACATATTTATACATTTAGTTAAGTCATTTTTGTTTGTTTGTTTTTCCAGGAAAATGGGGGTTATTTTTAACGGGGTAGCATCATATTCCATTTTATGAAGAATTTTAAAACCTTAGCCTCTTTAAAACTGTGTCTCTTTAAATGTTTCCACAGGAGATATTCATAAAGCATGATTTTGATTCACACTAAAATATAATATTGAATATGGAGCACCCAGAATTTAATGTAACAGCGCTACATTGTTAGAGACAGCACAGAATGAGTTTATTATTATTATCTCCCTTATTTCGGATCTGTGTGCTGACTAAAGCAGCTTAAAATTGCATCTGGACTTTGGCAGTCACATTGCACTATTGACTAATATTGAGACTTCCCGCAACTAAAATCCTCACATCTATCTGACATGTGCTGATAAGTCTCGTAATCCCTCAACCACACTTGGGCCCTCAGCTACACTGAACTCCATTTTCATTCTTAACTTTTGTCCAACTTTCAAGATATTCTTCCAACAGAGTACTACAACTCCAAGTTTCACATAATCTGCAAATGTGATGCCTATTAGGATTCTATGACCTTACTAAAGTTTTTGTTAGGGAAATCAAATGAAGATGTCTTAAAAACAGATCCTCTGCTAAAGAAAGAATAGTCGGTTATGTTAAATATGTCAAAAGAGTTGCTATGGACTGAATTGTGACCCCTGGACATTTATATGTTGAAGCCCTATTCCCCTGGTAATAGTATTTGAAGATGGAATTTTTGGAAGATAGTTATGTTTAGATGAGGTCATGAGGGTAAAACCCTGGTGATGGGAATGGTGCCTCATAGGAAGGAATACCACAAAGCTTGCTGCCTCTCTCTGCCACATGAAGAGAAAGCAAGAAGGAAGCCATCTGCAAGGCAGGAAGGGAGCCCTCACTGAAACCACAGGATTCTGGTACCGATTATGGACTTCCAGGCTCCAGAATTTTAAGTAAATTCTGTGTTTTTAAATTCATCTGGTCTTGGTATTTTGTGATGGCTGCCCAAGAGAAAAAAAGAAAAGAAAATGAAGTTAGTAGTAAACTTGAAAGGAGTTATTTCAGTTTTTAAATTAATGAGAGAGAGGGAGGAAGAGAGAGAGAGAGAGAGAGAGAGAGAGAGAGAGAGAGAGAGAGAGAGAGAGAGAGAGAGAGAGAAATTGATGTGCTGTTCCACTTATTTATGCATTCATTGGTTGAGCTTTTAATGTGTCCTCACTGATACTGAACTTTGGTTCATCAGGATGACTCTCCAACCAGTTGAGCTTCCTGGCCAGGACAGTTATCACACTTTTGAGGATGGATTAATATGATAAGACTTGTAAGAATGAAATACTGGAAATATGTTATTTGTCATTTAACTGGAGAATGTTGGCACCAAAATTAAGGAAAAATATAATTAATGTTTAGAAGAGTAAGAGTTATTAATGAAGGTATGTTCAAGTTTAAAAGATATCCCCATATTAGAAACTAGCAGAAATAAAAACTCTAAAACAGAACATGATAGAGATGGTCAGTATAATTGAAAGAGACAAACTGGTTGAAATGACACCAATAATGAAAATAATAGTTCTGAAGATGGAATATTGGAACTGGAGAGTTGAGAAAGTCACAATTATGAGGTGAGTTGGATGAAGACATGTAATTATATGACGAATTTCACAGATTACAAATATAAAGAACAAAAGAAGTAGGACTTGCTCCAAATGTCAAAATAGTCAAGAGATAGCACTGAGATAGCAGACAGGTTAATGTTTGCTTTTTCATGACAAGTCTTCAATTGTATGGGGTTGGAGATAAACAGAGTAGAGAAAGATGAGGACTCAGTGTCAGATTTATATGACTTTAATTTTACAAACATGCACTATATAGCAATTAATATTTAAGAACCCATATTTGTTTTCTCACATAGTACATTAAAAATAAAAATACTTGCATTCATTTCTTCTTCCTTACAAGTGCAAATAGGGCATGCTATTCATTGATTTTTTTAAAGTTTTTGTTTTTTAGTTTTTCATGAAATAGAATAAATGTTTCTGAGAGCATTTCTATATTAAGCACAGAGCCTTGCTGCTGTTTCTACACGAAATTAAACATAAATAAGAGCTCTCCCCAGTTCCATTGAAGTGTCACTCAGAGGACTACCCACATGGGCAAGGAGGTGGTTCTCTCTACAGAGATTCATCATGCTGTATTCTATACTTAGACTTTTTTTTTCAGAAATGAAATCACTTAAACTTCCTATTATGATGCTTGACAAGTTTTCCTTTGGAAACTTGGTGTTGTTTCTGTCCTAAACTTAGCCTTTATATTTTCCTTTCTTTTTAGAATGTGAGTTTTAAATGATCACTTACAAATTTTCCAATTTGTGGCAAGTTAAGATATATTTTATAGTAAGAGTGCATATCAATTAATGCAATTTTAAGTAATAGACTTGCATCCTTAAATACACACAAAAATTAAAATATTAAAAGCTTAGTAAAAATACCTATTTGAATATACATGAAGTACATATAAGAGCTGGTATTTAGAACTTCCCAATGTCTTAAATAAATACTATAGCAGGTGCCATGAATCATGATTTTTATAAAATAAAAATGACATCCTTTTTAAAAAAAAGTGTTTGATAATTGTACCACCCCAAGGTCCTTTCTTAATAAAAATTAAATTCTTAATATATTTGGCCTGCTATAAACTGTCTATAATAAATACACACATGAATTAAGAAATTTCCAAGAAAAGACATTGTTTTGTTAGAAAAGCTAGAACAAACAAGGTTACCCTTTTCTTCATGTCATCAAGTCTCAATCAATGAAATCTAAATCAGCAGAGTTTTTTAAATAATTGAGACTATGTCCAAATTTTCTGATGGTTTCTGAGCACATTTACTAGGTGAGGATCTTTATATATATAATTTCCTTGGTGACTCAGTATTCTGAAACACCATATAACACCAGAATACTTATTAGGGAGTGATTTTGACACAAAGAAGCATAAAGCAAAAAGATCCAGGGTCGGAAAGTCATGTTTGTGAACTGAGTGACAAACAATAAAGATCAGTCTTTATGTATTTGCAACTGAACTGAAATCAAAACACTTTTGTTGATTTCATGTTCACTTAAAAATAAATATGTAATTGTAAAAGAGCTTTTGGTCACCATCCAAAATTAGGTTTCAGTGTTCTATAAAGATCTTACAGAAGCAATTTAAAAGAATAATCACAAAAGAATGGTTTTAATTTTTTAAGTGACATATAATTAAATATTTCCAAATATATCATTAGGCCTCATGTAAATCAGAGTGCTTTGTTGACTGCCATAAAAGTTATACAAACAGATTTATTTTTATCTACTTGGTTTTCCCCAATACTTTAGAAAGCTCTTAAAGAATTTATAAGAATTCAATCACTCCAAAAAATTTCAAAGGGCCACAATGAGTTCCTGGAAGGAAATGGTCTCTTGTTAATTAAATTTTGCCTAAGAAATAATGAAAATCATTCTCACATTTTCATTTACTTGTTTGGATCTTACATAAAGTAACAGTTAAGGTTATACTTTACATTTTTTTAGAAGCTATAATATACTAGCTATTGATGTTATAATTATTATTTTAACAGTATTTATATTGGGTCAGATAAGAAAACAGAAAATAATAGCATTCATTACAGTTTTACTGCACCAAAGAAAAAATATTTCAAAGGAATATGGAATTATTAAATCAATTTTTAATAATAATATTCAATAAACTTATGAAGTTCTATAAATATTATTATTAACCATGGCTGTCTTAGTTTGAATGGAAGATTAAACTGTATAGATTATTAATTCATAAGATAATTATACAATTTTTTGTTGATTTTCTCTAGAAAGTAGCAGCTGTAGAAAATTCATTTAAATGAATGGAAAGATAATAAATAGATTATGTATAAATATAGATAACTTCTATATATTTTCTACCTATTATTTTTCAACTGATTTGTACCAATTTTAGCATGACTGCAATACAAAAAAAATTCCCATTTCTATTTTTTTTCTACAGGTATACAATTTAAAATAGAACTGGGATACATTTTAAAGCATATGTTGAAATAATCCACTGGTATATAATTTAAAACATGATTACAAAACAGACAAAGAGCTCATTATTTATGTAACATGGGGATTATATGATCTACAAGACTGTAAGCACAATGATGGCAAGAAACAAGTCATTTTAGCATCCTTATTGTTCCCAAAAGATGAATTGTCTAATGCTAAATAATTGAGTAAACTGGCAAAATCAAAGGGAGTAATAGAAGTCAATGCTTTTCAAAATTAAAGAAGTGTTGAAATTAAATTAATATAATTTAAATGTTTACCCAATGTAAGTCTTCATAGTTTAAAATATCAAGTATTTTTTATTAGATATAATTCAATCAATTGAGAAAAATAACACTAGATCACTAGATTTTTTTTATGTTAATCAAAAACTTTGGTTATATTAGATATGTCTTTGGTTAATAAAATTGTAAGTCAAGTAATTACTTTATTATGCATTACATAAAATTAGTTCAGTTAGAAAAAGGGGTAATGAAAATGATATTTGGTCTGTAAAGTGTGGTGATAGGTACACCTAGAATTCTAATATTCTAAATGAAAACATGTATCATTCTCCTAGGTCCACATTAAAGTAGATAGGGATCATAAATACTTGTCATTAAGTATTCAAGAAAATATGCAAAATTGGATATAATTCAGCACAGTTACTCAATTATTAGAGAAGCCATCAAAGAAAAATTTCAGCAAAAATAAATAATTTAATTGTTGTACTCTAAAGAGACAATTTCAGAAGGGTACAATACTATATGAATCCCCACAGTATACCTGCCTCTTAAGGACCTGTTAAATGTCTTATATACTTAATATTGAGTAGATGGTTTTTAATCAAGTGAGACTCCAAGAAATGGTAAAATTTTTCATTCCTTAGATACTCAATATATAGTAAGCACATTAAATTTGCTTTTATACTACTTTTCTTATTTGCTTTTATTCTAATAATGCAGAGATGGTGTGATAAAAATATTCAAATAATCTTACAAATACATGTGTTAGTCAAAAGTAGAGATGGGTTCATCCATATGTGCAAACTCTAAATATTTATTATTTCTTTTTTAGAGAGTCAATAAAAATACAATTTAATGAATCAATATATAATGAACATATAGATTTATTTTATCAATCTAAAAACAGAAGATCTGTAATCCTGATTTTGTGCATGGTAATAATTCTGAGTAAGGCAACATGTTTTGTAAACAGTTACACCATAAAAGACATTCTTTTACAGAAAGTCTGTTTTCATGCTATATCTTAAGTAATGGTAAAACTGTAATGATATAAATATTAAAACTACTAGTAATACTATTAATAGTTTCCACATTTAGAAATGAAAACTATAATATTTTATCTCTTGGGATAATAAATTGTGACTTTTATAAGTGCACAAAATGAATAAATAGTACAAACTTAGTTGTTGCTTATATTCAGAAAAACAAAGGTAATATGTATGTATTTATTGGCAATATGGTAAGTACAAAACAAACAGGTAGCGAAATATACTTTATCACTTTCTGTGAAATACAATGCTAACTGGTGTATTTAAAAACTAGGCCTAAATGAAATACCTCTCAAGGCACATATATGTATTGCTTTCGCTAAGAGAAAAATGTGCATACCAGATAAAGATAGACAAAAAAATCTAATCATATTAGAAAAAATCAAAAATAAAAGAGAAATGGGTTGTGGTGATTGCATATTTTGGCAAATAAATCTTATCCATCCACCTGGAGGTAGTGTAGCCCTGGCCTTATCCAATGATTATCTCAACTCTGATTTAAAATTATTGTCCTAAAACAATGTGACCTATTGTGTACTTTTTATGGCTGGCTCTATTGCAATGAGCTGCTTCTCAGGGGAAAATATTATTTAAAATAAAGCTTTTGGATTCTAACAGAATTTCAAGTAAGGAATTTTTCCTATTAATCTCTTAAGTCCTACCTTAGAAAAAAAATTGTCCAGTTTCAGAATGATGAACAAGATGTCATTCCAAAAATATTTCTGCAAATATTGAAACAAGCATCTAACTGTAAACATTCCTTTGAAGTAAAAATGCATGTTCAAGGTTAATTAACATAGTAATTTTTTTCGAGTGAGAGATCTGGGGCACAAACAAAATCAAGGGCATCATAAAACTATATGCTGCATATTTTCCTGACAATTATCAAATAAAAACTATTAAATATGAAGTTTTCTTTTACTAGAGATAACATCCTATCTAATAAAAGAGTAATATGCAAATTAACCATCACTCTGCAACAAATATGGCAGTGCCCATAGCCACCAGATAGCAGCACCCAGTCCTCTCAGCCCACCAGAGTACCCCAGTCTCAGGGACGGCTAACGCTGACAGCCTGCATAGTAAGCGGCCTGGAGGAATTCTGCCCAGAGGTTCTCCTGATCCTTTATAAAAAACAAAACATATTTACTCCCCACAGCGCAATCCCCTGCAAACGGCGGCAGCCTGGGCTGCGGTCTCAACCACTGAGCCACTGAGTCACACAAGCCAGGCAGGTATGGAGGAATCTTGAATGTTTCTTTTTTTAAATATATATATATATATATATATATATATATATATATATATATATATATATATATATAATTCTTTACAGAGAGGAATGGAAAGAGCTAGAGAGCTAGAAACATCAATGATAGAGAAATATCGATCAGCTGCCTTCGGCACACTCCCCACTGGGTATGTGCCCCCAACCAAGGTACATGCCCTTGACCAGAATTGAACCTGGGACCCTTGAATCTGCAGGCTTATGCTCCATCCACCTAGACAAACCAGTTAGGGCTGTCCAATATGTTAAAGAAAAAAAAAACTATCTAATAAAGAGGGAATATGCAGGAGAGGGTATTTGAGGGTGACCGGGTTGTCAGGGGAGAGAAGTTGGGGATGATCGGGCTAGCAGGGGAGCAGTTAGGTGTCAATTAGGCTGGCAGGGGAGTGGCTAGGGGGTGATCAGGCTGGCAGGCAGAAGCGGTTAGGGGCAGTCAAGCAGTTAGGTGAGCAGTTGGGAGCCAGTAGTCCTGGATTATAAAAGGGATGTCCAACTGTCTGTTTATGCCTAATCCAGGCAGTTGGATATCCCCTGAATGATCCCAGGCAGTTGGACATCACTCGAGGGGTCCTAAGCAGTTGGATATCCACCGAGGGGTCCCAGGCAGTTGGATATCCCCTGAGGAGTCCCAGATTGGAGAGAGTACAGGTTGGGCTAAGGGACAACACCCCCTCCACCAGTACATGAATTTCATGCACTGGGCCTCTAGTATTAAATAATTAGAAAAAAATAATTTTTGCACTTTTTAAGAAATAACATTTTTAAATAGTTCTTTTTAAAAAATGAACAAAAAAGAAAGCATTTAAAAATCGTTCATTCAGCCCTGGCCTGCATGGGTCAGTGGTTAAAACGTCACTGGAGAGTCTCAGATTCGATTCCCAGTCAAGGGCATGTTCCTCAGTTGCAGGTTCAATCCCTGTCCTGGTGGGGGCTTAAGTGCTCCCCCACTCACTGCTCCCTTCCATTCTCTAAAAATCAATTGAAAAAATATCCTCCTTGGGTGAGGATAAAAAATGCTACTAATAAAAATAAATAAAACCCTTCACACATTGTAAATGTGTTTACATTCAGGACAGAATAGCAAACATTTCCTTCTAAATGTAAGGGCATTTACAATGATGCAGAGCACACAATGTATGCAGAGCACACAAATTAAAAACTTCAGCTTACCCATTATTGGACACTAGAGGCCTGATGCATGAAATTCATGCACAGGTGCAGCCTCTAGGCCTGGCCGGCAATCGAAGCATGGGTGTCTAGTGTGGAAGGGCAGGTTCCAGCTGACCTCAACCCTGGGCAACAACTTGGCTCCTGGGACCCCCTGTGCCTCCCACCACCTGAGTCACAGTGCCTGAATCCCCATGCAGAGAGAGATGCAGTGAGTGCAGCCAGATGCTGCAGTCCAGGGCACAAGTGTGGACCTCTGGGCCACCCAACGGTACCACACAGAAGCCAAGTGGGCAGTGAGCTCTCTCCCAGCTGGCCTAGCAGACTGGCTCCTGCATGAACTCACAGAGAGCCTGACTGAGTCCTGCAGTCCAAGTGGTATGGCCTGGCTCATCTGGAGGATGCCGTGTGGGTGCATGGCAGGCTCTTTTCAGGCACCCAGCACCTGAGCATGGGGGCTTCCCCAGTGTGCAAGCCCTGGAGTCCCAGGGGAGGTTAGCAGGGGGAGTGAAAGTGAGCTTGGCGAGCACCATGCATTCTCACTACACCCCCATCCCATCACCCCTGAGGTCGCAGCACATCACTAATACATTTCATGTTCCACACCACCTCCTAGTGGTCAGTGCATGTCACACCAAGAGGTCAAACTCCAGATATTATCGAACTCCCATGGAACTCTCAGTAGAGGGGATAATTTGCATATTAGCTTGTATTACATACAATTCTTAATACTAAATTGGGCTTTGGTCAATAGGCTGAAACTAAAGATTGCTATCATCAAAAATATTATTTAACCATTCCAGCCAGTTTAGCATGTTATTGACATATTAGTGGCCCAGGTGCATGAATTCATGCACCTTGAAAGAAACTGTGGGCCATGAGGCTGCAGTGGGCAGTGGGGCCCATCCTTCACACCTCTACTCAGACCCACCTGCCACAAACCCCCGGTGCCCTGTCTGCAGGCAGCCTGGCTCCCACTGCTGCTGATACCATGCACTGACAATGCCAGCCCTGCAAGCACCCACTGATGGCATGGGGCCATTAGGATTGGTGTTAACAGCCGGTACGAACAGGGGTGGTGCCATCAGTGGGTGTGAGTGGCGGCTGTTGCCCCGAAAGTCCCTCAGGAGCCGGGGAAGTCGAGAAGCCCTCAGGGGTGATTGGGGCTGGCAGCTGCCACTCACACCTACTGATAGCTCCAAACAATTGGGGCCAGTGCCTGGAGCCAGCAGCAGGTGTGAGCACTGGGTGGGATCGCAGTGTAGGAGCAAAGAATTTTCAGTAAGCACCAGAGGCTCACCTCGATGACAGTGACTGGTGCTCCATCTTGGTCTGGCACCCCTGCTCACCTGCCCCACCATCCCACCAATGGCCGCCATGTTCCACATGCAAGCCCTGGTGTTCAGCGAATGTCATAGTTCAGTTGTTCTGCAGTTCGGTCTATTTGCATATTAGGGTTTTATGTGTAGAGATTTTAGCTTCTTATTGAAATATTATAGTTTATTCTTTAAAAGAGCATATCCAAAATAACCTCATGATGTTCATAAATACAGTGACTATCTCTACATCTGTTCTTTTTCCCTTCCCTCAGGCAATTCTGTTCCCCCAAGCTTTTCCAATTTTCATCTTTCCTCAACAGCATTTCTGTGCCACTCTTTCTCACCACTCCATATGCTTAGGAAGCCTTTCCAGATTATACTCATCAAGCTATTGCAGCCTCCTACATATATCCCCCAAAAACAACCTGTTCAAACATTCCAACTGTGACCTTTTACAAATTTATATTTTTCTATTTATGTTAATTTGTCCTATTTTCCCCCTCAAGGCCATCATAATTTAGATCTCAAATTTATTATTAATTGATTGCAGAGGCTTCATAATATATTTATATAATGCTTATGAATGAATTATTATTTTTAATCACAGCAACTTATTATGGCTTAATAATCTAGTGAAGGTGATAACACTATTAGCATGTTAATTGAATAATCTTTGATTATTTTTAATGTTAACCATAGTTGTTTCATTAAAGAGACCATAACATATGTGAAGACAAATTATAAATTCTTATATAAAACAAATTCTAGATTTATTTCCTCAAAACACAAATAATGCCAACTTTTCAATTAAGAGGTGAGAAATTCAAAGTCAAAGGGTAATTACAGATTTAAGAATTAAATTCAGGTCATTAAAATCTTTTTGAAAGTGTTCTCATTACCAAGTTATGCTAAGAATGAGAGAATAGCTGAATCATATGCATATCACTTTTAAATATTTATTTATTTAGTCATGTGGTACTTATTTTTTCAAAAGGGTAGTGTGGGCATTAAGCATCAGATTTAATTTTCCTCTCATTTCTGCAATTCAGCACACACAAACTCTTGGGCAAGTTCTTAATGTTTCTGAGGTTTTCTCATTTAGCAACAGCGATGATAATGATTGCCCTGCCTACCCCACTTATTTTTTTTAAGTTGTTTCAAGCATCAAATGAGATAAAATTGTAAGTAAAAATTAATATAAATTAAAACTACAATGAGATATCACAAGACACCTATTAGGATACCCAGATATGAAATTGGTGATACCGAATACTGGTTAGGATGTGGAGCAACAGAAATTCTCATTCATTGATGATGGGTTTGCAAAATGGTGCAGCCACATTGAAAGACAAATTAGAAGTTTATTACAGAGTTAAACATATTCTTACAAGGCAATTCAGCTAGCATGTTCTTTGGTATTTGACCAAAGGAGATGAAAACTTATGTCTTCATAAAAACCTGCACATGGACATTAATTGCAGCTTTATTCGTAATTACCCAAACTAGAAAGTAACTAAGACGTCTTTTGGTAGGCAAATGAATAAATAAATTTGTATATACAGAAAATGGAATATTATTCAGCACTAAAAGGAACTCTCAAGTTATAAAAATACATGGAGGAAATGTAAATGCAAATTATTAAGTAAAAGAAGCCCATCTATAAAAGCAACATACTGTAAGATTCTAACAATATGACATTCTGGAATAGGCAAAATTGTGAAGATAATATTAAGATCTATGGTTACTGGGGAAGTGGGTTTGGGAGAGATGAACAGCCATAGCACACAAAATGATTAGGGCCATGAAGGTATTCTGTATGATACTATAATGATAGATACATGTCAATATTACATTTGTCCAAACCACTGTATGTATAACACCCAATGCACCCAATGCAAACCTTGAACTTTGGTTGATTTTGATATATCACTAGAATTCATCAGTTGTAACAAAGGCACCACTCTGGTGAGGGATGCCAATAATAGGGAAGGCTATGCATGTGTGGGGGTATAGGATATATGGGTCCTCTGTATCTTCCCCTTAAGGTGAAGCTAAAACAGCACTAATATTTTTTTTAAGTAAAGAAACAAGTAATAGTGTACAGCAGAAATTCCAACCTATAAAACAGCCAAATAAACGCATGTATATTTTCACTACAAGAGGCCTGGTGCATGAATTTGTGCATGGGTGAGGTCTGAGAGGATGTGGAGAGAGCCAGGACAATATTGGCCCTCCGGGTGGGCTGTGGGACATCCTTGCTGGCTCAGGACCCAGATATGTCCTGCTGTGGTTTCCGCCAATTGTCAAGAGCCACCTGGAGGATGCCTTTTTTTTTTGTCACTTCAACTCTTTATTCCATAATTAGAAATGGATCTACACTAACGCAGAGGATGAAATCCCACTGTAAATAGATTGAAAGCAAAAATAGTTAATTTTACACAATGTCCCAGTGGGTGCACAGGTACAATAACATGAATGAAGGAAATCTAAGAAGCCAAGGGGTTCAAGAAGAATGTCACCCACATGATAACAAAATCCAAGTGCTCTAGAAATCACCACCAGACCAGATATAGGTCTCACTTCACAGGACAGCCCTAACGTGCACGGGGTGCTGGGCTCGTGGTGGCTGTGTATCTTTCTGTGTAGTTATCTGTGGGCCAACTGCTCTCTTCCTTCTCGTTTAGAGCGAGCGCATGTGAGGGCAGAGTGTGCTGCCCTGGAACACAGAGGGCTGCCTGGAGCTGAGGGGAGTGGCCAGTCTCACGGGGTGAGAGGTGGATACAGAGGACGCTCTCTCACCCAATTGTGGGGAAGGCTGGCCTGACCTCATCCAGGGAGGGACCGAGCAGGATGTCCGCCTCTTCATTCTCCATCCTTCCATCTGTGACACTTGTCACCCTTGCCAGACCTCCCCCAAAGTGAGTTCAGCTCAATCCCTGAATGTAAAAGGGTTGAGCTGGGGCCTCCACTCCAGTGCCCCACAATTCCCAGCAACAAGACCTGGTCAACAGGATCTGGTATCAGGATGGTGGCCACAGCTGCAGAACATAGATCTGTTTCAAGAAAAGTTGGGATTGCAGACTTCCATATGAACCCCTATTCCAAAAAGTGGCAGTTTATTCAAATTGTGGCAAAGACCCTTCAAGAGTAACTTAAGTGGGTAAAGTCAGGGCCAGACTGGGCCATTTCCTCATCCAATCTCTCTGAGGCGCGTGGATAGAGAACCAAGTCTCAGCTCTTTGCAGGACACTTCCGGGGGTTTCTTAAGCCTAAAGAACTAATTTGTCTCCATTCTTGTTTTTTGGGATTTTATCATCGTTGGATAAAAGGATTATACACTGGGGCAATCTTCTGGAGATACAATATTCCAGTTGTACCCATGTGACAATGACAGCGCCCCTCAGAGGGCAGGAGCCAACAGATGGGAAGCAGGGAATTCTGAAAACCAAAGAGATGACAGAGATGCTAAGCCTTTTCTTCTCCTGTCTGACACCTCTCCTCAGGCGGCCTGCAGGCTGGGCATCTGCTGGACCTTTACCACTTGATGTCCTGTCTGCTGGCAGACTGCCCTGGGCCCTCCTAGATGGTGTGCAGGGCCGCCTGAGTCCCGGGGCAGTTGCCCACAATCCCCAGCCACTCCTGGTATAGCTCCTGCACATGAGGGCGCACAGCTATCCTCCACCTGGGCTGGGCCCCTGATGCTTAGTCATGCCCAGCACAGGCCAGAGCCTCAGTGAAGTGGCAGGGGAACTTGCCTCCCTACAGCTTCAGGACCACTTCTGGATGTTTGAAAGCCATAAACAGCCTCAAAGCGTAGCAGAACATCTCCTTCCCTTTCAATAGTGACCTCCTGGAAGTCTTTGTTCCTCAGGGTGTGGTAGGTGAGCACCCCCATGTCCTCATTGAATAGCTCTTTGGCCATGTGCCTGAAGATGTGTACCAGGGACCCCCCAGAGCTGGCACCTTCATGTCTCCAAACAAAGTGTCCATGGCAGCGGCATTCTTGGCAAGGTCACTTTGCGCCATTATTTGGACAACTTCACCTGAGGTTAACACACAGTCAGCACCCTGGGAACTATGTAAAGCTGTGGGAACATCTTCTCAAAGGGCCTCAAGTTTCTTGTCATAACACTGGGCCATGACGACATGGAAAATCTTGTCTGGGGACAGATTCTGCCATCTGGCAAAGTAATCCTCCACCAGTGAGCCAAGATCTTCTGGGGCAACTTGACTGTGCAGAGGTGGGGGTGATGGGGTGACCCAGCATGTGCTCTGCATATCGGTCCCAGCCAGGGCAGGTGGAGGTCAGCATGGGTAACCGGAGATCATTCCTTCTGACTCTCCAGGATGCTGAAGTCCACAGCTATCTTCATGTCAAAGACAGTACACCCCAAGGCTTTTGAGGAAGCACAGAGCCTCCTGGATGCATCAGTGACACTGAGGCTGAATTTAGCTTCAAAATAAGGCAGAGACTGAAGACACACGGACATTGCCAGCACCTTGTGCTATGAAGTATCACATTTCTTATTAAGGTTCAGAACACAGAATAAGTCCTTGGTGTTCTGCTGAGAAACTTGGACTCCTTCCTCTGCAGTCACACAACTGTCACACACCAGGAAGTCATTCAGAAATATCTTGGAATTCTCCCTTTTCTTTGTTCTCCTGAGCCGGACTCCAGAGATCAACTGTGGCATTCTCTTGGTCATCGGTTTTTGTTTTTTTTACTAGATTCCTTCTGTGTGTTCAGTGATCACACTTCATCTAGAGTAGGGCAATCGGAGGTCAGCACATATGTCCTGAAGGAAGCAGGGGAGAGCGTCAACAGCTCCTTGCAGAGCTTCTAGGGAGGAGAAGTGGCCGAGGTGCCAGAAGCCAAGTTCCAGGACGCTGGAAGCACTTTACAGAACATGCCAGCAGCACTGGTCCATTGGTGCCTGGCCCATTCTCTGGAGAGTGAACCTGCAAAACTACTGAGGGAGGGAGTGGCTGTCACTAGGCTGGTGGTCATTCTGTTTGTTCCACATTTCGGTAGCTGGGCTTTTATTATATAGATTGCTGTTCTCTGAAGTGGTGTACACATAGAGCTGACTCCATTTTAAAACCAATCCACCTAAACCCTCGACCCCCTCACAGACCCCTAGAAGACTAGAGAATGTACACAGAGACCCTGAGTTAATGAGGAGCTGCCATTAACCACCCTGACACTGGAATCCTTGGTAGCTGGTCTCTTTGTTACCCTCCATCAGTTTTGCACTTCTTTCAGATTATATTGGTTCATTTCTTAGGTATAGGTAGATTGGTGAGTGTTAAGGGATAACTAGCGTGGAGATCCATTTTGTCCTACTGTCACCCAACATGGCATGTCTATAAGTTCCCTCTTAAAACTCTTTGAACCAACAAGCTGAACTTTCCCGCTTCCACCTTTGGCCCTCCTGCTCCTTAAGCATTTGGGGCCTACTTTGCATATATGGCTTTGTCACGAAGCACATGGTTACAATGTCTGACACTCAGTGGGGAATGTGAGGATTATAAAAAATGATGGTTCTCTTTAGAAAAGAGAACTATTCATTAGGAAATATTAAAATATATTTCTCACAAAGAATAGAAGCAAGAACAAAAACAGATTCATCTCAAAGCATGAGAGAAATTCAAATATTTCTTAAATTCAGGTTTGCTCTAAATTTCCATGATTCTGTGATATTTAGATGAGAAGTTTTTAAGTTATCTTTATAATGATGTAAAAACTATTCCTAATAACTTTGGTACACTACATAGTTTGCTGCAGAGCTATGAGGATATGCCAGTGTCCATACATGTAATGGCACACTCAATGGAATGTTTAGAAATGTGCTCTATAGTGAGAGGTGAGAGAATGAGAGACAGTGTGAAAAAGATAAGAAAACTGGAAACATTTGCTGATCAGAGTTGTTAGTAACTTAGAACCAGGAAATGTCAGCAAACAAAATTCAAAGACATAAAGCCAAATGGATAAACCACAAATGGCCCATAGCCTAACTCACAGACTAATGTGGAAGAAAAGGAACAAAAACAGGACTATCCTAATATAGCTCTCTATCTGACACTAGAAAACTGAGATTTAAGGATTCAATATACATACTGTACTTTGTCAAAGATGAGATAGATTTCAAGTGATGTTGGATGAATAGCATCACCACAAATAGTAGCACAAATTTAAAGCCTCATAATTCTAAAGAATATAATGAGTTTCTTTGGTCTAATTATGTATGTATGCTTATTAATGGAATAGAGGCCTGGTGCACAAAATTCATGCACTTGGAGGATCTCTTAGCCTGGCCTGCACCCTCTTGCAGTCCAGGACATCCTAAACCAGCAGTTGGACATCCTTAGCACTGCTGCACAGGTGAGAGAGTCTCCCGCCACCACCGCTGCACTCACTGAGCAGCACTCCCACTGTGGAAGCGCATTGACCACCAGGGGGTAGGTCCTGAGTTGAGCATCTGCCCCCTGGTAGTCAGCGCAAGTCATAGCAACTAGTCATTCTGCTGTTAGGTTGACTTGCAGGTTAACCTTTTATTATATAGGACAGGTATAATCGTTTATGGTATCAGATGAATCCAGTTGTTTACAGCAATATTGCTCAATATTGTTGCTGCTAGCTACATGTGGCTACTTAAATTTAAACTAATAAATAATAAATAAAATTTCAAAATGTGTTTCCTTAATCACAATAGCCACATTTAAAGTGCACAGAACCAAATCTAGCTCATGGTATCAGTCAGTATAGATATAGAACATTTTCATTATGACAGAAAGTTCTTTTGGACAGTACTACTTTAATATAATATAGTTTTTCCAAATACTGAGGCACAGATGTACATTTTATGTGTGATAAGCCTATCTAAAATCATAAGTCAACCCAATATACTAATATAACTATAATGATCCTAAATGCAATATAAAAACATAATGCAAAACTGTAACAATTTTTTTCATAATAAATGCAGTTTAAAGTAAAAAAAAATCAAGCTAGATATTTTGACATGAAAGTTTACCTTTGTCATTTTATTTTTGCCTGTTAAACTTTAATAAAGAATTTCACATTACAGGATAATGAGAGGCTTTTTGGGATGGGATGAGTGCTCCTTCATTGCAATCTGTCACATATATTTTAAAACTTGGACCATTTACTAATCTCTGTTTATAATCTCTGCAACCCTGGTATCTAGCATGTATTCAATATGTTTGTGCAATGAGGGAGACTTTCATCCAGTTCTAACAGGTAATCATTCAGCATCTGCTTAAGCACTTGCATTGGCAAAGGATTTACCGCTTCATAAGGGAAGGCATTTCTTTTTAACAGTTCAGTTAATAAGAAGTTTCTTTATTACAGAAAATCATCCAAATTTACTTGCTTATAGAACTTCCATTTATCCTACATTTTATCAGACAAAAGTTGAAATAAGATGTTTATTTTTATTTTTCCATGGAAAAGACTGAAATACAGGTGACTATAATAACATTTAACCTATCTATCAAATCGCCTATAAGACATCATTTCCAGATACTTGTTTGTCCTCTTCTTAATTCAGGTCTCTTGAAATGAAATGGCCAGAACATTACATTACTTGCCACTTGTTCTGATTAGTGCAGAGAACTGTGGGAATTACCTCCATCGCTCTGTATAGTATACTTCTATTAATGATGCCCAAGATTCCATTAACTTTTCTTGGCATTCTCATCACAGATGACTCATAGTCCACTTACAATCAACTTAGAGTTCCTAAGTCTTTAA
Organism: Antrozous pallidus; assembly: GCA_027563665.1. Classification (NCBI taxonomy): domain Eukaryota; kingdom Metazoa; phylum Chordata; class Mammalia; order Chiroptera; family Vespertilionidae; genus Antrozous; species Antrozous pallidus. Next base: position 30,966,397 of record CM050519.1, read on the forward strand.
GATGAGATGTTGTCAAATCATGACTCCTTTGTCCTTGGTTCTTTTAGTTATTTCTTGTATTTGAAGAGAAGACTTTATTTCATGCTGTTCCCATCAGTCAAAATTTTCTAAACTTTGATTTTGTCAATCATCTAGTCCATTAGCTGTCAATTCAGCTCTGCATTAAGTGCAAATATAATAAGCATAAACTATATGTCTGCATTAAAGTCATTGATACAAAGAGTCTAAGGACAAATGTCCATACCACACCACTAGAAATGTCTAAGATGATACTCATATCTTCATGTTTTATTCACTTATGTTTTAAGAACCACACATATAATCTTTAATTCTTAAAATATCCCTTTAGTGTACTACCAACAATTTACCCAGAAAGAAGCAAAAAATGTAAATGATTTTATCAAGAATGCTTAACTAGACATTGGCAGAGCTGGAAATCAATGTGGGACAGTTTCACTCCAAAGTCTGCCATTTCTAGATACTTCTGTAGCCCTATGACATAACGTCTCTTTTCAACTATAGCTAGGTTCCCTTCGATCTTTTAACTATAACATGTGTAAGTTTAACAAAGACTGTCAAAAGCCATGCTAACAGTGCTAATTTATTTCTATAGCATTCCAGTAAGCTGTCAATCTATTTCTTTAAAAGTAAAAATGAACTTTGTTTGGCATTTATGCTATTGTAAAAGTGGTTAGTGATTCTATTTCTTTTCCTAAATGTTTACTACATAATGAATCTTTTATCCCATACTTTACTATGAAGGATTGTTAAATTCAATCAATATTTATTTTAAAAAATCCACCATTTAGTCCTTTTTGAATTTTAAACTCCCCAAAGTAAATTATATATTTAGACACTTCCTATTTCAACATTTTATTGTTCACTGTTTCATGCAGAAGCATATAAAGCAATATTAAATTAAAATCACTAGTCTAGTGCTTATAATTATGTTCATAGCATAATTCTGTCAGATGAAAGAATAATGTACTCTTCAAATTCAATAGTATAATAGAAAAACCTAAATTTTAATCTTGCCCAGCACTTTTTTCATTAAACACTATCATGCACCTGAATTAAATACCCTCTATTTTAAGCAATTTTTCAATAATAAGCATTGATTAAATCACTTTCTAAAAATTGTTACCAAAATCTCAAAAATATTGGTGTTTGACCTGAATTGGTATTTTATTAAAATTCTATTTTCCTAGATTTACACAGAATCCTATATAATAAAAGCCTAATATGCTAAGTGTCTAGTTGACTGCTTGGCCGTTCAACCAATAAAGCATAATATGCCAATGGTGTGCTAAGATAGCTCAACCACTCATTATGACATGCACTGACCACCAGGGGGAAGACAGTTGACCGGTTGACCAGTTGCAATGATGTGCACTGACCACCAGGGGGCAGATGCTCTGACTGGTATCTTGCTGCTGGGGTCCAGCTGATCGAGATTGAGCAAGACAGGCCGGACATGCCCTGGAGCCGTCCTTTGGTCCCTCGCTGGATGGCCAAACTCATACATCTCTCCCTGGCCCTGATTGAGCACCAGTGGGGTCCTTCAAGCTGGCCTGCACCCTCAGAGGATGTTGGAGAGCCAGTTTTGGCCTGATCCCACAGGGGGAGCACTGCTCAGCCAGAAGCTGGACTCATTTCTGGCCAGCACAGCAGCGGTGGCGAGAGCCTCTCCCCGCTCCACAGCAGCACTAAGGATGTCATTACTGCTGGTTTAGGCCCAATCCCAAAGTGTGTGATATATATATGCTTTTAAGATATCATTCTAGACCCAATTCTCACTTTTGTTTTCTGCACATGTAAGTGCATTCTCTTTGACAATAGAGGAAATAGAAAATAAAACCTGCCTTAGATATTCTTCCAAAGGAAAACTAGATTATCTGACACCTATCAAAGTTGTTCCAGGTTGACATTTCTTGAAACTCTGTTAAAATTTCAGAAAAGCTAGATGCATAACAACTGAAGACAGGGTGATAATAATTACCTTCACATAATTTTCAATGCAGAAGAACCTAAAATTTGTTTGTTGAAATGGGAAGGATTATATGAAGTTACATGTGTACTAAGAATGATAAGTGCAGAAGGCATTTCTTTGGCAGTCCTTAAGAAAAAAATGAGTTTAAAAAGTTGTAGTCTCATTTCCAACAAATGTCTAGTTTTCTTCTCCTGAGGTCCCATCCTGCATCCCTCTGGATTGTAACACAGATTCTGACATTTCCTAATGGTAGCAGGAATAAGGTTTATGTTATTCCCCATCCTACCATTCCTCCATTATGGATCTAAATCTTTGAAGGTGTCACTTTATTAAAAAAAGAAAGAAGGGAAGAAAAGCTAGCCTGTATTGGATTCTTCTGTCTAGCCTATAATGATCAGTGTCAGAATTGCCGGCTACTCAGTCTAATTGTTTGGCCGACTTATCTATGCAGATCACTACTCAACTGTGTCAGTCAAGGATATTGATCAAAGGGGCCAAGTTGTTCAGATCTTTGGCCATGCATGAGATCAGCTTTCTAATTACAGTACTGAAGATTTAAAGTGCATTTGAACATTATGTACTTTTCACAATCTTCCTGCTTTAAATGGCAGGATAGTACTGCAGAATAGTCAGCTAACACTCTGTAGCAAGATTCACTGGTCTTCAGTGCAGATAATTGTAGGATACTTTCATAGATTACAATAATGTATATCACAAAGGAAACACAATGATGTTATTCATATGTGTAATCATCCATGGACTGACTAGAAATAACAGTGGTTTTATTATGCAAACAGCAGTCCATAATATGCAAATGAATATAAACAAAACCAAACATCCACCTCCAGAATAATGTTTACTGATGTGTCCTTAAAAATCTCTTTCTTAAACCACATTTTTCCTGTCTTCTCAAAAACATTAAATAAATCAAAGATGAGTACATGGAAAGTTTATGCTTTTTCTCCTGCATTTTTGAAGAGGAACCACAATATAATCTTATTCTGATTATTTGATTTATATTCTCCCAAGGCCATCATTGCCTCCTGGCATCATTGTATTCTTGTGTAGGGTTTATATGGTGTCTCTTTTAATTGCTTAAACTAATCTATTCAATGACTGCAAATCTAATGCACACTGGAACAGGCAGCCCATAAATTCTATCCTTCAGATGTGTCCTTGAACATCTATTTGTCCTGATGAAGAGTAGAAACAAAACAAATAATAAAATGGGAAAAGCCTTTTCTAGTATTATATTCAAGAGATCTTAGAGTGAAAGAGATATTTTAGTTAAAAAGACAAAAAATAAGCATCTCCTTGGTTTACATTTTATAAGGAAGTATTCTAATTACATTGCAGTTAAGGCTTCAAGCTACTCTTAAATTATAATTTACGAAGAGAAAAATTAGATCATTAAATATGCTGTTGATATAATTGATGTAATATTATTTTTTTAATATATATAACTTCCACTGAGTGAAAACATTCTTAATACCAAAGAGGAAAACTATATTATGCTATTACAACTGTGTATTTCCTAATCTTATGTGTCTTCACAATGATTATGGAGAACTCCATTTTAATGTATAGCTAATACACACATACACATACATAGCACAATAAAAGAAATCAAATCACTCTACCATGTAATTGTTTTGATTCTTAGAAGTAAGGTTGCCAAAAGACATTCAATCCTGAATTATCTTATACACTAAACAGACTGATCATATTATCCTACTAAATACATAAGAGGAAACATAGACATGAATAGTAGTAGAAGAAGGAGGATGAGAGACAATGATCATAACATACCAAAAAAAAATTGTATTCAAACATACACCATCCATTCCTGTTCTTTTTGTGGATCTTTGCTTACCTTGCAACTACAACCTAGTGTTAAACCCTGAAGCAGACATGGTTTAAGTCATGCAGCCATTGTTCCCCTTAAGAAATGGCTGCTACTACTCTGCTCACCAAGTATATGTGCAATACTTAATTTTTCTCAAACTACTAGACCAGTGTTTATAATAAGGCCTGAAATCACTAACTTTTGGCCCAATTGTTGAGATCTATGGTAGTTTCCAAATGTATATCTGAAATCCTGGTTCACTCTTGCATGTATTTTTTACAGAAATGATTTGACAGAGTTCTAATTGCCATTATATTAATACAGAAATTCCAAACCTGGTTTTGACAAATAAGAAACCAGTCACCTGTAGTTTTAATAGAAATAAGCTTTATGACTTTTAGTTGGTCTACCACCCTTCCTCTAAAATAGTAAAATAAGAGCAAAAATAAATAAAATTATGCTAAAAGATTTAATTGTGTTTTATTTGTACATTATTTATATATAAAAATTCATTTGGTATTTGATAAACAGACAAGTGGCCTCAGGAACTTTCTTTCTTTCCTTATTTTATAGTATGCTCATTTCCTCCCCAATCAATTCTATCTCACATTACTGACAGTAACCATACCTAAAACTTCTATTTTGCTTCCTTTGGTTCTAATCCGAGTTCACTGAATTGTATTATCATTGGGAAAATTAGCCCTCTGAATAACTTTGAGTTTTGTTTATCCTTGTGGCTTTCCCAGGGCATAGTTTTTCCATCCAACCCCTTAGAAATTGCATCTTTTCCTGGTTCTGATCACTTATCTGCTAAAAGCTGGTATCTTCTGGAATATTGCTTTAGTCCTTCAGAAATCTAAAGGTTTATCTTTTTTTGTAATCTTCATAATGAAAGTTATTACAAGAACAAACACAAACTCTCAAATAACAATACATCATACCATTGTTATTTTATTAAAATAAATGCTCAAGAGATTAGGTTGTGTGCCGCAATCAGCTACAAAGAAGATTAAATGTATTTATGAGCCACAGATGGAATTTTAAAAGAGGAAAGGACAGTCTAGTATTGGAGGTCTTCAAAGAAAAAGGAAGAGGTAACAGGATGGTGGTCTAGATCAATATTTTCAAAAAATAAGATATACTAGTAATATGAACTTGTTATAGGTAACTATTCATTTTCAAGTATATCCATGTATTTATAGGTAAGCTTATCTATTAAAACACAATGAAACCTAGGGTAATATTCATCATGAATAAGATGATATAACATTGGATTGTAATTTTTTTATACTTTCAATATTGTGCATGACTTCCTATCACAAGGTCATCAGTTAGTTTTGAAAATGTATTGTATTTGATGTAATGCTTATTCTAGAAGTAGACATGTAAGTTTCTTGATGTTTATTTGCATATCCTGTATTAGATTTGATAGTATTGTGCTTTGCCCACTTGAAAATGGGCACATGGCCACTTACTAAGGATTACTTTAATCACAGCAGAATAATGTGACTGTTATTTCACACGTCAGGAGTGAACATGTTACTTGAAACATTACACTAAAAGCAAATGTGTGACTAAGGATGGCACTCTTCATCTTTTCATGTTATGATTTCCCAACTCTTCCCTCAGAATACCTACCAAAGGTATAAATTGCCACTATAACCTTAGTATTGGGTTAAGTTTTAATCCATATATTCAATAATTAGAAGATTAAACTTTATTTTCTTTAATGAAAAACACATTGAGATTCCATTATTTGTTGCTACACTGCAGTGCATCATCTCAACCACCTCCTGGGGAATTTGCTCCCCACTCTGCAGGCTATTAATATAAAGGCACATTTGTATGGGACATAGGAAAAAAACTCTTATTTCTGTTTTTTTTTTAAGCCAACCCTATTCTCTTCCTTCCCTTTTAGATATAACCCTTTTTTCAGAGTCATTCAAGTGCCAACTTTGTTCAACTTCCTGCTATTAGTTATAGGCTTGTGATAGAGCCTTGAATCCATGTGCACAGACATCAGGTTGTATAAAAAGCAGAAAAAATATATAATCCTGAGTTGAGGGAAAGACAGTGTTGTCACCCCATTATGAACTCCTGAATACATTTTTCCACGTATCAGTAGTATATTATTAACAGTCCATAGAACTTTTTCTTGATGTAGTTTACCAGCAAATTGTTTGTTGGCTAACCTGTTCACCTAACTTCTTAAAACATATTGTTTCCATAGTAAAACAGTTTTCTAATCTGAAACAATTGACTGTCCCATCACATTATGGAAATAAAACCCATTCATAAGTGATAAATTACACATCTAGAAATTTTCAGGTCTGATGGCAGTCGAGAGTCTAAAGCAGCTCTAAAATGAGATTTTTCTATTGTAAAGTTTAATCAAGAGAGACTGAACATGCAGTTCAGTATGAACTATTCACCTTATCTGCAACAGTGTTGTGACATAACCTGGTTTAAATAAGATGGTTTTAATCACATAGTAGTTAAGTGACTTTCGATATGACACTAATAAAAGCCTGTTTTGTCAGAGCTGTGCGAGATGTTTAGGCTTTTACTCCTTTGTTTATTTTGAGAATGTTAATCATTGTACTAAAGTAATAAAAGAAAATTGTGGGTTTGCTGAGACCGGTTTGGCTCAGTGGATAGAGCGTTGGACTGCGGACTGAAGGGTCCCGGGTTCAATTCCGGCAAAGGCATGTACCTTGGCTGCGGGCACATCCCCGGTAGAGGGCGTGCAAGAGGCAGCTGATCGATGTATCTCTCTCATCCACGTTTCTGACTTTCTATCTCTTTCCCTTCCGCTCTGTAGAAAAATCAATAATATATATATATTTTTAAAAAATTGTGGGTTTAAAATTTCAACTAAAATGTCCATTTCTTGATCATGAAGCAGCATAATGAATGTCTATAAAGTATCTCTGCCCAGCCTAATAAAGGTTATAATAATCAGAATAGACATGAATAAGCTATACTACAGAAAGCAAAAATATAAATTACCTCAAGTTTATTGAATTATAACAATCGGAATTAGTTCTGATACCATGAAGTTTTCTCAGATGAAGAGCTGTCAAAAAAATATAAATCCTTTGGGGAGGAGCAGACAATATATACTAACATTAAATTATCTCAATAGACTTTTGGTTAGGGGAAGAATTAATAATAATTACTAACAATAGCCAACACTTACTAAGTTTTAGACACTGCCCTAAATGTTTTATTTATATGGAATTATTTAATGGAAAACAACCTCATCAAGTAGATAGGTATTATTATTTCCATTCTAGGGAAACAAAAACACAGATAAAGAATCTTTCCAGAGGGCATCCAGATAGCAGAGCATGGTTTTTAACGCCTCTGATGATATGGAATAACTACTGTTGAGGAAGTTGAAAGTTGTTCCTGAGAAATTCAAAAAAGTCTAGGCAATGCTGAACATTTTGCTTAGAGCATTGACAAAGAAAAATAGGTGGAAGAAGGGCCAAAGAAATTAAAGAATCATTCAACAGGCCTTTCTATATTCATGAATGTTCTCATTCAGCAAACCTTTATCAAATGCACACCATGTGCCAGGAACTAGATAACTAGGTGCCAGGAATACAAAAATAATATATTTGACCTTGGGGAGATCTTAGTATAGTAGAGGAAATAGGAATAATTGCCATAAGATATGGTAAGCAGCAATATATTTATATATAAAGTGCTATGATATCATCCTCCTCCAAAAGCAACTTCACAGTGAATGAAAAGTAATATATGTCTAAGTAAACTGTATGGAAGAGCAATTTAGTAATCAGTATGATATAATTAATCAAATAAAAGTCTATAAGAGTTGAGTTTTTGCTACATTAAAAAAAGGATGAGGATCAACTTTCTTATGAGAGTTTATTTTACCTTTGGGAGAAAGAAAGAAGACATTGAGAAAAGTATTTCTTGTGAAAGATATGGCATAAACAAAGTGACACAGGAGATATTCTATTAGTCCTTTGAGGAAAAATATGCAAAGTGACTATTGTGTATTGTCCACTTCAGTCTATCTAGTGAATATCCTTCAATCCTATAATCCCCCAACTAACAAATTAAATTTCAGTGATAAATATTCTTCCAACTTTGGTTTTGGTTTAAATATTCTAAGAAAAAAATATTGATTATTCCTCTTAAAGAATTAATAGCCCAAATGGTCTAGCTTAGTAGTTGAGCATTGACCTATGAACCAGGAGGTTATGATTTGATTTTCCATCAGAGCACATGCCTGGGTTGTGGGCTCAATTCCCACTGGGGGCATGCAGGAGGCAGCTGATGATTCTCTCTTATAATTGATGTTTCTATTGTTTTCTCTCTCTCCCTTTCTCTCTGAAATCAATAAAAATGCATTTAAAGTAAGAATTAACAGAAAAAATCTGTAGAGAATATGAGGTACTCATATATAAAAGTCAATCTGAGGAATATATAACGTAGAAATGTACTGGAAGTTTCATTAGGCAGCTCTTATATGTGAATATTGGCAAAAGACTGTGCAGGCCCTTTGGCTAAAACTCATTTTCTCTCAGGAATCTCTCAGTGCCTAATACTTTACCAATAAAATTTCTGGAGATTTAAATGATTTTTGACTTCATGAATAAAGTGTAGATTCCTCCAGGCAAGTAACACACTTTATTCTCAACCATACTATATTTTACTGGGAATAGCAATTAAGTAAACCCAACAAAGCTCAAGACCAACATGGAAGAGAAGAGTCAATATTTAGGAAAGGCAGGCAGTGCTAAGGTTAGGGGCAAGTTCCTGGAGCTAGAAGTCAGGGAAGATGAGAAAGCAGAATACAGACTTTCATTTGGTGTTTGTATGACCTATATTCTGACCAGGATATTACATTTTATCTGTAATCAAACAAGAAAAAAAGGACAGATATGATGTTTTGGAGAGTGAAGAGTGTTTATTTTACCTTTGTTTGTATCGATAGATCCATCTGCACTATCATTTTCATTTTATAATTCGTGGGGACAAAGACAAAAACAAAATTTCTGGTTTGAAAATTTGAGCTTAATTTTTCATTTTTGTTTTCCATTTAATCACTTCTCAAATTCAGAAACTTAGATCATGCCCCCCTACCACAAACGCCTAACCTGTCATGTTGAAATAACTTGTTGGGAATACCATTTCTCTTTATTCACTGGAAACCTACAATAAGTTTGGGGCGTGTCATTACTTTTCATTTTACTAACACATTTCTGAGATGTTTATACTTCCTCCTAGGTAATAACTAATAAATAAGATTTCACTCTTCTTAACTGTCTACCTCTCTCTGTCTTTGAACTATATGCCGTCTATATGCTTGACACTTGGAGGAGCTTGTCTAATTGTCACCGAGAGAAGGAAAGCCTGGCTTGCAGAGTATTTGGAGCACAGTGACGTCAGACAGCCTATATACCAGTTTCACAAGGCTGCAGCCTGAATCATAGGCTGTTCTTTAAACAGCAGCACGTGGCTAGAGAGCCACAGCAGCAGGAGTGTGGGGCAATGCCCAGGTCACAGCTGTAGGCACACAAAGAGAGTTTTGATGCTAGTATCCATCTCTCTTCTTCTCATCAACAACAAAGAAGATGACTATTTAAGATTCTGTTGTCTTAAAGGTTTTATTAAGTTATTGCCCAGGGTAGGGAAGGGATATTATTGTCTACATATGTTTGCCAGAATCATGCAGCTTCAATAGTCTGGCTTTCCTAGCAGGTGTCTCTTTAAGTACTTATTCTAAATGGAACACAACTGGGAAACATCAGAAAGGGCACTGTTGACAACTGTCATAGCAGGTTCCAGTTTGAATGGTAACTGAGCAGAAGGTCTCCCTCCAGTGTCCTTCAGATCATCCTAATAGCAGCAGCATTTCCATCAGGAACCCAACTTCTATCAGAAGGGAGTGCTGGGAAATAGTGCCACTTGTGAAATCTGATATCCTCACTGGAAATTGTCCACACCACCAGATTTCTTACAGAAATAACTATCGTGCACTTAAAAGAATCCTAATTTTAAAGGCAAAACTTCAGTATTTGAAGGCAGCACATAATCTAGATAGGCGTCAATAATGAAATGAAGATGAACTAACATAACCTTTGTTTATACCTGTTGTACACTTAAATATACACTAAAAACTTTTAATAACATAAATGAAAAAAAATACCTAAACTATCCAAATCCAAATATTTCCTTAAATTATCCTATTACAGATTAATTTACCAAATCTAGGAATGATAACTTAGATGTATTTATGTTTCTGTCTTGTATTATTTTGATTAATCTTGGGTTATATTATGGTTATTGCCATTAAGCACAAGAAAACAACAGACTTATTTTCAGATGCTGAAACTTAAAAGTCCATTTAAATGCTAATTTTCAGATAGAGCTTTTAACATATTTAGGATAAAGTTGTGCTGTTAACCAAATATGTGGAATAAAAAAAGCAACATCAATTTTCTTCTTGCTCAGGATTATCCATCTGCAAAATAAAAGTTACTGTAATCTGCATATATAAAAGCTTAAGTGACCATCCAACCATTCCACTGTCTGACCAGTAGCTATGAAGTGCATTGACCGCCAAGGGGCAGATGCTCAACACAGGAGCTGCTGAGCTGTGATGATGGCAGCTGCAGTTCTCGGGTAATGCACCTGGAACTAGAGAGGAGAGAGCCCGATTCTGGGGTGCATCACCCGAGAACCTCCCTCTCGCAATCTGGGACCTCTTGAAGGATGTCAGCGAGCCGGTTTAAGCCTAATCCCCGCCAAGATGAGGGATCCCACCTGTGCATGAATCCATGTACCTGGCCTCTAGTTTATACATGATTACAAGAAAAATAGATACTATTACCTAGCATTCTATATTACAAATTTCTGAAAGGTATCTTTTGTGCAGATACATTGAGTGCCCAGATTATTATGATCTCTGAACACATAATAATCTGACCACTCAGTATAGATTGACCACAGAGTTGGGATTTTAAAATAAGGTTTTTTCATGTATAATAACTGCTTTGTGGCTAGTTAGAAAGAGACAGAGGATTTACTAGCCAGAGGTTGGGGGCCACTATCTCCTGGTCCCTTGACATATCAAGATTTGCAAGCTTTTCCTTATACATAAGTACACTGAGTGGCCAGATATTATGCGTTCAGAGATCATAATAATCTGGCCACCCAGTGTATATTTGTTTAAAAAGAAGTGAAATTGATTATAACACATTGATACATGTTTCTATTTGAATTTTTCCACATCATCTGCAAAACATATATAACCAGTCTTCTTGAGTAGAAGCAAGTCATACATAAGAGACACATAACTATATTGTGTTTCTTTTACATTAAGCTATTAATGCACACACATATATAAACTATAAGGTCCAAAACACCCTACACATTTACATTTCTAAAAACACAAACATATTTGTATTTATAAAGAATTTTATAAAATTATCTTTTAGTCTTATGGTCTATATCAATATTTGTTTACCAAAGAATGACTTGATGTTTTATACTACATGTTGTAAGTATTGAGTTAATATTGAATGTCTTTATACATAAGAACAATGAGGCTAAAGCTCACTGAAAAATATAAAACTACAAACCTTGGAGTTTTCCCTGTTTTTGACTGGGATAGACTGGCAACTCATGCAAAAATTGACTCTATGCAGACTTTCATATAATTAAATATTTTTCTTATTTTTGTAATAATATTTTATATTTTGTAATAAAATAATATGGATTCTCATGAAAAAAATAAGATTGTGCTTCACATTTCATTGAGAAAACTAAAGCCAGTTGACAGACATTTTAAAAAATATTTTATCCAAAAAGTCTATATATCTACATGGTCCTGAATTTAATTTTTCCATAGTCTTGCTCATTAATAATGATGGAAATATGTATTTTTTCAATTAAAACCTGATATAAGCACCTGTTCTGGAACCAATTCACTCTTCCATTCTCCTGAAACATCAGCATCCCTCTCTAACAACTTATTCTAACAACATACAGATATTCTATAGTGAGTCTCTTTAAAACACACACAACAATTATATTTATTCCAGATTTTCATCAAAATAACATCTACTTTAGCTTCTCTTAATCCTGTTCAGAGTTCCTTAAAGTCATTTATTCTACTCAAATTTCCCTCCTTATAACTCTAAAGATGATATGTTTAAGACCAACAATAACATCCATGTCTGTCAAATCACAGGTATACTTTTTCAGTGCTAGTTTTATATATTGACCACATTATGCTTGAATCCCTACCCCTCCCTCCTCACTTTTTCTATACCTCTCCCTGATTCACTCCCTTGGGCTTCGCTTACCTACCACCTCTTAGTTATTCTCTCTCATCCCTCTGTCTTTTTTACTTTTCTTTCTTATCTCATTCTCTTCTATGTAACTACTGAAGACTGAATTTCTTAATAGCTCAACTTACAGCAATACTTTTTTACCCCTGAAAAGTGGAGTTTTCTATTTCCATTGCTTTTAACATTATTTATTGGTTAACAACATCCACTTTAAACAAACAAACAAACACATTTATAAGTTTACATCTATCTATCTATCTTAACTTGTGATACTTTCAATAAGTTTTTACCTTGTTTTTCCACCTCAAGAAATGGCAATGCTGGTTAGTTAATTGCTCATATTCTCAAACTGGGCGCATACTTAAAACCTCCATCCCTCTCACCAGCCCCATCTAATCCATCAAGAGGTGATCTCAATTCCACCACATATTCTCTCTCTCACACACACCCTCTTCTCCTCCACAGTCCAAGACCAAGCCAAGCCCAAGACCACTTCTTACAAGATAGCTAAGGTAATCTTATAAAAGTACAATGCAATCATGTGTTCCTCTATTTAAAATAATTTAAAATAAGATAAATATAAATTATCTTGGGCAACATATCTTAATAGTTTCTAACTACCTCCACCACTAACCTGTATGTTAGAAATTTTCATCCATCCTTCAGATTTCAGTTCTAATATTACTTCCTATAAAAATATTTCTGATTTGATCTAAAGTCATATTTATCCTTCTTCTCATCTCTGTGTTTCATTACAATCTTTATCACATTTGCGATCTATTTCTTTGCATGCTCACTTACTTAAAAGTATATCAATCACTAATTTTTAAATTATAAAAGTTGTGTTTTTGTATGTTTTCTTTAACTTTGTATCCAACCCTTTACTTAATACTTGACACTCAATAGCTACTTAATAAACATTTATCAAATAAGTATTCTAGTAAAACTCTTTTTGCAGTAAAGACCATTAGGGTGAAATCCAATGTAAATAAAACACAGAATTAAAAAATTCATAAAAGCACACATTCTGGTTTCAAGTTGTTTTTATAAGCTATATTTATTTCATCATAGTCAGCCTTTATACATGCTTACTAAAGTAAGTTCCATGTGTTTTGCTACTACCAGTCTATTTTAAGCATGTGCTATATTCTGTGCATTATATCTATTAATAGAATAGATATATTACTGACCTTAATGAAATTTCCAGGATAGGTTAAAATAAGACAAAGACATAAAAAAATAAAAGAGCAAAATTATACTAAAAATATATACTTCAGAAAAATTTATTTTGTAATTACTACTATAATTACTTATTTAAAACTTGATTCAATTAAACTTATCAGACTCTTACATTTTTCTAAAGATCCTGTTAATTATATAGTTTTTTATGAAAAAAACTTCCCTTGCTATTCTATAAATTAAAATTCACTGCATATTGAATGTGATATATGTCCACCCACTTTCTTCATTTGCCATCAAGCTAATTGCAAACACTATTAAATATTTCAATATAAATTGAAGTGATAAATTTGAAAATTATTATGGAAATTAAACTAAAATTTATGACACAGGTAAGATTTATAACAAAATTATTCCAATTAATTTATTTACCAGTAAAAATAAAATAAGTTCTTATAAGATATATATGTTTATAGAGAATGGGCTCCCAATATATACCAAAAAGCCATATTTTATTTTATATGGTTTTTTGGTATATATTGGGAGCCCATTCTCTATAAACATATATGTCTTATATGTTTATAGAATATAATTACAAAATAAGTTAATATATAGTAGTAATTACAAAATACATTTATTACAAAATAATGTAGTAATTACAAAATAAATAGTAGTAATTACAAAGTAAATTAATGTATAGTAGTAATTACAAAATAAATTAATTGGACTAATTTTGTTATAAATCTTACCTGTGTCATAAATTTTAGTTTAATTTCCATGATAACTTTCAAATTTATCACTTCAATTTAGTTTGAAATGTGAGTAAGTATTGGCATATGAAAGCTATAGTATTATTCAATATTTAGTTGTAAATGTAGGATTGGGAGTAGTCTTCTTATCTGTTTTGGTTGAAGATAAGAATTTATTAAAGCTGTCTTCCCACACTACTGACAAAAGCCTCTCCTGGAATGAGAACCACACCCCTTGTCTATCCCCTCCTAAGACAGGTCTTAGATCATTTTACTACCATTGTCAAAACTGGCCTGCTCTGAGTACACTCCCCAAACTCTGTCTTGTAAATGAGCACTGAGTCTGTATGCTTGAAGCAAAAATTTTGGGTGGGGGAGAATATGCTTGCTTTCCTCATTTTTTTTCCAGCAAAAATTTCAAGTAAAATTATCCTATAGTTTTTTTAAATTGATCCTATTTAATACAAGAGTAACATGCAAATTAACCTACCTTCACAACAGCCAATAAACCATACCCACTAGCCAGTCAGGAGCGATACGTGGGTTTGGGCCAGGGCTGGGGTGGGGGCAGGGCCTGCCAGCGGATTGGAGCTATGGCAGGGCGATCCACTGGGTTCCCAAGGCTGGGGGGAAAGGCCTCTTCCAAGAGGATTTTTTCACTGGCCTTGGGGCAGGCTTGGGCCTGGGCTGGGGGAGAACCAACCAGCGATCAGCTGTATCACAGGGCAACTATGGCTGGGATCCCCTGGCCGAGGTCCCCTGCCCAAGGACAAAAGCCTCTGCCAGAGGCTTTCAGCCTTGGGCAGGGCGGGGGTGATCCATCATTAGGAGATCCCCTGAGGCCTCCCAGTATGTGAGAGGAGGCAGGTTGGGCTGAGGGACCTCCCAACCTCAGTAAACAAATTTAGTGCACTGGGCCCCTAGTAATAATATAAACTCCTGATCTTGTTGTACGTTTAAATGTATTATATACTCTATTGTGGGTTTTATTTACTGGAGAGAGAAAAAATAATTGAATCTTTAAAATTGAAAAAGTTATCAGAAGAAAAAATGTAATTTATTGGAAAAGGAAATGAAAATATTTATGTTCATCCATTAATATTTCTATAAAAGTTCTGGGAAAGGGACAGTTCACTGATAGATGAATCTCACTTAATATAGAAGTTTGTAATTTGAAAACAAATAATTTTGTTGTTTTTTTTCCTCCATCTTTTCCAGAACCTTTAGATTCCTCATTTTATTTCTTGCATATTACAAATTGAATAGAGTAAATACAATCCTCTTTATTGCTTGCAAATAACAAACCAGATAGGTGCTCTCTACTGGCTTTCTTTTGCTGAAAGGTATACTACCTTTCTTCACATAACTGCTTTTTAAATTAGGTATAGTAGGAAAACCATAACTTTGAGGTAAGATTGGTTTATGTTTTAAATCTTTTAAACATGATATAGTTTTCTAAATTTTTAAATGGCAGAAATACCTAGCTCACAGGTTGTTGAAAAGCTTGAATGAGATCCTAGAAGCATACAAGTTTATTGCTTCATTTATTTAGTGTTTACTGTGTGGTAGCAGTCATTATATTATTTTTCTCCTTTACTTTCAGTTTTTTACATGAATGAATGGTCCAAATACTTTAGAAGAATGGACATCTCTTCAAATCTAGTACATATCAATTTCATTATTGCCATTAAAAACTGATTCCAAAATAAGTTTGTTTTCAGACATATTTTCATACAGTGGGTACTTACAATTTAGAAGTATACAACCATTTATACTACACTAGAATCCTGGTGCGTAAAATTCGTGAACAGGGGGCAGGGGTATCTCTCAGCCCAGCCTACAACCTCTCCTAACTGGGACCCCTGGAGACATGTCCGACTGCCCATCAGATATCCCTCTCACAATCCAAGACTGCTGGCTCCCAACCGCTCACCTGCCTGACTTCCTGATTGCCCCTAACTGCTCCCCTGCCAGCCTGTATGCCCCTAAATGCCCTCTCCTGCAGGGTTGGTCACTCCTAACTGCCCTGCCATGCAGGCCTGATTCCCCCCAACTGCTCTCCCCTGCAGGCCTTGGTCCCCCAAAACTTCCCTCCCCTGCTGGCCTGATTGCCCACAACTGCCCTCCCTTGCAAGCCTGGTCCCTACCAACTTCCCTCTCCTGCTGGCCATCTTGTGGTGGTCATTTTGTGTCCACATGGGGGCAGCCATTTTGTGTGTTGGAGTGATGGTCAATTTTCATAATATTCTTTTACTAGTGGCCCAGTGCACTAAATTTGTGCATGGGGAGGGGTTTCCTCAGCCCAGCCTGAACCCTATCCAGTCCGGGACCTCTGGCTCCTAAGTACTTGCCTGCCTATCTGCCTGATCATCCCTAACTGCCACCCCTGCCAGCCTGATCACCCCTAACCTCCTCTGCCTGCCAGCCTGATTGTCCCAAACTGCCCCCTTCTGCTATTCTGGTCACCGCCAACTGTCACCGTGCTGGCCTGGTCGCCTCACACAGCCTGCTATTGTCATTTGGTCATGCCTCACTAACCCCCTGCCAGTCTGGTTGCCCCACACAGCCTGTTCATTCATTCCCTTACTAATTCCCCTGCCAGCTTTGTAGCCCCACATAGCCTGCTGTTCATTCATATATTCCTCTATTATTATATAGATTAGATAGGATAGAGACCTAGTGCATGGGCTGGGGCCAGCTGGTTTGCCCTGAAGGGTGTCCTGGATGGGGGGTGAGGTTCCCTTGGGGTGTGGGGTGGCCTGGGCAAGGAGCCTGTGGTGGTGTGCAGGTGGCCACACTGCCTGGTGACCCAAGCAGAAGCCCTGGTATCTGGGATTTACTTATCTTCTATAATTGAAACTTTGTAGCCTTGAGTAGAGCCAAGCCTCCTGATTGCTCCATGGCTGCCACCATTTCTATTGGGTTTTACTTATCTTCTATAATTGAAACTTTGTAGCCTTACGTGAAGGTCAAGGCAGGCCAGGGCAGGCAGAAAGCTTGGCTTCCTCCATTGCCGGGGAAACCCAAGCCTCCCTCCTGCTCTCTGTGGCTGCAGCCATCATGTTTGGGTTTATTTGCATACTCACTCCTGATTGGCTGTTGGGTGCCATTGGTGGGCGTGGCTTGTGGGTGTAGCAGTGGTGTGGTCAATTTGCATGTTACTCTTTTATTAGATAGGCTAGACAAAACTGCTATTTTTGTGTGTACACATGTATATATTTTAATATATATTCATTATATATAATGTATATTATATATTCATTATATATATATATTTATATATATATATACTGTGTATCTATGTATATATATGAATAAGTGAGAAGTTATTTGTAGAAATAATTTGACTTTAATCTGAACATTTACAATTTATATTAAAAACATCCAATCTCAAACTTTGATCCGGACAGTCAACAGAAGAGAAAATGATTACCCAACAAAATTAGTCAGAAAATCCAAATGCCTTACTTACCACTTAGCATGTTAATTACTTAATAGGTTATCTGGGCACATATGCACACACTCTTGCAGACTAGAAATATAATTTTTTTAAAGAAAGAACATATCTCCTTCAATTTTAGTTAAAATAATACATGTCAAAAATTACCTTTAAAAATAAATTTATAGTAAGTGAGAGTTTTTGAGTAGTCATTTAACATCTTGCTATTACACTATACCCACAGGTCTATCTTGCCTACTAATAGACAAACATGTAAATTGACCATACCTCTGCTATGCCCATAGCCGATCAGAGTGAGTATGCAAATTAACCCAACAAAGATGACAGTTAATTTGCATACATATGTGTTCAGCGCTGCATCCTGGGAACACCCTGGCACCCAGGTCACTCTGAGGTAATCCCTGCATAGGCTCTGAGCATGCAGGGAAGGGCCTGAGCAAGGGGGCTCTTGGGCAGATTCACCCTTGCAATCAGAGTTGAGGGGGCAGGGGCAGAGCTGGAGATTAGAGGGAGCTTGGGGGCCCCTTCCCAGGCCCTGAAGCTTTAGGTCTGGGCAGGGGTAGAGCTAGCAATCAGAGGGTACTGGGGGGCCCATGCCCAGGCCTAAAGCTTCAGCCAGAAGTGTTAGGCTGGGACAAGGACCCTGCCAGAGATTGGTATGAACTACAGAGCAAACACCTTTTCTGACAGCATTGGCTAAGCTTCCTGTATGCCACTGGTAACATTCTTACTAACTTTAATAAGAATCCAAAAAGGTGATTTAGGATTTTTCCACCACACTTCTGGAGAAAAAAAATAAAGGTCCGCTGCTGGAGGGGCTAAGAAATGTAATATCCTGCCCTAGTCGGTTTGGTTCAGAGGGTAGAGCCTTGGCCTGCTGACCATAGGGTCTGGGTTCAATTCTGGTCAAGGGCATGTACCAAGGTTGCAGGCTCCTCCCTGGCTAAGGCCCAGGTCCAGACTCATGCAGAAGGCAACCAATCAAGGTGTTCCTCTCACTTTGATGTTTCTCTCTGTTTTTCCTTTTCTCTTCCGCACTCTCTAAAATTCAATGGAAACATATCCTCAGGTGAGGATAAAAACAAACAATCAAAGAATTGTCATATCCTATGAAAGACACAACTTGAAAATGCCTAAAGAAAGTTGTCATTTTTTAATGGTGAAGGGATCAGAGTCTGTGTTGATGAAAACACCTTGGTGGCTGTGGTGACTGGCAGTGGCTGCAGCAGCAGGGGGATGGGGCTGGTGCCTTCCGCTGATCAGCCTGGTTGCCTCCCACAATGGGAGGCCAGACTGCAGCTTAGGCCCGCTCCCCATAGGGAGCGGGCCTAAACCATCAGTAGGACATCCCCTGAGGGCTCCCAGTATGTGAGAGAGGGCAGGTTGGGCTGAGGGAACCACCCCACTCCCAGTGCACAAATTTAATGCACTGTGCCCCTAATCTATATATATAAAAAGCCAGCAATTGTAACGGCCTTAACAACCATACAACCAGTTGCTATGATGCCCACTGTGTATGTATTATTTCCTTTAATACCTCATTTAATGCAGGCCCCAGGTTGAGATGGGGAACCAGGGTTGGGTGGCAGCAGATGCAGCCTTTTTCCTGGCCAACCTTGCAATCTCTACCCACTGCTGGCCTGCCCCTGATCAGACTCTCCCACCCCAATCAAGAGCAGGGCAGACAGTCAAAAGTTCCCTCCCTTCCTTCCCACCCCTACCAGCCCCACCATAATAGAGCCACAGCCCTTTCCCTTGGCCAGCCCACCCCATACCCCCACACCCCAATAGGAGGTGGGGCTGGGTAGCCAACCTTGTATAGCCCCTCACCCTGGCTGCCCCACCCCTGATTGCACTCCCCATGCCAATAGGGAGTGGGGATGGCCAACCAACCTGCTTCAGCCCCTAGCCCTGGACATTCATACTACTGATGGGCCCCCATCACCGTAATCGACCCCCAGCCCCTCCCCACGGCTGGACCCACCCATGATTGCCCCCCTACTCCAATAGAGGGTGGGGCCAGCTAAGCAATCTCCTGCTTCCCCTCCCCTCTCCCAATCCCATCCTACATCAGCCCCGCACCCTAATCAAGGGCAGGGCTGACTGACCAACCACCTATGGCCCCTCCTCCAGGCCTCACTGGCCCCAGATTAACACCCTCCAGCCCATTCAGGTGTGGGGCCAGCCAACCTACTGCCCACAGCCCCTCTCCATGGCCAGCCTCTTCCACAATCGGCCTCCCAACCCCAATCGGGGGTAGAGCCCATTGCCCAATTACCCGCAGCCCATTGCCCCAGCCAGCAGAGCCCAGATTGGGCCCTGATCAGAGTGGGCTGGCCAGCCAACCTCCCACGGCTGGCCAGACCACACTCATATAAGAATTCGTGTACTGGGCCTCTAGTATGATATATATATATATATTCACATAAAATGTGTATATTTTATGATGGCAGAGGTTATCTATCTATCATCTATCTATCATCTATCGGTCTACCAACCTCTCTGTCTTTCTATCATTTCCCCTCCTGCCATTAATTTAATGTTTGCAATCACAGCCCTGAAGACAAAACTTACGTGTTGCTTCATTGAAAAGGTAGCTGGACAGGATTGGTCATCATGGCATCTCCCTCACCCACCCCAATCTGATGCAAGCCTTATACTTTCTGAGATAATTAGAACATAGAATATGGCAATTGGTTTAAATAACACAGTCATAGTAATTGAATTAGAGAATTTCGGTGAAACCAGATGAAAAAATATATTATTACCTTTTTCTAAATAATTGAATCATATATTCTAGTTTTAAACATAAACTCAATGACATGCATATTGTTTTATGTTGGTTACAATTGCACAGTTACATATTTATGTTTAACTGTTGGTATTAAACTACAGATAACCACATTTTGTTTCATAATTAGAAAGTTCACAATTTTCCCAATTTTTACTATGTACTAAGAAAGAAAACAATTCTAAACTAACAAGAGTAATGAGAATTGGTAAAAAAAAAAAAAAAAAGGTTGCCTTGTATAGAGTCTTCTGATTTGTTTTAGTTTTTAAAAT
Organism: Antrozous pallidus; assembly: GCA_027563665.1. NCBI lineage: Eukaryota > Metazoa > Chordata > Mammalia > Chiroptera > Vespertilionidae > Antrozous > Antrozous pallidus. The sequence goes on from CM050519.1 coordinate 30,987,014, forward strand.
GGTTTTCAAAAAATTAATGTTTACTAAGATAAATACTGAGGTCTTGGCCCCTTAATTAAATCTGCACTACTCCAGGCCAATACCTTTAACCAGACCCTTATTAACTGTATAAAAGAGAATGAATAGTACCTAATAAAAGGGTGCACCATAGTTGCAACTTTGGGCTTTACAGTCAATCAGAAGCAAAGGTGGTATAATCTCTGTTGCTAATGCTTTAGCACCAAGAGATTTACTTAACCTTTGTCAGTTTCACAGACTAACATGTAAATTGGGGGTAAAGACAGCTTCTAGTTCACAGGGTTGTAAGAATTAGGTGATATAATTCAGGTTATTGCTAAAGCAGTCCCTGACACTTTGAAAACCAAAATATATTTGAGTATGAAACATAAAGCATACACACTTCTCATAGCCTATTCTCACCCATAGCCCAGATAGGGCTTTTAAAATATAACAGATCATGGTACCTTTATGCTCAATGTTATGCAATAGCCACCCTTCTCATATTAAAATCTAAAGTAAAATGTGACTCCTACAAGGTTTCCCATGGTCTGGTCCCTGCTAAGTCTGACCTCAGCTCTTACATCTTCTAATCGTCTCCCTGTTTATTTCTGAAACAAACCATGCTACTGATTTGGGCCCCTCCACTTGTTCTTTCCGCAAAACTTGCATCCTCAAGTAACCCCAACATCCTCTTCCCATGAGCCCAGCAACTTCTTGGCCTGCTTCTTCGTCATTTCTCTTCTTTGTTCAAATTTCATTTTATCAGACCTTTCCCCATCTAATTCACAACTTAACTCTCTACCATGGTCTATATCAATTTTTCTTTCTTTCTTTCTTTCTTTCTTTCTTTCTTTCTTTCTTTCTTTCTTTCTTTCTTTCTTTCTTTCTCTCTCCTCTCCTCTCCTCTCTCTCTCTCTCTCTCTCTCTCTCTCTCTCTCTCTCTCTCTCATTTCTTTCTTCCTCTCTCTTTTTTTATTTTTTATTATGGCGCTTAAAAGCATTTAACAGGTAATTTACTGACTTGCTTATTTCCCTACTATTTGTCTTCTTCCAATAAAATATAAGATCAAGGAGGAAAGAGATTTTGTTTGTTTGTTCACACTGATTTGGGATTATATATTGCATATAGAAGGATTCAATAAATATTTTCTGGATTAATTAATAAACCCAGTCGGCACTAAGATTTTAGAAATCCTAATAACACCAATCACACAGGTTCAAAAAGAGAATTTGGCAGATACCTTAAGGTAAGATATAATTATTAGTTGGTTTATATTTGTAGAACCTCCATGAAAAAAAAGTATAATTTTAAGATCCTTGTATTAATTCTATAGTGTGATTATGAAATATTTGATAATATTAATCTTATTAAAATAATATTGCTATAAAATAGGCTAAATAACTAATATATTATGTATCAAATGACATAGTGTTATTATTAAACATTGTGTGAATATTAATATTTATGCAAAATGTAAAAATTTGTAATCATTAAAATTTTAATTTATAAAAATATTATTGAGTGATACAATATAGCTGTCACTCTTTCATGCTCAGGGGAGGGTTCCCTTAGTTCAGACTGCACCCTCTACAATTGGGGAACTCTTGGAGGATTTCCAACTGCCAGTTTAGGCCTGATCCCCTAGGGACATCCCTCTCACAATCTGGGATCGCTGGCTCCTAACTGTGCACCTGTCTGCCTTCCTGATCACCCCTAACTGTCTGTGCCTGCCTGCCTAATTGTCCCTAACCCATCTGCCTGCCTGCATGATTGCACTTAACTGCCCACCCCTGCTGGCCTGATCTCACCCCCAACTGCCTTAAAACGTCTCCTCAGCCCCCACCTTAGGTCCTGCCTTTGCAGTTCACCCAGGTTAGGTTCTGATTGGTTGGTTTCTATGCCAGTCAGCATCAAAAGCTCCACCTCCTAGGCAGCCATTAGTTCTTCACAATTCACCCAGATTTGGTTCTGATTGGTCAGTTTCTATGCCAGTCAGTGTCTTCAGGCCTATCAACGAGCTTGATTAGAGAAACAGCAATGATAAGCAGCCCCCACAGAGCCCTGAGAGAAAGAGATATGTGGCTACCAGCCAGGCCTGGAGAGAGAGAGGGAAGAGCTGATCAACAGCTGCCACAGAGGCTACAGATCAGACCATATTCTCACCCATAGCCCAGATAGGCCTCTTAAAATATATCAGCTTCTCTCTCCAGGCCTCTCTCAGGGCCTGATCTGCAGTATTGGGTCGCCATGCCCAAAGCGATAGCAGTCAGTTCTGGGTTGGCCATGGCAACCCAGCACTAACTGCAGTACTCACTGTCGGTGCTGGGTCAAGCCTTCAGTTGTTACGGTCACTATATATATATATATAACTTCATTGGATATATATATATATATATATATATATATATATATATATATATCCCATGAAGTTATACTAAAAAACACAAAACAAAAATAATTCTCAGCATTTATTCTCATTATGAAACTACTTCTGTTTGTTACTCATTCCTTTAACAAATTGTAGCATTTGGTATTTTCATAAATTACACATTATTAGAATTTAGGAATAGTGACTCCACTCTGGCATTAAATTTGGCCTCTTGCCATTTACCAATATCCATAACTATGCTGTTTACATAGCGTTTGATTTAAGGACAGGTGCATGGCACAAGTCTAAGCCAAACACACTTGGTGTCTATAAACCCCAGTGACTGTTTCAGCATGAATCAAAGAACTAAACTTGTCTAATCAGAGGAGAACCTGTGGTCTGGGCTTGATGTTCCAGATAGCCTCTCCATGGGAGCGCAAGAACTTTTGGAGCATTTTGCTACCAGGAAAGGAAAAAGCCAGAGGGCACATCTTAAAACAAAGCAAAGATAAACAAAGAACCCTGCCCAGATGGCTCAGTTATTTGGAATGTCATCCTATACACCAAAAGTTGCAGGCTCGATTCTGGTCAGGGCACATACCTAGGCTGCAGGTTCAATGATCAGCCCAGGTGCTTATGGAAGGCAACCTGTCAATCTCTGTTTTTCTCTGTCTCTCTCTTTCAAAATCAATAAAGAATATCCTTGGGTGAGGATTAAAAAAACATAACAAAAAACATTTAACCAATAAAATGGCAGAAATATGGAGCAGAGTCCCTGGTCAAATGATAGCACAAGATCCCATTTTTTTTGTTTGTTTGTTTGTTTAGGAAAATTTGAGATAAGATGTTTGCTGCTGGCAACCAAGAGTATATACCATATTACCTTAACTTCTGTGTTGTCAAAATACATAAATTAAGAAATTGCTGGAAAAGTGAAGACTGACTTGATCGACATTTCTGCAGGAATTAAGAGTACCATCCTGTTACAGACAGAGATAATATATCGACAGTAGCATATTTGTGCTTCTTCATAGGTTCATATATAAATTAAAATTACATGTTAAATAATGAAAGGGAATAAAAGATACCCCATGGCTTTTAATAGAATGTTTTCTGATTTCTATGAATTACTATTTCCTTTAGGTGCTAAAGATTCTGCTCAGAGTGATCACTGCCTCTAAAGAAACAAAAGCAAACCAAGCAAAACACCTAAATTGTAAAATGTCACTTTGTAGAACGAAAATTGAAGATTATTCATATGAGAGTGAAACAGGAATTTTAGGGGTAAAATAGGACCGGTTTAGGATATTTTAGAAATTAAGGGGACCATGGAGGAAGCACAGGGCTGCAGAGCAGCAGCAGGTCTATTTCCATAGAATAGAAAAACCGAAAAGCCTCTACAGGTACACTTCCATACATGAGAGAGCTGGCAACAGTAAAAGATCTATATTTACAAATAAAGGGAAGGAAGCTCTTCATCCAGAAAGAGAAGAAGAAAGCTCCAAAGGGAACAGGAAAACAATAAAGAAGGAAGGGAGTAGATCTTCACATGTCCCCTGTGAGGTTCAACCTTTGAGCCCAGGAGTTACTATAGTAACCGGTCTAAGGGAATAGTGACCAATCAGAGGGGGTATCAAGGCACCAAGATCTGAAGCCTTTATAAGCCATAGAGAAAAGGAATTCAGTGGAACCCTTTCCCCCTCCCCACCTGGGAGTCCATTCTGTGTGACTTTTCCCCTCTCCCCATGTGGGAGTCTGTACTTGTTCTTCAATAAGTCTCTACCTTTGCTCTACTATCCTCTATCCTTGGATTCATTCTTCAACTCTAGTGGACAAATAATCTGGATTCCAGTAAAAAAAATCCATTTCAATAGCATGCTTTTTTTCCCTTCATTATTCAACAGAGTTGGGTCACCAATTTTTTTTAAAAAGTGTAAAAGTTCATTTCCAATTTGTGGGGGGTAAAAATGAGTATGTGAAAAGTTAGGTGTATGTGGGAGAAACTTTTGCGATAAAAAAAAAAAAGATCAGTAAGGTAATTAACCAAATATAAATAGTTTCTGAATTATTCACTGCTTTACTTTTTCTTTTTCAAAGGTAATTGGAAACTGATTGCGTTCTCAGAATTACTAGAGATGCAGCAGATGGCTTTGAAAATATTCTCAAATTAAAACATGAGTTCAGCATGTGCTCTGGCAACAGAAATCATAAAATTTTACTTTATATACTCATTCTTATTTTCGCCGATGTAATCTAATGTAACTAAGAATTCCATTCTATTGAAAAGGTACTTTTTGCAAAAGATCTCATCATGAACATCATATTTTAATAGAAACCAACTAAATAAACAAGATGAAAATGCTCATAATTATAGATATCTCGCTATAATCTTTATAACCTTTCTATTTATACTATGTAAATTAATATTCATATTAAGTAAAAAAATGGTCACATAACAAAAAGCAACCTGATTATTATAAGCCTAACCAATGGAAACAGACAATGGAGGGGGGAGGGGTGCAGGCATGAGAGGGGGAGTTGATGAGGTAATGGGGGGATAAGGACACATATGTAATACCTTAATCAAATAAATTAAAAATAAATAATATAAAGTTAATTCATTAACAATTAATGTTATAATCATGTTATATATTAAATTTATTTCAATAATGTGGTCTAACAACAGGTAGCTATGCGTAATAAAATACATAGTATATATGGTGTTCCAAAAAATGTAAACACACACTTTGAATAATTATAAAGGCAGTGTTTACTAAAATACATTTCATTTTCAAAACTAATCTATCATCTTTGAAAATGTGCATATATTTTTTGGGACACAATGTATAGTTAAATCTCATACATATGTTTTTTTTTTAATCTTTAAGATTATTTGAAAATTTAAGTGCTAACAAATCAGAGTTGTTTTCTTATTCATCTATGGACTGAAATAAAGTCCACAGGCTGTAGTTCTCTTTGGAGTTCTACCAGGCATCAACATAGCTTATTTACATGACTGTTACAAAATTTACTTATTCATTGAATGATGGTCAGCTGCTGTGCTGTTCAAGTTCTGTAATAATTGCAGTGTGACCGATAATTGCTTATCATCTCTCTCCTACAAAAGCATTTAAATTAGTGAAAAAGGTTATTTAGTCATGTATGTGTGTTTATTGGTACGTTGGAGTTGGGTGTATTATGATTTCTGTTCCAATGCAATGCTACGCACGCTTTATACAATGTGGGATTGGGGGGATGGGTAGAAAACGGTAGTCAATCCTCCCCATAAATTCTCATCTGGTCAAGTAGCCTCTGTACCCATTCCTTTAGCCACGAATATAACCTGAAATTTCATAAATTTATATAATATCTATTTTTCACTGATGAGGTTTCTTTATCAGATCAGCCAAAACAGAAACATAAGTGTTTGCTTCATTTCCTTTGACACTTTATAAATGAATGATAATGACAAAACAAATGAAACTGAATAATCTTTTTTATTCAGGGGAAAAACATTCAAGATAACCTGAGACTACATTTAAGATGTGGTATTGTAATAAAAAAGTACATTTATACAGTTAATGGAAAAAGAATAATCTTTAGTTACTTGTTTTATTTTAAGAATTTAAATTACCTAAGATCTTATTAAAATTTCTATAGTGAACCTTTATAGTGATTTTCTAATAAGCTTTTAGGGGTATTAAAATCATGATGGCTTGAAATGCCTAAAAATATATAGCAAGATATTCCAATAGCACAGAATATTAACATATATACTGTTTCATGAAACATGTGCTTCATTCTTAAAAATATGTGTTCAAAATAAGCATAAAAAACAATCACATAATTGAGTGAAAGAGAAAGATTACATGTGTAGAAAAATAGAGCATGATTCTATTATGATTTACATGGATATATAGTAAATATATATATCAATATATCAATATATCAATATATCAATATATCAATATATCAATATATATATACATATATATATATATATCACTGCAGGCACCCAGGACAGTGGGGTCTGTGGCTTGTCCCTCTCCCAGGTACTGGTGCCCGGAACTGCAGGGTGAGCAGCTTGTCCCTTGTCCCCTGGCTGGTCCCCATCTCTCTCTCCCCAGTGTTGAGAGGCTGAGCTATTACACGGGATGGCATGAGGACATGACAACCATTTGCATATTGGCTCTTATTATATAGGATGGCATATGTTTATGTCTGCATTAACATATCAAAATATAAATATATATCACAGGTAGGAAAATTGGAGAATAACTGAAATTATTAACAGAGCTCACTTCTATAAATGGCATGATAGAGGGCAGAGATTTGAATTTTAATTTTCACACTTTGGTTTACTTAAATTTATTATAATGAATGTGTATTGCTTTGCAATTTTAAAAAGTTAAATAAACTAAAAAGGGGGCTGTAACTTATATTTTTATTTTCTGTTTTATTCTTCAAAATGTACATTGTAATATGTATATTTTTAAGATGCTTGGAAACATTTGAAATAAAGTTCTGTGAATGCTTCTAAGGCTGCATGTTGGCATTTTTCTGCAGCATGGATGTGAAATGTCTATGAAGCCCAGCTTCCTTGCCTGTTTATAATCACTCACACAACCCTGGTGTGAACAGTGGCATCATTACATTGCTGCTTAATAACACATGCTGGTGATACATTAATTGTTTTATTGACTATTTTAAAAGTTTATGACCTCATTTGCATTCCAATTTGACCTTGTTTTGCACTTTTCTAGTGAATCACCACATTCAACAACCTATATAATGTATATTATACCAATAAATTTACAAAATGAAAAAAAGCATCAGATGATTTGCAACTCATTATTTTTTTAATCAACTAAATCATTGGTAGGCAGGATTTATATTGGAGAGAACTGCATAATCACAAAACTATGATATTACAGCTTCATGATTAGAAAAGATGCTCCACATTTTTTTTAAATGCAATTTTCTTTTAAATAACAATTACCACATAAGTGGACCAGGCAGTATACTCAGTTTAAAGAAGAAAAGAGGATCTAAAACTGGAACTTTAAATATAGATTTAATTTAAAATGTGAAATGGATTATGAGTGGGCTCCAGAACACCATATATCTATTCAAAAATATTTTAATTGTAATTGTTATTTCTAAAACCTAATTTAATTCCCTTGCAATGAAGTCAATTGGGAAATACATGTAAGTTTATTGAGGTCATGAAAATTTGGTTAAGATGTAAGATGAAAATGGAATTCTATACCTTAAAAGCAACCTTTATAACATATTGTCTGGTATTTACACATGCAAAACCTCACATAAAGCACTCTTGTTAGTTTCCCACCCTCAAAATACTATAAAAATTAACTTTTTAAAAAGGTCATGATGCATGTTTTCCTTTCTAGGCACCAAATAACATGTCTGTGAGTTTTATGTTTTAAAAGAAAATATGCAAGGTATTACATTCCATGACAGAAAGAATGACACAGACTTTGGAGATATTTATTGAATTTTCATTATTGGAGAGTACTGTTCCATATGGAGCTCTGAGTGCTTTTAAAATGGTTTAGAAAGTGGAATACATAAAATATTTCCCATGTGGAATGTAAATGAAGGAACTGGGCAAGAATGCAAATGAAAGAATGGAGAAAGAATTGGAATTAGAATTTCAGAGCTAGATGCAATAGGGGCAATTGTCTGTACTTCCTTCTTTTTACAGACAACGAAATGAATGGCAGAACTGTGAGATGACTTGTCCACAGCTGCAGTACAAGTAGGAGATCCATGGTGATCTAAACCTAAGAGATGCTGTAGCTACTGATAGCAATGGGGAGACGGGGAGCCATTCAGGGCAAATACATGTTGTGAAAAATTGCTGACATATGAAAGAAATCCTCACATGCAGCAAATGTGGTCAGAGCACAGTCAATACATTAGGCAACAGGGTAACTACTGAGAGGAGAGGTGAGTTTTAGAAAAGAGAGTTTTCTAAAGATAGAAGTTAAAGATCTCTATTTGCTTACCCACTCATAGTGAATAAGTATTGGTATAAATCCTATCTAATAAAAGAGTAATATACAAATTAACCATCACTTGTCTACACCCACAAGCTATGCCCTCAAGCCAATCAGGCGTGAGTATGCAAATTAGCTCAACCAAGATGGCTGTGGCCACAGAGCAAGCAGGAGTCTCGGGTCTCCCCAGCAATGGAGGAAGCCAGGCTTTCCAAAACCTGGCTTGTCCAGGCCTGCACTCAAGTCTACAAAGTTTCAATTATAGGAGATAAATAAATCTCAACAAAAATGGCTGGGGCCAAGAAGCAAGCAGGAGGCTTGGCTCCACTCAAGGCTACAAAGTTTCAATTATAGAAGATAAATAAATATCAGATACCAGGGCCTCTGCTTGGGTAGCCAGGGTGCAGCTGACCTGAAAACCACCACAGGCCCCTTGCCCAGCCTGCCCCACACCCCAAGGGAACACCCACTCTGATCCAGGACACCCTTCACGGCAAACCAGCTGACCCCACCCATGCACCAGGCCTCTATCCTCTTATCTAATAAAAGAGTAATATGCAAATTGACCATCGCTCCAACACATGAAATGGCCGCCCCCATGTGGTCAAAGATGGCTCCTCCCATGTGTACATAAGATGGCCACCATAAGATGGCCAGCAGAGGAGGGCAGTTAGGGGCAAACAGGCTGGCGAGGGAGCAGTTAAGCATCATTCAGGCTGCCAGGGGAGTGATTAGGGGGTGAACAGACTGGCAGGCAGAAGCGGTTAAGGGCAATAAGGAAGGCAGGCAGGCAAGCAGTTGGGAGCCAGCAGTCTTGGGTTGTGAGAGGGATCCAAGATTGGAGAGGATGCAGGCTGGGCTATGGGAGACCCTCCCTCCCCCCGTGCATGAATTTCATGCAACAGGCCTCTAGTCCTATATAAAAAAGAGAGGAATATGCTAATTATCCATTATGCCCTGAGGTGTAACAACCAATTGCATAATGACTTGATCACGGATCTACAAGAGGGTGGCAGAGAGCTATAGTACAGGGCAGTACAGCAAGTTACGAAGAGGGGGCCACAGGATAATGTTGCTGGTCTTGATCCAGCATCTAGAAGGGTTCTGGAATCTGAGAAGGGGCTGTGCGTAAATTAATAAAGAGTCTAGAGGTGAAACGTAATTTTGAAAGGCATTGGGGGGGGGGGGGCGGGCAGAGGAGCCTGGCTAAAGAAATCAAATTCTCAGGATCCCTTGCTTTTTATTAACATAATTTGTCCTAAGGCAAGGTGAAGATATATACAACAAAGGCCAGGGTTAGGTACAGAATACATAGTCAGATT